>CM051522.1:56701563-59101563 GCA_028017165.1 Herpetospermum pedunculosum
TTGAAACGAAACAAGAAAATATTCCGCAACAAGAAAATATTCCGCTGCCGGGAATCAATCCCGGGTCCCCTGGAAAGCTTGATATCCTAACTGCTGGACGACAACGAAATTTTTGTTCAACTTGTTTGAAAATATATAATATCAACTGATACATTGATAAATATTTTTGCCGAGAATCGAACACGGGTCTCCCCAGGTGAAAGCGAGATATCCTAACCGCTGGACGACAACGGAATATCGGTTAAATATGTCGTGTTTTACAATATATAATATCAAAGAATACGTTGTTAAACAATTTTAAAACGAAAAAAAAAATTTCATTGCCCAGAATCAAATCTGGGTCCCCTAGGTGAAAGCTAGATATCCTAACTGGAAGACAACGACATATTTGTTCAACTTGTCGTTGTCAGATATCCTAACCGTTGGACGACAACAGAATATTGGTTCAACTTGTCGTCTTTGAAAATATATAATATCAACTATTACGTTTTTAAACAATTTTGAAACCAAACAAAAAAATATTCCGCTGCCTAGAATTAAACCTAGGTCCCCTGGGTGAAAGCTAAGTATCCTAACTGTTGGACGACAACAAAATTTTTGTTCAACTTGTTTGAAAATATATAATACCAACTAATAGGTTGTTAAACAATTTTAAAACGGAACAAAAATATATTTCGTTGCCCGGAATCAAATCTGGTCCCTTAGGTAAAAGCTAGATATCCTAATGGAAGAAAGAAAATTTGTTCAACTTGTCGTTTGAAAATATATAATATCAACTAATACGTTGTTAAACAATTTTAAAAACGAAACAAAAAATGGAAAATAATTCCTTTGCAAGGAATTGAACAAGGGTCCCCTAGGTGAAAGCCAGATATCTTAACCATTAGATAACAACAGAATATTGTTGCAACTTGTCGTCTTTAAAAATATATAATACCAACTAATACGTTGTTAAACAATTTTAAAACGAAACAAAAAAATATTCCACTGGGTCCCCTATAAGTGAAAGCTAGATATCCTAACTGTTGGACGACAACGGAATATTTCTTCAACTTAAAAATATTTCGTTGCCGGGAATCGAACATGGGTCCCCTAGGTGAAAGCCAGATATCCTAACTGCTGGACGACAACGGATTATCAGTACAACTTGTCGTTTTGTAAAATATATAATATCAACTAATACGTTGTTAAACAATTTTAAAAACAAACAAAAAAATATTCGGTTGCACGGAATCAAATATGGGTCCCCTGGTGAAAGCTAGACATCCTAATATTGTGTTGCTTGTCATCTTTGAAATCATATAATATCAACTAACACGTTGTTAAACAATTTTAAAAATGAAACATAAAATGAAAAATTGTTCCGTTGCCGAGAATCGAACCCGGGTCCCTTGGGTGAAAACCAGATATCCTAACCGCTGGACAACAACGGAAGATTTGTTTAACTTGTCATCTTTGAAAATATATAATATCAACTAATACGTCGTTAAACAATTTTAAAAACGAAACAAAAAAATATTCCGCTGCCGGGAATCAAACCGGGTCCCCTGGTGAAAGCTAGATATCTTAACTAGACGAGAACGAAATTTTTGTTCAACTTCTTTGAAAATATATAATATCAACTAATACGTTGTTAAACAATTTTTAAAATGAAAAATTATTCCATTGCCGAAAATTGAACCCGGGTCCCCTGGTGAAAGTCAGATATCCTAACCACTGGACGACAACGGAATATTGGTTAAACATGTCGTCTTTTACAATATATAATATCAACTAATACGTTGTTAAACAATTTTGAAACGAAACAAAAAAATATTCCGCTGCCCGGAATCAAACCCAGGTCCCCTAGGTGAAAGCCAGATATCCTAACCGTTGAACGACAACAGAATATTGGTTCAACTTGTCGTCTTTGAAAATATATAATATCAACTAATACGTTGTTAAACAATTTTGAAACGAAACAAAAAAATATTCCGCTGCCTGGTATCAAACCTGGGTCCCCTAGGTGAAAGCTAGGTATCCTAACTGTTGGACGACAACGAAATTTTTGTTCAACTTGTTTGAAAATATATAATACCAACTAATACGTTGTTAAACAATTTTAAAACGGAACAAAAATATATTTCGTTGCCCGGAATCAAATCTGGGTCCCTTAGGTGAAAGTTAGATATCCTAACTGGAAGACAACGGAATATTTGTTCAACTTGTCGTTTGAAAATATATAATATCAACTAATACGTTGTTAAACAATTTTAAAAACGAAAGAAAAAATGAAAAATTATTCCGTTGCCAGGAATTAAACCCAAGACCCCTTGGTGAAAGCCATATATCCTAACCGTTGGACGACAACAGAATATTGGTTCAACATGTCGTCTTTGAAAATATATAATATCAACTAATACGTTGTTAAACAATTTTGAAACGAAACAAAAAAATATTCCGCTTCCTGGAATCAAACCTAGGTCCCCTGGGTGGAAGCTACGTATCCTAATTGTTGGACAACAACGAAATTTTTGTTCAACTTGTTTGAAAATATATAATACCAACTAATACGCTGTTAAACAATTTTAAAAACGAAACAAAGAATGGAAAGTTATTCCGTTGCAAGGAATCAAACCAGGGAGCGAGATATCCTAACCGTTGGACGACAACAGAATATTTTTTCAACTTGTCGTCTTTGAAAATATATAATACCAACAAATACGTTGTTAAACAATTTTAAAACGAAACAAAAATATATTCCGTTGTCGCATCAAATCTGGGTCCCCTAAGTGAAAGCAAGATATCCTAGCTGTTGGACGACAACGGAATATTTGTACAACTTGTCGTCTTTTAAAATATATAATATCAGTCCGGGTCCCCTAAGTGAAAGCTAGATATCCTAGCTGTTGGACGACAACGGAATATTTGTACAACTTGTCGTCTTTTAAAATATATAATATCAGTGTTAAACATAAAAACAAATAGACATCCTAATATTCTGTTGCTTGTCATCTTTGAAATCATATAATATCTATCCACTAACAAGTTGTTAAACAATTTTAAAAATGGAACATTGTTCAGTTGCTGGGAATTGAACCCGGGTCCCGTGGGGTGAAAGCCAAATATCTTAACCGCTGGACGACAACAGAAGATTTATTTGACTTGTCATCTTTTAAAATATATAATATCAACTAATACGTTGTTAAACAATTTTAAAAACGAAACAAAAAATTATTCCGGGTCCCCTGGTGAAAGCCAGATATCCTAACCGCTGGACGACAACGGAATATCAGTTAAACATGTCGTCTTTTACAATATATAATATCAACTAATACGTTGTTAAACAATTTTGAAACGAAGCAAAAAAATATTCTGCTGCCGGGAATCAAACTCGGGTCCCCTGGGTGAAAGCTTGATATCCTAACTGACAACGGAATTTTTGAAGAAAAATTATTCTGTTGCCGAGAATCGAACACGGGTCCCTTGGTGAAAGCCAGATATCCTAACTGGACGACAACGAAATATCGGTTAAACATGTTGTCTTTTACAATATATAATATCAACTAATACGTTGTTAAACAATTTTAAAACGAAAAAAAAAAAAAAATTTCGTTGCCCGGAATCAAATCTGGGTCACCTAGGTGAAAGCTAGATATCCTAACCGAAAGACAACGAAATATTTGTTCAACTTGTCGTTTGAAAATATATAATATCAACTAATACGTTGTTAAACAATTTTAAAAACGAAAGAAAAAATAAACAATTATTCCGTTGCCAAGAATCAAACTCAGGTCCCCTAGGTGAAAGCCAGATATCCTAACCGTTGGACGACAACAAAATATTGGTTCAACTTGTCGTCTTTGAAAATATATAATATCAACTAATACGTTGTTAAACAATTTTGAAACGAAACAAAAAAATATTCCGCTGCCTGGAATCAAACCTGGGTCCCCTGGGTGGAAGCTACGTATCCTAATTGTTGGACGACAACGAAATTTTTGTTCAACTTGTTTGAAAATATATAATACCAACTAATACGTTGTTAAACAATTTTAAAACGGAACAAAAATATATTTCGTTGGCCGGAATCAAATCTGGGTCCCTTAGGTGAAAGCTAGATATCCTAATTGGAAGACAACGAAATATTTCTTCAACTTGTCGTTTAAAAATATATAATATCAACTAATACGTTGTTTAACAATTTTAAAAACGAAACAAGAAATAGAAAATTATTCCATTGCAAGGAATCGAACCCGGGTCCTCTAGGTGAAAGACAATTTTAAAAACGAAACAAGAAATAGAAAATTATTCCACTGCAAGGAATCGAACCCGAGTCCTCTAGTTGAAAGCCAGATATCCTAACCGTTGGACGACAACAGAATATTGGTTCAACTTGTCGTCTTTGAAAATATATAATATCAACTAATACGTTGTTAAACAATTTTAAAACGAAACAAAAAAAATATTTCGTTGCCGCATCAAATCTGGGTCCCCTAAGTGAAAGCTAGATATCCTAATTGTTGGACGACAACAGAATATTTGTTCAACTTAAAAATATTTCGTTGCTGGGAATCGAACATAGGTCCCCTAGGTAAAAGCCAGATATCCTAACTGCTGGACGACAACGGAATATCAGTACAACTTGTCGTCTTTTAAAATATATAATATCAACTAATACGTTGTTAAACAATTTTAAAAACAAACAAAAAAATATTCGGTTGCCCGGAATCAAATATGGGTCCCCTGGTGAAAGCTAGACATCCTAATATTCTTAATATTCTGTTGCTTGTCATCTTTGAAGTCATATAATATCAACTAACACGTTGTTAAAAAATTTTAAAAATGAAACATAAAAATGAAAATTGTTTCGTTGCCGAGAATCGAACCCGAGTCCCCTGGGTGAAAGCCAGATATCCTAACCGTTGGACGACAACGAAAGATTTGTTTGACTTGTCATCTTTGAAAATATATAATATCAACTAATACGTTGTTAAACAGAATATTAAACAATTTTGAAACGAAACAAAAAAATATTCTGCTGCTTGCCGAGAATTGAACCCGGGTCCCCTAGTGAAAGTCAAATATCCTAACCGCTGGATGACAACGGAATATCGATTAAACATGTCGTCTTTTACAATATATAATATCAACTAATACTTTGTTAAACAATTTTGAAACGAAACAAAAAAATATTCTGCTGTCGGGTATCAAACCCAGGTCCCCTGGGTGAAAGCTTGATATCCTAACTGCTGGAAGACAACGGAATATTTGTTCAACTTGTCATTTGAAAATATATAATATCAACTAATACGTTGTTAAACAATTTTAAAAACAAAACAAGAAATGTAAAATTATTCAGTTGTAAGGAATCAAACCCGGGTCCCCTAGGTGAAACCCGGGTTACCTAGGTGAAAGCCAGATATCCTAAACGTTGGACGACAACGGAATATCAGTACAACTTGTTGTCTTTTAAAATATATAATATCAACTAATACGTTGTTAAAAAAATTTAAAAACAAACAAAAACAACGGAATATCAACAAAAAAATATTCGGTTGCCCGGAATCAAATAAGGGTCCTAATATCCTGTTGCTTGTCATCTTTGAAATCATATAATATCAACTAACATTGCTCCGTTGCCGGGAATCGAACCCAAGTCCCCTAGGTGAAAGCTAGATATCCTAACCGCTGGACGATAACGGAAGATTTGTTTGACTTGTCATCTTTGAAAATATATAATATCAACAGATAACGGAAGATTTGTTTGACTTGTCATCTTTGAAAATATATAATATCAACTAATACGTTGTTAAACATTTTTGAAACGAAACAAAAATATATTGTGCTGCCGGGAATCAAACCCGAGTCCCCTGGGAGAAAGCTTGATATCCTAACTACTGGACGACAACGAAATTTTTGTTCAACTTGTTTGAAAATATATAATATCAACTTATTCCGTTGCCGAGAATCGAACACGGGTCCCCTGGGTGAAAGCCAGATATCCTAACCGCTGGACGACAACGAAATATCGGTTAAACATGTCATCTTTTACAATATATTATATCAACTAATACGTTGTTAAACAATTTTAAAACGAAAAAAAAAAAATATTTCGTTGCCTGGAATCAAATCTGGGTCCCCTACGTGAAAGCTAGATATCGGAAGACAACGAAATATTTTTTCAACTTGTCGTTTGAAAATATATAATATCAACTAATACGTTGTTAAACAATTTTAAAAACGAAACAAAAAATGGAAAATTATTCTGTTGCAAGGATTCGAACCCGGATCCCCTAGGTGAAAGCCAGATATCCTAGTTGGACGAAAACAGAATATTGGTCCAACTTGTCGTCTTTGAAAATATATAATACCAACTAATACGTTGTTAAACAATTTTAAAACGAAACAAAAAAATATTTCGTTGCCCCATCAAATCTGGTTCCCCTAAGTGAAAGCTAGATATCCTAACTGTGGGACGACAACAAAATATTTGTTCAACTTAAAAATATTTCGTTGCCGGGAATCGAACATGGGTCCCCTAAATGAAGCCAGATATTCTAACTGTTGGACGACAACGGAATATCAGTACAACTTGTCGTCTTTTAAAATGAATAATATCAACTAATACGTTGTTAAACAATTTTAAAAACAAACAAAAAAATATTCGGTTGCCCGGAATCAAATATGGGTCCCCGGTGAAAGCTAGACATCCTAATATTTTGTTGCTTGTTATCTTTGAAATCATAAAATATCAACTAACACGTTGTTAAACAATTTTAAAAATGAAACATAAAATGATTATGTTGCTTGTTATCTTTGAAATCATATAATATCAACTAACACGTTGTTAAACAATTTTAAAAATGAAACATAAAATGAAAAATTGTTCCGTTGCCGGGAATCGAACCCCGGTCCCCTAGGTGAAAGCCAAATATCCTAATCGCTGACAACGGAAGATTTGTTTGACTTGTCATCTTTGGAAATATATAATATCAACTAATACGTTGTTAAACAATTTTAAAAACGAAACAAAAAATTAATATGTTGCCAGGAATCAAACCTAAGTCCCCTAGCTGAAAGCCAGATATCCTAACCGTTGGACAACAACGGAATATTGGTTCAACTTGTCGTCTTTGAAAAAATGAAATATAAACTAATACGTTGTTAAACAATTTTGAAACGAAACAAAAAATTATTCCGCTGCCGGGAATCAAACCCGGGTCCCCATGTCGAAAGCTAGATATCCTAACCGCTGGACGACAACGAAATATCGGTTAAACATGTCGTCTTTTACAATATATAATATCAACTAATACGTTGTTAAACAATTTTGAAACGAAACAAAAAAATATTCCGCTACAGGGAATCAAACCCGGGTCCCCTAGGTGAAAACTTGATATCCTAATTGTTAGACGACAACGAAATTTTTGTTCAACTTGTTTGGAAATATACAATATCAACTAATACGTTCTTAAACATTTTGGGTCCCCTAGGTGTAGATATCCTAACTGGAAGACAACGGAATATTTGTTCAACTTGTCGTTTGAAAATATATAATATCAACTAATATCGTTGCCTGGAATCGAACCCGAAAGGACCCGTTGCTAGGAATCGAACCCGGGTCCCCTAAGTGAAAGCCAGATATCCTAACCGTTGGATGACAACAAAATATTGGTTCAACTTGTCGTCTTTCAAAATATATAATATCAACTAATACGTTGTTAAACAATTTTGAAACGAAACAAAAAATACAACGAAATATTTGTTCAACTTGTTGGAAATTATATAATTAACTAATACGTTGTTAAACAATTTTAAAAATGAAACAAAAAATGAAAAATTATTCCGCCAGAAATCGAACCCGGGTCCCTTAGGTGAAAACCAAATATTCTAATCGCTGGATGACAACGGAATATCGGTTCAACATGGCGTCTTTTACAATATATAATATCAACTAATACGTTGTTAAACAATTTTAAAACGAAACAAAAAATATTCCGTTGCCCGGAATCAAATCTGGGTCCCCTAAGTGAAAGCTAGATATCCTAATTGTGGGTCCCCTGGGTGAAAGTTAGATATCCTAACTGGACGACAACGGAACAACAACGAAATATTTGTTTCATTTATCATCTTTGAAAATATATAATATTAACTAATACGTTGTTAAACAATTTTAAAAACGAAACAAAAAATGAAAAATTATTCCGCTGTCGGGAATCAAACCCGGGTCTCCTGGGTGAAAGCCAGATATCCTAACCACTGGACGACACGGAATATTGGTTCAACTTGTCGTCTTTTAAAATATATAATATCAACTAATACGTTCTTAAACAATTTTAAAACTAAACAAAAAAAATATATTGGTTCAACTTGTCGTCTTTTACAATATATAATATCAACTAATACGTTGTTAAACAATTTTAAAAACGAAACAAATCGAGAATCGAACTAGGTCCCTTGGATGAATGACAGAAATCCTAACCGCTTGACGACAACAAAATTTATTTAAATATTCACGAAGTTTAAAATCAATAGGAAACGTTTGGTTTAAATCATGTCTTAACTTTCAAGTGTGATCCATAATTTCATTTTAGTCCCCAAAATTTTAACATGCCCATTAGTTGTTATATGAACGGTTAGTTTTGTTCTATTTTGGTTCCTTATATTTTTAAAATATTTTATTCTCAAACTGAACATAACTTAATTGACATGAAGTTGTGTTATTGACGAAGATGTTAGAAGTTTAATTCCCGCATTAATTACATACCTTTGCAAAAAAAAAAAAAAAAAAAAAAAACCTCCGCATTAACTTTTTTTTTTCTTTGGGTTTCTTATTGAACTTAAAGAAAAAAAAAATCATTTCGATCATTTACCTTTATTTTATTTTTAACTTATTTTAAATGCCATAGCTTGGAGTATGGAGTAACATATTAATGTGAGCATGATTTCAAGCCACATAAATTAGAGACAGACATTGGGCAAGTGGTCAACATGAACATAATTCATCTAACATAATGTGCGAACTAGTAACCAAAATGTCAAATGTTCGAATCTTCCACCCCACATGTTTTCGAAAATAAAAAAAATAAAAAAAATTCGGCAAATGAGTATTATATGAAAAAATATATATATATAACTAACCACAATGGTTACTTTTAAAAAGTTTATGGGACTAAAATAGACATAATAAAAGTTTAGGGATCAAAGTGGAACCATTTCAAAATTATGGGATCGAAATTGATATTTTGAAGTTAAATAACTAAAATGAAATAAGTTTGAAAGTTTAGAGACAAAATAATATTTAAATCGCAAAATTTATCATGGTGTGATAGAACCTGTTTGGAAGTTATTGAAACACAAAGTTCATAATTTGTGTGCATAGGCATGGACAATTTGCGAGAAGAAAACTTAAATTAATGTCATCATTGAACATACTCCTAAAGGTCATCTTTCCCTCCCTAGTCTCTACCATTGGATTATCACTAAAGGAGCCTTAAAGGTTTTTTTTATAGCATGTGAGAAGACGAGAGATTAAACTTCTGACTTCTTGATTACTAATTCATATTTGAGCTATGTTCATATGTTGGGAGGAGCGGATAATTTATTAGGCAATTTTTTGTATAAACATTTTCATACATCCAAGTTTAATTATATAATATGAAATAATTTTGTAATTTGTAACCGCCAATCTGTATCTAATAACCAATCTGTATCTAATAATGGTTGTATTCTTGTTTTTCCTTTTTATTTTCATTTATTCTTGTTTGTCCTTTTAGAGTTAAATTTGAGTTTAGAAGTGTTCAATCTTTGTTGGATATTAAAGTAGTAAGTCATAATTATGACACTAAATACTTAGGTCTCACTCACCTACAATCAAAGACTGCCAAATCAATGGTTTATTTTGTTTTTCCTTTTTATTTTCATTTAGAATATGATAATATATATATAACCTAAGCTGAATATGATAGTAATAAGATATATAAATATATAAACATAAATAAATAACTTCTAAATAGAGATAATTTTAGATAATTTCTTAATAAAGACGAATATGCTTTAATGACTAGATGATACTTAGGTCTTAATCAGCTACATGAATTTCTAATGGTTACACAACTATATTTTTATGTTACTTACCTGTTTTATAGCATGATTATGTACTTTGATGTTGCTATATTATTCAAATAAATTTCTCGGTAAATTTGACTATTTGACTAATCCTTTTTAAAAAATAATTTAATATTATCAGCTATGCTAACAAGGCATCGAATTTTGATTTTTGATTTTTAATTTTGATCCCATTTTTATCGTGTAAACCCCATGGAGCCTACTGCTATTACGTGATCATCACAAACTCTCCATAGGTAATTTCAATTTGATTAGTGGCTTTTGGTCCCTACTACTTATATATTGAAAATTATAAGACACATTTTGAACATACATGTAAACTTTAATTTCTAAAACTTAAAACTCTATATTCGGTGTACAACACGGGGGCAGCAGTGAGAAATCTTAGACAATGGACGAAAGCCTGATCCAGCAATATCGTGTGAGTTAAGAGTGACTACTCGTAGTTCGTAGTTCTCTCTTGTTAGTGTACTCGTGCAACAACGCGTACGGCAACTCGTAGCTATTGCCGCTTTTCTTGGTTTTTATGAAGTCGCCCTTTTTCTTTCATTCTATATTCGATGACCACCAAAGATTGAATTCATCGATAGAATAAAAAGTAGATAACAAAACAAACAAACAAAATCATAGGTGTCACAAAAATCAAATGGTTATCAGGACCTTAAATTTCTAGCTACATACAAACTTATTGTTGGGTTTTATGTCCTAAAACTTAGACAATGGGCGAAAGCCTGATCCAGCAATATCAGGTGAGTGAACAGTGACTACTCGTAGTTTCTCTCTTGTTAGTGTACTCGTGCAACAACGCTTACGACAACTCGTAACTATTGTCACTTTTCTTGCTTTTTATGAAGTCGTCATTTTTCTTTCATTCTATATTCGATGAGCACTAAAGATTGAACTCATCCATAGAATAAAAACTAGATAACAAAACAAACAAACAAAATCATAGGTGTCACAAAAATCAAATGGTTATCGGGACCTTAAATTTCTAGCTACATACAAACTTATCACAAATTCACAAACTAAACATAGACTGCTACAATCCATGATGGGGCGTTTGAGGCACTAACTTGAAGTTGAGTGCATTGAAATATTATAACTCAGTCTACGTTTGACCCACCAACTATATTATAACTCAGTCAATAAAATAACTATATTAACTTCAATAGTATTTACTATTCACAATAACTTATTCAACGCTACAAACAATCAACAACCTTAAAAGATCTCAAACAAATTCACAAACTGAACCCATAAAAGATATCTTCTAAGAAAAGAGATAAGAGATCACATCACAACCAACCAACCAGTTTCTTTAGGAATCATTATATCATTTCCAGTTTCATTTACTTGCTGTTTTTATTGTTCAGAATTGTTATTTCAATCCAGTTTTACTCGTTAATTGCATTGTACTAATGAATTTTACATCAATGAAGTATTTTATTTTTCTCGTTATTATGAGCTATGTTTCCCTTCGAGATTCAATTCTGTGACTACCCTAAGAATGTGTTAGCTTAGATCATTTAAGTTCAAAATTGAGAAGCAATATTACTTGTATCTAAGTTCATATTAGCCAATTTAATATAGGTTTAATGACTTAGATTCAATATTACTTGCAATGCTTAATAATGTGTAAATTGAGAAATGAACATATAATTCAAATAGTGGGAGATATATATTATTGTCTCCTATTATGAATTATAAATTTGAGTATTTTATTTTATGATATTTTTAACATTGAAGCCAAGAAAAAGTAGGGAATTTTTGAAGTCCGATAAGAAGTAAATTTACTTCGCTTGGAGAACGATGTTTTTGGGAGCTTTGAAAATTCTCTTTGGGACAATCATTACAAGGTAAAATGATGCTCTAAGTTAGGAAGAATGTGGACATCACCCAAAAGAAAAAGCATCTAACTTCTTTGTTTTTGAAAAAAAAAAAGAAATATATATCATTTTTACCATGGGAGTAAAGAAGAAGATTTCAATATTAAAGGTAATATAGGACACAATAATTGTACTTTTTAATTTTCTATTTTCAAAAAGAAAATATAAGGGATTAAGGATAGTTTTTCATTTTCTTTTCTTTCTAAAAAAAACAAAACAAAAAAACAAAAATTGAATTAAAATAAATGTCTCAACTAATCGATTTTAACATAAAATAGGGACTTGAGTGAGTGAAATTAATCTATTAATTTTGTCATTTATGGCCTTAACCCCGTTAAGGGGATTGTACGGCAGAAATAAGAGTTTTAAAATCATTTAAGAAAATCATTTTGTTTCGAAATCAAAACAATTTTGAAATTTAATTTAACTCTCAATTTGAAAATCAAATTCTTTCCGTTTTATAATCAAAATAAATTTGAAATTCAATTTAAAAATCAATTTGAAAATCAAATTCTTTTCGTTTTGCAATCAAAATAAATTTGAAATTCAATTTAAAAATCAATTTGGAAATCAAAAATCAATTTGAAAATCAAATGAAAACTTAAAAGAGGGTAATTATGTAATTAGCGCATAATGACATTTTTAAAAGAATGAGAACGAATCTTCCAAATAGGGAAATCCTCATTTATCCCGGGATTAAAATCTTAGAACAACGAAGCTTAACGACATCCTCAAGGTGGGAGGAACAATATTCCACCTATCCCGGGATTCCAAATTAAGATTACCAAATCCTCGAGGTGAGAGGAAGATTCCTTCACCTCTCCCGGGATTGCACTTAAAAAACTAATTAAACAAATCTAAGAAGAAAAACACAGGAGTGCAGTGTAACGATACGCATCAAAATTAAATAGTAAACTAGGAAGATTAAATCAGAGGTATATATGACATAAACAGGGGAATATATGCATTCAAACAGTGGGGTATATATCATGCAAACAGTGGGCATATATGAACTTCAAACGATACATCAATACCCCTAACTACTTCGATATACTCGAATACACAACACACTTAACAAAACAGTAGCAATATCTGATGGAGCGCATGTAGCGCAGCGGAAGCGAGGCAGATCATTGGCACTCTAATTTCATCAATTTAGCTAAATAAGAAACATGCACAAAGCTTTGAAATAAAAGGAATTAGAACACATACCTCTTGTAGTTCTAAAGACTTCTCTTCCAACGCTCGAATCTCCTCACGAACCCTTCGAAGCTTCCCTCGAACTCCTCGAGAACCACCTCCGGTAGTCCCGCTATCCTCGGGCCGAGCAACGGAGTGGTGGGACTCCTTTATGAAAGAAAAAGTTTGGAAGAAGAAGATGGGAAGATGAAAGTGATGAGGATTTTGTGAGAAGAAGTCTAACACTTAGCTTTCTAATTTCTCAAGTAACATGAACTCTTCATGCTCATCCAAAAATTCAAACTCTTTGAAAATTCATCAACCTCAAACCATTTGAACTTCATCCAATTTATAGGCAATTCACATGCAACAAAGTCTTTGCTTAGCATGACACCTCAAATTGGATGGATTAGTCTTCAACCAAGTGTTCCAAAATTGATGAGTTTATATGCATGTTGTTGGTGATTCACAATCCACTTCACAACTTGGATAAACCCACTCAACTTGGATAAATCCACTCAACATGGATAATTCCACTTTGACTTATAATCACACTTGTAATATTTTGTCATTTTAAAATTAATTCATAATTAATTTTAATAAGCAAAATAAATTATAATTAATTAAACTTTTTAATTAATTAATATTATTATTTAATTCAATATCAAATATTAATTAAATAATAAGACTAATCCCGGTTTCTTAAACCGAATCATCACACATGAATCCCTATTCATGTTTTACACCGATCCCATATTTAAATCATATTTAAATATGTCCATCATTCTTCCAAAACCGAATTTCAATAAATTCAAATTCTTTTTCTCTCATATTGTTACACGGCTTAATCCGAGCTAGCCAGGAGAACCTAAAGGACCTACAGATCATGAGCTCCAACGATACGAGATTAACCGGTCAAACTCTTTAACCAAGTTAACCAACATTCGTTAACCCCCGGAGACTCCACTAAAGTCCAAGGGTTGCACTCTCCTCACCGTAGATATATTTCTGTCCTCTTGATATAACCATCATTAGTAAGTCGATCCTTCACAGGTCGTTCGTAATTACAGTTGGGTCAAAATAACCGTTTTACCCCCGTAATTACATCTTGTTCCTTAAGTCCCACTGATCCTCTAATGAACTATTGGTTTGTGGTCCAACCACCAAACCGATTGGTATGTGATCTCATCACTATACCAAGTCCCTCTCGGGCCAATGAGAGGGTGGGATCCCTAGTTCAAGACCCGGAGTCAGCACTTAAGGGAACAACCTCTCTACTAATCCCTCAGAGCGGGTAGGAGTGAATTCCATCTCGCAGGACTATGTTCCCAGCTACCTACCCGGTCTTATCCCCAAGATGGTAGGCTTATTGAGTCGGCGATCTCGGGCCACTCTCACCCATACAAGTCAAAGGATAAGCCCGAATAAACAGGAGTTCATAGCGTGCTCAGGATTCAGATCAAGTTACCTAGGTCATCATATGAAAAAGTCGGTCTTTACAGTAAACGGAGTTATAAAGAAAGAGCGACTTGTTTCGCGGTTCAATCTTATGCAAACTCATTGCATAGGACGCCCCCACTCACATGTCTCCACATGAACCATTTCGGATCACATCGTTTGTACTATACAAAGTGGGCCGCGTCCAATAGTGTCCCAGGATAAGGTACCCAGCCTTATCCCTATACTATAGACCGTTCTGGCTATTACTTGAACTTGATCCACAATTATGTCATACATGAAGTTCAAGTATACAACCTATAGCCATGGGTTCTTTGTTTATTGGAGTTAGGTTAAAAGTAAAAACAATTCATTTTATTCAATAACAACTTTACTGAATAAATCTCAATAACAACTTTATTGCAAAATATAATATACATTCAGTTTACAAACCACGAGTTTTAGGACATAAAACCCAACAAACTCCCACTTGGACTAAAATGTCGTGGAGTATTACATGCGGGATGAGAAAAACTGGCATATCAAATATTTCCATGGCTTTTCTCCCACTATCCTACTGTACAACTCGTAGTCCTAGACTCACTAGGTGCCCCTCGAACACTTTAGTCGTGAGGGACTTTGTAAACGGATCAGCAATATTGTGCTCTGAGGCGATCTGCATGACGATCACGTCTCCTCGATGCACTATCTCCCTGATGAGATGATATTTCCGCTCAATGTGCTTTCCACGCTTATGGCTTCTTGGTTCTCTCGAATTTGCCACAGCACCAGTATTATCACAATAAAGTGTGATAGGCAAATTCATATTTGGAACAACTTCCAAATCCGTCAAGAACTTTCTAATCCATACAGCCTCTTTCGCAGCTTCGCAAGCCGCGACATACTCAGCTTCCATGGTGGAGTCAGCAATACAACCTTGCTTTATACTCCTCCATACTATTGCCCCTCCGTTAAGAGTGAACACTGATCCCGATGTGGATTTCCTCGAATCCTTATCGGTTTGAAAATCAGAGTCAGTGTATCCTGTAAGGATCAAATCCTTCGCGCCATACACGAGCACATAGTCTCTCGTTCTCCGAAGATACTTGAGAATGTGTTTAACGGCAGTCCAATGATCATATCCTGGATTGGACTAGTACCTACTGACAATTCTCACTGCATAGCATATGTCGGGTCGTGTACATAACATGGCGTACATCAGACTACCGACTGCTGATGCATAGGGAATTCGTCTCATATCCTCAACTTCTTGAGGTGTCTTAGGACACTCTTCCTTTGACAATTGAATTCCATGCCTGAAAGGTAAAGAACCCTTCTTGGAATTCTGCATCGAATATCGTATCAACACCTTGTCGATATAAGATGCTTGAGACAGCGCTAGCGTTTTGTTCTTACGATTCCTTACGATTTGAATCCCTAGAACAAACTGAGCCTCTCCCAAATCTTTCATTTGGAATTGGGTCGCTAGCCATTGCTTAACGTCAGTCAGGAACCCTACATCATTCCCAATGAGTAGGATATCATCTACATATAAGACTAAGAAAGCTACAACAAAATTGACTATTTTCTTGTAGACACAAGGTTCGTCAACATTCTGTTCAAAGCCATAAGATTTGATCGCAGTATCAAACCTTATATTCCAGGATCTAGACGCTTGCTTCAACCCATAAATGGATCGATTAAGCTTGCAAACCTTTTGCTCTTGACCGTGAATTATGAACCCCTCTGGTTGAGCCATATAAATACTCTCTTCAAGATTGCCATTCAGAAAGGCTGTCTTGACATCCATTTGCCAAATTTCATAATCATAAAATGTGGCAATGGACAAGAGTATTCTAATCGACTTTAACATGGCAACAGGGGAGAAGGTTTCTTCATAGTCCACCCCTTCCCTCTGGGAATAACCCTTTGCCACAAGTCGAGCCTTAAAGGTTTGCACCTTACCGGCTTGGTCTCGTTTCCTCTTGTAGATCCACTTGCAACCGATAGGTCTTTCACCATCAGGTTGCTCTACAAGATCCCAGACCGAATTGAAGTACATCGACTCCATTTCGAGGTCCATGGCTTTAAGCCACTGGTCCTTGTCTATGTCATCCATTGCCTGTTTGAAGGTCAATGGATCCTCAACGCCGTCATCAGGTATGACGACCTGGGTTTCCGTTAAACCCATGTAGCGGTCGGGTTGTCTCACATCCCTCCCACTACGTCGAGGTATTCTCAACTCTTGAGAAGGACCAGCCTGATCAACAACTCTTGCTGACCCATCTGTAGCTTTCCTGGAAAGTTCGGTCAAAACAATTTTGCTCGAAGGTTGACGATCTCTCATGTGGTCTTCCTCTAAGAACGTGGTGTTTGTCGATACAAGCACCTTGTCCTGTTGAGGATCGTAAAATAGACCACCTTTCGTTTCCTTGGGGTAACCTACGAATAGGCATAATTTTGAACGATGTTCCAACTTCTTTGGATTGGGCACCAACACATGTGCCGGACACCCCCAAATTCTGAAGTGACGTAAACTACCTTTACGCCCTCTCCATAACTCATAAGGTGTTTCTGAAACACTCTTAGAGGGAACCATGTTCAAAATATATACAGCAGCCTCTACTGCATATCCCCAAAACGAACTAGGCAGTTGAGCATAGCTCATCATAGATCGAACCATGTCTAACAGGGTTCTATTTCTCCTTTCGGACACACCGTTCTGCTGCGGTGTTCCGGGCGCTGAGAGTTGGGATACTATTCCATGTTCTATCATATAGTCCTGGAATCTTAAATCCATATACTCTCCACCTCGATCTGATCGGAGTATTTTAATCGTTTTACCTAATGTGTTCTCAACCTCTGCCTTATACTCCTTGAACTTTTCAAGAGCTTCGGACTTATGATGCATTAGGTAAAGATAGCCGTACCTAGAATAATCATCAATGAAGCTGATGAAATATTCATACCCTCCCCGTGCTTTAACATTCATCGGACCACAAAGATCTGAATGTACAAGCTCTAGAGTTTCTTTGGACCTATGACCTTTTTCAGAAAAAGATCGTTTGGTCATCTTGCCCTCAAGACAAGACTCACATGGTGGTAAAGAGTTGTCCTCTAGCTGATTTAGGAGACCACTCTTAACCAATCTCCCAATCCTATTGAGATTAATGTGGCCTAGTCTCAAGTGCCAAAGATAGGTACTTGGAGAAAGTTTCTGCCTTTTAGTTTGAGTTTGAGCTGTTTTAAACATCTCGGTGTTCAAAATAGCTTTTGCCTCTGTTGGTCTTAACACATACAAGTTGTTTTCAAGTTTCGCAGAACATATATGTACACCTCTTTTGCTAATGAACGCTTCATTAAAATCAAAAGATACTTTATACAAATGTTCAAGTAAACAAGAGATAGATACAAGGTTCCTTTTAAAGCTAGGAACCAACAGTACATTTTCAAGTAAAATGAAACTATCTCTATATAACAACTTGACAGTTCCCACTGCCTTGGCTGAGACAACCTTTCCTGTTCCAACCCTGAGAGTTATCTCACCTTCAGCAAGCAGCTGCCAGGAACTAGTTTCCTGGAAAGAAGAACAAACATGGTTAGTGGCTCCTGAATCCAGTATCCAGGCAGAACTATCATGTTCCACTAAACATGTTTCAACAACGAGTAAATCATATTTACTTAGTTGTTTCTTCTCAGCTTTGCTCGCCATGAGGGTATCATGATAGACCGATGAGGACGGTTGTCCAAACATCATCTGTAATGAATCCATGATCTCCTTAGCGGAGACCATTACCTCATGCTTCTTAGCTAACACATCGGATGTGCTGGCCAAGATGTAGACTCGGGCTTTATCATTAGCCCTAGTCCACCTGTCAAATGCATCTCGAACAGTTCGAGTTGCAGATGAGCTAGGAGGGGGAGGACATTCCTCTGTTAAGACAAACCTAAGATCATCGATAACAAGAATCGTATTCAAGTTTGATTTCCAGGTCGTGTAGTTATCGCCGTTTAGTTTATCAGAAGCTAGTAATTGGATAAACGAGCTAGACATGCTGAAAAGAATGAATTCTATTAGTGAATTGAACTTAACCTATTTTTAACAACCAATCAAGAATTTTAGCAAAAGTAATAATGTACCCAAAAAAATCATTATTAATTTGCAACGATACTTCAGTGAGTCAGAGCAACCGCTACCGAGGGGCAGTCAATCACTCATTCACTAAACCAAGACATTCTTGACTAAATGCTAATACCAGAATAACTCATATTCCTATAGCACCTTAGTTATCGCTACTTCGGTCAAGAATCTACTAACAACTTAGTAATCCTTGTAAGTGTGACCCGCCATTTTCAGAACTCAGAGGTCGGCCCCAACAGTGCAACCGAATGGAAATGTCAGAGTTGGGAATGGACCTAAGAGACCCTATCCATTTCTGGAGATTGAGTTGTTCCGACTCCAATGAAACGGCCCTCCGAATGGACGGTGCTACTATGGGCAACCAGCAGGCGGAACATGGGAATCTCACGGTTCAACCTAATGGAGGAGACCGCAGGATGTATTGACATACTTCCTTCTCCCACTTACTATAAATACTTTCTCCATTCACCTTGCTCTTGATTTATGCAAACACCATCCGAATGGGGATGCCCTATTGACATCACGAGGCCGAGCATAAATCTCACGGTGTGAACTTTGCGAAGAACGTAGGAGGAGATTGATATATCATATATACCTTCTCAACACCACTACTAAGTATTTTAGAATGGTTTGGGTAAAGTTTTACTTAGGCATTATCCGGCTAAGACAATAAAACCTAAGTCTAGGTAGAACATACTTTTACCTAAGATGTCTAGGTGATAAACGTTTTATAACCTTACACCTCTCACGTGCATGCTCATAAAGCCGGGTTAACTTAACTCAAGTACCGGATCGATCCCCAGGTAGGAGGTGTTCCGTAAACCGTCATCTTAAATACCTCCAACCTTAGTGCAGGATCAAACCGGGTGAGTTCTCTCGTAACCTTAGCTTTACAAGATATCGACCTATTTTAACTATTAAAACGAATCGATACTAAATTCCTAATCGCATTGGAATTCTTTAACCCTTAGTGAGCATGCATTTATCTCTGTTATAGATTTTAAATGTCTATCTCATTTTACAACGCTTTATAAAACAAAGACATTCTATAACATGCTACCTAAGCTAAAATATAACCATTACATTCAATTTATAACATGCTTCCCAAGCAAGAATATAACAATTATATTCAACTAAGGCAACTATGTTGTATGTTTAATTTCACAATTAATATAACACTTATATTAATTTTACTTTTAAACAAGCAATATCCAATTCATAAATTAATATAACACTTATATTAATTCTCATGAATTAAGCATGCATACTATACAACATAACACTTATATTATACTTTCAATGCATGCAACATGCTTCCTATGGTGGGATTTGAAATCTATATGGCATACTTTATGCACATACAAGATACTTTAATTAAAACATACATTCACAATGCATAATTAATTAAACACACTAAAGTGGACCGGTTTTGGCATCACGGACAAGCAAGCAACTAAATTATTACAATAATAATTCATCAACTAAGTTGAGACGCTTCCGAACCCTTCGAACCGCCACGAACCAGCTTGAATTTGCTTCAACCGGCCAAAAAAACAGCAACTACAAAACTTCAAAAAAACTGAACCGGTCCATAACAGTTGTCCCGACTTCAACAGCCCGTAACTGGACCAATACCGACCCGAACCGGACCAAACGAATGCTGAACCGGACCTCCAGAGGGTGAAGAACAAGGAACCGGTCTGACTTTCAGTGAACCGGAGCTTTCAAGGACCGAACCGGACCGTTTCTTCTACCTTGTGCTGAACCGGTGTTGTGCTGGAATTTTGCAGAAAAAAAACAGCAAAAAAAACAGCATGCTGTTTTTTCCGACACCCGAGCTTCTGTCTTCGAATTGAAAGCCTATATGGACTCTAATGACTCCGAATTTTTTACAGACTCTTCTTCACACATTAAAGCCCATACACACTCGGGCATTTACAAAACAAAGTACAAATCGAAGCTCAAAAAAATATGCCAAAACCGGGAAACACTTTAGACGCCCAGAAAAATAAATTTCTAAAACAAATACCCACCGAGCTCAAATTGATGCAAATTGAGTGACCAAAAAACGCTCTGATACCAATTGATGGAGCGCATGTAGCGCAGCGGAAGCGAGACGGATCATTGGCACTCTAATTTCATCAATTTAGCTAAATAAGAAACATGCACAAAGCTTTGAAATAAAAGGAATTAGAACACATACCTCTTGTAGTTCTAAAGACTTCTCTTCCAACGCTCGAATCTCCTCACGAACCCTTCGAAGCTTCCCTCGAACTCCTCGAGAACCACCTCCGGTAGTCCCGCTATCCTCGGGCCGAGCAACGGAGTGGTGGGACTCTTTTATGAAAGAAAAAGTTTGGAAGAAGAAGATGGGAAGATGAAAGTGATGAGGATTTTGTGAGAAGAAGTCTAACACTTAGCTTTCTAATTTCTCAAGTAACATGAACTCTTCATGCTCATCCAAAAATTCAAACTCTTTGAAAATTCATCAACCTCAAACCATTTGAACTTCATCCAATTTATAGGCAATTCACATGCAACAAAGTCTTTGCTTAGCATGACACCTCAAATTGGATGGATTAGTCTTCAACCAAGTGTTCCAAAATTGATGAGTTTATATGCATGTTGGTGATTCACAATCCACTTCACAACTTGGATAAACCCACTCAACTTGGATAAATCCACTCAACATGGATAATTCCACTTTGACTTATAATCACACTTGTAATATTTTGTCATTTTAAAATTAATTCATAATTAATTTTAATAAGCAAAATAAATTATAATTAATTAAACTTTTTAATTAATTAATATTATTATTTAATTCAATATCAAATATTAATTAAATAATAAGACTAATCCCGGTTTCTTAAACCGAATCATCACACATGAATCCCTATTCATGTTTTACACCGATCTCATATTTAAATCATATTTAAATATGTCCATCATTCTTCCAAAACCGAATTTCAATAAATTCAAATTCTTTTTCTCTCATATTGTTACACGGCTTAATCCGAGCTAGCCAGGAGAACCTAAAGGACCTACAGATCATGAGCTCCAACGATACGAGATTAACCGGTCAAACTCTTTAACCAAGCTAACCAACATTCGTTAACCCCCGGAGACTCCACTAAAGTCCAAGGGTTGCACTCTCCTCACCGTAGATATATTTCTGTCCTCTTGATATAACCATCATTAGTAAGTCGATCCTTCACAGGTCGTTCGTAATTACAGCTGGGTCAAAATAACCGTTTTACCCCCGTAATTACATCTTGTTCCTTAAGTCCCACTGATCCTCTAATGAACTATTGGTTTGTGGTCCAACCACCAAACCGATTGGTATGTGATCTCATCACTATACCAAGTCCCTCTCGGGCCAATGAGAGGGTGGGATCCCTAGTTCAAGACCCGGAGTCAGCACTTAAGGGAACAACCTCTCTACTAATCCCTCAGAGCGGGTAGGAGTGAATTCCATCTCGCAGGACTATGTTCCCAGCTACCTACCCGATCTTATCCCCAAGATGGTAGGCTTATTGAGTCGGCGATCTCGGGCCACTCTCACCCATACAAGTCAAAGGATAAGCCTGAATAAACAGGAGTTCATAGCGTGCTCAGGATTCAGATCAAGTTACCTAGGTCATCATATGAAAAAGTCGGTCTTTACAGTAAACGGAGTTATAAAGAAAGAGCGACTTGTTTCGCGGTTCAATCTTATGCAAACTCATTGCATAGGACGCCCCCACTCACATGTCTCCACATGAACGATTTCGGATCACATCGTTTGTACTATACAAAGTGGGCCGCGTCCAATAGTGTCCCAAGATAAGGTACCCAGCCTTATCCCTATACTATAGACCGTTCTGGCTATTACTTGAACTTGATCCACAATTATGTCATACATGAAGTTCAAGTATACAACCTATAGCCATGGGTTCTTTGTTTATTGGAGTTAGGTTAAAAGTAAAAACAATTCATTTTATTCAATAACAACTTTACTGAATAAATCTCAATAACAACTTTATTGCAAAATAGAATATACATTCAGTTTACAAACCACAAGTTTTAGGACATAAAACCCAACAATATCGACTTCAAACAGTGAGCACATTCGATATAACCTAGGTATAGCAAGCATGGGATATATTGAATATGCAGGGGTATATATGGGCACAAAAACAAATCAGACATATGCTTCAATATAAGAATAGGGACAAACTTGTAATTACACTAAACTTAAAAATAATCAAACGTTACCCACGCGTCAGCCTCATCATCGGGCTTGAAGCCCAAAGGTCGGCCCAAGCCCGATCAAAGCCCGACCCATGGTCAACGGTTGACCAGCCCAACCCAGCCCTTTCATGCATTGGATTGGATATGAATCTGTATTTTTTTAATTGGATCGGCCCATGGGTCAGCCCGTTCGAGTCGTATTTGGATCGGCTCGTTGGGCCGGACCAAAGGCCCGATCCAATATAATAATATATATATATATATATATATATAGTCTATGATAGAGAAAAATTATGAGAGAATTGGAGTAGAAAAGTTTCATCCTTTTATTTTATTGTCCCACATCGTTAGTTTGAAGGATGGGGAAAGGTTCATCCTCTATAAATAGAGTGTTAATCCAATGCACATTTTATTGTCCCACATTGTAAGTTTTGAGAATGAGAAAAAATTTTCCTCTATAAATAAAGTTTTAATTCAATTTTAACTTTATATTTAAAAAAAAATTTTATTCATGGGTCAGTCCAAGTCTGATCCGAAGGGCCAATTTAATTCTGACCCAATTTTGGCTCATTGAGTTAGGCTCATGGATTGGGCTATGGACCTATGTTTTAGAGGTTGGGTTGGCCCAAGCCTAGCCCAAACAGTGGTGCAGGCCGTTAAAGCTTGGGATTGGACCAAGCTTGGGCCTTTTATTATTTGGGTCGGGTTGGCCCGGCTCGATGATGAGGCTGACCCACGCGAAGAGTTCTCCACGCAACACTTCTTCATGAGGCTACTGACGCCAGAGCTCGCCGTGAACGTCGCCGCCGTTTGAGCTCGTCGGCTCCTGAAGGTTGAAGATGAACGTCGTGGATGGTTCGGGCTGGAGCTGTTGGTTCGTCGTGAGGAAAATTGAGGGCGCACACGAAGGTTCGAGGTTCGCCGCACACCGCCGAGATCGAAGAAGTTCGTCGTTTGCTTCAGAGAAGGAGATCCGTCGTTGAAGATCTGAGCTCGCCAAACGCCACCGTGGAGACGAGGTTCAAGCTGAAGATGTGGTCTGGGGTTGTGTTTGACCACCTAGTTTGCTTCAGAGAAAAAGATCCGTCGTTGAAGATCTGAGCTCGTCGAAGTCGCGTCGTCGTCTGGAAGTTGAGGAGATGAGTTTCTCCACCACTGTCTGGTTTGCTGAAGGCGTTGGTCTGCCGCCGTCTGGGTTCGAGGAGCAAGGATCGCCGCCGCTGCTTGTCGTTTGAAGCTTCGCCGGAGAAAGACAAGTTTGAGATGGTCCGCCGTCGTGGATTGCCGGAACTCCGCCGCCGTGCCACCATGCGCGCCGCCTTGAGTTGCCGGATTTGGTAGGAAAAGATGATGAAGGTGATGATTGAGGGAGATGATGAATAGTAGCCTTTGGGAGAGACAAAAAAAATAATAATAATTTTCTAATCAATTTTTGGGATCTCCACTTTTTTTTGTCTTCTTCCTCTCTTTTCCCCAACTTTTCTCTTCTATATATAGCCCTAAATTAGGTTAAGACAAATGGGCCTTGGCTTGCCTTTTCCCTAAATCTCATAACCCCAAAATCAAAACACTAAAACCAAAACCCAAAACCGAAAACCATAAAACAAAATCGCTAAAACTGAAACCATAAATTAAAAACCCTAAACTGGAATCCTAAGATCGAGACACCAAACCCTAAAACACGAAACCTTAAACTGGAATCCCAAGACCGAGACACCAAACCCTGAAACACAGAACTCTAAACTAAAATCTCGAGACCGAGACACGAAACCCTAAAACATGAAACCCTAAGTTGGAATCCTGAGAACGATATACCAAACCCTAAAACAAGAAACCCTAAGCTGGAATCCCAAGCCCGAGACACCAAACCCTAAATTAGAATCCTGAGACACCAAACCCTAAAACATAAAATCCTAAACTGGAATCCTAAAATCGAGACACCAAACCCTAAAATAAGAAACCTAAGCTGGAATCCCAAGACCAAGACACCAAACCCTAAAACAAGAAACCCTAAGCTGGAATTGCAAGCCTGAAACACTAAACCCTACAACATAAAACCCTAAACTAGAATCCCGAGACCGAGACACCAAACCCTAAAACGAGAAACCCTAAACTGGAAGCCCTAAAGCGAAACCTGGATGCCTGAACGATTTATTAATAGAAGTATTTTTGGCGATTTTCTCGAAAACTTTGAAAATAACGAAAAAACACGAAATTAAAGAAAAACTCCAAAAATACTTTAAAAAAAAAGGTGAAAAAATTTAAAATGAGGTGAAAAACCCAAAATGATGATAAACAAGGTCGGACAAAATACGGTGTCAACAGTATTTGTCGGGAATCGAACTTGGGTCCCCTGGGTGAAAGCCATATATCCTAACCACTAGACGACAACGAAATATTGGTTCAACTTGTCGTCTTTTAAAATATATAATCTTATCAACTAATACGTTGTTAAACAATTTTAAAACGAAACAAAAAAATATTCTGTTGCTAGGAATCGAACCCGGGTAAACCTTAGTCTACTCCATTACCCAGAAAGAGGTTGAATTCATTGTCATCTTTTAAAATATATAATATCAACTAATACGTTGTTAAACAATTTTAAAAACAAAACAAAAAAAATAAACATTATTCTGTTGCCTGGAATCGAACCCGAGTCCCCGGGTGAAAGAAAAATATCCTAACCGCTGGACGACAACGAAATATTTGTTCAACTTGTCGTCTTTTAAAATATATAATCTTATCAACTAATACATTGTTAAACAATTTTAAAACGAAACAAAAAAATATTCAGTTGCTAGGAATCGAACCCGGTAAACCTTAATCTAGTCGAAAGAGGTCGAATACAGCGAGAAAGAAAAGTTTGTTAAAAGCCAGATATCCTAACCGTTGGACAACAACGGAATATTTGTTCACCTTGTCGTCTTTTAAAATATATAATGTATCATCTAATACGTTGTTAAACAATTTTAAAACGAAACAAAAAAATATTTCGTTGCTAGGAATCGAACCCGGGTAAACCATAATCTAGTCCAGTACCCAGAAAGAGGTCGAATTCAGGAGAAAGAAAAGTTTGTTGCCGAAAACATAAAAAAAAATATTCTGCCTAGATATCCTAAAAACAGAATATTTGTTTGACTTGTCATCTTTTAAAATATATAATATCAACTAATACGTTGTTAAACAATTTTAAAAACAAAACAAAAAAAAACAAACATTATTCTGTTGTCGGGAATCGAACCCGGGTCCCCGGGGTGAAAGCAAAATATCCTAACCGACGACAACGAAATATTTGTTCAACTTGTCGTCTTTTAAAATATATAATCTTATCAACTAATACATTGTTAAACAATTTTAAAACGAAACAAAAAAATATCCCGTTGCTAGGAATCGAACCCTGGTAAACCTTAATCTAGTCGAAAGAGGTCGAATACAGCGAGAAAGAAAAGTCTGTTGCCGAAAACATAAAAAACTATTATGTCTAGATATCCCAACGAAATATTTGTTTGACTTGTCATCTTTTAAAATATATAATATCAACTAATACGTTGTTAAACAATTTTAAAAACAAAACGAAAAAAGAAATACGTTGTTAAACAATTTTAAAAACAAAACAAAAAAAACAAACATTATTCTGTTGCGGGAATCGACCCCGGGTCCCTAGGGTGAAAGCAAAATTTCCTAACCGCCGGACGGCAACGAAATATTTGTTCAACTTGTCGTCTTTTAAAATATATAATCTTATCAACTAATACATTGTTAAAAAATTTTAAAACGAAACAAAAAAATATTTCGTTGCTCGGAATCGAACCCGGGTAAACCTTAATGTAGTCGAAAGAGGTAAAACAAAACAAAAAATGAAATACTATTCCGTTGTCAAGAAAGAATCGAACCCAGGTGCTCTGGGTGAAAGCCAAATATTCTAACCAGATAACAACGAAATATTTTTTCAACTTGTCGTCTTTTAAAATATATAATCTTATCCACTAATATGTTGTTAAACAATTTTAAAACGAAACAAAAAAATATTTCGTTGCTAGTAATCGAACCCGGGTAAACCTTAATCTAGTCCATTACCCAGAAAGAGGTCGAATACAGCGAGAAAGAAGCCTAGATATCCTAACGACAACAGAATGACTTGTCATCTTTTAAAATATAAACAAAACAAAAAATACTATTTCGTGGGTGAAAGCCAGATATCCTAACCGCTGGACGACAACGAAATATTTGTTCAACGTGTCGTCTTTTAAAATATATAATCTTATCAAGTAATACGTTGTTAAACAATTTTAAAACGAAACAAAAAAATATTTCGTTGCTAGGAATCGAACCCGGGTAAACCTTAATCTAGTCCACTGCCCAGAAAGAGGTCGAATTCAGCGAGAAAGAAAAGTTTGTTGCCGAAAACATAAAATAAATATTCTGCCTAAATATCCACAATTTTAAAAACAAAACAAAAAAAAACAAACATTATTTTGTTGCTGAGAATCGAACTCGGGTCCTCGGGGTGAAAGCAAAATATTCTAACCGCTGGACGACAACGAAATTTTTGTTCAACTTGTCGTCTTTTAAAATATATAATCTTATCAACTAATACATTGTTAAACAATTTTAAAACGAAACAAAAAAATATTCAGTTGCTAGGAATCGAACCCGGGTAAACCTTAATCTAGTCGAAAGAGGTCGAATACAACGAGAAAGAAAAGTCTGTTGCCGAAAACATAAAAAACTATTCTGCCTAGATATCCTAACAACGGAATATTTGTTTGCCGAAAACATAAAAAAACTATTCTCCCTAGATATCCTAACAACGGAATATTTGTTTGACTTGTCATTGATATGTTCAGTTGTTGGGAATTGGTGAAAGTCAAATATCCTAACCGCTGGACGACAACGGAATAGTTGTTCAACTTGTCGTCTTTTAAAATATATAATCTTATCAACTAATACGTTGTTAAACAATTTTAAAACAAAACAAAAATGTATTTCGTTGCTAGTAATCGAACCCGGTAAACCTTAATCTAGTCCATTACCCAGAAAGAGGTCGAATAGAAAGAAGCCTAGATATCCTAACTGACGCGACAACGAAATGACTTGTCATCTTTTAAAATATAAACAAAACAAAAAATACTATTCGGTTGCCGGGAATCAAACCCGGGTCCCCTGGGTGAAAGCCAGATATCCTAACTGCTGGACAACAACGAAATATTTGTTCAACTTGTCGTCTTTTAAAATATATAATCTTATCAACTAATACGTTGTTAAACAATTTTAAAACGAAACAAAAAAATATTCCGTTGCTAGGAATCGAACCCGGGTAAACCGTAATCTAGTCCACTACCCAGAAAGAGGTCGAATTCAACGAGAAAGAAAAGTATGTTGCCGAAAACATAAAAAAAAAATATTCTGCCTAGATATCCTAAAAACAAAATATTTGTTTGACTTGTATCTTTTAAAATATATAATATCAACTAATACGTTGTTAAACAATTTTAAAAACAAAACAAAAAAAAACAAACATTATTCTGTTGCCGGGAATCGAACCCGGGTCCCCAGGTGAAAGCAAAATATCCTAATCGCTAGACAACAACGAAATATCTGTTCAACTTATCGTCTTTTAAAATATATAATCTTTAGGAATCGAACCCGGGTAAACCTTAATCTAGTCGAAAAAGGTCGAATACAGATTTTAAAAACAAAACAAAAAATTAAAGAATTACTATTCCGATGCCAGGAATCGAAACCGGGTCCCCTAGGTGAAAGCCAGATATCCTAACCGCTGGACGACAACAGAATATTTGTTCAACTTGTCGTCTTTTAAAATATATAACTTTTCAACTAACACGTTGTTAAACAATTTTAAAACGAAACAAAAAAATATTCCGTTGCTAGGAATCGAACCCGGGTAAACCTTAATCTAGTCCACTACCCAGAAAGAGGTCGAATTCAGATTTTAAAAACAAAACAAAAAAAGAATTACTATTCCGTTGCCGAAAATAGTGGGTGAAAGCCAGATATCCCAACCGCTGACGACAACAGAATATATTTGTACAACTTTTCGTCTTTTAAACTATATAACTTTTCAACTAATACGTTGTTAAACAATTTTAAAACCTTAATCTAGTCGAAAAAGGTCGAATACAGATTTTAAAAACAAAAAAAGAATTATTATTCCTTTGTCGGGAATCGAACCCGGGTCCCTGGGTGAAAGCTAGATATCCTAACCGCTGGACGACAATAGAATATTTGTTCAACTTGTCATCTTTTAAACTATATAACTTTTCAACTAACACGTTGTTAAACAATTTTAAAACGAAACAAAAAAATATTCCGTTGCTAGGAATCGAACCCGGGTAAACCTTAATCTAGTCCACTACCCAGAAAGAGGTCGAATTCAACAAGAAAGAAAAGTCTGTTGCCGAAAACATAAAAAACTATTATGCCTAGATATCCTAACTGGACAACAACGGAATATTTGTTTGACTTGTCATCTTTTAAAATATATAATATCAACTAATACGTTGTTAAACAATTTTAAAAACAAAACAAAAAAAGAAATAATATTCCATTGCCGGGAATCAAACCCGAATCCCCAGGGTGAAAGCCAAATATCCTAACCGGACAACAACAGAATATTTGTTCAACTTGTCGTCTTTTATATTATATACTATCAATTATTACGTTGTTAAACAATTTTAAAACGAAACAAAAAAATATTCGTTTCGTTTTCGATACCCCTAGGTGAAAGCTAGATATTCTAATCGTTGGACGACAACGAAATATTTGTTTGACTTGTCATCTTTTAAAATATATAATATCAATTAATACGTTGTTAAACAATTTTAAAAACGAAACAAAAAAAGAAAAACTATTCAGTTGCCAAGAATCGAACCGGGTCCCCGGGGTGAAAGCAAAATATCATAACCGCTAGACGACAACGAAATATCTGTTCAACTTATCGTCTTTTAAAATATATAATCTTATCAACTTTGTTAAACAATTTTAAAACGAAACAAAAAAATATTCCGTTGCTAGGAATCGAACCCGGGTAAACCGTAATCTAGTCCACTACCCAGAAAGAGGTCAAATTCAACGAGAAAGAAAAGTATGTTGCCGAAAACATAAAAAAAAAATATTCTGCCTAGATATCCTAAAAACAAAATATTTGTTTGACTTGTATCTTTTAAAATATATAATATCAACTAATACGTTGTTAAACAATTTTAAAAACAAAACAAAAAAAACAAACATTATTCTGTTGCCGGGAATCGAACCCGGGTCCACAGGGTGAAAGCAAAATATCCTAATCGCTAGACAACAACGAAATATCTGTTCAACTTATCGTCTTTTAAAATATATAATCTTTAGGAATCGAACCCGGGTAAACCTTAATCTAGTCGAAAAAGGTCGAATACAGATTTTAAAAACAAAACAAAAAATTAAATAATTACTATTCCGTTGCCGGGAATCGAACCCGGGTCCCCTGGGTGAAAGCAAGATATCCTAACCGCTGGACGACAACGGAATATTTGTTCAACTTGTCGTCTTTTAAACTATATAATCTTTTCAACTAATACGTTGTTAAACGTTGCTGGGAATCGAACCCGGGTCCCAACAAAAAAATATTCCGAACAGAATGACTTGTCATCTTTTAAAATATAAACAAAACAATAATTATACTATTCCGTTGCCGGGAATCGAACCCGGGTCCCCTGGGTGAAAGCCAGATATCCTAACCGCTGGACGACAACGGAATATTTGTTCAACTTGTCGTCTTTTAAACTATATAATCTTTTCAACTAATACGTTGTTAAACAATTTTAAAACGAAACAAAAAAATATTCCGAACGGAATGACTTGTCATCTTTTAAAATAAAAAAGAAACAAAAAATACTATTTCGTTGCCGGGTCCTCTGGGTGAAAGTCAGATATCCTAACCGCTGGACGACAACAGAATATTTGTTCAACATGTCATCTTTTAAAATATATAATCTTATCAAGTAATACGTTGTTTTTTTTTTTTTCTTATCAAGTAATACGTTGTTAAACAATTTTAAAACGAAACAAAAAAATATTTCGTTGCTAGGAATCGAACCCGGGTAAACCTTAATCTAGTCCACTACCCAGAAAGTGGTCGAATTCAACGAGAAAGAAAAGTCTGTTGCCGAAAAAATAAAAAACTATTTTGCCTAGATATCCTAACTGGACGACAACGCAATATTTGTTTGACTTGTCATCTTTTAAAATATATAATATCAATTAATACGTTGTTAAACAATTTTAAAAATAAAACAAAAAAAGAAATACTATTCCATTGCCGGGAATCAAACCCGAGTCCCCAGGGTGAAAACCAAATATCCTAACCGGACAACCACAGAATATTTGTTCAACTTGTCGTCTTTTATATTATATACTATCAATTATTACGTTGTTAAACAATTTTAAAACGAAACAAAAAAAATATTTGTTTCGTTTTCGATTCCCCTAGGTGAAAGCTAGATATTCTAATCGCTGGACGACAACGAAATATTTGTTTGACTTGTCATCTTTTAACATATATAATATCAATTAATACGTTGTTAAACAATTTTAAAAACGAAACAAAAAAAAGAAAAACTATTCAGTTGCCAGGAATCGAACCGGGTCCCCTGGGTGAAAGCAAAATATCCGCGGGACGACAACGAAATATTTTTTCAACTTGTCGTCTTTTAAAATATATAATATCAACTAATACATTGTTAAACAATTTTAAAACGAAACAAAAAATTATTCCATTGCTAGGAATCGAAAACAATTTTAAATACGAAAAATTATTCCGTTTACTGAAATCAAACCAGGGTCCCTTGGGTGAAAGCCAAATATCCTAACGACAACGAAATGTTCATTTAACTTATGGTCTTTTAAAATATATAATATCAACTAATACGTTGTTAAACAATTTTAAAAACGAAACAAATCGAGAATCGAACTAGGTCCCTTGGATGAATGACAGAAATCCTAACCGCTTGAGGACAACAAAATTTATTTAAATATTCACGAAGTTTAAAATCAATAGGAAACGTTTGGTTTAAATCATGTCTTAACTTTCAAGTGTGATCCATAATTTCATTTTAGTCCCCAAAATTTTAACATGCCCATTAGTTGTTATATGAACGGTTAGTTTTGTTCTATTTTGGTTCCTTATATTTTTAAAATATTTTATTCTCAAACTGAGCATAACTTAATTGACATGAAGTTGTGTTATTGACGAAGATGTTAGAAGTTTAATTCCCGCATTAATTACATACCTTTGCAAAAAAAAAAAAAAAAAAAAAACCTCCGCATTAACTTTTTTTTTTCTTTGGGTTTCTTATTGAACTTAAAGAAAAAAAAAATCATTTCGATCATTTACCTTTATTTTATTTTTAACTTATTTTAAATGCCATAGCTCGGAGTATGTAGTAACATATTAATGTGAGCATGATTTCAAGCCACATAAATTAGAGACAGACATTGGGCAAGTGGTCAACATGAACATGATTCATCTAACATAATGTGCGAACTAGTAACCAAAATGTCAAATGTTCGAATCTTCCACCCCACATGTTTTCGAAAATAAAAAAAATAAAAAAAATTCGGCAAATGAGTATTATATGAAAAAATATATATATATAACTAACCACAATGGTTACTTTTAAAAAGTTTATGGGACTAAAATAGACATAATAAAAGTTTAGGGATCAAAGTGGAACCATTTCAAAATTATGGGATCGAAATTGATATTTTGAAGTTAAATAACTAAAATGAAATAAGTTTGAAAGTTTAGAGACAAAATAATATTTAAATCGCAAAATTTATCATGGTGTGATAGAACCTGTTTGGAGTTATTGAAACACAAAGTTCATAATTTGTGTGCATAGGCATGGACAATTTGCGAGAAGAAAACTTAAATTAATGTCATCATTGAACATACTCCTAAAGGTCATCTTTCCCTCCCTAGTCTCTACCATTGGATTATCACTAAAGGAGCCTTAAAGGTTTTTTTTATAGCATGTGAGAAGACGAGAGATTAAACTTCTGACTTCTTGATTACTAATTCATATTTGAGCTATGTTCATATGTTGGGAGGAGCGGATAATTTATTAGGCAATTTTTTGTATAAACATTTTCATACATCCAAGTTTAATTATATAATATGAAATAATTTTGTAATTTGTAACCACCAATCTGTATCTAATAACCAATCTGTATCTAATAATGGTTGTATTCTTGTGTTTCCTTTTTATTTTCATTTATTCTTGTTTGTCCTTTTAGAGTTAAATTTGAGTTTAGAAGTGTTCAATCTTTGTTGGATATTAAAGTAGTAAGTCATAATTATGACACTAAATACTTAGGTCTCACTCACCTACAATCAAAGACTGCCAAATCAATGGTTTATTTTGTTTTTCCTTTTTATTTTCATTTAGAATATGATAATATATATATAACCTAAGCTGAATATGATAGTAATAAGATATATAAATATATAAACATAAATAAATAACTTCTAAATAGAGATAATTTTAGATAATTTCTTAATAAAGACGAATATGCTTTAATGACTAGATGATACTTAGGTCTTAATCAGCTACATGAATTTCTAATGGTTACACAACTATATTTTTATGTTACTTACCTGTTTTATAGCATGATTATGTACTTTGATGTTGCTATATTATTCAAATAAATTTCTCGGTAAATTTGACTATTTGACTAATCCTTTTTAAAAAATAATTTAATATTATCAGCTATGCTAACAAGGCATCGAATTTTGATTTTTGATTTTTAATTTTGATCCCATTTTTATCGTGTAAACCCCATGGAGCCTACTGCTATTACGTGATCATCACAAACTCTCCATAGGTAATTTCAATTTGATTAGTGGCTTTTGGTCCCTACTACTTATATATTGAAAATTATAAGACACATTTTGAACATACATGTAAACTTTAATTTCTAAAACTTAAAACTCTATATTCGGTGTACAACACGGGGGCAGCAGTGAGAAATCTTAGACAATGGACGAAAGCCTGATCCAGCAATATCGTGTGAGTTAAGAGTGACTACTCGTAGTTCGTAGTTCTCTCTTGTTAGTGTACTCGTGCAACAACGCGTACGGCAACTCGTAGCTATTGCCGCTTTTCTTGGTTTTTATGAAGTCGCCCTTTTTCTTTCATTCTATATTCGATGACCACCAAAGATTGAATTCATCGATAGAATAAAAAGTAGATAACAAAACAAACAAACAAAATCATAGGTGTCACAAAAATCAAATGGTTATCAGGACCTTAAATTTCTAGCTACATACAAACTTATTGTTGGGTTTTATGTCCTAAAACTTAGACAATGGGCGAAAGCCTGATCCAGCAATATCAGGTGAGTGAACAGTGACTACTCGTAGTTTCTCTCTTGTTAGTGTACTCGTGCAACAACGCTTACGACAACTCGTAACTATTGTCACTTTTCTTGCTTTTTATGAAGTCGTCATTTTTCTTTCATTCTATATTCGATGAGCACTAAAGATTGAACTCATCCATAGAATAAAAACTAGATAACAAAACAAACAAACAAAATCATAGGTGTCACAAAAATCAAATGGTTATCGGGACCTTAAATTTCTAGCTACATACAAACTTATCACAAATTCACAAACTAAACATAGACTGCTACAATCCATGATGGGGCGTTTGAGGCACTAACTTGAAGTTGAGTGCATTGAAATATTATAACTCAGTCTACGTTTGACCCACCAACTATATTATAACTCAGTCAATAAAATAACTATATTAACTTCAATAGTATTTACTATTCACAATAACTTATTCAACGCTACAAACAATCAACAACCTTAAAAGATCTCAAACAAATTCACAAACTGAACCCATAAAAGATATCTTCTAAGAAAAGAGATAAGAGATCACATCACAACCAACCAACCAGTTTCTTTAGGAATCATTATATCATTTCCAGTTTCATTTACTTGCTGTTTTTATTGTTCAGAATTGTTATTTCAATCCAGTTTTACTCGTTAATTGCATTGTACTAATGAATTTTACATCAATGAAGTATTTTATTTTTCTCGTTATTATGAGCTATGTTTCCCTTCGAGATTCAATTCTGTGACTACCCTAAGAATGTGTTAGCTTAGATCATTTAAGTTCAAAATTGAGAAGCAATATTACTTGTATCTAAGTTCATATTAGCCAATTTAATATAGGTTTAATGACTTAGATTCAATATTACTTGCAATGCTTAATAATGTGTAAATTGAGAAATGAACATATAATTCAAATAGTGGGAGATATATATTATTGTCTCCTATTATGAATTATAAATTTGAGTATTTTATTTTATGATATTTTTAACATTGAAGCCAAGAAAAAGTAGGGAATTTTTGAAGTCCGATAAGAAGTAAATTTACTTCGCTTGGAGAACGATGTTTTTGGGAGCTTTGAAAATTCTCTTTGGGACAATCATTACAAGGTAAAATGATGCTCTAAGTTAGGAAGAATGTGGACATCACCCAAAAGAAAAAGCATCTAACTTCTTTGTTTTTGAAAAAAAAAAAGAAATATATATCATTTTTACCATGGGAGTAAAGAAGAAGATTTCAATATTAAAGGTAATATAGGACACAATAATTGTACTTTTTAATTTTCTATTTTCAAAAAGAAAATATAAGGGATTAAGGATAGTTTTTCATTTTCTTTTCTTTCTAAAAAAAACAAAACAAAAAAACAAAAATTGAATTAAAATAAATGTCTCAACTAATCGATTTTAACATAAAATAGGGACTTGAGTGAGTGAAATTAATCTATTAATTTTGTCATTTATGGCCTTAACCCCGTTAAGGGGATTGTACGGCAGAAATAAGAGTTTTAAAATCATTTAAGAAAATCATTTTGTTTCGAAATCAAAACAATTTTGAAATTTAATTTAACTCTCAATTTGAAAATCAAATTCTTTCCGTTTTATAATCAAAATAAATTTGAAATTCAATTTAAAAATCAATTTGAAAATCAAATTCTTTTCGTTTTGCAATCAAAATAAATTTGAAATTCAATTTAAAAATCAATTTGGAAATCAAAAATCAATTTGAAAATCAAATGAAAACTTAAAAGAGGGTAATTATGTAATTAGCGCATAATGACATTTTTAAAAGAATGAGAACGAATCTTCCAAATAGGGAAATCCTCATTTATCCCGGGATTAAAATCTTAGAACAACGAAGCTTAACGACATCCTCAAGGTGGGAGGAACAATATTCCACCTATCCCGGGATTCCAAATTAAGATTACCAAATCCTCGAGGTGAGAGGAAGATTCCTTCACCTCTCCCGGGATTGCACTTAAAAAACTAATTAAACAAATCTAAGAAGAAAAACACAGGAGTGCAGTGTAACGATACGCATCAAAATTAAATAGTAAACTAGGAAGATTAAATCAGAGGTATATATGACATAAACAGGGGAATATATGCATTCAAACAGTGGGGTATATATCATGCAAACAGTGGGCATATATGAACTTCAAACGATACATCAATACCCCTAACTACTTCGATATACTCGAATACACAACACACTTAACAAAACAGTAGCAATATCTGATGGAGCGCATGTAGCGCAGCGGAAGCGAGGCAGATCATTGGCACTCTAATTTCATCAATTTAGCTAAATAAGAAACATGCACAAAGCTTTGAAATAAAAGGAATTAGAACACATACCTCTTGTAGTTCTAAAGACTTCTCTTCCAACGCTCGAATCTCCTCACGAACCCTTCGAAGCTTCCCTCGAACTCCTCGAGAACCACCTCCGGTAGTCCCGCTATCCTCGGGCCGAGCAACGGAGTGGTGGGACTCCTTTATGAAAGAAAAAGTTTGGAAGAAGAAGATGGGAAGATGAAAGTGATGAGGATTTTGTGAGAAGAAGTCTAACACTTAGCTTTCTAATTTCTCAAGTAACATGAACTCTTCATGCTCATCCAAAAATTCAAACTCTTTGAAAATTCATCAACCTCAAACCATTTGAACTTCATCCAATTTATAGGCAATTCACATGCAACAAAGTCTTTGCTTAGCATGACACCTCAAATTGGATGGATTAGTCTTCAACCAAGTGTTCCAAAATTGATGAGTTTATATGCATGTTGTTGGTGATTCACAATCCACTTCACAACTTGGATAAACCCACTCAACTTGGATAAATCCACTCAACATGGATAATTCCACTTTGACTTATAATCACACTTGTAATATTTTGTCATTTTAAAATTAATTCATAATTAATTTTAATAAGCAAAATAAATTATAATTAATTAAACTTTTTAATTAATTAATATTATTATTTAATTCAATATCAAATATTAATTAAATAATAAGACTAATCCCGGTTTCTTAAACCGAATCATCACACATGAATCCCTATTCATGTTTTACACCGATCCCATATTTAAATCATATTTAAATATGTCCATCATTCTTCCAAAACCGAATTTCAATAAATTCAAATTCTTTTTCTCTCATATTGTTACACGGCTTAATCCGAGCTAGCCAGGAGAACCTAAAGGACCTACAGATCATGAGCTCCAACGATACGAGATTAACCGGTCAAACTCTTTAACCAAGTTAACCAACATTCGTTAACCCCCGGAGACTCCACTAAAGTCCAAGGGTTGCACTCTCCTCACCGTAGATATATTTCTGTCCTCTTGATATAACCATCATTAGTAAGTCGATCCTTCACAGGTCGTTCGTAATTACAGTTGGGTCAAAATAACCGTTTTACCCCCGTAATTACATCTTGTTCCTTAAGTCCCACTGATCCTCTAATGAACTATTGGTTTGTGGTCCAACCACCAAACCGATTGGTATGTGATCTCATCACTATACCAAGTCCCTCTCGGGCCAATGAGAGGGTGGGATCCCTAGTTCAAGACCCGGAGTCAGCACTTAAGGGAACAACCTCTCTACTAATCCCTCAGAGCGGGTAGGAGTGAATTCCATCTCGCAGGACTATGTTCCCAGCTACCTACCCGGTCTTATCCCCAAGATGGTAGGCTTATTGAGTCGGCGATCTCGGGCCACTCTCACCCATACAAGTCAAAGGATAAGCCCGAATAAACAGGAGTTCATAGCGTGCTCAGGATTCAGATCAAGTTACCTAGGTCATCATATGAAAAAGTCGGTCTTTACAGTAAACGGAGTTATAAAGAAAGAGCGACTTGTTTCGCGGTTCAATCTTATGCAAACTCATTGCATAGGACGCCCCCACTCACATGTCTCCACATGAACCATTTCGGATCACATCGTTTGTACTATACAAAGTGGGCCGCGTCCAATAGTGTCCCAGGATAAGGTACCCAGCCTTATCCCTATACTATAGACCGTTCTGGCTATTACTTGAACTTGATCCACAATTATGTCATACATGAAGTTCAAGTATACAACCTATAGCCATGGGTTCTTTGTTTATTGGAGTTAGGTTAAAAGTAAAAACAATTCATTTTATTCAATAACAACTTTACTGAATAAATCTCAATAACAACTTTATTGCAAAATATAATATACATTCAGTTTACAAACCACGAGTTTTAGGACATAAAACCCAACAAACTCCCACTTGGACTAAAATGTCGTGGAGTATTACATGCGGGATGAGAAAAACTGGCATATCAAATATTTCCATGGCTTTTCTCCCACTATCCTACTGTACAACTCGTAGTCCTAGACTCACTAGGTGCCCCTCGAACACTTTAGTCGTGAGGGACTTTGTAAACGGATCAGCAATATTGTGCTCTGAGGCGATCTGCATGACGATCACGTCTCCTCGATGCACTATCTCCCTGATGAGATGATATTTCCGCTCAATGTGCTTTCCACGCTTATGGCTTCTTGGTTCTCTCGAATTTGCCACAGCACCAGTATTATCACAATAAAGTGTGATAGGCAAATTCATATTTGGAACAACTTCCAAATCCGTCAAGAACTTTCTAATCCATACAGCCTCTTTCGCAGCTTCGCAAGCCGCGACATACTCAGCTTCCATGGTGGAGTCAGCAATACAACCTTGCTTTATACTCCTCGATACTATTGCCCCTCCGTTAAGAGTGAACACTGATCCCGATGTGGATTTCCTCGAATCCTTATCGGTTTGAAAATCAGAGTCAGTGTATCCTGTAAGGATCAAATCCTTCGCGCCATACACGAGCACATAGTCTCTCGTTCTCCGAAGATACTTGAGAATGTGTTTAACGGCAGTCCAATGATCATATCCTGGATTGGACTAGTACCTACTGACAATTCTCACTGCATAGCATATGTCGGGTCGTGTACATAACATGGCGTACATCAGACTACCGACTGCTGATGCATAGGGAATTCGTCTCATATCCTCAACTTCTTGAGGTGTCTTAGGACACTCTTCCTTTGACAATTGAATTCCATGCCTGAAAGGTAAAGAACCCTTCTTGGAATTCTGCATCGAATATCGTATCAACACCTTGTCGATATAAGATGCTTGAGACAGCGCTAGCGTTTTGTTCTTACGATTCCTTACGATTTGAATCCCTAGAACAAACTGAGCCTCTCCCAAATCTTTCATTTGGAATTGGGTCGCTAGCCATTGCTTAACGTCAGTCAGGAACCCTACATCATTCCCAATGAATAGGATATCATCTACATATAAGACTAAGAAAGCTACAACAAAATTGACTATTTTCTTGTAGACACAAGGTTCGTCAACATTCTGTTCAAAGCCATAAGATTTGATCGCAGTATCAAACCTTATATTCCAGGATCTAGACGCTTGCTTCAACCCATAAATGGATCGATTAAGCTTGCAAACCTTTTGCTCTTGACCGTGAATTATGAACCCCTCTGGTTGAGCCATATAAATACTCTCTTCAAGATTGCCATTCAGAAAGGCTGTCTTGACATCCATTTGCCAAATTTCATAATCATAAAATGTGGCAATGGACAAGAGTATTCTAATCGACTTTAACATGGCAACAGGGGAGAAGGTTTCTTCATAGTCCACCCCTTCCCTCTGGGAATAACCCTTTGCCACAAGTCGAGCCTTAAAGGTTTGCACCTTACCGGCTTGGTCTCGTTTCCTCTTGTAGATCCACTTGCAACCGATAGGTCTTTCACCATCAGGTTGCTCTACAAGATCCCAGACCGAATTGAAGTACATCGACTCCATTTCGAGGTCCATGGCTTTAAGCCACTGGTCCTTGTCTATGTCATCCATTGCCTGTTTGAAGGTCAATGGATCCTCAACGCCGTCATCAGGTATGACGACCTGGGTTTCCGTTAAACCCATGTAGCGGTCGGGTTGTCTCACATCCCTCCCACTACGTCGAGGTATTCTCAACTCTTGAGAAGGACCAGCCTGATCAACAACTCTTGCTGACCCATCTGTAGCTTTCCTGGAAAGTTCGGTCAAAACAATTTTGCTCGAAGGTTGACGATCTCTCATGTGGTCTTCCTCTAAGAACGTGGTGTTTGTCGATACAAGCACCTTGTCCTGTTGAGGATCGTAAAATAGACCACCTTTGGTTTCCTTGGGGTAACCTACGAATAGGCATAATTTTGAACGATGTTCCAACTTCTTTGGATTGGGCACCAACACATGTGCCGGACACCCCCAAATTCTGAAGTGACGTAAACTACCTTTACGCCCTCTCCATAACTCATAAGGTGTTTCTGAAACACTCTTAGAGGGAACCATGTTCAAAATATATACAGCAGCCTCTACTGCATATCCCCAAAACGAACTAGGCAGTTGAGCATAGCTCATCATAGATCGAACCATGTCTAACAGGGTTCTATTTCTCCTTTCGGACACACCGTTCTGCTGCGGTGTTCCGGGCGCTGAGAGTTGGGATACTATTCCATGTTCTATCATATAGTCCTGGAATCTTAAATCCATATACTCTCCACCTCGATCTGATCGGAGTATTTTAATCGTTTTACCTAATGTGTTCTCAACCTCTGCCTTATACTCCTTGAACTTTTCAAGAGCTTCGGACTTATGATGCATTAGGTAAAGATAGCCGTACCTAGAATAATCATCAATGAAGCTGATGAAATATTCATACCCTCCCCGTGCTTTAACATTCATCGGACCACAAAGATCTGAATGTACAAGCTCTAGAGTTTCTTTGGACCTATGACCTTTTTCAGAAAAAGATCGTTTGGTCATCTTGCCCTCAAGACAAGACTCACATGGTGGTAAAGAGTTGTCCTCTAGCTGATTTAGGAGACCACTCTTAACCAATCTCCCAATCCTATTGAGATTAATGTGGCCTAGTCTCAAGTGCCAAAGATAGGTACTTGGAGAAAGTTTCTGCCTTTTAGTTTGAGTTTGAGCTGTTTTAAACATCTCGGTGTTCAAAATAGCTTTTGCCTCTGTTGGTCTTAACACATACAAGTTGTTTTCAAGTTTCGCAGAACATATATGTACACCTCTTTTGCTAATGAACGCTTCATTAAAATCAAAAGATACTTTATACAAATGTTCAAGTAAACAAGAGATAGATACAAGGTTCCTTTTAAAGCTAGGAACCAACAGTACATTTTCAAGTAAAATGAAACTATCTCTATATAACAACTTGACAGTTCCCACTGCCTTGGCTGAGACAACCTTTCCTGTTCCAACCCTGAGAGTTATCTCACCTTCAGCAAGCAGCTGCCAGGAACTAGTTTCCTGGAAAGAAGAACAAACATGGTTAGTGGCTCCTGAATCCAGTATCCAGGCAGAACTATCATGTTCCACTAAACATGTTTCAACAACGAGTAAATCATATTTACTTAGTTGTTTCTTCTCAGCTTTGCTCGCCATGAGGGTATCATGATAGACCGATGAGGACGGTTGTCCAAACATCATCTGTAATGAATCCATGATCTCCTTAGCGGAGACCATTACCTCATGCTTCTTAGCTAACACATCGGATGTGCTGGCCAAGATGTAGACTCGGGCTTTATCATTAGCCCTAGTCCACCTGTCAAATGCATCTCGAACAGTTCGAGTTGCAGATGAGCTAGGAGGGGGAGGACATTCCTCTGTTAAGACAAACCTAAGATCATCGATAACAAGAATCGTATTCAAGTTTGATTTCCAGGTCGTGTAGTTATCGCCGTTTAGTTTATCAGAAGCTAGTAATTGGATAAACGAGCTAGACATGCTGAAAAGAATGAATTCTATTAGTGAATTGAACTTAACCTATTTTTAACAACCAATCAAGAATTTTAGCAAAAGTAATAATGTACCCAAAAAAATCATTATTAATTTGCAACGATACTTCAGTGAGTCAGAGCAACCGCTACCGAGGGGCAGTCAATCACTCATTCACTAAACCAAGACATTCTTGACTAAATGCTAATACCAGAATAACTCATATTCCTATAGCACCTTAGTTATCGCTACTTCGGTCAAGAATCTACTAACAACTTAGTAATCCTTGTAAGTGTGACCCGCCATTTTCAGAACTCAGAGGTCGGCCCCAACAGTGCAACCGAATGGAAATGTCAGAGTTGGGAATGGACCTAAGAGACCCTATCCATTTCTGGAGATTGAGTTGTTCCGACTCCAATGAAACGGCCCTCCGAATGGACGGTGCTACTATGGGCAACCAGCAGGCGGAACATGGGAATCTCACGGTTCAACCTAATGGAGGAGACCGCAGGATGTATTGACATACTTCCTTCTCCCACTTACTATAAATACTTTCTCCATTCACCTTGCTCTTGATTTATGCAAACACCATCCGAATGGGGATGCCCTATTGACATCACGAGGCCGAGCATAAATCTCACGGTGTGAACTTTGCGAAGAACGTAGGAGGAGATTGATATATCATATATACCTTCTCAACACCACTACTAAGTATTTTAGAATGGTTTGGGTAAAGTTTTACTTAGGCATTATCCGGCTAAGACAATAAAACCTAAGTCTAGGTAGAACATACTTTTACCTAAGATGTCTAGGTGATAAACGTTTTATAACCTTACACCTCTCACGTGCATGCTCATAAAGCCGGGTTAACTTAACTCAAGTACCGGATCGATCCCCAGGTAGGAGGTGTTCCGTAAACCGTCATCTTAAATACCTCCAACCTTAGTGCAGGATCAAACCGGGTGAGTTCTCTCGTAACCTTAGCTTTACAAGATATCGACCTATTTTAACTATTAAAACGAATCGATACTAAATTCCTAATCGCATTGGAATTCTTTAACCCTTAGTGAGCATGCATTTATCTTTGTTATAGATTTTAAATGTCTATCTCATTTTACAACGCTTTATAAAACAAAGACATTCTATAACATGCTACCTAAGCTAAAATATAACCATTACATTCAATTTATAACATGCTTCCCAAGCAAGAATATAACAATTATATTCAACTAAGGCAACTATGTTGTATGTTTAATTTCACAATTAATATAACACTTATATTAATTTTACTTTTAAACAAGCAATATCCAATTCATAAATTAATATAACACTTATATTAATTCTCATGAATTAAGCATGCATACTATACAACATAACACTTATATTATACTTTCAATGCATGCAACATGCTTCCTATGGTGGGATTTGAAATCTATATGGCATACTTTATGCACATACAAGATACTTTAATTAAAACATACATTCACAATGCATAATTAATTAAACACACTAAAGTGGACCGGTTTTGGCATCACGGACAAGCAAGCAACTAAATTATTACAATAATAATTCATCAACTAAGTTGAGACGCTTCCGAACCCTTCGAACCGCCACGAACCAGCTTGAATTTGCTTCAACCGGCCAAAAAAACAGCAACTACAAAACTTCAAAAAAACTGAACCGGTCCATAACAGTTGTCCCGACTTCAACAGCCCGTAACTGGACCAATACCGACCCGAACCGGACCAAACGAATGCTGAACCGGACCTCCAGAGGGTGAAGAACAAGGAACCGGTCTGACTTTCAGTGAACCGGAGCTTTCAAGGACCGAACCGGACCGTTTCTTCTACCTTGTGCTGAACCGGTGTTGTGCTGGAATTTTGCAGAAAAAAAACAGCAAAAAAAACAGCATGCTGTTTTTTCCGACACCCGAGCTTCTGTCTTCGAATTGAAAGCCTATATGGACTCTAATGACTCCGAATTTTTTACAGACTCTTCTTCACACATTAAAGCCCATACACACTCGGGCATTTACAAAACAAAGTACAAATCGAAGCTCAAAAAAATATGCCAAAACCGGGAAACACTTTAGACGCCCAGAAAAATAAATTTCTAAAACAAATACCCACCGAGCTCAAATTGATGCAAATTGAGTGACCAAAAAACGCTCTGATACCAATTGATGGAGCGCATGTAGCGCAGCGGAAGCGAGACGGATCATTGGCACTCTAATTTCATCAATTTAGCTAAATAAGAAACATGCACAAAGCTTTGAAATAAAAGGAATTAGAACACATACCTCTTGTAGTTCTAAAGACTTCTCTTCCAACGCTCGAATCTCCTCACGAACCCTTCGAAGCTTCCCTCGAACTCCTCGAGAACCACCTCCGGTAGTCCCGCTATCCTCGGGCCGAGCAACGGAGTGGTGGGACTCTTTTATGAAAGAAAAAGTTTGGAAGAAGAAGATGGGAAGATGAAAGTGATGAGGATTTTGTGAGAAGAAGTCTAACACTTAGCTTTCTAATTTCTCAAGTAACATGAACTCTTCATGCTCATCCAAAAATTCAAACTCTTTGAAAATTCATCAACCTCAAACCATTTGAACTTCATCCAATTTATAGGCAATTCACATGCAACAAAGTCTTTGCTTAGCATGACACCTCAAATTGGATGGATTAGTCTTCAACCAAGTGTTCCAAAATTGATGAGTTTATATGCATGTTGGTGATTCACAATCCACTTCACAACTTGGATAAACCCACTCAACTTGGATAAATCCACTCAACATGGATAATTCCACTTTGACTTATAATCACACTTGTAATATTTTGTCATTTTAAAATTAATTCATAATTAATTTTAATAAGCAAAATAAATTATAATTAATTAAACTTTTTAATTAATTAATATTATTATTTAATTCAATATCAAATATTAATTAAATAATAAGACTAATCCCGGTTTCTTAAACCGAATCATCACACATGAATCCCTATTCATGTTTTACACCGATCTCATATTTAAATCATATTTAAATATGTCCATCATTCTTCCAAAACCGAATTTCAATAAATTCAAATTCTTTTTCTCTCATATTGTTACACGGCTTAATCCGAGCTAGCCAGGAGAACCTAAAGGACCTACAGATCATGAGCTCCAACGATACGAGATTAACCGGTCAAACTCTTTAACCAAGCTAACCAACATTCGTTAACCCCCGGAGACTCCACTAAAGTCCAAGGGTTGCACTCTCCTCACCGTAGATATATTTCTGTCCTCTTGATATAACCATCATTAGTAAGTCGATCCTTCACAGGTCGTTCGTAATTACAGCTGGGTCAAAATAACCGTTTTACCCCCGTAATTACATCTTGTTCCTTAAGTCCCACTGATCCTCTAATGAACTATTGGTTTGTGGTCCAACCACCAAACCGATTGGTATGTGATCTCATCACTATACCAAGTCCCTCTCGGGCCAATGAGAGGGTGGGATCCCTAGTTCAAGACCCGGAGTCAGCACTTAAGGGAACAACCTCTCTACTAATCCCTCAGAGCGGGTAGGAGTGAATTCCATCTCGCAGGACTATGTTCCCAGCTACCTACCCGATCTTATCCCCAAGATGGTAGGCTTATTGAGTCGGCGATCTCGGGCCACTCTCACCCATACAAGTCAAAGGATAAGCCTGAATAAACAGGAGTTCATAGCGTGCTCAGGATTCAGATCAAGTTACCTAGGTCATCATATGAAAAAGTCGGTCTTTACAGTAAACGGAGTTATAAAGAAAGAGCGACTTGTTTCGCGGTTCAATCTTATGCAAACTCATTGCATAGGACGCCCCCACTCACATGTCTCCACATGAACGATTTCGGATCACATCGTTTGTACTATACAAAGTGGGCCGCGTCCAATAGTGTCCCAAGATAAGGTACCCAGCCTTATCCCTATACTATAGACCGTTCTGGCTATTACTTGAACTTGATCCACAATTATGTCATACATGAAGTTCAAGTATACAACCTATAGCCATGGGTTCTTTGTTTATTGGAGTTAGGTTAAAAGTAAAAACAATTCATTTTATTCAATAACAACTTTACTGAATAAATCTCAATAACAACTTTATTGCAAAATAGAATATACATTCAGTTTACAAACCACAAGTTTTAGGACATAAAACCCAACAATATCGACTTCAAACAGTGAGCACATTCGATATAACCTAGGTATAGCAAGCATGGGATATATTGAATATGCAGGGGTATATATGGGCACAAAAACAAATCAGACATATGCTTCAATATAAGAATAGGGACAAACTTGTAATTACACTAAACTTAAAAATAATCAAACGTTACCCACGCGTCAGCCTCATCATCGGGCTTGAAGCCCAAAGGTCGGCCCAAGCCCGATCAAAGCCCGACCCATGGTCAACGGTTGACCAGCCCAACCCAGCCCTTTCATGCATTGGATTGGATATGAATCTGTATTTTTTTAATTGGATCGGCCCATGGGTCAGCCCGTTCGAGTCGTATTTGGATCGGCTCGTTGGGCCGGACCAAAGGCCCGATCCAATATAATAATATATATATATATATATATATATAGTCTATGATAGAGAAAAATTATGAGAGAATTGGAGTAGAAAAGTTTCATCCTTTTATTTTATTGTCCCACATCGTTAGTTTGAAGGATGGGGAAAGGTTCATCCTCTATAAATAGAGTGTTAATCCAATGCACATTTTATTGTCCCACATTGTAAGTTTTGAGAATGAGAAAAAATTTTCCTCTATAAATAAAGTTTTAATTCAATTTTAACTTTATATTTAAAAAAATTTTTTATTCATGGGTCAGTCCAAGTCTGATCCGAAGGGCCAATTTAATTCTGACCCAATTTTGGCTCATTGAGTTAGGCTCATGGATTGGGCTATGGACCTATGTTTTAGAGGTTGGGTTGGCCCAAGCCTAGCCCAAACAGTGGTGCAGGCCGTTAAAGCTTGGGATTGGACCAAGCTTGGGCCTTTTATTATTTGGGTCGGGTTGGCCCGGCTCGATGATGAGGCTGACCCACGCGAAGAGTTCTCCACGCAACACTTCTTCATGAGGCTACTGACGCCAGAGCTCGCCGTGAACGTCGCCGCCGTTTGAGCTCGTCGGCTCCTGAAGGTTGAAGATGAACGTCGTGGATGGTTCGGGCTGGAGCTGTTGGTTCGTCGTGAGGAAAATTGAGGGCGCACACGAAGGTTCGAGGTTCGCCGCACACCGCCGAGATCGAAGAAGTTCGTCGTTTGCTTCAGAGAAGGAGATCCGTCGTTGAAGATCTGAGCTCGCCAAACGCCACCGTGGAGACGAGGTTCAAGCTGAAGATGTGGTCTGGGGTTGTGTTTGACCACCTAGTTTGCTTCAGAGAAAAAGATCCGTCGTTGAAGATCTGAGCTCGTCGAAGTCGCGTCGTCGTCTGGAAGTTGAGGAGATGAGTTTCTCCACCACTGTCTGGTTTGCTGAAGGCGTTGGTCTGCCGCCGTCTGGGTTCGAGGAGCAAGGATCGCCGCCGCTGCTTGTCGTTTGAAGCTTCGCCGGAGAAAGACAAGTTTGAGATGGTCCGCCGTCGTGGATTGCCGGAACTCCGCCGCCGTGCCACCATGCGCGCCGCCTTGAGTTGCCGGATTTGGTAGGAAAAGATGATGAAGGTGATGATTGAGGGAGATGATGAATAGTAGCCTTTGGGAGAGACAAAAAAAATAATAATAATTTTCTAATCAATTTTTGGGATCTCCACTTTTTTTTGTCTTCTTCCTCTCTTTTCCCCAACTTTTCTCTTCTATATATAGCCCTAAATTAGGTTAAGACAAATGGGCCTTGGCTTGCCTTTTCCCTAAATCTCATAACCCCAAAATCAAAACACTAAAACCAAAACCCAAAACCGAAAACCATAAAACAAAATCGCTAAAACTGAAACCATAAATTAAAAACCCTAAACTGGAATCCTAAGATCGAGACACCAAACCCTAAAACACGAAACCTTAAACTGGAATCCCAAGACCGAGACACCAAACCCTGAAACACAGAACTCTAAACTAAAATCTCGAGACCGAGACACGAAACCCTAAAACATGAAACCCTAAGTTGGAATCCTGAGAACGATATACCAAACCCTAAAACAAGAAACCCTAAGCTGGAATCCCAAGCCCGAGACACCAAACCCTAAATTAGAATCCTGAGACTGAGACACCAAACCCTAAAACATAAAATCCTAAACTGGAATCCTAAAATCGAGACACCAAACCCTAAAATAAGAAACCTAAGCTGGAATCCCAAGACCAAGACACCAAACCCTAAAACAAGAAACCCTAAGCTGGAATTGCAAGCCTGAAACACTAAACCCTACAACATAAAACCCTAAACTAGAATCCCGAGACCGAGACACCAAACCCTAAAACGAGAAACCCTAAACTGGAAGCCCTAAAGCGAAACCTGGATGCCTGAACGATTTATTAATAGAAGTATTTTTGGCGATTTTCTCGAAAACTTTGAAAATAACGAAAAAACACGAAATTAAAGAAAAACTCCAAAAATACTTTAAAAAAAAAGGTGAAAAAATTTAAAATGAGGTGAAAAACCCAAAATGATGATAAACAAGGTCGGACAAAATACGGTGTCAACAGTATTTGTCGGGAATCGAACTTGGGTCCCCTGGGTGAAAGCCATATATCCTAACCACTAGACGACAACGAAATATTGGTTCAACTTGTCGTCTTTTAAAATATATAATCTTATCAACTAATACGTTGTTAAACAATTTTAAAACGAAACAAAAAAATATTCTGTTGCTAGGAATCGAACCCGGGTAAACCTTAGTCTACTCCATTACCCAGAAAGAGGTTGAATTCATTGTCATCTTTTAAAATATATAATATCAACTAATACGTTGTTAAACAATTTTAAAAACAAAACAAAAAAAATAAACATTATTCTGTTGCCTGGAATCGAACCCGAGTCCCCGGGTGAAAGAAAAATATCCTAACCGCTGGACGACAACGAAATATTTGTTCAACTTGTCGTCTTTTAAAATATATAATCTTATCAACTAATACATTGTTAAACAATTTTAAAACGAAACAAAAAAATATTCAGTTGCTAGGAATCGAACCCGGTAAACCTTAATCTAGTCGAAAGAGGTCGAATACAGCGAGAAAGAAAAGTTTGTTAAAAGCCAGATATCCTAACCGTTGGACAACAACGGAATATTTGTTCACCTTGTCGTCTTTTAAAATATATAATGTATCATCTAATACGTTGTTAAACAATTTTAAAACGAAACAAAAAAATATTTCGTTGCTAGGAATCGAACCCGGGTAAACCATAATCTAGTCCAGTACCCAGAAAGAGGTCGAATTCAGGAGAAAGAAAAGTTTGTTGCCGAAAACATAAAAAAAAATATTCTGCCTAGATATCCTAAAAACAGAATATTTGTTTGACTTGTCATCTTTTAAAATATATAATATCAACTAATACGTTGTTAAACAATTTTAAAAACAAAACAAAAAAAAACAAACATTATTCTGTTGTCGGGAATCGAACCCGGGTCCCCGGGGTGAAAGCAAAATATCCTAACCGACGACAACGAAATATTTGTTCAACTTGTCGTCTTTTAAAATATATAATCTTATCAACTAATACATTGTTAAACAATTTTAAAACGAAACAAAAAAATATCCCGTTGCTAGGAATCGAACCCTGGTAAACCTTAATCTAGTCGAAAGAGGTCGAATACAGCGAGAAAGAAAAGTCTGTTGCCGAAAACATAAAAAACTATTATGTCTAGATATCCCAACGAAATATTTGTTTGACTTGTCATCTTTTAAAATATATAATATCAACTAATACGTTGTTAAACAATTTTAAAAACAAAACGAAAAAAGAAATACGTTGTTAAACAATTTTAAAAACAAAACAAAAAAAACAAACATTATTCTGTTGCGGGAATCGACCCCGGGTCCCTAGGGTGAAAGCAAAATTTCCTAACCGCCGGACGGCAACGAAATATTTGTTCAACTTGTCGTCTTTTAAAATATATAATCTTATCAACTAATACATTGTTAAAAAATTTTAAAACGAAACAAAAAAATATTTCGTTGCTCGGAATCGAACCCGGGTAAACCTTAATGTAGTCGAAAGAGGTAAAACAAAACAAAAAATGAAATACTATTCCGTTGTCAAGAAAGAATCGAACCCAGGTGCTCTGGGTGAAAGCCAAATATTCTAACCAGATAACAACGAAATATTTTTTCAACTTGTCGTCTTTTAAAATATATAATCTTATCCACTAATATGTTGTTAAACAATTTTAAAACGAAACAAAAAAATATTTCGTTGCTAGTAATCGAACCCGGGTAAACCTTAATCTAGTCCATTACCCAGAAAGAGGTCGAATACAGCGAGAAAGAAGCCTAGATATCCTAACGACAACAGAATGACTTGTCATCTTTTAAAATATAAACAAAACAAAAAATACTATTTCGTGGGTGAAAGCCAGATATCCTAACCGCTGGACGACAACGAAATATTTGTTCAACGTGTCGTCTTTTAAAATATATAATCTTATCAAGTAATACGTTGTTAAACAATTTTAAAACGAAACAAAAAAATATTTCGTTGCTAGGAATCGAACCCGGGTAAACCTTAATCTAGTCCACTGCCCAGAAAGAGGTCGAATTCAGCGAGAAAGAAAAGTTTGTTGCCGAAAACATAAAATAAATATTCTGCCTAAATATCCACAATTTTAAAAACAAAACAAAAAAAAACAAACATTATTTTGTTGCTGAGAATCGAACTCGGGTCCTCGGGGTGAAAGCAAAATATTCTAACCGCTGGACGACAACGAAATTTTTGTTCAACTTGTCGTCTTTTAAAATATATAATCTTATCAACTAATACATTGTTAAACAATTTTAAAACGAAACAAAAAAATATTCAGTTGCTAGGAATCGAACCCGGGTAAACCTTAATCTAGTCGAAAGAGGTCGAATACAACGAGAAAGAAAAGTCTGTTGCCGAAAACATAAAAAACTATTCTGCCTAGATATCCTAACAACGGAATATTTGTTTGCCGAAAACATAAAAAAACTATTCTCCCTAGATATCCTAACAACGGAATATTTGTTTGACTTGTCATTGATATGTTCAGTTGTTGGGAATTGGTGAAAGTCAAATATCCTAACCGCTGGACGACAACGGAATAGTTGTTCAACTTGTCGTCTTTTAAAATATATAATCTTATCAACTAATACGTTGTTAAACAATTTTAAAACAAAACAAAAATGTATTTCGTTGCTAGTAATCGAACCCGGTAAACCTTAATCTAGTCCATTACCCAGAAAGAGGTCGAATAGAAAGAAGCCTAGATATCCTAACTGACGCGACAACGAAATGACTTGTCATCTTTTAAAATATAAACAAAACAAAAAATACTATTCGGTTGCCGGGAATCAAACCCGGGTCCCCTGGGTGAAAGCCAGATATCCTAACTGCTGGACAACAACGAAATATTTGTTCAACTTGTCGTCTTTTAAAATATATAATCTTATCAACTAATACGTTGTTAAACAATTTTAAAACGAAACAAAAAAATATTCCGTTGCTAGGAATCGAACCCGGGTAAACCGTAATCTAGTCCACTACCCAGAAAGAGGTCGAATTCAACGAGAAAGAAAAGTATGTTGCCGAAAACATAAAAAAAAAATATTCTGCCTAGATATCCTAAAAACAAAATATTTGTTTGACTTGTATCTTTTAAAATATATAATATCAACTAATACGTTGTTAAACAATTTTAAAAACAAAACAAAAAAAAACAAACATTATTCTGTTGCCGGGAATCGAACCCGGGTCCCCAGGTGAAAGCAAAATATCCTAATCGCTAGACAACAACGAAATATCTGTTCAACTTATCGTCTTTTAAAATATATAATCTTTAGGAATCGAACCCGGGTAAACCTTAATCTAGTCGAAAAAGGTCGAATACAGATTTTAAAAACAAAACAAAAAATTAAAGAATTACTATTTCGATGCCAGGAATCGAAACCGGGTCCCCTAGGTGAAAGCCAGATATCCTAACCGCTGGACGACAACAGAATATTTGTTCAACTTGTCGTCTTTTAAAATATATAACTTTTCAACTAACACGTTGTTAAACAATTTTAAAACGAAACAAAAAAATATTCCGTTGCTAGGAATCGAACCCGGGTAAACCTTAATCTAGTCCACTACCCAGAAAGAGGTCGAATTCAGATTTTAAAAACAAAACAAAAAAAGAATTACTATTCCGTTGCCGAAAATAGTGGGTGAAAGCCAGATATCCCAACCGCTGACGACAACAGAATATATTTGTACAACTTTTCGTCTTTTAAACTATATAACTTTTCAACTAATACGTTGTTAAACAATTTTAAAACCTTAATCTAGTCGAAAAAGGTCGAATACAGATTTTAAAAACAAAAAAAGAATTATTATTCCTTTGTCGGGAATCGAACCCGGGTCCCTGGGTGAAAGCTAGATATCCTAACCGCTGGACGACAATAGAATATTTGTTCAACTTGTCATCTTTTAAACTATATAACTTTTCAACTAACACGTTGTTAAACAATTTTAAAACGAAACAAAAAAATATTCCGTTGCTAGGAATCGAACCCGGGTAAACCTTAATCTAGTCCACTACCCAGAAAGAGGTCGAATTCAACAAGAAAGAAAAGTCTGTTGCCGAAAACATAAAAAACTATTATGCCTAGATATCCTAACTGGACAACAACGGAATATTTGTTTGACTTGTCATCTTTTAAAATATATAATATCAACTAATACGTTGTTAAACAATTTTAAAAACAAAACAAAAAAAGAAATAATATTCCATTGCCGGGAATCAAACCCGAATCCCCAGGGTGAAAGCCAAATATCCTAACCGGACAACAACAGAATATTTGTTCAACTTGTCGTCTTTTATATTATATACTATCAATTATTACGTTGTTAAACAATTTTAAAACGAAACAAAAAAATATTCGTTTCGTTTTCGATACCCCTAGGTGAAAGCTAGATATTCTAATCGTTGGACGACAACGAAATATTTGTTTGACTTGTCATCTTTTAAAATATATAATATCAATTAATACGTTGTTAAACAATTTTAAAAACGAAACAAAAAAAGAAAAACTATTCAGTTGCCAAGAATCGAACCGGGTCCCCGGGGTGAAAGCAAAATATCATAACCGCTAGACGACAACGAAATATCTGTTCAACTTATCGTCTTTTAAAATATATAATCTTATCAACTTTGTTAAACAATTTTAAAACGAAACAAAAAAATATTCCGTTGCTAGGAATCGAACCCGGGTAAACCGTAATCTAGTCCACTACCCAGAAAGAGGTCAAATTCAACGAGAAAGAAAAGTATGTTGCCGAAAACATAAAAAAAAAATATTCTGCCTAGATATCCTAAAAACAAAATATTTGTTTGACTTGTATCTTTTAAAATATATAATATCAACTAATACGTTGTTAAACAATTTTAAAAACAAAACAAAAAAAACAAACATTATTCTGTTGCCGGGAATCGAACCCGGGTCCACAGGGTGAAAGCAAAATATCCTAATCGCTAGACAACAACGAAATATCTGTTCAACTTATCGTCTTTTAAAATATATAATCTTTAGGAATCGAACCCGGGTAAACCTTAATCTAGTCGAAAAAGGTCGAATACAGATTTTAAAAACAAAACAAAAAATTAAATAATTACTATTCCGTTGCCGGGAATCGAACCCGGGTCCCCTGGGTGAAAGCAAGATATCCTAACCGCTGGACGACAACGGAATATTTGTTCAACTTGTCGTCTTTTAAACTATATAATCTTTTCAACTAATACGTTGTTAAACGTTGCTGGGAATCGAACCCGGGTCCCAACAAAAAAATATTCCGAACAGAATGACTTGTCATCTTTTAAAATATAAACAAAACAATAATTATACTATTCCGTTGCCGGGAATCGAACCCGGGTCCCCTGGGTGAAAGCCAGATATCCTAACCGCTGGACGACAACGGAATATTTGTTCAACTTGTCGTCTTTTAAACTATATAATCTTTTCAACTAATACGTTGTTAAACAATTTTAAAACGAAACAAAAAAATATTCCGAACGGAATGACTTGTCATCTTTTAAAATAAAAAAGAAACAAAAAATACTATTTCGTTGCCGGGTCCTCTGGGTGAAAGTCAGATATCCTAACCGCTGGACGACAACAGAATATTTGTTCAACATGTCATCTTTTAAAATATATAATCTTATCAAGTAATACGTTGTTTTTTTTTTTTTTCTTATCAAGTAATACGTTGTTAAACAATTTTAAAACGAAACAAAAAAATATTTCGTTGCTAGGAATCGAACCCGGGTAAACCTTAATCTAGTCCACTACCCAGAAAGTGGTCGAATTCAACGAGAAAGAAAAGTCTGTTGCCGAAAAAATAAAAAACTATTTTGCCTAGATATCCTAACTGGACGACAACGCAATATTTGTTTGACTTGTCATCTTTTAAAATATATAATATCAATTAATACGTTGTTAAACAATTTTAAAAATAAAACAAAAAAAGAAATACTATTCCATTGCCGGGAATCAAACCCGAGTCCCCAGGGTGAAAACCAAATATCCTAACCGGACAACCACAGAATATTTGTTCAACTTGTCGTCTTTTATATTATATACTATCAATTATTACGTTGTTAAACAATTTTAAAACGAAACAAAAAAAATATTTGTTTCGTTTTCGATTCCCCTAGGTGAAAGCTAGATATTCTAATCGCTGGACGACAACGAAATATTTGTTTGACTTGTCATCTTTTAACATATATAATATCAATTAATACGTTGTTAAACAATTTTAAAAACGAAACAAAAAAAAGAAAAACTATTCAGTTGCCAGGAATCGAACCGGGTCCCCTGGGTGAAAGCAAAATATCCGCGGGACGACAACGAAATATTTTTTCAACTTGTCGTCTTTTAAAATATATAATATCAACTAATACATTGTTAAACAATTTTAAAACGAAACAAAAAATTATTCCATTGCTAGGAATCGAAAACAATTTTAAATACGAAAAATTATTCCGTTTACTGAAATCAAACCAGGGTCCCTTGGGTGAAAGCCAAATATCCTAACGACAACGAAATGTTCATTTAACTTATGGTCTTTTAAAATATATAATATCAACTAATACGTTGTTAAACAATTTTAAAAACGAAACAAATCGAGAATCGAACTAGGTCCCTTGGATGAATGACAGAAATCCTAACCGCTTGAGGACAACAAAATTTATTTAAATATTCACGAAGTTTAAAATCAATAGGAAACGTTTGGTTTAAATCATGTCTTAACTTTCAAGTGTGATCCATAATTTCATTTTAGTCCCCAAAATTTTAACATGCCCATTAGTTGTTATATGAACGGTTAGTTTTGTTCTATTTTGGTTCCTTATATTTTTAAAATATTTTATTCTCAAACTGAGCATAACTTAATTGACATGAAGTTGTGTTATTGACGAAGATGTTAGAAGTTTAATTCCCGCATTAATTACATACCTTTGCAAAAAAAAAAAAAAAAAAAAAAAACCTCCGCATTAACTTTTTTTTTTCTTTGGGTTTCTTATTGAACTTAAAGAAAAAAAAAATCATTTCGATCATTTACCTTTATTTTATTTTTAACTTATTTTAAATGCCATAGCTTGGAGTATGTAGTAACATATTAATGTGAGCATGATTTCAAGCCACATAAATTAGAGACAGACATTGGGCAAGTGGTCAACATGAACATGATTCATCTAACATAATGTGCGAACTAGTAACCAAAATGTCAAATGTTCGAATCTTCCACCCCACATGTTTTCGAAAATAAAAAAAATAAAAAAAATTCGGCAAATGAGTATTATATGAAAAAATATATATATATAACTAACCACAATGGTTACTTTTAAAAAGTTTATGGGACTAAAATAGACATAATAAAAGTTTAGGGATCAAAGTGGAACCATTTCAAAATTATGGGATCGAAATTGATATTTTGAAGTTAAATAACTAAAATGAAATAAGTTTGAAAGTTTAGAGACAAAATAATATTTAAATCGCAAAATTTATCATGGTGTGATAGAACCTGTTTGGAGTTATTGAAACACAAAGTTCATAATTTGTGTGCATAGGCATGGACAATTTGCGAGAAGAAAACTTAAATTAATGTCATCATTGAACATACTCCTAAAGGTCATCTTTCCCTCCCTAGTCTCTACCATTGGATTATCACTAAAGGAGCCTTAAAGGTTTTTTTTATAGCATGTGAGAAGACGAGAGATTAAACTTCTGACTTCTTGATTACTAATTCATATTTGAGCTATGTTCATATGTTGGGAGGAGCGGATAATTTATTAGGCAATTTTTTGTATAAACATTTTCATACATCCAAGTTTAATTATATAATATGAAATAATTTTGTAATTTGTAACCACCAATCTGTATCTAATAACCAATCTGTATCTAATAATGGTTGTATTCTTGTTTTTCCTTTTTATTTTCATTTATTCTTGTTTGTCCTTTTAGAGTTAAATTTGAGTTTAGAAGTGTTCAATCTTTGTTGGATATTAAAGTAGTAAGTCATAATTATGACACTAAATACTTAGGTCTCACTCACCTACAATCAAAGACTGCCAAATCAATGGTTTATTTTGTTTTTCCTTTTTATTTTCATTTAGAATATGATAATATATATATAACCTAAGCTGAATATGATAGTAATAAGATATATAAATATATAAACATAAATAAATAACTTCTAAATAGAGATAATTTTAGATAATTTCTTAATAAAGACGAATATGCTTTAATGACTAGATGATACTTAGGTCTTAATCAGCTACATGAATTTCTAATGGTTACACAACTATATTTTTATGTTACTTACCTGTTTTATAGCATGATTATGTACTTTGATGTTGCTATATTATTCAAATAAATTTCTCGGTAAATTTGACTATTTGACTAATCCTTTTTAAAAAATAATTTAATATTATCAGCTATGCTAACAAGGCATCGAATTTTGATTTTTGATTTTTAATTTTGATCCCATTTTTATCGTGTAAACCCCATGGAGCCTACTGCTATTACGTGATCATCACAAACTCTCCATAGGTAATTTCAATTTGATTAGTGGCTTTTGGTCCCTACTACTTATATATTGAAAATTATAAGACACATTTTGAACATACATGTAAACTTTAATTTCTAAAACTTAAAACTCTATATTCGGTGTACAACACGGGGGCAGCAGTGAGAAATCTTAGACAATGGACGAAAGCCTGATCCAGCAATATCGTGTGAGTTAAGAGTGACTACTCGTAGTTCGTAGTTCTCTCTTGTTAGTGTACTCGTGCAACAACGCGTACGGCAACTCGTAGCTATTGCCGCTTTTCTTGGTTTTTATGAAGTCGCCCTTTTTCTTTCATTCTATATTCGATGACCACCAAAGATTGAATTCATCGATAGAATAAAAAGTAGATAACAAAACAAACAAACAAAATCATAGGTGTCACAAAAATCAAATGGTTATCAGGACCTTAAATTTCTAGCTACATACAAACTTATTGTTGGGTTTTATGTCCTAAAACTTAGACAATGGGCGAAAGCCTGATCCAGCAATATCAGGTGAGTGAACAGTGACTACTCGTAGTTTCTCTCTTGTTAGTGTACTCGTGCAACAACGCTTACGACAACTCGTAACTATTGTCACTTTTCTTGCTTTTTATGAAGTCGTCCTTTTTCTTTCATTCTATATTCGATGAGCACTAAAGATTGAACTCATCCATAGAATAAAAACTAGATAACAAAACAAACAAACAAAATCATAGGTGTCACAAAAATCAAATGGTTATCGGGACCTTAAATTTCTAGCTACATACAAACTTATCACAAATTCACAAACTAAACATAGACTGCTACAATTCATGATGGGACGTTTGAGGCACTAACTTGAAATTGAGTGCATTGAAATATTATAACTCAGTCAATAAAATAAATATATTAATTTCAATAGTATTTACTATTCACAATAACTTATTCAACGCTACAAACAACCAACAACCTTAAAAGATCTCAAACAAATTCACAAACTAAACATAGGCAGGTACAATCCATAAAAGATATCTTCTAAGAAAAGAAATAAGAGGTCACATCACAACTAACCAACCAGTTTCTTTAGGAATCATTATATCATTTCCAGTTTCATTTACTTGCTGTTTTTATTGTTCAGAATTGTTATTTCAATCCAGTTTTACTCGTTAATTGCATTGTACTAATGAATTTTACATCAATGAAGTATTTTATTTTTCTCGTTATTATGAGCTATGTTTCCCTTCGAGATTCAATCCTGTGAATACCTAAGAATGTGTTAGCTTAGATCATTTAAGTTCAAAATTGAGAAGCAATATTACTTGTATCTAAGTTCATATTAGATACAAAAATTCCCTACTTAGGGTATTCACAGGACTTCAAAAATAAATTCTTATCGGACTTCAAAAATAAATTCCCTACTTAGGGTCCTCGGGGTGAAAGCAAAATATCCTAACCGCTAGACGACAACGAAATATATGTTCAACTTATCGTCTTTTAAAATATATAATCTTATAACTAATACGTTGTTAAACAATTTTAAAACGAAACAAAAAAATATTCCGTTGCTAGGAATCGAACCCGGGTAAACCTTAATCTAGTCCACTACCCAGAAAGAAAATATTCCGTTGCTAGGAATCGAACCCGGGTAAACCTTAATCTAGTCCACTACCCAGAAAGAGGTCGAATTCAGATTTTAAAAACAAAACAAAAAAAGAATTATTATTCCGTTGCCGAAAATCAAACACGGGTCCCCTGGGTGAAAGCCAGATATCCTAACCGCTGGACGACAACAAAATATTTGTTCAACTTGTCGTCTTTTAAACTATATAACTTTTCAACTAATACGTTGTTAAACAATTTTAAAACCTTAATCTAGTCGAAAAAGAAATACTATTCCGTTGCCGGGAATCAAACTCGGGTCCCCTGGGTGAAAGCCAGATATCCTAACCGCTGGACAAAAACGGAATATTTGTTCAACTTGTCGTCTTTTGAATTATATAACTTTTCAAATAATACGTTGTTAAACAATTTTAAAACGAAACAAAAAAATATTCTGTTGCTAGAATCGAACCCGGGTAAACCTTAATCTAGTCCACTACCCAGAAAGAGGTCGAATTCAACGAGAAAGAAAAGTCTGTTGCCGAAAACATAAAAAACTATTCTCCCTAGATATCCTAACTGGACAACAACCGAATATTTGTTTGACTTGTCATCTTTTAAAATATATAATATCAACTAATACGTTGTTAAACAATTTTAAAAACAAAACAAAAAAAGAAATACTATTCCATTGCCGGGAATCAAACCCGAGTCCCTACGGTGAAAGCCAAATATCCTAACCGGACAACAACAAAATATTTGTTCAACTTGTCGTCTTTTATATTATATACTATCAATTATTACGTTGTTAAACAATTTTAAAACGAAACAAAAAAAAATACTAGGTGAAAGCTAGATATTCTAATCGCTGGACGACAACGAAATATTTGTTTGACTTGTCATCTTTTAAAATATATAATATCAATTAATACGTTGTTAAACAATTTTAAAAACGAAACAAAAAAAGAAAAACTATTATGTTGCCAAGAATCGAACCGGGTCCCCGGGGTGAAAGCAAAATATCCTAACCGCTAGACGACAACGAAATATTTGTTCAACTTATCGTCTTTTAAAATATATAATCTTATCAACTAATACATTGTTAAACAATTTTAAAACGTTAATCTAGTCGAAAAAGATCGAATACAGATTTTAAAAACAAAACAAAAAAAGAATAGAGAGAATTACTATTCCGTTGTCGGGTATCGAACCCGAGTCCCCTAGGTGAAAGCCAGATTTTCTAACCACAGGACGACAACGAAATATTTGTTCAACTTGTCGTCTTTTAAACTATATAATCTTTTTAACTAATAAAAAAATATTCCGAACGGAATGACTTATCATCTTTTAAAATATAAACAAAACAAAAAATACAGCCAGATATCCTAACCGCTGGACAACAACGAAATATTTGTTCAGGATGTCATCTTTTAAAATATATAATCGAAAGTCAGATATCCTAACCGTTGGACAACAACGAAATATTTGTTCAGTATGTCATCTATTAAAATATATAATCTTATCAATTAATACAGTAATACGTTGTTAAACAATTTTAAAACGAAACAAAAAAATATTCCGTTGCTAGGAATCGAACCCGGGTAAACCTTAATCTAGTCCACTACCCAGAAAGAGGTCGAATTCAACGAGAAAGAAAAGTCTGTTGTCGAAAACATAAAAAACTATTCTGCCTAGATATCCTAACAACAACGGAATATTTGTTTGACTTGTATCTTTTAAAATATATAATATCAACTAATACGTTGTTAAACAATTTTAAAAGGAAACAAAAAAATATTCCATTGCTAGGAATCGAATACAGTTTTAAATACGAAAAATTATTCCGTTGCTAGGAATCGAAAACAATTTTAAATACGAAAAATTATTCCGTTTACGGGAATCAAACCCGAATCCCTTGGGTGAAAGCCAAATATCCTAACCCCTACACGACAACGGAATGTTCATTGAACTTATCGTCTTTTAAAATATATAATATCAACTAATACGTTCTTAAACAATTTTAAAAACGAAACAAACCGAGAATCGAACTGGGTCCCTTGGATGAATGCCAGAAATCCTAACCGCTGGACGACAACGAAATTTATTTAAATATTCACGAAGTTTAAAATCAATAGGAAACGTTTGGTTTAAATCATGTCTGAACTTTCAAGTGTGATCCATAATTTCATTTTAGTCCCCAAAATTTTAACATGCCCATTAGTTGTTATATGAACGGTTAGTTTTGTTCTATTTTGGTTCCTTATATTTTTAAAATATTTTTTTTTCAAACCGAGCATAACTTAATTGACATGAAGTTGTGTTATTGACGAAGATGTCAGAGGTTTACTTCCCGCATTAATAACATACCTTTGAAAAAAAATAAATAAATAAATAAATACCTCCACATTAACTTTTTTTTTCTTTGGGTTTTTTATTGAACTTAAAGAAAAAAAAATCATTTTGATCATTTACCTTTATTTTATTTTTAACTTATTAAATTCCATAGCTGGGAGTATTGGTGGGACGGATTTTGAATATCCTCCCTAAATTCGGGCTGTCGAGACCCGCCAAAATAAATTTATAATACCTATTAACAAAAGCTTTGCAGCTAGTGGTAACAGGGTCGATCCACAGAGAAGGTCTTAGTATGATTGAAATTAAGGTTCAATATTTTAATTGGTTGATTTATGGTAACAAAGGGGTTTTTATCATGCAATGAGAAAATTAAAACGCTAACGGAAAGAATTTAAAGAGAAAGAGATTAACGAGTGTACGGTTCGGGGATTTTCGGGATTTCTTTGCTAGACATTCAACCACTTATCATTTAATACAATCCTAAGGCTAACAGTTTGTCATACACGCGGTCGGTTACCTGGGAACCCCCTTGTGTAACCGGCTCCATAACAATTAACTAAATCAAAAGATCTAATTAAACCTTGTGTAAAGTTTCATTAGAGTGATCAGCCCCAAATTGACTCTAGACAGTCACTAGCATACCGCGACGGACATTCGACCACGTAATCAAATTGCTAACTGGCTACCCGCCAACGCTGAAGTACACAACAATTATCATGCATGACTCGATACTCCGATTTATTTCATTGTTCTGTGTTACTAGGCGAATAGTGAGAGGCACGACATCGCTACTCTTTAACTCTAACATATGCTAGAAAACTCGATGGTCCGTCGGCGAAATCTAACACATGCATGAGACTAAGTAAGAACAACAAATGCATACAAATCAGAAACCAAATCAGAATTTATAGCATGAATTATCAAAGTGAAGAAGTCTAACAAATAATCCCTTAAATTACCCCAAACCGTTCACAGTACCTTAGCCGACCATGGGGTGGATCGTCACAAACGCTCCAAGAGAAGCAATGAACATCATCTCTAACCCTATTACAAATAAAATCTCCACAACTAGGCCACAAATGGCGGAGCTAAGCTAAAAATAGAAGAAAACCCGAGAGGAAGAAGATGAAGTTCCGAATTCGCTGCTGAAAAATCGTCTTTCAGCTTTTTAAATCCGTCGGAGCGTCGAGACGCTGGGACAGCGTCGCGACGCTGCGACCTAAACATTCAGCGCGCGCCCCGAGAGGGCGTCGAGACGCTGGGCGAGCGTCTCGACGCTGGCCCGATAATTTCCTGCGCGCGCGCTCCTCGGAGCGTCTCGACGCCAGGCAGCGTCGAGCAAGCGTCTCGACGCTTGCTCTCGGGTTTGGGCTGGAAAATTGCCTCTCCTAGGCAATTTTGGTCCGGTTCTTCTTGGATCAGCTTGCCCTTTTCCCGATGCATTCCCAGGGCGTTAAAACACCGCTTTTAGCTTCAAAACGGGTCCAATGGACGCACGAGCTCTTCACCGCAAATCTCCTATAAATGAGACATATTAACAAATTAAATGCGGAATTTAGCTAGAATTAGGAAGTGAATAATAGCTCCAAAATGGAGTTATCAAACACCCCCAACTTGAATCTTGCTAGTCCTCGAGCAAGGCTAATAAAGAAATTGACTCAAGGACATGTGTTACGTCTCCAAAAGTGACCTTTTTAGGACTTAATTAGCTTAGAAAGATGTTCACTCTTAAGTGTTTTTGATAGCATTTAGCCTAAACCTATGCTTAAATATGAGAATTAGAAGAAGGTAGCTAAATTAGGACTTATGTACAATAGGAAAGAAAAGGGTTGAAAACCGAAGGAAAAGAATGAAAAACAAGCATTGCGGAAAAATTGCTGAACCCGCAATGTTTCAAGTGAAAACCGTAAGTTGACTGATCTTTTTCTGTTAATTTCCGTTATTTCAGGGATTCGTTCTTTCTCCTCCATCCATTCTGAAGTACGACGTTGAAGATTGATGGTTCTCCTTGGCCCAAAGACGTCTGCAGACTACTATAAATAGGGGTCAAAGTCGAGGGTTCAAGCATCATCCGAAAGCGTAGAAGTCTTCTCGCAGTCCAACTTTTCTCCTGTTTTCCTTTGCCGTCTGCTGGTTTGCGAAGCTCAGCTGTTGGAATCGATAATCTGATAGGAAGGAGAGGAGATTCTTCTTCTCTCCTGATTGGATTCATCCAAGCAAGGCTGACCTTTCTCATCCTTCATTCGAGGCGGCTACAACGAGACATTCGAGCTTGTTTTACTGCTTTCTGCTCTTCATTTCCATTTTCCAGCTTTGTCTTGTTGCTGTTTCTTTTCTAGAAGCTAGATTAGACTATTTCGTTGTGTTCTGTCTTCCTGTTATTTGCTTTAAAGCTTTCCTTTGTCAGTCAAACAATCAAGTAATCAAATCTCAATTCTTCATTTCACAGTCTCTTGCCTTTACATTCTTCTGCTTTCCCTTACTGTTTTGTCTTTAAATTCCTTCTAAGCATGTCCACTTCTTCTCTTACTTCTGTTCTATCTACATCCATGAGTAGCTAAATCACTTAGGGGCATGCTAATGACAACACTTTAGGCTAAAAAACGTGAACCAAGCATGTAGGATAGCTCTCGAAGCATTGATTGTATGTAAGCTTCATCCCACGGGCAATTTCGATTGGCCATCCATTTTGTCCAAAGAACTCCTAACCTCTGGAAGGAGTAAGAGTTCAGAGTCATACTATCATGCTAGCCTTTCAAGGTAACCAGGAAACGACCTAGGAATAGGCGTTTCCCTAGTACAAACCATATTTTTCTGCCTTAACAAGATGCTTAAGACCTTACTTGGACATGAGTAAACTAAAGAATCTAATGCATGAAATCGGAAGATACATGAGAATGAGATAGTTTGATGCATAGAGAGTTGATCCAATGCTTGAGAATCGTGAGAAAAAGCCTATAGGATAGTCGTTAGTAGCCCTTAACTCATCATTTTACACACTTTCGCTGTTACTACAATTGCGGTAAAATTGCTGTTTCCGCAATTCTGCTAAGTTACAATTCTGTCTAGCTGTTTTTGTCTTCATTTATTAATCTCGTCTCTTCTCATTTGAGTTTAGCTTTGACTTGCACTTGTCTATGTTGCTACCCTCTTCGTATTCAGTTGGAAATAGATAATTAAAAACCAATTCTACCCCATCAAATCCACCCCTTCTTTCTTAACTTTACACTCCATGAATAGCTTATAATAAATCTCTGTGGGAAAACGAATGAAATATACTTACTACTTGCTATAAGACCATGTATGCTTGCATGTTCTGAGTGCTCTCTCTACCTTATTGCTTATTTATTTTAACACATTGAGCACGCAACAACATGCTTACGTGCTACTAACTCAAATCTCAATGCATTTTACAAACTCAAACACAACATAATCATGAAAGCAATCTGTGCATGCATTTACTATGGTCACATCAAAAATCAACTATCGCTCCCTAACGTGTGTGTGTGCTAGCCAACCTATCCTAAACCCCACATAAGTCCGGAAAAACCACATGCAACAAATCATCCCGTTTTCCCCCTACTTCTAGCGTTTAAGAACAGTCTACACTTGACTTACACGAGAGAGAGAGTAGCAAACTAAGAGACCTAAATATTTTCTCATTTTTTTTCTTTTCACGAGTACTTTGTACCCTTCATTAAGGTTCTTTGAACCCAACTTTTTATTCTCTTTTTCTTTCCAACCTCGAGTTGCCTAACACGTCAAATTCATGCATAAACTTCACGTTTTTAAGGACTAACACTCACTTCTTAGGTGCACCAATAAGAAGGAGGAGCGCCTCGAGAGACTTTTCTTGCTAACATGCTTTTCTATTTTTTTTTACTTTAGGCTTAGCGTAAGCTAACTCGATTAATCGACCACTAACTCTCATGCAACAAGCTACCTAAGGGTGCCTTTCGGGGTGATAACAAGAATTAATGCTACATGAAATCAACTAAGCCTAAGGAGGTTAGGGTGAGGTTGCTAAGTGCTCGATAGATGCAAGGGAGCAACAGAAATTTTTTTAAAAATTTTCGACATGAACCTAATAAATGCAAAACGACTTCATGCAAAAACTAGATTATGCAAATGCTCAGATTTCCAAAATGCACTTCCTAGATTATCATAATTAGAAAGCAGTAAACAGAGTCCCAAGCACTTCAATATTCAAAATTAGCACTGCTCAACCAACTACACATGCAAGTCCACGACATCCACCCCCAACTTTAAAAGTTGGCATTGTCCTCAATGCCACTTAATCAGATACACAAAGTTAAAAAGAAACTACACTTCCCTGATTCTTTGTGAAGTTGGCGAGGGAAAGGACGCGGCGCGTTCATCATCGAAGCCCAAAATTTTCCTCAACTTCCTCGATTCCCTAAAAAAAACAGCAAGCTACATTAGCTAAATTAAACTAAAAACAACAAAAAACAGCAATGAAATTAAAGACAGAAAAGACAGTTCAACACTCGGGTGCCTCCGAGAAGCGCCGAATTTTTAAAGTCGTTTGCTCGACTGAATTCTCTCCAACAACTCATCCATATTCTGACAATGCGGGGGACGTTCCAGACATGTCCTCGTCCACACTTGTCCTACAAATCACATCAACAAATTTTTTTTCTCTTCGTGCCTCAAGCACGTGAATATCACCGTGGTTAGTGTAAAAAATAGCATCCATTTCAATCAATTCTAAATCAGATTTTTTAACAGAGACATGAGAGTTATCCCTCAAGTGCGAGGTCAAACTCTCAGTCTCGACAGACTCTACGCAAGCAACATTCTCCACAGATTTCTTCTCAAATAAAGAAAACTCATGCACCGTTTCATCAAACTCTAATGAGATAACGCCCCTAAACACATCTATTTTGACCCTCGCGGTCTTAAGAAAATGACGCCCTAACAACATAGAGGACGAAGCATGCAAAGAATTCCTATTCATGTCAAGCACAAGAAAATCTGCAGGAAACATCATATCTCCTACTCTAATCAGAACATCCTCGACCTTCCCTCTAGGACGTATGCAAGACCCATTAGCAAGCTGAATCACCACATCAGTCTCATGCAACTCGTTGAGATTCAAATCTAGAAATAAAGCATGCGACATGACATTAACAGATGCTCCAAGGTCAAGCATGGCATTTTTAACAATTTTACTACCTATCATGCATGAGATAGTAAACGTACCTAGGTCGTTGCACTTGGCGGGCAACGTACCTGGGAGGATCGCAAAAATATTCTCCTTTTTCTTTTCAGTCCCTCTGGACTTCCTTTTCTTTGTGCACCAGTTCTTGAGGAATTTGGCATATTTCGACACTTGGCTCACTGCCTCAAGAAGCGGTATGTTTACCATCACCTTCTGGAAGGTTCTCAGGACCTCCTCGTCTTCGTTCACCAGAGCAGGCTTCGCAAGCCTACTGGGGAAGGGTGCTTTGGCAACATTCTCTTGCACAATCTTCTCTTTTTTCTCATCATTCAGATTTTTGAGAGCAATCGGGGAGGACTCATTCAAACTGTCCTCTACTTCCTTCGCGGCTCTGGAGGGAACTGATTTCCCACTCCTTGGCTGAATCGAGCTCACGTTCTCACATGAGTTCACAGTGGTTTGGGAAGGAAGCTTTCCAGAGCTCTTGCTCTCGATTTTGCTGATCGACACCGCCATTTGCGTCAGCTGCTTGTTCAGATTTTGCAGCTCTGCTTTGTGTGAGTTTAGCTCTTCTCGAGCTTCTTTCTGAAACTGGCTTGTCGACGTCACGATGGTTCTGACCATCTCTTCCAACGAGCTGGAGGAACTGGAGGCTTGGGCTTGGGAAGAATTGGTGGGCCGATCATAAGACTGGCCTTGGAATCGTTGTTGTCCCTCTCTATTCCCATAACTCAAATTGGGATGGTCACGCCAACCGGGGTTGAATGTGCTCGAGTAAGGATCATACTTCCTTGGGTTGGAAGCATATTCCCCAATTGCGTTGACCTCCTCCTCTCGGCTACCTCCGACAAATTTCTTCAGTAAATTCCCGATCTCGGCCACCTGGGCCTTCATTTCAGACATCTCGTGACTCTGAGCCACGCTGTGAACTTATCCCTGCCCACGAATACCGAATTGCTGCGAGTTGGCCGCCATGTTTGCAATTAACTGTTTAGCCTCAACCGGGGTCTTATCAATCAACGCCCCACCACTCGCGGCATCAATCATCTGCCGATCATGAGGCGTCATGCCCTCATAAAAATACTGAATCAGGAGCTGATCGGCAATTTGATGATGCGGGAAGCTTGCGCACAGGCGCCCAAAGCGTTCCCAATACTCGTGCAGGGATTCACCCACATCCTGGGTAATCCCATAAATTCTCTTCCTCAGAGTCGTGGCAAGGGACGCAGGGAAATATTTCTCGAAGAAAACCCTCTTCATGTCCTGCCACGTCGTTATCGAGCCGGAGGGCAAGTAATAAAGCCAGTCCTTGGCTTTATCCTTAAGCGTGAAGGGAAATGCCCTTAAATTCAGCTGCTCCTCCGTTACTCCTGCGGGCTTCATCCCCGCACAGACGCAATGAAACTCCATCAAATGCTTATTCGCATCCTCGCCTGCATTGCCATGGAAAGAAGGCAATTGGTGAATTAAACCGGATTTTAATTCAAAATTACCTGCTACCACTGGGTAGTTGTGAAAGAATTTCGGCATGCATAGCGGAAGCATCGTTGGATCTAAGTACTCTTATTTTGTTAATTTAAAAAGAAAAAGCATGTAATTTGAAAATCAAAGACAATAATTTAGAAGTTACCTTTGAAGTTCAAATTCTTCTTGATTCCAAACTCGATCTTCGAACGTAACGGTCACGAACCACCACGAGAGTCTTCCCGACTATTCTCCGGCCTTAGAACGGGATTGTGGGATCCTTTGAGTGACTAATTTAAAAGAGAATTGAAGATGGAATTGGAGAGAATGGTAGAGAAATTGTCTTTACAATTTCTCAAAGTTCATCAAAATTCCAAGAAGAAGTCAATCACATTAACCCTTTGTATATATAGAAGACTACATGCAAAAACATGCAAAATTGAGTTAACAATAGGATGCCATGTAGAATCCACTCAATTTAGTGGGATTAGTGGCTTGATGTGGGATGAACACTTAGCAAAAAAGTTTGACTCATAAAACCACCAACAAATGGTTTTTCCCACTAACTCAAGAATTGGATTTTTCCACTAACTTAAGAATTGGATTTTTCCACTCACTTTAGTCATCAAAATGACTCTTGACTTTCAAGGTTTAGTGGAGTCAACATTTGACTTTTGACTTTCAAAGTTGTAGTCAATTGTCTTAAATTTGACTTTTGACTAACTTTGATCAAATTAATTCAATTTAAAAATTAATTCAAATAATTAATTTTAAATCAAATTAAATTAATATTAAATAATTAATTAAACAATTTAATTAATTCAAATTTAATATCCAATAAATCCAACACTAATCCCGATCATTCCCGATATACATGATTATGAATCCATATTCATATTTTCGATAATTAAATCTTATTTAAATATCACCATCTCTCTCTATTGTTCAATTCGCAATTGAACGTTATGTCGTTAAATATATCACATATATTTAACGTTAATTCCCTAATTCGAATTCGAACACTTCGAATTCACTCGTCACACTGTTCTAAGGTTTAGTCCGATATGAGCTAGCAGGGGGACCTCATGGACCTACAGATCATGAGCTCCAACGATCCGAGATTAACTGATTAAACTCTTTAACCTAGTTAATCAACATTCGTTAACTATCAGGACATTCCACTATAGCCTAGTAGTTGCATTCTCCTCACTGTAGATATATTTATGTCCACTCGATATAACCATGATTAGTAAGTTGACCCTTCACAGGTTGTTCGTAATTTACGGTCGGGTCAAATATCTGTTTTACCCCCGTAATTACATCTTGCTCCTTAAGTCCCACTGATCCTCTAATGAACAATTGGTTTGTGATCCAATCACTAAACCAATTGGTATGTGATCTAATCACTATACCGAGTCCCTCTCGGGCCAATGAGAAGGTGGGGCCCCTTGTTCAAGACCTGGAGTCAGCACTTAAGGGAACAACCTATCTACTATCCCTAGAGACGGGTAGGAGTGAATTCCATCTTGTACCCTATGTCCCCAGCTATCTATCCGGTCTTACCCCTGAAATGGGAGGCATATTGAGTCGGCGCTGTTGAGCCACTCTCACCCATGCAGATCTAAGGATAATCCCGAATAAACAGGAGTTCATAGTTAGCTCAGGATTAAGGTCAAGTTACCTAGGTCATCGTTTTGAAATAGTCAGTCTTTAAAACAGTAAACAGCGTTATAAAGTAAGAGTGACTTATTTCGCGGTCCGGTCTAATGCAAACTCTTTGCATAGGACGCCCCCATTCACATGTCTCCACATGAACGATTCAGGATCACATCGTTTGTACTAAATACAAAATGGGCCGCATCCAATCGTGTCCCCAAGATAAGGTATCCAGCCTTATCCGTATACTATAGACCGTTTTGGCTATTTACTCGAACTTGATCCACTTTTATGTCTCCACATAAAGTTCAAGTATTCATGTTATAGCCATGGATCTTAGTTTATTGGATTTAGGGTTTTCTAAAATGAAATAAGCAATTCACATATTCAATAATAACTTTATTGAATAAACCTCAATAACACTTTATTGGTAATCAAATATGTTTATCGTTTACAAACCACGAGTTTTAGGACATAAAACCCAACAAACTCCCACTTGGACTAAAACTCCAGTGGTAATAAATATATATCCATATATATACATAATGTTGAGTTTTTCAAAATGAGAAATAAATACAATAAACTAGGGCATCACATACCCATAGTTTTCTCCCACTTGCCCTAGATTATACATCCTGTAGTCCTAGTCTCACTAGGTGACCCTCAAACACTTTAGCCGTGAGAGCCTTTGTAAATGGATCAGCAATGTTGTCCTCAGAGGCTATTTGTTTCACAATAACGTCTCCTCGTTGGACGATCTCTCGAATGAGATGATATTTTCGCTCAATATGTTTCCCGCGTTTATGGCTCCTTGGCTCTTTTGAATTTGCAACTGCTCCACTGTTATCACAAAAGAGAGTGATAGGCAGATGCATATTTGGAACAACTTCCAAATCGTTCAAAAACTTTCTAAGCCACACAGCTTCTTTTGCTGCTTCACAGGCAGCTACGTATTCTGCTTCCATAGTGGAGTCAGCAACACAACTTTGCTTGATACTCCGCCATACTACAGCTCCTCCATTCAGAGTGAACACTGATCCCGATGTTGATTTTCTCGAATCTTTATCCGACTAGAAATCAGAATCAGTGTATCCTGTAAGAATCAGATCCTTACCTTTATACACGAGCATGTAATCCCTCGTTCTCCTAAGATACTTGAGGATATTCTTAACGGTTGTCCAATGTATAAGTCCAGGATTGGACTGAAACCTGCTGACAACACCTACTGCATAGCATATGTCGGGTCGTGTACACAACATAGCATACATCAGACTTCCAACTGCTGATGCATAGGGAATGCGTCTCATATCCTCAACTTCTTGAGGTGTCTTAGGACATTGTTCCTTCGACAAGTGAATTCCATGCCTGAAGGGTAGCAAACCCCTCTTGGAATTCTGCATTTTATATCTTGACAACATCTTGTCAATATAGGATGCTTGAGACATGGCTAATGTTCTATTCTTGCGGTTCCGAACTATTTGGATCCCAAGAATATATTGAGCTTCTCCCAAATCTTTCATTTGGAATTGAGTTGCTAGCCATTTCTTGACGTCAGTCAGGCATCTTACATCATTCCCAATGAGTAAGATATCATCGACATATAATACGAGGAATGCTACAGATGTTTTGACAATCTTCTTGTAAACACAAGGTTCGTCAATGTTTTGTTCAAAACCATAAGATTTGATCGCAGTATCAAACCTTATATTCCAGCATCTAGATGCTTGTTTCAACCCATAAATGGATCGTTTAAGCTTACAAACTTTTTGTTCTTGATGTTGTATTATAAACCCCTCTGGTTGAGACATATAGATACTCTCTTCAAGATTGCCATTCAGAAAGGCTGTCTTGACATCCATTTGCCAAATCTCATAGTCATAATATGTGGCAATGGACAAGAGTATTCTAATTGATTTTAACATGACAACAGGAGAGAAGGTTTCATCATAGTCTACCCCCTCTCTCTGGGTATAACCCTTTGTCACTAATCGAGCTTTAAAGGTCTGTACCTTACCAGCTTGGTCTCGTTTCCTTTTGTAGATCCATTTACAACCAATAGGTTTTACCCCATCTGGTTGATCTACAAGTTCCCAGACGAAATTGAAGTACATCGACTCCATTTCGAGGTCCATGGCTTTGATCCATTGATCTTTGTCAACATCATTCATTGCATGTTTATAGGTCAATGGATCCTCTATTCCATCATCTGGTATGATGATTTGAGTTTCTACTAAACCCATGTAACGGTCAGGTTGTTGCACAACTCTCCCACTACATCGAGGCACTCTCAACTCTTGAGATGGATGTGAGTAATCAGAAGTATTAGCTCCATCAACAACTCTTGTTGAGGGTCCAATCTCATCAACAACTCTTGTTGATCTATCTGTAGCTTCTTTAGAAATTTCACGCAATACTAGTTTACTGCGAGGTTGATGATCTCTCATGTGATCTTCTTCGAGAAAAGTAGCATTTGTCGATACAAATACTTTATTTTCTTCTGGATCAAAGAAGTATCCAGCTTTCGATTCTTTTGGGTAGCCTATGAATAAACATACTTTTGAACGACGTTCCAATTTCTTAGGGTTTTGCACCAACACATGTGTCGGGCATCCCCAGATCCTGAAGTGACGTAAACTAGTTTTACGCCCTCTCCATAACTCATAAGGTGTTCCAGTAACACTTTTAGAGGAAACATTGTTCAAAATGTAGGCAGCAGTCTCTACTGCATATCCCCAAAACGAATCAGGCAAATGAGCATAGCTCATCATCGATCGAACCATGTCTAACAAGGTTCTGTTTCTTCTCTCCGATACACCGTTTTGCTGTGGCGTACTAGGTGCAGAGAGTTGTGACTGGATTCCATGTTCTATCAAATAGTCCTGGAATCTTAGGTCCATGTACTCTCCACCTCGATCTGATCGAAGTGTCTTAATTGTTTTACCTAATAAGTTTTCAACTTCTGCCTTATACTCCTTGAACTTTTCAAGAGCTTCGGACTTATGATGTATTAGGTAAACATAACCATACCTTGAATAGTCATCTATGAAACTGATGAAATATTCATATCCTCCTCGTGCTTTGACATTCATTGGTCCACAAAGGTCCGAATGCACGAGTTCTAAGGATTCTTTGGCTCTAAGACCTTTTCCAGTAAAAAATCTTTTCGTCATTTTCCCCTCAAGACAAGACTCACATGCTGGTAACGAGTTGTCTTCTAACTGGCTTAGATGACCATTCTTAACCAATCTCTCAATCCTATTGAGATTAATGTGGCCAAGTCTTAAGTGCCAAAGATATGTACTTGAAGAAACTTTTTGCCTTTTGTTTCGCGTCTCAGCCGTTTTAAACATCTCGATATTTAAAATAGCTTTCGCTCTGGTCGGTTTTAATTTATATAAGTTGTTTTCTAGTTTTGCAGAACAAATAGGAATACCTCTTTTGGTAATGAACACTTCATTAATTTCAAAAGATACTTTATACAATTGTTCTAACAAACAAGAGATAGATACAAGATTCCTTTTCATTCCAGGAACAAGATACACATTATCTAATATAATGAATCTATCTCCAAAAAACAACTTTAAATCTCCCACTGATTTTGCTGAGACAACCTCTCCTGTTCCAACCCTGAGAGTTATCTCGCCTTCCGCAAGCGTTCTCCAGGAACTAGTTTCCTGAAAAGAAGAGCAAATATGATTAGTGGCCCCTGAATCCAGTATCCAGGAAGAGTCATCACTCTCCACTAAACATGTTTCAACAACTAGTAAATCATATTTACCTTGTTTTGCCTTTTCAGCTTTCTTCTCAGCAAGGTACTTTGGGCAGTTTCTTTTCCAATGCTCATTCTCGTTGCAGTGGAAACATTTTCCTTTATCTGCAACTTGAGCCTTGCTTTTGCGGTCATTAGGAGTTTTACTTTTCCCCTTCCCTTTCTTTTTCATCGTAATACTCTTATTTTTAGAAGAAGAAGGGCCAGACTTCGTTCCAGAGGACGATCCTCTATAGAACTTTTTAGTGGTAGCAACATTTGCCTCCACTTCATGTCCCTTAGTTTTCAGGAGGGACTGATAAGTCTGAAGCTCATTCAGAAGAGTAGTCAAGTTATATTCAATTTTGTTCATCATCGCATTTGTGCGGAACTGTAGGAAGCTCTTCGGAAGAGACTCCAGAATAAAACTGACCTGACTCTTCTCATCTATGACAGCTCCATTTACTTCTGCCACATTGAAATGGACCATCATGTCCAGGACATGTTCTCTAACAGAGGTCCCTTCTCTCATGCGACAGTTATAAACGTACTTGATGGCATCATGCCTAAGGGAGAAGGACGGTTGTCCAAACATCCCCTTCAGAGATTCCATAATCTCTTTGGCAGCACCCATACCATCGTGTTTCTTAGCCAATACATCAGATATGCTGGCCAGAATGTAGACGCGGGCTTTATCATTTGCCCTTGTCCATCTGTCATATGCATCCCGAACATTTCGGTTTGCATTTGTGCCGGGGTTTTGAGGACACTCCTCAGTTAAAACGAACCTTAGATCATCAATTACCAGTATTGTGTTTAAATTTGATTTCCACGTTGCGTAATTATCCCCGTTAAGTTTCTCAGAAGCTAGTAACTGTACTATTGAGTTGGACATGCTGAAAAATATAAACATATCGTATTTAGTGAAATCGCTATTACCCTTTTATATTATCCAATCAAGTTTTAGCAAAAGTAATAATGTACCCATCATTTATTCTTTATTGCAACGATACTACAAAGGTTTAGAGCAACATCCACCTAGGGGCAGTCTATCACTCCTCCTTTGAATTGAGACAATCTCAGCTAATCACTATTACCAGAATAACTCATATTCCAATAGATCTTTTAGCTATCGTTTACTTTGGTCAAGAAGTTACTAACACTTAGTAATTCTTGTAAGTGTGACCCTCCATTTTCAGACCTCAGAGATCGGAATCAACAAGCTCCCGAAGTTGGAAAGACAATGCTGAAAACGGACCTATGAGACCCTATCCATTTCTGGAGTTCGCGGTGTTCCGAATCCCATGATACAGCCCTCCTAAGGGGTGGTCGCTCCCAGGGCAGACTCGCAGGCGCATCATGGGAATCTCACGGTGCAACCTAATGGAGGAGACCGTAGGATGTGTTGACACACAACCTTCGCCCACTTACTATGAACGACTTCCCTTATTCACCTTGTTATTGACTCATGCAAATACTTTCCTACTGGAGGTCGCTCCCAGGGCGACTCGAAGCCGAGCATGAATCTCACGGTGTGAACTCTTAGGGACGTAGGAGCTGAAAACATTTTTCCTCCCACTGAAGTGTTCTAGACGGTTGGGTATGAATTTTACTTAGGCATATATTTTGGCTAACTAAAACATATCCTAAGTCTAGGTAATCTTTCCGAGTATAACGTTTATACTGGATTTTAACCTATGATGTCTAGGTGATAAAACTTTTTAAAACCTCACATCACTCACGCATGCTCATAAAACCGGGTTAGCTAAACTCAAACGCCAGTTCGATGCCCAGGTAGGAGGTGTTCCGTAAACCGTCAACTTAAATACCCCCAAGCTGAGACAGCATCTTACCGGGTGAGTTTTTCTTGTAACCGAAGTTTTACAAGATATCGACCTATTTTAACTATTAAAATAGGAGATTGCTTGGTAGTTAACCCTAAATGAGCATGCATTTATCTTTGTTATAAGTTTTAATGTCTAATTCATTTTATAACACTTATAAAAAAAACTTATAACATACATCTAACATGCTTTTATATAACAATTATATAAAATCATTCCATGCAAAAATATAACAACTTATATGAAATCTCATGGAATCCTAAACATGCATACTTATATTATAACACTTATAACATACTTTCAATGCATGTTTCATGCTTATCCTATGGTGGGATTTTAAATCTACATGGCATACAATATGCACACAAGATTATGTTTATTTAAACTATACATTCACAATGCATAAATAAATAAACCACACTAAAAATGGATTGGTTTTGGCATCCTAAACAAGCATTTACCTAAATTATTACAATAATAAAATAGGAAAAAGTCTTGAACCGCCCCCGAACACTTCGAATCGGCTCGAACCGCTTGTAAGTTGTGGAATTGCACGAACCGCCGCCGAACCGAACCGAACCGCCACTTGACGCCTCTTCCAATTTTGATAAATTACATCCTAAAATGGACTCTAATGACTCTACAAAAATTACATACTCTTTGTAACACATTAAAGCCCATTACAAGGCAATTACAATAATTATTACAAATTGGAAAAGAAATGGATGCCAAAGACCAAAAATTTCCATTTTAGCACACATACATTCATCACATGAATTACTACCCACCAACTCTAAATTAACCAAAAAAGAGTACTTAAAGCATGCTCTGATACCATTTGAAAGAATTTCGGCATGCATAGCGGAAGCATCGTTGGATCTAAGTACTCTTATTTTGTTAATTTAAAAAGAAAAAGCATGTAATTTGAAAATCAAAGACAATAATTTAGAAGTTACCTTTGAAGTTCAAATTCTTCTTGATTCCAAACTCGATCTTCGAACGTAACGGTCACGAACCACCACGAGAGTCTTCCCGACTATTCTCCGGCCTTAGAACGGGATTGTGGGATCCTTTGAGTGACTAATTTAAAAGAGAATTGAAGATGGAATTGGAGAGAATGGTAGAGAAATTGTCTTTACAATTTCTCAAAGTTCATCAAAATTCCAAGAAGAAGTCAATCTCATTAACCCTTTGTATATATAGAAGACTACATGCAAAAACATGCAAAATTGAGTTAACAATAGGATGCCATGTAGAATCCACTCAATTTAGTGGGATTAGTGGCTTGATGTGGGATGAACACTTAGCAAAAAAGTTTGACTCATAAAACCACCAACAAATGGTTTTTCCCACTAACTCAAGAATTGGATTTTTCCACTAACTTAAGAATTGGATTTTTCCACTCACTTTAGTCATCAAAATGACTCTTGACTTTCAAGGTTTAGTGGAGTCAACATTTGACTTTTGACTTTCAAAGTTGTAGTCAATTGTCTTAAATTTGACTTTTGACTAACTTTGATCAAATTAATTCAATTTAAAAATTAATTCAAATAATTAATTTTAAATCAAATTAAATTAATATTAAATAATTAATTAAACAATTTAATTAATTCAAATTTAATATCCAATAAATCCAACACTAATCCCGATCATTCCCGATATACATGATTATGAATCCATATTCATATTTTCGATAATTAAATCTTATTTAAATATCACCATCTCTCTCTATTGTTCAATTCGCAATTGAACGTTATGTCGTTAAATATATCACATATATTTAACGTTAATTCCCTAATTCGAATTCGAACACTTCGAATTCACTCGTCACACTGTTCTAAGGTTTAGTCCGATATGAGCTAGCAGGGGGACCTCATGGACCTACAGATCATGAGCTCCAACGATCCGAGATTAACTGATTAAACTCTTTAACCTAGTTAATCAACATTCGTTAACTATCAGGACATTCCACTATAGCCTAGTAGTTGCATTCTCCTCACTGTAGATATATTTATGTCCACTCGATATAACCATGATTAGTAAGTTGACCCTTCACAGGTTGTTCGTAATTTACGGTCGGGTCAAATATCTGTTTTACCCCCGTAATTACATCTTGCTCCTTAAGTCCCACTGATCCTCTAATGAACAATTGGTTTGTGATCCAATCACTAAACCAATTGGTATGTGATCTAATCACTATACCGAGTCCCTCTCGGGCCAATGAGAAGGTGGGGCCCCTTGTTCAAGACCTGGAGTCAGCACTTAAGGGAACAACCTATCTACTATCCCTAGAGACGGGTAGGAGTGAATTCCATCTTGTACCCTATGTCCCCAGCTATCTATCCGGTCTTACCCCTGAAATGGGAGGCATATTGAGTCGGCGCTGTTGAGCCACTCTCACCCATGCAGATCTAAGGATAATCCCGAATAAACAGGAGTTCATAGTTAGCTCAGGATTAAGGTCAAGTTACCTAGGTCATCGTTTTGAAATAGTCAGTCTTTAAAACAGTAAACAGCGTTATAAAGTAAGAGTGACTTATTTCGCGGTCCGGTCTAATGCAAACTCTTTGCATAGGACGCCCCCATTCACATGTCTCCACATGAACGATTCAGGATCACATCGTTTGTACTAAATACAAAATGGGCCGCATCCAATAGTGTCCCCAAGATAAGGTATCCAGCCTTATCCGTATACTATAGACCGTTTTGGCTATTTACTCGAACTTGATCCACTTTTATGTCTCCACATAAAGTTCAAGTATTCATGTTATAGCCATGGATCTTAGTTTATTGGATTTAGGGTTTTCTAAAATGAAATAAGCAATTCACATATTCAATAATAACTTTATTGAATAAACCTCAATAACACTTTATTGGTAATCAAATATGTTTATCGTTTACAAACCACGAGTTTTAGGACATAAAACCCAACAAGTTGATGCACAGGGGTTGCAAATTCAAATCTGGCGCTGCCAGCTGTTTCAACGTCCTTGGCACTTCTCCTTGTGCCATCTCCTCGCCAAAGAAGAGATTGCCTTCTTCCTCAAACAATCTTCGCCCCTCCCGGGCCTCTTTTCTCAACCTCCGCTCTTCTCTTTCAATCTCAGGTATAAACTGTAATCCACTAAACTCAGAAGAACGGGTCATACACAAACAAAATTTTAAACATGCAAAAAAAAATTTCAGCTCACAACAAATCAACCAAAATCAAAGTCAAACATAATTTCAATCAAATCATGCCTTCCCCGGCAACGGCGCCAATTTTGGTGGGACGGATTTTGAATATCCTCCCTAAATTCGTGCTGTCGAGACCCGCCAAAATAAATTTATAATACCTATTAACAAAAGCTTTGCAGCTAGTGGTAACAGGGTCGATCCACAGAGAAGGTCTTAGTATGATTGAAATTAAGGTTCAATATTTTAATTGGTTGATTTATGGTAACAAAGGGGGTTTTTATCATGTAATGAGAAAATTAAAACGCTAACGAAAAGAATTTAAAGAGAAAGAGATTAACGAGTGTACGGTTCGGGGATTTTCGGGATTTCTTTTCTAGACATTCAACCACTTATCATTTAATACAATCCTAAGGCTAACAGTTTGTCATACACGCGGTCGGTTACCTGGGAACCCCCTTGTGTAACCAGCTCCATAACAATTAACTAAATCAAAAGATCTAATTAAACCTTGTGTAAAGTTTCATTAGAGTGATCAGCCCCAAATTGACTCTAGACAGTCACTAGCATACCGCGACGGACATTCGACCACGTAATCAAATTGCTAACTGGCTACCCGCCAACGCTGAAGTACCCAACAATTATCATGCATGACTCGATACTCCGATTTATTTCATTGTTCTGTGTTACTAGGCGAATAGTGAGAGGCACGGCATCGCTACTCTTTAACTCTAACATATGCTAGAAAACTCGATTGTCCGTCGGCGAAATCTAACACATGCATGGGACTAAGTAAGAACAACAAATGCATACAAATCAGAAACCAAATCAGAATTTATAGCATGGATTATCAAAGTGGAGAAGTCTAACAACTAATCCCTTAAATTACCCCAAACCGTTCACAGTACCTTAGCCGACCATGGGGCGGATCGTCACAAACGCTCCAAGAGAAGCAATGGACATCATCTCTAACCCTATTACAAATAAAAGCTCCAAAACTAGGCCACAAATGGCGGAGCTAAGCTAAAAATAGAAGAAAACCCGAGAGGAAGAAGATGAAGTTCCGAATTCGCTGCTGAAAAATCGTCTTTCAGCTTTTTAAATCCGTCGGAGCGTCGAGACGCTGGGACAGCATCGCGACGCTGCGACCTAAACATTCAGCGCGCGCCTCGCGATGGCGTCGTGACGCTGGCCCGATAATTTCTTGCGCGCGCGCTCCTCGGAGCGTCTCGATGCCGCGTCAGGGTCTCGACGCTTGCTCTCGGGTTTGGGCTGGAAAATTGCCTCTCCTAGGCAATTTTGGTCCAGTTCTTCTTGGATCAGCTTGCCCTTTTCCCGATGCATTCCCGTGGCGTTAAAACACCGCTTTTAGCTTCAAAACGGGTCCAATGGACGCACGAGCTCTTCACCGCAAACCTCCTATAAATGAGACATATTAACAAATTAAATGCGGAATTTAGCTACAATTAGGAAGTGAATAATAGCCCCAAAATGGAGTTATCAAGTATGTAGTAGTATATTAATATGAGCATGATTTCAAGCCACATAAATTAGAGACAGACATTGGGCAAGTGGTCAACATGAACATAATTCATCTAACATAATGTGCGAACTAGTAACCAAAATGTTAAATGTTCGAATCTTCCACTCCACATGCTTTCGAAAATAAAAAAAATAAAAAAAATTCGACAAATGAGTATTATATATATATATATATATATATATATATATATATATAACTAACCACAATGGTTACTTTTAAAAAGTTTATGGGACTAAAATAGGCATAATAAAAGTTTAGGGATCAAAGTGGAACCATTTCAAAATTATGGGATCGAAATTGATATTTTGAAGTTAAATAACTAAAATGAAATAAGTTTGAAAGTTTAGAGACAAAATAATATTTAAATCGCAAAATTTATCATGGTGTGATAGGACCTGTTTGGAAGTTATTGAAACACAAAGTTCATAATTTGTGTGCATAGGCATGGACAATTTGCGAGAAGAAAACTTAAATTAATGTCATCATTGGATATATTCCTAAAGGTCATCTTTCCCTCCCTAGTCTCTACCATTGGATTATCGCTAAAAGGAGCCTTAAAGGTTTTTTTTATAGCATGTGAGAAGACGAGAGATTAAACTTCTGACCTTTTGATTACTAATTCATACTTGAGCTATGTTCATATGTTGGAAGGAGCCGATAATTTATTAGGCAATTTTTTTGTATAACCATTTCCATACATCCAAGTTTAATTATATAATATGAAATAATTTTGTAATTTGTAACCACCAATCTGTATCTAATAACCAATCTGTATCTAATAATGGTTTTATTCTTGTTTTTCCTTTTTATTTTCATTTATTCTTGTTTGTCCTTTTAGAGTTAAATTTGAGTTTAGAAGTGTTCAATCTTTGTTGGATATTAAAGTAGTAAGTCATAATTATGACACTAAATACTTAGGTCTCACTCACCTACAATCAAAGACTGCCAAATCAATGGTTTATTTTGTTTTTCCTTTTTATTTTCATTTAGAATATGATAATATATATATAACCTAAGCTGAATATGATAGTAATAAGATATATAAATATATAAACATAAATAAATAACTTCTAAATATAGATAATTTTAGATAATTTCTTAATAAAGACGAATATGCTTTAATGACTAGATGATACTTAGGTCTTAATCAGCTACATGAATTTCTAATGGTTACACAACTATATTTTTATGTTACTTACCTGTTTTATAGCATGATTATGTACTTTGATGTTGCTATATTATTCAAATAAATTTCTCGGTAAATTTGACTATTTGACTAATCCTTTTTAAAAAATAATTTAATATTATCAGCTATGCTAACAAGGCATCGATTTTTTATTTTTAGTTTTGATCCCATCTTTATCGTGTAAACCCCATGGAGCCTAATGCTATTACGTGATCATCACAAACTCTCCATAGGTAATTTCAATTTGATTAGTGGCTTTTGGTCCCTACTACTTATATATTGAAAATTATAAGACACATTTTGAACATACATGTAAACTTTAATTTCTAAAACTTAAAACTCTATATTCGGTGTACAACACGGGGGCAGCAGTGGGAAATCTTAGACAATGGGCGAAAGCCTGATCCAGCAATATCGGGTGAGTGAAGAGTGACTACTCGTAGTTTCTCTCTTGTTAGTGTACTCGTGCAACAACGCTTACGACAACTCGTAACTATTGTCACTTTTCTTGCTTTTTATGAAGTCGTCCTTTTTCTTTTATTCTATATTCGATGACCACTAAAGATTGAACTCATCCATAGAATAAAAAGTAGATAACAAAACAAACAAACAAAATCATAGGTGTCACAAAAATCAAATGGTTATCGGGACCTTAAATTTCTAGCTACATACAAACTTATCACAAATTCACAAACTAAACATAGACTGTTACAATCCATGATGGGGCGTTTGAGGCACTAACTTGAAGTTGAGTGCATTGAAATATTATAACTCAGTCTACGTTTGACCCACCGACTATATTATAACTCACAGTTAATAAAATAACTATATTAACTTCAATAGTATTTACTATTCACAATAACTCATTCAACGCTACAAACAACCAACAACCTTAAAAGATCTCAAACAAATTCACAAACTAAACATAGGCAGGTACAACCCATAAAAGATATCTTTTAAGAAAAGAGATAAGAGATCACATCACAACCAACCAACCAGTTTCTTTAGGAATCATTATATCATTTCCAGTTTCATTTACTTGCTGTTTTTATTGTTCAGAATCGTTATTTCAATCCAGATTTACTCGTTAATTGCATTGTACTAATGAATTTTACATCAATGAAGTATTTTATTTTTCTCGTTATTATGAGCTATGTTTCCCTTCGAGATTCAATCTTGTGAATACCCTAAGAATGTGTTAGCTTAGATCATTTAAGTTCAAAATTGAGAAGCAATATTACTTGTATCTAAGTTCATATTAGCCAATTTAATATAGGTTTAATGACTTAGACTCAATATTACTTGCAATGCTTAATAATGTGTAAAATGAGAAATGAACATATAATTCAAATAGTGGGAGATATATATTATTGTCTCCTATTATGAATTATAAATTTGAGTATTTTATTTTATGATATTTTTAACATTGAAGCTAAGTAAAAGTAGGGAATTTTTGAAGTCCGATAAGAAGTAAATTTACTTCGCTTGGAGAACGATGTTTTTGGGAGCTTTGAAAATTCTCTTTAGGACAATCATTACAAGGTAAAATGATGCTCTAAGTTAGGAAGAATGTGGACATCACCCAAAAGAAAAAGCATCTAACTTCTTTGTTTTTGAAAAAAAAAAGAAATATATATCATTTTTACAATGGGAATAAAGAAGAAGATTTCAATATTAAAGGTAATATAGGACACAATAATTGTACTTTTTAATTTTCTATTTTCAAAAAGAAAATATAAGGGATTAAGGATAGTTTTTCATTTTCTTTTCTTTCTAAAAAAACAAAACAAAAAAACAAAAATTGAATTAAAATAAATGTCTCAACTAATCGATTTTAACATAAAATAGGGACTTGAGTGAGTGAAATTAATCTATTAATTTTGTCATTTATGGCCTTAACCCCATTAAGGGGACTTGAGTGAGTGAAATTAATCTATTAATTTTGTCATTTATGGCCTTAACCCCATTAAGGGGATTGTACGACAAAAATAAGAGTTTTAAAATCATTTAAGAAAATCCTTTTGTTTCGAAATCAAAACAATTTTGAAATTTAATTTAACTCTCAATTTGAAAATCAAATTCTTTCCGTTTTATAATCAAAATAAAATTGAAATTCAATTTAAAAATCAATTTGAAAATCAAATTCTTTTCGTTTTGCAATCAAAATAAATTTGAAATTCAATTTAAAAATCAATTTGGAAATCAAAAATCAATTTGAAAATCAATGAAAACTTAAAAGAGGGTAATTATGTAATTAGCGCATAATGACATTTTTAAAAGAATGAGAACGAATCTTCCAAATAGGGAAATCCTCATTTATCCCGGGATTAAAATCTTAGAACAACGAAGCTTAACGACATCCTCAAGGTGGGAGGAACAATCTTCCACCTATCCCGAGATTCCAAATTAAGATTACCAAATCCTCGAGGTGAGAGGAAGATTCCTTCACCTCTCCCGGGATTGCAGTTAAAAAACTAATTAAACAAATCTAAGAAGAAAAACACAGGAGTGCAGTGTAACGATACGCATCAAAATTAAATAGTAAACTAGGAAGATTAAATCAGGGGTATATATGACATAAACAGGGGAATATATGCATTCAAACAGTGGGGTATATATCATGCAAACAGTGGGCATATATGAACTTCAAACGATACATCAATACCCCCAACTACTTCGATATACTCGAATACACAACACACTTAACAAAACAGTAGCAATATCGACTTCAAACAGTAAGTACATTCGATATAACCTAGGTATAGCAAGCATGGGATATATTGAATATGCAGGGGTATATATGGGCACAAAAACAAATCAGACATATGCTTCAATATAAGAACAGGGACAAACTTGTAATTACACTAAACTTAAAAATAATCAAACGTTACCCACGCGTCAGCCTCATCATCGGGCTTGAAGCCCAAAGGTCGGCCCAAGCCCGATCAAAGCCCGACCCATGGTCAACGGTTGACCGGCCCAACCCAGCCCTTTCATGCATTGGATTGGATATGAATCTGTATTTTTTTAATTGGATCGGCCCATGGGTCAGCCCGTTCGAGCCGTATTTGGATCGGCTCGTTGGGCCGGACCAAAGGCCCGATCCAATATAATAGTATTATATATATATATATATATATAGTCTATGATAGAGAAATATTATGAGAGAATTGGAGTAGAAAAGTTTCATCCTTTTATTTTATTGTCCCACATCGGAAGTTTGAAGGATGGGGAAAGGTTCATCCTCTATAAATAGAGTGTTAATCCAATGCATATTTTATTGTCCCACATTGTAAGTTTTGAGGATGAGAAAAATTTCTCCTCTATAAATAAAGTTTTAATTCAATTTTAACTTTATATTTAAAAATAATTTTTATTCATGGGTCAGTCCAAGTCTGATCCGAAGGGCCAATTTAAGTTCGATCCAATTTTGGCTCATTGAGTTAGGCTCATGGATTGGGCTATGGACCTATGTTTTAGAGGTTGGGTTGGCCCAAGCCTGGCCCAAACAGTGGTGGAGGCCTGTAAAGCTTGGGATTGGACCAAACTTGGGCCTTTTATTATTTGGGTCGGGTTGGCCCGACCCGATGATGAGGCTGACCCACGCGAAGAGTTCTCCACGCAACACTTCTTCATGAGGCTACTGCCGCCAGAGCTCGCCGTGAACGTCGCCGCCGTTTGAGCTCGTCGGCTCCTGAAGGTTGAAGATGAACGTCGTGGATGGTTCGGGCTGGACCTGTTGGTTCGTCGTGAGGAAAATTGAGGGCGCACACGAAGGTTCGAGGTTCGCCGCACACCGCCGAGATCGAAGAAGATCGTCGTTTGCTTCAGAGAAGGAGATCCGTCGTTGAAGATCTGAGCTCACCAAACGCCACCGTGGAGACGAGGTTCAAGCTGAAGATGTGGTCTGGGGTTGTGTTTGACCGCCTAGTTTGCTTCAGAGAAGAAGATTCGTCGTTGAAGATCTGAGCTCGTCGAAGTCGCGTCGTCGTCTGGAAGTTGAGGAGATGAGTTTCTCCACCACTGTCTGGTTTGCTGAAGGCGTTGGTCTGCCGCCGTCTGGGTTCGAGGAGCAAGGATCGCCGCCGCTGCTTGTCGTTTGAAGCTTCGCCGGAGAAAGACAAGTTTGAGATGGTCCGCCGTCGTGGATTGCCGGAACTCCGCCGCCGTGCCACCATGCGCGCCGCCTTGAGTTGCCGGATTTGGTAGGAAAAGATGATGAAGGTGATGATTGAGGGAGATGATGAATAGTAGCCTTTGGGAGAGACAAAAAAATAATAATAATTTTCTAATCAATTTTTGGGATCTCCACTTTTTTTTTGTCTTCTTCCTCTCTTTTCCCCAACTTTTCTCTTCTATATATAGCCCTAAATTAGGTTAAGACAAATGGGCCTTGGCTTGCCTTTTCCCTAAATCTCGTAACCCCAAAATCAAAACACTAAAACCAAAACCCCAAACCGAAAACCATAAAACAAAATCGCTAAAACTGAAACCATAAATTAAAAACCCTAAATTGGAATCCTAAGATCGAGACACCAAACCCTAAAACACGAAACCTTAAACTGGAATCCCAAGACCGAGACACCAAACCCTGAAACACAGAACTCTAAACTAGAATCTCGAGACCGAGACACGAAACCCTAAAACATGAAACCCTAAGCTGGAATCCCGAGAACGATACACCAAACCCTAAAACAAGAAACCCTAAAATAAGAAACCCTAAGCTGGAATCCCAAGCCCGAGACACCAAACCCTAAAATATGAAACCCTAAATTAGAATCATGAGACTGAGACACCAAACCCTAAAACATAAAACCCTAAACTAGAATCCTAGAACCGAGACACCAAACCCTAAAATAAGAAACCTAAGCTCGAATCCAAAGACCAAGACACCAAACCCTAAAACAAGAAACCCTAAGCTGGAATTGCAAGCCCGAGACACCAAACCCTACAACATAAAACCCTAAACTAGAATCCCGAGACCGAAACACCAAACCCTAAAACGAGAAACCCTAAACTAGAAGCCCTAAAACGAAACCTGGATGCCTGAACGATTTATTAAAAGAAGTATTTTTGGCGATTTTCTCGAAAACTTTGAAAATAACGAAAAAACACGAAATTAAAGAAAAACTACAAAAATACTTTAAAAAAAAAAGGTGAAAAAATTTAAAATGATGATAAACAAGGTCGGACAAAATACGGTGTCAACAAAATGTTCGTCCCACAGCGAAGACGACAACAGAATATTTGTTTGATATTTCGTTGTCGGGAATCGAACTTGGGTCCCCTGGGTGAAAGCCATATATCCTAACCACTGGACGACAACGAAATATTAGTTTAACTTGTCGTCTTTTAAAATATATAATCTTATCAACTAATACGTTGTTAACCAATTTTAAAACGAAACAAAAAAATATTCGGTTGCTAGGAATCGAACCCGGGTAAACCTTAGTCTACTCCATTACCCAGAAAGAGGTTGAATTCATTGTCATCTTTTAAAATATATAATATCAACTAATACGTTGTTAAACAATTTTAAAAACAAAACAAAAAAAATAAACATTATTTTGTTGCCTGGAATCGAACCCGAGTCCCCGGGTGAAAGCAAAATATCCTAACCGCTGGACGACAACGAAATATACAAAAAAATATTCAGTTGCTAGGAATCGAACCCGGTAAACCTTAATCTAGTCGAAAGAGGTCGAATACAGCGAGAAAGAAAAGTTTGTTAAAAGTCAGATATCCTAACCGTTGGACAACAACGGAATATTTGTTCACCTTGTCGTCTTTTAAAATATATAATGTATCAACTAATACGTTGTTAAACAATTTTAAAACGAAACAAAAAAATATTTCGTTGCTAGGAATCGAACCCGGGTAAACCATAATCTAGTCCAGTACCCAGAAAGATGTCGAATTTAGGAGAAAGAAAAGTTTGTTGCCGAAAACATAAAAAAAATATTCTGCCTAGATATCCTAAAAACAGAATATTTGTTTGACTTGTCATCTTTTAAAATATATAATATCAACTAATACGTTGTTAAACAATTTTAAAAACAAAACAAAAAAAACAAACATTATTCTGTTGTCGGGAATCGAACCCGGGTCCCCGGGGTGAAAGCAAAATATCCTAACCGACGACAACGAAATATTTGTTCAACTTGTCGTCTTTTAAAATATATAATCTTATCAACTAATACATTGTTAAACAATTTTAAAACGAAACAAAAAAATATTCCGTTGCTAGGAATCAATTTTAAAACGAAACAAAAAAATATTCCGTTGCTAGGAATCGAACCCTGGTAAACCTTAATCTAGTCGAAAGAGGTCGAATACAGCGAGAAATAAAAGTCTGTTGCCGAAAACATAAAAAACTATTATGCCTAGATATCCCAACGAAATATTTATTTGACTTGTCATCTTTTAAAATATATAATATCAACTAATACGTTGTTAAACAATTTTAAAAACAAAACAAAAAAGAAATACGTTGTTAAACAATTTTAAAAACAAAACAAAAAAGAAATACGTTGTTAAACAATTTTAAAAACAAAACAAAAAAAACAAACATTATTCTGTTGCGGGAATCGACCCCGGGTCCCTAGGGTGAAAGCAAAATTTCCTAACCGCTGGACGACAACGAAATATTTGTTCAACTTGTCGTCTTTTAAAATATATAATCTTATCAACTAATACATTGTTAAACAATTTTAAAACGAAACAAAAAAAATATTTCGTTGCTCGGAATCGAACCCGGGTAAACCTTAATGTAGTCGAAAGAGGTAAAACAAAACAAAAAATGAAATACTATTCCGTTGTCAAGAAAGAATCGAACCCAGGTCCCTTGGTGAAAGCCAAATATTCTAACCACTGGATAACAACGGAATATTTTTTCAACCTGTCGTCTTTTAAAATATATAATCTTATCCACTAATATGTTGTTAAACAATTTTAAAACGAAACAAAAAAATATTTCGTTGCTAGTAATCGAACCCGGGTAAACCTTAATCTAGTCCATTACCCAGAAAGAGGTCGAATACAGCGAGAAAGAAGCCTAGATATCCTAACGACAACGGAATGACTTGTCATCTTTTAAAATATAAAAGAAACAAAAAATACTATTCCGTGGGTGAAAGCCAGATATCCTAACCGCAGGACGACAACGGAATATTTGTTCAACGTGTCGTCTTTTAAAATATATAATCTTATCAAGTAATACGTTGTTAAACAATTTTAAAACGAAACAAAAAAATATTTCGTTGCTAGGAATCGAACCCGGGTAAACCTTAATCTAGTCCACTACCCAGAAAGAGGTCGAATTCAGCGAGAAAGAAAAGTTTGTTGCCGAAAACATAAAATAAATATTCTGCCTAAATATCCACAATTTTAAAAACAAAACAAAAAAAACAAACATTATTTTGTTGCTGAGAATCGAACTCGGGTCCTCGGGGTGAAAGCAAAATATTCTAACCGCTGGACGACAACGAAATATTTGTTCAACTTGTCGTCTTTTAAAATACATAATCTTATCAACTAATACATTGTTAAACAATTTTAAAACGAAACAAAAAAATATTCAGTTGCTAGGAATCGAACCCCGGTAAACCTTAATCTAGTCGAAAGAGGTCGAATACAACGAGAAAGAAAAGTCTGATGCCGAAAACATAAAAAACTATTCTGCCTAGATATCCTAACAACATAATATTTGTTTGCCGAAAACATAAAAAAACTATTCTGCCTATATATCCTAACTGGACGCGACAACGAAATGACTTGTCATCTTTTAAAATATAAACAAAACAAAAAATACTATTCGATTGCCGAGAATCAAACTCGGGTCCCCTGGGTGAAAGCCAGATATCCTAACTGCTGGACGACAACGAAATATTTGTTCAACTTGTCGTCTTTTAAAATATATAATCTTATCAACTAATACGTTGTTAAACAATTTTAAAACGAAACAAAAAAATATTCCGTTGCTAGGAATCGAACCCTGGTAAACCGTAATCTAGTCCACTACCCAGAAAGAGGTCGAATTCAACGAGAAAGAAAAGTATGTTGCCGAAAACATAAAAAAAATATTCTGCCTAGATATCCTAAAAACAGAATAGTTGTTTGACTTGTATCTTTTAAAATATATAATATCAACTAATACGTTGTTAAACAATTTTAAAAACAAAACAAAAAAAACAAACATTATTCTGTTGTCGGGAATCAAACCCGGGTCCCCAGGGTGAAAGCAAAATATCCTAATCGCTAGACAACAACGAAATATTTATTCAACTTATCGTCTTTTAAAATATATAATCTTTAGAAATCGAACCCGGGTAAACCTTAATCTAGTCGAAAAAGGTCGAATACAGATTTTAAAAACAAAAAACTAAGGAATTACTATTTCGTTGCTGGGAATCGAACCCAAGGTCGAATACAAATTTTAAAAACAAAAAATTGAAGAATTACTATCCCGTTGCCAGGAATCAACCCGAGTCCCCTGGGGAAAGCCAGATATCCTAACCGCTGGACGACAACAAAATATTTGTTTAACTTGTCGTCTTTTAAACTATATAATCTTTTCAACTAATACGTTGTTAAACAATTTTAAAACGAAACAAAAAAAATATTCCGAACAGAATGACTTGTCATCTTTTAAAATATAAACAAAACAAAAAATATTATTCCGTTGCCGGGAATCGAACCCGGGTCCCCTGGGTGAAAGCCAGATATCCTAACCGCTGGACAACAACGAAATATTTGTTCAACTTGTCGTCTTTTAAACTATATAATCATTTCAACTTATACGTTGTTAAACCGAACAGAATGACTTGTCATCTTTTAAAATATAAACAAAACAAAAAATACCATTCCGTTGCCGGGAATTGAACCCGGGTCCCCTGGGTGAAAGCCAGATATCCTAACCGCTGGACGACAACGAAATATTTGTTCAACTTGTCGTCTTTTAAACTATATAATCTTTTCAACTAATACGTTGTTAAACAATTTTAAAACGAAACAAAAAAATATTCCGAACGGAATGACTTGTCATCTTTTAAAATAAAAAAGAAACAAAAAATACTATTTCGTTGCCGGGTCCTCTGGGTGAAAGTCAGATATCCTAACCGCTGGACGACAACAAAATATTTGTTCAACATGTCATCTTTTAAAATATATAATCTTATCAAGTAATACGTTGTTAAACAATTTTAAAACGAAACAAAAAAATATTTCGTTGCTAGGAATCGAACCCGGGTAAACCTTAAACTAGTCCACTACCCAGAAAGTGGTCGAATTCAACAAGAAAGAAAAGTCTGTTGCCGAAAAAATAAAAAACTATTCTGCCTAGATATCCTAACTGGACAACAACGGAATATTTGTTTGACTTGTCATCTTTTAAAATATATAATATCAACTAATACGTTGTTAAACAATTTTAAAAACAAAACAAAAAAAGAAATACTATTCCATTGTCGGGAATCAAACCCGAGTCCCCAGGGTGATACCAAATATCCTAACCGGACAACAACAGAATATTTGTTCAACTTGTCGTCTTTTATATTATATACTATCAATTATTACGTTGTTAAACAATTTTAAAACGAAACAAAAAAAATATTCGTTTCGTTTTCGATTCCCCTAGGTGAAAGCTAGATATTCTAATCGCTGGACGACAACGAAATATTTGTTTGACTTGTCATCTTTTAAAATATATAATATCAATTAATACGTTGTTAAACAATTTTAAAAACGAAACAAAAAAAGAAAAACTATTCAGTTGCCAGGAATCGAACCGGGTCCCCTGTGTGAAAGCAAAATATCGGCGGGACGACAACGAAATATTTTTTCAACTTGTCGTCTTTTAAAATATATAATCTTATCAACTAATACATTGTTAAACAATTTTAAAACGAAACAAAAAAATATTCAGTTGCTAGGAATCGAACCCGGTAAACCTTAATCTAGTCGAAAGAGGTCGAATACAGCGAGAAAGAAAAGTTAACCGTTGGACAACAACTGAATATTTGTTCACCTTGTCGTCTTTTAAAATATATAATGTATCAACTAATACGTTGTTAAACAATTTTAAAACGAAACAAAAAAATATTTCGTTGCTAGGAATCGAAAACAATTTTAAATACGAAAAATTATTCCGTTTACGGAAATCAAACCAGGGTCCCTTGGGTGAAAGCCAAATATCCTAACGACAACGAAATGTTCATTTAACTTATGGTCTTTTAAAATATATAATATCAACTAATACGTTGTTAAACAATTTTAAAAACGAAACAAATCGAGAATCGAACTAGGTCCCTTGGATGAATGACAGAAATCCTAACCGCTTGACGACAACAAAATTTATTTAAATATTCACGAAGTTTAAAATCAATAGGAAACGTTTGGTTTAAATCATGTCTTAACTTTCAAGTGTGATCCATAATTTCATTTTAGTCCCCAAAATTTTAACATGCCCATTAGTTGTTATATGAACGGTTAGTTTTGTTCTATTTTGGTTCCTTATATTTTTAAAATATTTTATTCTCAAACCGAGCATAACTTAATTGACATGAAGTTGTGTTATTGACGAAGATGTTAGAAGTTTAATTCCCGCATTAATTACATACCTTTGCAAAAAAAAAAAAAAAAAACCTTGGCATTAACTTTTTTTTTCTTTGGGTTTCTTATTGAACTTAAAGAAAAAAAAATCATTTCGATCATTTACCTTTATTTTATTTTTAACTTATTTTAAATGCCATAGCTTGGAGTATGTAGTAGCATATTAATGTGAGCATGATTTCAAGCCACATAAATTAGAGACAGACATTGGGCAAGTGGTCAACATGAACATAATTCATCTAACATAATGTGCGAACTAGTAACCAAAATGTCAAATGTTCGAATCTTCCACCCCACATGTTTTCGAAAATAAAAAAAATAAAAAATAATTCGACAAATGAGTATTATATGAAAAAATATATATATATAACTAACCACAATGGTAACTTTTAAAAAGTTTATGGGACTAAAATAGACATAATAAAAGTTTAGGGATCAAAGTGGAACCATCTTCAAAATTATGGGATCGAAATTGATATTTTGAAGTTAAATAACTAAAATGAAATAAGTTTGAAAGTTTAGAGACAAAATAATATTTAAATCGCAAAATTTATCATGGTGTGATAGGACATGTTTGGAAGTTATTGAAACACAAAGTTCATAATTTGTGTGCATAGGCATGGACAATTTGCGAGAAGAAAACTTAAATTAATGTCATCATTGAACATACTCCTAAAGGTCATTTTAGATAATTTCTTATTAATAAAAACAAATATGCTTTAATGACACTAGATGATACTTAGGTCTCAAAATGTTACACAACTATATTTTACTTACCTGTTTTATAGCATGATTATGTACTTTGATGTTGCTATATTATTTAAATAATTTTCTCGGTAAATTTGACTATTTGACTAATCCTTTTTAAAAAATAATTTAATATTATCAGTTATGCTAACAAGGCATCGATTTTTTATTTTTAGTTTTGATCCCATCTTTATCGTGTAAACCCCATGGAGCCTACTGCTATTACGTGATCATCACAAACTCTCCATAGGTAATTTCAATTTGATTAGTGGCTTTGGGTCCCTACTACTTATATATTGAAAATTATAAGACACATTTTGCACATACATGTAAACTTTAATTTCTAAAACTTAAAACTCTATATTCGGTGTACAACACGGGGGCAGCAGTGAGAAATCTTAGACAATAGACGAAAGCATGATCCAGCAATATCGTGTGAGTTAAGAGTGACTACTTGTAGTTCGTAGTTCTCTCTTGTTAGTGTACTCGTGCAACAACGCGTACGGCAACTCGTAGCTATTGCCGCTTTTCTTGGTTTTTATGAAGTCGTCTTTTTCTTACATTCTATATTCGATGACCACCAAAGATTGAATTCATCTATAGAATAAAAAGTAGATAACAAAACAAACAAACAAAATCATAGGTGTCACAAAAATCAAATGGTTATCAGGACCTTAAATTTCTAGCTACATACAAACTTATTGTTGGGTTTTATGTCCTAAAACTTAGACAATGGGCGAAAGCCTGATCCAGCAATATCGGGTGAGTGAACAGTGACTACTCGTAGTTTCTCTCTTGTTAGTGTACTCGTGCAACAACGCTTACGACAACTCGTAACTATTGTCACTTTTCTTGCTTTTTATGAAGTCGTCCTTTTTCTTTCATTCTATATTCGATGACCACTAAAGATTGAACTCATCCATAGAATAAAAACTAGATAACAAAACAAACAAACAAAATCATAGGTGTCATAAAAATCAAATGGTTATCGGGACCTTAAATTTCTAGCTATATACAAACTTATCACAAATTCACAAACTAAACATAGACTGTTACAATCCATGATGAGGCGTTTGAGGCACTAACTTGAAGTTGAGTGCATTGAAATATTATAACTCAGACTACGTTTGACCCACCAACTATATTATAACTCAGTCAATAAAATAACTATATTAACTTCAATAGTATTTACTATTCACAATAACTTATTCAAGGCTACAAACAACCAACAACCTTAAAAGACCTCAAACAAATTCACAAACAGAACCCATAAAAGATATCTTCTAAGAAAAGAGATAAGAGATCACATCACAACCAACCAACCAGTTTCTTTAGGAATCATTATATCATTTCCAGTTTCATTTACTTGCTGTTTTTATTGTTCAGAATTGTTATTTCAATCCAGTTTTACTCGTTAATTGCATTGTACTAATGAATTTTACATCAATGAAGTATTTTATTTTTCTCGTTATTATGAGCTATGTTTCCCTTCGAGATTCAATTCTGTGACTACCCTAAGAATGTGTTAGCTTAGATCATTTAACTTCAAAATTGAGAAGCAATATTACTTGTATCTAAGTTCATATTAGCCAATTTAATATAGGTTTAATGACTTAGATTCAATATTACTTGCAATGCTTAATAATGTGTAAAATGAGAAATGAACATATAATTCAAATAGTGGGAGATATATTATTGTCTCCTATTATGAATTATAAATTTGAGTATTTTATTTTATGATATTTTTAACATTGAAGCTAAGTAAAAGTTGGGAATTTTTGAAGTCCGATAAGAAGTAAATTTAGGGTGTGTTTGGTTTAGCTTCCTAAGTGTTTAATTTTTGCAAAAAGTCATTTTGGAATAAATTGAAGTGTTTGGCAACCATCCAAAATGAATTTTTGGAGAATGAGTTTTTGAAATAATGCATTTTGGATGAAACACTTCGTATTAACTTTTGAAAAAAATGTTTTTGAGTGTTTATTTGAAAAACCTACATGATTCTCATATTGTATTCAAATTACCAAAATACTCTCACACTCTTTTAAATTTTCTCCACCAACCAACCTCCTTCGACCACCGCCGCCCCTCACCGACCATCTCCGATCGCCGCCGACCACCGCCTCCAAACTCCGACCACCACCGTCCAACTCCGGCCACCCGTCGCAGGCCACCGCCTCCCACTCTGGCCATCTGTCGCCCCGCTCAAACCGCCCGACCCCGGCCACCGCCGCCGCCACCCGACCCCCAGCAACCGCCGCCACCACCCGACCCCGGCCACCGCCGCCGCCACCCGACCCCGGCCACCGCCACCCGACCCCCGCCACCGCCGCCGCCACCCGACCCCCGACCCCCGACCCCCGCCACCGCCGCCGCCACCCGCCACCGCCGCCACCCGACCCCCGCCACCCGCCACCGCCGCGACCCGACCCCCGCCACCGCCGCCGCCGCCGCCACCCGACCCCGGCCACCGCCGCCGCCACCCGACCCCGGCCACCGCCGCCGCCACCCGACCCCCGGCAACCGCCGCCGCCACCCGACCCCCGGCCACCGCCGCCGCCACTCGAACCCCGGCCACCGCCGCCGCCACCCGAACCCCGACCACCGCCACCGCCACACGAACCCCGGCCACCGCCGCCGCCACCCGAACCCCGGCAACCGCCGCCGCCACCCGAACCCATGCAACCGCCGCCGCCACCCGAACCCCGGCCACCGCAGCTACCACCCGAACCACGACCACTGCCGCCGCCACCCGACCCCGACCCCCGCCGCCCCAGCCACCCTACCCCAACCCTACCACCTCTGGCCAGGACCTGACCACCCGACCCCGACCACCGCCAACCTGGCCACCCGACCACCCGACCCTGACCCCAACCCCGACCCCGACCCCGACCCCGACCCCGACCCTGACCCCGACCCCGACCCTCGCCGCCCCAGCCACCTGGCCCCGACCCGACCACCCGACCCGGACCCCGACCACCGCCGTCCCCCGACCCCGACACCGACCGCCCGACCTCGACCCCTACCCCAGCCCCGACCCCGACCCCGTCTGCCCGACCGCGACCCTGACCCCGATCCCGATCCCGATCCCGACCACCGCCGGCCACCCGACCTCGACCCCGACCCCAGCCGCCCGACCCCGACCCCGACACCAACCCCGACCCTAACCCTGGCTGCCCAACCCCGTCCCTGACTCCGGCTGTCCGAACTCGACCCCAGCCCCGACCCCGACCGCCCGACCCTGACCCCGACTCCGACCCTAACCGCCAGACCCAGTCCCCGACCCCGCCCGCCAAACCCCGACAATCAACAATAGTAAACCCTAAACTCTAAACGACAAATATAAATTTAAACTTATTAATTTATATTGTTTATTAATAATTGTCCTTATAGTAATTTGACATTAAGAGAAACACTTTTAGTGTAGAACAAACCAAACACACTTGTAGATAAAAACACTTTTGAGAAAATGTAACCAAACACATGAGTGTTTTAATTATAAACATTTCTAGAAAAAATGTTTTTAAAATAATGCATTATTTGAAAAACATTTTTTTAGTAGTCAATCCAAACACACCCTTACTTCGCTTGGAGAACGATGTTTTTGGGAGCTTTGAAAATTCTCTTTGGGACAATCATTACAAGGTAAAATGATGCTCTAAGTTAGGAAGAATGTGGACATCACCCAAAAGAAAAAGCATCTAACTTCTTTGTTTTTGAAAAAAGAAAGAAATATATATCATTTTTACAATGGGAATAAAGAAGAAGATTTCAATATTAAAGGTAATATAGGACACAATAATTGTACTTTTTAATTTTCTATTTTCAAAAAGAAAATATAAGGGATTAAGGATAGTTTTTCATTTTCTTTTCTTTCTAAAAAAACAAAACAAAAAAACAAAAATTGAATTAAAATAAATGTCTCAACTAATCGATTTTAACATAAAATAGGGACTTGAGTGAGTGAAATTAATCTATTAATTTTGTCATTTATGGCCTTAACCCCATTAAGGAGATTGTACGACAGAAATAAGAGTTTTAAAATCATTTAAGAAAATCCTTTTGTTTCGAAATCAAAACAATTTTGAAATTTAATTTAACTCTCAATTTGAAAATCAAATTCTTTCCGTTTTATAATCAAAATAAAATTGAAATTCAATTTAAAAATCAATTTGAAAATCAAATTCTTTTCGTTTTGCAATCAAAATAAATTTGAAATTCAATTTAAAAATCAATTTGGAAATCAAAAATCAATTTGAAAATCAAATGAAAACTTAAAAGAGGGTAATTATGTAATTAGCGCATAATGACATTTTTAAAAGAATGAGAACGAATCTTTCAAATAGGGAAATCCTCATTTATCCCGGGATTAAAATCTTAGAACAACGAAGCTTAACGACATCCTCAAGGTGGGAGGAACAATCTTCCACCTATCCCGGGATTCCAAATTAAGATTACCAAATCCTCGAGGTGAGAGGAAGATTCCTTCACCTCTCCCAGGATTGCACTTAAAAAACTAATTAAACAAATCTAAGAAGAAAAACACAGGAGTGCAGTGTAACGATACGCATCAAAATTAAATAGTAAACTAGGAAGATTAAATCAGAGGTATATATGACATAAACAGGGGAATATATGCATTCAAACAGTGGGGTATATATCATGCAAACAGTGGGCATATATGAACTTCAAACGATACATCAATACCCCTAACTACTTCGATATACTCGAATACACAACACACTTAACAAAACAGTAGCAATATCGACTTCAAACAGTAAGCACATTCGATATAACCTAGGTATAGCAAGCATGGGATATATTGAATATGCAGGGGTATATATGGGCACAAAAACAAATCAGACATATGCTTCAATATACGAACAGGGACAAACTTGTAATTACACTAAACTTAAAAATAATCAAACGTTACCCACGCGTCAGCCTCATCATCGGGCTTGAAGCCCAAAGGTCGGCCCAAGCCCGATCAAAGCCCGACCCATGGTCAACGGTTGACCGGCCCAACCCAGCCCTTTCATGCATTGGATTGGATATGAATCTGTATTTTTTTAATTGGATCGGCCCATGGGTCAGCCCGTTCGAGCCGTATTTGGATCGACTCGTTGGGCCGGACCAAAGGCCCGATCCAATATAATAATATTATATATATATATATATATATATATAATCTATGATAGAGAAAAATTATGAGAGAATTGGAGTAGAAAAGTTTCATCCTTTTATTTTATTGTCCCACATCGGAAGTTTGAAGGATGGGGAAAGGTTCATCCTCTATAAATAGAGTGTTAATCCAATGCACATTTTATTGTCCCACATTGTAAGTTTTGAGGATGAGAAAAATTTCTCCTCTATAAATAAAGTTTTAATTCAATTTTAACTTTATATTTAAAAATAATTTTTATACATGGGTGAGTCCAAGTCTGATCCGAAGGGCCAATTTAAGTCCGATCCAAAGTCTGATCCGAAGGGCCAATTTAAGTCCGATCCAATTTTGGCTCATTGAGTTAGGCTCATGGATTGGGCTATGGACCTATGTTTTAGAGGTTGGGTTGGCCCAAGCCTGGCCCAAACAGTGGTGGAGGCCGGTAAAGCTTGGGATTGGACCAAGCTTGGGCCTTTTTTATTTGGGTCGGGTTGGCTCGGCCCGATGATGAGGTTGACCCACGCGAAGAGTTCTCCACGCAACACTTTTTCATGAGGCTACTGACGCTAGAGCTCGCCGTGAACGTCGCCGCCGTTTGAGCTCGTCGGCTCCTGAAGGTTGAAGATGAACGTCGTGGATGGTTCGGGCTGGAGCTGTTGGTTCGTCGTGAGGAAAATTGAGGGCGCACACGAAGGTTCGAGGTTCGCCGCACACCGCCGGGAAAATTGAGGGCGCACACGAAGGTTCGAGGTTCGCCGCACACCGCCGAGATCGAAGAAGATCGTCGTTTGCTTCAGAGAAGGAGATCCGTCGTTGAAGATCTGAGCTCGCCAAACGCCACCGTGGAGACGAGGTTCAAGCTGAAGATGTGGTCTGGGGTTGTGTTTGACCGCCTAGTTTGCTTCAGAGAAAAAGATCCGTCGTTGAAGATATGAGCTCGTCGAAGTCGCGTCGTCGTCTGGAAGTTGAGGAGATGAGTTTCTCCACCACTGTCTGGTTTGCTGAAGGCGTTGGTCTGCCGCCGTCTGGGTTCGAGGAGCAAGGATCGCCGCCGCTGCTTGTCGTTTGAAGCTTCGCCGGAGAAAGACAAGTTTGAGATGGTCCGCCGTCGTGGATTGCCGGAACTCCGCCGCCGTGCCACCATGCGCGCCGCCTTGAGTTGCCGGATTTGGTAGGAAAAGATGATGAAGGTGATGATTGAGGGAGATGATGAATAGTAGCCTTTGGGAGAGACAACAAAATAATAATAATTTTCTAATCAATTTTTGGGATCTCCACTTTTTTTTGTCTTCTTCCTCTCTTTTCCCCAACTTTTCTCTTCTATATATAGCCCTAAATTAGGTTAAGACAAATGGGCCTTGGCTTGCCTTTTCCCTAAATCTCGTAACCCCAAAATCAAAACACTAAAACCAAAACCCCAAACCGAAAACCATAAAACAAAATCGCTAAAACTGAAACCATAAATTAAAAACCCTAAACTGGAATCCTAAGATCGAGACACCAAACCCTAAAACACGAAACCTTAAACTGGAATCCCAAGACCGAGACACCAAACCCTGAAACACAGAACTCTAAACTAAAATCTCGAGACCGAGACACGAAACCCTAAAACATGAAACCCTAAGCTGGAATCATGAGAACGATACACCAAACCCTAAAACAAGAAACTCTAAAACAAGAAACCCTAAGCTGGAATCCCAAGCCCGAGACACCAAACCCTAAAATATGAAACCCTAAATTAGAATCCAGAGACTAAGACACCAAACCCTAAAACATAAAACCCTAAACTGAAATCCTAGAACCGAGACACCAAACCCTAAAATAAGAAACCTAAGCTGGAATCCCAAGACCAAGACACCAAACCCTAAAACAAGAAACCCTAAGCTGGAATCGCAAGCCCGAAACACCAAACCCTACAACATAAAACCCTAAACTAGAATCCAGAGATCGAGACACCAAACCCTAAAACGAGAAACCCTAAACTGGAAGCCCTAAAACGAAACCTGGATGCCGGAACGATTTATTAAAAGAAGTATTTTTGGCGATTTTCTCAAAAACTTTGAAAATAACGAAAAAACACGAAATTAAAGAAAAACTCCAAAAATACTTTAAAAAAAAAAAAGGTGAAAAAATTTAAAATGAGGTGAAAACCCCAAAATAAAATTTAAAATGAGGTGAAAAACCCAAAATGATATAAACAAGGTCGGACACCAAACCCTAAACTGGGTCCCCTGGGTGAAAGCCATATATCTTAACCACTAGACGACAACGAAATATTGGTTCAACTTGTCGTCTTTTAAAATATATAATCTTATCAACTAATACGTTGTTAAACAATTTTAAAACGAAACAAAAAAATATTCGGTTGCTCGGAATCGAACCCGGGTAAACCTTAGTCTACTCCATTACCCAGAAAGAGGTTGAATTCATTGTCATCTTTTAAAATATATAATATCAACTAATACGTTGTTAAACAATTTTAAAAACAAAACAAAAAAAATAAACATTATTTTGTTGCCTGGAATCGAACCCGAGTCCCCGGGTGAAAGCAAAATATCCTAACCGCTGGACGACAACGAAATATTTGTTCAACTTGTCGTCTTTTAAAATATATAATCTTATCAACTAATACATTGTTAAACAATTTTAAAACGAAACAAAAAAATATTCAGTTGCTAGGAATCGAACCCGATAAACCTTAATCTAGTCGAAAGAGGTCGAATACAGCGAGAAAGAAAAGTTTGTTAAAAGCCAAATATCCTAACCGTTGGACAACAACGGAATATTTGTTCACCTTGTCGTCTTTTAAAATATATAATATACCAACTAATACGTTGTTAAACAATTTTCAAACGAAACAAAAAAATATTTCGTTGCTAGGAATCGAACCCGGGTAAACCATAATCTAGTCCAGTACCCAGAAAGAGGTCGAATTCAGGAGAAAGAAAAGTTTGTTGCCGAAAACATAAAAAAAAATATTCTGCCTAGATATCCTAAAAACAGAATATTTGTTTGACTTGTCATCTTTTAAAATATATAATATCAACTAATACGTTGTTAAACAATTTTAAAAACAAAACAAAAAAAACAAACATTATTCTGTTGTCGGGAATCGAACCCGGGTCCCCGGGGTGAAAGCAAAATATCCTAACCGACGACCACGAAATATTTGTTCAACTTGTCGTCTTTTAAAATATATAATCTTATCAACTAATACATTGTTAAACAATTTTAAAACGAAACAAAAAAATATTCCGTTGCTAGGAATCGAACCCTGGTAAACCTTAATCTAGTCGAAAGAGGTCGAATACAGCGAGAAAGAAAAGTCTGTTGCCGAAAACATAAAAAACTATTATGCCTAGATATCCCAACGAAATATTTGTTTGACTTGTCATCTTTTAAAATATATAATATCAACTAATACGTTGTTAAACAAGTTTAAAAACAAAACAAAAAAAGAAATACGTTGTTAAACAATTTTAAAAACAAAACAAAAAAAACAAACATTATTCTGTTGCGGGAATCGACCTCGGGTCCCTAGGGTGAAAGCAAAATTTCCTAACCGCTGGACGACAACGAAATATTTGTTCAACTTGTCGTCTTTTAAAATATATAATCTTATCAACTAATACATTGTTAAACAATTTTAAAACAAAACAAAAAAATATTTCGTTGCTCGGAATCGAACCCGGGTAAACCTTAATGTAGTCGAAAGAGGTAAAACAAAACAAAAAATGAAATACTATTCCGTTGTCAAGAAAGAATCGAACCCAGGTCCCCTGGGTGAAAGCCAAATAATCTAACCAGATAACAACGGAATATTTTTTCAACTTGTCGTCTTTTAAAATATATAATTTTATCCACTAATATGTTGTTAAACAATTTTAAAACGAAACAAAAAAATATTTCGTTGCTAGTAATCGAACCCGGGTAAACCTTAATCTAGTCCATTACCCAGAAAGAGGTCGAATACAGCGAGAAAGAAGCCTAGATATCCTAACGACAACGGAATGACTTGTCATCTTTTAAAATATAAACAAAACAAAAAATACTATTCCGTGGGTGAAAGCCAGATATCCTAACCGCTGGACGACAACGGAATATTTGTTCAACGTGTCGTCTTTTAAAATATATAATCTTATCAAGTAATACGTTGTTAAACAATTTTAAAACGAAACAAAAAAATTATTTCGTTGCTAGGAATCGAACCCGGGTAAACCTTAATCTAGTCCACTACCCAGAAAGAGGTCGAATTCAGCGAGAAAGAAAAGTTTGTTGCCGAAAACATAAAATAAATATTCTGCCTAAATATCCACAATTTTAAAAACAAAACAAAAAAAACAAACTTTATTTTGTTGCTGAGAATCGAACTCGGGTCCTCGGGGTGAAGGCAAAATATTCTAACCGCTGGACGACAACGAAATATTTGTTCAACTTGTCGTCTTTTAAAATATATAATCTTATCAACTAATACATTGTTAAACAATTTTAAAACGAAACAAAAAAATATTCAGTTGCTAGGAATCGAACCCGGGTAAACCTTAATCTAGTCGAAAGAGGTCGAATACAACGAGAAAGAAAAGTCTGTTGCCGAAAACATAAAAAACTATTCTGCCTAGATATCCTAACAACGGAATATTTGTTTGCCGAAAACATAAAAAAACTATTCTGCCTAGATATCCTAACAACGGAATATTTGTTTGACTTGTCATTGATATGTTCAGTTGCTGGGAATTGGTAAAAGTCAAATATCCTAACCGCTGGACGACAACGGAATAGTTGTTCAACTTGTCGTCTTTTAAAATATATAATCTTATCAACTAATACGTTGTTAAACAATTTTAAAACAAAACAAAAAAGTATTTCGTTGCTAGTAATCGAACCCGGTAAACCTTAATCTAGTCCATTACCCAGAAAGAGGTCGAATAGAAAGAAGCCTAGATATCCTAACTGACGCGACAACGAAATGACTTGTCATCTTTTAAAATATAAACAAAACAAAAAATACTATTCGGTTGCCGAGAATCAAACCTGGGTCCCCTGGGTGAAAGCCAGATATCCTAACGGCTGGACGACAACGAAATATTTGTTCAACTTGTCGTCTTTTAAAATATATAATCTTATCAACTAATACGTTGTTAAACAATTTTAAAACGAAACAAAAAAATATTCCGTTGCTAGGAATCGAACCCGGGTAAACCGTAATCTAGTCCACTACCCAGAAAGAGGTCTCCCCAGGGTGAAAGCAAAATATCCTAATCGCTAGACAACAACGAAATATCTGTTCAACTTATCGTCTTTTAAAATATATAATGTTTAGGAATCGAACCCGGGTAAACCTTAATCTAGTCGAAAAAGGTCGAATACAGATTTTAAAAACAAAACAAAAAATTAAAGAAAAAGAATTACTATTCCGTTGCCACGAATCGAACCCGGGTTCGATTCCTAACCGCTGGACGACAACGGAATATTTATTCAACTTGTCGTCTTTTAAACTATATAATCTTTTCAACAAGGTCGAATACAGATTTTAAAAACAAAACAAAAAATTAAAGAAAAAGAATTACTATTCCGTTGCCACGAATCGAACCCGGGTTCGATTCCTAACCGCTGGACGACAACGGAATATCGAACCCGGGTCCCCTGGGTGAAAGCCAGATATCGAAAAAATTTACTATTCCGTTGCCAAGAATCGTACCCGGGTCCCCTGGGTAAAAGCAAGATATCCTAACCGCTGGACGACAACGGAATATTTGTTCAACTTGTCGTCTTTTAAACTATATAATCTTTTCAACTAATACGTTGTTAAACAATTTTAAAACGAAACAAAAAAATATTCCGAACGGAATGACTTGTCATCTTTTAAAATAAAAAAGAAACAAAAAATACTATTTCATTGCGGGGTCCTCTGGGTGAAAGTCAGATATCCTAACCGCTGGACGACAACAGAATATTTGTTCAACATGTCATCTTTTAAAATATATAATCTTATCAAGTAATACGTTGTTAAACAATTTTAAAACGAAACAAAAAAATATTTCGTTTCTAGGAATCGAACCCGGGTAAACCTTAATCTAGTCCACTACCCAGAAAGTGGTCGAATTCAACGAGAAAGAAAAGTCTGTTGCCGAAAAAATAAAAAACTATTCTGCCTAGATATCCTAACTGGACGACAACCGAATATTTGTTTGACTTGTCATCTTTTAAAATATATAATATCAACTAATACGTTGTTAAACAATTTTAAAAACAAAACAAAAAAAGAAATACTATTCCATTGTCGGGAATCAAACCCGAGTCCCCAGGGTGAAAACCAAATATCCTAACCGGACAACAACAGAATATTTGTTCAACTTGTCGTCTTTTATATTATATACTATCAATTATTACGTTGTTAAACAATTTTAAAACGAAACAAAAAAAATATTCGTTTCGTTTTCGATTCCCCTAGGTGAAAGCTAGATATTCTAATCGCTGGACGACAACGAAATATTTGTTTGACTTGTCATCTTTTAAAATATATAATATCAATTAATACGTTGTTAAACAATTTTAAAAACGAAACAAAAAAAGAAAAACTATTCAGTTGCCAGGAATCGAACCGGGTCCCAAAGCAAAATATCCGCGGGACGACAACGAAATATTTTTTCAACTTGTCGTCTTTTAAAATATATAATATCAACTGTTAAACAATTTTAAAACGAAACAAAAAATTATTCCATTGCTAGGAATCGAAAACAATTTTAAATACGAAAAATTATTCCGTTTACGGAAATCAAACCAGGGTCCCTTGGGTGAAAGCCAAATATCCTAACGACAACGAAATGTTCATTTAACTTATGGTCTTTAAAAATATATAATATCAACTAATACGTAGTTAAACAATTTTAAAAACGAAACAAATCGAGAATCGAACTAGGTCCCTTGGATGAATGCCAGAAATCCTAACCGCTTGACGACAACAAAATTTATTTAAATATTCACGAAGTTTAAAATCAATAGGAAACGTTTGGTTTAAATCATGTCTTAACTTTCAAGTGTGATCCATAATTTCATTTTAGTCCCCAAAATTTTAACATGCCCATTAGTTGTTATATGAACGGTTAGTTTTGTTCTATTTTGGTTCCTTATATTTTTAAAATATTTTTTTTTCAAACCGAGCATAACTTAATTGACATGAAGTTGTGTTATTGACGAAGATGTTAGAAGTTTAATTCCCGCATTAATTACATACCTTTGCAAAAAAAAAAAAAAAAAAACCTCCGCATTAACTTTTTTTTTTCTTTGGGTTTCTTATTGAACTTAAAGAAAAAAAAATCATTTCGATCATTTACCTTTATTTTATTTTTAACTTATTTTAAATGCCATAGCTTGGAGTATGTAGTAGCATATTAATGTGAGCGCCTTTGCAAAAAAAAAAATATTAATGTGAGCATGATTTCAAGCCACATAAATTAGAGACAGACATTGGGCAAGTGGTCAACATGAACATAATTCATCTAACATAATGTGCGAACTAGTAACCAAAATGTCAAATGTTCGAATCTTCCACCCCACATATTTTCGAAAATAAAAAAAATAAAAAAAATTCGGCAAATGAGTATTATATGAAAATATATATATATATAACTAACCACAATGGTTACTTTTAAAAAGTTTATGGGACTAAAATAGACATAATAAAAGTTTAGAGATCAAAGTGGAACCATTTCAAAATTATGGGATCGAAATTGATATTTTGAAGTTAAATAACTAAAATGAAATAAGTTTGAAAGTTTAGAGACAAAATAATATTTAAATCGCAAAATTTATCATGGTGTGATAGGACCTGTTTGGAAGTTATTGAAACACAAAGTTCATAATTTGTGTGCATAGGCATGGACAATTTGCGAGAAGAAAACTTAAATTAATGTCATCATTGAACATACTCCTAAAGGTCATATTTCCCTCCCTAGTCTCTACCATTGGATTATCGCTAAAGGAGCCTTAAAGGTTTTTTTTTATAACATGTGAGAAGACGAGAGATTAAACTTCTGACCTCTTGATTACTAATTCATACTTGAGTTATGTTCATATGTTGGGAGGAGCCGATAATTTATTAGGCAATTTTTTTGTATAAACATTTCCATACATCCAAGTTTAATTATATAATATGAAATAATTTTGTAATTTGTAACCACCAATCTTTATTATATAAAGGGTCTCTTCCTTTCTTTCTTTTTTCTCCTCTACTTCTCTCGGAAGAGATAATCTCTCTCTAGTCTTTTTAGAGTTAAATTTGAGTTTAGAAGTGTTCAATCTTTGTTAGATTAATTAAAGTAGTAAGTCATAATTATGACACTAAATACTTAGGTTTCACTCACCTACAATCAAAGACGGCCAAATCAATGGTTTTATTCTCGTTTTTCCTTTTTATTTTCATTTAGAATATGATAGTATATATACAACCTAAGCTAAATTTAATTTTCCAAAATACATATGTAACAAGATAAATATATAAACATAAATAAATAACTTCTAAATATAGATAATTTTAGATAATTTCTTAACAAAGACGAATATGCTTTAATGACACTAGATGATACTTAGGTCTCAATCAGCTACATGAATTTCTAATGGTTACACAACTATATTTTTATGTTACTTACCTGTTTATAGCATGATTATGTACTTTGATGTTGCTATATTATTCAAATAATTTTCTCGGTAAATTTGACTATTTGACTAATCTTTTTTTAAAAATAATTTAATATTATCAGCTATGCTAACAAGGCATCGATTTTTTATTTTTAGTTTTGATCCCATCTTTATCGTGTAAACCCCATGGAGCCTAATGCTATTACGTGATCATCACAAACTCTCCATAGGTAATTTCAATTTGATTAGTGGCTTTTGGTCCCTACTACTTATATATTGAAAATTATAAGACACATTTTGAACATACATTTAAACTTTAATTTCTAAAACTTAAAACTCTATATCCGGTGTACACACGGGGGCAGCAGTGGGAAATCTTAGACAATGGACGAAAGCCTGATTCAGTAATATCGCGTGAGTGAAGAGTGACTACTCGTAGTTTCTCTCTTGTTAGTGTACTCGTGCAACAACGCTTACGGCAACTCGTAGCTATTGTCACTTTTCTTGCTTTTTATGAAGTCGCCCTTTTTCTTTCATTCTATATTCGATGACCACTAAAGATTGAACTCATCCATAGAATAAAAAGTAGATAACAAAACAAACAAACAAAATCATAGGTGTCACAAAAATCAAATGGTTATCGGGACCTTAAATTTCTAGCTACATACAAACTTATCAAAAATTCACAAACTAAACATAGACCGTTACAATCCATGAGGGGCGTTTGAGGCACTAACTTAGAGTTGAGTGCACTGAAATATTATAACTCAGTCTACGTTTGGCCCACCGACTATATTATAATTCACAGTCAATAAAATAACTATACTAACTTCAATAGTATTTACTATTCACAATAACTTATTCAACTCTACAAACTGTTGAAATATAAACTTGATTTTGGGTAATTAGTATTTGGGCCTAGTATAAATAAAAGCCCAATTTCTAGAAACACTTTAAAACCTAGAATATTCTAGAGAAATCTAGTTTATAAGAAGCTTTAGAGAATTGAGAAGAATTCTCTAGAATATGAGAGACTTTTAGAAGATATCATTGGATAAGATGTAGAATTTTCTAGAATGTGTTAGGAAAAAATGTATTTGTAAAGAATATTCTAGAAAGTGATGTGTGGCAAATTCCTAGCCATAAGTTTAGAAGTTGCCACTAGTATAAATAGGAGTGAAGATTGAAAGTTTGTATCAAGTTTTCAAGTCAAGTGATCAATAATACAAGTAGGCTCCAATCTCCCAAAAATTTATTTTCCAACAAAGTGGTATCAGAGCTTGAAGATCCTTTCTAAGAAGAGATGGCAAGTAATGGCATGATCCCATTCCAAGTTCCAACGCTCAACAAGAGTAACTATGATAATTGGAGCATCAAGATGAAGGCTCTCCTTGGCTCACAAGACGTGTGGGAGATAGTAGAGAAAGGACACACCGAGCCGGAGAATGATGGTAGTATTTCTCAAACACAAAGAGATAGTTTGAGAGACTCAAGAAAGAGAGACAAGAAGGTTCTCTATCTAATCTATCAAGGGTTAGATGATGATGTTTTTGAGAAGATTTCAGAAGCAAAGACGGCGAAGGAAGCATGGGAGAAACTTCAAACATCGTACAAGGGAGCGAATCCCGTCAAGAAGGTACGTCTTCAAACTTTAAGAGCTGAGTTTGAAAGTTTGAATATGAAAGAGGGGGAACTCGTCTCTGATTACTTCTCTAGAGTCTTGACGGTCACCAATCAACTTAAGAGAAATGGTGAAAAGCTAGATGATGTAAAAATTATGGAGAAAATACTAAGATCATTAGATCAAAAGTTTGAACATATTGTCGCCATAATCGAAGAAACAAAAGACTTGGAGGCTATGACTATTGAGCAACTACTGGGTTCGTTACAAGCATACGAAGAAAAGAAAAAGAAGAAGGAAGGAATCGTGGATCAACTACTCAAGCTACGAGTTGATTCAAATACTGGAGGAGTTAGTCACAATGAAAGAAGTCAACGAGGACGAGGTCATGGTGGACCTCGAGGACGAGGAAGAGGTCGAGGACAAGGACAAGGGCGAGGTTGGAGGCCCTCTGAAGACAACAACAACTTCCAAAGAGGAGGAAACTCAACAAGAGGTCGTGGGCAAGGAAACTCAAGATCAAGGTACGATAAGTCAAATATTAAATGTTACAATTGTCAAAAGTTTGGTCATTACGCATCCGAATGTAGAGCTCCTAGCAACGATAAAGTTGAAGAGAAGGCAAACTACATTGAAGAAAAAAGTCAAGAATGTGGCACCTTATTGATGGCTTGCACGGATAACGAATGGAACAAAGATAATAGATGGTACCTAGACACCGGGGCAAGCAACCATATGTGTGGAAAAAGGAGCATGTTCGTGGAACTCAATGAATCGGTGAGCGGCAATGTAGCATTTGGAGATGAATCCAAGGTAGAAGTAAAAGGAAGAGGTAACATTCTTATCCGATTGAAGAATGGTGAGCATCAAATTATTTCAAATGTTTATTACGTGCCGAATATGAAGAGTAATATCTTGAGTTTGGGCCAACTCTTAGAGAAAGGTTATGACATTCGATTGAAAGACAATAACCTTTCTATAAGAGACAATGCAAGTAACTTGATTGCGAAGGTGCCAATGACAAAGAATAGAATGTTTGTACTCAACATTCAAAACGATGTAGGGAAATGTCTCAAGATGTGTTACAAAGATGCATCTTGGCTTTGGCATCTTCGATTTGGGCATCTCAATTTTGGGGGATTAGAGTCACTCTCCAAGAAGAACATGGTGAGAGGATTACCTTCCATAAGCCACCCCGATCAAGTGTGTGAAGGATGTCTCCTTGGAAAGCAATTCAAGAAAAGCTTCCCAAAAGAGTCGAATTCAAGAGCTCAAAAGCCGCTGGAACTCATACACACAGATGTGTGCGGTCCGATCAAGCCAAACTCACTTGGTAAGAGTAACTATTTCCTTCTCTTCATTGATGATTTTTCAAGAAAAACATGGGTATATTTCTTGAAGCATAAATCAGAGGTGTTCGAGAATTTCAAGAAGTTCAAAGCCCTTGTTGAGAAAGAAAGTGGTTTGGAAATCAAGGCCATGAGATCTGATCGTGGAGGAGAGTTCACATCAAATGAATTCCAAAAGTATTGTGAAGACCATGGAATTCGATGACCCTTAACAGTGCCAAGATCTCCTCAACAAAATGGAGTGGTAGAAAGGAAGAATAGAACAATTTTGGATATGGCAAGAAGCATGCTTAAAAGCAAGAAGCTACCAAAGGAGTTTTGGGCAGAAGCAGTGGCATGTGCAGTCTACCTATCCAACCGATCTCCAACAAGAAGCGTACATGGAAAAACGCCACAAGAAGCATGGAGTGGAAGGAAGCCTGGGATTTCCCATCTCAGAGTCTTTGGAAGCGTTGCTCATGCGCATATATCAGATGAAAAGAGAAGTAAGTTGGATGATAAAAGTGAGAAGTACATTTTCATCGGCTATGACTCCATTACCAAAGGCTACAAGCTCTACAATCCTGATACGCGAAAGACAATCATTAGTCGAGATGTAATATTCGATGAAGAAGGAGAATGGGATTGGGAACAACATGATGAAGACTACAACTTCATTCCATACTTCGAAGAAGAGGACAAGAGCAAACAATAGAGGAGTCTTCAACCCCACCAACTTCACCAACTACAAGCTCTCGAGAAGACGAAAGCTCAAGTGAAAGAGTTCCACGCTTCAGAAGTTTACAAGAACTTTACGAGGTTAGTTAAATCAAGATAATCTTACTTTATTCTGTCTTTTTTCCGATTGTGAGCCCATGGACTTCCAAGAAGCGATGAAAAACAAAAATTGGAAAAGCGCTATGGATGAAGAGATCAAGGCGATCAAGAAGAACGACACATGGGAGTTAGTCTCACTTCCAAGAGGGCACAAGGCAATTGGTGTGAAATGGGTTTACAAAGCTAAAAAAAATGTTAGAGGAGAAGTCGAAAGATACAAAGAAAGATTAGTGGCGAAAGGTTATAGTCAAAGAGTCGGCATCGACTATGATGAGGTATTTGCTCCCGTTGCTCGACTAGAAACTGTTAGATTAATAATTTCTTTGGCAGCTCAAAACAATTGGAGAATCCATCAAATGGATGTGAAATCTGCTTTCCTTAATGGACTCCTTGAGGAAGAAGTCTACATTGAACAACCTCAAGGTTATGAAGTTGAGGGAAAAAAAGACAAGGTTTTGAAGCTGAAGAAGGCACTCTATGGGTTGAAGCAAGCTCCAAGAGCTTGGAATGCTCGAATAGACAAGTACCTGCACGAGAGAAACTTCATCAAGTGTTCGTATGAGCACGCACTTTACATCAAAGTCCAAAATAATGATGTGTTGATTGTGTGCTTGTATGTAGATGATCTGATCTTTACAGGTAGTAATCCAAGTATGTTCAACAAGTTTAAGGAAGATATGACGAATGAGTTTGAGATGAACGACATTGGGCTCATGTCTTACTACCTCGACATTGAAGTAAAGCAAGAAGATAAAGGCATCTTAATCACCCAAGAAGGTTATGCTAAGGAGGTGATTAAGAAGTTCAAGATGGATGATTCCAATCCGGTGAACACACCCATGGAATGTGGAATCAAATTATCAAATCACGAGGAAGGAGAAAGAGTGGATCCAACACTCTTTAAGAGTTTGGTTGGAAGTTTGCGGTATTTGACATGCACAAGGCCCGATATTCTCTATGCAGTTGGAGTTGTCAGTCGCTTCATGGAGAAACCGACAACCACACATTTGAAAGCAGCAAAGAGAATTCTTCGATACATCAAAGGTACGATAAATTATGGTTTGAACTATTCCGTTTCTAATGATTATAAGCTCGTGGGATACAGTGATAGTGATTGGGGCGGAGATATGGATGACCGCAAGAGTACGACTGGTTTTGTGTTCTACATGGGGAACACTGCTTTCACATGGATGTCAAAGAAACAACCGATTGTTACTCTTTCTACATGTGAAGCCGAATATGTAGCTGCCACCTCATGTGTTTGCCACGCAATTTGGCTAAGAAATCTACTAAAGGAGTTGGGTTTGTCACAAGAGGAGCCGACCAAGATCTTCGTGGACAACAAGTCAGCAATTGCTTTGGCTAAGAACCCAGTCTTTCATAACCGGAGTAAGCACATTGATACGCGTTTCCACTATATTAGAGAGTGCATCACTAGAAAGGATGTGCATTTGGAGTACGTGAAGACTCATGATCAAATAGCGGATATCTTCACCAAGCCACTTAAAAAAGAAGACTTCACAAGGTTGAGAAGTTTGCTTGGAGTAACAAAATCAAGTTTAAGAGGGGGTGTTGAAATATAAACTTGATTTTGGGTAATTAGTATTTGGGCCTAGTATAAATAAAAGCCCAATTTCTAGAAACACTTTAAAACCTAGAATATTCTAGAGAAATCTAGTTTATAAGAAGCTTTAGAGAATTGAGAAGAATTCTCTAGAATATGAGAGAAATATCTTTTAGAAGATATCATTGGATAAGATGTAGAATTTTCTAGAATGTGTTAGGAAAAATGTATTTGTAAAGAATATTCTAGAAAGTGATGTGTGGCAAATTCCTAGCCATAAGTTTAGAAGTTGCCACTAGTATAAATAGGAGTGAAGATTGAAAGTTTGTATCAAGTTTTCAAGTCAAGTGATCAATAATACAAGTAGCTTCTTCCTCCAACTATCTTTCAAATTTAGCCTCCAATCTCCCAAAAGTTTATTTTCCAACACAAACAACCAACAACTTAAAAGATCTCAAACAAATTCACAAACTAAACATAGGCAGGTACAACCCATAAAAGATATCTTGTAAGAAAAGAGATAAGAGGTCCCATCACAACCAACCAACCAATCTGTTTCTTTAGGAATCATTATATCATTTCCAGTTTTATTTACTTGCTATTTTTATTTTTCAGAATTGTTATTTCAATCCAGTTTTACTCGTTAATTGCATTGTACTAATGAATTTTACATCAATGAAGTATTTTATTTTTCTCGTTATTATGAGCTATGTTTCCCTTCGAGATTCAATTCTGTGACTACCCTAAGAATGTGTTAGCTTAGATCATTTAAGTTCAAAATTGAGAAGCAATATTACTTGTATCTAAGTTCATATTAGCCAATTTAATATAGGTTTAATGACTTAGATTCAATATTACTTGCAATGCTTAATAATGTGTAAAATGAGAAATGAACATATAATTCAAATAGTGGGAGATATATTATTGTCTCCTATTATGAATTATAAATTTGAGTATTTTATTTTATGATATTTTTAACATTGAAGCTAAGTAAAAGTAGGGAATTTTTGAAGTCCGATAAGAAGTAAATTTACTTCGCTTGGAGAACGATGTTTTTGGGAGCTTTGAAAATTCTCTTTGGGACAATCATTACAAGGTAAAATGATGCTCTAAGTTAGGAAGAATGTGGACATCACCCAAAAGAAAAAGCATCTAACTTCTTTGTTTTTGAAAAAAAAAGAAATATATATCATTTTTACAATGGGAATAAAGAAGAAGATTTCAATATTAAAGGTAATATAGGACACAATAATTGTACTTTTTAATTTTCTATTTTCAAAAAGAAAATATAAGGGATTAATGATAGTTTTTCTTTTTTTTTTCTTTTCTTTCTAAAAAAACAAAAAAAAAACAACAAAAAAAAAACAAAAAAACAAAAATTGAATTAAAATAAATGTCTCAACTAATCGATTTTAACATAAAATAGGGACTTGAGTGAATGAAATTAATCTATTAATTTTTTCATTTATGTCCTTAACCCCATTAAGGGGATTGTACGACAAAAATAAGAGTTTTAAAATCATTTAAGAAAATACTTTTGTTTCGAAATCAAAACAATTTTGAAATTTAATTTAACTCTCAATTTGAAAATCAAATTCTTTCCGTTTTATAATCAAAATCAATTTGAAATTCAATTTAAAAATCAATTTGAAAATCAAATTCTTTTCGTTTTGCAATCAAAATAAATTTGAAATTCAATTTAAAAATCAATTTGAAAATCAAATGAAAACTTAAAAGAGGGCAATTATGTAATTAGCGCATAATGACATTTTTAAAAGAATGAGAACGAATCTTCCAAATAGGGAAATCCTCATTTATCCCGGGATTAAAATCTTAGAACAATGAAGCTTAACGACATCCTCAAGGTGGGAGGAACAATCATCCACCAACCCCGGGATTCCAAATTAAAATTACCAAATCCTCGAGGTGAGAGGAAGATTCTTTCACCTCTCCCGGGATTGCACTTAAAAAACTAATTAAACAAATCTAAGAAGAAAAACACAGGAGTGCAGTGTAACGATACGCATCAAAATTAAATAAAAAAACTAGGAAGATTAAATCAGAGGTATATATGACATAAACAGGGGAATATATGCATTCAAACAGTGGGGTATATATCATGCAAATAGTGGGCATATATGAACTTCAAACGATACATCAATACCCCCAACTACTTCGATATACTCGAATACACAACACACTTAACAAAACAGTAGCAATATCGACTTCAAACAGTAAGCACATTCGATATAACCTAGGTATAGCAAGCATGGTATATATTGAATATGCAGGGGTATATATGGGCACAAAAACAAATCAGACATATGCTTCAATATAAGAACAGGGACAAACTTGTAATTACACTAAACTTAAAAATAATCAAACGTTACCCACGCGTCAGCCTCATCATCGGGCTTGAAACCCAAAGGTCGGCCCAAGCCCGATCAAAGCCCGGCCCATGGTCAACGGTTGACCAGCCCGGCCTAGCCCAGCCCTTTCATGCATTGGATTGGATATGGATCTGTATTTTTTTAATTGGATCGGCCCATGGGCTAGCCCGTTCGAGCCGTATTTGGATCGGCTCGTTGGGCCGGCCCAAAGGCCCGATCCAATATAATAATATTATATATATATAGTCTATGATAGAGAAAAATTATGAGAGAATTGGAGTAGAAAAGTTTCATCCTTTTATTTTATTGTCCCACATCGGAAGTTTGGAGGATGGGGAAAGGTTCATCCTCTATAAATAGAGTGTTAATCCAATGCACATTTTATTATCCCACATTGTAAGTTTTGTGGATGAGAAAAAAAATTTCTCTATAAATAAAGTTTTAATTCAATTTTAACTTTATATTTAAAAATAATTTTTATTCATGGGGTCGGTCCATGTCTGATCCGAAGGGCCAAGGGCCAATTTAAGTCCGATCCAATTTTGGCTCATTGAGTTTGGCTCATGGACTTATGTTTTAGATGTTGGGTAGGCCCAAGCCTGGAGGCCTGTAAAGCTTGGGATTGGATCAAGCTTGGGCCTTTGATTATTTGGGTCGGGCAGGCCCGGCCCGACAGCTCGCCGTGAACGTCGCCGCCGTTTGAGCTCGTCGGCTCCTGAAGGTTGAAGATGAACGTCGTGGATGGTTTTTCCCTAAATCTCGTAACCCCAAAATCAAAACACTAAAACCAAAACCCTAAACCGAAAACCATAAAACAAAATCGCTAAAACTGAAACCATAAACTAAAAACCCTAAACTGGAATCCTGAGACCGAGACACCAAACCCTAAAACACGAAACCTTAAACTGGAATCCCGAGACCGAGACACCAAATCCTGAAACATGGAACTCTAAACTGGAATCTCGAGACCGAGACACGAAACCCTAAAACACGAAACCCTAAGTTGGAATCCCAAGACCGATACACCAAACCCTAAAAAAGAAATCTTAAGCTGAAATCCCAAGCCCGAGACTCCAAACCTTAAAATATGAAACCCTAAATTGGAATCCTGAGACCGAGACACCAAACCCTAAAACATGAAACCCTAAACTGGAATCCTAGAACCGAGACACCAAACCCTAAAATAAGAACCCTAAGCTGGAATCCAAAGACCAAGACACCAAACCCTAAAACAAGAAACCCTAAGCTGGAATCGCAAGCTCGAGACACCAAACCCTACAATGTAAAACCTTAAACTAGAATCACGAGACCGAGACACCAAACCCTAAAACAAGAAACCCTAAACTAGAAGCCCTAAAACGAAACCTGGATGCCTGAACGATTTACTAATAGAAGCATTTTTTGCGATGTTCTCGAAAACTTTGAAAATAACGAAAAAACACGAAATTAAAGAAAAACTCAAAAAATACGGTGTCAACAAAATGTTCGTCCCACAAGGTGAAGACGACAACAGAATATTTGTTTGATATTTCGTTGTCGGGAATCGAACTTGGGTCCCCTAGGTGAAAGCCATATATCCTAATCACTGGACGACAACGAAATATTGGTTCAACTTGTCGTCTTTTAAAATATATAATCTTATCAACTAATACGTTGTTAAACAATTTTAAAACGAAACAAAAAAATATTCGGTTGCTAGGAATCGAACCCGGGTAAACCTTAGTCTACTCCATTACCCAGAAAGAGGTCGAATTCAGCGAGAAAGAAAAGTCTGTTGCCGAAAACATAAAAAAATATTCTACCTAGATATCCTAAAACCAGAATATTTGTTTGACTTGTAATCTTTTAAAATATATAATATCAACTAATACGTTGTTAAACAATTTTAAAAACAAAACAAAAAAAACATTGATTTGTCATCTTTTAAAATATATAATATCAACTAATACGTTGTTAAACAATTTTAAAAACAAAACAAAAAAAACAAACATTATTCTGTTGCCTGGAATCGAACCCGATTCCCCGGGTGAAAACAAAATATCCTAACCACTGGACGACAACAAAATATTTGTTCAACTTGTCGTCTTTTAAAATATATGATAAGATATATAATCTTATCAACTAATACATTGTTAAACAATTTTAAAACGAAACAAAAAAATATTCAGTTGCTAGGAATCGAACCCGGGTAAACCTTAATCTAGTCGAAAAATGTCGAATACAGAGAAAGAAAAGTTTGTTGCTGAAAACATAAAAAACTATTCTCCCTAGATATCCTAACAACGGAATATTTGTTTGACTTGTCATCTTTTAAAATATATAATATCGACTAATACGTTAAACAATTTTAAAAACAAAACAAAAAGAGAAATCCTAATCTATTAGCGAGAATCAAACCCGAGTCCCCTGAGTGAAAGCCAGATATCCTAACCGCTAGAAAACAACAGAATATTTGTTCAACTTGTCGTCTTTTAAAATATATAATCGTATCAACCAATACGTTCTTAAACAATTTTAAAACGAAACAATAAAATATTTCGTTGCTAGGAATCGAACCCGGGTAAACCTTAATCAAGTCCACTACCCAGAAAGAGGTCGAATTCAGGAGAAAGAAAAGTCTGTTGCCGAAAACATAAAAAAAATATTCTGCCTAGATATCCTAAAAACAGAATATTTGTTTGACTTGTCATCTTTTAAAATATATAATATCAACTAATACGTTGTTAAACAATTTTAAAAACAAAACAAAAAAAAACAAACATTATTATGTTGCCGGTAATCGTATCCAGGTCCACGGGGTGAAAGCAAAATATCCTAACAGACGACAACCAAATATTTGTTCAACTTGTCGTCTTTTAAAATATATAATCTTATCAACTAATACATTGTTAAACAATTTTAAAACGAAACAAAAAAATATTCCGTTGCTAGGAATCGAACCCTGGTAAACCTTAATCTAGTCGAAAGAGGTCGAATACAGCGAGAAAGAAAAGTCTGTTGCCGAAAACATAAAAAACTATTCTGCCTAGATATCCTAACAACGAAATATTTTTTTGACTTGTCATCTTTTAAAATATATAATATCAACTAATACGTTGTTAAACAATTTTAAAAACAAAACAAAAAAAGAAATACGTTGTTAAACAATTTTAAAAACAAAACAAAAAAAACAAACATTATTCTGTTGCGGGAATCAACCCCGAGTCCCCAGGGTGAAAGCAAAATATCCTAACTGCTGGACGACAACGAAATATTTGTTCAACTTGTCGTCTTTTAAAATATATAATCTTATCAACTAATACATTGTTAAACAATTTTAAAACGAAACAAAAAAATATTTCGTTGGTAGGAATCGAACCCGGGTAAACCTTAATGTAGTCGAAAGAGGTCGAATACAGCGAGAAAGAAGCCTAGATATCCTAACGACACCGGAATGACTTGTCATCTTTTAAAATATAAACAAAACAAAAAATACTATTCCGTGGGTGAAAGCCAGATATCCTAACCGCTGGACGACAACATAATATTTGTTCAACGTGTCGTCTTTTAAAATATATAATCTTATCAAGTAATACGTTGTTAAACAATTTTAAAACGAAACAAAAAAATATTCCGTTGCTAAGAATCGAACCCGGGTAAACCTTAATCTAGTCCACTACCCAAAAAGAGGTCGAATTCAGCCAGAAAGAAAAGTTTGTTGCCGAAAACATAAAAAAAAAATATTCTGCCTAGATATCCTAAAAACAGAATATTTGTTTGACTTGTCATCTTTTAAAATATATAATATCAACTAATACGTTGTTAAACAATTTTAAAAACAAAACAAAAAAAACAAACATTATTCGGTTGCTGAGAATCGAACCCGGGTCCTCGGGGTGAAAGCAAAATATCCTAACTGCTGGACGACAACGAAATATTTGTTCAACTTGTCGTTGTTCACACGAGAATTCGAACGACGAATGGAAATTCGACACGTGTAAATGAATTTGAATTTGTATTGATGTATTTATCAGTGCGTAGTGGATTACAATCTCTAATGTATGATCCTCTGATTCTCTCTCTTAAATGTAACGTACTTGAGGGCTTCGCAGCTTGTTCTCGAGGTTGAATCTTCAGCTTCGCGTAGCGGTGAAGTCTTCAGGTGTTTGATCTTCAAGTTACGTTCAGTCTTCAGGATTCAAAGAGTCTTTCGTTGTTTGGGAATTCTCTCTGAGTTCTTAAGAGAAGAAATTTTCTGAACCTTGAAAATGAAAAATGAACTCTCTATTTATAGAGTTCTCATGGGCCTGGTGGGCTTGGGCCTGGATCAGATGGGCTTGGGCTTTGGGCCCAATGGGCTTTTGAATCTTGAGCCCAATGGGTTTGACCTTTGGGCCAAATTGTCTCTTGCATATCTTTCTGGCCCGATTCGATTTCGAGCCCAGTTGCAGTTTGACCGAATTTGCTCGGTCAAGTTCATCTGATCCCCGGTCGTGATGGAGACACGTGGCAACCGCTGATTTGCCGAAATTTCTCGGTCAACAAATGCCCCCTTTCGAGAGTTATGCACAAGTATGTGTGGGTGAGTCTCGGAAAAGTTAAATAGATAAATCGAAATATAGGACACCCCTAACTTCGACTCCGCTTTGACGTATCAATTTTATCGAAATATGAGGTTTGATTCATAAATCAATTATTTTAATTGACGCCTCTTTCCATGTCAATCGATCAAAAATATGAATTTGGCTCGTAGTTTTGATCTTTCTTATCTGACAGAAATTTGATTTAAACTTCGGTAGATTTTTTTGTTCTACCTTAGTTTATCTTGGGATGTAGAGTAGAGACTTGTGTCTGCCCAATTGAATTTTGAATAGGGTTTGACTTTGAACTTTACTCTACTCTCGACGTGGATAAAATATACCCGAACGGCCAATTTTGATTTGAGGCTTGGATTTAGATAACTTTTGACTCTAAATCATGCTTGGAAATAAAATTTGGAATATGCCCAAAATTTTAATTTCAGAACAAAAAATATGGTAATCTTCTAAAGTTTGGCTTGAATTCGGAATAGAATTGTTGATTTTTTTTTTTTTTTTTGGCATAAATAATTGGCCGAATGCAATAGTAGAATGTGAAGACAAATGATAACAAAGAAGCTTGTTTGGTAGAGCGGAACTTGGACAACTTTAGTTGTCTTTGGTCTTGAGCTCGAGTCCGACTTTGACAATATTTTTTTGCAAAATTTCTTAACTTAAATGAAGGACATTTAAGTAACTTCACCCTACAAAACCTAACACCTTTAGGTTTTCTAATCCTCATAAATAGAATAAGATGGCCTCCATCTCTTTTGTTTGAGAAGTTGAAAAGTTTGGGGAAGTTGAAAAGTTGGAGAAGAAAGGGAGAGCTCCAACGCCGCCGCCAGCTCCGTCGCCGCTACCGCTGCCGCACCGCCGCACGCTGGAGCTCTGTTGCGCGCCTCCGCCGCCTCAGCCCAGCGCCGCACCGCCGCCAGCGTTGCCGCCAGCCGCTAGCCCTCGTCGCCGCCAGCCGCCAGCCCTCGCCGCCAGCTCCGTCTCGCGACCCGCTAGCCCGCGTCGTCTCGCGACCTCCGCCGCAGCCCCAAGCCGTCGCCAGATCTGCAGCACCACCGCCCGCCGTCTCGCGACCCGCGCAACACCGTCGCCCCGCGCCGCAGCCGCTGCTGATTCGCGCCTCTGCCGCCGCCTCCGCTGTCGCAGCCCCGTGCCGCTCCGCCGCCGCACGTCGCAGCCATTGCGGCCGTACAAGGTGAGGTTTCTTTTTATTTTTATTTTTTATTTGGGTTTTTTTTATTATTTTTTTTTTTCCTTTTTTTTTTGTTTTTATTACTCTTTTATCAATTCTTTACTGTATTTTTTTTTTCATATATATATTTCTTTACCATTTTTAATATATATATATATATTTTTATATACAGGCGCCAATTTACAAAAATTCCCACGGTGTTCTTCGTGCCAACATTAATTTGGTAAATAAAATCTTTTAATATCATTTGATTTGGACTGTATGTAATTTATTGTATGTAAATTTGCACTGTATGTAATTTATTGTATGTAAATTTGGACTGTATGTAATTTATTGTATGTATGTAAATTTGGACTGTATGTAATTTATTGTATGTAATTTATTGTTGTAATTTATGGCTGTAATATTTTGCATTTTGTTATTTTGTTGGTGTGATTGATAAATTAGATTTATTTTATGGAATGGACATTTAATTTAGTTTATGGAATGGGGCGTTTAATTTAGTGATTAGGTGTTATGTAATTCAAGATTGGGCTTTAGATATGCTCACTAAGTAATTTTGAATTTGGTGTGATTAAATAGCCAATAATTTTTTTTTTTTAATTTGAAATTAAGGCTTTTAAAATTAGTTAAGTAATTTTGAATTTGAGATTTTATAATTAAATAAAGTAATTCGGGAAATGGGGGTTAGGAATTTTTAAAATTAGTTAAACGATCTTAAATTTGGGATTTTATAATTTTATTTTTTTTTATTTTTTTTTATTTTTTTTTTAATTCGTAATTAAGAATTACAAATAGTTAAATAATTTTGAAATTGGGATTTTATAAATATATTATTTTATTATATATATACACATATGATTTGAAATTTGTTCACTTTTCGATTTTAAATTGGAATAAAAAAATGGGGGAGCGTTGCAACATTTTTTTTTGTAGGTGCACCATTTCTTTTACCGCCGATTCAGGGTTTGGCGTACTGATTTGGGCGTTACTTCTTCTTTGCAGAGGCTTCGGTTCTTACTTTGTGTGAGATCGGAGTGTCTGTTTGGGGGAACGTACTCCGTCCTTGTTGGTGCGCCGAATCGTCATGTTCAGCTCCCGTGGCCTCGACGTAACAATCTAAGGGCGTTACTTCTCGTATGCAGATGCACGTCTGCTTAGGGAACGTATTCCGTCCTAGGTTGTGCGTCAAGTCGTTCTGTTCGGTTCTCGTGGCCTCGGCGTAACAACTTAAGGGCGTTACTTCTCTTATGCAGATGCACGTCTGCTTAGGGAACGTATTCCGTCCTAGGTTGTGCGTCGAGTCGTTCTGTTCGGTTCTCGTGGCCTCGGCGTAACAACTTAAGGGCGTTACTTCTCTTATGCAGATGCACGTCTGCTTAGGGAACGTATTTCGTCCTAGGTTGTGCGTCGAGTCGTTCTGTTCGGTTCTCGTGGCCTCGGCGTAACAACTTAAGGGTGTTACTTCTCTTATGCAGATGCACGTCTGCTTAGGGAACGTATTCCGTCCTAGGTTGTGCGTCGAGTCGTTCTGTTCGGTTCTCGTGGCCTCGGCGTAACGACTTAAGGGCGTTACTTCTCTTATGCAGATGCACGTCTGCTTAGGGAACGTATTCCGTCCTAGGTTGTGCGTCGAGTCGTTCTGTTCGGTTCTCGTGGCCTCGGCGTAACGACTTAAGGGCGTTACTTCTCTTATGCAGATGCACGTCTGCTTAGGGAACGTATTTCGTCCTAAGTTGTGCGTCGAGTCGTTATGTTCGGTTCTCGTGGCCTCGGCGTAACAACTTAAGGGCGTTACTTCTCTTATGCAGATGCACATCTGCTTAGGGAACGTGTTCTGTTCTCGTGGACTCGGCGTGATAATTTAAGGGCGTTACTTCTTCTATGCAAATGCACATCTGCTTAGAGAACGTATTTCGTCCTTGGTTGTGCGTCGAGTAGTTATGTTCCGTTTCTGTGAGATCGACGTACTGATTTAAAGGCGTTACTTCTCCCTTGCAGATGCACGTCTGTTTAGGGAACGTATTCCGTCCTTGTTGGTGCGTCGGATCGTCGTGTTCTGTTTCTGCGAGATCGACGTAACAAATTAAGGACGTTACTTCTCCTTTGCAGATGGATGTCTGCTCAGGGGACGTACTCCGTCCTTGTTGGTGCGTCGGATCGTCGCGTTCCGTTCCTATGAGATCGGCGTGCCAACTTAAAGGCGTTACTTCTCTTTTGTAGATGCGTCAGTTTGGGCATTTCCACTCTACGTGAAATGAGTGCATCTATTTAGAGAACGTACTCCGTCTTTGTTGGTACGTTGGATCATCGTGTTCCGTTTCTGTGAAGTCGACGTAACAATTTAAGGACGTTACTTCTCTTTTGTAGATGCGTTAGTTTGGGCATTTCCACTCTACATGAAATGAGCGCGTCTACTTAGATAACGTACTCCGTCCTTGTTGGTGTGCCGACTTAAGGATGATACGCCGACTTAGAGACGTTACTTCTCCTTCGTAGATGCGCCAGTTTGACATTTACACTTTATGTGAAATGGGCGCGTCTACTTAGAGAACGTACTCCGTCTTTGTTGGTGTGCTTCCCCCATAACATTCTCTCCCTTTTTTTTTGCTTTAAGATTTCTCCTCTTTTTTTTTCGGAAGGCTATATGTGTTGTCCTTTTCTTTTTGTCATTTGGTTATATATATATATATAATATATATATATATTTTTTTTTAAGGTTGTATATAATTCTTTTTTTGTTGTTGTATTTTTTTGGTAATCACTTCATGCTCGCATTTTTGTGTAGCTCATTTAATACCGTCGCCACAATTATCGCTTTGTTTTGAATTTATTAACTTTTTCGAATTTGTTTTGCAGGAACATGGTGTATTTTGCAGAACAGATCGTCTCTGGAGAGAAACATCTCGTTCTTTTACAAGATGAACATCAGCCCTTAAAACGCGGAGTTAACCTCCTAGTAGAAGAACCCAAGATCGACGATTACTCCAATAAGTGGCCGCGACTCGGAAAACCAGGTCGTTTGTCAAAATGGTCCTCAGAAAAACCTTTGGGTCAGGGTTCCTCGTCTAAGGTGTGGATGTTAGGTTCTGCGCTTCACCGCCAAAATCCCAGTCAAACCCCCGAGCTAACATTGGGACGCCGGATTATCGAGGGTACCACTCGTTGGGGCTCTGTATTAAAGATTTCTGGAGAATTCCTTTTTATCCCTCAATATTGGGAGTGGTTGGAGCTTGTCGTCGGTCGCAGTAAGAAGATACTTCGCCATGCTTGTCTGCTAGATGCCGTGATGGCTTCGCTCTATACTTACGATCGCAATAAAGCCGTGGTACGAGCCTTTTGTGAAGCATGGTGCCCTGCAACCAATACTCTTCATACCCAAGCTGGGGAACTTTCCATCTCTTTGTGGGACCTTTGGAAATTCGGGGGTCTTCCTATCGATGGACAATTTTACGAGGAAGTCATTCCGTGTCTTAAAGAGTTGACTCGATCGGGGCGGAATGACAGATATCTCCCAAAAAGTTGCGAACATTTATTTCGCGCTTATTATACACTAACTGCTAAGAAGACGGATCATTCTCACGTTGCCATTAGTGATTGGATTTCACTATGGTTTAAGGGCACCCAGCGATATGGTAAAATACCGGCGTGAAGGTCAAAGAAAAGAACTGCTTCTAAGGCTACTTCTCGCCCCAGTGTGACTCATAACCCCGACGGCACGAAAGTTAAATATCGTGAATGGTCAGACGATGAGTGCAACATGTTCCTTAGTCTAAATATCGAAGAAGGATGGAAGGATAAAACATACTTGGCCGCCTTTTTATGTTGCTGGCTCTGTGCCTTCGTATTTCCTCAGGCCAGTGCTCACCACATTCGACCAGGTGTTTTCAAGATTGCTTGTCTGATGGCCGAGGGTGAAACTTTTAGTCTTGTCGTTCCAGTCTTAGCTAACCTTTATCATGTGTTAGGAAAAATCTCAATGACTGCTAGTTCGGTCGGCCGTATCGAAACCTGTTTCCCGGTGCATTACATTATTGGCTGGTTAGCTCATTACTTTAATATTCATCACAAGACTCCTGAGGAGGTCCAAGGTCCAGGGATGGTTGAATTTTCCGGCGAAGGTGGGGCTAAATATCTAGATGAATCTGAAGCGCATGAACTGATCCATGAGGGCGCATCGATAGCATGGCACGTGAATCTCCAACATAGGAATAAACACGAAATCTTAAATAGAGAAACCATCAACGATTCTGAAGATTCTTCATATTTTTCGAGCCTCCGATCGTGCTATATATCAGCGCGATGTGGGGAATCGCTTGTCATCGAATCATACAGTCCGTATCGATTTGGTCGTCAGTTCGGGTTCTACCAAGACGTGCCAAATGATATAGGGGAAGCTTCTCCTTCGGTCGATTTGTGTACTATTTTACATCATTGGCGGGTTTGTATTTGCGCTGACGTAGGATGGGAAGTGTTTCTTCCAGCTCGAATGTTGAATCCCCATGACCATGTTACTTCATATTACCGAAAGTGGTGGTCGATCAAGCATGGCGATTATTTGAGGAAAGGTGTGGATAAATTGATTGACAGCGCTCTTCCTCACTCAAATTGTTCAAAACCTAAGAAGCCTAAGAAGGTCAATGCTAACCTCGGAGGAAAAAAGATTCATTTGCTCAAAGATAAACCGTCATGCAATGCCTCAGATCAAGCTGAAGATAGTCAAGGCAATGATAGAGACGTTTATTGGAAGAAGGATAAAAGGCTCAGACAGACCCCCGATCTCCCCGATCTCGGTGACAGATTCTTCGACGATGTTCCTACTGCTTGTGACATACCTGATGATGTTGGAGCCTTAGTTCAGTAACTTTCTCCTTCTCTTTTTTTTTCTGAATTTTTTTTTTTATATCCGCCTTTCGTTTAAATTTTTATGTATATATATATATATATATCAGCAAATAACTTATTTGAAAATCTTCTATTGTTACAGCTTCACCTGGATGATTATATTCAAGCCGAGGGCGAGCAACATAGCGACCAATCGTCGGAGGGTTCAGAAGCTTCAGTTTCTATTGATAGGCGACCTGGGAGCTCTTCTGCCCCATTGGAAGAGCGAAGTACTAATTTACCTCTGCTTACCGTCAGGGAGCGCTCTCAACGTGTTCCATTGAATGCAGTTTCGCAAGCTCCTGAAACCTCTGTTTATTGTGCTGACAATATAGTATCCAGCCTTCAACGAAAAGCGGCCATGTCTATGTGGCAAAGCTTGCGAGAGAAAATGGCGCGTACCCCTTTTGAGGATGTTCCCAAACTTGAGCCAGAAATTCGTAAGATTCTTAAAGGCATCTCGGACACTCGGGCAAACAACCAGGTGTCTCTGCAAGAATTTGTAGAAGGCTACTGTAACAGAGTGGAAGACTACAATCAGATGCAATCTTCAATTTCCACCCATCTAAACTCCAACAGTAGGGATCGTCAACTGGAAGAAAAGAAGATTTATTTGGACCGATCCCTCCTAGAGGTTACAGAGACGAAAACGGAGATAGAAGAGGCGAAAGCGAAGATAGAAGCTGCGAAGATCGAGCTTGAGAGGCTTTCCACTTTTGTCTCCGCCCGGGAGCAAGTCTTGAGTCGCGGGACACTTGAAGTCTCGCGTGTACGCGAAGAGATTCGTGTCCTCGAATGTGCCCCTATTATTGACGAGGACGATGCTCGAGCCGTTGCTGCAGTTCGCGAGCTTCTAGAGAGCTCGCGCGCGGAGTTGAAAGAGTTTCAGTGGGCGCCTTGATTTACGCATATATATATATGCACATATATTTTTTTATCTATCTTCTTCTAGATTTCTCTCGTGTAAAAGAACCTTATATTTTCTTTATGACCATTTGGCTTGTCTCCCTCATTTTGGAATAATAATTTTCCTTTGTTACTTTATTGAACTTAATTTTTTTGTTGCCTACGTATTTTTGAAAGTAAGAGATCACTTGTTTGAACGTAGCTCGAATGGAATGAATATATTTTTTTATTGCGCGACTGGACTTAAAGTATATATGTATTTTTTTATTTAAGTTGCCTACGTACCCTTAGATGGAAGGGATCAAGTCATAACGTAGTTCAAATTACATGATGAGTAAATTTTTTTACTTGGGCCGTTCACCTTTTAAGCTCGTGCGGGCCAGGAGCAACATGTAGTTTATACTCTTACGTTAAGGAGTATTACATTTTATGCATGAAATTTCTTGAGAAACTTGCCGTTGATTGGGTCAATCCTTAATCTGTCCTGATCCACGATCTTGTATGCCCCATTTGTGTAGACTTCTTTGACCACATAGGGTCCGTCCCATTTAGGGGTGAATTTGCTCCTCGTGTGTCGCGTTGTGATAATGGGTCTTCGAACTGCAAGTACTAGATCACCAACTTGAAATGATCGAGGATTCAAATTTTTGTTGAAGGCCTTAGTCATTCGTGCTTGGTAGCATTCCAAGGCTTGTTGAGCATCTAATCTTCTTTCATCGAGTGCTTCCAATTCTTGGAGACACAATCTTGCATTCTCTTCCGTAGTTAACCCCTCTTGCACCGCCATCCTTAAGGATGAGATTTCTCTCTCCAAAGGGAGCACAGCTTCAACCCCATAGACTAAGGAATAAGGTGTGACTCCTGTAGGAGTGCGGTGGGTAGTTCGGTAAGCCCATAATGCCTCACCAATCTTTTCCTGCCAGTCTCTTTTTGACTTGGAGACCACTTTTTTCAACAAGTTGCACAATGTCTTGTTGAATGCTTCTGCCAATCCATTTGCCGGAGCGTTGTACATGGATGACTTGCATTGCTTGAACTTGAATTTCTCACATAAATTGTCCATTAGACTATTAGAAAAATGTCTTCCATTATCAGTCACGATGCGGTGAGGGATGCCGTAACGGTAAATGATGTGGGTTCGGATGAAATTCACAACAGTTTCCTTCTTTGCCTCTTTTAACGCGATCGCCTCGGCCCACCTTGAAAAATAATCTGTCCCAGCGAGAATATAAGAATGTCCCGCTGAGGACTTCGGTGTTATTGGACCAACGAGATCGAGCCCCCAAGCTTCAAAGGGCCATGAAGCTATGGTTGGGTGAAGGGGTTCTGGCGGTTGATGTATGAAGTTTGCATGAAACTGACAAGCCTCACATTTCTTTGCATACTCCATCGAGTCTTGAACCATCGTTGGCCAGTGATAACCCATTCTCTTCAACTGAAAATGAAGTTTCTGTCCCGATTGATGGGCACCACAGACTCCATCGAGTGTGCTTCCTCTAATGCCTTTATCGATTCTTCTTTTCCTAGGCATCGGAGAAAAAGTCTGTCATAGGAGCGTCAATAAAGGGTTTCCTTGTAGTTGATGAATCAAGCACTTCTTCTTCGTATATCGGCCTTACGTCGGGACTCTGTGGGAAGTTTTTCATGCTGTAGATAATCTACAATCGGTTGTCGCCAATCCTCTTCCTCAATCACATAGACTGATATTACGTTTGCTTCTTGACTTTCAACTTCAGTTGGCGGTACAACCCATTTTTGACAAATCGGGACGTTCAATATTTCACTTTCTGATACAGTCAGGGTTGTGGCCAAGTTTGCTAATGCATCTGCCTTTGCATTTTCAGCTCTTGGAATATGCTCTATGGTCATACTATCAAAGCTTTCTAAAAGTCGTCTTGCATACTCAAAGTAAGGTATTAAATCGATGCTTCACCTCGTATTGGAGTGACAACTGATTAATTATCAGTTTTGAATCTCCATAGATCTCGATGTAGGTCACTCCAATTTCTATTGCTATTTGAAGACCCATAATGAGTGCTTGATATTCAGCAACATTATTCGAACATACCTCTTCAAATGTGAAGCTATACAGCAACATGTGTTTTTCAGGGGTAATGAATACTATACCCGCTCCTGCGCCATATCTTCGAGCTGCACCGTCAAAATACATAACCCATGGGTCAAAAATTTCAACGTAGAAGATTTCTTCGTCAGGCAGGTCGTCAGATAATTTCCAGTCTGACGGCACTGGATGATCTGCCAAGAAATCAGTCAAGGCTTGCCCCTTCACCGCCTTTTGCGGAACATAAACAATATCATACTATTGTAGTAAGATTGCCCACTTTGCCAACCGACCTGAGATAATTGGTCTAGACATGACATACTTAATTGGGTCATCCTTAGCCACCAGATGCACTGTGAATGCCTGCATATAATGCCTCAACTTGTCGATGGCGAAGAAGAGCGAAAGACACATCTTCTCAATGGGTGAATAATTCAGCCCTGCCCCATTGAGAGTTCTACTTAAGTAGTAGAGGGCACATTCTTTACCCTTCTCGCTTTCTTGTGCAAGCAATGCCCCAAGCGACCTTTCTTGCGCGGTAATGTAGAGTATCAATGGCTTTCCAGCTACGGGTGCGCCCAAAACAGGAGGGTTAAGCAAATATTGCTTTATGTTGTCAAAGGCATTTTGACATGCTTCATCCCACTCAAAGGTCGTGTCTTTCCTCATCAGTCTCTGAAATGGTTGGCATCGGCCTGCTAGATTGGAGATGAACCTCCTGATATAAGCAAGTCGTCCTTGGAGACTTCTTAGTTCATGCAAGTTTCGCAACTCTGGCATTTTTTGAATGGCGTCGATCTTGGATTGATCAATCTCGATCCCTCGATGTTTTACGACGAAACCAAGGAATTTCCCCGAAGTTACACCGAATGCACATTTGAGAGGATTCATCCTCAATTGGTACTTTCTCAAACGATCGAAAATCACCTTTAGATCTTTCAAGTGATCCTGTCGCTTTTTGGACTTGACTACAAGATCGTCGACGTAGCATTCGACATGCTTATGCAGCATATTATCGAAGATCTTTTGCATGGCACGTTGATAAGTTGCGCCGGCGTTCTTTAATCCAAAGGGCATTACCTTGTAACAGTATATCCCTTTCGGAGTCCGGAACGCTTTTATTTCTTCATCTTTGAGGGCCATTCGAATCTGGTTGTATCCTGATGACCCATCCATGAAAGACAAAGTTTCATGTTCTGTGGTAGCATCGACCATTAGTTCAGTGATGGGCAATGGGAAGTCGTCTTTCAGACATGCACTATTCAGATCCCGAAAGTCAACGCATACCCGTAATTGTCCATTTTTCTTTCTGACGGGGACAATGTTTGCTATCCATGTCGGGTAGTTTACTTCGCGAATGAACCCTGCTTCAATTAACTTGTTAACCTCATTTTCAATTTGGGGGATGAGCTCTGGCCTGAAACGTCGTTGAGCTTGTTTGACTGGTCGATACCCATGTTCAATAGCGAGATGATGTACTGCGACTTTTGGATCAAGTCCCGGCATCTCTTTATACGACCAAGCAAAGACATCTTTATACGCAATGAGCAAACTCAAGTACTCGCACTCCTCTTCATCGGAAAGTGATGCGCTTATAAAGGTTGGACGTGGTTCTTCCGTCGTACCCAGATTAACTTCTTTTAGTTCATCAACTGTTGGTTGACTTCCATCTTTGAGTGGCAGTGGAGCCTCTTCAACATCCTCTTCAGATATCTCGGCCTCCGTTTCTTCCCCGGCAGTAATATGATGACAAGAGGCTTCATCCCCATTCTCTGCACGTTTGCTTGCAGGGTTGGTGATGATGACATTGCGTCGTTTAACCTTCAATGCACCATCTGTATTCACGGTAACAAAAGTTTTTCTTTTCATCCGTGAGGGGACGATACTGCGGATCTCTTCATTGCTTTTTGTTTTGCTAGATTCTTTATTGTTCAAAGTCTCTCGAGCCTCTTCGTGTAGGAGGAGATCAAAAATGGAAGTGGATGAAAGTTTCTTATCTTTCTTTGTGGTCACGCTTAATCTTTGCAACGCTGACGTTCGTGAGAGAGATTTATCGGGCAACGTATTTTCTTTCTCCTCTGTCGGGTTACTCAACCTTTGAAATGTTGATTGCCGTGAGAGAGGTTCAGTGGACGGCGTGTTTTCTTTTTTATCTGCTGGCTTACTCAACCTTTGAAATGCTGATTGCCGTGAGAGAGGTTCAGTGGACGACATGTTTTCTTTTTTATCTGCCGACTTACTCAACCTTTGAAATGCTGATTGCCGTGAGAGAGGTTCAGTGGACGACGTGTTTTCTTTTTATCTGCCGACTTACTCAACCTTTGAAAGACGGAAGATCTGATGGGATTAGGTGTTGAGTGCGAATTGTCTTCTTCTGTCACAGCCGCTTTCAATCGCTAGAAGGCTGAAGCGCGCGTAGCCGGCGGCTTGATGCGCTTAAAGATAGAGATCCTTGGTTTGACAACTTCCTCTTCTTTTGAGTTGTGTACCTCCTTGGTCGTTATGTTATTACTGTTGACCACTTTCTCTTTCCCTTTTCGGGTTATACGGATTGGCTCAGGCGACTTATATCCAAGCCCCTTTCTTGATGCCGGTATAGGATATCCCTCCTTTAGAAGTTTCTTCTGTGTCGAAGAAAGCTCTGACCTGCCCTCGAGGATTTCCAGGCCCTTGAACTCAGTGTGAGTTGTGAAGTCATATCCTGCCTTTGCTAGCAGTTTATATGCCTTGGGATCATATCCTTCTTTCGTTCGTTTCTCAGGTAGGATCATCCCTTTCTGAGTCTCTTTGGACTTCGTGACCTCTTGTTTCGTTATCTTCGTAAGAGGGGTGACAAAGTTTTCTTTCAGGATCTTAATGTCACCGACTTTCAAACTTTTAGTACATTCTGCGAATGGTGATTCACCTTTCTTACGCCGGGACAAGGGAACGTAGCGCAGAACAGAAGGGTTCGAACTTTTCTCGTCTTTTAAGGCCTTAGCCTTCGTAGGGCTGACGGATGTCTTGCGTTCGCAAAACTTGGGAACATTTTCTTCTTTGATTGATTCTTTCCCTACGCAAGTCTTCTGCTCCCCGCTGATTTAAAGGGATTTCTTTTGGCATTATTTCTTCTATGTTGCTGTTATTTATATAAAACTTTGCATCCGCGAAATGAGACTCGGCCTCTGAAAATGGCTTAGTGTCTGCCTCAACCTTTTTGATGCCGTTCTGATAAAACTTGAAGCACTGATGCAAGGTGGAAGTTATTACCCCATTTCCATGAATCCAAGGGCGACCCAACAATATTTTATAGGTAGTCCTGGAGTCTATGACATGAAATAAGGTATGTGCTTCTAAGTCTCCGATGATGAGCTGTAGGCGAATCATGCCGATCGCTCGTTGTCCTCCCTGATTGAAACCCTGGATTACCAGCTTGCTACTTGATAGCTCTTCCATCAGGATGCCAATCTCCTTCATGACTGATTTCGGCATTATGTTGACGGCCGATCCATCATCAATGAGGATTCGACCGACCCTCTGTTCTCGAATGTATCCTGAGACAAACAAAGGTCTATTGTGAGGTTTTGACCCCAACATCAAATCATCATCGGTGAAGCTTATGGACATGCAATCAGACGCGCATGCATGTGCTGTAGAGGTTGAAGGTTCTGAAACATTAGAGTCCTTCAACGTGTTGACGTGAACAGTTTTGTCCATTTGAGGCGAATCTACTACATCGAGGGAAGGTGTATCGTCCAGCTTTGTTACCAACTCCGTTGAACTTGGAGTGGCGTTGTCATCCTCGATTGCCACAACGACATGACACGTAGCAGCTTCAACTATTTCTTCCTGCTTCTCATTAAAGAATCCCTTGGGAAAAAATTCCCGTAGGGTCATAGGCTGCTGGGGTCGAGGGAGGTCTTTGTTTTCCTCCACGACAAACTTTGGCCTTCTCATACTCTTTCTTCCTTTTCTCTTTGGAAGTTTGCTTTTTCGCCTATACTCTCGAAGTAGGCGGGCTTCTTTCTGGACAGGTCTCTGTCGCCGCATTTTTCGACGAGTTACGACGGTCCATCCTTCATCCTCATCCCCAACGGGTTCGGGTTTCACCCGCGAAGTCTCCTGTAGGATTTCATGTTCGTATCGAATGATTACAGGTTCGCAAGTCCCGAACTGGATTAAACTCTCCTCTTGCTTCTTAGGAGAAACAGGAGATAATTGAACGTCGGAGTTCAATGTTACGGCGGCGTGATTTGCTTGAGCTATCTCGTCGAGATCCAGCTCAATCCTCTTTTCACTAGCTAACTTCATGATTAGCTCTTTCAAGACGAAACATTTGCCTACAGGATGACTGACGACCCGGTGGTATTTGCAGTAGTTAGGATCATTTACCTTTCCTAACTCCTCCGGTCGTTTGCATTCTGGCAGTTGGATGAGTTGCGTTTCCAGCAATTGCTCTAACATATCGGGAATGTCAGAGTCTGGAAACGGGTAGACTTTTTTTTGTCTTTCTTTCAACGTAAGGCGACGTCTTTCGCCTTTGTCATTTCTTGCTTCCGTTTTGTTTTCCTTTGCTTTAGAGGAAAACCTTAAAGGGGCCGTGTTGACGACCATAGATTCTTTCACGACATTCTTCGTGATCTTCCCAACGCCCTTCATTTCCGTCTTTGTTTTCTTTACGTCGGGGATTAAGAGGTCTTTGTTTCCTCTATTGGCAATACTCAACTCCATATCATGGGCGCGAGTTGCTAACTCCTCGAATGTTTGGGGCTTTATCCCTTGCAGGATGTAGTGAAGTCCCCAATGCATGCCGCCGATGCACATCTCGACAGCAGACACTTCCGTGAGTCGGTCCTTGCAGTCAAGACTCAACGATCTCCAGCGGTTAATGAAGTCGACGACAGGCTCGCCCATTCTTTGGCTAGCATGCGAGAGTTCAGACATGCTGACTGTCTGCCTCGTGCTGTAGAAGCGATTCAAGAAGTCTCTTTCAAACTGCTCCCAACTGTCAATCGTCACGGGTTCCAAGTCGGTGTACAAGTCAAAGGCGTTTCCTTTCAAAGTTCGGACGAATTGCCTAACCAGCAAGTCTCCGCGAGTTCCAGCATTCTCGCATGTTTCGACGAAGTGGGCAATGTGTTGTTTAGGATTGCCCTTCCCATCGAATTGTTGAAACTTTGGCGGCTGATACCCAATGGGCATTCTCAAATTGTCGATCCTCTTGGAATACGGTTTGGTATACAAGAGGGTGCTTTGGGCTGGTCCACCGTACTAGACTCGGATGGTGTTGGTAATCATGTCCTGCAGTTGTTGGACAGATAAGGAAGCGACCGACGTTGAGTGTTGCGCTTGATCTTCCTGGAAGACCATTTTTTCTTTGTCACTCCTTCTGGCCGCAGGAGTTAGACTTGACTCCGCGATCTCACGACCTTGCATCTGACTCCTCAGTTGGGCAATCTCGAAGTCTTTGTCCTCGACTGCTTTCATCAGGAAGCTAATTTTCTTTTCCATTTCAGCCATCGCTTCGTCGTTAGTACGCGCATCCGCCATCATTACAGATACGTTGGAGTCAGACACCTTCTCCGGCTGATCAGAGGAGGGAACAACCTCATCGAACAAAGGATTGTCCTTGATGATTATCCCAACCCGCTCGGACTCCGTCAGTCGTTTGTATATTTTGCGCACGATGGCAGGAGTGTGTTCGCCCGTCTGCGAGACTTCTTTGATGACGCGGCTGCGGGTGGTAGGTCCCCTGTAAGGGCTGTTGGAACTGACAGCCTGGAACGTTGTTTTCTTTGATGCCATTGTTAATTTTTGTTGAGAGAGAGAGATGAAAGGTAGAGATGTCCCACCGGGCGTGCCAATCTGTTCACACGAGAATTCGAACGACGAATGGAAATTCGACACGTGTAAATGAATTTGAATTTGTATTGATGTATTTATCAGTGCGTAGTGGATTACAATCTCTAATGTATGATCCTCTGATTCTCTCTCTTAAATGTAACGTACTCGAGGGCTTCGCAGCTTTTTCTCGAGGTTGAATCTTCAGCTTCGCGTAGCGGTGAAGTCTTCAGGTGTTTGATCTTCAAGTTACGTTCAGTCTTCAGGATTCAAAGAGTCTTTCGTTGTTTGGGAATTCTCTCTGAGCTCTTAAGAGAAGAAATTTTCTGAACCTTGAAAATGAAAATGAACTCTCTATTTATAGAGTTCTCATGGGCCTGGTGGGCTTGGGCCTGGATCAGATGGGCTTGGGCTTTGGGCCCAATGGGCTTGGGTTTGGACCCAATGGGCTTTTGAATCTTGAGCCCAATGGGTTTGACCTTTGGGCAAAATTGTCTTTTGCATATCTTTCTGGCCCGATTCGATTTCGAGCCCAATTGCAGTTTGACCGAATTTGCTCGATCAAGTTCATCTGATCCCCCGGTCGTGATGGAGACACGTGGCGACCGCTGATTGGCCGAAATTTCTCGGTCAACAGTCGTCTTTTAAAATATATAATCTTATCAACTAATACATTGTTAAACAATTTTAAAACGAAACAAAAAAATATTCAGTTGCTAGGAATCAAAGTAAACCTTAATCTAGTCGAAAGAGATCGAATACAACGAGAAAACGGAATATTTGTTTGACTTGTCATCTTTTAAAATATATAATATCAACTGATATGTTCAATTGCCGGGAATCAAACCCGAATCCCCTGGGTAAAAGCCAGATATCCTAACCGCTGGACGACAACAGAATAGTTGTTCAACTTGTCGTCTTTCAAAATATATAATCTTATCAACTAATACGTTGTTAAACAATTTTAAAACAAAACAAAAAAATATTTCGTTGCTAGTAATCGAACCCGGTAAACCTTAATCTAGTCCATTACCGAGAAAGAGGTCGAATAGAAAGAAGCCTAGATATCCTAACTGGACGCGACAACGGAATGACTTGTCATCTTTTAAAATATAAACAAAACAAAAAATACTATTCGGTTGCCAGGAATCAAACCCGGGTCCCTTGGGTGAAAGCCAGATATCCTAACTGCTGGACGACAACTAAATATTTGTTCAACTTGCCGTCTTTTAAAATATATAATCTTATCAACTAATACGTTGTTAAACAATTTTAAAACGAAACAAAAAAATATTTCGTTGCTAGGAATCGAACCCGGGTAAACCAAAATCTAGTCCACTACCCAGAAAGAGGTCGAATTCAGCGAGAAAGAAAAGTATGTTGCCGAAAACATAAAAAAAATATTCTGCCTAGATATCCTAAAAACAGAATATTTGTTTGACTTGTCATCTTTTAAAATATATAATATCTACTAATACGTTGTTAAACAATTTTAAAAACAAAACAAAAAAACCAAACATTATTCGGTTGCGGGAATCGAACCAGGTCCCCAGGGTGAAAGCAATGAAAGCAAAATATCTTAACCGCTAGAGAACAACGAAATATCTGTTCAACTTATCGTCTTTTAAAATATATAATCTTATCAACTAATACATTGTTAAACAATTTTAAAACGAAACAAAAAAATATTCCGTTGCTAGGAATCGAACCCGGGTAAACCTTAATCTAGTCAAAAAAGGTCGAATACAGATATTCCGTTGCTAGGAATCGAACCCGGGTAAACCTTAATCTAGTCAAAAAAGGTCGAATACAGATATTCCGTTGCTAGGAATCGAACCCGGGTAAACCTTAATCTAGTCAAAAAAGGAATTACTATTCCGTTGACGGGAATTGAACCTCGGTCTCCGGGGTGAAAGCCAAATATCCTAACCGCTGGACGACAACAAAATATTTATTTAATTTGTCGTCTTTTAAACTATATAATCTTTTCAACTAATACGTTGAATATTTATTTAATTTGTCGTCTTTTAAACTATATAATCTTTTCAACTAATACGTTGTTAAACAATTTTAAAACGAAACAAAAAAATATTCCGAACGAAATGACTTGTCATCTTTTAAAATATAAAAGAAAAAGAAAAAAAAAATACTATTCCGTTGCTGGGAATCATCGAACCCAGGTCCCTGGGTGAAAGCCAGATATCCTAACCGTTGGACGACAACAAAATTTTTGTTCAACATGTCATCTTTTAAAATATATAATCTTATCAAGTAATACGTTGTTAAACAATTTTAAAAAGAATCAAAAAAATATTTCGTTGCTAGGGATCGAACCCGGGTAAACCTTAATCTAGTCCACTACCCAGAAAGAGGTCGAATTCAACGAGAAAGAAAAGTTTATTGCCGAAAACATAAAAAACTATTCTGCCTAGATATCCTAACCGCTGGACGACAATAGAATATTTGTTCAACTTGTCGTCTTTTAAACTATATAACTTTTCAACTAATACGTTGTTAAACAATTTTAAAACCTTAATCTAGTCGAAAAAGGTCGAATACAGATTTTAAAAACAAAACAAAAAAAATAATTACTATTCCGTTGCCGGGAATCGAACCCGGGTCCCCTGGGTGAAAGCCAGATATCCTAACCGCTGAACGACAACGGAATATTTGTTCAACTTGTCGTCTTTTAAACTATATAACTTTTCAACTAACACGTTGTTAAACAATTTTAAAACGAAACAAAAAAATATTCCGTTGCTAGGAATCGAACCCGGGTAAACCTTAATCTACTCCACTACCCAGAAAGAGGTCGAATTCAACGAGAAAGAAAAGTCTGTTGCCGAAAACATAAAAAACTATTCTGCCTAGATATTCTAACGGGACAACAACGGAATATTTGTTTGGCTTGTCATCTTTTAAAATATATAATATCAACTAATACGTTGTTAAACAATTTTAAAAACAAAACAAAAAAAGAAATACTATTCCATTGCCGGGAATCAAACCCGAGTCCCCAGGGTGAAAGCCAAATATCCTAACCGGACAACAACAGAATATTTGTTCAACTTGTCGTCTTTTATATTATATACTATCAATTATTACGTTGTTAAACAATTTTAAAACGAAACAAAAAAATATTCGTTTCGTTTTCGATTCCCCCTAGGTGAAAGCTAGATATTTTAATCGTTGCATGACAATGAAATATTTGTTTGACTTGTCATCTTTTAAAATATATAATATCAATTAATGCGTTGATAAACAATTTTAAAAACGAAACAAAAAAAGGAAAACTATTCAGTTGCCAAGAATCGAACCGAATCCCCGAGGTGAAAGAAAAATATCCTAACCGCTAGACGACAACGAAATATCTGTTCAACTTATGGTCTTTTAAAATATATAATCTTATCAACTAATACGGTGTTAAACAATTTTAAAACGAAACAAAAAAATATTCCGTTGCTAGGAATCGAACCCGGGTAAACCTTAATCTAGTCCACTACCTAGAAAGAGGTCGAATTCAGATTTTAAAAACAAAACAAAAAAAGAATTACTATTCCGTTGCCGAAAATGGAACCCTGGTCCCCTTGGTGAAAGCCCGTTTGCCGACAATAGAATATAACCCAGATCCCATGGATGAAAGCCAGATATCCTAACCACTGGACGACAATGGAATATTTGTTCAATTATCGTCTTTTAAACTATATAACTTTTCAACTAACACGTTGTTAAACAATTTAAAACAAAACAAAAAAATATTCCGTTGCTAGGAATTGAACCCGGGTAAACCTTAATCTAGTCCACTACCCAGAAAGAGGTCGAATTCAACGAGAAAGAAAAGTCTGTTGCCGAAAACATAAAAAATTATTCTGCCTAGATATCCTAACTGGACAACAACGGAATATTTGTTTGGCTTGTCATCTTTTAAAATATATAATATCAACTAATACGTTGCTAAACAATTTTAAAAACAAAACAAAAAAAGAAATACTATTCCATTGCCGGGAATCAAACCCGAGTCCCCAGGGTGAAAGCCAAATATCCTAACCGGACAACAACAGAATATTTGTTCAACTTGTCGTCTTTTATATTATATACTATCAATTATTACGTTGTTAAACAATTTTAAAACGAAACAAAAAAATATTCGTTTCGTTTTCGATTCCCCCTAGGTGAAAGCTAGATATTCTAATCGCTGGACGACAACGAAATATTTGTTTGACTTGTCATCTTTTAAAATATATAATATCAATTAATGCGTTGTTAAACAAATTTAAAAACGAAACAAAAAAAGAAAAACTATTCAGTTGCCAAGAATCGAACCGGTCCCCGAGGTGAAAGCAAAATATCCTAACCGCTAGACGACAACGAAATATCTGTTCAACTTATCGTCTTTTAAAATATATAATATTATCAACTAATACATTGTTAAACAATTTTAAAACGTTAATCTAGTCGAAATAGGTCGAATACAGATTTTAAAAACAAAACAAAAAAGAATTACTATTTCGTTGTCGGGAATCGAACCCAAGTCCCCTAGGTGAAAGCCAAATTTCCTAACCGCAGGACGACAACGGAATATTTGTTCAATCTGTATAAACATTTCCATACATCCAAGTTTAATTATATATTATGAAATAATTTTGTAATTTGTAACCACCAATCTGTATCTAATAAATGGTCTCTTCTTTTCTCTCTTTTTCTCCTCTACCTCTCTATCTCTCTCAGAATTTCTCTCTCTAGTCCTTTTAGAGTTAAATTTGAGTTTAGAAGTGTTCAATCTTTGTTGGATTAATTAAAGTAGTAAGTCATAATTATGACACTAAATATTTAGGTCTCACTCACCTACAATCAAAGACTGCCAAATCAATGGTTTATTCTTGTTTTTCCTTTTTATTTCATTTAGAATATGATAGTATATATATAACCTAAGCTGAATATGATAGTATATATATAATCTAAGCTGGAATAAAGTGAAACGTGTTTAAGATAACCTATACCAATGACCAACACTCATGGCTGAATATGAGTACTTGAGCCTCATGTATGACATGATTGTAGATCTGGCTCAAGTAGTCAGTCAAAACGGTCTATAGTATACGGATAAGGCTGGGTACCTTATCCTGGTAACATTATTGGATGCGGCTCACTTTGTATTGTACAAAACGATGTGATCCGAATCGTTTCACATGGAGATGTGCGAGTGAGGGCGTCCTGTGCAAAGAGTTTGCATAAGACCGAACCGCGAAATATGTCGCTCTCTCTTTATAACACCATTTACTGATGAGACCGACATTTTTATTTGATGGCCTAGGTAACTCGATCTCAATCCTGAGCTCGTTATGGACTCCTGATTATTCGAAAGTATCCTTTGACTTGCACGGGTGAGAGTGACTCATAAGCGTCGACTCAATAAGCCTACCATCTTGGGGATAAAGTCGAATAGGTAGCTGAGGACATAGTACAACAAGATTGGAGTTCACTCCTAACCCGCTCTTCAGGGTTAGTAGGATAGGTTGTTCCCTTAATAGCTGACTCCGGGGCTTGAACAATGAGCGCTCACACTCTCATGAGACGAGAGGGTTAATTGATCTGTTGGTTGGACCATAGATCTATTGTTCATTAGAGGTGTCAGTGGTACTTAAGAAACAGGACGTAATGCAAGGGGTTAAACAGTTTAAAATGACCCAGCTGTGATTACGAACAACCTGTGAAGGGTCGACTGGCCCATGACGGTTATAACGTCGTGCAACAATATAAGAGAAAAGAAAAAAGAAAAAGAAAAAGATGAATTGTTCAAATTCGTTTTTTTTTTAAGAATGATGGACATATTTAAATATGATTTAAATATGGGAATGGTCTAAAACATGAATACGATTCTTATGCAAAAAAAATCGGTTTTCGAAAAATCGGGTTTAGCCATATTATTAAATCAATATTTGATATTTGATTAAAAAATATTAATTAATTAAAAAGTTTAATTGATTAATATATATATATATTATTTTATTAATTAAAATAATAATAATATATATATAAAAGGTGTTAAAACACGTTAGTTATTTATATATATATATATATATATAAAAAGTATGGTTAACCAAAAAGGAAATGGAGGGGTTTTTGATTGAAACATCAGTTTTCTTTGTTCCTCTACCTTCTTCATTCCTTTTCATCTTCCTCTTCTATTTTCTTTCTTTTTTCTTTTGTAACGGAGTCCTACAAATTCGTTGCTCGGCGCCGAGAATAGTGGGACTACCTCGGGTGGTCCTCGAGGCGTTCGCGAGAGGAAGTACGAAGTGTTCGTGACGAAGAACGACCGGCGAAACTTGAAGAAATTGGAATGTTTTCTAATTTTTCTTAATTTCCTCCGTTTTAACATGTTGTCTATTTGTTAAATTGATGAAATTAGAGTTTCATCGATCCAAAATCGCTTTCGTAGCGTAAAACGCTCCATCAATGATGACCTAGGTAACTCGAGCTTAATCCTGAGCTCATTATGAACTCCTATTTATTCGAGAGTATCCTTTGACTTGCACGGGTGAGAGTGGCTTTTTAGCGCTGACTCAATAAGCATACCATCTTGGGGATAAACTCGAATAGGTGGCTGGGGACATAGTACAGCAAGATGGAATTCACTCCTAACCCGCTTTCAGGGTTAGTAGATAGGTTGTTCGCTTAATAGCTGACTCCAGGTCTTGAACAAGGGTCCACCCTCTCCTTGGCCGGATCTGATCTGCTGGTTGGACCACAAATCAATTGTTCATTAGAGGTGTCAGTGGTACTTAAGGAACAAGAGGCAATGCAGGGGTTAAACGGTATTAATGACCTAGTTGTGATTACGAACGACTTGTGAAAGATCGACTCACTAGTGATGGTTATATCAAGAGGACACAATATATCTACAGTTAGGAGAGTGCAACCATCGGACTATAATGGAGTCTCTGAGGGTTAACGAATGTTGATTAGTTCGGTTAAAAGAGTTTTGACCGGATAATCTCGTATCGTTGGAGCTCATGATCTGTAGGTCTTTTAGGTTCTCCTGGTTAGCTCGGATAAAACAGTGTAGCAATGCAAATGAAAGAATTTGGAGGAATCCAAATTCAGTTTTGAGTTTGAGGTTAGACATATTTAAATATGATTTAAATATGTGCTCGGAGGATAATATGAATAGGGATTCATATGCAAAAAGACGATTTTCGGAAAGTCGGGATTAGTTTTATTATTTAATTAATATTTGATATTAAATTAAATAATAAAATAATTAATTAAATTTATTTATTATTAAATTTATTTATTTATAAAATTAATTTTGAATTAATTTTTATAATAAATAAATTTATGATAATTTATAAAGTATTAGTGGATGTCAAACATGCTTGCATGTTTGACACCTCATGCTAATCTATCTATTGCTTTTGGTTAAACAACCTTTTTGCAGAAGAAATTCTCTTCTCTCTCTCCTCCATGGATGTTCTTCATTGGATGAAGAAAGAAGTTTGAGCTATGGTGCAATTGGTTGAGGGAATTCTTTTGAAGAATTGTTGGAATGAAAGGTTCCTCCCTCCCTCTTTAGGTTACTTCAATTGTTGAAGCTTCATGAGAATTAGAGAGATGGAATCTTAAGCCATTGCTGAAGTGTTCAGCATTCTCAAGTTGATTTTCATTTTGTTCTCACCTTCACCAAACAACTCCTTCTTCATCCCCATCTCCTCTCTCAAAGATCCCTTACTCAAAGGAGTCTCACAACTCCGCTACTAAGCCTGAGGATTCTCGGGACTTCTCTGAGGATGGTCATCGCCATGCTCGTGATCAGACTGAGCTTCATGGGATTTTGCAGGGGAGGTTGCTGAGGAGACGAGAAGACAAACAAAAAAAAAGGTAAGTTTTTGTTCTATTTCGAGCCTTCTGGTGGATTTACCGGTCGAACTTACCGGTCGGTATACCGATGAGTTTTACCGGTGTGAAATTTACCGGTGGCTCTCTTCAGCGTTATTCTTAATGTTTGATGAAGGAAATCGGCCGAGGATTTACCGGTCAATATTTGATATACCGGTCAATATTTGATATACCGGTGAAATCTTGTGAAGATTTCTCAACCAGTTTACCGGTCTAAGCCTTACCGGTATTGTTTTACCAGTCATGGCTTACCGATTCTTCGTTTTACCGGTGTAAGCTTTCGAAGTTTACCAGTATCGATTAACCCGTCCAAGCTTACCGATAAGTGTTTACCGGTTGAAGTTTGAGAAGCTTACCGGTCCGGTTTACCGATGGTAGCTTGTGAAGTTAACCGGTGGTAAGTTTACCGGTCGTGAATTTACCGGTGTATCATTTATCGGTCGATGCTTGAGAAGCATACCAGTTTGATACACCGAGGTAATTTTACCAGTCGAAAGCTTGTGAAGCTTTTACCGATCGAGGCTTACTGGTGTGCCTTTTACCGGTGGCACACCGAGGTGCCTTACCGATGGTCACTTACCGGTCAACCTTCATCGGTTGACTTTTACCGGTCGGTAAGTGAATTTACCGATGGCTTTCGGGGTATGAAAAATGCCAAAGTGTTGGTTCATTTTTCTCTCTCCTGGATTGTTACTCATTGATTGTTGAAGATCCTCAACCAGTTTAGGCTTCTTTCCGCTGCGCCTCTGGTTGTTTTAGGAATTTAGTTTCATCACTTATCACAAATTCACAAACTAAACATAGACCGTTGCAACCCATGAGGGGGCGTTTGAGGCACTAACTTGGAGTTGAGTGCACTGAAATATTATAACTCAGTCTACGTTTGGCCCACCGACTATATTATAACTCACAGTCAATAAAATAACTATACTAAGTTCAATAGTATTTACTATTGACAATAACTTATTCAACGCTACAAACAACCAACAACCTTAAAAGATCTCAAACAAATTCACAAACTAAACATACAACCCTTAAAAGATATCTTCTGAGAAAAGAGATAAGAGATTTCCAGTTTCATTTACTTGCTGTTTTTATTTTTCAGAATTGCTATTTTTATTTTTCAGAATTGTTATTTCAATCCAGTTTTACTCGTTAATTGCATTGTACTAATGAATTTTACATCAATGAAGTATTTTATTTTTCTCGTTATTATGAGCTATGTTTCCTTCGAGATTCAATCCTGTGAATACCCTAAGAATGTGTTAGCTTAGATCGTTTAAGTTTAAAATTGAGAAGCAATATTACTTGTATCTAAGTTCATATTAGCCAATTTAATATAGGTTTAATGACTTAGACTCCATACTTGCAAATAAGAGTTGAATTCACAATTCATAGCACCAACTACAGCTACAATGCAGTGGCGATGCAGGCGCATTTAGTTCAAACACTCTCCTTAGCTAAAACTTGATTGAATCTCTCATTTTATTCAAAGTAATTCCAAACGGTTACCAACCAACTCTCAAATCATTTTTCGGTTATCTACGGTCACCTCCAGTTATAATTTCAAAATTTCAAAAGCATTTTCTTTACTGAATCAGAATTTCACCAAGAGTCTCTTAGAATACAATACTATTTCCTTCTTCGATACTGTTTGCCAGCATGCACTTACATTTGACCTTTGGTTTTTTAGCAGAAATTTCACATTTATCAAGTTTTTGGCGCCATTGCCAGTCAACTAACGTGCTAACTCTTGTTGAAAAGATTCGTAAAGAAACACATTCGTCAAACATTAGGTTTAATGCTTTGGTCAGACTGATCAAGTCTTTGGCGCTCGAAGCTCTACGTTGGCAATTTACATAGATCATCAAGTTTCTTGATAATAAAAAAAACACAATTGATGATGCTTTGGTAGGTGATTGAGCCAGTAAAAACACACAAAAAAGTACCCACAAAAATGACATAATGCTGAAGAAACAATGGTGTGGCTTAAATGTGGCACTGGAACACAGGTGCCCTTTATATCACAAATGAAAAATATTGTACACTATCTTCAATGAATAGCATATTTAACGCTTGATGCAATAAATAAAACCTTCCAAAAGAAGTTCATTGTGAAGCATCAACACAGGAATACGTTCAGAATGAGTTTGTACAAGTTGCTACTGTGGTTAGCTTGCTTATATTACCTATTTTCTTTTGTTACTTCTGTATACGCAGGTCGAAAGCTTCACCAGAACTATGCATATAGAAAGAGGGAAGTAAGCTTGTCGAGTCGCTCGGCAAAAAACACGATCACTGACGCTTACTCCGGTAGAGTGAATAACCAACAAGGGCAGAAACAAAAAAGGTCCACAAAACCTGCCAAAATCACATAATCTTAAGGCTCTCAAGGACACGTACTACAACCTATAGAACATATCCTATATCCTATTCGAGTAAGGTTGTCATATAATATCAAGGCTTAAAAGAATAGTCTAAATGAAATATTAGGCAGAAATGACATGGTCCTTACTGTATTAATTGCAAGCCATCGTTCAAGCCTTCTGATTCTGGACTGCATGTCTTCAATGATCCCTTCCAATGGAGATGATGCCTCTCTACTAGGGGAGGATTCTGAAGTTGTACTACTTCCCTGTTCCAATCATGTGTAAATCAACATTTGCAAACAGTTTTTTTCTGGTTATTTTAATTACAAGGAAACATATTTTTTCTTCCTATAAAAAAAACAGAATTTTTCATGGATAAAATGAAAAGGGTTAAAATGTTATTTTGGTCCTTGTACTTTAGGACAGGTTCGATTTTAGTCTTTGTACTTTCAAGTGTCCAAATTTAGCCTACATACAAATTGGTCTCTGATGTCTATTTATGACTAACTTTTCCTAAATAACTGATCTCTTTTAGCCTTTCCTCTATAAATTTTGGAAAGATATCCACATTGTCTTTTTTTTAAATGGAAGTTGTTATTTTTATTTTACCAAATTTGATAAAATGAACTTCAAACTAACAATAATAGATTTATTGAAAGTAAAGGACCAACCAAAAATGGACCTTTTTTTTTAAACAAGGAAACAGAACCTTCCAACAATAGAACAAAAACAGCCAGTCAAAAATGGACCTTGATTGATAAAATGAAAAAATGTCAATCAAAAAATTATAATGGAGTATAAAAGAACCTTCCAACAATAGAACAAAAACAGTCGGTCAAAAATCCAAGAAAACAATAGCACTTCAAAGCTCAACCACAAAAAGATTACAGAATTTACACAAAACCCAAGCACACTACACCCACACCAAAAAACCAACACGAGAGCCTACAAATAACCAAACAAATGCTACCTAACCAGCAAAACGACCCAAGACAGAGGAAGTTTTTTTTACTAGTTTTTATAAGGTTTGCTTCTCAAAGAGTATATTATTACATCCTTTAACCCTCTAGATTGGTAACAAAAAGGAGTGCAAACCAAAACTGAAAAATAGTTGGTTAGTTCCATATGGATTGATTTTGTCAGTTTGGGTTTGGTTTCGATGTTGGTTCTGGCCACAATGCTAACCGAACCAACCTGCTTACATCTCTAGGTAACACCTATACTATGCACTGAACAAAAATGCATGTTCCAACAATGTTAATTAACATCCACTCATAAAAAATTTACTTAATGGTTAAAATAGGAACCGTCAAGAACGAGATGATGGAACGTTCCAAAATCTGAGTTGCAATAACAATTAATAAGTACAGTTTTACAGAAAAAAAAAACAGCCTTTATACTACAATTTACTAAATAATAATCAGTGTTATAGTCTTCTGAGTATATTAAAGCTTGAATTTATCCAATAAATTCAACATACCTGAGATTGAATAAATTCCACAAGTTCTTGCAGCCTTGCAGCTTGATGATTATGGATTAGGCCAGAACTCCTATTCGCTGGCAAACTTTCCAAAATTATTTGAAGATAGCTCTACAAATAGAAAAATGAACTGTCATTTTAAAGTACCGAGCTTTCATTGAAAAAAAATGAAAGAATCTAAATTTTAAGGGCATTCAAAAAAAAGATATACCCGAAAGAAGGCCCCTTAAAGTGAAAAGAATCCAATCAAGTAATAAAGACCTATAGGGTAATTACAAAATAACCGCGTCACCGACGCCCACAAAGAAACTTAAAATCTAATAAGGGATCAAATAGCACGGTTCCATCTCCGTTCCTCTAAAGGTTCTATTGTTTGTTTTCACCCCATAATCCCCATAAGACCGCGCAAAACAAATAACATAATTTGTAAGAAATATGATTTGCACAAAATCATAATTACCAAAGGCAACAATGATTGTCCACCATGTAGAAGCAAAAAATTGAACACAATCCCAGAGAGACTCCCAGCTAGACTCCCCTTTAAACTCGCAAACCATAATCTAAGTAGAGCCATCAGATATATTGTTACATTTTTATTATTTGGCATAGCACTGGATAGCTCTCTTTTTAATTTTTATAATTATTTAAAATCACAATGGTAAATTCCAAACTTAATTATAAATGTAACTACTATCTATAAAGCGCATTTATCCAAACCAAATATAGGTTGGTTATAATTCTATGACTTTCTACAAGAAAATCAAGTTACGACAAATGAAGGAATCCTGTAAATCAAAGAACAATATGTTGTTCAAGTACAAAAGCATAACCTTTGTAGTATACGAATCATTCAGTTCAAGCATGGAACCAGCTGCTGCAACAGCTTCTTTATCAACCCCTTTTATTTGTAGGTAAGGACAAGGAGCATCTTGTAAATGGTCAACCTCAATTAGAATCTAAAAATGGACATAAAGGTCAAATTTTTAATAGATTTGGAAAGGGTTTGCAAACATGATATCTAAAAAGACAGAAGGAATTAATCATAATATGCAACTGCATCTTTTGCAAGAAACTCTATCACAACATGGTCTTTGTATACAATTTATTTTAGTCCTTGTCATTAACTTTTTAAAATTATTTATTTAATATAATCAGTAGGCCTAGGCACATCTTTTATTCATTTATTTGATTCGTGAATTTCTACCACGAACAAGTGTTTAAAGCCACATGTCAATATATAGAGGTCAAGTTTCAAAAAGAATTCGTTTTTTTGTGAAAAGATTCATTAAAAATAATGGTAAGGCCCTTGTTTCTAAAACAAAGTTTAGAGACTAAAAGAAAAAACACTTGAAAGTTGAGGGACTAAGACATAATATTTAAAAGTTCATAAAAAAAATGAAACATGTATCAAAGTTAAGTAACCTTTGATAAAAAAAAACCGATAAAAAAATTACCTTTCCATCTTGGTAGATGTACGCAGATGCTTCAATATATGCCATGGCTTGATACCTAGCCGCACAAAGAAAAGAAAAAAGAAAACACACACACATCATATTCTATAGATAATAAAATTCATTTTTAATAAACAGTAGTAAAACTTTATTGCCCTTGGGCTTAGAAAGAAGCAAAGAAGTGAGGTATTCTTTAAGCATTGCAAGGTGAATCCTACCTCACACTCCCCATCTCAGTCAAACTTGACATTTTCTTTAAGAAGTTTAAGAAGGTTGAACCATGATTGGAGGATGGGTAAAAGTGGGTCAGGTAGTAGAAACCATTTGTTTTGTTCTGGCCCCACTGTTAGCACTCTATGGATTAAATTTTTTGATGCATTTGGTTTGAGTTGGGTGCAGGGCAATCGCATCAACACCCTGGTTTTTCTAAAGGACAGTTTTTTCAGCAGCAGAGGAGTGCTCTTTGGTTTAATGATCTAAGGTTTAATGCTTGAGAGGAATAGGAGTCTTCAAAGACAATGAGAAATCCTTAGATCGCCTTTGGGATGATATTGTGTTCTTTGCATCTGGACTCATAAGTCTAACGCCAAGCAAAGCATCTTATTCAAAATTGAGAAGATCTGTTGTTTCAAAGAGAGAAGAGAAATGAGAATGCAACTACTACATTTTCATTCAATAAAATCTGAGTTTAAATACACTTCCTAAATGCTAAAATAGCTTAGTTAACTCCATAAAAACAGCCACTAACTCCACTAACTCTAACTCCACAAAAATAGCCACTTACTCCACTAAGTCTAAACATATCAACACTTACCCCACTAACTTCAAATATAGTAATTGACTAAAAATAGACTTTAGCTTTGAGTTAACTAACATACTCCTCCTAACTCAAATGCTGCAAACATCTAGCTTGCTCCTAACACAACTACACTACCTCTCTCATATACCTCACTCAGCAGTCTAGTCCCTTTAACTGGTGCATCATCAACCAGTTCATAAGGATCCAAAGAAACTTCTTGTTTCTTCACCTCTGCTTCTTCTGTCCAGTCCCAATCCTCATCCTCCAAGAATTGAACATCCCTACTAATCACCATCTTCTTTTTGTGAGGTTGATAGATCTTGTACGCTTTGGACATCACGGTGTAGCCTACAAAGATTCTTGCTTTTGCCTTTTCACTCAACATGTCTCTCTCCACCTGTAGAACATGAGAAAAGCACAAACAACCAAACACCTTCAAATTTTTCAGTTTTGGTTTAGTACTAAACCAAACTTCATAGGGTGTCTTCTTCTCCAATACCCTTGTAGGTAGTCTATTCAATAAAAACAAGGATGTATTTGTTGCTTCAGCCCAAAATTCCTTTGACAAGTTCTTCTCATGCAACATGCATCTTGTCATCTCCATAATACTCCTGTTCTTCCTCTCACCAACTCCATTTTGTTGTGGAGTATATGGAACAGTGAGCTGATGCTCTCTTCCAGCTTCTTCACAAAAGGAATTGAACCTTTGTGACGTGTATTCAGTCCCGTTATCGGACCTCACCACCTGAATCTGGCAACCACTCTGATTCTCAACCCATCTTTTAAACTTCAGAAACACTTCAATTACTTCAGACTTATGCTTCATGAAGTAAATCCAACACATTCTGGTATAATCATCAATAAAGATAATGAAATACTTGCTACCATTGAGTGAGAGAGTTGGTTGAGGTCCACACAAGTCGGTGTGGATGAGCTGCAACTTCTCTGTTGCTTTCCAAATTGACTTCTTGAATGGCAGCCTTGTTTGCTTCCCTGTCAAACAAGCTTTGTCTTTTGTTTTCATCTCCTCCAGAACTGGTACTCCAACTGTCATCTCATTCTTCTGCAAATACTGCAACCCCTTCTGATGAAAATGCCCTAACCTCTTGTGCCACAGCTCAGTGTCACTCACTTGACACTTGAAAGCTATTTGTTCCTTCTCAAGTGGATCCAATAAGAAGCTCTTGTACTGCATCTTTATTTTGAACAACTCATTTCCACTGGAATCGAAAATAAGACATTTTTCTTCTTCAAATAACACTTTGAATTTCTTCTCTAATAGTTGACCAACACTTAACAAGTTTTGATCAATCTCAGGAACTAGGAGCACTTCAGTAATCAACTTGGTTCCTGCACAACTCTTTATTGACACTGTGCCCTTCCCCTTCACTTCTAGATACTCACCATTTCCTATCTTCACCCTTGACTTGAATAACTTGTCAAGGTCCTTGAACAACTCCTTGTCACCTGTCATGTGATTGGTACACCCACTATCAACCAACCAACTGTCACATTGAGTGACTGATGAGAAACAGGTGGCCACAAAAAGTCGATCTTCTTCTTGTTGTACTGCAGCATGTGCTCCTCCTTGCTGTTGAGATCCCTTACAGAATCTCTCTATGTGCCCCATTAAATGACACCTTCTACACTTCACATCTGGCCTTCTCCAGCATTTGAAGTGTGGATGATTATGCTTCCCACAGTGCTTGCATGCATTTCCCTTGCTGAAACCTGCACTTCCATCATCCTTTACAACATAATCTGAGCTATTGCTGCCACTATCCTTTCTCCCTCTCCACTTCTTCTCTCTTCCACCTTCTCCCTGCTGTATTCTGACTTTTAGTGCCCCCTCAATGCTTCCTTCTTGCCTCATCAACCTCCTCTGCTCTTGTGCTTGCAAAGCACTTACTAACTCTATCACCTTGAGTTTAGAGAGGTCTTTGGTATTTTCTAAGGAAACAATGGTTGCTTCATATTTCTCAGGAACTGAAACCAGAATTTTCTGAACCAATCTATTGTCAGATAAATCAGTTCCTAATACTCTTGCCTTGTCGGCAATCGCAATCAAATTGTCTAAGTATTCTTTAATGGACTCAGAATCCTTCATTTGCATTCTCTCGAATTCCCTCACCAAGTTCAACACTTTCATGCCCTTGATCCTCTCATCACCTTCATACTCACCTTTGAGGAAGTCCCAGATCTCCTTTGCTGACTTTAAGGCCATAATTCTGTTGAATATGGATGAAGACACAGCTGCATATAGACAAGCTCTAGCTTTTGCCTTCCTGGTGACCCTCTCCTTGTGAGTCTTGATCTGGTTGATTGTTGAATTATCGGTAAGTGTAGCAACCTCATAGTCGCTCTCAACTGCTTCCCAATAATCACAAGCCTCCATGTAGGCTTGCATTCTGATAGCCCATGCTTGATAGTTTTCGCCATCAAACACTGGTGGAGCCAGTGAAGAAAGACCGCTCGATCCTGACTCCATCTCACTCAATTCTCAAAAGTGTATCACTCGGTTTCTCTAAGGGATATCTTACTAACTCTCACTCACAAACTCCCACTCACAGGCCCCTTAAGAATTTTAGCTCTGATACCACTGTTGTTTCAAAGAGAGAAGAGAAATGAGAATGCAACTACTACATTTTCATTCAATAAAATCTGAGTTTAAATACACTTCCTAAATGCTAAAATAGCTTAGTTAACTCCATAAAAACAGCCACTAACTCCACTAACTCTAACTCCACAAAAATAGCCACTTACTCCACTAAGTCTAAACATATCAACACTTACCCCACTAACTTCAAATATAGTAATTGACTAAAAATAGACTTTAGCTTTGAGTTAACTAACAAGATCGTTAGATCACCTTTGGGGTGATATTGTTTTTCAGTGGTTTTGAAGTTGTTGGAGCTTACATCTGGTTCAGGACAAGGCTTAAGCTGGAAGAATCTGAACTTGGGGGGTCATGGAGTTTCTATTGATTTAATTTGTCATCTGTTTTCTGGCTTGTTGGTTCAGTCTTTTTCAAACCTTCAATTTGCAGTGTTTTCGTTGTCCAATGGAGAATTGGTTGGAAAGAAATTTGAGGATCTTGGAAGAGAATCTTAGTTCTTGGCTTGCCTGCTTTGAATCAGCACTTCTCTTTGCCTCCCTTTGGTGTTCTCTCATTAGATTCCTTGAAGTCTTTTTTCTTCCGGGTATTATCTTAAAATGGAATGATTTTATTTATCCTTTGTATTTCTATTTCTTGTTTATTTTGTTTTTATCACTTTTCTTTCACTCCTTTGTGGAGTTTGTATCCCTTGAGCATTAATCTCTTTTCATTAATCAATGAAAAGTTTCGTATCTTGTTAAAATTAATAGGCAGATGGTACATGCATAGGCTGACACGACAAATGAGAGGCATAAGCATGCCACTATGATGTCCAAGGCGAGGCATCTGGCATGATTGAGCAAAGGCGTCTCAGTCGTGCAGAGCGTGACATCGTATAATATCATCTAAGGTGTTTCAAACATAGCACATACAAAAGTTATTTCCATATTTCAAAGCATAAAAATATCAAGAACAAAATTAATAAATAGGATTTAGCACACCTGTGCAAGACTGTTATTTTCTATTTCCTGATAATTGACTCAAATATTTAATATATACGTACAAACCTTTGAATTATTTTGTGTGAAAAGAACAGGAACATGATAAAACAAGGGTAGTAACTAAACCCAAATCTCGCCCTTCAAATAAAAGATTAACCGATTTGTCAAACAAGTCGGTTAAAAGTAAATACTGAATGATAAACAAAATATTCTTAACACAAAATGCATAACTTGAAGACATGAAATTAATACAGTTACATCCTAATTCAAAGATTTGATGCAAGAATTTAAGAGTGCAAGACTCTTGGTTCTCTTAGCTTACCCAAGATTAAGAAGGCCAGCGACTGTACTAATACTAATGTCAAAGTCCACCTTAGGTTGAATGATGAAATTCCCTTCTCTTATAGGCTACATTAAGATTCAGGAAAAAAGAAAAAAAAAACAAAAACAAAGATCACATCAAATGCATATATGAGCACGGTATGGTCAAGTTGAAGAAAATTATGTAAACTCTTACAAACCTCTCGTATCAACAATGCGAATCGGCCTTCACATATTCTAACTCGTATACAATCACTCTCTGTCAACTGCCCATTTGTAGGAATTCCAGGAAGCCTCAAATAAATATCAATAAAATTTTGTATAGAACTGCAAACCTTCGATGATTCAAGAATTTTGAGTATATCTTGATAAGCCACCTGTATTGAAATGGGAAAAAAAGTTTAGCATGCTCGAAGTTTTCACAAATACAAAATCCATGTCCAGAAAAGCTCACACCTGCTTGTTACTCTTCAGCACAAATAATGAGCTCTCGGGTGAAAGTACAGGATCAAAGTCATTCCGTATTTTGAGCTGTATAAAGGCAAGTAAACAATGTGGCATCAATATAGAAAATATGATCCACTACCAAGCCAAAAATATGCATTTTTAATGTCATATAAAGATGTATTTTTTTTTTCTGATATTCATGAGTGTCTGAACCAGCTTGCACGTACCTCGACTAATCTTATAGGACAAACGTCTGACCCTACTACATTTGGTTAGGATATTAAATCTTAGGTAGATGACTAACCATGGTTTGAACCCATTCCCTCTAAACCCATTATTATTTTCAAGACCCTTATTGCCCACTAGGCCAACCTATGCATAAGATGTATTTTAAAAAAAGGGAGCACAATAGTTGCATAATCAGGACAATATTCAGTACAATTTTATGGAATTTTATCATGAAAAGAAATGAATGGTATAGACATGAGAGGTCCAAACCTAGAAAGAAAAAAATGGCCAATGGCTCCCAATCTGGTATAATCAGAAACATAGTAGTCCCCACAGGCCACAATTAGTTACAAGTTCAATTACCTATTTGGTGTTTGTTATTGATAACGTAAGACCAAATATGAGAGAATCATTTACCTTTCCATTTAGAAGAGTTAACAATATATAGACATACATGAAAGCCCTAACCCTAATAATAGTAAATTACAATAAAGGACATTATAAGCTCCTATATTCACAAGTATACTATAACACTCCCCCTCAAGCTGGATCATATATGTTAATCATGCCCAGCTTGTTACAAAGGTAATCTATTCGAACTCCATTTAAAGCTTTCGTGAAAATATCTCCCAATTGCTCTCCAGTCTTCACATAACCAGTAGACACCAAACCTTGTTGTATTTTCTCACGAATAAAATGACAATCAATTTCAATATGTTTAGTCCGCTCATGAAACACTGGGTTGGATGCAATATGAAGGGCTGCTTGGTTGTCACACCACAGCTTGGTTGGAACTGCAATATTGAAGCCTAACTCGGTCAAGAGTTGATGTACCCACATTATTTCACATACTGATTGTGCCATCGCTCTGTATTCTGATTCAGCACTTGATCGTGAGACTACATTTTGTTTCTTGCTCTTCCATGAAACCAAATTACCGCCAACAAAAACACAATAGCCAGAAGTCGATCTTCTATCTTCTCTTGATCCTGCCCAATCGGCATCTGTAAAGCACTCAATCTTCATATGACCATGGTCTTTATATAAGATCCCACGTCCAGGTGCAGCCTTTAAATAACATAGAATTTGTTGTACTGCAGCCCAATGATCCACTGTAGGTGAAGACATAAACTGACTCACAATACTTACCGAATAAGCTATGTCTGGTCGTGTCACTGTAAGATAATTCAACTTTCCAACCAATCTTCTATATTTCTCTGAATCTATAAATGGTTCTCCATCTTTTGTAAGTTGCAAATTAGGCATCATTGGAGTACTACATGGCTTGGCTCCCAATTTTCCCGTCTCGGATAGCAAATCAAGCACATATTTCCTTTGTGACATAAAAATACCTTTCTTACTTCTCATTACTTCAATACCCAAGAAATACTTTAATGTTCCCAAGTCTTTAGTATGAAACTGAGTTTGGAGAAAAGCTTTGAGAGATAAAATGCCAGATGTATCATTTCCGGTAATTATAATATCATCAACATATACGACAAGTAGAATAATACCACTCTTAGATCGTTGATAGAAGATAGAATGATCTGACTTGCTTTTCTTCATTCCAAACTGCTCAAGTGCTTGACTAAATTTTCCAAACCATGCTCGTGGGCTTTGTTTCAATCCATATAGAGATTTGCGAAGGCGACACACTCTATCATTCTCCCCCTGAGCAACAAACCCTGGTGGTTGCTCCATATAAACTTCCTCCTCAAGATCTCCATGGAGAAAGGCGTTTTTAATATCAAGCTGATGCAAAGGCCAACATTGAGAAGCAGCCATGGAAATGAATAACCTGACAGAAGTTAGTTTAGCAACAGGAGAAAAAGTATCAAAATAATCAATCCCATACGTCTGAGCATAGCCTTTGGCAACAAGGCGCGCTTTTAATCGAGCAACTGACCCATCCGGATTGACCTTAATTGCAAACACCCATTTACATCCGATAGCCTTCTTCCCTGCAGGACGAGATACTAAATCCCAAGTACCATTATCATCTAAGGCATTCATCTCATCTATCATCGCATTGCGCCAACCAGAGTGTGACAAGGCTTCATGAACAGTTTTAGGAATCGAGATAAGATCCAGAGATGCAACAAAAGAACATGTAGAAGATGACAAGTGGTCATAAGAGACAAACGAAGAAATAGGGAAAGTGCAAGAACGCTTACCTTTACGAAGAGCAATAGGAAGCTCATCACTTGGTTGAGGATCTAACGACGAAGAAGCTTCTGGTACAAGACATTCACTTGGAGGGTGTTGCCGTCTAGAGTAGACTTGAGTAATCGGTGGACGAGTAGGGACATCCAAAGGAGATTGATCGGGGGAGGATGTAATGGACACACGTGTATAGATAAAAATATCATCATCCTCCCCCTGACTCGTACTAGGCAAAGATGGAGTGAAAGACTTGTCTTCAAAAAAAGTAACATCACGAGATACAAGATACCTGTTCAAACTAGGATTATAGCATCTGTACCCTTTCTGAACACGGGAATAGCCTAAGAAAATGCATTTCAAAGATTTTGGGTCTAATTTTGTCAGAGTAGGACGAACATCCCGAACAAAACAAGTACAACCAAATATTTTTGGCTCAATAGGAAACAAAGGTTTTGTCGGATGTAAAACATGATAAGGAATCTGACCTTTAAGAACAGATGAAGGCATTCGATTAATCAAAAAACAGGCCGTGGAAATGGCATCAACCCAAAAGTGTTTTGGAACATGCATTTGAAAGGATAATGCTCTTGCAGTTTCAAGAAGATGCCTATTCTTTCTTTCAGCAACTCCATTTTGGGATGGAGTATCAGCACAAGATGATTGATGAATAATTCCATGCTTACATAGGTACGACCTAAGTGCTTCAGAAAAGTACTCACCAGCATTGTCACTTCTCAAAATTTTAATGGGAACATCAAACTGAGTTCGAATTTCAGCATGAAAATTACATAAGTGAGAAAGTAACTCAGAACGATTCTTCATAAAATATAACCAAGTCATACGAGAGTAATCATCAACAAAGGAAACAAAGTATCGAAATCCAGTTTTAGACACAACTGGACAAGGACCCCAAATATCGGAATGAACTAATTCGAAAGGCGCACTTGCTCGCTTATCGATTCTAGGGCTCGAACTAAGACGATGAAATTTGGCAAACTGACACGAGTCACAATTTAAGGAAGACAAGTTATGAAATTGAGGACAAAGCTTTCTTAATACTGAAATAGATGGATGACCTAGACGGCAATGGGCATCAAGAGGAGTGACGACTCCAGAACAAGCAACTTTCGACACTTGATGATCAAAAATATAAAGTCCTCCAGATTCATGTCCTCTACCAATAATCTTCTTTGTCATTAGATCCTGAAACAAGCAATAACCAGGATAGAATGAAACGGAACAATTAAGATCACGAGTAATTTTACTAGCAGAGATCAAATTAAAGGAAAGTTGAGGCAAATGTAGGACAGATGACAACGTAAGAGATGAGGTTAAAATTACTGTGCCAGAGCCAATAGCAGAAGATGTTGATCCATCTGCCAAAGTAACCTTAGCAAGGGATGTAGATGACAAAAGAGTGGAAAACAAATTGGGATTACCTGTCATATGGTCGGTAGCACCAGAGTCTATGACCCATTTGGTAGTTGATGAAATAAGACAATGGTTCATGTTACCTGACCCAGCAATGGTTGTAATAGAGTTAAGCGCGCATGATGAAGAAAATGCTTGTGATGAGTTCTGGTAATGTGTAGACTTAGCAAACTCGGCAATAGAATCAACAAATGGCTTCTTAAATGAACCATAGATGGATTGAGTCCCCGATTGACCCAAATTAGATGTCCTTGCTAGCTTCTGCTTGGCCATAGATCAACGACAAATATAGACACACAAGATTGGATCTAAACCCACGAAATCAGAACCAAGTGACCACAAAACTCTTGAAAAAACAGATCCGAATGGAGTTCCCAACACAAACGTTAATACTTTTCCAAACCGACTTCGAATTCGAGCCAATGATGACCAAGAAAACCACACAAACAAGCCAGAAAATTGCAAAAAATGGCAAGTCACGAAACCAAAAAAAATCCGGCCACGCAGATCGGCGGCTGGGCTTCCTCCTTGGCTGGGCGGTTACGGATTTTTTTTTTTTTTTTTTTTTTTTTCCGGCGGCTGGCGGCGGTGGCTGGCGGCGGCGGCTACTGACGACGGCAGCGGCGGTGGCTGGTGGCGGCGGTAATAGATGCCAAGGGTATAACAAATCACAAAACTCAAGGTTGAACAAAAAGGCCCTAAAACCTTAAAACCTAAAAGGTTGACAAAACCCTAATTTACAAAACCCTAATAGCCATAGGAAAAGATTTCTCTGATACCATGATAACGTAAGACCAAATATGAGAGAATCATTTACCTTTCCATTTAGAAGAGTTAACAATATATAGACATACATGAAAGCCCTAACCCTAATAATAGTAAATTACAATAAAGGACATTATAAGCTCCTATATTCACAAGTATACTATAACAGTTATTATCCAAAAATAATCTTTGACAAATAGTTTTATCTATTTGCTGCTTTTCATTATCCAAATACTATTCTTTGAGATTCATGAAAGGATAAGTTTACAATTGAAGTTGTTCAAAGACAGCTCAAATCTCAAAAACAAGCAATTTTGTTTAAGATGGTAAAACCTGAGAACATAGAAGGCAAGAGGCATCAAAATAATCCTCAACATAAGAAATTAGATCAATCCTAGGTAATTTCATGTCTACTTACATGTGCGTGAACAAGGTGTGGTTCAATGTGCTGCTGGAACATAGGGAAAACTGTCATCATTATGTCATTTTGTGACATGAAACACCCTGCTTTACATTTATCTCTTTGGACTCGAGAAATCAGATGCGAATGAACACCTCCAACCTGTTTCACAAAAATAAAAAAAATGAAAATTAATTAAATGTGTACCTAAAGAAATATTTTCAAGCATGCAGAGACAGACATTAGAAAATAAATCAACCAATCAAAACGATGGTACTAAACCATAAAAACATAGTTTTCCATTCTTACAACAGCAATCCATAGGTCAAGTGATTTCCTGATGTTCGGATGTAAAGCATATACTCCTTCGAAAATGATCTGGTAAAAAAAAAATAAGTTCCATCAACTCAAAGAACCAAGAGTTGATAGTTGCCAACAAAATTTATTTAGTTCTCTCTTATGAACTATTGGAACTTCAACTTCAAAAGAAAATACTCTGATAGTACTTATCAAGATTAGGCACATAAGGCTACAATAACACCAAATCCATGATTAATGAAAGCCCTTACTCAGGAACCGACCCTATAAGCATGACGTCACTTTTCTGAACCTGTTATATTTGTTTAAAGTTAGAGAAAAGTGAAACAAAAGATTACAATAACAGACCACTCCACAATCTTCAGAGACTTCAAGCTCCTTAAAACCACTTCGAGCACCAGTCTCCAAGTCAAATACCGGTACTTTTGTTCTTCGACCATTTCTCATGTCATCAATATTCTGAAAATGCATAAAAAAAAACAAAAAAAAGAAAGAAACAAGCATTAGACTACTACAAAAATTATTTATGACCATATTCTTTTTCATATGTAATTTTAGTAATGCTTTTCCTTGAGAAACCTCGGTGAGGTTTTCCTTTTCTAGCCATTAGTTATTTATTCAATCTTTGAAATGATGCATTTGAGAAAGGATAAATGTGATCTTCACAAAAAAAGTCACAAATTTGTAGCTGTTTAGAGGGTGTAAATAGCAATCAAATGGGCATTTTGGACAAAAGCTGAAAACACACGCATCTTGAACCTTGGATAGCAGTGACAGATCAAGTGTGCTGAAATCATCATACTTGAAATCCTTCACTTGCTCCGATTTGTAATAACTCTCAAGGGAAATTACTTCACATCCAACAATATTAGCCATTTTATGAGCTAAACTAGTCTTCCCTGACCCACTTGGACCACCTGCAACAGTAGCATTGGGAATTAAGAATAGTTGAATAACTTATGGAAAGTATAAGATTAAATAGTAACTCATGCTCTACGAAAAAGTATGCGACTTAAAATTTGGGTTATTTCTCATCAACTTGAGGACAAAATGTGATTTATGGGCGGCAAGTAGTGTCAGGCAATGAAATTGTTAGTATATGAATTGATTAGTTAGTTAGTTATATGGGATGGTTAGCATTTACTAAAAATTATTAGAGGGAAGTAGTGGCCAACAATTATAGATAAAGGGGTAGTGAAGGAGGAAATTTAGGTTAGAATGTAAGACGGTGATAGCTCCCTCAAAAAGCTATCAACCTCGGTTTTGGATTAATATACTTTGAGTTTCTATTGCAAGGTGAACTGACAATACACTCTGCAGTTAGCTGTGTTTTCAAGCTAAAAGGTAGTTGAGTTTGAGTCTGCTAGAGAAGTTTCACATTAATTTTAAAAATCCAATATGTGTTAATGGCATGTTAACTCTTTCACTTCTTCAAAGCAGAAATACAATCATGATCTGAACAGAATCGCCGCACAAACCCCAAGTATTTAAAGGGAATGATGAAATATCTGCTAAGATAGCAATCATGTCATACCAATTCCAACAAACACAGGCAGGCCTTTATTCTCCAATAACGCCTGAAACAGTAACAATGCTGCAGTTACTACGGAAAACTATATGAAGAGTCCTTAAATGTTCTCTATAAACTCACATAGCATTACTACCTGAATGGCTTGAACAGCTAAAAGCAAACCTCTGTCCAGGTCACATGAATCAGGCATTGGAGCAAGCCTTATGGAGTCCCTGAAAGAGGCAGGATCTGTGGTTGCTTCATGAGAGTAATCTAAACATGTAACATTCTAATAGAGCACACATAAAATTGATGATATAAATGTTAGAACTTAAGGAAATATACCAGTCACTAAACTAACAGATTGGGGAGGATTAATAAATTGCCATGTTGCAACTACTGGTTCCATTTGAGATTTTGTTGGAGATCGAGTCCACGGCTGAGAAAGATCCTCAAGTCGAGAAACAGGGTTTGAAGTTACGCGGATAGGCCTTGGAGCAATGACAACCTTTTCTTGGGTATTAGCTGGAGATGTATTTGGTAGAAGTGGAGGTGTATTTAATCGCGGTACACCTGCAGGTGAGGTTACTAATAATAAGTAAAAACAAACTAAAATTGAACAAAATGATGAAAACTATGAATAACAATGGTTTTTAAAGGGATGCAGAAGTACAGAAACCTTTAGAAAATAAACCCCCAGCCCAAAAAAAATCAGAGAAAGAAAGATAGATCTGAAAAATAAATAGATGGAAGAGAGAGAGAGAGAGAAGTAGAGCAGGAATACTAGGGCCCAAAGTTTGCTTGCCGTCAGACCTTTTCTTTCAAGAATCATCTCCAGATAAGACTTTGTAATCCAAGATCCTCTGATACCCATCCTCAACACTTCTTCTCCAACTGTCTAAAAAGGAAAGGAAAAGAGAGAGGAGCAGGCATGAAATGAAAAACATGTTCACTATCATTGAACAAGTAAAACTTGCCACCTCTAATCCTTCAAAGACCAGTTCACCCAAAACAAGTCAATGAATTTGTTACCAAAAAAAAAAACAAGTCAATGAATCAAGAAAGATTGTCATGAAAATAGAAGAAACTAGAAAGATAGATGCAACTGCTAGCAAACACGTACTTAACCTTGAAGAAAAATTTAAAACAAAATAGATATTCAAGGTGTGAAGACTAAAGTGAAAAATGAAAAATTTATTGAGTGAAACCAAAAATAAATATTTCCAAATAGAAAAGACAAAAGTGGGAAAAGAAATTGTAAGAACCAATTTGGGGTAACGATTGGATATGAGCCGGAAAGAATAATCTACCTTACCGTGGAAATGAAATCCCATCCAACCAAGAAAAAACCACATTGTCAGTTGATTTAGTACTTCAGGAAGCAAAGAAGTTTCTGACGAGAACGAATCAACAAGAAAAAGTTGAATTTCATTTATGATATGGAATATACACAAAAAGACTTAAAGTTAGACATAGACTTACACATATTTGCCTAACCACAGAAGACCTTTCAGTGCCACAAAGAACTATTAGAGCTTCCTCTATTCTGGGAGGGAGGGAGGGAGAGAGAGAGAGGGAGGGGGGAGAGAAAGGAAAAAAAAACCATGGTTCTAATCTAAATATTGTATGAACAGTCAACCCACAGGTAAAGGAGGGGGAAATACCAAAACTAATAGCAGCTTCAAGGGAAAATAGATAGAACTTATAAAGGAGAAATCAGTGCCTACTTTTCTATTTGAGCTTCTCAGCACCATGAATGTCTCACCAAGAGAATCAATTGTTTCAAGCGACACAGAAACATTCCCCTTATTTACCGATACAGATGCCCTCTTATAACCAACCACTACCGTATAGCCCAAGTCCAGCAAACCACCTAAAGTCATCCGCCCAACCTGCCAAGTTAAGATAGAAAAAACAAGCAAAATAAACTGAAGTTGGAAGGCATGGATAAAAGAAAAGTAATATATTTTTAAGAAGAATAAATAAAAGCATCCCAATTTGTGTAAATAACACTATCATATGGGAAGAGGTCTGCCTTTTACAGACTCCAAGGTTCAATAATTTTCAACCACACTATGCAGAACCAATTTTTCCATTAAAAAATCAGCACTCTAAATGTACATAACAAGCAGCAAAACTATTCAATTTTCTAGTATTTCAAAATTTTGAGGAACAGAAACCAATTTACAAGAATATAATGTTGTGTAGGAAATATAAGAGAACTCATCTGAATCATATGCCGATTGTTTTTCAATCACACTATGAGCATCTTAAAAACATACTCTCCTCGAGGTTAAGCATCTTAAAAACCATACTCCGCTCGAGGTTAGACCTCCAACTCCTTGCATAAAATGTCGCAAGTATTTTGAACCCACCTAGGAGGTCCCCTAAAAATTTATTCCCTTTTTTTTTACCAAAAAACATGATTACATGTGTATAACTAATACAGGAGACTTACATAGTAGCCGAAACAACATCGGTATGGCCATTAACAATTCTCAACAATATTAATAATTTATGCAAAAAAGTAGCAGAAGTTGACTATCTTATATCAATTCCTTAGCATTTTTTAGTGACTAGACGATGTTCTAGGCTTCTAGCAGATAATCAAGGCTCACTAACCTGTTTATTATGGTAAGTATTTAAAGCATTCATTAGTGATAAAATATTTTAACAGAACTACAAACAACACGCACGCAACACACGCAAAGAAAGTAGTAGCATGTTACAACAAACTCTACTTTATTTTACTCGTCATCGAGGGAGAGAGCATTGAAGACTGCCAATCAGTTCGCAGATAGATTCTTCTTTTTTTTTCTTCTTTTTTTTTTTTCTTTTTTTGATGAATAGATTGTTATTCAAACTTAGCAAGATAGTAAGGCAATATTGATATTTGAAATTATTTCAATCACAGATAATAGATTACTACAAAACAAATCTAGTGCTTCATCAAAAAAGGAACTAGATATATTACCTCAAATTCAGCTTTAGGTCTGATAATAAAATTTTTGTCAACTATCCTCTGGTCACCAAGTGAGAGATAGTACTTAATACCAGATTGTCGCACTTTAATCCAATCATTTATGCGTGCTTCTTCACTTGCAGATGGAGGCCTAAGATACATCTCAATAAAACTGAAATTTGAACAAAATTAAGCAGTGAGACCAACCCAATATCGACAAGTAGCAACTTGAACGAACTATTTACTTATAGACCTACTTGTCTGTATGTGTTTTATTTCCTTGGAAAGCATGGACAGAATGAACATCTGGGAACTGTCAGAAAACACGACATTTTTAGTGTGAGCATGCATGTTGTAACTGTTACCCACATTGAGAAGCTTGAAATCATGATAAGGGAGTTTAATATGACTGTTTGTATCGGGAATAAGAAAAAAACTCAAAATATTATTTTATACAGGATGGTAGAAAGTAATATTATTAATAAGAATTGTAGGCTATAACTGCATAGGTGCAGATTTTAGTGTGCTAAGAGACAATTGCACTGTGGAGAAAAGGAAAAAAATACAAATTTATAAAAAAAAAATCTTTCTTATAGGAAACCAAACAATTTCATTGATGATATGGAATTTTCTAAGCTATTGAAATTTCTACGGTTCCTCACAACCCATAGATTCAAAAAAAAAATACTCTAATAAATTGAAGCCGAAGGATTTTCCTTGACATGGGTGGCCAACCATGAAATAATGGGGAAGCCCTTTAAGCTATATGGGAGAGCCACATGCGAGTTTATGTAGGAGGAGAGTAAGGACTAGAACCCACTTGCAAAAGACCATATGAGAAAAATGTGACCTTGGGATTCGGCCTCTTCTTTGCACATGATACACCAACCTGTGTTTTGGATGGAGTGCCTGTGTCAGACGACACATATTATCTTAAAAGACTTCGTTCAATAGAGATGGGTCTCCAATAGAGATTAGTTAAAAGGAAACATGAACGTTCTTTTCTTGTGTAAAAGAGGTGCTTATAAAAATCCATAATTCTCTTTCAATATCAGCACTTGTGGAGATTCATCCTCTCCCCAGGAAAGTCTCAAAAATGGAGTTTTTCTTGTTTCTAGTGACAGCAATAAGGTGGAAAACCTGATGTTCACTCGTCCTTTTCAACGTTAGCAATACAAGGTTAATGTTAGGCCACCATTTCTTTTTTTGGTTAGAAGAAACAAGAATCATTCAACCATTTTTCCATCTGAACTTCATTGCGTAATCTCAGATTCTCAATACCTAACCCTCCCACTAAACAAGATGGGAACCCCTTCCCATAAAAAATCCCTCATCACTCTCTCAATAATCTTGCTCACCGAAACCAAAATTCTAAACATAGAAAGGAAATAACTAGGAATCCCACTCAAAACCGATTAGATAAGAGTAAGTCTTCCTCCCTTGGAGAAGAAAGCCATTTTCCACGTAGACAAATGTTTCTGAACCTTCTCCACTACAAGATTGACTCTTCGAGCTACCTCCCAAGGGAAGCCCTAGATAAGAGGAAGGGAGATGACTCACTTCACAACCCACCATGGAAGCCTAAGAACTCAATAAGTTGGTTTTTAATTTGATTCCTATTGTAATATTAGGCAATATTAGGCAACCAACTGTAACAGTTTATTCTAGGAAGTATAAACAGGGGAATGCAACCCTTATGTTAGTTTTGTTATTTGTTTATTTATTTTTTAGAAAATTACAATATCAACACCAATTACGTGAAATCCATACTTAAAAGTAATCATATCACAACTGTAACGGTTTATTCTAGGAAGTATAAACAAGGGAATGCAACCCTTGGGGGGCGTTTGGCCCAAGGAGTTGTTGGAGAAGGAGTTGGGGGGAGAAGTTTTATCCCAGTTTGTTCCACGGACTTGTTGAACTCGGATAAAAAATATCAACTCCCCAGACTTCTACCGTAATTACTATTCAAGTCTGACCCGTTTTTCAAGGCAGCACATTTCTTTCTCTTCCTCTCTCTCCCTCTCACAATATTTTTAATTATTTAAAAAAAAATGTAATTTAAACAAAAATGTGTAAAATGACTAAAAATGCAATTCAACCTATTTTTATTATTTTAAATATAAATTAGGTTATTCAATCAAAATTGGTACTTAAATTAAATTCAAAATGGAGAATAAAAACATCAGTTTATTTGGATCCGTTTAAATTAATGGATTAAAATCTTTCAATAAATTAATGGATTAAAATCTTTCAAATTCACATATAATATTTAACACACTATTGTACGACTCTCTTTTATTTCAAAACTATCCAAATAAAATGAATAATTAATGTGAGTGATATTGAAAAAAGAATATGAAGCATTGTGGTCAAAATTATTTTTGTTATCTTCAAAGAAAATTTTTGAAGGACACCTAAAATAAAAAAGCAAAAATCGCATTCTTAAAATTTATTGGAATAAGTTCTGAACAATGAAAATATGAAAAATTATAGAAAAAATTGTACAAAAAAATAGCTAAAATAAACCGTCATTGTTGAGAGATTTTTTTTTTGACAACATGTTGGGGTGGGGGGATTGAACCTAGGACCTCATGGTCACTAGGCGATACATCATGTCGTTGAGCTATGCTCTTGTTGGCCATAAAATTAAAGATGAGTACTAAAAAAAATGGATATATATGCTCTTCCACCAATGATTGGCCATACGATGCACTCAATTAACCAAACGGAAAAAGATCGTCGCTTATGAATTCTAGTAGTACCAAATTCATCCCTTTCTTACTTAAAGAACTTTGAGAGAAACAGAACAATCCAAAGAAGCTAGTAGTCTAGAAAGGTTTGGATGAGGTCAAGGCCAGAAGGAGGGGAAAGAGGGACGGAGGAGAGAGGGCAGAGCATCTCAACTTTGGTGACTGTTGCAACTTGCAATTACACCCACAAACTTTTAATTGCAAAAAAATAAACCCAACTGACCTCTTCGATTAAGTTTTATGTCAGTTTGGCATGTTTCCATTAGTTTGGGCTTATTGGATGGGTTTAGCTGCAAAGTTTGCCGAGGATGGAGAAGGGAAGAACGACGTAAAATAAAGCTAGCTTAAGAGTGGTTGAGTTCCCACTATGTTTATATCCGTTCAAGTAATCGGATCCTCCGAATTTTCCTAGCCCTAATGACTTTTCCGACTCTTCGTTTATTTCATCACTTAGTGCCCAACATTGAAATTGAATTCTCCAAATGTTCCAAGTTTACTTTCATCTTCAATACCGGTGTCGTAAAGAAACCTACTGTTGCTAATCGTGTTGTTCACTTAGCTTGTCATTAAAAATCCCAAGCTCCATTTTCCGTTGGAAGCTTGTTCTCATCTTCAACTTCCTATTCCTTTTTCCTTTGCTTCTCTGCAATTTCCCGTTCTTTTTGTTCTCCTTCACCTTTGCCATTTACAGAGCTCTTTGGATTTACTTCCTCAATAGGTTCAGATCCATAGATTTTCCCAAAAACTTCTTCTATGGAGAAATTCCCATTTTGTGGACTCCCATTATTTGAGTAGGAATTCAAAACACCTAAATTGTGAAGCTTGGACTTTAGCTTCTTCAAATTCTTCCACGAAGTAACAGGTGGAACATTTTATTGTTCCTCTCAAGCCAAAGGATCCAAAAGAAAGGAGCAAAACGAAGCCAAAGGACCTTCTCCCATTATTAGAGTTGTTGCCTTTCGGTCACAAAGAGAACACCAGTTTGGAGAAAGAACATGGTAAGGTCCTATAATGGGTATTTATGCTTTTGTGACTAAACTTCCAAAGAAAAACTACTTTCTTGGAGTATTTCATATTAGTTTACTAACCAAATATGTCTATAAAGAGAATGGACGGTAAAACTGCCATGTTCAGTGCCCAATTCCATTGATCCATGGCCAATAGTTTGGAAACTTCTGAAGGTCATTTACAACTCGGTTTATGAACACAGACTTGGCCCAAAAGGTCCCCTAAACGATTAAATAAACTACAAAAGGATATGGTTAATTTGCAAAATTGAGAAAATAGACAGATAAATATATATTTAAAAATATGGTAACCCAGTTTATAAATTTAGCACTAAGCACTAACTCTGCCAAAGTAGAGCACATTTTCAATCAGTGAAGCGTGACTTCTTTACTCGTCAAGCTAAAAACAAAAGCAAAAACATGTATTTAGAACAAGTTTTCACAAAAAACATCAAGCTAATCTTGCATGACAACAAAATCAGAACATTCACTTTTATGACAAAAAAGAACTACTCTGGGGAAAACTAAACATGAAAAAATCCTCTACATAAGATTAGGGAGCCTAATGTAGAATAATCGACCTCATTTCTACCATACAAAAATAGGTAGTTAGCATAAATAAAAGGATTAGTACAGACCTCACTTCTACATTTCAGCTTGTATATTGCCTCCCTAAATGATGAGACAAAGCTGTTGTTAATTCTTATCTGCAATATTAAAACACATATATAAAGGTAAAGCTGAAGTTTCAGGTACAAAAATAGAGACAAGGCGATAAACCAACCTGGGCATGATGAAGGTCCGGCTCTATGTGCTTTCTAAACAATGGGAAGATGCTATCAATGAGGTAATCCAATGAACAAGAATCTCCAATATCATGCCGAACTTTGGAGAGAAGGTTAAAATGAACCCCACCAACCTAATTTTCCAAAATAAATAAATAAATAATTACTTTTAACATCTTATTAGCAAAAGAAACATCAAAAAGGCTACAGTCATCTCTATAGCACAATTAATGAAATATTTTTTTTTTATAAGCTACCGAGCTTTCATTGAGAATAAATGAAAGATTACAAGGGCATCAAAAAAAAATAAGCCCGAAAGAAGGCCCCTTAAAGAAAAGGGGTCCAATCAAGTAATAAAAAAGCTATAGAATAATTACAAAATAACTGCGTCACCGACGCCCATAAAGAAACTTGAAATCTAATAAGTGACCAAAAAGCACCAGGCTCCCTTTCTGAATTTCTAAAGGTTCTATTGTTTCTTTCCCCCATAAACTCCATAAGACCGCGCAGATCCTAGTCTGCCACAAAAACTTTCCTTTTTCCCGAAAAGGCGGATGGAGAAGGAACTCCTCGATCATCTCTCTAAGGCGTCTGTGCCTAGCAAATTGGACGTCGAACACCTCAAAGAAGAGGTTTCACACATCCCGAGCGAACTCGCAGCTCCACAACAAATGATCCAGGTCTTCCTTCGCCCTCCGACAAATAATACAGCAGAAAAGACCAACCACAGTAAAACTCTTTTTCAAAAGACGGTCTAAACTGTTAACTCTTTCGTGAATGACCAACCAAATAAAAAACTAAATCTTTTTTGGGACTTTCACCTTCCAAAGAGAAGAAAAGGCTAACTCGCTAACCGGGAAAAGATTAAGTAAGCTCTGGAAGAATGAGTTGCACGAGAAACCCTCAGCGGGGTTAGGAGTCCAAAGACGCATCCTTTCTACCCGGACTAAGAGCATGCCCCCCAATAAGAGACAAAAGAGCCATAATATCCGTCGTTTCCCTATTAGATAAAGCCCAATGAAAGCCAAAGGAGAAAGAAGAACTCTCTGACCGATTAAAAAGTCATATCATAACTTTATCTTTCAATTTAAAAGTTCTTTTTTCTTTTTTTCTTTTTTTGATAAAATGGCAAGCTTTTATTTATGAGGAACAGCGGACATCATCGCCCAAAGAGAAACAAGAAATCTAGCAAAAAAAAAAAAAAAAAAAAAATGTTCTTATTAAAGATACATGAAAATACAAAAAAATCATATTTGCCTCATACTTTAGAAATGAAGAATAGAATAACAAGTTACCACTGCAACACGAATATCTAGCAAAGAGCGTAATTTTGCATGTAATGCATAGGTTCCATCGATGATTACCTATAAGAGAAATGCAAAGAAATTAATCCAAAAATCCACAATTCATCATAGAAGCTACAGTAATCACTACTTACCACCCCAGATGAAGTACTCTTTATTACTTTTGAACTGACCCGTTTCTTTAGATGAAAGTCAAAAACTGGGATCGTGGTGTCTTTTCCATTTGTCAAATCCTGCAAACAGAATTACAGCCCATCCATAAATAATGAATACCGAAGTACGGACAATTTAAAACATCAAGTTTCACTGGAAACTACTAATAAAAATTAACTCAACCAAATCAATGCTTGTGCTTTTTTGCAAGCTTTTACAAATTTCAGCACGGACAGTCTCAGATACTGGTGGTGGAAATGGAATTTAAATTTCTGGCAGTAGAAAAAGTAAAGGTCCCTTAAAGAGCCAAGTGAAGCAGACAAAAAAACCTCAAGATTCTGAACTAGAAGATCAAAGTCTATTGAATCCAAATCATTCCCCTCATCCACTCCGTCACGATAGTTTTCCATCGATATAACATTACAGCCAATTACAGATGCCACTTTCTCTGCTAAGCTTCAACAAAACCACATAGCATGACATATCAGGGCAATTAAATGAGGGCAAGTAAACTCTAACCAATGCTTTCTTATCAGGGCGAAAAAGAAAAACAAAATGTTATACCTGGTTTTACCAGAACCGCTTGGACCACCAATGCCAACTGTTACAAGTCCATCTTTTTTCTCTCTAAGTTCTTGAATGGATTTTACTAATAGATAATATCCATGATCGAAAGACTGCATATGTCAATTCCGGAAATGATTAGCCTTATTCACAAGCTTTCAAAGTGCATCAATAAAACCATAATAGTGGTCTCTAAGAATTAGCAGAATTGTCCTTTCCAAATAATGTAGGACAGAATATAGTGAATCACATACAGACACACAGTGAGTATAAATACAAAGAACAATTCAAATGAACCCCAACATGAGCATAACTCAACTGGGTAAGGTCTCAACTAAAAGGTGAGAGGTTCAAATCCCCACCCCCACCTGTTCAACTCAAAACAAAAAAAAAAACAATTCAAGTGAACGAGAAAATCAAAGCTACCAGATTACAATGTGCTCTGCATGACGAAAACTATGAAGAAGAACCAGCATGAATTCAAGAATCAGTAACAAAACCCACACAAAAAAAGTGGATTAAAATTTCAATATAGAAATTTTAGAGATTTCCAAGAACACCCAATACAAAAAATACAATAAAATGAAAAACCCCAATTCAATCGGCTCAAATCAGTAACAAAACAGAAACCAGAATTCAAGCGATTAATTAAACACACCACATGTAGAGGCAGTGATTGAAGGATAGAAGAGGAAGATGTTGAAGTGGAAGGTTGTTTTTGGTAGAAATCTCTGCCTTCTTGGAGAACCCGCTGAACCACCTCGTCATCCATCTTCGATCGTCAGAAAGGGAAAAAAAAAAACAAAAATAGATCTCTGAAATCCGAAATCGAGCGTCTGCAAGTGCGGTTATTATACGAGGGGATTGCGTGTTGAAGAAGCCAATCAAATTGGAGAACAGAAATGAATTGGAGAGACAAGAAAGATGAAAAAGGGATTTGTGTTCGTCATGTGATGATCTTCAAGCTTTTCGCCATCCATACACAGTTCTGCTTCCGAATCTTTTCGCAGAATACGCCTTCCGCTCTGGGTTTTGCTTCCGCAGACATTGTGTGTAATGTTGTAATTTGTATGATCAAATCTTTGTAAACGGTGAAATGGAGAAAATTTATCTCACTTTTTACGAACTTCACCTCCTAATCATATACAAGTCTCATTTTTATGGAAATCTCATTGGTGGATATTCTAGAAAATAAAACATTTAAATTAATAAATAAATATTTTACCTTTTTTTAAATAAGTCAAAAAAAAAATACTTATTTAATAGGGAAATTGTAACATACGAGAGTAAAATAATTAAAAATATAGCATTTTTTTAAAAAATTTGTGGATATGGCAATTTCTATGATAGTATGGTTTATCGCTGATAGACTTAGTTTTTTATAGAATTTTGTCACTAATAGTCATATATCAACGATAGAGTCTATCGGTGATAGCCACTGATTTTTTGTCATATTTGCAAAATGTTTTAAACTTTGCTAAATTTGCAATTATTTTGAGTCTGATTGTTGTTTGTGCAACCAGCTCTATTTAATAATGGGGAAAAATACATTTTTGGTACTAAGATTTGAGATTACGACATGTTTACTTAGCAATCGTAATGAAAATCAATCATTATCAAGTAGCAATCGCAATCGGTTTCCTTTCACGTCGTTTACTTTAGAGATATTTTAGAAAATGTTGATTATAAACTTATTTATTATCACTAGAATTTTTGGAGGTTTTATTTTATGTATTTATTAAATATTTTCTTTATCAAAATATAGTTGCATAAAATAAAATAAATCTAATTTATTAATTTATTTTTATTATAAAAAGAGAATAAGAACACTAAAAGAACAACATTAAAAGGAAGAAGTGAATGAGAGAAAAGTAGGGAGGAATCAAATTGTATTCAATTGATTTGAGGTGTGTTTGAAAGAAAACTTAGGTCATTGATGGCCTAAACTTAGGTTGATGACCAACTTTAAAAGTCTCAATGTTATTCATAAGGAGAGTGGGTCATAGAGAAGACTAGCTAAAATGATGGAGTTGAATGATTATGGATATATATCATAGGTATATATATAACACTCCCCCTTAAAGATTCATTGTATGTAATATATATGTCTCGTTAAAACTTTACTAGAAAAAACTCAATGGGAAATATCCTAGTGAAGGAAAAAGAGTACATTATATTCATATTGCTAGGAAAACCCAATGGGAAAAACCATAGTCAAGAAAAAAAGAGTGCAATGATTTTACTTCCCTCATAGAAACATCACTTGAGATCTTTGAGTCGTCGCATTCCAATGTGGTGCACCAACTTCTCGAATGTTGCGATTGGTAACGTCTTCGTAAATAAGTCTGCCAAGTTCTCCTTTGAATAAATTTGCTGAACTGTGATGTCGCCATTTTCTTCAAGATCATGAGTGTAAAAGAGCTTCGGTGATATATGTTTTGTTATATCTCCTTTTATGAATCCTCCTTTGATTTGTGTTATACATGTTGTATTGTCTTCGTATAATACTATTGGAAGATTTTTGTCAGAAGACAAGCCGCATGTTCCACGAATGTGTTGAGTCATTGATCTCAACCATACACATTCTCGACTAGTCTCATGAATTGCAAGAACTTCAGCATGATTTGAAAAAGTGGTTGTAATAGTTTGTTTTACAGACCGTCATGATATAGCAGTTTCTCTACATGTAAACAAATAACCTGCTTGAGATCTAGCTTTGTGTGGGTCTGATAAATATCCCACATTTGCATAACCTACTAGATCAAAAATTGATTTGTTGTTCCTCGAAGATAACGGAGTACATGCTTAACTTCGTTCTAATGTTCTTTTGTTGGAGAAGAACTATATCTAACTAATATATTGACTGAGAATGTTATACCAGATCGTTTATTACTAACAAGATGCATAAGTGCACCTATTGCACTAAGATATGGTACTTCAGGACCAAATAGTTCTTCATTATCTTCTCGAGATCGAAATATGTTCTTTTTCACATCCAGTTATCGAACTATCATTGGAATGTTCAATGGGTGCGCTTTATTCATGTAAAACCTTTTTAAAACTTTTTGGTATATAAGTTGACTGGTGAATGAATATCTCATTTGTTAAATGCTCAATTTCCAGACCAAGACAAAACTTTGTTTTTCCGAGATCTTTCATCTCAAATTCTTTCTTAAGATATTCTATTGTCTTTGAAAATTCTCCAGAAGTTCAAATTATATTTAAATCATCAACATATACAACAATAATAGCAAATCCTAATTGTGATTTCTTTATAAAAACACATGGACAAATAGAGTTATTTTTATACTCTTCTTTCAACAAATATTCATTAAGATGATTATACTACATTCGTCCGGATTGTTTTAATCTATATAAGGATCTCTGTAATTTGATGGAATATAATTCTCTAGCATATGAATTATATGAATTTAGTATCTTTAATCCTTCAGGGATTTTCATATAGATATCATTATCGAGAGATCCATATAAATATGTTGTGACTACATCGATAAGATGCATGTCAAGTTTTTCATACACACTCATACTAATTAGATATATCAATGTTATTTCATCCACCACAGGAGAATATGTCTCGTCATAATCAATACCAGGCCTTTGCGAGAATCCTTGCGCAACAAGTCTCGCTTTAATATCTTGTGACATTATTCTTTTCATTCCTCTTACATACAAATACCCATTTGTATCCCACAGGTGTACGGACAACTATCGCATATGCGATCGCACAACTATCGCATAGTAGTTTGTGCGATTGCACAGCCATCGCATAGTTCTATGTGCAATCGCCTCATTTTTAGGTCATATCTGCTCATTCCTCTTTCCCCCAATTTCGGTTTTTGGGAGGAAAAACTTCATTTTCTGTCTAGTTTCTTATATGAAGGCTAAAACCTTTGTTGATTTGTCTTGAATTTCATCACGAGCAACTAAGGTAAGCGCTCTAACTTAAGGTTAGGGATTATAACTTTGATGCAATTAGTGAGGGTTAGTGTCTAATTTATAACTTAGCATTTTATTAGCTCTTTGCATCTTCTTCCTATATTGATCTGGAATAGCATGTCTTTCTGATTAGAATTGACGCCCTTAATTGTTACACATGTTAGTTTGTTAAAGATTAGTGACGCGATTGCCTATCCTAATCGCTAAGTAACGAGGGTCTAATCATGACTAAATAATTCGAGTCTAAGTGACAATAGGGGTATGAGTTGCTTATTGTTTTCATGGTGGGCTTTGGGTAAGGACAAAAATCGAACTATTCTACGGAGTAGTTCGTCGCGATGTTTCCTGTCACTGCCTTTTTATTGGTTTAGGACTGATCACCTCAGATTAATTAAGGGGCAAGTTTAATTAGAATTACACGTTTCTAAATAATTTGTTGGGTTGTATGCCACGAGGCTCCGAGTAAACAAATCGTGTGCTTGAGATAGAATAGCTAAGCATGTTAGAATCTCTATGATCTAAGTCGCATCAAAGTAAATCTCGATCTCTTAAATTAGGAGCACAAGTTACAATTTTATTTTCTACTCTTTAATTTTCCGTTAGTTTATTTTCTACAAGTTTTAGTTTAACCAATCCATCCGTTTACTTTTGAGTTTTAATTAAGGCGAATAGAAATTAATTAGGAGAAGTTAATTCGAGGTTCCCTAAGTATCGACCTGACTAGTGACTACCGTTGTCTACAAGCTAATTAGCAAGCCAATTTATAAATGTAATTTGGCGGGCCTCGACAACCCGTATCACCAAAAACCCATAGGTTGTAAATGAATTTACAAAAGAAAACGAGGAGTAGATGAGAAGGTACAAACCTTTAAAGCGAGATTGGTGGCAAAAGGTTATAATCAAAGGGAGGGAGTAGACTATGAGGACACTTTTTCCCCTGTTGCCATGTTAAAGTCTATGCGCATTCTCTTATCCATTGCCACATATTTTGACTATGAGATATGGCAAATGGATGTAAATATTGTTTTTTTGAATGACAATCTTGAAGAGAGCATCTACATGAATCAACAAGAGGGATTCATAAACCAAGATCAGGAGCAAAATGTTTGCAAGCTTACAAAGTCCATTTATGGATTAAAACAAACATCCAGATCATGGAATATTAGATTTGATAATGTGGTCAAAACTTTTGGCTTTGAACAAATTGTTGATGAACCTTGTGTATACAAGAAAATCATCAAGAATAAAGTAGTTTTTCTCGTCCTCTATGTGGATGATATCTTACTCATTGGGAATGATGTGGGTTTCTCACTGATATTAAAAGTTGGCTAAGTAATCAATTTCAACTGAAAGATTTGGGAGAAGCATAATTTGTTCTTGGGATCCAAATTATAAGGGATCGCAAGAACAAAATGCTAGCCTTGTCTCAAAATCTTATATTGACAATATTCTTGTCAAGTATTCGATGCAAAATTCCAAGAAGGGCAATTTTCCTTTCAGGCATGGAATTACAGTATCTAAGGAACATCGTCCTAAGATACCTCAAGAGGTTGAGGATATGAGACGAACTCCCTATGCCTCAACTGTAGGCAGTCTAATGTATGTTATATTGTGTACAAGACCTGACATATGTTATGAAGTAGGGATAGTCGGTAGATATCAATCAAATCCAGGATATTATCATTGGACTGCAGTCAAAACAATTCTCAAGTATCTACCGAAAATGAGAAATTACATGTTTGTGTATGAAGCTAAGGATTTGATCCTTATAAGATACACTGACTCTGATTTCAAAACTGATAAGGATTCGAGAAAATCTACATCGGGATTAGTGTTCACCCTATGTGAAGGAGCAATAGTGTGGATGAGCATCAAACAAGGATGTGTTGCAGATTCTACAATGGGACTGAGTACGTAGCTGCTTGTGAAGCAGTAAAACAAGTTGTATGGCTCAGAAAGTTCTTAGCTGATTTAGAAATAGTTCCAAACATGAACAAACCCATCACACTTTATTGTGATAATAGTGGTGTTGTGGCAAACTCTAAAGAACCTAGAAGCCACAAAAGAGGGAAGCATATAGAGAGAAAATATCACCTTATTAGAGGGATTGTGCAAAGAGGAGATGTGATTGTAACGAAGATAGCATTTGCAGACAACTGTGCTGATCCATTTCAAAGGCTCTTCAGGCTAAAGTATTTGAGAGTCATCTAGAGAGTCTAGGTCTACGAGATATGTCTCACCTTCTGATAGCTCTAAAATAGAGCTATTATTATTTCCTTAATATGGTTTAGAACCGTGCTTATTATTGGTTAAAATGCCTTGTTGTAGGTGAATTCATGGTCGGGAGCTAAAGAAGTTCAAAATTGTGTTCCGGAGCTTAGACGAATGTTTTAGACGTTTCGGGAGAAGAGGAGCTTAAAAAGTGGAGTTTTTGCGAAAATGGAGCAACCAAAGGCTAAAATTGAAGATCAGACCCGAGAGCAAGCGTCGAGACGCTGGCTCGACGCTCCGAAGAGGCGCGCGCTAAATTTTGCGTCCGTAGCGTCTCGACGCTACGACGATTATAAAAACGTTTTTTTTTTTTTCGATTTTAGGGCATTCACTATTCATCTTCTTCCTGAGAATTGCCGTTTTTCTCCCACTTTTTCTGGGTTTTCTTCCATTTGGGCTGTATGAGGACAAGAACCTCCATGGATTCTTGGAGGAGCTTCTTCTCCATGGAGACCTAGAGGTATTAGTGCTTGATTTTGAGTTGGGATTGTAAACTATGGATTGAAGGGGAGATTTGCCCCTTTTTGTGTATGTTTAGCTACTTAGAATTTCTTGCATCTTCTTCCCATGATTGACTTTAATTAGCATGTGTAGCTTAATTATAATTTTTTTTTTTTTTTGAGTACATTGGGGGTGGGGGGATTCGAACCACAGACCTCTTGGTCATCAAATCATACATATGTCAGCTGAGCTATGCTCGCTTTGGCAGCTTAATTATAATTGACACTCTAGTTCCTATACATGCTAGAATGTTAGAGATTAGGACGTATAATTGTCTCAATCGTTAAGTAACAAGGACTTAAGCATGGCTAATTAATTTGAATCCAAGTGACAGTTGGAAGTTTGAATTAATTATTGTCTTCATGTTGGGCTTTGGGTAGGAGAAAAATCGAATTAATCTCCAGACTAATTCGTCGCATGGTTCCTGTCACTGGCCTTTAATTAATTTGGGATTGATCACCTCGAATTGATTATTGGCCAAGTATAATTAGAATTGCACTTATCTAATTATATCATTGGGTTGTTTGAGCTAGAATATGGCCATTCGAATTGCATGCATGAATACCGTAACTAAATTTCTCTGTTGTCGATGATCTGAGTGTCCATAGTGATCAATCTCATTACTCATAATTAAGCATGTTCGTTTAAATTGTCAATTTACCGTTTAATTTTCCGTTAGTGCTGTTGCATGTGTAATCGCCATTTTACCAACCAAATTCCCCATTTTTTCTTAATCACAAATTTAGTTTAATTAAGCTTGAATTAACGCCAGTTCTCTGTGGATCGACCTGGTTACCACTAATTACAAGTTAGCTTAGTGAGATCAGTTATAAATTTCATTTTGGCGAGACTCGACACCCCGAAGGGTGAACGTTCAAAAGTTCACTACCACCTTCTCTAGTGCATGTAGGAGAAAATGTTGGGTATATAGTATGCCCTAGATCACATTATTGTATGCCCCATTGGCTTTAGTGCATGTGGGAGATTGTTAGGTTTTGTGCCCTAAAGTCTCGTAGTTTTGTAATAAACATTTTCTCATTTATGAATAAAATAATTGTTATTTTATATTTTGTAAAACATTATCAAATATTGTATAAAATCCAAGGTTATTAGTGTAATCTTGAACAATATGTAGTTGACATACGTAAGGATCATGTTCAAGTAATAACCTAAGATGTGTATAGTATATGGATAAGGTTGGGTGCCTTATCTTGGTAACACTATTGATATGACCCACTTTGTAATAGTTACAAATGATTTGATCAAAATCGTTCATATGGAGACATGTGAGTGGGGGTATCCTATACAATGAGTTTGTATAAGACTGGACCACGAAATATATAATCTCTCTTTGTAAATCCGTTATTTGAGAAGATTAATATTTCACAAGACGATCATATGTGACTCGATCTAAATCCTGAATGAATTATGAACTCCTGTCTATGAAGACTCATCATTTGATTTGCATGGGTGAGAATAGTCTTTATGACTGATTCAATAAGCCTACCATCTTGGGGACTAGACAAAATAGAGAGCTGAAAACATAATTTCCAGAAGATGAAATTCACTCATTCTCATATAGGGGAGGTAGATGAGTAGTTCTCTTAAGTATTGATTTTGGGACTTGAACAATGTGGGCTCACCCTCTCACTCGCCCGAGAGGGACTTGGTTTATGGTTGGATCATAAACATATTGTTCATTTAGAGATCAATGGCACTTAAGGTATAAGATGCAATTACAGAGGTAAAACGGACATTTGACCCAACTGTAATTGCGGATAACTCGTGAATGATCAACTTGCATGTAATGACTATATCCATGGACACAACTTGTCCTACAGTGCATAAAAGGACAACTCTAGGTTTATAGTGGAGGAACCTAGAGTTAATGAATGAAAAATAATTGATTAATGAGTTTAATTAATTAATTTTTCATCATTGGAGCTTATAATCTGTAGGTCGATACAGTCTCGTTCTAGCTCATAAGAATATTAAGTGATCAATATTTTCCGAAGAAATTTGAAATGTTCAAATTGATATTTAATATATTAGATATATAAAATAAAGGAAAAAAAATATAATGTATTTGATACATAAATATTAAAGGGAAATTAATGTATTAGATACATTAAGAAGAGAAATATATATATATATATATATATATATATATATATATAATTTTTTTTTTTTTTTGTCAAATAGTTTTGCCTTAGGTCTTGTGCTATAAATAGAACCTAAGGGTTGAGCCATTCGAAATAGAAGTCACTCCTAAAAGTTAGAGAGAATTCCACAACCAAAATCAAATGTTAGAGCCAAAGCCATAGCGAAGAAGACTTTGTGGATTCTTCAAAGGTAATTTAAGACTTTGTGGATTCTTCAAAGGTAATTTAATTCATGTTTTTCTATTGTTTCAATTTTATACAAAATCAAAGCGATCCCAATTGGTCTCTAGAAATATTTTAGAAACCAAAGGCTTCCATTGTGAGTTGATGAGATTAATTTCCTACACGACTTGCATGCAATGATTATATCCATGGACAAAACTTGTCCTGCAGTACCCTTGCAAGCTCATAGTAACACAAAAAGCATCAATTTAGTTAAAAGAAAATTTGAAATGTTCAAATTAATATTTAATATATTTTAAAATATATTTTGTCAAATAAAATTAATTCTTAAAGACCCTATAAATATGACCTTTAGGTTTACCGAAAAGGTTGGCGAAACACACTACTCACTCTCCATTCGCAGAGAATTGTTCTCTCAGACTACCTTTCTTTCAAGATGGCTCCCACAAGCCCTGATCCCGTGTTCGAGTCATAGCGATGAATATCTTATGGAGATGGAACACAAGAAGATTATAGTTCTTCAAAGGTAATATAACTTAACTTGTTATTTTAGTTTAATTCTAAATAAATCAAAGATGGTTCCAAAACGCTTTCGTTGTGGGTTTGAAGAGTTCATTCCCTTCAATTGGTATCAGATCTATTTTGATTTGTGTTTAGAATTAACAGTTCATGTATGGTGGGTGTTTTAATTTATCATATATGTAATTTGCGTATTGACTGATTAGGCATATTTATGGCATTAGATTTATGGTTTGATAAGATTGAATTGTAAGAACCCATAAGGGTATAGATTTTTGTTTGTGTTTGTTTTTATGTTTTCGTAAAAGAAGAAGAAAAAAAAAGGTTCGAAGAAGTTTGCCGACAAAGTGTTGTTGTTGATGGAGCGACATACAAACTATGTAATAGATTAAACGTCTATACCTTTTATATTTAACATTTAGAAACCCTATTGGTATCTCACCGCTCATTGCATCCGAATTTTCAAAAAGAAAAACGACCTAGGACGAAGGCATCCATGGACTTTTACCCAACCAATCATCCACTTCAAATTTCTTGAAGTTTGCTTTTAGAATTGATTACATGAAGTCGTGAGTTCAAAAGAAAAAAAATCAAATAAACCCTAATCCTTTCGAGCTTCACAGTTGCTTTAAATGGTTTAGAATGGTAAAAATTTAAGATTATTCATAAGGTAAATTAATTTTTAATAGGATTAAAAATATTGTTCAAAATTCATTAAAGATGGTTAATTTAGTAAGTAATAATTAATCAAATATTAATAGTTTATTAATTAATAAAATGTAAATGGTAGAAGAAGAATATATATAACCTATTTGGAAATTGGAGGATGGTGTCTTTTGTTTGATGTTGTAGGTCACGAGTACAAGCCTTAATTACAAAATGGCAATTTTTTTTTTTGAGAAGGTAAGCGTGGTTGATCTATTTTTTTTTTAGTTTATAAACCCTAAGGCCCGATAACGCATTCAATTTTTTGTTTTATTTTTTATTTTTCTGGTTTCTGGTTTCTGGTTTATGTTTTTTGTTGTTTTTTTTTTTAAAGATGATATATGTTTGATAATTGTTTTTTATTTTTGGTTTTTGAAAACACACAAGTTTGGTTGGATAATTACTATTTGTTTTGTATATTTTTATAAAATATATTTTTTTAAATAATGTTAATTTATTAGAATGTAAAAATTGTAACCTTTATCAAAATTTAATTAAGGTCCAATTATTTGATGAAATTGAAAATTTAGGGTAAAAAATGATTTTTTCTAAAATATAAAGAATTTATTGTGTTGATAATTTAATATATTAGACAATATGTTTATCATTCATAAAGTCAGGAAAATAAAATATGTTAATTGTGTAGAGTAGATATCGGTGTAATATCACAATAATACTAAAATATAATATACTAGAAAAATATTATTTAAATAAAATTATAATATATTATATTAATAATATTTTTATTCTAAAAAATATTTATAATATATTATATTTATAATATATTATATTAATAATATTTTTATTCTAAATAAATATTTATAATATATTATATTAATAATATTTTTATACTAAAAAATATTAATAATATATATATATATATATATATATTTAAGAATATACCAATAATATTAATGACAATTTCCATTGGAAAAAAATATTAGTGACAATTTGATTTCAATTTCAATAAATAAACATTTGAAGATAATTTCAATAATTATATCAAAGTTGAAAAAAAAAACTTGTTTTTGGAAACTTTTTTTTTGTTTTTAAAATTTGTTAATAAATGTAAAACGTGTTCAAAAATTTAAAAATAAAAAACTCAATTAGTTACCAAACATACCTGTTTTTTAAAAATAAAAAATCCAAAATAAAAAACAGGAATTGAATGTGTTATGGACCCTGAATTAATAGATTAACTGCGAATCAAAAAAGTGAAATTTATTGAAGACCAAATAGGTCTTGTATTTAAATTGATGTAATTTAAATAGTTTTCAATTTTGTAGGATATGTGAAATATGCCGGTCAATTTTGCTGGATTCTTTTAATATAAATTATGCATGTTGATGTATGTTTTAAATTGTTATTGATTACATAAAATATGTCATGTAGATTAAAATCTCACCATAGGTTAAGCATAATCATATTTGAATTATTTTTTGAATATAATTATTATATTTGGAAAAATATGATTAAGACACTTTCCTGATTATATTTTTCTTATACGTGAATATAATTGTTATATTTGGAAAATTCAATCAGGATGTTTTCTCCTAATAGAAAAGTCATGTTTTATTAATAAGTATTATGATATTTTTTCAATGAAATTAGAATAGCTCTTTTCTTAATTAGAAGAATTTATTCTTTAAATAGTTTAAATATTTGAATTTAGTTTATCTTTTATTCTAGTAAGATTAGAATATAAGATAATATTTTAATTTTGTTTAAAGGGTTGAAAATGATAAAATTTCAAGATTATAAGGCGAATTAGTTTTTAATAGGATTAAAAATATTTTTTAAAATTCACTAATGTTCATTAATCTAGTAATTAATAGTTAATCAAAAATTAATGAATTTGAAATAAAAATTAACTATAAGGGAACCTTGCCTAAGAAAAGTTACTAGGCCGAGGTACTTAAGTTGTCTGAAAATGAGCACCTCTACCTGAGAACTGACATGGGGTTCAATTAGTTAAATTTTATTTATTTTCATTAAGCAGGCTCATTGTGTAGTTTTTTAAATAGTTTAATATACTTGGTAATTCACATTAAAATTAATCTAACCAACATAATAGTTATGAAAGGGTAGATTGAGAAACTTAGATAAATGAGATTAGCCTAATTTGTCTAAGTAATCGAAAACCTTATTTCAAAATACTTAGTGGGAGAATGACATATGTCAAGATATCCTACGGTCTCTACTATTGATAGATTCACAACGTGAGATTCATGTGAGGCCTCGTTGCGGCTTTTGGACCGTCCTCCCTACGGAAGGTGTTTGCATGAGTCAATTGATAGCTCCAAAATAAAGCTATTATTATGTCCCTAATATTGGCTAGAACCATGTTAAGTATTGATTAAAATGCCTTTTTGTAGGTGATTTCATGGTCGAGAGCTCGAGAAGTCCAAAGACACATTTCGGGGCTTAAAGCGGCGTGTTAGAGCTTCATAGATGCATCGGGAGTGAAGGGGCTTGAAGAATTGAAGAAATGGCAAAAATTGCCTTGAAAAGGGGAGTTTTTGGCCATCAACCCGAGAGCATGCTTGCATGAGCAGCAGCGTCGAGACGCTGGCTGAGCGTCTCGACGCCGCCCCGACGATTTCCAGATTGACGCGCGACAACGTCGAGGCGCTGTCCGAGCGTCTCGACGCCAGCGCGCGCGCGCGACCAACTTAGGGCACCAGCGTCGAGACGCTTGCCTAGCGTCTCGACGCTCCGACGATAGAAAGCGTGAAAACGCTCATTTCTTGCCCAACTTTCATTCTAACTTTTCAACATCATCTTCCTCTCGGGTCTACACCATTGTTGCACCATTTGAGCTCTCATTCTCCTCTTTTTGTATGGTATTAAGCTCTTCCATGGGGGTTTGATTTATTCATCCTCCATGGAAGGCTAAACGAAGATTAGTGTTTAATTTTGAGTTTGGGATTGTGAATATGGATGTTTGGGGAGATTTGCCCCTTTGTAAATGTTGAGCTAATTAGTGTATATCTTGCATCTCTTGCTTGTTCTTCATCAAATCTAGCATGTGTAGCTTAGTTAGGTTGACTCCCTAATTCCTATGCATGATAGAGGGCTAAAGGTTGGGACGTATAATTGCCCAAATCGCTAGGTAGCACGGGCTTAAGCATGGCTAGGTAATTCAACCCAAAGTGACAGTTGGGAATCTGGATTAGTTAATGTTTTCATGTTAGGCTTAGGGCGAGAGAGAAATCGGGTTAGTCTTAGTATTAAGCTGTCACAATGTTCCCGTTACTGACTTATAGTCGATTTGGGGGTCGCTACCTTGAATGGATTATTGGCCAAGAACAATTAAAATTGCACATATCTAATTATATCTTTGGGTCATTTGAGTTAGAAATTAGCCAAATGAATTGTGTGCTGAAGCATGATTAGCTAATAATTTGTATCGATGAACCGAACGTCCATAGCAATCAATCCCATTACTCGGAGTTAAGCACGACCATTTAATTTTGCACTTGTCATTTAAATTTAATTTTTCGTTAGCTTGCACGCTAGGAGCTCCCTTCCCCCAAACCAAATCACAATCACATTTTTACATTCTTTTTACACACTTTTTAGAATTAGCAAATTAGACTTAGTTGAATTAAATTTCTTAATTCCCTGTGGATCGACCCCGTTACCACTAAGCTGCAAATTGCTCGGTGCATTCGGGTTTATATATACTATTTTGGCAAGCCTCGACAACTTGAATTTTGGAGTGTATTCAAAAGTCCTTCTACCAAAATTGGCGTCGTTGCTGGGGAATTAGATTTAATTTAGTTTGATTAAGTTTAATTTGTTTGTTTAAAATTTTTCTTTACCTTGTTTGTACAGTTTCATTCTTTTGTATTATTTTACCCGTTTTTGTTTGAGTTTTTTAGCGCAGTCATTCTTTGAAAATTCAAAAGAAGCGCTGAAATGGAGGTCGGGGGTAATTATGAGCAACAAAGAACCTTGAGGGAGCTTGTGACATCTGAGCTAAGCCGGAACTCATCGAGTATTATGTATCCGGTAGCTTCAGGTAATTTTGAACTTAAAGCTGGTCTGGTTAACTTATTACCTTCTTTTTGTGGTAATACAGATGAGAATCCCGTCAGACACCTCAAGGCATTTCGGATGGTGTGTTCGTCATTTAAGACCGACGGCATCACTGCAGATCAACTCCATCTTAGAGCCTTTCCTTTCACCCTAAAGAAGGAGGCGAGAGAGTGGATGTACTACCTACCGACTGGGTCCATCACTTCTTGGGAAGAGCTGCAGGGAGCATTTTATGTGAAGTATTTTCCGCCTCCCAAGGTCACCGCCCTCAGAAGGGAGATACACAAAATTGAGCAAGGAAAGGAAGAGACCGTTCTCGAGTGCTGGGAGAGGTTTGGTCGATTATGCGAGGATTGTCCCAATCACCAAATAGCTGAACAATCCCTCATTCAGAGTTTCTACTACGGTTTGCTTCCCCAAGGGCAGCAGATGATAGACGCCGCCAGTGGAGGTTCGCTCATGGATAAGACACCCGCCGAAGCTAGAGCCTTGATTTCTAACATAGCTAGAAGCTTGGAGCGGAGTGGAGATGGAGACAAGGAAAAGGCTCACCTGAAGAAGGATGTGGATGAGCTTAAGGCTCAGCTTTTTGAGGTAAGTAATGTTGTTCTTGCCTTAAAGGATGATTTTCTGAAAGTCCAATCTTCTGTTTCAGGTAGATCTGTTGAGGACATGTTTCAAGCTCTCCTTACAATAACCTCAGACAAGCTCGATAACGTTGAAACTCAGATGCAAGGATTTAAGGAAGAAATGTCTCAGATGACTTGCAAGATCAACATGATGGAAGAGCAAACTGAGAGCTTGAGTGCCGTCACATTGAGAAGTGGGAAGCAGCTTCCCACGAGTACCCCGCCGGTGGAAGTCGATCATGGCCGCATCGAGCCACAGACAGAAAATCCCGAACCACGGTGGAAAGGGGTAAATTTCGATCCTACATGTACTAGAGTTTATGTGCCTAAGGCTTCTTTTCCTAGCAGGTTAGCAAGACCGCCCAAGGAGAACTACGAGGAGGAGTTCCTAGACACATTCAGGAAGGTAGAGATCAATATCCCTCTGTTGGATGCCCTAAAGGAAATTCCAAGGTACGCCAAGTTTCTAAAAAGACTATGCACCAACCAGAGGAAGACAAAGGAGAGTGAACGCGTCGTGGTAAGTACGAACGTCTCAGCTTTGATCACAAAGAACTTACCGGTTAAATGCCACGATCCAGGTATGTTCTCTCTCCCTTGTAAGATAGGAGGCATGCACATTAGAAGAGTAATGCTGGATTTAGGAGCCTCCATTAGTGTTATGCCTTATTCCATTTATCAGAAACTGAAATTGAAAGAAATGAAGAAAACAAGAATAGTTATTCAACTTGTTGATAGATCTTCTGTGCTTCCTTTAGGAATAGTTGAAGATGTGTTAGTGTAGGTTAATGAATTAATTTTTCCTGTTGATTTTTATGTTCTGAATATGGATGGAAATTCTTCCTCTTCGCCTGCTTCGATCTTATTAGGTAGGCCCTTTATGAAAACTGCTAAAACAAAGATAAACGTTGATAAGGGCTTTTATCTGTTGAGTATGGCGGAGAGGTTGTTGAGATGCATTTTCCCATTGTAGAAGAGCATGATGAGGATGTATTCTCTCTTTGTCAAATAGATACATTTGAATCTTTAGCACCGAATGAATGCATGACTGTTGAGGATGAGGATGACCCATTATTTTTAACTGATCTTTTTGATGAACATGAGTTGCATGAACCACCCTTGACTGAATTTTGTGATTCAACTGTTTCTGCTTTGACAATTGTTGAGAATCCTGCTAAGCTACTCCCTTCCACTTTGCCATGCACTATAGGAGATAAAATGATTAATCAAGCCATGCTAGATTTAGAACCATCGATTAATGTTAAGCCACATGCTGTTGATAATGAGCTTAATCTGAATGACTTGCATGAAACCGGTTCTATTATGCATTTGGCTGATAAATCCTATGTGCACCCCTTGAAAAATGTGGAAGACGTTTTGGGCAGAAAAAACTGACCTGTACTTTCCTGCTGATTCTTATACTCTTGGAACGAATGATAATCTCTCTCATGTTTTTGCATCAATTTTATGGGAACAACCTTTTATGAACACTGCAAAAATTAAAATTGATGTTGTATGTGTGCAGAAGGCACGAGAGAAAGAATTGTTCATGGTTTTTTGCAGGAAGGATGAAATTAGGAAGATGGATGGGGCATCTTTCAAGTTTGATTATGGATGAGTGAACGCGAGAATACAGTCGAGCAATCGACCTTAAAAATTTGCGCTTCTCGGAGGCACCCGAGCTTGGACTGTAATTCTGTTATTTACTGCTTTGTTTTTGTTTATATTAGCTTTTGAATTTGTTGTTTGTTTGCTTGTTTTCTTAGGAGGAAAGGTGAAATGGCCGACAATTCAAGTTTATATTGGAAGACGATGGTGCACATCTCCACCCGTCGGCTCCACAAAATTCAGGGGAGGTTTTCTGTTCCCTTAGAATTTTGTCGTTTTGATTGTTGAATGCATTGGGGACAATGCATATCTTTAGGTGGGGGTGGAGTTTGTTGAAAGAATAGAGATAAGACTTCTTAGTAGTTGTCGGGCATATGTATACTCTGATTTTTAGATTAGAATCTGAATGCATGTTGTCCGATGAGGACGGTCTGTGATATGCTTGTGAACACTCCGTATTTGTATAATTCGAAAAATTTGTCAATGTATGCACATTTTGAGCCTATTTTAAAAAAAAAAACTTATGCTATTTCCCTACATTCACTGAGTACATAGCCCTCTTATTCTCAGTTCTGTAGGTTTAGAATGATTTTATTTGGTCTGAAACCTTGTTGTCACCCCGAAAGGTACCATTAGGGAGGCTTGATGTGTTAGAAGTAGTAATAATTCATTTGTTGTATAACGAAGCTATTGCCTAAAAAAAAAAAAGAGAAAGCATGAAAATAAAATCTCTAGAGTTGCTCCTCCTTGTGTTGCCCGTGTAACCAGGGGCGATCGTGTAACCCACGGTTGTCACTGCATGAAAGGGAAACTAATAGAAGTGAGCAATAGTCCTCAAAAACGTGAAACTGAGTTTGGTTTGACGTGTTAGGCTCTCTTGGAGAAATAAAAAAAAAGTGGTTAAAAAGGAATAATGGGTACAAAGTACTCAAAGAAAAGAAAGAAAATATAGGCCTTATGTTTTGTTGTTTTTTCTATCGCTAAAAGCCATTAGACTGTTCTTATCGCCATAAGTAGGGGGAAAACGAGTTATAGGGCAGTATAAGGTTGTTTCGGGCTTGCATGAGCTAGGTTGAGAGGTGCTAAACACACACACACGTAAGGGAATAAGAGTAAAAATTTTGGAATGTTTTCAACGTTTGCATGCATTTGATGGTTTTGCATTTATCCAAGTACCTTGTTTCACAAGCATTGAGGTTAGAATTTTCAGCATGCAATTAATTCTTTGAAGATAATTTAGAGTATACCTTGCTCGAGGACTAGCAAGATTTAGGTCGGGGGTATTTTGATAGCTCCAAAATAGAGCTATTATTATGTCCCTAATATTGGCTAGAATCATGCTAAGTATTGATTAAAATGCCTTTTTGTAGGTGATTTCATGGTCGAGAGCTCGAGAAGTCCAAAGACACATTTCGGGACTTAAAGCGGCGTTTTAGAGCTTCATAGATGCATCGGGAGTGAAGGGGCTTCAAAAATTGAAGAAATGACAAAAATTGCCTTGAAAATGGGAGTTTTTGGCCATCAACCCGAGAGCATGCTTGCATGAACAGCAGCGTCGAGACGCTGGCCGAGCATCTCGACGCCGCCCCGACGATTTCCAGATTGACGCGCGACAGCGTCGAGGCGCTGTCCGAGCGTCTCGACGCCAGCGCGCGCGTGCGACCAACTTAGGGCACCAGCGTCGAGATGCTCCGACGATAGAAAGCGTGAAAACGCTCATTTCTTGCCCAACTTTCATTCTAACATTTCATCATCATCTTCCTCTCGGGTCTACACCATTGTTGCTATATTTGAGCTCTCCTTCTCCTCTTTTTGTATGGTATTAAGCTCTTCCATGGGGGGTTTGATTTATTCATCCTCCATGGAAGGCTAAACGAAGGTTAAAGTTTAATTTTGAGTTTGGGATTGTGAATATGGATGTTTGGGGAGATTTGCCCCTTTGTAAATGTTGAGTGATAGCTCCATTTTGGAGCTATAATTATGTCCCTAATTCACGTTTATTATTGGCTTAATCTTGCTTTTATGTGATTATTGCAGGTGTTCCCGGTGATTCGCTCTCGAGAGCGTTTCGGCGCTTTTCGGAGCTTAATATCGCAATTTAAAGGCCTAAGAACACTTCCGGGGAAGATCCATGCAAAGGCATGAATGTTGGGCGCTTTGGGGAAATTGAAGGCAAAATTCCATGCAACAACCCGAGAGCTAGCGTCGCGACGCTGCCAGAGCGTCTCGACGCTCCGAAGTCTGAAGCGCTGATTTGAAGAAAAACCCGAGAGCAAGCGTCGAGTGATAGCGTCTCGACGCTCGCTCAACGCCGCACAAGCGTCTCGACGCTCCGAAGTCAGAGGCGTTAATTTGAAAATCCACCCGAGAGCAAGCGTCGAGCGACAGCGTCTCGACGCTGCGCGAGCGTCTCGACGCCACCCCGACTGCGCGCGCGGATTATTTAGGGCGCAGCGTCGAGACGCTGCCCTAGCGTCTCGACGCTACGACGGATTACTTAAAGTTTTTATCCGTTTTTAGCCGCCATCTTCGTCTTCCACCTCGAGCTCCGCGCCTGATTTGACGTTCCAGCAGCCGTTTTCACCATGGGAGGGGCTAGGAAGCTTGATTTGAAGCCATCCCACACCACACAAGTCATGAGTGAGTAGTTTTACCGTTTTTGGCTCGGGATTGTATAGGAGAAATGTAGTTTGCACTCTTGGTGAGGTTGTAGAATTGAAATTCTGAAATTGGTTGAATGATTTAGTGAATTGATTTCTAATTCTTTGCTTATTCTACGAACATGTTTGAATGATTTAGGACTAGGCACCCTTGATTTTGAGCATGTTTGATTGTTAAAGGTTTTGATGCCGTGCCTCTCTAAACCGCCAAGTAACAAGGATTTACGACACCTTGAGCGTATTGGCGTCCTTGCGCTCTTGGTGATCGTTCTTCCTGAATTAGAATTCCAAATCGACACACTAATTTCGCGTCCAAATTAGATAGTCGTCGCAGTTATAGCTCGTTGCTATCGATCGGTCTTGGGAGAGCCTTGGCCGCCAATGTCCGATCGATATGCTTGATTAGCATGATTTATTATGTTTAATTAATATCCATGGAGCATGTCTGAGTTAATTTATTAATTCGAGACGAGCTGCGCATTCGTTAAATTGTCTAACCCTGATACTTGTCAACCTATGAACCAAGATGCGTGCTAAATTTATTCCCAATCGTCCCGAGTCGAAAACTCCGTTAGTTAAATTTTCCATTGCATTGTTTCCTCTTAGTGAATTAAAAACCAACAAAATCCCCTTATTTCATTTATTTTAATAGTTTGCAAATTTAATTGAGATTAAGTCTAATTAACTTAATTCCCTGTGGATCGACCCCGTTGCCGCTACTCTACTAATAGTTTAGTGAATTCGGGCAAATATAAATTCATTTTGGCGGGTCTCGACAACCCGATGATTGGCGATAGTTCAATAATATCGTTACCAAAATTGGCGCCGTTGCCGGGGAACTAAGTGTAATTCGACCTAATTTAAATTTGATTTGTAGACTTTTAATTTTTACTTTAAAAATTTTGTTTATTCTTTTATTATTTGCAATTTTTGATCTGTTTGTTTAAGTGTGCTAGAAGTGCTTAATTTTTTTTTATTGAGATAATGGAGATTGACGATGAGACTGGAGACCCAAAAACACTCAGACAGTGGACATCGGATGGTATGGGCCACCAACCTTCTTGTATTTCCTACCCAGAAATCTCAGGTGAGTTTGTACTTAAGTCAGGCTTAATTGATCATTTTCCTTCCTTTTGTGGTAAAGCAGATGAAGATCCCTATAAACACCTCAAAGAGTTTCAAATGACAAGTTCCGCGATGAAGCCAGGCGGCATTACTGAAGATCAGCTCTATCTGAGAGCTTTTCCATTCACCTTGAGAGGTGAAGCTCGAGATTGGCTGCATTACTTTCCATCAGGAACCATCTCCACTTGGAAGAAGTTACAGAGTCTATTCTTGGAAAGGTATTTCCCAGCTTCAAAAGCTAGAGCCGTGAAAAAAGATATCCACCATTTCAAGCAAGAAAAGGACGAAGCATTTCACGAATGCTGGGAGAGATTCATTAAACTCTGTGAGAAATGCCCGAACCATCTGATAGCAGAAGCCGCGCTTATCGAATTCTTCTATGATGGGTTGCTTCCGCATGACTGCCAGATGCTTGATGCATCGAGTGGAGGAGCCCTTTGGGAGAAAACACCTGCAGAAGCCCGACAGTTGATCAACAACATGGCTGAGAACCGTCGCCAATACGGGGGAAGGAACGATGATAGCACTCAAAAAGTGCTAATATTTAGCTCCTAAGTCTTGCGAATTAAGTAATTAATTGTGCGTAATTAATATATTTTGTATAATTTAATTACTTAGGGGTAAATCGGACCATTGAATTAATTAAGAGCTTAAAAGAACGTTTAGAGGATAATTTTGATTAATCATTCTGAGTGTTTATACTATGTATATTAATTAATCAAATGATATCTCAATTGTGATAAGTGGTTTGGTGGTGCAGGAGGAATTTGGCAAGTTGCTAGGTCAAGTTCGATTCCAGAGGAGGACAGAATTTTGCATATTTTTCCTTCAAGCACAGACATAGCGTTGAGACACTGCTGTAGGGTCTCAACGCTCCGACTGTATAAAACCCATATTTTAACGATTTTTAGGGCATTCACTCTCGGGTTTGGCTTGTTTTGGCCGTTTTCTCTCTAGAATTTTGGGGTTTTCCCCCCTTTTCTTCTATATCAAAGCAAGGACTTGGTTTATTTAGCTTGGTTTTCATCCCGAGCAAGGTAAGTGCTCTAATTTGAGGTTAGGGGTGAATTTTGATGCGATTTATGAGGGTTCGTTCTTAATTTCGTAACTTAGCATGACTGATTGGGCGAATTTATTTCTTCTAAGCATATCACATGAATGTGTTTGAATGATTTAGGACTAGGCACCCTTGATTTCCAGCATGTTTGATTGTTAAAGATTATGATGCCGTGCCTCTCTTAATCGCCAAGTAACACGGATAAGTTGAGCCATAGGTAATGTGGGTTTCCAGTTGATCTTTGGTTGCAATTTATCTTGAAGGAATAGATAAATCGGAATATTAGCTCAGGCGTCCTAGTTAAACATCCGTCGTAGTGCCCCCGTTACTGTCAATTAGTCAATATGGGTGGCGTTGGCCCCCTGTTGATTCATTGCCACGTTTAATTAGAATCGAACATTCGTCTCTGTTCTTTATTTAATTTAGGATTGATCCCCTCAGATTAATTAAAGAACAGTCCACTTAGCACTCCACGTTTCTAATTAATTATTTGGGTTACTTGTATTAGTAGTTTCGTGCAAGTAAATTACGTGTTCAATTATGCTCTTGCTAAGTATGTTTGAATCCCAATGAATCGAGTCGCATCAAGGTCAACCCCGACCCTTAAAATTAGGAGCACATGTAATTAGATTTAATTATCCGTTAGCTACTTTTTATGCTTTACTTTATTTTTCCATAACCAATCCCCCCTTTACTTTAATGTTTTATTTTATCGTTTTAGTTTGAGTTTAAATAAAAGCAAATAGAATTTAATTAGGAGAAAATAATTTAGGTTCCCTGTGGATCGACCCGACTACCACTAGCTGCAAAGCTCAGTTGTAGCGGAATTATAAATGTTATTTTGGCGGGACTCGACACCCCGAAATTTATAGGATATTCAAAAATCCTAGTACCAAACGAACAAGCTAAAATGTCTACCGACATAGAAGAGCTCAAAGAACAAGTGTCTCAGGTATTTGGTTTAATTCATACGATGCAAGAAAAATCATCTCAGGCTGTTTCTTCCATTTCAGGTCAAGCCCTTGAAGGCATGTTCAAGTCACTTATGGAATCTAGCAATGAGACCAATTCGCAGATGCGGTCTCTAAGAGATGGGTTAACTGAGGTGAAGGAAAGAATGAGCAAGATTGAATTCAATGCGGAAAGCGTTAGCGCGATAAATCTCAGAAGTGGTAAAGAAGTGCCATCTCAAACCACTCCCGAGAGTTCTAACAAAGATTCAGAGATATCTCCAGATAAGTGTTCTCAAACACCCTCTGAAACGGCTGTAGCTTCTTCTTATATTTCTATGAAGTCTTACACTCCCGTTGCTCCTTTTCCTAGTAGGTTGGCGAGGCCACCTAAGGAGGTCGACGACGCGGATGTTCTTGAGACGTTGAGAAAGGTTGGGATCAATATACCGCTGCTTGATGCAATTCAGCAAATCCCAAGGTACGCTAAATTTCTAAAGGAGATGTGCACCATGAAGAGGAAGACCAAAAGTGCTGAGAGAGTCGTGGTAAGCAAGAATGTTTCTGCACTGATAACCCAAGGTATTCCAAGCAAATGCCAGGACCCAGGTATGTTCCTCTTGCCATGTACTATAGGGGATAGAGAAATCGAGCACGCCATGCTAGACCTAGGAGCCTCAATTAATGTTATGCCATACTCAGTCTACAAGAGCCTCGATTTAGAAGGTATGCAGGAAACTAGTTTAATTATCCAGTTAGCTAACATGTCTTCTATTCATCCTCCAGGGGTGATTGAGGATGTGTTGGTTAAAGTTAAGGATTTGATCTTCCCTGCTGATTTTTATGTGATAAATATGGAAGAAAACACGTCCACTACTTCAGTTTTACTAGGTAGACCGTTCATGAAAACCGCTAAGACAAAAATTAATGTGCATGATGGTACCTTATCTGTTGAGTATGAAGGGGATGTGTTCGAATTTAATGTATTTGATGCCATGAAACAACATGCTGATGTGCATTCTGTCTGTAAAATCGATCTTATAGATACTTTAGAACAAGAAGAATGCATGACTGTTGTTGATGGGGATGACCCACTCGTTTTTACTGAAATTGTTGGCGAGGTTGAAAGTAGTGTTCCCATATTGTCTGACTCATCTGAACAAACTACTTTTGCTTTAGAGACATGTGAAAAGCCAACTAAAATATTACCATCTCTTTTGCAGGCTCCCAAGTTGGAACTAAAGGAGTTGCCGGGTCATCTCAAGTACGTATACTTGGGTGAGGTGGAGACACTCCCGGTAATTATCTCCAAGGAGCTTACATCGGAGCAAGAAGGCGAGTTGGTTGAGGTCTTGAAAAAGAACAAAAGAGCCATAGGATGGTGTTGCGTGCTCAATGTGTAAAAGAAATAAGCAATAAGAGAGAGAGAGCACTCAGAACATGCAAGCATACATGATCTTATAGCAAGTAGTAAGTATTTTTTCATTCGTTTTCCCACAGAGATTTATTATTAGCTACTCGTGAAGTGTATTGTTAAGTAAGAATGGGTGGATTTGAAGGGGTAGATTTGGTTTTAAAATTCCTATTTACTACTGAATATATAAAGGGTAGCAACATAAACAAGTGCAAGTCAATGATAAACTTAAATGAAAAGAGAAGAAATTAATAAACGAAGAGAAAAGTAGCGAGGCAGAATTTTTAACTTAGCAGAATTGCGAGAACAGCAATTCTACCGCAATGTTACTAACAGCGAAAGTGTGTAAAATGGAGAAACAAGGGCAACTAACGACTCCTCTATAGGCATTTTCTCACGATTCTCAAGCATTGGATCAACTCACTATGCATCAAACTAACTCAATCTCATGTATCTTCCGATTTCATGCATTAGATTCTTTAGTTTACTCATGTCCAAGTAAGGTCTTAAGCATCTTGTTAAAGCAGAAAGTTATGGTTTGTACTAGGAAAACGCCTATTCCTAGGTCGTTTTCTGGCTACCTTGAGAGGCTAGCATGAGTGTATGACTCTGAACTCTTACTCCTTCCAGAGGTTAGGAGTTCTTTGGACAAAATGGATGGCCAATCGAAATTGCCCGTGGGATGAAGCTTACATACAATCAATGCATTCGAGAGCTATCCTACATGCTTGGTTCACGTTTTTTAGCCTATAGTATTGTCATTAGCATGCCCCTATGTGACTTAGCTACTCATGGATATAGAGAGAACAGAAAGAATAGATGAAGTAGACATGCTTAGAAGGAAATAAAAGACAAAACAGCAAGGAAAAGCAGTAGACAGCAAAGGTAAAAACAAAGTGTGAAATAATGAATTGTGCTTTGATTAATCGATTGTTTGAATGAACAAATGGAAATTTGAAGTAAATAACATAAAGACAGACAACAACGAAATAGAATGGAATGACTAATGGAAAGGAAATAACAACACAACAGTACTGGAAATGAAAAGTAAAAGACAGAAAGCAGTAAATGAGCTTGAACGCCTCGTCGCAAACGCCTCGGCTGAAGGATGAGAAAGATCAGCCCTGCTTGGATGAATCCAATCAGAAGAGAAGATGAATCTTCTCTCCTTCCTATCAGATTGACGACTCCAACAGCTGAACCTCTCAGACCAACAGACGGAAAAGGAATTGAATGGGAAAGACTGCGCTGCGAAGAGACTTCTACGCTTTCGAATGATGATCAAACCCTCTACTTTGACCCCCTTTTATAGTAATCTGCAGGTGCGTTTGGGCCAAGGAGAACCATCCATCCTCAACGTCGTACTTCAAAATGGATGGAGGAGAAAGAACGAATCCCTGAAATAACGGAAAATAACAGAAAAAGATCAGTCAACTTACGGATTTCACTTGAAACATTGCGGTTTTAGCAATGTTTCCGCAATGCTGCCGCAATGCTCATTTTTCCTTCTTTTAACTTTGTTTTTCATTCCTTTTCTTTCCTTTTGCACACAAGTCCTAATTTAGCTACCTTCTTCTAATTCTCATATATAAGCATAGGTTTAAGCTAAATCCTATCAAAAACACCTAAGAGTGTACATCTTTCTAAGATAAATAAGTCCTAAAAAGGTCACTTTTGGAGACGTAACAGATGGACATTGGCAGACTTGCACGGGTTGAGTCCAGTGCTGTGCATGCATAAGATTCGGCTGGATGAGGGAGCAAAGCCATCCCGAGAGCCTCAGCGGAGACTGAACCCAGCAATGAAAGAGGTAGTGTTGTCTGAGATACACAAACTCCTGGATGCAGGTATTATCTTTCCCATTTCTGATAGCCAATGGGTTAGCCCTATTCATGTTGTACCTAAAAAGACGGGCATAACTGTTGTTAGAAATGAGCGGGGTGAGTTAGTACCTAAGAGAGTGCAAAATGGATAGAGGATGTGTATAGATTTTAGAAAACTGAATGATGTGACTAAGAAGGACCACTTTCCTATTCCCTTCATAGATCAAATGGTGGAGCGTTTAGCTGGGAAGCCATTCTTCTGTTTTCTAGATGGTTTTTCTGGGTTTTATCAAATTCCCATAGCCCAGGAAGACCAAGAAAAGACTACTTTTACCTGTCCATTCGGAACTTACGCATATAGGAGAATGCCCTTTGGGCTTTGTAATGCTCCGGGGACTTTTCAGCGATGCATGATGAGCATATTTACTGAATTCGTAGAAAAATGCATCGAAGTCTTTATGGATGATTTCACTGTGTATGGAAGTTCATTTGAGGATTGTCTGTTTAACTTGTCTAGAGTCATGGAAAGATGCATCGAAACTAATCTTGTTTTAAATTTTGAAAAGTGTCATTTCATGGCCAGTCAGGGCATAGTATTGGGTCACGTTGTGTCAGCTAAGGGGATAGAGGTTGATAAAGCAAAAATTGATGTCATATCTGATTTACCTTACCCCACGAACCTTCGGGAAGTGCGTTCTTTTCTTGGTCACGCAGGTTTTTACCGCAGGTTCATTAAAGACTTCTCGAAGATAGTGACTCCGATGACAAGCTTGCTGAAAAAGGATGTCCCATTCTGTTTTGACAAGCAGTGCAAGCTCGCCTTCGACGTTCTGAAAAAGTGCTTGACCAACGCACCCATCATTCATCCACCGCAGTGGGGGACTCCCTTCGAGATCATGTGCGACGCAAGCAATTATGTCGTGGGCGCTGTGTTGGGCCAGAGGATAGACAAGAAGAGCCATGTGATTTATTATGCCTCCAGGACGCTCAACTCCGCGCAAATTGGTTACACAACAGAGAAGGAGCTGCTTTCCATTGTTTTCGCTCTTGATAAATTTCGGCCATATATTCTTGGATCTAAAGTAATTGTTTTTTCTGATCATGCAGCAGTTCGTTATTTGATGAACAAGAAGGACTCGAAACCTAGACTGCTCAGGTGGGTATTACTACTCCAGGAGTTCGACGTCTCGGTCCAGGACAGAAAAGGATCAGAAAATACCGTTGCTGACCACTTGAGCCGCATTGTGCGTAATGAGGATGACTTGCCTCTGAATGATGAGTTCCTGATGAAGTTCTCTTCCAGGTAAGTGTGGAGACGCCATGGTACGCCGACATTGTCAATTATTTGGTCACAGGTACGTTCCCATTCGACTTTTCATATAACCAAAGAGCTAAGCTGAAAAGCGAAGCCAAAACTTACGTTTGGGAAGAGCCCGTTTTATGGAAATTTTGCGCTGACCAAGTAATTAGGAAGTGTGTCCCTAAGTCTGAACATAGGTCCATACTTACTTTTTGCCATGAATTTGCATGTGGGGGACACTTTGGGCAAAATAGGACTGCGAGAAAAATTTTAGATTGTGGGTTTTTCTGGCCATCACTGTTTAAGGACTGCTATGAATTCTGCAAATCTTGTGATCAGTGTCAGAGAAAAGGGTCCATCACTAGTAGGAATGAAATGCTCCAAAACCCCATTTTAACTTGTGAAATTTTTGAGGTTTGGGGTATGGACTTTATGGGACCCTTTCCCCTTCATTTGGCTTTATTTATATTCTGTTGGCTGTGGACTACGTGTCTAAGTGGGTGGAGGCTAAGGCCACATAAGTTGATACTGCTAATGTTGTTTCCAGTTTTGTCAAATCCAATATTTTCAGCAGGTATGGAGTTCCACGGGCCATCATAAGCGACCAGGGGAGCCACTTCTGCAATAAGACGATCCAGGCCTTGATGAGGAAGTATGGGGTAAATCACAAAATCTCTACCCCGTACCATCCTCAGACCAATGGCCAAGCAGAAGTTTCCAATCGAGAGGTGAAGAGCATCCTCGAGAAAACAGTAAGTCCAGGAAGGAAGGACTGGAGTTTGAGGCTGGACGACGCTTTGTGGGCCTACCGTACGGCTTACAAAACCCCCATAGGGATGTCTCCCTACCGGATGGTTTTTGGTAAAGCCTGTCATCTCCCAGTGGAGATCGAGCACAAAGCTTACTGGGTCGTGAAGAAGTGTAACATGGACTTTGACATGGCGGGCGAAGAAAGACTCCTCAAATTGCAAGAACTAGAGGAGCTTCGCCTGGATGCATATGAGAACTCGAAGACCTACAAGGAAAAGACCAAGATGTTCCACGACAGACGAGTCGTCAGAAAACACTTCGAAGTTGGTCAGAAGGTCCTCTTGTTCAACTCCCGCCTGAAGTTCATGCCAGGTAAACTTCGTTCCCGGTGGCTTGGTCCTTTCATTATAACTGATGTCCATCACTATGGTGCAGTCAAGATTCAGAGCCTGGATACAGAGAAGGAATACACGGTGAATGGCCAGCGACTGAAGATCTTTCATGAGGGAATGTCAGAGGACTTCGACGACCATGCCTACTTGAAAGAGCCAGATTATGAGAAAGGATAAAATGAGTTTTGGTAAAGTCGAGCAATCGACTCTAAAAATTTGCGCTACTCGGAGGCACCCGAGCTTGAACTGTACATGCTTTTTGTTTACTTACCGTCTTTAGGATTAGCTTAGGTTCTTACTCTGATGTTGTGAATTTTTCAGGTGAAACAATGGCTCGTCCTTGCGGTCTATTTGCTAAGGTTATAGCGCACTCTCCAACCCTCTAAGTCACAATTCAGGGAAGGTTTTCTTTCCTTTCATTTTGACTGTGCGTATTTGGTCCAATGAGGACATTGTCAATTTCTAAGTTGGGGGTGGTGGGTTGTGCCTTATAGTGATTGTCGAGCTTAGTTGTGGAATCCTAATTAACTTGTTGAGTTATGGTGAAAGCATGCTAGTCCGATTATGAAATTCTGTGATGTACTGCTAAGGTCTTCGTATGTGTGTTTGTCGTGAAATTCAGCATAATTGCATATGTTAAGGCCATTTTGAATTTTTTTTCAAATTATTTCCCTGTTTAAGCTTCGCATGTTAGCACTCTATCTTGGATCTGTGGGTTTAGGGTAGCTCTATTTGCTTTGAAATTCGTTGTCACCTCGAAAGGCAACCTTAGGATGGGCTAACATTCGCTCTTGTTTGTAATCCGTGCGCTTAAATTTTAACATGATTTTTAGGCTAAAAGAAAAGGAATGCATATTTTATAAAAAGGAAAAAGTAATCTCCTGAGGTGTTCCTCCTTTCTGAGTTGCCTTAGTAGCCAGGGGCGGTCGTGTAACCCACGGTCGCCACTGCATGAAAAGGAAGCACAAAGAAGTGAACGCTAGTCCTTAAAAATGTGAATTTTGCCCGTAGTCAGATGCACTGTGCAATGAAATTGCAAGCAAGCTGAAACGAAAGTAAAATTGACATGTTAGGCGCTCATGGAGATCAAAGAAAAAGAGAGAAAAGATGCCTTGCGATCTATTACTTGCTTAGACGATGAATTGCCCTTAGACTGTTCTGTTTAGCCATAAGTAGAGGGAAGGCGAAATTTTAGGATGGGTAGAGCTGTTCTAAGCCTTTGGAAATCTAAGATCGAAAAGCTAGGACCGAAGCATAAATAGGGAAGCATCTTTAAATTTTTTGAATTGTTCTTAACCAATGCATGCATGCAGCTGTTTCTTTCGAATGCAAATGCCCTGTCGTTTCCAGTACTGAGAATCGAGTCCCTAGCATGCATTCTCGTTTTATTTTATTAATCAGAATTCCACCTTGCTCGAGGACTAGCAAGAATTAAGTTGGGGGTGTTTGATAGCTCCATTTTGGAGCTATAATTATGTCCCTAATTCACGTTTATTATTGGCTTAATCTTGCTTTTATGTGATTATTGCAGGTGTTCTCGGTGATTCGCTCTCGAGAGCGTTTCGGCGCTTTTCGGAGCTTAATATCGCAATTTAAAGGCCTAAGAACACTTCCGGGGAAGATCCATGCAAAGGCATGAAGGTTGGGCGCTTTGGGGAAATTGAAGGCAAAATCCATGCAACAACCCGAGAGCTAGCGTCGAGCGACAGCGTCGCGACGCTAGCTCGACGCTGCCAGAGCGTCTCGACGCTCCGAAGTCTGAAGCGCTGATTTGAAGAAAAACCCGAGAGCAAGCGTCGAGTGATAGCATCTCGACGCTCGCTCAACGCCGCACAAGCGTCTCGACGTTGTGCGAGCGTCTCGACGCTCCGAAGTCAGAGGCGTTAATTTGAAAATCCACCCGAGAGCAAGCGTCGAGCGACAGCGTCTCGACGCCACCCCGACTGCGCGCGCGGATTATTTAGGGCGCAGCGTCGAGACGCTGCCCTAGCGTCTCGACGCTACGACGGATTACTTAAAGTTTTTATCCGTTTTTAGCCGCCATCTTCGTCTTCCACCTCGAGCTCCGCGCCTGATTTGACTTTCCAGCAGCCGTTTTCACCATGGGAGGGGCTAGGAAGCTTGATTTGAAGCCATCCCACACCACACAAGTCATGAGTGAGTAGTTTTACCGTTTTTGGCTCGGGATTGTATAGGAGAAATGTAGTTTGCACTCTTGGTGAAGTTGTAGAATTGAAATTCTGAAATTGGTTGAATGATTTAGTGCATTGATTTCTAATTCTTTGCTTATTCTACGAACATGTTTGAATGATTTAGGACTAGGCACACTTGATTTTGAGCATGTTTGATTGTTAAAGGTTTTGATGTCGTGCCTCTCTAAACCGCCAAGTAACAAGGATTTACGACACCTTGAGCGTATTGGCGTCCTTGCGATCTTGGTGATCGTTCTTCCTGAATTAGAATTCCAAATCGACACACTAATTTCGCGTCCAAATTAGATAGTCGTCGCAGTTATAGCTCGTTGCTATCGATCGGTCTTGGGAGAGCGTTGGCCGCCAATGTCCGATCGATATTCTTGATTAGCATGATTTATTATGTTTAATTAATATCCATGGAGCATGTCTGAGTTAATTTATTAATTCGAGACGAGCTGCGCATTCGTTAAATTGTCTAACCATGATACTTGTCAACCTATGAACCAAGATGCGTGCTAAATTTATTCCCAATCGTCCCGAGTCGAAAACTCCGTTAGTTAAATTTTCCATTGCATTGTTTCCTCTTAGTGAATTAAAAACCAACAAAATCCCCTTATTTCATTTATTTTAATAGTTTGCAAATTTAATTGAGATTAAGTCTAATTAACTTAATTCCCTGTGGATCGACCCCGTTGCCGCTACTCTACTAATAGTTTAGTGAATTCGGGAAAATATAAATTCATTTTGGCGGGTCTCGACAACCCGATGATTGGCGATAGTTCAATAATATCGTTACCATTGAGCTAATTAGTGTATATCTTGCATTTCTTGCTTGTTCTTCATCAAATCTAGCATGTGTAGCTTAGTTAGGTTGACTCCCTAATTCCTATGCATGATAGAGGGCTAAAGATTGGGACGTATAATTGCCCAAATCGCTAGGTAGCACGGGCTTAAGCATGACTAGGTAATTCAACCCAAAGTGAAAGTTGGGAATCTGGATTAGTTAATGTTTTCATGTTAGGCTTAGGGCGAGAGAGAAACCGGGTTAGTCTTAGGATTAAGCTGTCACAATGTTCCCGTTACTGGCTTATTGTCGATTTGGGGGTCGCTACCTTGAATGGATTATTGGCCAAGAACAATTAGAATTGCACATATCTAATTATATCTTTGGGTCATTTGAGTTAGAAATTAGCCAAATGAATTGTGTGCTGAAGCATGATTAGCTAATAATTTGTATCGATGAACCGAACGTCCATAGCAATCAATCCCATTACTCGGAGTTAAGCACGACCATTTAATTTTGCACTTGTCATTTAATTTTCCGTTAGCTTGCACGCTAGGAGCTCCCTTCCCCCAAATCAAATCACAATCACATTTTTACATTCTTTTTACACACTTTTTAGAATTAGCAAATTAGACTTAGTTGAATTAAATTTCTTAATTCCCTGTGGTTCGACCCCATTACCACTAAGCTGCAAATTGCTCGGTGCATTCGGGTTTATAAATACTATTTTGGCAAGCCTCGACAGCTTGAATTTTGGAGTACATTCAAAAGTCCTTCTACCATCAATATCAAAGTGAATCTCTTGAGAAAATATTTTTAAATAGTAAGTGGGATAATGAAATGTGTCAACATATCCTACGTTCTCTATCATTGGTTCATAACGTCAGATCCATGTGGGGCGCCAATGCTACTTTTGGACCGTCCCCTACGGAAGGTGTTTACATGGGCCAATATCAGAGTGAATCTCCTAAGAAAGATATGATTGTAATTTAATTTTTTATACTTGACTTACCTTACGGCGACACTTGTTAGGATAAAATTATAGAATCTAAAATGAGGGGTTACACTTACAAAGAGTTTATTAAGGTTGATAATGATTTTCTTGACCAAACTAAAGCTAACCAAATGTTATAGAAATTAGAATTATTTTGGCATAACACTTGTTGAGATTCTCTCAGTTTAGTGATGAAACATTTGACCTACCCTACGACACACTTGTTTTAACTCACTAAAGCTAACCAAATTGTTTGTTTTTTTATCTTGAAATTGAATGAATATTGATTGCATGTTTTCTTTTATATATTTCAATATAATGTTTATTTGTCTGAAATTTAATTTTCATTATTGGTTTGTCAAATTGAGAAAATAATCACTTGAAAAAATAATATTAACATTGTTGGATTTTATGTCCTAAAACCCGTGGTTTGTAAACATATTATGCTTGTATGTATTCTTTTTAGCAATAAAAAGTTATTGAGTTTTATTCAGTAAAAGCGTTTACTGGAATAAAGTGAAACGTGTTTGTATTAACCTATACAAATAACCAACACTCATGGCAAAGTATGAGTACTTGAGCTTCATGTATGACATGATTGTGGATCAGACTCAAGTAGACAGTCAAAACGGTCTATAGTATATGGATAAGGCTGGGTACCTTATCCAGGTAACACTATTGGATGCGGCTCGCTTTGTATTGTACAAAACGATGTGATCTGAATCGTTTCACATTGAGATGTGCGAGCGAGGGTGTCCTATGCAATGAGTTTGCGTAAGACTGAACCACGAAACTATGTTGATCTCTCTTTATAACACCGTTTACTGAAGAGACCGACTATTTCATATGATGACCTAGGTAACTCCAGCATAATCCTGAGCTCGCTATGAACTCCTATTTATTCAAGAGTATTCTTTGACTTGCACGGGTGGGAGTGACTTATTAGCGCTGACTCAATAAGCCTACCATCTTGGGGATAAACTCGAATAGGTGGCTGGGGACATAGTACAGCAAGATGGAATTCACTCCTAACCCGCTTTTAGGGTTAGTAGATAGGTCGTTCCCTTAATAGATGACTCCGGGGCTTGAACAATGAGCGCTCACCCTCTCTTGATCATAGAGGGTTTTGATCTGCTGGTTGGACCACATATCAATTGTTCATTAGAGGTGTCAGTGGTACTTAAGAAACAAGAGGTAATGTAGGGGTTAAACGATATAAATGACCTTGCTGCGATTACAAACGACCTGTGAAGGATCGACTTGCCGATGACGGTTATATCTAGAGGACATAAAATATCTACAGTGAGGAGAGTGCAACCCTCAGATTATAGTGGAGTCTCCGGGGGTTTGACGAATGTTGATTAGTTCGGTTAAAAGAGTTTTGACCGGATAATCTCATAACGTTGGAGCTCATGATCTGTAGGTCCTTTAGGTTCTCCTGGTTAGCTCGGACAAAGCGGTGTAGCATTGCTGTAGGGTAGAATTTGGAGAAATCCGAATTTGGGTCTGTTGATTGAGGTTGAACGTATTTAAATATGATTTAAATATGTGACCGGAGGAAAATATGAATAGAGATTCATATTGGAAAAGGTGGTTTTCGATAAACCGAGGTTAGTTTTATTATTTAATTAATATTTGATATTAAATTAAATAATAAAATAATTAATTATAATTGTTTTAATTAATTATAATTAAAATTATTATTATAATAATTTTATAAACTTAATGGGTCTTTCATGCTTTGCATGAGAAACACCTATGGAGTTCATTAAAACCCATTTTCCCTACTTGCTTAAAAATGAAGTTTTCTTCATTTTTGGGTTGACCAACCCTTGACCATGAAATTGTTGGACAATTTTTCTCTCTCTCTCCCTCAAGCTCTTTCCTCTCTCAGTTCTTCAAAGGTTGAAGAAAAAGAAGAAGCTTGAAGGAAGTGAAGCTCTAAAGAATTGGTGCTAGAATTGAGGTGTTCTTGTGAAGAATTGAAGAGGTTTGAAGTGTTCATTCTTCTTCCCTCATCTTCCATTTTCAATTGTTGAAAGTTTTGTGAGAAGAAAGCTCATAACTTGTACTTGTTGAAGTGTTCAACACATTCAAGTTGGGTGTTTACTTTCTTCTTCATTCAAGCCACCATATTCATCTTCTACCTCCAAACTCTCCTCTCAACAAACCCCCTTAGCTCAAGGAGTACCGCAACTCCGCTACTAAGCCCGAGGATAATCGGGACTCCTCTAAGGGTGATCCTCGTCCTGCTGAGTTTGTGACCTGAAGGGAAGAAGAAGCAGAAGTTGCTGTGGAGACGAGTAGACAGACTTCTGCAGAAAAAGGTATGTTTTTTGCTGTTTCGCCCTTGTTGGTAAATTTACCGGTTGTATTTACCGGTCGGTATACCGGTGATACTTACCGGTGGAAATTTATCGGTGGCGTGGTTTAACGCTCTGTTTAGCGTTTCCCGTTGGCTCTTCGGTCAACATTTACCGGTCGAGATTACTGGTGAACGATTTACCGAAGGAGATGACCGGTATTGATTTACCGGTCTTGTCTACTGGTTTATCGATATACTGGTGTAAGCTTTCGAAGCTTACCGGTATCGGTTTACCGGTCCAAGGCTTACCAGTCTAAAACTTACCAGTGTAAGTTTACCGGTTTACTGGTGAAAGTTTAATGAAACTTTCTGAACCGGTTTATCGGTGGTAACTTATCGGTCCGATTTTACCGATATGAATTTACCGTGTTGGGTTTTATGTCCTAAAACTCGTAGTTTGTAAACGGTTGTGTTTGTAAGTATTCTATTTAGCAATAAAGAGTTATTGAGTTTTATTCAGTAAAAGCGTTTACTGGAATAAAGTGAAACGTGTTTGCATTAACCTGTACCAATAACCAACACCCATGGTGAAGGATGAGTACTTGAGCTTCATGTATGTTATGATTGTGGATTGAGCTCAAGTAGACAGTCAAAACAGTTTATAGTATACGGATAAGGCTGAGTACTTTATCCTGGTAACACTATTAGATACGGCTCGCTTTGTATACTACAAAACGATGTGATCCGAATCATTCCACATGGAGATGTGCGAGCGAGGGCGTCCTATGCAATGAGTTTGCATAAGACTGAACCTCGAAATCAAGTCGCTCTATCTTTATAACACCGTTTACTAAAGAGACCGACTTTTTCATATGATGGCCTAGGTAACTCGATCTCAATCTTGAGCTCGCTATGAACTCCTATTTATTCGAGAGTATCCTTTGACTTGCACGGGTGAGAGTGGCCAGATCGCCGACTCAATAAGCCTACCATCTTGGGGATAAACTCGAATAGGTGGCTGGGGACATAGTATACCAAGATTGAATTCACTCATAATTCGCTCTTCAGGGTTAGTAGATAGGATTTTCCCTTAATAGCTGACTCTAGGCTTGAACAAGGGTACCCACTGTTAACTCTCCAAATGAGAGTTATTTAGGCCTGAAAGGAAGAAAATGAGGAGCCCTCTTTACGAAATAGAAAGTGATAAGCTGGTAAATGTGTTGAATTAGTGAATATTTGAGAATAGTCTAGCATTTGAGCCTTGTGTGATAATTGTACATATTTGAGCTCTTTTGTGCATAAATAATTTCGCTTTTATCTTCTCAGGTGTCGCTAGAATTTCGTGTGGGTTGCAACGTGTGGCGAAGAGTGTCCAATGTTATTGAGGAGCTTTGCGGCCGCATCGCGGTTGCAAAGCTGACATCTTTAAGAAACTTTGCGAGCGCGAAGCATCAACAAAAGTTGTACCCGATCCAGCAGAATTGTCAGCACTTGTCTCCTGCCGTACTCTCAGAATGCCTTTTCCATTTGTAGCCCTTCAATGAGGATGCAAAGGACATTTTTAGGGCGAACTTTGATGAAAACCCTGGAGTATATATAGAAAAAGGAGGAAAGAGACAAGTAGAGAGTTGATAGGGGAAAAAGTTGTAGAATTCAAGAAGAAGCTCTCGGTTTTCAGAGCTTTTGGGAAGAAGAGAAGAATTCCTCCATTGAAGCAGTCTCCTTCACACCTGAGTTGTGCAGCAATCACCTGGAGAAGAGCTGAAGGGAAGATCTAGCTGAGGAGAATCGAAATGCTATGAAGATTTGCAGCACTCGAAGGGCCTGAATATTGCTTACTGTTTTCTAGTCTTCTTCTAAGTGTTTTAGTGTTCTTTCTCCCTTGTTACTTTTAGTATAATCATATTTCTTAGTTATGAACTTTACTGTCGTTTTGAGTTTCTTCTATAGCATGAGTAGCTAAATCCGCAAGGGTTTGCTAGGATGATTCAGTAGTGATTAGATCATTATTTCAGCACTTGATTGACATGACATGTTCTGAGCATATGTGTTCTTAATCTAACAATGCATTTTCGACCGGCCATCCATTATGTGTTAATGATTTCTCAACCTCCGAGAGGAGTAGGGAGTCTGAGTCATATGTTAATGCTAGCCTTTCATGGTAACCAGAGAGGAGGCTAAGCTTAGTCACTCTCCTAGCACGTCAGATAGCATAATTGTATGAATAGGATGCTAGCCTCATTTGGATATGAATGATCTAGAGTCCTAATGCTCAAAATCGAGAGATCTTGTGTGTAATTGCTAGAACGGTGCATATGCTTGTTTAATCGCAGTTGAAGTTTTGATCTATGAGCTATTGTATGAATCCTAGCATGCCTTGCCTGTCACTCAAGAATTTTTGTGTTAGTTCTTTGTTTGTTAATCTTTTGTTAGTCTCGCATCGCTTTCCGTTCCTTGCATTCTAGGCAAGTCACTGTTCTATTGCGCCTTGTGTATGTTTCTTCCCTTGTTTAATCTTAGTTTGCGTTTGTTTTGCGTCATTTACAATTTCACAACACCCTCCCTATAACAATCTGTCACTGGTTACTTCTTTAAGTTAACACATCTGAATCGTGGCTGCTTACACAAATCCTTGTGGGAATCGACATAAATCATACTTATTACTTGCTGCAGACCATGTATACTTGCATGAATTGAGTGCTCTTTACACCTATTTTATACCCATACTGAGCACGCAACACCCACCCTCTCCTGATAAGAGAGAGATTTGATATGTTGGTTGGACCACATATCATTTGTTCATTAGAAATGTCAGTGGTACTTAAGGAACAAGAAGTAATGCAGGGGTTAAACGGTATAAATGACCCAACTATGATTTCGAACGACCTGTGAAGGATCGACTTGCCAGTGATGGTTATATCAAGAGGACATAATATATCTACAGTGAGGAGAGTGCAGCCCTCAGACTATAGTGGAGTCTCCGGGGGTTTGACGAATGTTGATTAGTTTAGTTAAAAGAGTTTTGACCGAATAATCTCGTATCGTTGGAGCTCATGATCTGTAGGTCTTTTAGGTTCTCCTGGTTAGCTCGGATAAAGCAGTGTAGCAGTGCTATAGGGTAAAATTTGGAGAAATCTGAATTCGGGTCTATTGATCGAGGTCGAACATATTTAAATGTGATTTAAATATGTGTCCGGAGGAAGACGTATTTAAATATGATTTAAATATGTGACTGTAGAAAAATATGAATAGAGATTCATATGTGAAAATGCGGTTTTCGGTAAACCGGGGTTAATTTTATTATTTAATTAATATTTGATATTAAATTAAATAATAAAATAATTAATTAATTATAATTATTTAATATTATAATAATTTATAAGATTAAGTGGATTCTCTCCTGCTTTGCATGAGAGACACCTCATTTAATCATTAATCATTTTCTCATTTGAATAAAAGTGGAGAATATCTTCACTTTTGAAGTTAGATGAAAATGAGATTTTCTCTCTCCTACTCTTCTCTCTCTCGTTCTTTTCTTCAAAGGTTGAAGAAGAAGAAGCTTGAATAAAAAAAACATGAAGCTTGAAGTCTCGGTGTAGAATTCTTTAGGGATTCTGGAGAAGAGAATTGAATAGGTATGAAGAGTTCATTCTATTCCCTCATTTTGAACTTCAATTAGTTGAAGATTCATGAGAATTGTTGAGATGAAGGCTTGAAGGGGTTGTTGAAATGTTCAACAAATTTTAAGTTGGTTTTCATCTCCTTTCTCTGCACACATTTCATCTTCTTCCTCCAAACCACATGTCAACATACCCCCTTAGCTCAAGAAGTCCCACAACTCCGCTACTATGCCCGAGAATAGTTAGGACTCCTCTAAGGGTGGTCCTCGACGTGCTCGTGATCAAAGTAGCATCAGAGGATTTTTCAGAGGTGGTTGCAACGGAGACGAGAAGACAAACGCAACAACATGTTACTTTTGCCCCTTCTTCGCGCGATTTGGTAGATTTACCGATCGGTATACTGGTGTTTCTTACCAGTGAGAGATTTATCAGTCGCTCGCTTAACGCTTTTAGCGTTGTTTCTTTGGTCAGCATTTACCGGTCGAGCTTACCGGTGGATGATTTACTAAAGGAGCTGACCGGTAAGTGGTTACTGGTCGTGCCTTACCGGTTTATCGGTAAAAATCTTGTGAAGATTTATTCAACCGATTTATCGGTATCGATTTACTGGTTGGTAAATTTATCTGTTGATAAATTTATCGGTCTTAGGTTATTGTTGATAACTTACCGGTCTGGTAACTTACCGGTGCCAGTTTACTGGTGTAAACTTACTGAAGTTTACTGAACCAGTTTACCGGTGGTAGCATACCGATCGTGAATTTACCAGTGTATCTTTTATCGGTCGATGCTTGTGAAGCATACCGGTTATATACACCGAGGTATTTTTACCAGTGTGCTTTTATCGATTGAAAACTTGTGAAGCTTTTACCGGTTGAGGCTTACCAATTGAAAGCTTGTGAAGCTTTTATCGCTCAAGGATTACCGGTCAGTATTCATGATATTTATCGGTGGCACACCGAGCTGCCTTACCGGTGGTTCATACCGGTCAACCTTTACTGGTTGACTTTTACCAGTCGGTATGGAATTTACCAGTGGCTTTTGGGTTTGAGAAAAGTTAAATGTTAACTCATTTCTCTCTCACGGTTTGTAGTTTATTGATTGCTGAAGATCCTCAGCCAGTTTAGGCTTTTTCAGCTGCGCCTCTGGTTGTTTTAGGACCTCAGTTCCATCAATTGGTATCAGACCATGCTTTAAGCTCTCAATTTGCTACAAATTGAGTCCTTAGGTGGGTTGTATTCGATTTCTTGCTTGGGTGGTTGAAGTGTTCTCGGTTTATGGCATCCCCTTTTCTTTCGTTCTTTACTTTTGGTTTGTAAATAGCCTACGCCTGTTAAAGGCTTAATGTGTGGCTTAGAGTCTGTAATTCGTTGAGTCTTTAGAGTCCTAGGTTGTTGCGGAGCCGAGTAGAAGGAGGAGCGGAGGAGCGAGGAGATTGAAGGCGTTCGAAGAGTTCGAAAAGTTTCAATAAACCTAGCTTGAGGTTGGTCAAGCATGTAATAAGGAGTATTGCTTGCTTGATGCCAAAAACCGAATCACTTTAGTGTGTTTAATTTATAGGATGCATGAGATGTATGGATTAAATTAACGCCCTTGCTTGTTCATAAGGTATGCCATGTAGATTTCAAATCCCACCTTAGGTAGCATGTTGCATGCATGAAGTATGTTATAAGTATTATAATGTATAGGATGCATACTTAATTCATGAGATTCAATATAAGAGTTATATTGGTTATGAATTAGGAGTTGTATGTTTAAGAGAATAATTGATATAAGTGTTATATTGATTATGAAGTTAAGCATTCAACTTGCCATGCCTTAGTAATGCATGTTTGAGAAGCATGTAGATGTTTGTTGTAGAAAGTCTAAGTTTTGCAAAGAGTTGTAAAATTGGATAGACTTTTAAAATCTAGAACAAAGATAAGAGCATGTTCATTTCGGGTTAAATGAGTCGATCTCTTTCATTAGATGAATAGGTCGATATCTTGTAAATGCTAAGGTTATGAGAAACTCACCCGGTGAAATCCTGTCTAGGTTGGAGGATTTTGAATTGACGGAACAACTCCTACCTGGGGACTATCTGGTACTTGAGTAAAGTTAACCCGACTATATGAGCATGCGTGAGAGGTGTGAGGTTAGTAAAGTGTGTATAACCTAGACATCTTAGGTAAAATGTTTGCCTAGACTTGAGGTTTTATTTTTCTTAGCCGGATAAAACCTGAGTAGTTTACCCTAAACACCGTCTATAATACTTAGTAGAAGTGTTGAGAAGAAATATATGATATATCCCTCTCCTGCTACGCACTCCCTGAAGTTCACAACGTGAGAATTTTGCTCGGCCTCGTGATGTCAATAGGGCATCCCCCTATGGATGGTGTTTCCAACTTTCAATAGCAAGGTGAATAAAGTAAGTATTTATAGTAAGTGGGAGAAGGAAGTACGTCAGTACATCCTGCAGTCTCCTCCATTGGATTGAACCGTGAGATTCCCATGTTCCGCCTGCAGGCTGCCGTAGGGGCACCATCCCTACGGAGGGCCGTTCATGGGAGTCGGAACATCCCAGTCACCATTTAAGGATAAAGAAACACAGGGCCATTCCCAACTCTGACATTCCCTACGGTTGCACTGTTGGGGCCGTCCTGTGCATTCTAAAAATGGAGGGTCACACTTATGAGATTTGCTAAGGATTTAGTAAATCCAGACCGAAAGCGATAACTAAGATGCTATAAGAATATGAGTTATTCTAGAGTTAACATTTAGTCCAGAATGTCTTGATTTAGTAAAGGAGTGCTCGACTGCCCTTACGGTAGCGACAATTCTGACTTACTAAAGTATCGTTGCGAGTAAATAAAGAGTTTGGGTACTTTATTTGCTGCTAAACCCTTTTATTGGTTTAAACAGGTTAAAATCGTTTCACTAATAGATTTACATTCTTTTTCAGCATGTCGAGCTCGTTTATTCAGCTTTTAGCTTTCGACAAATTATCCGGCGAGAACTACGGAACCTGGAAGTCGAACTTGAATACGATTCTCGTTCTTGACGACCTAAGGTTTGTCTTAACAGAGGATTGTCTTCCCCTTCCTAGCTCGATTGCAACTCGAATAGTTCACTATGTTCGGGGTGTCGAGTCCCGCCAAAATAACATTTATAAATACCGCTACAACTGAGCTTTGCAGCTAGTGGTAGTCGGGTCGATCCGCAGGGAACCAAGAATTAGCCTCTCCTAATTAATTTCTATGTGCTTTTATTAAGTAAAACTCAAACTAAAACGATAAAGTAAAGGGGGGGGATTGGTTACGATAAAATAAAAGAAAGCGGAAAAAGTAGCTAACGGTAAAATTAAACTAATTACATGTGCTCCTAATTTTAAGGGTCGAGGTTGACCTTGATGCGACTCGATTCATTGTGATTCAAACATACTTAGCAAGAGCATAATTAAACACATAATTTACTTGCATGAAACTACTAATACAAGTAACCCAAATAATTAAAGAGAAGCGTGGAGTTCTAATTGGACCATTCTTTAATTAACTCAAGGTGATCAATCCTAAATCGATTAAAGGACAAAGACGGATGTTCAATTCTAATTAAACGTGGCAACCAATCAACTAGGGGCCAACGCTCGCCAATATTGATTAATTGGCAGTAACAGGAGCACTACGACGGATGTTTAACCTGGAAGCCTAAGTTAATATTCTGATTTATCTATTTCTTCAAGATAAGTTACAACCAAGATCAACAAGGAAGCCTATGTTACCTATGGCTCAACTTACCCATGTTACTTGTGTTGGGTTTTATGTCCTAAAACTCGTGGTTTGTAAACGATAAACATATTTTATTACTAATAAAGTGTTATTGAGGTTTATTCAATAAAGTTATTATTGAATATGTGAATTGCTTATTTCATTTTAGAAAACCCTAAATCCAATAAACTAAGATCCATGGCTATAACATGAGTACTTGAACTTTATGTGGAGACATAAAAGTGGATCAAGTTCGAGTAAATAGTCAAAACGGTCTATAGTATACGGATAAGGTTGGATACCTTATCCTGGAGACACTATTGGATGCGGCCCATTTTGTATTTAGTACAAACGATGTGATCCTGAATCGTTCATGTGGAGACATGTGAATGGGGGCGTCCTATGCAAAGAGTTTGCATTAGACCGGACCGCGAAATAAGTCACTCTTGCTTTATAACGCTGTTTACTGTTTTAAAGACTGACTATTTCAAAACGATGACCTAGGTAACTTGACCTTAATCCTGAGCTAACTATGAACTCCTGTTTATTCGGGATTATCCTTAGATCTGCATGGGTGAGGGTGGCTCAACAGCGCCGACTCAATAAGCCTCCCATTTCAGGGGTAAGACCGAATAGATAGCTGGGGACATAGGGTGCAAGATGGAATTCACTCCTACCCATCTCTAGGGATAGTAGATAGGTTGTTCCCTTAAGTGCTGACTCCAGGTCTTGAACAAGGGGCCCCACCTTCTCATTGGCCCGAAAGGGACTCGGTATAGTGATTAGATCACATACCAATCGGTTTAGTGATTGGATCACAAATCAATTGTTCATTAGAGGATCAGTGGGACTTAAGGAGCAAGATGTAATTACGGGGGTAAAACAGATATTTGACCCGACCGTAAATTACAAACAACCTGTGAAGGGTCAACTTACTAATCATGGTTATATCGAGTGGACATAAATATATCTACAGTGAGGAGAATGCAACTACTAGGCTATAATGGAATGTCCTGGTAGTTAACGAATGTTGATTAACTAGGTTAAAGAGTTTAATCAGTTAATCTTGGATCGTTGGAGCTCATGATCTGTAGGTCCATGAGGTCCCCCTGCTAGCTCATATCGGACTAAACCTTAGAACAGTGTGACGAGTGAATTCGAAGTGTTCGAATTCGAATTAGGGAATTAACGTTAAATATATGTGATATATTTAACGACATAACGTTCAATTGCGAATTGAACAATAGAGAGAGATGGTGATATTTAAATAAGATTTAATTATCGAAAATATGAATATGGATTCATAATCATGTATATCGGGAATGATCGGGATTAGTGTTGGATTTATTGGATATTAAATTTGAATTAATTAAATTGTTTAATTAATTATTTAATATTAATTTAATTTGATTTAAAATTAATTATTTGAATTAATTTTTAAATTGAATTAATTTGATCAAAGTTAGTCAAAAGTCAATTTTAAGATAATTGACTACAACTTTGAAAGTCAAAAGTCAAATGTTGACTCCACTAAACCTTGAAAGTCAAGAGTCATTTTGATGACTAAAGTGAGTGAAAAAATCCAATTCTTAAGTTAGTGGAAAAATCCAATTCTTGAGTTAGTGGGAAAAACCATTTGTTGGTGGTTTTATGAGTCAAACTTTTTTGCTAAGTGTTCATCCCACATCAAGCCACTAATCCCACTAAATTGAGTGGATTCTACATGGCATCCTATTGTTAACTCAATTTTGCATGTTTTTGCATGTAGTCTTCTATATATACAAAGGGTTAATTAGATTGACTTCTTCTTGGAATTTTGATGAACTTTGAGAAATTGTAAAGACAATTTCTCTACTTTTCTCTCCAATTCCATCTTCAATTCTCTTTTAAATTAGTCACTCAAAGGATCCCACAATCCCGTTCTAAGGCCGGAGAATAGTCGGGAAGACTCTCGTGGTGGTTCGTGACCGTTACGTTCGAAGATCGAGTTTGGAATCAAGAAGAATTTGAACTTCAAAGGTAACTTCTAAATTATTGTCTTTGATTTTCAAATTACATGCTTTTTCTTTTTAAATTAACAAAATAAGAGTACTTAGATCCAACGATGCTTCCGCTATGCATGCCGAAACTCTTACAAATGGTATCAGAGCATGCTTTAAGTACTCTTTTTTGGTTAATTTAGAGTTGGTGGGTAGTAATTCATGTGATGAATGTATGTGTGCTAAAATGGAAATTTTTGGTTTTTGGCATCCATTTCTCTTCCAATTTGTAATAATTATTGTAATTGCCTTGTGATGGGCTTTAATGTGTTACAAAGAGTATGTAATTTTTGAAGAGTCATTAGAGTCCATTTTAGGATGTAATTTATCAAAATTGGAAGATGCGTCAAGTGGCGGTTCGGTTCGGTTCGACGACGGTCCGTGCAATTCCACAACTTACAAGCGGTTCGAGCCGATTCGAAGTGTTCGGGGGCGGTTCAAGACTTTTTCCTTTTTTATTATTGTAATAATTTAGGTAAATGCTTGTTTAGGATGCCAAAACCAATCCATTTTTAGTGTGGTTTATTTATTTATGCATTGTGAATGTATAGTTTAAATAAACATAATCTTGTGTGCATATTGTATGCCATGTAGATTTAAAATCCCACCATAGGATAAGCATGAAACATGCATTGAAAGTATGTTAAAAGTGTTATAATATAAGTATGCATGTTTAGGATTCCATGAGATTTCATATAAGTTGTTATATTTTTACATGGAATGGTTTTATATAATTGTTATATAAAAGCATGTTAGATGTATGTTATAAGGTTTATTTTTTTTTATAAGTGTTATAAAATAAATTAGACATTAAAACTTATAACAAAGATAAATGCATGCTCATTTAGGGTTAACTACCAAGCAATCTCCTATTTTAATAGTTAAAATAGGTCGATATCTTGTAAAACTTCGGTTACAAGAAAAACTCACCCGGTAAGATGCTGTCTCAGCTTGGGGGTATTTAAGTTGACGGTTTACGGAACACCTCCTACCTGGGCATCGAACTGGCGTTTGAGTTTAGCTAACCCGGTTTTATGAGCATGCGTGAGTGATGTGAGGTTTTAAAAGTTTTATCACCTAGACATCATAGGTTAAAATCCAGTATAAACGTTATACTCGGAAAGATTACCTAGACTTAGGATATGTTTTAGTTAGCCAAAATATATGCCTAAGTAAAATCATACCCAACCGTCTAGAACACTTTAGTGGGAGGGAAAAATGTTTTCAGCTCCTACGTCCCTAAGAGTTCACACCGTGAGATTCATGCTCGGCTTCGAGTCGCCCTGGGAGCGACCTCCAGTAGGAAAGTATTTGCATGAGTCAATAACAAGGTGAACAGGGGAAGTCGTTCATAGTAAGTGGGCGAAGGTTGTGTGTCAACACATCCTACGGTCTCCTCCATTAGGTTGCACCGTGAGATTCCCATGATGCGCCTGCGAGTCTGCCCTGGGAGCGACCACCCCTTAGGAGGGCTGTATCATGGGATTCGGAACACCGCGAACTCCAGAAATGGATAGGGTCTCATAGGTCCGTTTTCAGCATTGTCTTTCCAATTTCGGGAGCTTGTTGATTCCGATCTCTGAGGTCTGAAAATGGAGGGTCACACTTACAAGAATTACTAAGTGTTAGTAACTTCTTGACCAAAGTAAACGATAGCTAAAAGATCTATTGGAATATGAGTTATTCTGGTAATAGTGATTAGCTGAGATTGTCTCAATTCAAAGGAGGAGTGATAGACTGCCCCTAGGTGGATGTTGCTCTAAACCTTTGTAGTATCGTTGCAATAAAGAATAAATGATGGGTACATTATTACTTTTGCTAAAACTTAATTGGATAATATAAAAGGGTAATAGCAAATTCACTAAATACGATATGTTTATATTTTTCAGCATGTCCAACTCAATAGTACAGTTACTAGCTTCTGAGAAACTTAACGGGGATAATTACGCAACATGGAAATCAAATTTAAACACAACACTGGTAATTGATGATCTAAGGTTCATTTTAACTGAGGAGTGTCCTCAAAACCCCGGCACAAATGCAAACCGAAATGTTCGGGATGCATATGACAGATGGACAAGGGCAAATGATAAAGCCCGCGTCTACATTCTGGCCAGCTGTTACGTCTCCAAAAGTGACCTTTTTAGGACTTAATTATCTTAGAAAGATGTTCACTCTTAGGTGTTTTTGATAGCATTTAGCCTAAACCTATGCTTAAATATGAGAATTAGAAGAAGGTAGCTAAATTAGGACTTAAGGACAATAGGAAAGAAAAGGGTTGAAAACCGAAGGAAAAGAATGAAAAACAAGCATTGCGACAGAATTGCGGAAACATTGCTGAAACCGCAATGTTTCAAGTGAAAACCGTAAGTTGACTGATCTTTTTCTGTTAATTTCCGTTATTTCAGGGATTCGTTCTTTCTCCTCCATCCATTCTGAAGTACGACGTTGAAGATTGATGGTTCTCCTTGGCCCAAACGCACCTGCAGATTGCTATAAAAGGGGGTCAAAGTCGAGGGTTCAAACATCATCCGAAAGCGTAGAAGTCTTCTCGCAGCTCCATCTTTTCTCCTGTCGTTCTTCTCTGTCTGTTGGTGTGAGAGTCTCAGCTGTTGGAATCGACAATCTGATAGGAAGGAGAGAAGATTCATCTTCTCTCCCGATTGGATTCATCCAAGCAAAGCTATTCTTTCATCCCCTTCAGCCGAGGCATCTGCAACTAGGCGTTCACGCTCGTTTTTATGCTTTCTGTCTTTATTTCCATTTTTCAGCTTTAGCTTGTTGTTGTTTCCTTTCTTGTAACTAGATCAGTCCATTTCGTTGTGCTCTGTCTTTCTGTTATGCACTTTAAGTTCCTCTTCTTGTCCATTCAAACAATCAAGTAAACAAAGCATAGTTATTATTTCACAAGTTTTCCATCTTCTGCTGCTACGGTTTTTCCTTACTATTTTAAGTATATTTCTCTTCTAAGCATGTTTCCTTCATCTCTTATTTCAGTTTACCCCATATCCATGAGTAACTAAGTCACATAGGGGCATGCTAATGACAATACTATAGGCTAAAAAACGTGAACCAAGCATGTAGGATAGCTCTCGAAGCATTGATTGTATGTAAGCTTCATCCCACGGGCAATTTCGATTGGCCATCCATTTTGTCCAAAGAACTCCTAACCTCTGGAAGGAGTAAGAGTTCAGAGTCATACACTCATGCTAGCCTTTCAAGGTAGCCAGAAAACGACCTAGGAATAGGCGTTTTCCTAGTACAAACCATAACTTTCTGCTTTAACAAGATGCTTAAGACCTTACTTGGACATGAGTAAACTAAAGAATCTAATGCATGGAATCGGACGATACATGAGATTGAGGGAGTTTGATGCATAGAGAGTTGATCCAATGCTTGAGAATCGTATGAAAAAGCCTATAGAGGAGTCGTTAGTAGCCCTTGTTTCTCCATTTGACACATTTTCGCTGTTGTTAAAATTGCGGTAGAATCGCTGTTTCCGCAATTCTGCTTAAGTTACAATTCTGTCTAGCTGTTTTTGTCTTCGTTTATTACTCTCATCCCTTTTCATTTGAGTTCAACTTTGACTTGCATTTGTTTATGTTGCTACCCTCTACGTATTCAGTAGGAAATAGATAATTTAAAACCAATTTTACCCCATCAAATCCACCCCTTCTTTCTTAACTTTACACTTCATGAATAGCTTATAATAAATCTCTGTGGGAAAACGAATGAAAAAATACTTACTACTTGCTATAAGATCATGTATGCTTGCATGTTCTGAGTGCTCTCTCTATCTTATTGCCTAATTATTTTAACACATTGAGCACGTAACACCATCATATCTGATGTATTGGCTAAGAAACATGATGGTATGGGTGCTGTGATAACTCCATTTTGGAGCTATTAAATACGTCCTAATTATAGCTAAAGTCCGCTTTCAATTGATTAAATATATCTCTTTTGTAGGAGAAAAGCGGCAAAGAGCTCGTGCGTCCGTTGGGCATGTTCGAGTGCTTAAAGCAGAGTTTTAGCGCCCCGGGAATGCATCGGGAAGAGGGGAACTTGTTCCGTGAAGAAACGGGCCAAAACTGCCTTGGAGAGGCAAAGCTTCAGCCCCAAACCCGAGAGCCAGCGTCGAGACGCTGGCTCGACGCTGGAAAAACCCGAGAGCAAGCGTCGAGTGATAGCGTCGAGACGCTAGCTCGACGCTGCCCTGGCGTCGAGACCCTGCTTGGCGTCGAGACGCTCCGGAGGAGGCGCGCGCAGGAATTTCATCGGGGCAGCGTCGCGACGCTGGCCTTGCGTCGCGACGCCATCGCGAGCGCGCGCGGATTACTTAGGGCACAGCGTCGAGACGCTGGCCTAGCGTCTCGACGCTACGATGATTACAGCAGCTAAAAGACGATTTTCCTGCACATTTTTTATCGTCTTCTTCTTCATCTCTCTACGGTTTTGGACGATTTTAAGCTTCTTCTTCCCCATTTTCTCTCTATTTTTCCGTGGAGCTCCGCCATTGTTGGCATGCTTGTGAGCTCTACTCTCCATTGTAATAGGTAGATGAACTCTTCCATGGTCGTTGGTGGAGCGGGATTGACGAACCGCGCCATGAGCGGCTAAGGTAAGGGTGACGGTTTGGGATTTGTTTAGGGGGATTTTGTTAGACGATTTAGCTTTGATAATCTGAGTTTTGATATGCATATTGGTTCTGTTTACTTTGCATTTATCTACTTTGCTTAATCCAACGCGCATGTTAAAATACGCCGATTGACACTCGAGTAGTTTCGCATGTCGTGTATGTTAAAGAGTAGCGATGCCGTGCCTCTCACTGCTCGACTAAGTAACACAGGTAGATAGAATTAAATCGAAGTATCGGGTCGGGTTGGATAATTGTTGATTGCATACAGCGTTTGCGGGCAATCTACTAGCAATTAGAATTCACGCTCGAATGTTCGTCGCGGTTAGCTAGTGACTGTCTAAATTTACTTTGGGGCTGATCACCTTGACGTAGGATTAGATAAAGTGTAATTAGAACTGTGTGGTCTAATAAAAATCCATGGAGTCGGCTACTTTGGGGCTTCTCTGGTAGTCGTCCGCGTGTTCAGTAAATTGAATTCCATGTTATTAGAATTAAATGATAAGTTGAATTTGTCTAACAATTGATCCCGAGACTCCCCAAACCGCGCACACGTTCTCTACATATTATTCTTCCTTCGTTAGCTTTCTTACTATTTCCTTTGCATGCTAAAACCCCCCGTTACCAATTAATCAATTAAATCCCAATTTCACTAGTAAATTCAATCTTCCTATTCCTTGGATCGACCCTGTTACCACTGGCTGCAAAGCCTTGGTCATAGGCTTTATAAATCGTATTTTGGCAAGCCTCGACAGCTTGAGATTAAGTGGATATTCAAAAATCCGCCCACCAAAATTGGCGCCGTTGCCGGGGAGTAGGCAATTGATTGAATTTATGATTGAAGTTTGAATTTGATTTATTGATGGTTGACTGAAAATTTTTTCTTGTTTGTAATTTGTATGTTTAGATTTTTGTTTGTGTATGACCCGTTCCTCTGAGGGTAGTTTGCAGTTTATCCCTGAGATTGACAGAGAGGAGCGGCGGTTACGTAGAGAAGCCCGGGAGGGGCAAGGAACGTTTGAAAGAGAAGAAGGCAATCCCTTCTTGGTTGACGAGATGGCGCAAGGTGATGCGCCACGGACGCTTAAGCAACTGGCAGCGCCAGACCTGAACCTGCAGCCTTTGTGCATTAACTACCCCGTGGTAGCAGGTAACTTCGAATTAAAATCCGGTTTAATTCACCAGTTACCTTCCTTTCATGGCAACGCAGGTGAGGACGCGAACAAACATCTGATGGAGTTCCATTGCGTCTGCGCGGGGATGAAGCCCGCAGGGGTCACGGAGGAGCAACTGAATATGAGGGCATTCCCCTTCACGCTCAAGGACAAGGCCAAGGATTGGCTGTACTATTTGCCTTCCGGATCCATCACCACGTGGCAGGATATGAAGCGGGTATTTTTGGAGAAATACTTTCCCGCATCCTTAGCCACCACTCTGCGGAAGAGGATATATGGGATCACCCAGGATGTTGGTGAGTCCCTGCACGAATACTGGGAACGCTTCGGGCGCCTGTGCGCGAGCTTCCCACATCATCAGATTGCCGATCAGTTATTGATTCAGTACTTTTATGAGGGGATGACGCCCCATGACCGGCAGATGATCGATGCAGCGAGTGGCGGGGCACTGATTGACAAGACCCCAGTTGAGGCCAAGCAGTTGATTGCAAATATGGCCACCAACTCGCAGCAATTCGGTATTCGGGGCAAGGACAAGTGCACAGCGTGGCTCAGAGCCACGAGATGACTGAAATGAGGGCCCAGGTGGCCGAAATAGGCAGTATGTTAAAGAAAATCGTTGGAGGACACCGTGATGATGCGGAGGTCAACGCGATCGGGGGGTATGCTTCCAATCCAAGGAAGTACGACCCATATGCAAACACTTACAACCCCGGTTGGCGCGACCATCCTAATTTCAGCTATGGGAATAGGGAAGGACAAACTCGTTTCCAAGGCCAATCCCAGGATAGGCCTAATTCTTCCACCCAGGCTCAAGCCTCGAGCTCCTCCAGCTCACTTGAAGAGATGGTAAGGACCATCGTGACTAGCACCAGCCAGTTTCAGAAAGAGGCTCGAGAGGAGCTTAATTCTCACAAGGCAGAGCTGCAGAATTTGAACAAGCAGCTGACACAGATGGCGGTGTCTATTAGTAAGTTTGAGAGCAAGAGCTCGGGGAAGCTTCCTTCCCAAACTACAATAAACTCATGTGAAAACGTGAGTGCCATTCAGCTGCGCAGTGGGAAGTCACTTTCCACCAGAGCTGCGAAGGAAGCCACGGACAGCCTGAACAAGTCCGACCCGACTGCTCCTGAGACTCAGAATGCGAAAGAAGATGAGAAGGCCAGTGTACCTGAGGATGTTGCCAGAGCACCATTCCCGAGTAGGCTTGCGAAGCCTACTTTGGAATCTGATGATGAGGAGGTCCTTCGAACCTTCCAAAAGGTGATGGTAAATATCCCGCTCCTAGAGGCAGTCAGTCAAGTGCCAAAGTATGCGAAATTTCTAAGGAGCTGGTGCACTACGAAAAGAAAGTCCAGAGGGACTCAGAAAAAGAAGGAAAACGTCTCTGCCATACTCCCAGGTACGTTGCCTGCAAAGTGCAACGATCCAGGTACTTTTACTATCCCTTGCACTATAGGTAGTAAAATTGTTCATAATGCCATGTTAGACCTAGGAGCTTCTGTTAATGTTATGTCTTATGCATTGTATCGTGAACTGAATTTAAATGAAATGCATGAATGTAATGTTTCTGTTCAGTTGGCTAATGGGTCGAGCATCTGTCCTAGGGGGAAGGTAGAGGATGTTTTAGTGAGAGTTGGGAATATGACGTTTCCCGCTGATTTCCTTGTTTTAGATATGAATGAAAACTCATCGCATGCTTCGTCCTCCATGTTGTTAGGACGTCCCTTTCTTAAGACCGCTAGGGTCAAAATTGATGTGTATAAGGGCGTTGTTTCTCTGGAGTTTGATGATACTTTGCATGAGTTCTCTTTGTTTGGAAAATCTGCTGGAAATGTGTCTGTTTGTGAGCATGATGAGAATGAGAGTCTACCCTCGCGCTTGAGGGATGGTTCCCATGTCTCGGTTAAAATTTCTGATTTAATTATGTGTGATGATAATGCTGATTTTTGCACTAACACTTCTTATATTCACGTGCCCGAGGCACGAAGAGTGCAAAATATTTTTCAGGTGGATGGCAGAAAAGGTGTGGCCAAGGACAAGTTTGGATCGTCCCCCGCACCTACAGACTATGGATGAGTCTGTTGAGAGAATACAGTCGAGCAACCGACTTTAAAAATTCTGCGCTTCTCGGAGGCACCCGAGCGATGGACTGTTTTTATGCTTTAGTTTAGTTTTATTGCTTTTTAGATTAATTTAGTATTAATTAGCTTGCTGTTTTTTTTTAGGAATCGAGGAAGAGAAGACAATTTTGGGCTCTGATGCGTTCGTGTGCCGCTTCCTCGCCCTCGCCAGCTTCACAAAGAGTCAGGGAAGTGTATTTCTTCTTCCCTTTTACTTCGTTGTATCTGACTGGTTGGCATTGAGGACAATGCCAAATTTTGAAGTTGGGGGTGGAGTAGTCCGACGGATGTGCATGTGTAGTTTGTTGAGAAGTGTTGCAAAGATATTGAAGTGCTTGGGACTCTGTTTATTGTTTTCTGACTGTGATAGCCTAGGAAATGCATGTCGGAAATCTGAGCATGTTCATAATCGAGTTTTTGCTTGAGTTTTGTGTTTATTAGGTTCATGTCAAAAATTTTAAAAAATTTTCTGTTGCTCTCTTGCACTTATCGCGCACTTAGCAACCTCTCCCTAGATTCCGTAAGCTTGGTTTATCGCATGTTTAGCTAATTCTCGTTGTCACCCCGAAAGGCACCCTTAGGTAGCTTGTTGCATGAGAGTTAGTAGTTAGTTAATTGAGAAAGCATGTGCTTAGCCTAATATAAAAAAAATAGAAAAGCATGTTTGGTAGGAAATTCCTCTCGAGGCGCTCCTCCTTCTTAATTAGCGCTTAAAAAGAAGTGAGCGTCAGTCCTTAAAAACGTGAAGCTTTGGCCAAAGTTTGACGTGTTAGGCAGCTCGAGTAGGAAAGAAAAAGAAACAAAAAGTTGGTTCAAAGAACCCAAATAAAAGAGTACAAAGTACTTTTGAAAAGAAAGAAAAAGAATGAGAAAATAATTAGGTCTCTTAATTTGCTTCTCTCTCTCGTGTAAGTCAAGTGTAGCTGTTCTCAAACGCTAGAAGTAGGGAGAAAATGGGATGTGCGTTGCATGTAGGTTTTCCGGGTTTACGTGAGTTTAGGAGTGGTTGTCTAGCACACACACACGTTAGGGGGCAAGAGTTAATTTTTGATATGTCCTAGTTAATACATGAACAAAATGCTTCCATGATTATGCTCGTGTTTAAATTTCAATATGCATGGAGGTTTGAGTTAGAATGCATGTAAGCGCGTCCTTAGAGTCAATGTCTTTGTAATGCTTGCTCGAGGACTAGCAATGTTTAAGTTGGGGGTGTTTGATAACTCCATTTTGGAGCTATTAAATAGTCCTAATTATAGCTAAAGTCCGCTTTCAATTGATTAAATATATCTCTTTTGTAGGAGAAAAGCGGCAAAGAGCTCGTGCGTCCGTTGGGCATGTTCGAGTGCTTAAAGCAGAGTTTTAGCGCCCCGGGAATGCATCGGGAAGATGGGAACTTGTTCCGTGAAGAAACGGGCCAAAACTGCCTTGGAGAGGCAAAGCTTCAGCCCCAAACCCGAGAGCCAGCGTCGAGCTATAGCGTCGAGTCGCTGGCTCGACGCTGGAAAAACCCGAGAGCAAGCGTCGAGTGATTGCGTCGAGACGCTAGCTCGACGCTGCCCTAGCGTCGAGACCCTGCTTGGCGTCGAGACGCTCCGGAGGAGGCGCGCGCAGGAATTTCATCGGGGCAGCGTCGCGACGCTGGCCTTGCGTCGCGACGCCATCGCGAGCGCGCGCGGATTACTTAGGGCACAGCGTCGAGACGCTGGCCTAGCGTCTCGACGCTACGACGATTACAGCAGCTAAAAGACGATTTTCCTGCACATTTTTTATCGTCTTCTTCTTCATCTCTCTACGGTTTTGGACGATTTTAAGCTTCTTCTTCCCCATTTTCTCTCTATTTTTCCGTGGAGCTCCGCCATTGTTGGCATGCTTGTGAGCTCCACTCTCCATTGTAATAGGTAGATGAACTCTTCCATGGTCGTTGGTGGAGCGGGATTGACGAACCGCGCCATGAGCGGCTAAGGTAAGGGTGACGGTTTGGGATTTGTTTAGGGGGATTTTGTTAGACGATTTAGCTTTGATAATCTGAGTTTTGATATGCATATTGGTTCTGTTTACTTTGCATTTATCTACTTTGCTTAATCCAACGCACATGTTAAAATACGCCGATTGACACTCGAGTAGTTTCGCATGTCGTGTATGTTAAAGAGTAGCGATGCCGTGCCTCTCACTGCTCGACTAAGTAACACAGGTAGATAGAATTAAATCGAAGTATCGGGTCGGGTTGGATAATTGTTGATTGCATACAGCGTTTGCGGGCAATCTACTAGCAATTAGAATTCACGCTCGAATGTTCGTCGCGGTTAGCTAGTGACTGTCTAAATTTACTTTGGGGTTGATCACCTTGACGTAGGATTAGATAAAGTGTAATTAGAACTGTGTGGTCTAATAAAAATCCATGGAGTCGGCTACTTTGGGGCTTCTCTGGTAGTCGTCCGCGTGTTCAGTAAATTGAATTCCATGTTATTAGAATTAAATGATAAGTTGAATTTGTCTAACAATTGATCCCGAGACTCCCCAAACCGCGCACACGTTCTCTACATATTATTCTTCCTTCGTTAGCTTTCTTACTATTTCCTTTGCATGCTAAAACCCCCCGTTACCAATTAATCAATTAAATCCCAATTTCACTAGTAAATTCAATCTTCCTATTCCTTGGATCGACCCTGTTACCACTGGCTGCAAAGCCTTGGTCATAGGCTTTATAAATCGTATTTTGGCAAGCCTCGACAGCTTGAGATTAAGTGGATATTCAAAAATCCGCCCACCATGCTACCAAAGAGATTATGGAATCTCTGAAGGGGATGTTTGGACAACCGTCCTTCTCCCTTAGGCATGATGCCATCAAGTACGTTTATAACTGTCGCATGAGAGAAGGGACCTCTGTTAGAGAACATGTCCTGGACATGATGGTCCATTTCAATGTGGCAGAAGTAAATGGAGCTGTCATAGATGAGAAGAGTCAGGTCAGTTTTATTCTGGAGTCTCTTCCGAAGAGCTTCCTACAGTTCCGCACAAATGCGATGATGAACAAAATTGAATATAACTTGACTACTCTTCTGAATGAGCTTCAGACTTATCAGTCCCTCCTGAAAACTAAGGGACATGAAGTGGAGGCAAATGTTGCTACCACTAAAAAGTTCTATAGAGGATCGTCCTCTGGGACGAAGTCTGGCCCTTCTTCTTCTAAAAATAAGAGTATTTCGATGAAAAAGAAAGGGAAGGGGAAAATTAAAACTCTTAATGACCGCAAAAGCAAGGCTCAAGTTGCAGATAAAGGAAAATGTTTCCACTGCAACGAGAATGGGCATTGGAAAAGAAACTGCCCAAAGTACCTTGCAGAGAAGAAAGCTGAAAAGGCAAAACAAGGTAAATATGATTTACTAGTTGTTGAAACATGTTTGGTGGAGAGTGATGACTCTTCCTGGATACTGGATTAAGGGGCCACTAATCATATTTGTTCTTCTTTTTAGGAAACTAGTTCCTGGAGAACACTTGCGGAAGGCGAGATAACTCTCAGGGTTGGAACAGGAGAGGTTGTCTCAGCAAAATCAGTGGGAGATTTAAAGTTGTTTTTTGGAGATAGATTCATTATATTAGATAATGTGTATCTTGTTCCTGGAATGAAAAGGAATCTTGTATCTATCTCTTGTTTGTTAGAACAATTGTATAAAGTATCTTTTGAAATTAATGAAGTGTTCATTACCAAAAGAGGTATTCCTATTTGTTCTGCAAAACTAGAAAACAACTTATATAAGTTAAAACCGACCAGAGCGAAAGCTATTTTAAATATCGAGATATTTAAAACGGCTGAGACGCGAAACAAAAGGCAAAAAGTTTCTTCAAGTACATATCTTTGGCACTTAAGACTTGGCCACATTAATCTCAATAGGATTGAGAGATTGGTTAAGAATGGTCATCTAAGTCAGTTAGAAGACAATTCTTTACCAGCATGTGAGTCTTGTCTTGAGGGGAAAATGACGAAAAGATCTTTTACTGGAAAAGGTCTTAGAGCCAAAGAATCCTTAGAACTCGTGCATTCGGACCTTTGTGGACCAATGAATGTCAAAGCACGAGGAGGATATGAATATTTCATCAGTTTCATAGATGACTATTCAAGGTACGGTTATGTTTACCTAATACATCATAAGTCCGAAGCTCTTGAAAAGTTCAAGGAGTATAAGGCAGAAGTTGAGAACTTATTAGGTAAAACAATTAAGACACTTCGATCAGATCGAGGTGGAGAGTACATGGACCTAAGATTCCATGACTATTTGATAGAACATGGAATTCAGTCACAACTCTCTGCACCTAGTACGCCACAGCAAAACGGTGTATCGGAGAGAAGAAACAGAACCTTGTTAGACATGGTTCGATCAATGATGAGCTATGCTCATTTGCCTGATTCGTTTTGGGGATATGCAGTAGAGACTGCTGCCTACATTTTGAACAATGTTCCCTCTAAAAGTGTTACTGGAACACCTTATGAGTTATGGAGAGGGCGTAAAACTAGTTTACGTCACTTCAGGATCTGGGGATGCCCGACACATGTGTTGGTGCAAAACCCTAAGAAATTGGAACGTCGTTCAAAAGTATGTTTATTCATAGGCTACCCAAAAGAATCGAAAGCTGGATACTTCTTTGATCCAGAAGAAAATAAAGTATTTGTATCGACAAATGCTACTTTTCTCGAAGAAGATCACATGAGAGATCATCAACCTCGCAGTAAACTAGTATTGCGTGAAATTTCTAAAGAAGCTACAGATAGATCAACAAGAGTTGTTGATGAGATTGGTCCCTCAACAAGAGTTGTTGATGGAGCTAATACTTCTGATTACTCACATCCATCTCAAGAGTTGAGAGTGCCTCGACGTAGTGGGAGGGTTGTGCAACAACCTGACCGTTACATGGGTTTAGTAGAAACTCAAATCATCATACCAGATGATGGAATAGAGGATCCATTGACCTATAAACAGGCAATGAATGATGTTGACAAAGATCAGTGGATCAAAGCCATGGACCTCGAAATGGAGTCGATGTACTTCAATTCGGTCTGGGAACTTGTAGATCAACCAGATGGGGTAAAACCTATTGGTTGTAAATGGATCTACAAAAGAAAACGAGACCAAGCTGGTAAGGTACAGACCTTTAAAGCTCGATTAGTGACAAAGGGTTATACCCAGAGAGAGGGGGTAGACTATGATGAAACCTTCTCTCCTGTTTGTCATGTTAAAATCAATTAGAATACTCTTGTCCATTGCCACATATTATGACTATGAGATTTGGCAAATGGATGTCAAGACAGCCTTTCTGAATGGCAATCTTGAAGAGAGTATCTATATGTCTCAACCAGAGGGGTTTATAATACAACATCAAGAACAAAAAGTTTGTAAGCTTAAACGATCCATTTATGGGTTGAAACAAGCATCTAGATGCTGGAATATAAGGTTTGATACTGCGATCAAATCTTATGGTTTTGAACAAAACATTGATGAACCTTGTGTTTACAAGAAGATTGTCAAAACATCTGTAGCATTCCTCGTGTTATATGTCGATGATATCTTACTCATTGGGAATGATGTAAGATGCCTGACTGACGTCAAGAAATGGCTAGCAACTCAATTCCAAATGAAAGATTTGGGAGAAGCTCAATATATTCTTGGGATCCAAATAGTTCGGAACCGCAAGAATAGAACATTAGCCATGTCTCAAGCATCCTATATTGACAAGATGTTGTCAAGATATAAGATGCAGAATTCCAAGAGGGGTTTGCTACCCTTCAGGCATGGAATTCACTTGTCGAAGGAACAATGTCCTAAGACACCTCAAGAAGTTGAGGATATGAGACGTATTCCCTATGCATCGGCAGTTGGAAGTCTGATGTATGCTATGTTGTGTACACGACCCGACATATGCTATGCAGTAGGTGTTGTCAGCAGGTTTCAGTCCAATCCTGGACTTATACATTGGACAACCGTTAAGAATATCCTCAAGTATCTTAGGAGAACGAGGGATTACATGCTCGTGTATAAAGGTAAGGATCTGATTCTTACAGGATACACTGATTCTGATTTCCAGTCGGATAGAGATTCGAGAAAATCAACATCGGGATCAGTGTTCACTCTGAATGGAGGAGCTGTAGTATGGCGGAGTATCAAGCAAAGTTGTGTTGCTGACTCCACTATGGAAGCATAATACGTAGCTGCCTGTGAAGCAGCAAAAGAAGCTGTGTGGCTTAGAAAGTTTTTGAACGATTTGGAAGTTGTTCCAAATATGCATCTGCCTATCACTCTCTTTTGTGATAACAGTGGAGCAGTTGCAAATTCAAAAGAGCCAAGGAGCCATAAACGCGGGAAACATATTGAGCGAAAATATCATCTCATTCGAGAGATCGTCCAACGAGGAGATGTTATTGTGAAACACATAGCCTTTGAGGACAACATTGCTGATCCATTTACAAAGGCTCTCACGGCTAAAGTGTTTGAGGGTCACCTAGTGAGACTAGGACTACAAGATGTATAATCTAGGGCAAGTGGGATAAAACTATGGGTATGTGATGCCCTAGTTTATTGTATTTATTTCTCATTTTGAAAAACTCAACATTATGTATATATATGGATATATATTTATTACCACTGGAGTTTTAGTCCAAGTGGGAGTTTGTTGGGTTTTATGTCCTAAAACTCGTGGTTTGTAAACGATAAACATATTTTATTACTAATAAAGTGTTATTGAGGTTTATTCAATAAAGTTATTATTGAATATGTGAATTGCTTATTTCAGTTTAGAAAACCCTAAATCCAATAAACTAAGATCCATGGCTATAACATGAGTACTTGAACTTTATGTGGAGACATAAAAGTGGATCAAGTTCGAGTAAATAGTCAAAACGGTCTATAATATACGGATAAGGTTGGATACCTTATCCTGGGGACACTATTGGATGCGGCCCATTTTGTATTTAGTACAAACGATGTGATCCTGAATCGTTCATGTGGAGACATGTGAATGGAGGCGTCCTATGCAAAGAGTTTGCATTAGACCGGACCGCGAAATAAGTCACTCTTGTTTTATAACGCTGTTTACTGTTTTAAAGATTGACTATTTCAAAACGATGACCTAGGTAACTTGACCTTAATCCTGAGCTAACTATGAACTCCTGTTTATTCGGGATTATCCTTAGATCTGCATGGGTGAGGGTGGTTCAACAGCGCCGACTCAATAAGCCTCCCATTTCAGGGGTAAGACCGAATAGATAGCTGGGGACATAGGGTGCAAGATGGAATTCACTCCTACCCGTCTCTAGGGATAGTAGATAGGTTGTTCCCTTAAGTGCTGACTCCAGGTCTTGAACAAGGGGCCCCACCTTCTCATTGGCCCGAGAGGGACTCGGTATAGTGATTAGATCACATACCAATCGGTTTAGTGATTGGATCACAAACCAATTGTTCATTAGAGGATCAGTGGGACTTAAGGAGCAAGATGTAATTACGGGGGTAAAACAGATATTTGACCCGACCGTAAATTACAAACAACCTGTGAAGGGTCAACTTACTAATCATGGTTATATCGAGTGGACATAAATATATCTACAGTGAGGAGAATGCAACTACTAGGCTATAATGGAATGTCCTGGTAGTTAACGAATGTTGATTAACTAGGTTAAAGAGTTTAATCAGTTAATCTCAGATCGTTGGAGCTCATGATCTGTAGGTCCATGAGGTCCCTCTGCTAGCTCATATCGGACTAAACCTTAGAACAGTGTGACGAGTGAATTCGAAGTGTTCGAATTCGAATTAGGGAATTAACGTTAAATATATGTGATATATTTAAGGACATAACGTTCAATTGCGAATTGAACAATAGAGAGAGATGGTGATATTTAAATAAGATTTAATTATCGAAAATATGAATATGGATTCATAATCATGTATATCGGGAATGATCGGGATTAGTGTTGGATTTATTGGATATTAAATTTGTATTAATTAAATTGTTTAATTAATTATTTAATATTAATTTAATTTGATTTAAAATTAATTATTTGAATTAATTTTTAAATTGAATTAATTTGATTAAAGTTAGTCAAAAGTCAATTTTAAGATAATTGACTACAACTTTGAAAGTCAAAAGTCAAATGTTGACTCCACTAAACCTTGAAAGTCAAGAGTCATTTTGATGACTAAAGTGAGTGGAAAAATCCAATTCTTAAGTTAGTGGAAAAATCCAATTCTTGAGTTAGTGGGAAAAACCATTTGTTGGTGGTTTTATGAGTCAAACTTTTTTGCTAAGTGTTCATCCCACATCAAGCCACTAATCCCACTAAATTGAGTGGATTCTACATGACATCCTATTGTTAACTCAATTTTGCATGTTTTTGCATGTAGTCTTCTATATATACAAAGGGTTAATTAGATTGATTTCTTCTTGGAATTTTGATGAACTTTGAGAAATTGTAAAGACAATTTCTCTACTTTTCTCTCCAATTCCATCTTCAATTCTCTTTTAAATTAGTCACTCAAAGGATCCCACAATCCCGTTCTAAGGCCGGAGAATAGTCGGGAAGACTCTCGTGGTGGTTCGTGACCGTTACGTTCGAAGATCGAGTTTGGAATCAAGAAGAATTTGAACTTCAAAGGTAACTTCTAAATTATTGTCTTTGATTTTCAAATTACATGCTTTTTCTTTTTAAATTAACAAAATAAGAGTACTTAGATCCAACGATGCTTCCGCTATGCATGCCGAAACTCTTACAACTTGGCGATTAAGAGAGGCAAGGCATCATAATCTTTAACTATAAAACATGCCGGAAATCAAGGTCGTCTACTCCTATCAATCAAACATGCTTATGTGATATGCTTAGAAGAAATAAAATTGCCCAATCAGTCATGCTAAGCTCAAAATTAAAGATCCAAACCCTCATGAATCGCATCAAATTTAACCCCTAACCTCAAATTAGAGCACTTACCTTGCTCGTGATGAAAATCAAGCTAAATAAACCAAGTCTTTGCTTTGATATAGAAGAAAAGGGGAGAAAACCCCAAGAATTTGAGAGAGAAATCGTAAAATAAAGCCAAAACCCGAGAGTGAATGCCCGAGAGTGAATGCAGCGTCTCGACGCTAGGGTCTGTGCCTTAGGGAAAAATAATGGAAAATTTGTCCTTCCCTTGTATTAAACTCGAGCCCATCGTTCTACCAAGGTTCCCCTGCACTACCAGACCACTAATCACAATTAGGATAATATTAGATTAAATAATCTATATAGTATAAACACTCAAAATGATTAATTAATATTATCCACTAAAACATTCTTTTAAGCCCTAATCTAATGTAATGGTCCAATTTAACCCTAAGCAATTAAATTCAACAAAATATATCAATTAAGCATAATTAATTCCTTAATTTACAAGACTTAAGGATATAAATATTAGCACTTTTGGAGTGCTATCAAAACCACCAACCTAAATCTTGCTAGTCCTCGAGCAAGGAAAACTATGAATTATCTCCTAAGAATGAAGTTGCATGCAATCAACTCTAACCTCGATACTTTTAAAAACAAAGCATTTACAACAAAAGAGAACAATCAATTGCATGCATGAATCGAGAACATTTCAAAAATTAACTATTACTCCCTACGTGTGTGTGTGTTTAGCCAACCTTTCCTAACTCCTATAGACTCGGAAAAACCTCATGCAACACTACATCTCATTTTCTCCCTACTTCTAGCAGTTAAGAACAGTCTACAACTTTTCCACATTAGAGAGAGTAACAAATTAAGAGGCCTAAAATTTTTTCTCTTTCTTTTTCTTTTGAGTACTTTGTACTCTTTATTTGCTTCTTTGAACCCAACATTTTTTTATTTTCTTTTTTTTCTCACTAGAAGCCTAACATGTCAAGCTTATGCCTAAGCTTCACATTTTTAAGGACTAATGCTCACTTCTATAATGCGCACTTAAGAAGGAGGAGCGCCTCAGGAGGATTTTTCTAACATGTTTTTTTATATTTTTTTTTATTAGGCTAATAGCTTTGTTATACTCGATTAACCTATTACAAACTCTTATGCATCAAGCTTTTCCTAGGGGTGTCTTTCGGGGTGACAACAAGATTTCATGCAACATAAGACCAATCTAAACCTACAGAGTCTAAGAACAGGTTGCTATGTGCTCGATAGATGCAAGGGAGCAACATAAAAAGTTTTAAATTTTTTGAAACGAATCTCAACAGTGCATACAATCTCATGATTTTCTAGATATGCAAATACTAAGAATTTAAAAGCATTTCCTAGATTGTCCTCATCGAATAACATGCAACAACAGATCAAAAGACTTCTAATTCAGAATCTCCACAGCTCAACAACTACAGGAATTTAATCCAATAGACAACTCCACCCCCAACCTTCGAAAGATACATAGTCTTCTATGTATCCATCCATCAGATAAAGCAATAAAATCTACAAAATTAAAGGGGACAGAAAACCTCCCCTGAATTTCGCGATGTCGGTGGTTGAAGTGGCGCGATCTTTGCCCATTATCTTGTTCTTTAGGCCAAACCCCTACAAAAGAAAGCAAACAACAAAAAAAAAAGGAAAAAGAAATACATTTATTTTTTTGGCTTTTCTAAGAAAATAAAATTCAACTAAGAGAAACTAAATGGTTCCCCGACAACGGCGCCAATTTTGGTGGTGAACTTTTTGGAATAGTTCACTATGTTCGGGGTGTCGAGTCCCGCCAAAATAACATTTATAAATACCGCTACAACTGAGCTTTGCAGCTAGTGGTAGTCGGGTCGATCCGCAGGGAACCAAGAATTAGCCTCTCCTAATTAATTTCTATTTGCTTTTATTAAGTAAAACTCAAACTAAAACGATAAAGTAAAGGGAAGATTGGTTACGATAAAATAAAAGAAAGCGAAAAAAGTAGCTAACGGTAAAATTAAACTAATTACATGTGCTCCTAATTTTAAGGGTCGGGGTTGACCTTGATGCGACTCGATTCATTGAGATTCAAACATACTTAGCAAGAGCATAATTAAACACATAATTTACTTGCACGAACCTACTAATACAAGTAACCCAAATAATTAAAGAGAAGCGTGGAGTTCTAATTGGACCATTCTTTAATTAACTGAAGGTGATCAATCCTAAATCGATTAAAGGACAGAGACAGATGTTCGATTCTAATTAAACGTGGCAACCAATCAACTGGAGGCCAACGCTCTCCCATATTGATTAACTGACAGTAACGGGAGCACTACGACGAATGTTTAACCTGGAAGCCTAAGTTAATATTCCAATTTATCTATTTCTTCAAGATAAGTTACAACCAAGATCAACAAGGAAGCCTATGTTACCTATGGCTCAACTTACCCATGTTACTTGGCGATTAAGAGAGGCAATGCATCATAATCGTTAACTATAAAACATGCAGGAAATCAAGGTCGTCTACTCCTATCAATCAAACATGCTTAGAAGAAATAAATTGCCCAACCAGTCATGTTAAGCTCAAAATTAAAGAACTAAACCCTCATGAATCACATCAAATCTAACCCCTAACCTCAAACTAGAGCACTTACCTTGCTCGGGATGAAAATCAAGCTAAATAAACCAAGTCTTTGCTTTGATATAGAAGAAAAGGGGAGAAAACCCCAAGAATTCGAGAGAGAAATCGTAAAATAAAGCCAAAACCCAAGAGTGAATGCCCTAAAAATCGTCAAAATCTGGGTTTTACAGGCTCTCGACACTCGGACGGAAATTTCCAGCGACTAATGTCGTCGTAGCGAGACCATACATGCAGCGCGAGACCCTACATGCAACGTCTAAACGCTAGGGTCTGTGCCTTAGGAAAAATAATAGAAATTTTGTCCTCCCCTGGTTTCAAACTCGGGCTCGTCATTCTCCCAAGGTTCCCTTACACCACCAGACCTCTAATCACAATTGGGATAATATTAGATTAATTAATCTATATAGTATAAACACTCAAAATGATTAATTAATATTATCCACTAAAACATTCTTTTAAGCTCTAATCTAATGTAATGGTCGAATTTAACCCTAAACAATTAAATTCAACAAAAATATATCAATTAAACATATTTAAATATGATTTAAATATGAGAATGACCTAAAACATGAATAAGATTCATGTGTAAAAAAGTCGGTTTTCAGAAAACCGGGTTTAATCATATTATTTAATTAATATTTGATATTGAATTAAATAATAATTATTAATTAAAAAAGTTTAATTAATAATTATATAATTATATATATATATATATATATATTTTTTTTTTATTTATTAAAAAGTTTAATAAATAAAATTATTATTATTATTTTTAATAATAATAATAATTATATATATAGTATATATATATATGTATGTATATATATATATGTATGTATGTATATATATATATATGTATGTATGTATATATATATATATATACATACATGTATATATATATATATTCTGTGAATTGGCTAGAGGTGAGATTAAAGAAGAAGGGTTTCAAATTGAATTCTCTCAATTTTGCTAAGGGGTATACGAAAGTGATTTTTCTTTTAACTTTCATTTTCAACTTTTAGCCTATGCATTCAACTTCTTCTTCTTTCTTCTTCTCCTTTCCTTGTTTCTTCTTATTTTCTCTTGTTTTCGGAGTCCCACAACTCCGTTGCGCGGCGCCGAGGATAGCGGGACTACCTGAATGGTCCTCGGGGCGTTCGTGAGAAGAGGTCGGAAGAGTTCGTGATGAGAACGGTCGACGGACTTGAAGAAATTGGAACTACAAGGGTATGTATTTCTAATTTCTTATTTCCGTCGTTTTGAGCATGTTTTCTATTTGTTAAATTGATGAAATTAGAGTATCATCGGTCCGAAATCGCTTTCCGCTGCGCATGTCGCTCCATCATTATGGTTTTGAACGTAATTTTGATAAACCTCGTTTGACAAGTGTTTAATCAATAGAGTGGCTTTCTTAATCAGTTTTCGTAGTGTATATCCTAATCATTGAGAATGATGTAGGGTTTTCTTCTGACAAATAAGCATATACTAGCGACCCAATTCCAAATAGTAGATTTGGAAGAGGCTTAGTTTGTTCTAAGGATTTAGGTTAATTTGGATCGTAAGAATAAATCGCTAGTACTGTCTCTAAACGTCTTATATTGACAAAGTGTTGTTAATATTAACAAGGAGTTATCAATATTCGATGTTGAATTCCGATTGAAAGGTAAGGTACTTTTCAGGTTAGGAATTCAGTTGTCTAGGGAAATGGTTTCCTAAGACATCTAAAATATTGAGGATACGAGACGTTATTCCATGTGCATTTACATATCGGTTGTCAAATGTATGTCTTCTTGGATACATGACTCGATATATGAAATGCAGTGGGAGCTGTCAGAAGTGAAGGTCCAATTGGATTTGATCATTGGACTGCGGTTAAAGTTTTGTCCCAGTGCAAAGAAGGAGTAGAATACAAAAGTTGTATTGTTGATTCCTTGGTGGTAGCTAAATTTGTTGCAGCTTGTGAAACAGCAAAAGTTTATAAGTTGAGCTCATGGTTAGTGCTCCGAGGAGATGTGATGGTCACATGGAAAGCCTCGCAGTGCTTCATGCTGATATGTTTACTAAGTCTCTCACGGCTAAAGTGTTTGAGAGACACCTAAAGAGTTTAGGGCTCCGAGTTGCTGAGTAGGACAGTGGGAGAAAACTTTAGATATGTGATATTTTAGTTTTCTCATCCAACATGTACACTAGGGACGTTTTGGTCCAAGTGGGAGTTTGTTGGGTTTTATGTCCTAAAACTCGTAGTTTGTAAACGGTTGTGTTTGTAAGTATTATATCTAACAATAAAGAGTTATTGAGTTTTATTCAGTAAAATCGTTTACTGGAATAAAGTGAAACGTGTTTGCATTAACCTTTACCAATAACCAACACCCATGGCGAAGGATGAGTAATTGAGCTTCTTGTATGACATGATTGTGGATCAGGCTCAAGTAGACAGTCAAAACGGTCTATAGTATACAGATAAGGCTGAGTATCTTATCCTGGTAACACTATTAGATGTGGCTCGCTTTGTATAGTACAAAATGTGGTGATCCGAATCGTTTCACATGGAGATGTGCGAGCAGGGCATCCTATGCAATGAGTTTGCATAAGACTGAACCGCGAAATCATGTCGCTCTCTATTTTTAACATCGTTTACTGAAGAGACTGACTTTTTCATATGATGGCCTAGGTAACTCGATCTCAATCTTGAGCTCGCTATGGACTCCTATTTATTCGAGAGTATCCTTTGACTTGCACAGGTGAAAGTGGCCAGATCGCAGACTTAATAAGTCTACCATCTTGGGGATAAACTCGAATAGGTGGCTGGGGACATAGTATAACAATATGAAATTCACTCCTAACCTGCTCTTCAGGGTTAATAGATAGGTTGTTCTCTTAATAACTGACTCCAGGGCTTGAACTAGGGTACCCACCCTCTTCTGATCAGAGAGGGATCTGATATGTTGGTTGGACCACAGATCATTTGTTCATTAGAGGTGTCAGTGGTACTTAAGGAACAATAAGTAATGTAGGGGTTAAACGGTATAAATGACGCAACTGTGATTACGAACGACCTGTGAAGGATCGACTTGCTAGTGATGGTTATATCAAGAGGACATAATATATCTAAAGTGAGGAGAGTGCAGCCCTCAGACTATAGTGAAGTCTCAGGAGGTTTGACGAATGTTGATTAGTAAGGTTAAAAGAGTTTTGATCGGATAATCTTGTATCGTTGGAGCTCATGATCTATAGGTCCTTTAGGTTCTTCTGGTTAGCTCAGATAAAGCAGTGTAGCAGTGTTATAGGGTATAATTTGGAGAAATCCGAATTCAGGTCTGTTGATCGAGGTCAGACATATTTAAATGTGATTTAAATATGTGACCAGATGAAGACGTATTTAAATATGATTTAAATATGTGACTAGAGGAAAATATGAATAGAGATTCATATGTGAAAATGTGGTTTTCGGTAAACCGGGGTTAGTTTTATTATTTAATTAATATTTGATATTAAATTAAATAATAAAATAATTAATTAAAAAGTTTAATTAATTATAATTATTTATTATTATAATATTTTTATTATAATAATTTATAAGATTAAATGGATTCTCTCATGCTTTGCATAAGAGACACTCACTTAATCATTAATCATTTTCTCATTTGAAGAAAAGTGGAGAATGTCTTCACTTTTGAAGTTAGATGAAAATGAGATTTTCTCTCTCATGCTCTTCTCTCTCTCGTTCTTTTCTTCAAAGGTTAAAGAAGAAGAAGCTTGAAGAAGAAAAGCATGAAGCTTGAAGTCTTGGTGTAGAATTCTTGAGGGATTCTTGAGAAGAATTGAATAGGTATGAAGAGTTCATTCTATTCCCTCATTTTGAACTTCAATTAGTTGAAGATTCATGAGAATTGTTAAGATGAAGGCTTGAAGGGGTTGTTGAAATGTTCAACAAATTTCAAGCTGGTTTTCATCTCCTTTCTCTACACACATTTCATCTTCTTCCTCCAAACCACCTCTCAACATACCCCTTAGCTCAAGGAGTCCCACAACTCCGCTACTATGCCCGAGAATAGTTGGGACTCCTCTAAGGGTGGTCCTCGACGTGCTCATGACGTGCTCGTGATCAGAGTAGCATCAGAGGATTTTGCAGAGGTGGTTGTTGCAGAGACGAGAAGACAAACGCAACAACAGGTATGTTTTGCCCCTTCTTCGCGCGATCAGGTAGATTTACCGGTGGCATTTACCGATCGGTATACCGGTGTTGCTTACCGGTGAGAGATTTACAGGTTGCTCGCTTAACGCTTTTAGCGTTGTTTCTTCGGTCAACATTTACCGGTCGAGCTTACCAGTGGATGATTTAGCAAAGGAGCTGACCGGTAAGTGGTTACCAGTCGTGCCTTACCGGTTTATCGGTGAAAATCTTGTGAAGATTTATTCAACTGGTTTATCAGTCCAAGGCTTACCGATTGGTAAATTTATCGGTTGATAAATTTATCGGTCTTAGGTTATCATTGATAACTTACCGGTGTCGGTTTACCGGTGTAACCTTAGTGAAGTTTACTGAACCGGTTTACCAGTTGTAGCATACTGGTCCGATTTTACCAGTCGTGAATTTACCGGTGTATCTTTTATCGATCGATGCTTGTGAAGCATACCGGTTAGATACACCGAGGTATTTTTACCGGTGTGCTTTTACCGGTTGAAAGCTTGTGAAGCTTTTACCGATCGAGGCTTACTGGTTTAAAGCTTGTGAAGCTTTTACCGGTCGAGGCTTACCAGTGTGCCATTTACCGGTCAATATTCGTGATATTTACCGGTGGCACACCGAGGTGCCTTACTGGTGGTTCATACCGGTCAACCTTTACCGGTCGGTATGGAATTTACCGGTGGCTTTCGGGTTTGAGAAAAAGTTAAGTGTTAACTCATTTTTCTCTCTCCCGGTTTGTTGCTTATTGATTGCTGAAGATCCTCAACCAGTTTAGGCTTTTTTCGCTGCGCATCTGGTTGTTTTAGGAACTCAACTCCATCATATCGGTGTCGGTTTACCAGTGCTCATTTATTCGTATGGTTTACCGGTCAAAATTACCGGTGTATCATTTACCAGTGTAGGCTTGAGAAGCTTACCGGTCTGATACACCGAAGTAAATTTATCGGTGGGTTTTTTACCAGTCGAGGCTTACTGGTGTGCCATTTATCGGTGTAAATTCGTGGAATTTACCGGTGGCACACCCAGGTGCCTTACCGGTGGTTCCTTACTGGTCAACCTTTACCAGTTGACTTTTATCGGTCGGTAAGGTGTTTTACTGGTGGATCTCAGGGTTTGAAAAATGTCAAGTGTTGGTTGAATTTTTCTCTCTCTCGGTTGTTGCTTATTGATTGTTGAAGATCCTCAGCCAGTTCAGATTTTTTCCGCTGCGCCTCTGGTTGAGTTAGGATCTTAGATCCATTAATTGGTATCAGAGCATGCTTTAAGCTCTCAATTTGCTACAAATTGAGTCCTAGGTGGGTTGTATTTGATTTATTTGATGGGGCGACTGAAGTGAAAATTTATGGCATCTCCTTTATGTTGGGTTTTATGTCCTAAAATTCGTGGTTTGTAAACTGTTATGTTTGTAAATATCTATTTAGAATAAACAGTTATTAGTTTTATTCAGTAAAAGAGTTTACTGGAATAAAGTGAAACACGTTTGGTTTATCCTATACCAATGACCAACACCCATGTCGAAGGATGAGTACTTGAGCTTCATGTATGACATGAATGTGGATCAGGATCAAGTAGACAGTCAAAATGGTCTATAGTATACGGATAAGGCTGGGTACCTTATCTTGGTAACACCATTGGATGCGACTCGCTTTGTATAGTACAAAACGATGTGATCTGAATCGTTTCACATGGAGATGTGCGAGCGGGGTCGTCCTGTGCAATGAGTTTGCATAAGACCGAACCGCGAAATATCTCGCTCTCTCTTTATAACATCGTTTACTGATGAGAACAACATTTTCATTTGATGGCCTAGCTAACTCGATCTCAATCTTGAGCTCGCTATGAACTCTTGCTTATTCGAAAGTATCCTTTGATTTGCACGGGTGAGAGTGGCCCATTAGCGTCGACTTAATAAGCCTACCATCTTGGGGATAAAGTCGAATAGGTAGTTGGGGACATAGTACAACAAGATTGGAGTTCACTCCTAACCCGCTCTTTAGGGTTAGTAGATAGGTTGTTCCCTTAATAGTTGACTCCGGGGCTTGAACAATGAGCGCTCACACTCTCATGTGATGAGAGGGTTAACTGATCTGTTGGTTGGACCACTGATTTATTGTTCATTAGAGGTGTCGGTGGTAATTAAGGAACAAGACGTAATGCAGGGGTTAAACGGTTGAAATGACCCAGTTGTGATTACGAACAACCTGTGAATGATCGACTTGCCCATGACGGTTATATCAAGAGGACATAATATATCTACAGTGAGGAGAGTGAAGCCCTCGGACGATAGTGAAGTCTCCGGGGGTTAACGAATGTTGATTAGTTCGGTTAAAGAGTTTTGACCGGATAATCTCGTATCGTTGAAGCTCATGATCTGTAGGTCCTTTAGGTACTCCTAACTAGCTCGGATAACGTCGTGCAATAGTGTAAGAGAAAAGAAAAGTTAAAAGAATTTGAATTGTTCAAATTCGATTTTTGGAAGTATGATGGACATATTTAAATATGATGTACATATGAGAATAATCTACTACATGAATAGGATTCATGTTAAAAAAAAAGTCGCTTTTCGGAAAACCGGGTTTAACCATATTATTTAATTAATATTTGATATTGAATTAAATAATATTAATTAATTAAAAAGTTTAATTAATTAATATATATATATATATATTTATTTATTAAAATGTTTAATAAATAAAAATATTTATTATTATTTAAAATTAATTATTTTTAATTAATTTTTAAAATAATAATAATTATATATATGTCTTACATGCATTGTGCATGTAAGACATATGTTAGGTTAATATATATATATATATAATGGTTATATATATATAAGTTGGTTAGTGCTCTTTTGGGTACATAATTGACAGAAGTTTCAAAATTCTTTTTGAGTTTTGAAATAAGCTTCTGCCTTCGTCAAGTTGAAAACATTCCTCCATCAGAGCTTTTTCTTCATTTCTTTTCTTTTATTTTCGGAGTCCCACAACTCCGTTGCTCGGCGTCGAGGATAGTGGGACTACCTAGGGTGGTCCTCGGGGCGTTCGTGAGAAGAGGCCAGAAGAGTTCGTGTCGAGGAACGTGCAGCGGAGCTTGAAGAAATTGGAACTACAAGGGTATGTATTCTAATTTCTTTATTTCCGTCGTTTGAGCATGTTTTCTATTTGTTAAATTGATGAGATTAGAGGATCAACGATCCAAAATCGCTTCCGCTGCGTATATCGCTCCATTAATTGGTATCAGAGCGATTTTGTGATTAACTCAATTTGCATCAATTTAAGTTGGTGGGTATTTTAATTTAGAAATTGTTTCTGAATGGACGTCTAAAGTGAAAGTCGATTATGGCATCATTTCTTTCTAAATTTCATTATATGTAATTGCCCGAGAATGTATGGGCTTTAATGTGTGCTTAAAAGTCTGTATTTTTAGAGTCATTAGAGTCCATATAGGTTTCTTTGTGAAAGAAGCTCGAGTTTTTGAGCTGGCCGAAATGTTCGGTGTTAGTTCAAACTCGTTCTAGGCAATACGAAGAGAAGCTCGAAGAAAAATTGGCCGAAGCGTTTGGGGGAGCAAGCTTGTCAAAGGCAGTGCGAAGAGTTCGAAGTCCGTTCAAGACTTAGCTTGTTGATCAAGCTTGTAATAAAATACTTATTGCTTGCTAAATGCCAAAATCGATCCACTTTAGTGTGTTTAATTAATTATGCATTGCGAATGTATGTTTTAATTAAAGTTCATGTTTGTATGTGCATAACGTATGCCATATATATTTAAAATCTCACCGTAGGAAGCATGTTCCATGCATAGAAAATATGTTATAAGTGTTATAATATATAGTATGCATATTTAGGAATTCATGAGTATTGATATAAAAGTTATATTAATTCATGAATTAGATGTTGTTAGTTTAATAGAATAATTAATATAAGCGTTATATTAATTAGGAAATTCAACATACAACATTGGTAGGCCTAGTTTTATGCATATTGTATGTTATAAGTGTTATAATGTATATGCATGTTTAATTCATGAGTATTGATATAAAAGTTATATTAATTCATGAATTAGTTGTTGTTAGTTTAATAGAATAATTAATATAAGTGTTATATTAATTGTGAAATTGAACCTACAACATAAGTTTTCTAAGTTTTATGCATATTGTATGTTATAAGTGTTATAATGTATATGCATGTGTAATTCATGAGTATTAATATAAGAGTTATATTAATTCATGAATTGGATGTTGTTAGTTTAATAGAGTAATTGATATAAGCGTTATATTAATTATGAAATTGAACATACAACATTGGTTGACCTTAGTTTTATGCATATTGTATGTTATAAGTGTTATAATGTATAGGATGCGTGTTTAATTCATGAAAATTGATATAAGTGTTATATTAATTTATGAATTAGGAGTTGTATGTTTAATAGCATAATCGATATAAGTGTTATATTGATTATGAAGTTAAATATTCAACTTATCATGCCTTAGCGATGTATGTTTGAGAAGCGTATAGAAGTTTGTTTTAGTAAGTCTAGTTTTTGCAAGTGTTGTAAAAATGACTTAGACTTTTAAAATCTATAACAAAGATAAGTGGCATGCTCATTTAGGGTTAAATGGTTCGGTCTGTTTTATTAGATAAAATAGGTCGATATCTCGTAAATGCTAAGGTTATGAGAAACTCACCCGGTGAACTTCTGTCTAAGGTTGGAGGACTTGAATTGACGAAACAGCTCTTACCTGGGGACTACCCAGTATTTGAGTAAAGTTAACCAGACTTTATGAGCGTGTGTGAGAGGCGTGAGGTTAGAAAAGTTTTAATAACCTAGACATCTCAGGTAAATAGTTTACCTGGACTTTAGGTTTTATTTTCTTAGCTGAATCAAACCTGAGTATTTACCCTAAAATTACCGTCCACGATGCTTAGTAGAAGTGTTGAGAAGGAATATATGATATATCCCTCTCCTTCTACGCACTCCCTAAAGTTCACAACGTGAGAATTTTCCAGGGCCTCATGATGCCATTAGAGTCATCTTCAGTCGGGTGGTGTTTGCAACTTTCAATAGCAAGGTGAATGGAGTAAGTGTCTATAGTAAGTGGGAGAAGGAAGTACGTCAATACTTCCTACGGTCTCGTCCATTTGATTGAACCGTGAGATTCCCATGTTTCGCCTGCAAGGTGACCCTAGGAGGCACCAATCCAGTCGGAGGGCCGTTTCATGGGGATCAGAACAACTCAATCACCATTTATGGATAAAGAAACATAGGGCCATTCCCAACTTTGACATTCCAGTCGGTTGCGCTGTTGGGGCCGTCCTGTGCATTCTAAAATTGGAGGGTCACACTTACGGGATTTACTAAGGAGTTAGTGAATCCAAACTAAAAACGATAACTAAAATGGTATAGGAATATGAGTTATTCTGGAGTTAGCATTTAGTCAAGAATGTCTTGGTTTAGTAAAGGAGTGACTCGACTGCCAGTCGGCAACACCATTCTGACTTACTAAAGTATCGTTGCAAGTAAATAAAGAGTTTGGGTACTTTATTTACTGCTAAACCTTTTAATTGGTTTAAATAGGTTAAAATTGTTTCACTAATAGACTTACATTCTTTTTCAGCATGTTGAGCTCGTTTATTTAGTTGTTAGCTCACGACAAGTTAACTAGAGAAAATTACGGAACCTGGAAGTCGAACCTAAATACGATTCTGGTTCTAGACGTCCTTAGGTTTGTCTTAACGGAGGAATTTCCTCTCACTCCTGGCTCGAAAGCATCTCAAAGTGTTCGAGAGGCATACGATGGATGGATTAGGGCTAATGAATAAGGCCTGAATCCATATCTTGGCAAACATATCTGATGTTTTGTGCAAGTAGTATGAGGTTATGGTTTCCTTGACGGAAATCATGTCTTCATAACAAGTGATGATAGACAGTTGTCCTCATCACTTCGTTATGAAGCCCTCAAGTTCGTTTACAACTCTCGCATGTGGAGGATACCTCTGTTAGGGAGCTTGTCCTTAACATGATGGTCCACTTTAATGCGGGGGAAGTAAACAGTGCCTCCATCAACGAGAAAAGCCAAGTTAGTTTTATCTTGGAATCTCTTCTGAAGAGTTTCCTTAATTTCAGATCCAATATGGTGATGAATAAGATAGAATATAACTTGACTTCTCTTCTGAATGAGTTCCAGGCTTATCAGTCTCTGTACACTTCCAAATGAATAGAGAATGAGGCAAATGTTGTCACTTCGAAGAAATTCCTTAAGAGGTTGGCGTCAGGGAGTAAGCCTGAGTCTGCTTCTATGAGTAATGAGATTATTCAGAAGAAGAAGAGAAACCGGAGGAAGGGCAAAGCCCCTACTGTTCGCAAGGTGAAGTCTTCAGTCGAAGGAAAATGTTCCATTGTGTTGAAGATGGGTATTGCAAGTGCAATTGCCCCAAATACCTTGCTGAGAAACAGACTAAGAAAGAACGACAAGATAAATGTGATTTATTTGTCTAAACAAGTTCAGTGGATATGAATGTCATACCTGGATGTCTTCAGGAACCACTAATCATGTTTGTTTTTCTACAGGAAACTAGTTCCTGACAGCCCGTTTCTCGCTGTAAGATATGGAGATATCATCGCAGCTGAACGAGTGAGAGTCTTTGTAGTTGTTGTATAGAGATAATAACATTTGTTATATGTAATTATTGTCTATAATTCAAGTTTAAACTGAACACCAGTATATTATATCTTTTGATTTTATAATGAACAATTCATTTAGCAAAAGATATATACTGATGTGTTCTATTAAACCTGAAAACAACTAGTGTGTTAAGACCAACAGTAAGAAGAAAGCTATAGTCATTTGAACAATGGTTGTTGATCAAACTGAAGCTTCTCAATTGTTGAGAAAGCCTCAATGCAATGGGAGAGATGTAGGACAACCCGATCCGCTGTATTGGCCTATCTTAAACTCAAAGTTATCATACTCGATGATGACATTGAGGATCCACTACTCTTTAAATGGGTAATGGATCATATAGACAAGGCCTAAATGGCTCAAAGCCACAAATCTATGAATGGTATTGAGACCAAGCCACTAAGGTGAAAACCTTTATAACTTGACTTTCTGGTAAATGGACTGTCCCGAAGAGAAAGGGTTTATTGTGTATACTCTCTTTCTCTTGTTGTCTGATGTAAGTTAAATAGATGACTCTTATCCACTACCATGTTCTATCTTTATAGAATTTGGCAAGTGGATGTCAAGACAGCTTTCCTGCAGAATATCTATCTTGATCTGAGTATCTATAAGTCTCAACCAGATAGATTCATAATTCGAGGACAAAGAGAAAATAGTTTGCTAGCTTATTCGATTCATTTATGAATTGGAGAAAGCATCTTCGTCCTGAATTGTAAGGTTTGATATGGTAATCAAATCTTATGACTTTGAACAAAAGTTTGAACAATAATTTGATAAACCTTGTTTGACAAGGGTTTAGTCAATGTTATAGCTTTCATAGTTCGCTCCGTAGATTATGTCCTATTCATGGAAAATGATATAGGATTAATTTCTGACAAATAAGCATAAACTAGTGACCCATTCCCAAACTGTTTTGGAGGAGGGCTTAGTTTGTTTCTAAGGATTCAGGTTGATCTGAGTCCTAAGAACAAATCGCTAGTGTTGTCTCTAAAATTTTATATTGACAAAGTGTTGTTAATATTCGATGGTCTATGGAAATGGTTTCCTAAGACACCTCAAGGGTTGAGGATATGAGATGCATCCGTGTGCATTTACATATTGGAGGTCAGATGTATCTTTTGAGATACATGACCCGATATGTGCTATGCAGTGGGAGCTGTCAGAAGATATTAGTCCAATTAGATTGGATTCTGGTTAAAATTTGTCTCAATGCAAAAAAGGAGTAAAATACAAGAGTTGTATTGTTGATTCCTTGGTGGTAGCTAAGTCTGATTGCAGCTTGCGAAGCAGCAATAAGTTTATAAGTTGAGCTCACAGTTAGTGCTATGAGGAGATGTGATAGTCACTTGGAAAGCCTCGTAGTACTTCATGCTGATTAGTTTACTAAGTCTCTCATGGCTAAAGTGTTAGAGAGACACCTAGAAGAGTCTAGGGCTCCGAGTTGCTGGAGAGGACAGTGGGAGAAAACTTCAGATATATGATATATTAGTTTTCTCCACCTAACATGTACACCACGGACGTTTAAGTTCAAGTGGGAGTTTGTTGGGTTTTATGTCCTAAAACTCGTGGTTTGTAAACTGTTATGTTAGTAAATATCTATTTAGGATAAAGAGTTATTAGTTTTATTCAGTAAAAGAGTTTACTGGAATAAAGTGAAACGTGTTTGGTTTATCCTATACCAATGACCAACACCCATGGCGAAGGATGAGTACTTGAGCTTCATGTATGACATGAATGTGGATCAGGCTCAAGTAGACAGTCAAAATGGTCTATAGTATATGGATATGGCTGGGTACCTTATCTTGGTAACACTATTGGATGCGACCCGCTTTGTATAGTACAAAACGATGTGATCCGAATCGTTTCACATGGAGATGTGCGAGCGGGGTCGTCCTGGGCAATGAGTTTGCATAAGACTAAAGCACGAAAAAGTCGCTCTCTCTTTATAACGCTGTTTACTAAAGAGACCGACTATTTCAAACTGATGGCCTAGGTAACTCGATCTTAATCCGGAGCTTACTATGAACTCCTGCTTATTAGACAGTATCCTTAGACTTGTACGGGTGAGAGTGGCTCATTAGCGCCGACTCAATAACTTATCATCTCAGGGATAAAGTATAATAGGTAGCTGGGGATATAGTGTAGTAAGATGAAGTTCACTCCTAAACCGCTCTTCAAGGTTAGTTGATAGGTTGTTCCCTGAATAGCTGACTCCGGGGCTTGAACAATGAGCGCTCACCCTCTCCTGAGCAGAGAGGGTTATATGATCTGTTGGTAGGACCACTGATCTATTGTTCATTAGAGGTGTCAGTGGTAATTAAGGAACAAGACGTAATGCAGGGGTTAAACGGTTGAAATGACCCAGCTGTGATTACGAACAACCTGTGAAGGATCGACTTGCCCATGACGGTTATATCAAGAGGACATAATATATCTACAGTGGGGAGAGTGCAACCCTCGGACTATAGTGGATTCTTCAGGGGTTAACGAATGTTGATTAGTTCGGTTAAAAGAGTTTTGACCGGATAATCTCGTATCGTTGGAGCTCATGATCTGTAGGTCCTTTAGGTTCTCCTGGCTAGCTCGGATAACGTCGTGCAACAATATAAGAGAAAATAAAAGTTAAAAGAATTTGAATTGTTCAAATTCGGTTTTTGGAAGTATGATGGACATATTTAAATATGATTTAAATATAGGAATGGTCTACTACATGAATATGATTCATGTGCAAAAAAGTCGATTTTCGAAAAACTGGGTTTAACCATATTATTTAATTAATATTTGACACTGAATTAAATAATATTAATTAATTAAAAAGTTTAATTAATATATATATATATATATATATATATTTATTAAAATGTTTAATAAATAAAATATTTATTATTATTTAAAATTAATTATTTTTAGTTAATTTTTAAAATAAAATAATTATATATATGTCTTACATGCATTGTGCATGTAAGACATATGTTAGGATAATATTTATATATATATATATATATATAATTGTTATATATATATAAGTTGGTAAGTGCTCTTTTGGGTACATAATTGACAGAAGTTTCAAAATTCTTTTTGAGTTTTGAAATAAGCTTCAACCTTCGTCAAGTTGAAGACATTCCGCCATCAGAGCTTCTTCATCATTTTTTTTTTGGAGTCTCACAACTCCGTTGCTCGGCGTTGAGGATAGCGGAACTACCTAGGGTGGTCCTCGAGGCGTTCGTGAGAAGAGGCCGGAAGAGTTCGTGACGAGGAACGTGCGACGAAGCTTGAAGAAATTGAAACTACAAGGGTATGTATTCTAATTTCTTTATTTCCGTCGTTTGAGCATGTTTTCTATTTGTTAAATTGATGAAATTAGAGGATCAACGATCCAAAATCGCTTCCGCTGCGTATATCGCTCCATCACTTTATTACTTGTTCTTTACCTTCGGTTTGTAAATAGCCTATGTCTGTTAAAAGGCTTAATGTGTGGCTTACAGTCTGTAATTCGTTGAGTCCTTAGAATTCCTAAGCTGTTGCGGAGCCGAGTTGAAGAAGGAGCAAATTAGAAGCCAAGAGTCTTGCAGGCGTTCGAAGAGTTCGAAAAGCTTCAAGAACCTAGCTTGGGGTTGGAGAACAAGCGTGTAATAGTTAATATTGCTTGCTTGATGCCAAAAACCGAATCGCTTTAGTGTGTTTAATTTATGGTTTAAATTAAAGCCCTTGCTTGTGCATAATTTATGCCATCTAGATTTCAAATCCGACCTTAGGAAGCATGTTTCGTGCATTATGTATGTTATAAGTGTTATAATGTATAGGATGCATGCTTAATTCATAAGAATTGATAGAAGTGTTATATTGATTTATGAATTAGGAGTTGTATGTTTAAGAGCATAATTGATATAAGTGTTATATTGATTATGAAGTTAAATATCCAACTTGCCATGCCTTAGTGATGAATGTTTGAGAAGCATGTAGATGTTTGTTGTAGAAAGTCTAAGTGTTTTGCAAGTTGTTGTAAAATTGGATAGACTTTTAAAATCTATAACAAAGACAAAGAGCATGTTCATTTAGGGTTAAATGAGTTCGATCTCTTTCATTATATGAATAGGTCGATATCTCGTAAATGCTAAGGTTATGAGAAACTCACCAGTGACATCCTGTTCTAAGGTTTGAGGATTTTGAATTGACGGAACACCTCCTACCTGGGGACGATCCGATACTTGAGTAAAGTTAACCCGACTTTATGAGCATGGGCGAGAGGTGTGAGGTTGGCAAAGTGTTTATAACCTATACATCTCAGGTAAAAAGTTTGCCTAGACTTATGGTTTTATTTTCTTAGCCGGATAAAACCTGAGTAGTTTACCCTAAAATCCGTCTAAAATACTTAGTAGATGTGTTGAGAAGGAATATATGATATATCCCTCTCCTGCTACGCACTCCCTAAAGTTCACAACGTGAGAATTTTGCTCGGCCTCGTGATGTCAATAGGGCATCCCCCTTCGGATGGTATTTGCAACTTTCAATAGCAAGGTGAATGGAGTAAGCATTTATAGTAAGTGGGAGAAGTACTTCCTTCGGTCTCCTCCATTAGGTTGAACCGTGAGATTCCCAAGTTCCGCCTATAGGTTGCTCTCTGTGGCACCATCTCTCCGGAGGGCCGTTTCATGGGAGTCGGAACATCTCAGTCACCATTTATGGATAAAGAAAGATAGGGTCATTCCCAACTTTGACATTCCCTTCGGTTGCAATGTTGGGGACGTCCTGTGCATTCTAAAAATGGAGGGTCACACTTACGGGATTTGCTAAGGAGTTAGTAAATCCAGACCGAAAACGATAACTAAGATACTAAAGGAATATGATTTATTCTGGAGTTAGCATTTAGTCAAGAATTTCTTGATTTAGTAAAGGAGTGCTCGACTACCCTTTGATAGCGACCATTCTGACTTACTAAAGTATCGTTGCGAGTGAATAAAGAGTTTGGGTACTTTATTTGCTGCTAAACTATTTTAATTGGTTTAAATAGGTTAAAATCGTTTCACTAATAGATTAACATTCTATTTCAACATGTCGAGTTCGTTTATTCAACTCTTAGCTCACGACAAATTGGCCGACGAGAATTACGGAACCTGGAAGTCGAACCTGAATACGATTCTCGTTCTTGACGACCTAAGGTTTTCTTAACGGAGGAATGTTCTCCTCTTTCTGGCTAAAATACATCTCGAACGGTTCGAGAGCTATACGATGGATGGATTAGGGCTAACGATAAAGCCCGAGTCTATATCTTGGCAAGCATATCAAATGTTCTATCCAAGAAGCACGAGGGTATGGTTTCCGCGAAGGAAATCATGTCTTCATTACAAGTGATATTTGGACAGTCGTCCTCATCTCTTCGTCATGAAATCCTCAAGTACGTTTACAACTCTCGCATGGTGGAGGGTACCTCTGTTAGGGAGCATGTCCTTAACATGATGGTCCACTTTAATGCGGCGAAAGTAAACGGTGCTTCCATCGAAGAGAAGAGTCAAGTTAGTTTTATCTTGGAATCTATTCTGAAGAGTTTTCTTCATTTCAGAACCAATATGGTGATGAATAAGATAAAATATAATTTGACTTCTCTCCTGAATGAGCTTTAGACTTACCAGTCTCTGCGCACTTCTAAAGGAAAAGAGAAGGGGGCAAATGTTGTCATTTCTAAGAAATTCCACAAGGGGTCGGGGTCAGGGAGTAAGTCTGAGTCTACTTCTGCAAGTAATAAGATTATTCAGAAGAAGAAGAGAAACAAGAGGTAGGACAAAACCCCTACTTTTCGCAAGGTAAAATCTTCAGACAAAGGAAAATGTTTCTATTGTAATGAAGATGGGCATTGAAAGCGCAATTGCCCGAAGTACCTTGCTGAGAAACAGGCTGAGAAAGAACGACAAGGTAAATGTGATTTATTAATTATCAAAACAAGTTTAGTGAAATATGAATGTCATACCTGGATGTTTGATTCAGGAACCACTAATCATTTTGTTTTTCTTTTCAGGAAACTAGTTCCTGATAGCCGGTTTCTCGACGGAGATGACTTATGAAGACGTCTTCGCAGCTGAAAAAGTGGGAGCTTATGTAGTTGTTGTATAGAAATAATTTCGTTTGAACCTGTAAAATGTAATTATTGTCTATATTTCTCGTTTACCTGAACAAGTTGTATATAATATCTTTTGTTTTTATAATGAATAGTTCATTTCGCAAAAGATGTATACCTTTTGTTCTACTAAACTTGAAAACAACTTGTGTTAAGATTGACAGTATAAAAGGAAAGTTATAATCAGATCAACAAGGGTTGTTGATCAGGCTGGTTCTTCTCAAAAGTTGAGAAAGCCTTGATGTAGTGAGAGAGATGTAGGACAACCCGATCCGCTGTATTGGCTTGTCTAAAGACTCAAGTTATCATACTTGATGATGACGTTGAGGATCCGTTGACCTTTAAATAGGCAATGTATCACATAGACAAGGACTAGTGGCTCAAAGCCATGGATCTACGAGAGGTATTGAGACTAAACCTCTAAGGTGAAAACTTTTATGGCTTGATTTTCTGGTAAAGGGACTGTCCCAAAGGGTAGGGGTTTATTCTGTATTTATTCCTTCTCTTGTTGTCAGATGAAAGTTAAATAGATTACTCTTATCCATTGCCATGTTCTATTCTGATAGAATAAGGCAAGTGGATGTCAAGACTACCTATCTTGATCAGAGTATCTATAAGTCTCAACCAGTTAGGTTCATTATTCAGGGTTAAAAGCAAATTGTTTGTAAGCTTATTCAATCCATTTATGAATTGGAATAAACATCTTCATCCTGAATTATTAAGTTTTGATATGTTGATCAAATCTTGTGGCCTTGAACAAAAGAATGATAAACCTTGTTTGACAAGTGTTTAGTCAAGTTAGTAGCTTTCTTAGTTTGTTTCCGTAGTTGATGTCCTAATCATTGAGAATAATGTAGTTTTTTTTTTCTTCTGACAAATAAACATAAGACTAGCAACCCAAATCCAAATAGTAGATTTGGGAGAGGCTTAATTTGTTCTAAGGATTCAGATTGATCTGAATCGTAAGAACAAATCGCTAGTGTAGTCTCTAAACGTCTTATATTAACAAAAAGTTGTCAATATTCGATGTGACACCTCAAATGTTGAGGGTATGAGACGCATTCCATGTGCAATTACATATCGGTAGTCAGATGTATGCCTTATTGGATACATGACCTGATATGCGCTATGCAATGGGAGCTGTCAGAAGTGAAGGTCCAATTGGATTTGATCATTGGACTGCGGTTAAAGTTTTGTCCCAGTGCAAAGGAGGAGTAGAATACAAGAGTTGTATTGCTAATTCCTCGGTGGTAGCTAACTTTGTTGCAGTTTGTGAAGCGGCAAAAGTTTATAAGTAGAGCTCATGGTTAGTGCTCTGAGGCGATGTGATGGTCACATAGAAAACCTCACAGCACTTCATGCTGATATGTTTACTAAGTCTCTCATGGCTAAAGTGTTTAAGAGACACCTAAAGAGTTTAGGACTGCGAGTTGTTGAGTAGGACAGTGGGAGAAAACTTCGTATATGAGATATCTTAGTTTTCTCGACCAACATGTACACCACAGAGGTTTTAGTCCAAGTGGGAGTTTGTTGGGTTTTATGTCCTAAAACTCGTGGTTTGTAAACAGATTATGTTTGTAAGTATTCTTTTTAGCAATAAAGAGTTATTGAGTTTTATTCAGTAAAAGCGTTTACTGGAATAAAGTGAAACGTGTTTGCATTAACCTATACCAATAACCAACACCCATGGCAAAATATGAGTACTTGAGCTTCATGTATGACATGATTGTGGATCAGGCTCAAGTAGACAGTCAAAACGGTCTATAGTATATGGATAAGGCTGGGTACCTTATCCAGGTAACACTATTGGATGCGACTCGCTTTGTATTGTACAAAACGATGTGATCCGAGTCGTTTCACATTGAGATGTGCGAGCGAGGGCGTCCTATGCAATGAGTTTGCGTAAGACTGAACCGCGAAACTAAGTTGCTCCCTCTTTATAACACCGTTTACTGAAGAGACCGACTATTTCATATGATGACCTAGGTAACTCGAGCTTAATCCTGAGCTCACTATGAACTCCTATTTATTCGAGAGTATTCTTTGACTTGCACGGGTGAGAGTGGCTTACTAGCGCCAACTCAATAAGCCTACCATCTTGGGGATAAACTCGAATAGGTGGCTGGGACATAGTACAACAAGATGGAATTCACTCCGAACCCGCTTTTAGGGTTAGTACATAGGTTGTTCCCTTAATAGCTGACTCCGGGGATTGAACAATGAGCGCTCACCCTCTCCTGATCAGAGAGGGTTCTGATCTGCTGGTTGGACCACAAATCAATTGTTAATGCAGGGGTTAAACGGTATATATGACCTTGTTGCGATTACGAACGACCTATGAAGGATCGACTTGCCGATGACGGTTATATCAAGAGGAAATAATATATCTAAAGTGAGGAGAGTGCAGCCCTCAGACTATAGTGGAGTCTCCGGGGGTTTGACGAATGTTGATTAGTTCGGTTAAAAAAGTTTTGGCCGGATAATCTGGTATCGTTGGAGCTTATGATCTGTAGATCCTTTAGGTTCTCCTAGTTAGCTCGGACAAAGCGGTGTAGCAGTGTTATAGGGTAGAATTTGGAGAAATCTGAATCTGGGTCTATTGATTGAGGTTGAACGTATTTAAATATGATTTAAATATGTGACCGGAGGAAAATATGAATAGAGATTCATATTGGAAAAGGCGGTTTTCGGTAAACCGGGGTTAGTTTTATTATTTAATTAATATTTGATATTAAATTAAATAATTAAAATTATTAATTAAAATTATTTTAATTAATTATAATTAAAACTATTATTATAATAATTTTGACACCTATGGAGTTTATTAAAACCCATTTTACCCACTTTGCTTGATGAGATAAAAATTAAGATTTCTTCATTTTTGGGTTGACCAACCCTTGACCCAGAAATTGTTGGACAATTTCTGTCTCACTCTCCCTCAAGCTCTTTCCTCTCTCAGTTCTTCAAAGGTTGAAGAAAAATAAGAACCTTGAAGGAAGTGAAGCTCTGAAGAATTGGTGCTGGAATTGAGGTGTTCTTATGAAGAATTGAAGAGGTTTGAAGTGTTCATCCTTCTTCCCTCATCTTCCATTTTCAATTGTTGAAGGTTTTGTGAGAAGAAAGCTCATAGCTTGTTGTTACGTCTCCAAAAGTGACTAATTTAGGACTTGTTTGCTATAGAAAGATGTGCACTCTTAGGTGTTTTTGGTAGGATTTAGCTTAAACTCGTGCTTATATATGAGAATTAGAAGAATGAAGCTAAATTAGGACTTATATGCAAAAGGAAAGAAAAAGAACCAAAAACGAAGTTGAAGGAGTGAAAATTGTGCATTGCTGAAGCATTGCGGAAACATTGCTAAAACCGCAATGTTTTAAGTGAAATCCGTAAGTTGTCTAACCATTTTCTGTTTTGTTCCGATCTTTCAGGGATCCATTCTTTCTCCTGCAGCCACGTAGAAGTACGACGTTGAGAATGGATGGTTCTCCTTGGCCCAATCGTACCTGCAGAACACTATAAAAGGAGGTCAAGATGGAAGGTTGAGACACACTCGAACGGCGTAGACTTCCAGTTCAACGCAGTCTTTCCCATTCTTTTTCTCTTCCGTCTGTTGGTTTGAGAGGTTCAGCTGTTGGAGTCGACAATCTGATAGGAAGGAGAGAAGATTCATCTTCTCTTCTGATTAGATTCATCCAAGCAAGGCTTCCTTTCTTCCTTCAGCCGAGGCGTTCGCAACAAGAAGATCACGCACGAATTTACTGTTTTCTGCTTTAGCTGTCTGTTTAGCTTGTTGTTTGTTGTCATTTCACTTTCATTTGCTTTAGTTATTCAAGGCTGTCATTTGTTTAGTTCAATTTCTAGTTAATCGAAGTATTATTTCATCAATTGACAAGTTCTTCACCTTCTCTGCTTACTGTTTCCCTCTTCTGTTTTGTCTCTATTAATCTACTAAGCATGTCGTCTTCATCTCTTCTTCCCATTCTATCTTCATCCATGAGTAACTAAATCACATAAGGGCATGCTAATGACAAATCTATAGGTAGAATCACGTGACTAAAGCATGTAGGATAGCTCTCGAATGCATTGAATGTATGTAAGCTTCATCCCACGGGCAATTTCGATTGGCCATCCATTTTGTCCAAAGAACTCCTAACCTCTGGAAGGAGTAAGAGTTCAGAGTCATACACTCATGCTAGCCTCTCAAGGTAGCCAGAAAACGACCTAGGAATAGGCGTTTTCCTAGTACAAACCAATACTTGCTGTTATAAAAAGATGCTTAAGACCTTACTTGGACATGAGTAAACTAAAGGATCTAATGCATGAAATCGGAAGATACATGAGAATGAGTTAGTTTGATGCATGGTGAGTTGATCTACTGCTTGAGAATCGTGTGAAAAAGCCTATAGAGGAGTCGTTAGTAGCCCTTGTTTCCCCACTTTACACACAATTCGCTGTTAGTAACATTGCTAAATAATTGTTGTTTCCGCAATTCCCTTAGTGAAAATTTTGCCTTAGTCATTTTTCTCTTCATTTGCTATTCTCTTCTCTTTACATTCAAGTTCATTATTTACTTGCATTTGTTTATGCTTCCATCCTCTACACATTCCTTAGTAATTAGGCACCTTAAAACCAAATCTACCTCATTTAATCCACCCATTCTCGCTTAACAAAACACTTCGCTAGTAACTAAGAATAAATCTCTGTGGGAAATCGAATGAAAAAATACTTATTACTTGCTACAAGATCATGTATGCTTGCATGTTCTGAGTGCTCTATCATTGCATATTTCTTTTAAACATTGAGCACGCAACAAGTTTTTGGCGCCGCTGCCGGGGATTTAGTTTAGTGAAAACGAAGTTTGTTAAGTTAGAAACACAAATCTTAATATCTATTGGAGCTGATCTATTTTCATTTCTTTTGCAGGTACCATTGGGTTAGTTTATGAATGAGCATTCAAGTAGCGATCTAGAGTTCAATCCTGAGCCTGAGAGATTACTTAGGGCCAGAAACAGAGCTAAGAAACGTCTCTTCAACCAACCCTTTATACCTCCAAACGTTCCTGACTCTACTGAGTCATCACAATCCCATCAAATAGAAATGGATAGAACAAACCCAAATCCAGCACCTACCATTCGCAACCCCATCGAAATAGCGAATGACAAGGATATTGCCATTCTCTCCTACTTAGTTCCCATGCCTGGGGAGCTAAACCCAAGCATCATACGCCCTGAAATTACTGCCAACTCATTCGAGTTAAAGCCAGTGATGTTCCAAATGTTGTCCACTGTGGGACAATTCTTTGGAGTGGAAAATGAGGACCCCCACAACCATCTAAGAAACTTCCTAGGAGTTAGTGATACCTTCCTTATCCCTGGAGTTTCCCAAGAAGCCTTGAGGCTTTACCTCTTCCCTTACTCGTTAAGAGATAAAGCCAAAACATGGTTGAACTCATTACCTTCCGGATCAGTTGTCAATTGGACAGATCTGGCTGAGAAATTCCTAGTCAAATACTTTCCACCTGATAGGAATTCAAACTTTCGTGATGACATTATTAAATTCAAACAAGCTGAAAATGAGTCTCTTCACGAAGCTTGGACAAGGTTCAAGGACCTTCTGCTTAAATGTCCACACCATGGCATTCCATGGTGTATCCAAATAGAAGTCTTTTTCAAAGGATGCAACCCCAGCACTAGGCAAGTACTGAATTCGTCAGCTGGTGGTTCCATGCTTTCTAAAAGCTATAATGAAGCCTATGAGATCCTGGAGAAGATCTCAGCATCTCACTGTAGGTGGTCAGATGATCCAGTAGAGCCGAGCAGAGCTCAAAACAAGGATGCACTCAGTGCCATGAGTAGCCAAATAAACGCCCTGACCAACCTAGTCAAACAAATGGCTCAAACCAATCTCCAATCCAGTGTCAACACCGCAACAGCCATCTCAATGGGCACACCAAATAGTCAAGGTGAGACACTCATTTGTGGATTCTGTGGGGAAGGGCACCTGTATGAATACTGCTCTGGGAATCCAGCCTCAGTCTGCTATGTTGGAAGCCAACAGCAGCCTAGGAACAATCCCTACTCTAACACTTACAATCCTGGTTGGAGAAACCACCCAAATCTTTCTTGGGGTGGCCAACAGAATGCTAACCAAAGTCAAAATCAACCAAGGCCGAGTGGAACACCTGGTTTCACTCTCCAAAATAACCAATCCATGTATCAAAAACCATATAACCAGCCAATAGGGTCATCAGTAGAAAATCTACTTAAGGAGTATATTGCAAAGAATGATGCCACTCTACAAAGTCAGCAAGCTACCCTTAGGAGCCTAGAGAACCAAATAGGGCAACTAGCCAATGAACTCAAAAGTAGGCCCCAAGGTAGACTGCCTGCTGACACTGAGGTGCCTAGAAGGGATGGTAAAGAGCAGGTTCAAGCAATTGAACTTCGCAGTGGAAGACCATTGGTGAGCAACGCTAGAGAAACACCAAAGAGAGTAGAGAATGAAGAGTCTAGTGCTCCACTGGATTCTCTGCCTAACCAAGGTCAACCACCAACAAGCACATCAAGGGTGAGGCTGGAACCTATCATAGAGGAACTAGAAGAAATTCCAAGGCCCCCACCTGTCCTGAGGCGTCCTGAAGTGCCTACATATGTACCACCACCTCCATTCCCTAGACGGCTGAAGAAGAAACAAGAGCAGGAAGTGCACTTTAATAAATTTTTAGAAATTCTTAAGCAAGTGCATGTTAATATTCCTTTTGTAGAGGTTTTGCAATCTATGCCTTCTTATGTTAAGTTTTTGAAGGATATAATTACTAACAAGAAAATTATTGGTGAATTTGAAACAGTGAATCTCACTGAGGAGTGCAGTGCTATACTCCAAAACAAGCTACCAAAGAAGGAGAAGGATCCTGGTTCCTTCACCTTACCAGTGGAGTTGGGAGGCAAGCACGTGGGCAGAGCTCTTTATGACCTGGAAGCCAGCATAAATCTCATGCCCCTATCACTATTCTGTCAGCTTGGAATAGGGGAAGCACGACCTACCACTGTCACCTTGCAGTTGGCAGACAGATCCATAGCCTACCCTGAGGGTAAGATAGAGGATATTCTTGTCAAGGTTGACAAGTTCATTTTTCTTGCAGACTTCATCATTCTGGATTATGAAGCAGACAAGGAGGTCCCCATCCTATTAGGCAGGCCATTTCTAGCCACAGGTAGGGCCTTGATTGATGTCCAGAAAGGTGAGCTCACCATGAGGGTTCATGATGAGGAGGTTAAGTTTAGTGTCTTTAAAGCACTCAGGTATCCTTCTGACTCTGAATCTTGTGCAAGTATGGACATAGTAGATTCACTGATGGGAGAACAACTTGAGCATGAACTACTGATTAAGCATGCCAATGATTATGTACAATTAGATATAACTGACTTAAATATTTTTGAAATAATGGATATACATGTGGATAAAACTCAGCATGTTTGTATGACTAGTGACTTGACTGAAAGATCCATGAATCCATTGAAACCATCCATTGAGCATCCACCTATCTTAGAATTAAAACCACTGCCTGAACATCTTAAGTATGCATATCTAGGAAGTGATGATACTTTGCCTGTTATTATTTCGTCCAAATTGAGTGAAAAGCATGAAATTGAGTTGATATTATTGCTTAAGCAACATAAAAAGGCTATTGCATGGACGATTGCTGACATTAGAGGTATTAGTCCTTCCTACTGCATGCATAAGATAATATTGGAAGAAGAGCATACACCCCGAGTAGATCACCAACGTAGGTTGAACCCCTCTATGAAGGAGGTAGTTAAAAAATAAATAATCAAATGGTTAGATGCAGGTGTAATCTTCCCTATAGCCAGTAGTCAGTGCGTGAGTCCAATACAATGTGTACCTAAGAAGGGGGGGATGACTGTAGTAGTGAATGAGAGCAATGAACTGATTCCAACTAGAACTATTACAGGATGGAGAGTCTGTATGGACTATATAAAATTGAATAAAGAAACAAAAAAGGATCACTTCCCTTTACCATTTATAGACCAGATGTTAGATAGGATAGCTGGCCGAGCCTACTACTGCTTTCTAGATGGTTATTCTGGATATAACCAAATCACCATAGACCCTGTGGACTAGGAGAAAACAACCTTCACATGTCCCTTTGGAACATTTGCCTTTCGCAGAATGCCTTTTGGCTTATGCAATGCACCAGCAACGTTCCAAAGGTGCATGTTGGCCATTTTCTCTGACTTAGATGAATCCATGATAGAAATATTTATGGATGACTTCTCAGTCTTTGGTGATTCTTTTGCAAATTGCTTAGAGAACTTAGGACAAATCCTAGCTAGGTGTGAGGAGACCAACCTAGTCCTTAATTGGGAGAAATGCCACTTCATGGTGGAAGAAGGGATAGTCCTAGGTCATAGAGTGTCTAGGGCAGGAGTAGAGGTCGATAGGGCCAAGATTGAAATAATAGAGAAGTTAGTGGAACCTCAGAATGTAAAAGCTATTAGAAGTTTCTTAGGACACGCAGGCTTCTATAGAAGGTTCATTAAGAACTTTTCAAAGATCTTTAAACCTCTGTGTGAGCTTCTAGAGCTGAATAAACCATTCATCTTCTCAAAAGAATGTTTCTTAGCTTGGACAACCCTTAAGGAAGCATTAGTCAAAGCACCTATTATAGTAGGACCAAATTGGGACCTTCCATTTGAGATGTTATGTGATGCGAGTGACTATGCAGTAGGGGTTATGCTAGGACAAAAGATTGACAAACTAACACATCCTGTATACTATGCTAGTAAGACACTGAATGAGGCACAATGTAATTACACAACCACGGAAAAGGAAATGCTAGCTGTAGTGTTTGCCTGTGAGAAGTTTAGAAATTACATTGTAGGCACTAGGACCATTGTGTACACTGATCATTCTGCACTAAAATACCTCATGAGGAAGGCTGATGCTAAGCCTAGGTTAATTAGATGGGTATTGTTGCTGCAAGAGTTTGATCTAGACATTAGAGATAAGAAAGGATGCGAGAATGTAGTTGCGGATCATCTTTCTCGATTGCAGCATAATTGCGATAAAATTGCGGAAACCGCAATTTCTGATGCCTTTATCGATGAGCATGTCTTTGTATTAGCACATCGTGATAACGATGAGGAACCTTGGTTTGCTGATATTGCTAACTTCCTTGCCTCGCAGGTACTACCAACTTTCAAGGGGGGACAAGAAAAGAAGAGGTTCCTACATGAAGCTAGGAAGTTCATCTGGGACGATCCTACACTCTACAAGACATGTGCAGATGGGTTGCTGAGGAAGTGTGTGTCAGCTGCTGAAGCGAAGTCTGTGCTGCAGCACTGCCATACATCTCCCTATGGTGGACACTTTGGTGGCCAAAGAACAGCTGCAAAGGTGTTCCAGAGTGGCTACTATTGGCCCACGATCTTCAAAGATGCCCACGACCATGCACGCAGCTGCAATGAATGCCAGAGAACAGGTAACCTGAGCCGGAAGGATGAGATGCCTCTCACTTACATCTTAGAGTTGGAGCTCTTTGATGTGTGGGGCATTGACTTCATGGGACCATTTCCCCCATCAGCAGGTAACCTTTACATACTTGTAGCTGTAGACTATGTATCTAAATGGGTAGAAGCCATAGCATGTCCAACAAATGATGCCAAGACAGTCATTAAGTTCCTTAATAGACATATCTTTACTAGGTTTGGTACACCTCGTGCGATAATTAGTGATGAAGGGACACACTTTATTAATAAAGCTATGGAACAAGTGTTGGCTAAGTACAATGTTAGACATAGAGTAGCCACCCCTTATCATCCACATTCGAATGGACAAGCTGAAATATCAAATAGGGAGATTAAAAACATACTCGAAAAAGTGGTCAAACCCAATAGAAAAGATTGGTCGTTTAAGTTAGAGGATGCACTTTGGGCATATAGGACTGCATATAAGACACCCCTAGGTATGTCTCCTTATAGACTTGTGTATGGCAAAGCATGTCACTTACCATTCGAATTGGAAATCAAAGCATTTTGGGCCCTAAAAGAGCTGAATTATTGCGTAACCGATGCGGGAACATTGCGGTCTCTGCAATTACATGAGCTTGATGAGCTGAGACATATGTCCTATGAAAATGCTAAAATGTATAAGGAAAAAACTAAAATTTGGCATGACAGTAGACTTAGGATTAAGGACTTTAAGAAAGGCCAGCATGTCTTGTTATTTAACTCAAGGTTGAGATTATTTCCAAGCAAACTTAAGTCCAGATGGTCAGGTCCTTTTGTTATAACTAATGTGTTTTCTCATGGTTCAATTGAGATTAGGAACCTGCAGCACGGGCAACCGTTCATGGTCAATGGTGCACGTCTGAAGCACTACTACGAGGAAGGAGATGTGAAGACACTCTCGGCCTTTCTTTTATCTGAAGCTTGAAAATAAACTCGAGAGAGGACGAGTGATTACTGTGGTCGTTCATATAAAGGTTGTGCCTTAGTTTTTTTTTTCCCGCGTGTTTTTCGGTTTTTAATTTTGTGTGTTTAGTGGTGATTCTTATTACGAATTTGATGTTAATTTTGTATGTTTTAATAGGGGATCAAAAGAGGAAATCAAGGAGATGAATCAAGGGTAAAGAAACGGGGAAGAAATCGGGCCGAATCCAAGATTGAGTTATGAGAATCTTGGGATTTAAATCAAGAAAAATCTCCAACGACCATTTAATTGCGGTGGATTTGCTGAAACCGCAACAGAAATAGCCGTTGGGATTCACTTGATTACAAATAGCCGTTAGAACAGTTGTGGCCCGTACGCTTCCTTCACTCGTTGAACTTCAAGAAAACTATCTTCTTCTTCCTCTGCAATTCCTCTTGTCAGATCTCTTCGATTCGACAATGGTGCTTACACGGGCTGAGAGATCTGCTTCCAAGAAGAAGTCGACCGACGTAGAGGCAGCTGCGAGAGAGGCACTACTTGCCTTGGCAGATGCCGAAGCTGCGCGACCCGAACGACCTTCTAAGCTTCCTATCCGCAAGAAGAAGTGGAAGGTAGTGACCGAAATCCCTGCTGGTCCATCTGAACCAGCAGGTACGCCCAAGAAGAGAAAGTGGCAGATGGCTGTCGAAGATGCACCGATCAAGGAAAAGACTCCCACTGTGGAGAGTCAAGGGAGTGGTCGTCCACCCTACGAGACGGTCAGACAAAGCCCCGAGCCATCTCCATCTCCACAAAGCCCTGAGCTATCTCCACCTCCACAAAGCCCTGAGACATCGCCATCATCGCAAACGCCCGAGCCTGAAATTCCAAGTGAAGAACATCAAGAATCAGCGTCGGGCGAAGAAACGGCTGAAGAAGATGAGGTCTTCTCTCCTTTGAGGGAAGTCTGCCCCGATAGCCCAGCAAAAGGGGAAGACTCAATGGATGAGACGTTGGGGGACTGCCTCCAGCAGATCACCACCAGGGCACGGCTGAGGAAGAAAGCACCCAGGGTTGTCAAGGCCAAACGGCCAAAAGCTTCAAAGAAATCCAAGAAGAGGAAGGTCAGTAGTGAGCCTTCTTTGAAGAAGCTAAAGATCGAGGCTGCTGAGTCAGCCAAGGCAAGGGAAAAGGGGAAAGCCAAGTTATACCCCGAAGATGAACCTCAGTCTGTGAGGTATGTGTCTTCAGACGCCGAATCAAGGGGCAATGAACTGAGGAAAAGGGACCTACTCCATGAGAAGGGGTTCCTTGATGCATTGGCCGACCTGCCGCAATTCTTGCGCGCAGGGATCACCAACCACGACTGGGAAGAGCTGTGCATACCGCCCATCCCTGCCTACTCCAGCATGGTGTACGACTTCTATGCAAATCTGACGCACCCCGAGGATGGTCTGTCCATGGTAAGGGGAATTGAGGTGGACTTTTCAGCCAAGGCCATCAATGAAGCCTATGGCCTCAAGGGGCAGAAACATACTGACTATGCGAGGATCATCGATGCTCCAACTGAGGCTGTCCTGGAAGAAGCACTGCGTATCATAGGCCAACCTGAGGCAGCTTGGACGATCTCACGCAATGGGAAGCACACTCTGATGAGTGCTACCCTCACGGCCAAGGCAGTTGTCTGGTTGTCCTTCGTGCGCAGGCGTCTGTCCCCAGTGACCCACGAGACCACCATTAATCAGGGGAGATCGCTGCTGGTATATGCGATCATGAGGGGCCTCACTATCAATGTTGGTGAGGTTATAACAGCCTCCATAGCAGACTGTGCCAAGAAAGGTAAGGGCCCTCTTTTCTTTCCAAACACCATCACTAAGCTATGTTTACGTGCAGGTGTGCCAATTGAGAGGATGGAGAGGCAGCTGGCCTACACGGGACATCTGGAGCTGCCTACAGGCCTGCGAATGCGAAGAAGGGGGAATATGGAATTTGAGCTAGACGGCCTGGCTGCTGCTCAATCCCTCTCTATGGCCTGCCTGATGGACCTTCAGAAGAAGTTGGCGCAATGGGCTGAGTATGCTCAAGCGAGGGATAAGGACGTGGCTGATCAGTTGGGCTGCATCTTCCCTGCCTTCCCCACTGATCTACTGAAGCCATGGACACCTCCAAGAGCACGGAGGGATGATGATGAGGATGTCTGAGTGCTAGTCTGAAGGGCACTCGAGGGAGTACTTCTGTTCCCTCTTAATGAAAAAAAAAAAAAAAAAATCAAAATGCTTTTCGTTAAACTGTGTGAATTCTGTTATTTTGAATCAATATTTGATCTGTTTTTAGTTCTTTATTTTGGTTGTTTAGGATAGTTTAGGATAGATAGATGGTATCTGATTAAGTAGGTTGTTTTAGTTTTCCTTTTGGTATAGCTGTGATAACTGGAAATAGCATGCAAATGGGGCTGCTTACTGAGATATCTGCCCTGTGAATTCATTGCGAAATTATTGCGGACTCCGCAATTTTTGTTAGTTATCACATATTTTTGACTGACTGATTAGCTAGGCTGGTTCTGTTTCAATTTTGTTCTTTTGCTGCTTTCTTGACTACCATATATGACCTATCTATAAGCATGCTGGATGAGTGTCTTAAGGCACCTTTGATAGTTTAAATTAACTCTCTTAAGTTGCTCAGCATGCGTAGCTTTAAGTCCTTACCATCCTGTTTTTACACATTTCTGCTGCTGTGTTATTTGCTTTGAGAATGTTCTTTCTATGCCTAGGACTTTTAGATTCTCTTGATTTTACCCTAGACTAGATGCTTCTAGGACAAGTTTGGGGGTGTGCCACCTCAGACTCTCATTGGGGACAATGAGAAGTTTAAGTTTGGGGGAGGCCACTCTAGGCCTAGGAACATTCCTCTCTCCCTTTAAGCATAAGCATTCTTCTTCTCCTTTGAAAATTGATGAACTGAAAAAAAAAATAAGAATAGAATAGAGTGGGGTGTCTCTCTTGAAGTTGCTGAGTAATCAGTGCCATGTGTGTAACCCACAAGTGGCATTGCATCAAAAGGCAACCAAAGGAGAGGCTCCACCAAAGGAAGAAAAGAAAAAGGAAAAACTAAGGAAGAAGAATGTATGCCTAGGAGTTGCAGCTTTGTGCTTAGATGTCCTGAATAAAAGAACTCTGATCCTCAATTAGCTAAGCACAAAGTTGTAGCTTGTAGGTTTGTTTAGGGAGATGAATGTATATCCAATGTAGTGATGCCAGGGTTTAGGTTGTTCTATGAATGTACTACTGTTACTGGTTTATACTAAGACTGGCATGACTCTAAGGAATCCTAGGTAGCTCAAAAGAAAAACATTAGAAGCATGTACTGAGTCTGGGGTAAAGCTAGGTAGAATTTGAAACCTTAGGGATAGTTGCACAATGAACTTAATGATCGAAGCAAATAGGTCAGTCGTGGGGAGTTAATGAAACAGTAGGATCATAAGGCAAGAGAAGTCAGAAGAAGCAAAATGAGAAGTTAGTTTTAAACTTAGAAATGTGTCACAGGACAACTTTGCCATAGATAGGGAACTTAGGGGAGTCAGCAAGTGGTTAGAGAGGTTAAAACAGCAGCCTAAGTAAGTCCTTAGATTGCTCGAGGACGAGCAAAACCTTAAGTTTGGGGGTGTGTTACGTCTCCAAAAGTGACTAATTTAGGACTTGTTTGCTATAGAAAGATGTGCACTCTTAGGTGTTTTTGGTAGGATTTAGCTTAAACTCGTGCTTATATATGAGAATTAGAAGAATGAAGCTAAATTAGGACTTATATGCAAAAGGAAAGAAAAAGAACCAAAAACGAAGTTGAAGGAGTGAAAATTGTGCATTGCTGAAGCATTGCGGAAACATTGCTAAAACCGCAATGTTTTAAGTGAAATCCGTAAGTTGTCTAACCATTTTCTGTTTTGTTCCGATCTTTCAGGGATCCATTCTTTCTCCTGCAGCCACGTAGAAGTACGACGTTGAGAATGGATGGTTCTCCTTGGCCCAATCGTACCTGCAGAACACTATAAAAGGAGGTCAAGATGAAAGGTTGAGACACACTCGAACGGCGTAGACTTCCAGTTCAACGCAGTCTTTCTCATTCTTTTTCTCTTCCGTCTGTTTGTTTGAGAGGTTCTGCTGTTGGAGTCGAAAATCTGATAGGAAGGAGAGAAGATTCATCTTCTCTTCTGATTAGATTCATCCAAGCAAGGCTTCCTTTCTTCCTTCAGCCGAGGCGTTCGCAACAAGAAGATCACGCACAAATTTACTGTTTTCTGCTTTAGCTGTCTGTTTAGCTTGTTGTTTGTTGTCATTTCACTTTCATTTGCTACTCTACTTCATTTCGTTGCTTTCTGTTTTACTTTATTTATTCAAGGCTGTCATTTGTTTAGTTCAATTTCTAGTTAATCGAAGTATTATTTCATCAATTGACAAGTTCTTCACCTTCTCTGCTTACTGTTTCCCTCTTCTGTTTTGTCTCTATTAATCTACTAAGCATGTCGTCTTCATCTCTTCTTCCCATTCTATCTTCATCCATGAGTAACTAAATCACATAAGGGCATGCTAATGACAAATCTATAGGTAGAATCACGTGACTAAAGCATGTAGGATAGCTCTCGAATGCATTGAATGTATGTAAGCTTCATCCCACGGGCAATTTCGATTGGCCATCCATTTTGTCCAAAGAACTCCTAACCTCTGGAAGGAGTAAGAGTTCAGAGTCATACACTCATGCTAGCCTCTCAAGGTAGCCAGAAAACGACCTAGGAATAGGCGTTTTCCTAGTACAAACCAATACTTGCTGTTATAAAAAGATGCTTAAGACCTTACTTGGACATGAGTAAACTAAAGGATCTAATGCATGAAATCGGAAGATACATGAGAATGAGTTAGTTTGATGCATGGTGAGTTAATCTACTGCTTGAGAATCGTGTGAAAAAGCCTATAGAGGAGTCGTTAGTAGCCCTTGTTTCCCCACTTTACACACAATTCGCTGTTAGTAACATTGCTAAATAATTGCTGTTTCCGCAATTCCCTTAGTGAAAATTTTGCCTTAGTCATTTTTCTCTTCATTTGCTATTCTCTTCTCTTTACATTCAAGTTCATTATTTACTTGAATTTGTTTATGCTTCCATCCTCTACACATTCCTTAGTAATTAGGCACCTTAAAACCAAATCTACCTCATTTAATCCACCCATTCTCGCTTAACAAAACACTTCGCTAGTAACTAAGAATAAATCTCTGTGGGAAATCGAATGAAAAAATACTTATTACTTGCTACAAGATCATGTATGCTTGCATGTTCTGAGTGCTCTATCATTGCATATTTCTTTTAAACATTGAGCACGCAACACTTGTACTTGTTGAAGTGTTGAACACATTCAAGTTGGGTGTTCACTTTCTTCTTCATTCAAGCCACCATATTCATCTTCTACCTCCAAACTCTCCTCTCAACAAACCCCCTTAGCTCAAGGAGTCCCACAACTCCGCTACTAAGCCCGAGGATAATCGGGACTCCTCTAAGGGTGGTCCTCGTCCTGCTGAGTTCGTGACCGGAAGGGAAGAAGGAGCATAAGTTGTTGTGGAGACGAGTAGACAGACTTTTGCAGAAAAAGGTATATTTTTTGTTGTTTCGCGCTTGCTGGTAAATTTACCGGTCGGTATACCGGTGGAAATTTATCGGTGGCGTGGTTTAACGCTCTATTTAGTGTTTCCCGTTGGCTCTTCGGTCAACATTTACCGGTCGAGATTACTGGTGAACGATTTAGCGAAGGAGCTGACCGGTATTGATTTACCGGTCTTTTCTACCGGTTTATCGATAGACCGGTGTAAGCTTTCGAAGCTTATCGGTATCGGTTTACCGGTCCAAGGCTTACCGGTATTGATTTATCGGTTCGTGCTTACTGGTCTATGATGGAGCGTTTTACGCTGCGGAAGCGATTTTGGATCATTGAAACTCTAATTTCATCAATTTAACAAATAGAAAACATGCTCAATTAACTGAAATTAAGAAATTAGAATTACATACCCTTGTAGTTCCGATTTCTTCAAGATCCGTCGGTCGTTCCTCGTCACGAACACTTCAAACTTCTTCTCACGAACGCCCGAAGGACCAACCCAGGTAGTCCCGCTATCCTCGGCGCCGCGCAACGAAGTTGTGGGACTCCGTTTAGAAGAGAAAATGAAAAGAAATGAAGAAGAAAAGAAGAAAAGAGTTGGAGGAGGGGCCTCGAAGTTCTTCAACGTATGAATGAAAGAAAAAAAAACAGAACATCAAAATGTTCAATTTTTTTTTTCTCAAAACCTATACCCCAAAGAGCACTGCCTTCATTATATATATAACAAATATATATATATATATATATATATATATATATTAACTAAACATATGTCTTACATGCGACATATATATAGCGACATATATATAATTATTATTATTTAAAAATGAATTAAAACTTAATTAATTTTAAATAATAATAAATAATTTTTATTTATTAAACTTTTTAATAAATAAATAAATAAATATATATATATATATATTAATTAATATTATTTAATTCAATATAAAATACTAATTAAATAATATTTCTAAACCTAGTTTTCCGAAAACCGATTTTTTTGCACATGAATCCTATTCATGTCTTAGACCATTCCCATATTTAAATAATATTTAAATATGTCCATCATTCTTCCACAAACCGAATTTGAACAATTCAAATTCTTTTTCTTTTTCTTTTCTCTCATACTGTTGCACGACGTTATCCGAGCTAGCAAAGAGAACTTAAAGGACCTACAGATCATGAGCTCCAACGATACGAGATTATCCGTGCAAAACTCTTTTAACCGAACTAATCAACATTCGTTAACCCCCGGAGACTCAACTATAGTCCGAGGGCTGCACTCTCCTCACTATAGATATATTATGTCCTCTTGATATGACCGTCACGGGCAAGTCGACCCTTCACAGGTTGTTCGTAATCACAGCTGGGTCATTTAAACCGTTTAACCCCTGAATTACGTCTTGTTCCTTAAGTACCACTGACACCTCTAATGAACAATAGATATGTGGTCCAACCAACAGATCAATTAACCCTCTTGATACGAAACCTCCAAGAATAAGCGTGAGAACCCCTTGATTATACGGACCCCCAACACATTAACTTGAAAACCCCAGTAGCCAATTTGGTCTCAACCCCTGAGAAAGGCTAGAAAATAAGTTACTTAGATGATCTAACAAACCAAGGATCGGACAAAGCTTTTGGCTCCCATCAACCCTTGATCTTCAAAGCACTCAACAAGCAAGACAGATCAATCCTCACTTGAATGCTCTAAATATACATGCATTCTATCACAAGAACACACAAGAAACCCATGACAAAGTGTGGTGATGCATTTCTCTTCTTTGTTGACTTTGGTTGTAGGGTTTAGGGTTTAGGGTTTAGGGTTTAATTCATATAACCTCTCATCTCATTAGAGTGTGAGCGCTCATTGTTCAAGCCTAGAGTCAGCTATTAAGGGAACAATCTATCTACTAACCCTGAATAGTGGGTTAGGAGTGAACTCCAATCTTGTTGTACTATGTCCCCAGCTACCTATTCGAATTTATCCCCAAGATGGTAGGCTTATTGAGTCGACGCTTATGAGTCACTCTCACCCGTGCAAGTCAAAAGATGCTTTCAAATAAGCAGGAGTTCATAGCGAGCTCAGGATTGAGATCAAGTTACCTAGGCCATCAAATGAAAATGTCGGGCTCATCAGTAAACTGTGTTATAAAGAGAGAGCGACATATTTCGCGGTTCGGTCTTATGCAAACTATTTGCACAAGACGCCCTCACTCGCACATCTCCATGTGAAACGATTCGAATCACATCGTTTTGTACAATACAAAGTGTGATGGAGCGTTTTACGCTGCAGAAGCGATTTTTGATCGTTGAAACTCTAATTTCATAAATTTAACAAATAGAAAACATGCTCAAACGACGAAAATAAGAAATTAGAAAACATAACCTTGAAGTTCTAATTTTCTTCGAGTTTCGCTGGTCGTTCTTCGTCACGAACACTTCGTACTTCCTCTCACGAACGCCCCGAGGACCACCTGAGGTAGTCCCGCTATCCTCGGCGTCGAGCAACGGAGTTGTGGGACTCCGAAAATAAAAGAAAATAAAGGAAGACGAAGAAGAAAATGAAGGAAAATGATGAGGCAGAGGGGAAGAACATCACAGAAAGGAAAAGTTCAGAACTTCAAAAGTTCTAAATTTTCTTTCTTTAAACGTATACCCCAAGATGCACTTCCTCCTTCTTTAGCCATATATATATATATATATAAACATTGCATGTTTGACACATGTTGTTGTTTATTTATTTATATAGCCATATCTATAACATGCAGTGTTTATTTATATATAATATATATATATATATATTATAAAATAATAATAAATATTTTTATTTATTAAACTTTTTAATAAATAAAATATATATATATATATATTAATTAAACTTTTTAATTAATTAATATTATTTAATTCAATATCAAATATTAATAAAATAATATGGCTAAACCCGGTTTTCCAAAAACTGGCTTTTTTTTTTCACATGAATCCTATTCATGTCTTAGACCATTCCCATATTTAAATATGTCCATCATTCTTTCACAAACCGAATTTGAACAATTCAAATTCTTTTTCTTTTTCTTTTCTCTCATACTGTTGCACGGCGTTATCCGAGCTAGCCAGAATAACCTAAAGGACCTACAGATCATGAGCTCCAACGATACGAGATTATCCAGTCAAAACTCTTTTAACCGAACTAATCAACATTCGTTAACCCCCGGAGACTCCACTATAGTCCGAGGGTTGCACTCTCCTCACTCTAGATAAATTATGTCCTCTTGATATAACCGTCACAGGCAAGTCGACCCTTCACAGGTTGTTCGTAATTACAGCTGGGTCATTTAAACCGTTTAACCCCTACATTACGTCTTGTTCCTTAAGTACCACTGACACCTCTAATGAACAATAGATCTGTGGTCCAACCAACATATCAATTAACCCTCTCATCTCATGAGAGTGTGAGCGCTCATTGTTCAAGACCCAGAGTCAGCTATTAAGGGAACAACCTATCTACTAACCCTGAAGTACGGGTTAGGAGTGAATTCCAATCTTGATGTACTATGTCCCCAACTACCTATTCGACTTTATCCCCAAGATGGTAGGCTTATTGAGTCGGCGCTTATGGGCCACTCTCACCCGTGCAAGTCAAAGGATACTTTCGAATAAGCAGGAGTTCATAGCGAGCCCAGGATTGAGATCGAGTTACCTAGGTCATCGAATGAAAATGTCGGTCTCGTCAGTAAACGGTGTTATAAAGAGATAGTGACATATTTTGTGGTTTGGTCTTATGCAAACTCTTTGCACAGGACGCCCTCACTCGCACATCTCCATGTGTAACGATTCGGATCACATCGTTTTGTACAATACAAAGTGAGCCGCATCCAATAGTGTTACTAGGATAAGGTACCCAGCCTTATCCGTATACTATAGACCGTTTTGACTGACTACTTGAGCCTGTTCCACAATCATGTCATACATGAGGCTCAAGTACTCATATTCAGCCATGGGTGTTGGTCATTGGTATATGTTAACCTAAACACGTTTCACTTTATCCCAGTAAACTCTTTTACTGAATAAAACTAATAACTCTTTATTCTAAATAGAGTATTTACAAACATAACAGTTTACAAACCACGAGTTTTAGGACATAAAACCCAACAATCTAAAACTTACTAGTGTAAGTTTACCGGTTTATCGGTGAAAGTTCAATGAAATTTTATGAACCGGTTTACCGGTGGTAACTTACCGGTCGGGATTTACCAATATGAATTTACCGGTACTCGTTTATTCGTATGGTTTACCGGTCGAAATGTACGGGTGTATCATTTACTGGTGTAGGCTTGAGAAGCTTACTGGTTTGATACACCGAAGTAAATTTATCGGAGGATGTTTTACCGATCGAGGCTTACCGGTGTGCCATTTACCGGTGGCACACCGAGGTGCCTTACCGGTCGGTCTCGGAGTTTAAAAAATACCAAGTGTTGGTTGAATTTTTCTCTCTCCCGTTTGTTGCTTATTGATTGTTGAAGATCCTCAGCCAGTTCAGGCTTTTTCCGCTGCTCCTTTGGTTGTGTTAGGATTTCAGATCCATCAAACATTATATAATGACAGTGTAAAGTTTTTTAATTTGTTTTTATTGAGAAATGTTCTAAAAACTTGTTGTCAATGCGAATTGAATTGTTCGTGAAGTGATAACAGTCCAAAAGTGCTAATATTTAGCTCCTAATTCTTGAAAATTAAGTAATTAATTGTGCTTAATTGATATATTTTGTATAATTTAATTACTTAGGGGTAAATCGGACCATTGCATTAATTAAGAGCTTAAAAGAACGTTTAGAGGATAATTTTGATTAATCGTTCTGAGTGTTTATACTATGTATATTAATTAATCAAATGATATCTCAATTGTGATAAGTGGTCTGGTGGTGTATGACGAATTTGGCAAGTCAATAGGCCTGAGTTTAAGTCCAGAGGAGGACATAATTCCAATTATTTTTCTCAGGCACAGACCCCAGCATCGAGACGCTGCCTGTAGGGTCTCGCTCCAACGATGATAAAAACCCATTTTTAGGTCATTCACTCTCGGGTTTGGCTTTATTTTTAGCGCTTTCTCCCTAGATTTTTGGGGGTTTCTCCCCTTTTCTCATATATCAAAGAATAGACTTGGTTTATTTAGTTTGATTTTCATCCCGAGCAAGGTAAGTGCTCTAATTTGAGGTTAGGGGTTAAATTTGATGCGATTCATGAGGGTTTGGATCTTTAATTTTGAGCTTAACACGACTGATTGGGCAATTTTATTTCTTCTAAGCATGTTTGATTGATAGGAGTAGACGACCTTGATTTCCGGCATGTTTTATAGTTAAAGATTATGATGCCTTGCCTCTCTTAATCGCCAAGTAACATGGATAAGTTGAGTCATAGGTAACATAGGCTTCCTTGTTGATCTTGGTTGTAACTTATCTTGAAGAAATAGATAAATCGGAATATTAACTTAGGCTTCCAGGTTAAACATCCGTCTTAGTGCTCCCGTTACTGTCAATTAATCAATATGGGCGGCGTTGGCCCCCTGTTGATTCATTGCCACGTTTAATTAGAATCGAACATTCGTCTCTGTTCTTTATTTAATTTAGGATTGATCACCTTAGAGTAATTAAAGAATAGTCCACTTAGAACTCCACGTTTCTAATTAATTATTTGGGTTACTTGTATTAGTAGTTTCGTGCAAGTAAATTATGTGTTTAGTTATGCTTTTGCTAAGTATGTTTGAATCCCAATGAATCGAGTCGCATCAAGGTCAACCCCGACCCTTAAAATTAGGAGCACATGTAATTAGTTTTAATTTTCTGTTAGCTACTTTTACGCTTTTCTTTTATTTTACCGTTAGCAAATCCCCCCTTTACTTTAATGTTTTACTTTATCGTTTTTGTTTTAGTTAATTAACAAGCAAATAGAAATTAATTAGGAGAAAATAATTTAGGTTCCCTGCGGATCGACCCGACTACCACTAGCTGCAAAGCTAAGTTGTAGCGGAATTATAAATGTTATTTTGGCGGGACTCGACACCCCGAAATTTATAGGATATTAAAAAATCCTACTACCATGAAGCACGTGATTAATAAATCAAGATAATGAGATGACTTATAAATATTTCGTGTTTGGCGTGTTAGATGTCAAGCTAAGTAGATAAATAAAATGACAACAACATATGAGATGTTGAAGTCAATAAAAGCTATATTTAGATATTTATCTAAATGATCTAAACTATTAAGTATTACAAAATCCAAGAAAAAACCATATGAATGTAGCTAAAAGAAAATAGTTTCTGATTTAGCAAAACCTACATAAAAAGAGGAATTTATGAAATACCTCCATAAGAAGAACATGAATAAAAGTAAATTTGATTTATTAGACTTTTGGTGGAAAATAAGCACTACCACCTAGATAGTAGATTCAAATTCATTATTAAGATTTGTTCTTCATTACATTTAATTTGTAATTTTTGGAACATACGTGATAGAATAATCTTACTTGTTGGCACCAGAAAGTCCATCTCAATTGGTGTAGTGGGACACATTAAGATATCAATAAGTAACAATTGTTTTTTTTTTTTTTTTTTTTTTTTAGAAAAAGAGTAACAATTGTTGTTTAATACTGAATATGATGTTTTTAGTATCATAAGAGAAATTCAGTTTCTCTAACTTTATTACTAATAATAAAATGTTCATATAGTATGAAGATTTTAGTACTAATTTATTTTTCCAAAATTGTTTGAAATGTTCACCTGAAAATAAAATTTCTATGTGTTAAATTGTTAAAATATAAAATACTACACACGGAGATATTCAGGATTATAGAATCAAGAATGTAAAGATAAATTATATTCTCTTAAAATATGGTATTTTTCTTTGACACCCAAGATTCATTATGATCAATTTGAATAAAAAGACTAATAAGAGGTGATTCTCTAAATGTTAAAGTTAATTATTTTATATGTCTTAATATATTGCCAATAATGCATATAATCAATAGGTGTTTATTGAAAAAACCTACAAGACCAAAGAACACTTTGAGCTTGCACATTCTGGCCCAAATGGTCTGATGAATGTAAAAAGCCAAAAGTGGTTGATATTTCATCACTGATGATTATTCAAGGAAAAAATATTTTTACCTAATGCAACAAAAGTCTAATTTTTTTTTTTTTTTAAAGTTCAAGAAATATAAGACTAAAGTTGAAGATCAATTAGGTAAATCTATCAAGACACTATGATCAGATCATATTGAAAAGTACAAGAACCTTACGTACTAAGACTAATTGATAGAAAGTGAGATTTTATCTCAACTCTAAGAAATGGAGTACAATTGTGTGAAATTGTGCTGCAAGAGGAGAAACAAAACCTTGTTAGAGATGGTCAAATCAATAAGAAGTTGCACGCCATTACTAGACTTTGGTTAGGATGTACAATGGAGATTGCATTGTGAACATGATTCCCTTCAGGTTTTGGAATGTTAAGTGTACATGCTGAAACAATCCCGAAAAAACTGGAATATATTCAAAGATATGCCTAAGTGTAGATTATCCCTAAGGAATAAAAAATCTTTTATACGATTGATAACTTCATTTTGGAGCTATTAAGTACTTCCTAAGTATAGCTAAAGTCCGCATTTAAATGTTTAATTTATCTCGTTTGTTGGAGAAATGCAGCAAAGAGCTCGTGCGTCCATTGGACCCGTTTTGGAGCTAAAAGCGGAGTTTTAACGCCCCGGGAGTGCATCGGGAAAGGGCAAGTTGATCCGAGAAGAAACGGACCAAAATTGCCTAGGAGAGGCAATTTTTCCAGCCCCAAACCCGAGAGCTAGCGTCGAGACGCTAGCTCGACGCTGCCGAAGCGTCGAGACCCTGCTGCGGCGTCGAGACGCTCCGGAGGAGGCGCGCACAAGGAATTATCAGGCCAGCGTCGAGACGCTCGCCTAGCATCTCGACGCCATCGCGAGGCGCGCGCGGATCACTTAGGGCGTAGCGTCGCAACGCTGCCCTAGCGTCTCGACGCTACGACGATTAAAGGGGTTGTAATGACGATTTTCAGCAGCAAGTTTTGATAACTTTTGACGAACTTCATCTTCTTCCTCTCGGTTTTTTCCCCATTCTTTCTCTTAGCTCCGCCATTTGTGGCATGTTGTGGAGCATTTAATTTGTATTAGTTCAAAGACGACTTTTATGGCTTCCCTTGGAGCGGTAATGACAACCCGTTCCATGGACGGCTAAGGTAAGGTGAACGGTTTGGGATACATTTGAGGGATTTTTGTTAGACTCTTTTAGCTTTGATAATCCATGCTTAGTTTACAAATTGGTGGCTGTTTTGTATGCATTTATCTTTCTTGCTTAACCCTATGCATATGTTAGATTTCGCCGATTGACACTCGTGTTTTCTAGCATTTTGTTAATGTTAAAGAGTAACGATGTCGTGCCTCTCACTATTCGACTAGTAACACAGATTGATAAAATTAAACCGGAGTATCGAGTCATGCATGATGGTTGTTGATTGCATACAGCGTTTGCAGGCAATCAGTTAGCAGTTAGATTACGTGATCGAATGTCTGTCGGGGTTTGCTAGTGACTATCTAGAGTCAATTTAGGGCTGATCACCCTAATGCAATTTTAGATAATGTTTAATTAGAACTGTGTGGTCTGATTAATTTCTATGGAGCCGGTTACCTTGGGGCATCTCGGGTAATCGACCGTGTGTACTACAAACTGCTCACCTTAAATTTGTGTTAAATGATAAACTGAAGATGTCTAACGAATAAATCCCGAAAATCCCCAAACCGTGCACTCGTCTCTCTCTCTTTAATTCTCCCGTTAGCATTTACTTCACTACTTTGCATGCTTAAAAATCCCCCCGTTACAAAAACCCAATCAATTAATTAATTTCAATTTTAATTTAATTTCGGTCACAACCTTCTCCTTGGATCGACCCTGTTACCACTAGCTGCAAAGCTTTGGTTAATAGGCTTATAAATTGTATTTTGGCGAGCCTCGACAACTCGAATTTGGAGTACACTTTAAAGTGAGCTCTACCAAAATTGGCGCCGTTGCCGGGGAGAAGGCAAAATTTGATTGAAATTATGATTGACTTTGAATTTGGTTGATTGATGGTGTGCTGAAATTTTTTTCTGTTTGTAGTTGTATGTTTAAATTTTTGTTTGTGTATGACCCGTTCTTCTGAGCTTAGTGGATTGCAGTTTATACCTGAGATCGAAAGAGAAGAGCGGCGGTTGAGGAGAGAAGTCCGGGAGGGGCAAAGATTGTTTGAAGAAGAAGGCAATCCCTTCTTTGTTGAGGAGATGGCGCAAGGAGAAGCGCCGCGGACGCTGAAACAGCTGGCAGCGCCAGATTTGAACTTGCAACCCCTGTGTATTAACTACCTCGTGGTAGTAGGTAACTTTGAATTAAAGTCGGGTTTAATTCACCAGTTGCGTTCTTTTCATGGTAATGCAGGGGAGGACGCGAACAAGCACTTAATGGAGTTTCACTGCGTCTGCGCGGGGATGAAGCCCGCTGGAGTAACGGAGGAGCAGCTGAATATGAGGGCATTCCCCTTCACGCTCAAGGACAAAGCCAAGGATTGGCTGTACTATCTGCCCTCCGGCTCGATAACGACGTGGCAGGACATGAAGAGGGTTTTTTCTCGAGAAATACTTCCCTGCGTCCTTGGCCACAACCTTGAGAAAGAGAATTTATGGGATCACTCAGGACGTGGGTGAGTCCTTGCACGAGTATTGGGAATGTTTTGGGCGCCTGTGCGCGAGCTTCCCACATCATCAGATTGCCGATCAGCTTCTGATACAGTATTTTTATGAGGGGATGACGCCCCACGATCGGCAGATGATAGATGCAGCGAGCGGTGGGGCTCTGATCGACAAGACCTCAGTTGAGGCCAAGCAGCTTATCGCGAACATGGCAACCAACTCGCAGCAGTTTGGTATTCGAGGGCAGGGGCAAGTCCATAGTGTGACCCAGAGCCACGAGATGACAGAAATGAGGGCCCAGGTGGCCGAAATTGGAAATATGCTGAAAAAGATTGTTGGAGGAAACCGCGAGGCGGAGGAGGTGAATGCAATCGGGGGGTATGCTTCCAACCCGAGGAAGTATGATCCGTATTCAAATACTTACAACCCCGGTTGGCGCGATCACCCCAACTTCAGCTATGGGAACAGGGAAGGACAACCACGCTTCCAAGGCCAGTCTCACGATAGGCCTAATACTTCCACCCAAGCTCAAGCCTCGAGCTCCTCCAGTTCATTAGAAGAGATGGTCAGAACCATCGTGACATCGACCAGCCAGTTTCAGAAGGAAGCTCGAGAAGACCTTAACTCCCACAAGGCCGAGCTGCAAAACCTAAACAAGCAGCTGACGCAAATGGCGGTGTCGATTAGCAAAATCGAGAGCAAGAGCTCAGGGAAGCTTCCTTCCCAAACCACGGTCAACTCATCTGAGAACGTGAGTGCTATCCAGCTAAGGAGTGGAAAATCACTTTCCCCCAGAGTCGTGAAGGAAGCCAAGGACAGCCTGAATGAGTCCGCCCAGCCTGCTCCCGAGAATCTGAATGAGAAAAAAGAAGAAATCAGTGTGCAAGAGGAAGTTGCCAGAGCACCCTTCCCTAGTAGGCTTGCGAAGCCTACTTTGGAATCCTATGATGAGGAGGTCCTTCGTACCTTCCAGAAGGTGATGGTCAACATTCCGCTCCTTGAGGCAGTGAGCCAAATGCCAAAATATGCCAAATTCCTAAGGAGCTGGTGCACGAAGAAGAGGAAGTCCAGAGGGACTGAAAAGAAAAAGGAGAACGTTTCCGCGATCCTCCCAGGTACGTTGCCCGCCAAGTGCAACGCCCCAGGTACCTTTACTATTCCTTGCATGATAGGTAGTAAGGTAGTCAAAAATGTCATGCTTGACTTAGGAGCTTCTGTGAACGTTATGTCTTATGCTTTATTTCTTGAACTGAACTTAAATGAATTGCATAAGTGTGACGTGACTGTCCAGTTAGCTAACGGGTCGAGTATATGTCCTAGAGGGAAAGTGGAAGATGTTCTCGTTAGGGTAGGTGAGATGATGTTTCCCGCTGATTTCCTTGTACTTGATATGAATGAAAAATCTCTGCATGCCTCGTCCTCTATGCTGTTAGGACGCCCTTTTCTTAAGACCGTTAGGGTCAAAATCGATGTGTTTAAGGGTGTCGTTTCCTTAGAGTTTGATGATACAATGCATGAATTTTCATTATTTGAAAAGAAATCTGTGGAGAGTGTTTCTTTTGTTGAGTATGATGATAATGGGAGTCTTACCTCGCGCTTGAGGGATGATTCTCATGTCTCGGTAAAAAAATCTGACTTAGAATTGATTGAAATGAATGCTGTGTTTTGCACTAACAAAAGTGATATTCACGTGCTTGAGGCACGAAGAGTGCAAAATGTTTTGAATGGTGCTTGCAGGGAAAGTGTGGATGAGGACAAGTCTGGAACGTCCCCCGCACTATCAGATTATGGTTGAGTCAGTGGAGAGAATTCAGTCGAGCAAACGACTTTAAAAATTCTGCGCTTCTCGGAGGCACCCGAGCGATGAACTGTTTTTTCTGTTTTTAGTTTAGTTGCTGTTTTTTATTGCTTTTTAGTTTAATTTAGTCTTACTTTGCTTGCTGTTTTTTTTTTAGGAATCGAGGAAGAGAGGGAAATTTTGGGCTTTGATGATGTGCGCGCCGCTTCCTTACCCTCGCCAACTTCACAAAGAGTCAGGGAAGTGTAGTTTCTTCTTCCCTTTTACTTTGTGTATCTGACTGAGTGGCATTGAGGACAATGCCAACTTTTGAAGTTGGGGGTGGAGTTGGATTTATGGATATGCATGTGTAGTCGGTTGAGCAGTGCTATTTTGAATATTGAAGTGCTTGGGACTCTGTTTACTGCTTTCTATTGATGATAATCTAGGAAATGCATGTTGGAAATCTGAGCACGTACATAATCTAGTTTTTGCATAAGTATTTGCACTTATTAGGTTCATGTCAAAAATTTAAAAAAAATTTATGTTGCTTCCTTGCATCTATCGAGCACTTAGCAACCTAATCTTAGATTCCGTAGGCTTTGTAAATTGCATGTAGCGCTAATTCTCGTTGTCACCCCGAAAGGCACCCCATAGGTAGCTTGTTGCATGAGAGTTAGTGGCTGATTAATCGAGATAGCTTACGCTAAGCCTAAAGTAAAAAAATAGAAAAGCATGTTGGTTAGAAAATTTCTCTCGAGGCGCTCCTCCTTCTTATTAGTGCACTTAAGAAGTGAGCGTTAGTCCTTAAAAACGTGAAGTTTATGCATGAATTTGACGTGTTAGGCAACTCGAGGGAGGAAAGAAAAAAAAAGAGAATAAATTGTTGGTTCAAAGAACCTTAATAAAGAGTACAAAGTACTCGCGAAAAGAAAATGAATGAGAAAATTTTAGGTCTCTTAATTTGCTTCTCTCTCTCGTGTAAGTCAAGTGTAGACTGTTCTTAAACGCTAGAAGTAGGGGGAAAACGAGATGTGATGTTGCATGTGATTTTTCCGGGCTTACGTGAGTTTAGGATAGGTTGGCTAGCACACACACACCTTAGGGGGCAATAGTTAATTTTTGATATGTTCGTAGTAAATGCATGCACGAATTGCTTTCATGATTATGTTGTGTTTAAATTTTCAAAATGCATGGAGGTTTGAGTTAGTAGCATGTATGCGTGTCCTTAGAGTCAATTTTCTTTATTAGCCTTGCTCGAGGACTAGCAAGATTCAAGTTAGGGGTGTTTGATAACTCCATTTTGGAGCTATTAAGTACTTCCTAAGTATAGCTAAAGTCCGCATTTAAATGTTTAATTTATCTCGTTTGTAGGAGAAATGCGGCAAAGAGCTCGTGCGTCCATTGGACCCGTTTTGGAGCTAAAAGCGGAGTTTTAACGCCCCGGGAGTGCATCGGGAAAGGGCAAGTCGATCCGAGAAGAAACGGACCAAAATTGCCTAGGAGAGGCAATTTTTCCAGCCCCAAACCCGAGAGCTAGCGTCGAGCAATAGCGTCGAGACGCTAGCTCGACGCGGCCGAAGCGTCGAGACCCTGCTGCGGCGTCGAGACGCTCCGGAGGAGGCGCGCACAAGGAATTATCGGGCCAGCGTCGAGACGCTCGCCTAGCGTCTCGACGCCATCGCGAGGCGCGCGCGGATCACTTAGGGCGTAGCGTCGCGACGCTGCCCTAGCGTCTCGACGCTACGACGATTAAATGGGCTGTAATGACGATTTTCAGCAGTAAGTTTTGATAACTTTTGACGAACTTCATCTTCTTCCTCTCAGTTTTTTCCCCATTCTTTCTCTTAGCTCCGCCATTTGTGGCATGTTGTGAAGCATTTAATTTGTATTAGTTCAAAGACGACTTCCATGGCTTCCCTTGGAGCGGTAATGACAACTCGTTCCATGGACGGCTAAGGTAAGGTGAACGGTTTGGGATACATTTGAGGGATTTTTGTTAGACTCTTTTAGCTTTGATAATCCATGCTTAGTTTACAAATTGGTGGTTGTTTTGTATGCATTTATCTTTCTTGCTTAACCCTATGCATATGTTAGATTTCGTCGATTGACACTCGTGTTTTCTAGCATTTTGTTAATGTTAAAGAGTAGCGATGTCGTGCCTCTCACTATTCGACTAGTAACACAGATTGATAAAATTAAACCGGAGTATCGAGTCATGCATGATGGTTTTTGATTGCATACAGCGTTTGCGGGCAATCAGTTAGCAATTAGATTACGTGATCGGATGTCTGTCGCGGTTTGCTAGTGACTATCTAGAGTCAATTTGGGGCTGATCACCCTAATGCAATTTTAGATAATGTTTAATTAGAACTGTGTGGTCTGATTAATTTCTATGGAGCCGGTTACCTTGGGGCTTCTCGGGTAATCGACCGTGTGTACTACAAACTGCTCACCTTAAATTTGTTTTAAATGATAAACTAAATATGTCTAACGAATAAATCCCGAAAATCCCCAAACCGTGCACTCGTCTCTCTCTCTTTAATTCTCCCGTTAGCATTTACTTCACTACTTTGCATGCTTAAAAATCCCCCCGTTACAAAAACCCAATCAATTAATTAATTTCAATTTTAATTTAATTTTGGTCACAACCTTCTCCTTGGATCGACCCTGTTACCACTAGCTGCAAAGCTTTGGTTAATAGGCTTATAAATTGTATTTTGGCGAGCCTCGACAACTCGAATTTGGAGTACACTTTAAAGTGAGCTCTACCAAAATTTCTCCTTGGATCGACCCTGTTACCACTAGCTGCAAAGTTTTGGTTAATAGGCTTATAAATTGTATTTTGGCGAGCCTCGACAACTCGAATTTGGAGTACACTTTAAAGTGAGCTCTACCAACGATCCCAAATGGAAAATAATGTTTGTATGACAAATGTCAACTTTGTATAAAAGAAAATAGTAAAAGATCACAAAACTTAAATACGGTAAAATAATGTTGATAAATTAGTTCCAAGTGAAGCCACTAAATATTAACAAAAGTTGTTAACAATTTAATTACATTTGATAGTCAAATGGATACTAGTCATGAATAGCATAAGCTTCATTATAGTTGAAGAGTTATAAGATGACTCGACTGTTACAAGTGCTTAATTGGAGCATAAGTTGTCATATTAGTTGACAAAATTGAGGGCTTATTGACCTCAAAGTAGCAATGAGGGCTATTGACAAATATTAGTAGACCAAAGTCATAAATCTCGAGATAGAATATATGTACTTCATATTTATTTAGAACTTGTAGATATTCTTGATGGGGTAATACCCTTAGGTTCTAAATATATCTACAAAAGCAAACAAAAATTGTAAATAAGAAGGTACAGACCTTCAAAATAAGACTAATGACAAATATATTGAGAAAAAGTAAATCATGAGTAAACTTTCTCAATTGTTGTCATACTAGAGTCTGTAAGCATTCCCTAATTCGTAGTTTCATATGAGATATGTCAAATGAAGGTTTACGAAATCTTTTGAGAAAGAAATCTTACGGAATGCCTCTGCAAATCAATTACATGAATTCATTTTCATAAATCAAAAGCAAAAGGTTTGCAAAAGTAGTAAAGGTTAATTTATTAAATGAATTCTATCACTATATTTTTTAATGTAAGGTTTGATAAAAGTATAAAAAACTATGACTTTGAATAAATATTAATGATTTTGTATAGATAAGAAAATTATTAATTGCTTTGTGGAGTTTCCTAATATTTTATGTGGATGATATATTACTCATTATGAACGATGTAAGATTTTAATCTAGCATAAAATTTTGACTACCTAACTAATTCTAAATGAATTATTTAAATTACTTGGTACGTCCGCTTCAAAAAAAATAAAAAATTATTTGATATGTCCTAGAAATGGAGATTTCAAGGGGAAAAATGTTAATTATGTATCAGACATCTTATATTGAAAAAATTGTTGTCAAGTATATGATGTAGTACTTTAAACATGATAATGTATCATTCTTGCATGAAGTTTATCTTGTCTAAGAAATAATGTCCTCAGACGCCTTAAAATGTTGAGAACATAAGATAGATTATCTATTTGAGTGGGAGACAATCTAGTGTATAAATGAGACATAACATTTGATATATAGTAAAATTGGTTAGCATATATTAGTTAATCCAATGATCTATATAAAAAGACTCTCTAGGCTAAAGTGTTTGAGAGTCGCTTAGAATGTCAAGTGGGAAAACATATTGGGTGTAGAGTATGTCCTAGGATACATGTCTCACCGGCCTTAGTGCAAGTGAGAGATTGTTGGGATTTGTGCCCTAAAGCCTCGTAAAAAATTAATAATTATTTATTATTAATATTTACAATTTATAATACTCATTATATATAAAAATTCAAGGTTATTATTGTAATCATGAACAGTATGTAGTTGACATACGAGAGGATCATGTACAAGGAATAACCTAAATAGTCTATAGTATATGGATAATGTTGGGTGCCTTATCCTAGTAACACTATTGATACGACCCACTTTGTAATTTTTACAAATGATTTGATCCAAATCGTAGAGATATGTGAGTGGGGGTATCCTATACATTGAGTTTGTATAAGACTGAACTACGAAATATATAATCTTTTTTTTATAAATTCGTTATTTGAGAAGATTAATATTTCACATGATGATCATATGTGACTCGATCTTAATCTTGAGTGAGTTATGAACTCCGGCTTGTGAGGGCTAGTCTTTTGATTTGCATGGGTGAGAATGTTTTTTATAACTGATTCAATAAGTATATCATTTTGAGGACTTTACCAAATAGGGAGCTGGAAAAACATAATCGATGGAGCGCATAATGCTGCCGAAGCAATTTGGAACGTTGACACTCTAATTTCATCAATTTAACTAAACAAAAACATGCTAGAAACTTCGAAAAATAAGAAATAAGAAATAAGAACACATACCTTTGTAGTTTGTATTTCTTCAAATCCCGAAGCTTGAATCTCCTCACGAACTCAACGAAACTTCTCGCTAACTCTTCGAGGACCACCTCCGGTAGTCCCGGTATCCTCGGGCCGAGCAACATAGTGGTGAGACTCCTTTACAAGAGAGAGATCGGGAGAGAGATGGCTTGGAAGAATGGTATTCTTTAGCAAAAACATAAAAGTTTTTACATAAACAAAAAAGAATTCAAGATTTGAATCTTTCATTACTTTTCCAACTAAAATACTTATGTGTTTATAAGCAAAGTAGGTTAACCAAGTAGGTTAGTCAAAGGACATATGTCAAAAATATTTACACATGTCAAACCATGCAAATGCAAATATATTATTTTATTACCATTTAAAAATGAATTAAAAATTAATTTTAAATAAATAATATATATTTTATTAATTAAACTTTTTAATTAATATAATATATAATATATTTTATTTTAATTAATTAATATTATTTAATTCAATATCAAATATTAATTAAATAATATGACAAATCCCGGTTTACCGAAAATCGATTTTTCGCATATGAATCTGTATTCATATTTTAGACCGCTTCCCATATTCAAATCATATTTAAATATGTTCATCATTCTTCCAAAACCGAATTTGAATAAATTCAAATTCTTTTTCTCCTATATTGTTACACGGTTGTATCCGAGCTAGCCAAGAGAACCTAAAGGACCTACAGATCATGAGCTCCAACGATACGAGATTATCCGGCTAAACTATTTTAACCGAACTAATCAACATTTGTTAACCCCCGAAGACTTCACTAAAGTCAAAGGTTATGGAGCGTATAAAAGCAACGGAAGCGATTTTGGATCGTTGAAACTCTAATTTCATCAATTTAACAAATAGAAAACATGCTCAAACGACGGAAATAAAGAAATTAGAATACATACCCTTGTAGTTCCAATTTCTTCAAGCTCCGTCGATCGTTCCCCATCACGAACTCTTCCAGCCTCTTCTCACGAACGCCCCGAGGACCACCCCAGGTAGTCCCGCTATCCTCGGCGCCGAGCAACGAAGTGGTGAGATTTCGTTAAAAGAAGAAAAGAAAAGAAATGGAGAAGAAGAAGGAGGTCTGGGCTGAAGGCCAAGCAAAAGATGAAGTACAGAAGTTTTTTAACAAAAAAAAAAACACTTTCTTTTGTTTTAGGTATATATATATATATATTATTTAAACTTTTTAATTAATTAATATTATTTAATTAAATATCAAATATTAATTAAATAATATGGCTAAACCCGGTTTTCTGAAAACCGAATTTTTGCACATGAATCAAATTCATGTTTTAGACCATTCCCATAATTAAATCATATTTAAATATGTCCATCATTCTTCCACAAACCGAATTTGAACAATTCAAATTATTTTTCTTTTTCTCTTACAATGTTGCACGACGTTATCCGAGCTAGCCAGGAGAACCTAAAGGACCTACACATCATGAGCTCCAACGATACGAGATTATCCGGTCAAAACTCTTTTAATCGAACTAATCAGCATTCGTCAAACCCCGAAGACTCCACTATAGTCCGAGGGCTGCACTCTCCTCACTGTAGATATATTATGTCCTCTAATATAACCGTCATGGGCAAGTCGACCCTTCACAAGTTGATCGTAATCACAGCTGGGTCATTTATACCGTTTAACCCCTGCATTACGTCTTGTTCCTTAAGTACCACTGACACCTCTAATGAACAAAAGATCTGTGGTCCAACCAACAGATCAATTAACCCTCTCATCTCATGAGAGTGTGAGCTCTAATTGTTCAAGCCCCGGAGTCAACTATTAAGGGAACAACCTATCTACTAACCCTGAAGAGCGGGTTAAGAGTGAACTCCAATCTTGCTGTACTATGTCCCCAGCTACCTATTCGACTTTATCCCCAAGATGGTAGGCTTATTGAGTCGGCGCTAATGAGCTAATCTCACCCGTGCAAGTCAAAGGATACTTTCGAATAAGTAGGAATTCATAGCGAGCTTAGGATTGAGATTGAGTTACCTAGACCATCAAATAAAAATGTCGGTCTCATCAGTAAACGATGTTATAAAGAGAGAGCGACATATTTCGCGGTTCAGTCTTATGCAAACTCTTTGCACAGGACACCCTCACTCGCACATCTCCATGTGAAACGATTTAGATCACATCGTTTTGTACAATACAAAGTGAGCCGCATCCAATAGTGTTACCAGGACAAGGTACCTAGCCTTATCCGTATACTATAGACAGTTTTGACTGACTACTTGAGCCTGATCCACAATCATTTCATACATGAGGCTCAAGTACTCATATTCAGCCAAGGGTTTAGGACAAACCACGAGTTTTAGGACATAAAATCCAACACAAGGTACGGAGTCCCACAACTCTGTTGCTCGACGCCGAGGATAGCGGGACTACCTCGGGTGGTCCTCGGGTCGTTCGTGAGAAGAGGCGGAAGAGTTCGTGACGAGGAACGTGCGGCGGAACTTGAAGAAATTGGAGCTACAAGGGTATGTATTTCTAATTTCTAATTTCCGTCGTTTTGAGCATGTTTTCTATTTGTTAAATTGATGAAATTTGAGTATCATCGGTCCGAAATCGATTTTCGCTGCGCATGTCGCTCTATCAGTTAGGATTGAGATCGAGTTACCTAGGTCATCAAATGAAAAAGTCGGTCTTTACAGTAAATGGTGTTATAAAGAAAGAGCGACTTGATTTCTCGGTTCAATCTTATGCAAACTCATTGCACAGGACGCCCTCACTCACATGTCTCCACATGAAAGGATTCAGATCACATCGTTTTGTACTATACAAAGTGAGTCGTATCCAATAGTTTTACCCGGATAAGGTACCCCACATTATCCATATACTATAGACCGTTTTGGCTGTCTACTTGAACTTGATCCACAATCATGTCATACATGAAGCTCAAGTACTCATACTATCGCCATGAGTGTTTGTTATTGGTATAGGTTAATGCAAACACAATTTTACTTTATTCAATAACAACTTTACTGAATAAATTTCAATAACACTTTATTGCATAATAGAATAATTAAATTCAAATAGTTTACAAACTACGAGTTTTAGGACATAAAACCCAACAAACTCCCACTTGGACTAAAACATACGTGGTGTACATGCTGGCTGAGAAAAAATGGAATAACAAATATTCAAAACTTCTCCCACTGTCCTACTGTACAACTCGCAGCCCTAGACTCACTAGGTGTCCCTCAAACACTTTAACCGTGAGAGACTTAGTAAACGGAATCAACATGATGTGCTGCGAGACATTCTATGTGACAATCACATCTCCTCGTAGCACTATCTCTATTAAGAGATAATAACTAAGCTCTAGAAACAATCCTTTGCTGCTTCGCAAGCTGCAACATACTTTGCTTCCACAAAGGAGTCAGCAATACAACTTTTGTATTCTACTCCTTCATACTAGGAAAAAACTATAACGACAGTCCAATGATAAAATCCCAATTGGACTTATATCTACTGACAACTCCCACTACATAGCACATATCGGGTCGTGTATATAACAAGCCATACAACAGACTACCGATATGTAAATGCACATGGAATACGTCTTAAATCCTCAACTCATTGAGGTGTCTTAGGAGACAATTCCTTTGATAATTGAATTCCCAGCCTGAAAAGTACCTTACCTTTCATTTCAGAATTCTAAATCAAAATATTAACAACAGTTTGTCAATATTAACAACACTTTGCCAATATTAACAACAGTTTGTCAATATAAGATGCATGAGAGAGCGCTTGAATTTTGTTCTTATGATTCCTTACGATCTGAAACCCTAGAACAAACTGATCCTCTCCCAAATCTATTATTTGGAATTGGGTCGCTAGTTAATGCTTAGTGTCGGTCAAGATATCCTACATCATTCCTAATGAGTAGTATGTCATCTACGTACAAGATTAAGAAAGCTACAACATTTTTTACTATCTTCTTGTAAACACGAGGCTCGTCAATATTCTGTTCAAAGCCATAAGATTTGATCTCCGTATCAAACCTTATATTCCAAGATCTAGATGCTTGTTTCAACCCATAAATGGATCAATTGAGCTTGCAAACCTTTTGCTCTTGACCCTGAAGAATGAACCCCTCTGGTTGAGCCATATAGATACTCTCCTCAAGATTACCATTCAGAAAGGCAGTCTTGACATCCATTTGCCAGATTTCATAATCATAAAATGCGACAATGGACAAGAGTGTTCTAATCGACTTTAACATGGCAACAGAAGAAAAGGCTTCTTCATAGTCCAACCCTTCTCGCTGGGAATAACCCTTTGCCACAAGTCGAACCTTAAAAGTTAGCACCTTACCGGCTTGGTCTCGTTTCCTCTTGTATATCCACTTGCAACCGATAAGTCTTTCACTATCTGGTTGGTCTACAAGATCCCATAACGAATTGAAGTACATAGACTCCATTTCGAGATCCATGGCTTTGAGTCACTGGTCCTTATCTACATCATTCATTTCCTGTTTAAAGGTCAATGGATCCTCAACGCCATCATCAGGTATGACGACTTGAGTTTCATACAAGCCGATGTAGTGGTCGGGTTGTCTTACATCCCTCCCACTGCGTCGAGGCATTCTCAACTTTTGAGAAGAACCATCCTGATCAACAACTTTTGTTGATCCGTCTGTAGTTTTCCTGGAAAGTTCGGAAAAAATAATTTTGCTCGACGGTTGATGATCTTTCATGTGGTCTTCCTCAAGGAACGTGGTATTTGTCGATACAAACACATTATCCTCTTGAGGATTGTAAAAAAGACCACATTTCGGTTCCTTGGAGTAGCCTACAAATAGGCATAATTTTGAACGATGTTCCAACTTCTTTGGATTGGGCACCAGTACGTGTGTCGGACACCCCAAAATCCTAAAGTGACGTAAACTACCTTTACGCCCTCTTCATAACTCATAAGGTTTTTCAGAAACACTCTTAGAGGGAACCATGTTAAAAATAAATACTGCAGTCTCTACTGCATATCTCCAAAACGAGTTAGGCAGTTGAGCATAACTCATCATAGAACGAATCATGTCTAACAGGGTTCTATTTCTCCGCTCGGACACACCATTTTGTTGCGGTGTTCCGGTCGTTGAGAGTTGGGATACTATTCCATGTTCTATCATATAGTCCTAGAATCTTGTATCCATATACTCTCCACCTCGATCAGATCAGAGTGTTTTTATCGATTTATCTAACATGTTCTCAACCTCTGCCTTATACTCAATGAACTTTTCAAGAGTTTCGGACTTACAATGCATTAGGTAAAGATAGTCGTACCTTGAATAATCATCAATGAAGCTGACGAAATATTCACATCCTCTTCGTTCTTTGACAATCAAAGGACCGCAAAGATCCAAATGCACGATTTTTAGAGGTTCTTTGGACCTATGACCTTTTAAAAAAAAAAACCGTTTAGTCATTTTTCCCTCAAAACAAGACTCACATGGAGGTAAAGAGTTGTCTTCTAAACGATTTAGGAGACCGCTCTTAACCAGTCTCCCAATCCTATTGAGATTAATGTGCCCTAGTCTCAAGTGCCAAAGATAGGTACTTGGAGAAACCTTTTGCCTTTTAGTTTGAGTTTCAGCTGTTTTAAACATTTCAGTGTTCAAAATAGCTTCAGCCTCTGTTGGTCTTAACACATACAAGTTATTTTCGAGTTTTGCAGAACAAATTTGTACACCTCTTTTGCTAATGACACCTTCATTATTTAAAAAAGATACTTTATACATTTGTTCTAGTAAACAAGAAATAGAGTCAATGTTCCTTTTAAAGTTCGAAACCAATAGTACATTTACAAGTAAAATGAAACTATCTCTATATGACAACTTTACAGCTCTCACTGCTTTAGCTAAGACAACCTCTCAAGTTTCAACTCTGAGAGTTATCTCACCTCGAGAAAGCGGCTGCTAGGAACTAGTTTCATGGAAAGAAGAACAAACATGGTTAGTGGCTCCTGAATCAAGGATCCAGATATGACAATCATTTTCCACTAAGCATGTTTCGAAAACGAGTAAATCATATTTACCTTGTCTTTCCTTCTCAACCATTTTCTCTGCAAGATACTTTGGGCACTCTCGTTTCCAGTGCCCATCTGCACCACAATAGAAACATTTTACTTTGTCTGCAGACATTTCCTTGCTCTTACAAGCAGCAGCTGCATTTCCCTTCCTTTTATCTTTATTCTTCTTCTGAATACTCTTATTTTGAATAGAAGAAAGTTCAGACTTACTCCCTGAAGACATTCCTTTTTTAAATTTCTTCGAAGTGACAACATTTGCCTCATTCTCTTTTCCTTTGGAAGTGTACATGGACTGATAAGTCTGCAGCTCGTTGAGGAGAGAGGTCAAGTTATACTCTATCTTGTTCATCACCATATTGGTTCTGAACTGTAGGAAACTCTTCGAAAGAGATTCCATGATAAACTTACTTGACTTTTCTCGTCAATAGAAGCTCCGTTTACTTCTGCCACATTGAAGTGGACCATCATGTTAAGGACATGCTCCCTAACAGAGGTTCCCTCCTTCATGCGAGAGTTGTAAACAAATTTGAGGGCTTCATGACATACCGATGAGGACGATTGTCCAAACAATCGCCTGTAATGAAGACATGATTTCCTTAACGGAAACCATAACCTCATGTTTCTTGGCTAACACATCAGATATGTTGGCCAAGATGTAGACTCAGACTTTATCATTAGCCCTTGTCTATCTATCAAATGCTTCTCGAACTATTCGAGTTGTCGACGAGCTAGAAGGGGGAGGACAATCCTCGGTTAAGACAAACCTGAGATCATCTAGAACGAGACGTATTCAAGTTCGATTTTCAGGTCGCGTATTTTTCACCGCTAAGTTTATCAGAAGATAAGAGATGGATAAAAGAGCTAGACATGCTGAAAAAAGAATGAATTCTATTAGTGAAACAATTTTAACCTATTTTACAAACCAATCAAGAGTTTAGCAAAGAATAATAATGTACCCAAACCTCATTATTAAATTGCAATGATACTTTAGTGAGTCAGAAGGGTCGCTACCGAAGGGTAGTCGAGCACTCCTTCACTAAACCAAGACATTCTTGACTAAATGTTAATACCAGAATATCTCATATTACTATAGCATCATAGTTATCGCCGTTTGGTCAAGATTTACTAGCTCCTTAGCAAATCATGTAAGTGTGACCCTCAATTTTTAGAATTCATAGGACGACCCCAAGAGTGCAACCGAAGAGAATGTCAGTGTTGGGAATGACCCTATGTTTCTTTATCCATAAATGGTGACTGAGATGTTCCGACTCACATGAAACGACCCTTTGAAGGGACGGTGCCACTGAGATGTGCCATTTGACTGAGATATTCAAATGTATTTTGCAAATAAATATAATTCCTAAAGGCCTTGTAAATAGGACATTTAGGTTTAGTCAAAAGGTTGGTGAAACACATCCCTCGCAGAGAATTGTTCTCTCAAACTATCTTTCTTTCAAGATGGCTCCCACAAGCCTTGGTCTTGTGTTCAAGTCATAGAAAAGAAGATCTCGTGGAGATGGAAGATAGGAAGATTATAGTTCTTCAAAGCTAATATAGCTTAACTTGTTATTTTAGTTTAATTCTAAATAAATCAAAGATGATTCCAAAACGCTTCCGTTGTGGGTTTAAAGTGTTCATTCTCTTCACTTTTTCCTTGATGTAAGGTTTTACTTAAAATGGTTTCATGTTGAATTTCATTTCCCCCTAGGTTTGACCTGAGTGGTGGTCTCGTTTAGATAGGTTGAACTCGTCATGGCTGACCCTGATCTTGTGGGCTTTTGGGCCCATAAAAGTCTGTTTAGGCCTTGGCATATTCTTGGAAAGTTGGCATCGGCCTCAGCCTTTTGGGTCGACCCTGCTCATCTTTGAGCTTGTCCCATACGACTCTTATTTGGGCTAGTTGAGCTTGGGCTGACTATGGAGGTGGTCCTCCCAATGGGCTTTGGTTCGTTCTTCCGATCTGATTTTTCTTATCAGTCCATTTTTCATATACAACATAATTCATAGGGGAAACCAAAAGAATGTCTACAATTAATTACGCTTAATGGAAAATGTCTAAATACGTGTTTTTTTTGCAGTGTATGTCTAGAGATTTTTTAGGAACAAATCTGTTTGAGTTGGTTCCCTATTATACCCTTTTAGGATTTCCTATTTTCAAAATTATTAGTTTTGAAATTAGTTTATTTTATTTTAAAATTTAATTAGTTTTAAGAGTTTATTTGGTGAAGTGAATAATTTTCCGTTAAAAGAAACCGATTTTTTTTTCCGTTAAGTAATTTCTGGCATTCTGTATCTCTATGTGTTCCTGCGAGTAGAGTCGCCGCACACACCATCTGTCGGGTATACGTTTGGGCACACCCGTGGAGATATACAGCCACTGCGTCGCACATACATTCGGCAAGGGTATAGAGTTGGAGGTTGTCGTAGGTAATTACTAGTTCCATTTAAATTCGGAATCTTTCCCTAAAAATAGGGAACAACCAATACACTTCCTACCCTACAAATGAGGAGATATCGGTCAAAATCATATCGTTAAACAACAATACCTCTACAATTATGCATTTTCTAACATTTTTCAGAATCAGAATCTTCAACCTTCATCTATGGCAATTTTGTTTTTCCCTTTTCCTTTTCCATCTCGATTTTTGTTTTTCCCTTATCCTTTTCCAATTGTTCTGCAAGAACAAAATATCCTTACTCCAACGTTCCACCACACAACAACAACCCATGTCGTCTCTTTCTATTATGGTGGCATTTGATGGGATTTGGGACGAGATGAACCGATACAATAATTTCAAAACTTGCACAGTTGTTGTCCCCCTGAATTCAACACCTGCGGAATTCACCAATTCAATCTCCAAGGCTCTAGAGTTGGACTCCCACCACACGATTTCACGCTTGTCCCTCTTTCGGAACGACACTGAAAAATCCTTGATTATAATCTTTTCCGAAGATCGAGATATGTCTTGGGTGTTTGTGGGGTTTACCAATCGTATGTATGATGATTGTTTTATTGTCGTTGATGTTCAAGTTGTAAGTATTAGGTCATACAGTCATGGTACGACAATTACCACCACCTCGCCTACTCAACACACAAATTCTGAGGAGCAATTCCTTTTCGGTTGCGTGCAGGTTTTTCTCCTCGAAGCCATAAATGATATTATTTCGAATTATTGGGAATCGTTCACGAATTTAAAAAACCAGCATTCCCTCTTTTAAGTTGTTGGCCGACCATCTGCCTGCCTCTTTATTACTCTGTGTGCAACCATGCACACACCTCTAGTGATGAATTCTTCGTTGGTTGTATCACTTCCTGAGGGTATACATATCTGGTCCCTTAGTTTCGTGTGTGTTCATTAGGTATACATAACCGATCCTCAGGTATACATACCCAGTCCCCCAGTTTTTTGTATGTCCCACAGATTTGTGCTATTTATCGGTGAGGGTTTAGAATAAGTCACATACCGGGTCCGTGTTTCAGGTTTTCCCCCATTCAGCTGCTAAATGTAATTATTGCAAATTCATTGGAAAAGCTCAGTGTAAATGGTTAGCCGACCGTTTGCCTTCCCTTTATTACTCTGTGAATGCATGTGCCTCCCATTTTTTACCCTGTGTGCATGCATGTGGTATGTGCACACCACCACTAATGAATTCGTTGTGGCTGTATTACTTCCTCGGGTATATAGACCAATTTCTTAATTATTTGGGGAGGTATAACCATGTAACTCTCATGGGATAAGTGTCAATTCAATTTTATCTTTTTTAACGTCTCTGTTAAATCCTCTCTGTTAAATCCACGTCCAAAACTTCTCTCTCTCCTCCCAATATTTTATATTTTTAAATATTATTTTTTTCATTCTCAAAATGAGGAGAAATTGTGTAAGCGTAGGCTTGTCCATTGGGTTGTAAATTTCCTTACTAAATATAGGATTTAGATATAATTCAAAAGAAAAAAGTGGTTAGACATTTTTTAGGTTGTCTCCCTTTGTTTTAGACATTTTTCTGGTTTCTTCTAATTCATATTGGTCTCCACTAAATGATGGGATAGTTGTGAATTATTTTTAGACTTATTTGTATTTTATTTAATTTGAACCTTTGCAAAAAAAAAATAGTTTATACATTATGTCTTTCATTATTTTTATTAAAATTAAAATAATAATTATGTTATAAAATTAAAAATTATCACATTAAATTGTGTTTTTGGAATTTTAATAAAAAGTTGAAAAATGAAAAAAATAGTTCTAAAATCTCATTTATTTATTTTTCAAATTAGCTCAAACTTGAAAATTAGGTTTTTAAAAGGTAACATACAAGCATTGTCGAATGAAGTATGTTGTTTTAGAAAGAAAAAAAAAATGATACATTCAAATTATAGAATTAGAAAATAAACCTATACGTTAAAATACATTACACCTGCAACATATGCACAACTTTTTTAGTATATTATATTAATATTGTGGGTTAACAACTCCCAATTAAGCCAAAGCCATCATGAACATAACTCAGGTAGCATAGGATATGAACTAATAACCAAGAGGTCATATTTTTGAATTCTCCACCTCGCATGTTGTAAAAAAAGAAAAAAAAATTAAAACAATCCTACAAATCTAATCATATATATAATTTCCTTTCTCGATTTATTTATAGGGAGATTTTGAGGCGTTCTTTTTAATATTATAATTTTTAAAACTATTTATTAAAATATACCAAAAAAACAAATTATTTATAAAAAAAATATTGTTGTTTTAAATACATATCGTGTTTTGAAAAAACGATGTGTATTTTTCAGCACATCGTCTTTTGAGTAGTGTGCATTCAAAAATCAATATATTTTTACTCAAATATGGGAAAAAATTCAAAATAGGTATGGCTAGAAAGATAACACGGAGAGCTTCAATTTGATACGTAGTTTCACTATTTTTAAAGTTGTATATCGAAAGATACAAGCGGTCGAACATGGGCTACAGTTCTGAAGTTGCAGAAAAATTCCAGAACCGTAGCTCAAATTCAGTATCTTTCTATATACAATTCTAAAAATAGTGAAACCATAGTGAAATCGTGTAACAAATCCAAGCTCTAGTTCAAATTCGACAACCTATATCTTTCTATATACAACTCTAAAAATAGTGAAACATGAAACCGTGTAACAAATGGAAGCTATCTTTGTTAGCTTTCCAACCATATCTATTTCAAATTTTTTGCATATCGATAAGAAGATATTCATTTTTTACATTGCTCAAAAAACAATGTGTTGCTACGCGACAAACACATCGTTTTTAAAAAAGACAATGTGTGAGCGTGGTTGCACATCATCGTTTTCAAAAGACAATATGTGCTAGCGTGGGTCATTTTTTTTTTCTTTTTTATCGTCTCGTCTTTTGAAGAATGATGTGTATATATATATTTTTTTTTTCTAACATGTAAACGTAGAAGATTGAACCCATCACGCAAGATATGTATTTAAAACAACTCTATTTTTTAGAACCCATCACGCAAGATATGTATTTAAAACAACTCTATTTTTTATAAATGATGGACTAAGATGTGCATTTAAAACAAGCAACGATATTTTAATTAATGCGAGGATTGAACCCATGACCTCTTGGTCACGGGCACAACTTTATGCCAATTGAGCTATGCTCGATTTGACAAAAATTTATGGAAAAAATCATTATTTTTAAATGGTTAGGTGTTTTATATGTTGCAATTATTGATGTCTTCATGTCATTACCTACTCTAACACTAATGTCCAAAAACCTAAAATAACAAAGTTGAAAACAACTCAAATCGATATATAATTCAAAATAATTAAAAATATAGCATTTTTTTAAATTTTTTGAAGATATGACAATTTCTATTACTGATAGTATGGTCTATCGCTGATAGAAGTTTATCGTTGATAGTAACTTTTTTATAGAATTTTGCCAATGATAATAGTCTATTAGTGATAGAAGTCTATCCGTAATAATTCTATCAGTAATAGTCATAAAGTCTATCAGTGATAGCCATTGATTTTTTGTCATATTTGCAAAAGGTTTTAAACTTTGCTAAATTTGCAATTATTTTTGGCCAGATTACTGTTTGTTCAACCAACCCATTAAAAACGGTAAAGATAGATTATTATAAATTTAAGCTATTATAATGGTTGTCAAAATTAGTTGCAATTTTTTTTTTAATTTTTCGTACACCCTAGTAGTTTTAAGTAACTTATTTTTTACACTACCTATTATTAATAGTTTATATCAATGTCAAACCAGCGAAACTTAATTGACATAAGAATGTGTTAGTTTATATTATTAGTATGTAATTGTTATCGTATATTAGTACTAGTTATCTATAACTCATAGATCATATTTTATGTATATTAATGCTAAACATTTTTTTATGTATATTAATGCTAAACATTTTTTTTATGTTTATTGTTCATCCACCACTAATACGTCTATCTATGATCAATTTACATCATTTATGAATATTATTTTTATATGTCTGTTAGCGACCATTTTTACATGTCGGATAATAATTTTTATGTTTATCACTAATAGAATATTTTAATGTATATTACAGAGATAGACCAGTTTTACATTTATGAATGACGTATGTCTATCATTGATAGACAAAAAAAAATAAAATAAAAAATAATATGATGGTATATTAGTCATACATAGTTATTAATAGTTATTATTTTTTTTGTCGATTTTTTTGCTATTTATATTTAGTTATCACTAATTTTCTGTTTTTAAAATGTATTGATATAATATATTAATGAAAACTTTATGGCAAACGATATACCATTTTTTTCTATTGAAAATGGATATCATTAATAAACGTAATTAACTAATAAAGCATGTAAATAATTATTGATATAAGCCTAATGATAAACAAAGAAAAATATCATTAATATATATACTTTTTTGTATTATTATATTGGTATGGTATATCAATGATTGTACGAATACCAAATAAGCCCATTAATTATTTAAAATAAAAGTTAATAATTATTGATATAAAACAAAGAAAAATATTACGTATTACAATTTTTTATTCTGTGAATAGTATATTAATTATAAACCTAATAGCAAAGGAGCATACCAACAAATATTAATAGAAAACTAAGTCATAACTCGTGTAATTATCATTTTATTTATTTATTGATATATCAAATGATATATTTGATATTTAATCTATTGATATTATGAAACAACGATGGACCTCATAGCAAATGAGCATGAAAACAATTGCGGATAAAAATTTAATTTCAAATATCACTATATATATCATTTTATTTCTATTAATATGATATCTCATTATATATCTAATAATAATTGAGCAGACAATAAATATTATTGATGTAATATTTATTTATATTTTATTTTATCGGTGATGTATAATAAATTTAAAAGCAAATGAACATGCAAGCAATCTCTAATAGAAAACAAAGTCAAATATCATTTATATATACCCACTTTTTTTTATATTTTATTGATGATATAGTTGTATATTAGTGATAAACAATTTAACATAGCAAACCGACATACAAACAATGAATGATAAAAATCTATTACTTACAGATTTCAGTCATTGATAATTGATATGTCTATAGATTTACGACATTGAAAATTGTCGATGGATGTCATTTTTACTTTTCACATGCTTTAATTTCGGTCGTTTTGTTTTTTTTGTTTTTTTAATACATTGGAGGGTGAGGGATTCGAACCACAGACCGATCGTCAACACATACATATGTCAGCTGAGTCATGCCCGCTTTGACCCATCTACTTTTTTCTCTCCCAAAACATTCCTTGTGGATCCCTTCTTTAATGTTTTTGTCTATTTTTTTTTTTCCTTCTTTCTAAGGTATATTTGTTTTTTAGTTTTTGGTTTCTGAAATTTAAGTCTATAAACAATAACATTCTCATATAAAAATTTTAGTTGTGTTATCTATTTTTGAAGTGTTTTTAAAATTCAAATCAATAACTGAAAAGAAATAAGTAAAAACAAATTCAAAAATTTGTTTTTTTTTTAGAATTTGTCTAAGAGTTGTAATGTTTTCTTAACAAAAATGAAAATTATTGTAGGAATTCATATGTGGAGGTATGGTTTATAGGCTTAATTTTCAAAAAAAAAACTAAAAACTAAATGGTTATCAAACCGTCCTAAACTTTTTGGTTTCGAGAATTTTTAACTCCTCCTTTAACTTCTTTTCATCTCTTTTTTTTTGTTTTCTTAAAAAAAAAAAAAAAAAAATTGTCCCTCGTATCCCATTTTAAAGATAATAGCTCTCCTTCATTATCATTGTTTACCATGTCTAATTATTTATAATTAAATATTGTTTACAATAATAATTATAATGAAATCACTCTATTTAATTTTATAATATTTTTTCTAAAATAATTCATAAACATATTTTAAATCTCTCTCTCAAATTTTCACCAAGTTTCACTACCCACATAATCTCTCAAGATCACGCAACAATCTTTTCAACCATCGCCATCGAATTTTATCACACTATCCCCAACCGTAACTATCAAAGAGATATGTTCATATGGTCTAAGTACGAAAAAATATACATACACTTATAAATAATTCAAAACTTGATGTTTTCTCCCCCAATGGATATAGATTAATGTATATTAGGATTTAGGAAGATACATAAGATCTTAAACTATAAACTACATTAAATCTAATCAATAAAAATGAGATTAATTAATTGGACTAGTTCTAAGAGTGTAGTCTTGGAAAAGAAAACCCCAATAAATTTATTTTTTATTTTTTATTTTGAAAGGAAAGAAAAGAAAATTGAGAATTTTTATATTAATAATGTAGTTTAAATAACTTATTATAGAAATAGAGTAGTTTTCAAAGTATTTACAAAATTAGAGTACCTAAATCGTGTATTATGGACACGATTTCTCTAAATCGTGTCCACGATACACATTAGGGGGTAACTCGTGTCCACGATACACGATTTAGGGAGTAACTCGTGTACCATGGACACGATTTACATGACGTGTCAACTTAAGTTGTGTACCATGGACACGAGTTACCCCTAAGTCGTGTACCATGGACACAAGTTACTCCCAAAGAAGTACCATTAACACAAGTTACATGTGACGTGGCAGATCATAACTCGTGTCCATGGTACACGAGTTACCCCCTACATCGTGTACCATGGACACGAGTTACCCCTAAATCGTGTACCATAGACACGATTTAGGGAACTTGTGTTTATCGTACACGATTTAAGTATCTTAGTTTTGTAAATACTTTGAAAACTATCCTATTTGTAAATAATTTATTTAAAGTACATTATTAATATAAAAAATCCGGAAAATTGTAACAAATGTCAATTTAGAGTAAAATAATTAAAAATATATCACTTTTTTAATTTTTTTTTTACAATTTCTATCACTGATAGTATGGTCTATCGCTGATAGTAGTCTATCACCTCATTTTTTTATAGAATTTTTTCAGTGACTATCATTTATAGTAGTCTATCAACGATAGCAGTCTATCAATGATAGCCACTGATTTTTTACCATATTTACAAAATGTTTTAAATTTTATTAAATTTGTCATTATTTTGGACGTGATTGTTGTTTTGGACCTGATTGCTGTTTGTGCAACCAGCCCATGAAATAAAATAGTATGAAATAAATAAATAAATATTGAAGTAATCATTTTGGTAGGTTTATTCAATTTTGGTAGTTGAACTCTTATAGATTATTTTATTTTTGCTACTGAATTTTGAAAATGTCTAGCCACTCAACCCAATATCCAACTGACCCAACTTATGTGGTTGAATTACACACGCTCCCAACAACATACATTAATACACATATTAATTTGAAAGACAAGACATGTTACCGAAATCAAGTGTTTGTCTTTTTGTCAAACCGAGCATAGCTCAATTGGCATAAGATTGTGCCCTTGAAAGACAAGACATGTTACCAAAATCAAGTGTTTGTCTTTTTGCCAAACCGAGCATAGCTCAATTGGCATAAGATTGTGCCCGTGACTATGAGGTCATGGGTTAAAAAAAAAAAAAAAGTGTTTGTCTTTTTGTAAGTTTAATAATCAAAATAATGATAATGATTAAAATGTTTTTTTTTATCAACATTTAGACACTAACTTAACCTGAACATATTCAGCAAATCAGGAGAATGGTGAGTTTCTTAATTTAAGGATGAATGTATTGAGTTTTGCACGATATAACAAAATAATGTTTGATGAAGATTATTAGTGATAGTTATTAACAAAATTCTATAAAGAAACAAAAGTATATTCGTAGCTATCACGGATAGTCATTTACCCATGACTATTACGGATAGAATTCTATCTGTGACTATCGATGATTAAAATTGTCATATTTTTAAATCTTTTTAAAAAAATGTCATATTTTTAATTATTTTACCCATTGACACATAGTGCAATTTTCCTATTTAGAATGCATAATTTTTTAATGTTATAACCTTTTAATTTAATTTTTAATATAGAATGAATTGAGAACAATACTATCATGATGAAATCAATTATAATAATGTTGATCTAATACACCAGAAACATAGAATTATGAATCATGTACTTATTTAGCAAAATATTTTTATCTACAAATTATTCAAGTTAAAATTTATTTTACAACATTCAATACTATTTATTGCTCATTTGCTTAAAGTGTAGTTTATTATTTAACAAAAAATGGTTATAAAGTTTCACTAAAAAAAAAATCACAATATTTTTTAATTTTTTTTGAAATATTCGTGATTTTTTTTAGAATATTCGTCAATATTATCCATAAATCAAAGATATATCCATATTGATATAATGAATATCGATATTTTTATCCATACTGGGGATTGAGCTTTGAGCCATGCCAAATTCCAATTGCTTTAGTATTATGTCCTTTTTCCCTTAACTTGCTTTTCGGTTTTTTGTCTTTTTTTTTTATTTTTTTTATTTTATTTTTAATTATTTCGTTTCAAAAACCAAAAACTATAAACAAAATGTTTATCTAATGGGGCTTCAACTTTTAGGTTTTGTTTGTTGAATAGGGGGAATGACAATTTCAATTATTTCTCTTGCTTCTTTGATTTTTTTTTCTTTCTTGCTTTCTTCGGATTGAATGTTTGAACAATTGCTATTATGTGTTAAAGTTTCTTTTAATTTGGTGATTTTTTTTTTTTTTTTAGTTCTAAAACATTCTAGGTTTTGTTGGTTCAATAGCTCAAATTGAAATATCATTATTGGGTCATCGGAATGGAGGGTGACTACCATAGTGGTACCTAGTAGAGTGGGTCATCGGAATGGAGGGTGACTACCATAGTGGTACCTAGTAGAGTGGGAAGCGACGGGGACTGATATGGAATAGCCGAAGAAGGAGAAGAGAGGAAAATTAATTTTGACTGTTTCCGGTGACAATCCCAGCCATGATGGAGACCGAGAAACAATATGTTTTCAAAAAAAAAAAAAATTTGGCCTTTCGTCAACAGGAATTGAGACCGAAAAACAACTTTTTTTTTTTTTTTTTTTTTTTTTTTGCAAATGATACTTTAAAAATTTGGACCCTAATAAAACATTTTAAATAGTTGCACTAAGTGGGTAATTTAGGGTGGGGTGTTGTTTTTGAAATATTTAAAAAAATAGGGTGGTTTTAAAAAAAAAAATAGAAATTTTTTTTTCTGTGCGCGCGTTGCACTTGTACCGGTCAAACGTTTTGAATGCGGGCTTATGCGGACGCAACACCCCTCCTCAATTCAATTAAAGCCACGTGGCGGCGTTGTTGTTTTTATTTACTACTTGGGTCCACTTAATAATTTTAACTTCTCTCACCTCTCTACCAAAGTTATTAATTATTTTTGGTTATAATTTTTAATCTCTCCCCCTTTCACTCTTTTTTATTCTCTCTCCTCTCCCCTTTTCATCTTATTTCATGCTCTCCATAGTGTTGGTTAATAACTTTATCAGCGTCTAAAGACAATCTTTAATAGATTCTTAAAATGTTAAATTTGTGTTTAATTCGTAAATGAAAGTTATCTCTAAACATTTATATAAGTTAAGTATACAATTTGATGAAATTGAAAGTTTCTTATAAAAATTGATAAAACTTGATTTTTTTTCTTCCAAATATTTATATTTTCGTACAACAAATGTGGTGTACTGAGGATTTAAATTTTCGACCTAAAACAATGAGTACACGTGAATTGTTAATCAAGTAGAAAAGTATACTCGCTGACCTAAATTTTGATTATTGAAAAAGACTGAAATATAGTAATATAATAAGTTGGTAAAATAAAAAAAAAATAAAATAAAATGATATTTTCAAAAATTGTAATTTGAATCCATTAACTATTTAAATAATTTAATCGTGAGTTTCTTTCTACATTCTTTCTTAATATTCCGACATTTCTGAGAATCAGAATTATAGAGAGGAGGAAAGAAGATTATAGGGGAAGAGAGAGAATAAAAAAGGCTGATAGAGGAGGAGAGATTTAAAAAAATTATAACGAAAAAATAATTAATAATTTTATTAAGGAACTGAGTGAAGTTAAAATTATTACGTCCACCTCACACCTAATTTTATATGTAGTAAATAAAAACGCTTGAATGGCAGCGCATTATATTCCAAAGGTTCATAATAAGACAAAAAAAAAAAAAAAAAAAAAAAACTATTTCTGTTGTTAAAAGTAGAAACACTCATTAAACTTAACAACTCATCGAGACTGCTCCACCAGAATGTATCGAAGAAGTGCTGAAATGGTTGAGAATCTCCCGTGGAAGCTTAGGCTTCGCCGTCCGGAGGCGATTTGACGCTAGACTGTGGAGCTTCGGCGCTGCCTGAACTGACTATGTCATCGAGGGATACCGACATGGTTAGGTAAGGAGCATGACTCTAATACCACTTGTTAGGAACAACTAACATCTTCATTGTGATGATATTGTTCACTTGGGCATGATCCTCAATTCCTCATGGCTTTTCTTTTGGTCACCCAGGCTCGTTACAATGTAGATTTTGTCCCTTACTTATATACCCATGATCTTTCCATTTCTTAACCAATGTGAGACTTTGTTTGCATACAAGAGACTAACTGTCGAAAATGGCCAACATCTTCAAATCAAACAATCGATTTTTTTGAATGAGAAATTAGAGAGGATAAGGAGAATAAGGAAAAAAAGATTGTTTTGGAAAAAACTCCGGTCAAAATTATTTTTTTCTTAAAACAGGATTTCAACATTGGTTTTTTTTTTTTTTTTTTTTTTTTTTTTTTTTTTTTTTTTTTGCAAACGTAGTTTAATTAATGCAGGATTGAACTATCACCTCTTGGTCAAGGCTATGCTCGGTTACAATTATGGAAAAAGGAGAGATTTGTCACATAAGCCCTAATTATTAAATATAAAATTAACATATTTTGCCACCTCATTTAAAAAACACTCTTTAGTGACCAAGTTAATTGTCACATAGCTAAATCGAGCATCAATTGACATAAGATTAGATTGTGTCCAAATCGAGTATAGCTCAATTGACATCAGATTAGATTGTGTTCTTCATTCAGAAGTTTAGGGTTAAATAGAATCTTAACTTAAAATTAGGACCAAAAAGTATATTTTACATTTTTTATTTTTTAGATTAACCTTTATAAGGAATGACAATTTCAACCTCTTACTTCCAATCTAGGATTTTATGTCTTACCAAATTGAGCTGTGTAGTTATGAATGCAAAAATATATTTATTCATAATTTTCTCACAAAGGAAAAAAAGTTCTTCATGGGAAACTATATAAAACTACTTAGAGAATGTAGCCACAAATCATGAATCATATCCAAATAACAAATATTATATAGTTTATGAAAACATAATGATCGAGCATCATCTATTATACAATGAGGTTCACTCTTATTTACTTTTGACCACATCTTCAACAAAAAGCATAGAGAAGTACAAGAGCAAGTAATAGAAATACATAATCAAACCACAAGATGACTCCAAAAGAAAACACAACTCCAACACAACATAATCAACCATATTTATAATGAGAGAGTGATGAAGCTCGTATTAAGACATAAAAGGTTGTCATTTAAGGTGAGATTCAATGTCCTTTGTGACCAAGTTCATGAGGTCGAGGTACTTGTAAGGATAAGGAAACCCATCATCAAGTTTCTCATATTCCAAAGTCAGAACTGCCAAGCTATGCTCTGGACCCTTGGGCACAACTTGATATGTTGCCTTGAAGGCTTTGTAATGGTTAAACACATCTCCTTCCAATCCAGTCAAGATCATTGCAAAATTCTCATCGTCAAATTCAACTTGTTCTTTCAAAACTTCTGTCTTGCCATCTTATCGAATCACACATTATACAAAGAAAAGAAAAAAAAAGTTAAGTCATCAAAAATACTCTCGAACTTTCAAATGTTTAAAAAATGCTTCGAATAAAGAAACAAATGGTTGTTGTTGTTTATACTTACCAACGGTGTACTTCCATATCTTAATGGAGCCATGTCCATGGGTGTCCCAATCACCTTCATGAACTTCAACTTCTTGGACAACTGTTGGGGAAATATTTGGCACATGAGAAGCTTGATCTTTGAAAACTTTGTAGTATTTTTCAGCAGGTGCATTTATTTCTAACTCACTCACAAGCTTTCCAACAAGAGACATGATTTCAATACTCTTAAATTAAATTGCTTTATAGAATACACACAACAATGATCAATCTCTTGCCCTTTTTATATAGAGCTCCAATTATTGATTATATTATTAAAATTGAATAATTATTTCATGAAATTTCATTACTTTTTATACTTATTAATTTGGTAGGGACACAAGATCGCAATGGGGCTATCGTGCCAATCTTTCATTCGTGAAGGAAATTAAGCACTTGTCTTTCTTTTTTATATGTGGTTTATCTCTAGCAAATAATATAATATTATAAGTGAATGCATGGAATATATCAATACAAATAATCTACATAAGAAACTAAAAGTGGATGCATGTACTTTACCGATAACCTTGAAAATACGGGGGTTTTTGTACGGATGACCTCGCTTCGGAGGCTATACTTTACCAATAACCTTGAAAACACAGGTTTTTGTACAAATGACCTTCCTTCAGGGGCGTAAGGTTTTGTGACCCGATTTTTTAAAACGCAAGTTTTTATACCTTTTCTCGTGATCAAGAAGTCCACCCCTCTGTGAAAAGTCATTCATACACTCTTCGTTGAGAACAAGGGTACTATAGTCGTCTCTCTCGTGATCGTGCTTAACAAAGTGTACGAATGACTTTTCACAGAGGGAGACTTGCCGATCACGAGAGAAGATCAAAAAACATGCGTTTTAACCTTGAGTTAAATTTCATTAAGACCCCTGGAGGGCCATCCGTACAAAAACCCTTAAAAATACACTAATCAAATATGACTTTATATTTAAACTTAAAAAAACATAAATAAATTCATATATCGCTTCATATACTAATATAATAACAAACAAGGTAAGTTTGCATATAACGGGGTAGGTTCCATAAAGTTTTTTCCCCTATCTTTATTTCTTTCTTTCTTTCTTTTTAGTTTTTTATGTGTTCATCAACATGTAGGTGAAATGATTTGAACTTATAACCTCTTGATCGAGAGTACATGTCGTTATATGTAAAATTAAACCTAGCGAAAGACCAGACCACAAACGGTTCGGTGTCTAACACTGATTGTTATGAATGTATGTTGTGTGTATGTTTATCTGTGGCAACAGTGCTAATACTTGATACGAGCAATATGAAAATGTGATGTGGATGTGTTAGAGCAATGTATGCTTAAGTAAGCACAAAAGATGTGTAAGCTGAGTAAAAGCATACAACTAATTTTACACACAATGTTGTCACCGAAGAGTAAGCGCAAGTATACACTTAATCTCGACAAGTAATAAAGTGGAATGAGTATTCTGAGATCAAACACATGGAGGAGATGCGTGGTTACAGTTTTAACAAGCCACAAAACATGCGTAACTACTATGTGTGATTTGTAACGGTGATTTATAATGTTGTCGTTTGGAGTGTGATATGAGTAGGGGTTGGTTCGGGGTCCACTTGAAGCTACTATGCACTACGTAAAGTATGTAAGCACACGCGAATAGAATGAAACCTAGACTAGAACATACAACAGTAGCGCTCTTTCGATGCAACGAATTAACAATCTGCATGCCCATATAGAAGCTTTACTATAATTTTGCATGTGGATGTGCTTGGTACAAAGTTATTTTTAGCCTATGAGTGGACGCAATATCGGTAAGGAATCCTAACACGATGTCAATGCTCACAAGTTATATGGTTTCGACATACGCGACCCTCTCAGTATCTACGCATGCTGCTACTTAAATCGGTTGATCATGCAGACATACACAATTAAATAGGCACACACAACAAATATTTTATACCGTGCGCTTTTCCTACAGACTCTATTTATGCATAGCTTCTTCAAGCTTCGATTGAACCAACCCTCACACGTAAAATTAGTTCATGCTTAAAGAAAGGTTATGAAAGGAATATATCTCCATTAACATGCTTGAATGGGCAATAAACAAAGTTCAATAACAAAGGAAAATAGTAAATGCAAGGAACTTAAACTAATGACTTAAACGTAACTATGAACATTAAAGAAGAAAAACTTAAGAAAATGGTAGAAGAAAGGGATGAAGGTCTTAACAAGTTGTTAAATCCACATGAATATCATCCTTTATTTCTCATCCCATCAAATATATATATCATAAAGAGAATATCATATCTCTCCATAGAACCACTCTATTGTGCTAAATATAGGACCAAATATAACAATTAGGGAAAATGAAATAAGCCCATATATAACACAATAATATATCTCAATACCCTCCCTCAACTTGGAGCATGAGGTCTCGAATGCCCAATTTGCGCAAAAGGAACTCAAATTGAGCTTTCCCCAATGCCTTTGTGAAAATATCTGCCAATTGTAACTTTGTAGGTACATAGGAGGGTGAAATTATTTTGTCTGTTATAGCATCTCTCACGAAATGACAATCAGCCTCAATGTGTTTCGTCATTTCATGGAAAACTGGGTTTTGAGCAATATATAGGGCAAATTGACTATCACAATAAAGAGGCATCTCCTTCGCAAGATGCACACCTAAATCACCAAGTAACTGTTTTAACCACTTCAACTCACAGGTAACGACAGCCATGGAACGATATTCTACTTCAGCGGAAGAACGAGATATCGTATGTTGTTTCTTGGTTTTTCAGGACACGGGAGAGAAACCAAGTGACACAAACCAACCACTCAATGATCGTCGAGTAAGAGGGCAACTTGCCCAATAAGAATCACACCATCCTTCTTCTTAAATTTAGGAGAATAATAATCTCTTATTAGACATGTGGAATCCTAGGTCTTCTTATATAGGAGAAAGACCTAATACAATAAGGAAAGTAAAAGACCTAATACAATAAGGAAAGTAAAAGACCTAATACAAGAAGGAAAGTAAAAGATCTAATACAATAAGGAAAAATAAAATAAAGTCATTAAAGACTAAATACTAATAATTAATATCTACATAATTATAAATACTAGAATTTCTAACACTCCCCTTCAAGCTGGTTTAAAGATGTCTTCCATAGCCAGCTTGTCAATCAATTTATCGAATTGCTTCTTCAGAAGCCCCTTAGTTAGTACATCAGCAATTTGCTCTGTCGTCGGAAGATAAGGAATACATATTGCACCTCGGAAGATAAGGAATACCTATTGCACCTGTATCAATCTTTTCTTTAATAAAATGTTTGTCAACCTCAGTATGTTTACTTCTATCAAGTAGAACTGGATTATGCGCTATAGATATGGCAACCTTATTATCACAATAAATCTGTATAGGTTTAGTCTAAGAAAACTTCAATTCTTCTAGTATCCTTTTGATCCATATGCCTTCACAAATTCCATGCGCTAAAGCTCTAAACTCTGCTTCAGCACTACTCCTGGCCACTGCATTTTGTTTTTTACTTCTCCAAGTAACTAGGTTCCCACCAACAAATGAATAATAACCAGAGGTAGATCTTCTATCTGTAATACTTTCGGCCCAATCTGCATCAGTATAAACTTCTACTTGGGAGTGATTATGTTTTTGGAATAAAATACCTTTTCCAGGAGTCCCTTTTAGATACCTCAAAATACGGTAAACAACATCAAAATGAGTTGGTCCTGGTGCATGCATAAACTGAATTGCCATGCTTACGACATATGCAATATCAGGGCGTGTATGAGATAGATAAATTAATCTTCCAATAAGTCTCGGGTATCGTTCATTGTTCTTTATTTCTTCTACTTTTGCTACTTGTAGCTTTAGATCAGGTTCAACAGGAGTTTCTGCTACCTTGCAACCAAGTAATCCGGTATCCTTGAGTAAGTCGAGGACATACTTTCTTTGATTAACAAAGATACCTTTCCTCGATCTTGCAAATTTCATCCCTAAAAAATATTTCAGCGGTCCTAGGTCCTTGATTTGAAACTCACTTGCAAGATTTTTCTTGAGATCAACTAGACCAACTTCATCATCACCTGTGAGAATAATATCATCTACATAGACAATCAAAATTAAGATTTTATTATTCTCAGAGTGTTTATAAAATATAGTATGATATGCTTGATTTTGAAGAAATCCATAGTTAGACACAACTTTTCCAAAACGCTCAAACCAAGCTCTCGGGGACTGTTTAAGACCATAAAGAGTTTTCTTTAATTTGCAAATTTTACTCCACCCAAGTTCTTTTTCAAAACCTGGTGGTAAGCTCATGAAAACCTCCTCCTCAAGATCGTCATTCAGAAAGACATTTTTCACGTCGAGTTGATAAAGAGGTCAATCTGAATTTACTGGAAGAGACAAAAGAACTCTAATAGAGTTGATTTTAGCAACAGGGGCAAACGTTTCCTCATAATCAATCTCATATGTTTCAGTGAAACCTTTAGCTACCAGTTTGGCCTTATATCTCTCAATACGACCATTTGCATTACATTTTATGGTGAACACCCATTTACAACCCACTGATTTCTTATTTTTGGCAATTCTACTATTTCCCAAGTCCCATTTTGTTTTAGAGCATTCATCTCCTCCATAAATGCTACTTTCCAATTTGGATCTTCTAAGGCATCATGGATATTCCTTGGAACAAACAAGTCATCTATCCTAGAAGTGAAAACTTTATGACTATTCGACAAATTTTTATATGACATGTAATTTGCAATAGGATATTTGGTACAAGTTCGAGTACCTTTTCTAATGGCTATGGGAACATCAAGATCAGACACAACTGGCAAAGTATTTTGAATAATTGAAGAAGTAGGAACGAAGGAAGGATTACCAAGATTTTTCAGTTTCATTGGTCGGAGTCTTAGATTGGCTCTACGAAGGATCAACTATCTGGTCTTGGTTACTCTGATTGAGTTTTCTTCTAGTATTAAACTGTAACTCGAGAACTTGATCAATAGGATCATTTTGTAGTATTTCTCCCCCTGATTGAGAAGATTCTATACTTGGCATCGAAGGACTAGTAACATCAGGAAAAATAAGACTAGGAAGACAAGTAGAAACATCCCAGAAGTTATCTTCCAAAATTGCTTTTAAGTAGAAACATCCCAGAAGTTATCTTCCAAAATTGCTTTCTCCCCCTAAAGTGAACTTTGGGTAAAATATGATTGATTTTCTAAAAAAGACACATCCATGCTCACAAAAAGTTTTTTTTGTATGAGGATCAAAACACTTATAACCTTTTTGACTTGAAGAGTAACCAAAGAAAATACATTTAACAGCTCTATGATCAAGTTTTGACCGAAAATGACTAGGTATATGAACATAAGTAGTACACCCAAAAACTTTGAGAGGTAAATCATAATATATGCGAGATGTTGGAAAAAAAATATGTTTAAAGCAATCAATTGGAGTTTTAAAATTCAAAATCTTACTAGGCATCCTATTTATTAGATAAGTAGCCGTGAGAACTGCTTCACCCCATAAATATTTTGGAACATGCATGGAACACATTATAGCCCGAGCTACTTCAACTAAATGCCTATTATTTCTTTCAGCAATCTCATTCTGCTAAGGAGTATCCCGACAAGTAGACTGATGAACAATACCTTTATCTTTCAAAAAACCACCAAAAAAATCATTAAAGTACTCGGTTCCATTATCAGAGTGTAAAATACAAATTTTGGTTTGAAATTGGGTTTCAATCATATTGTAAAAACTTTTAAAAATATCTTTCACCTCATATTTTTTTTCCATTAAAAAAAACCCAAGATAGACGAGTATGATCATCAATAAAAGTTACAAACCACCTTTTCCCACTATGAGTCGTAATTTTAGAAGCACCCCAAACATCGCTATGAATTAAATAAAAAGTTTTGGAAGCTTTGTAAGGTTTTGGTAAATATGTGGAATAGTGATTTTTTTGCAAAAATACAACTTTCACAATTAAAAGAGGAACAATCAATTCTCTTAAATAAGTTTGGAAATAAATGTTTGAGGTAAGGAAAACTTGGATGTCCTAGTCGATGATGCCAAATCATAATTTGTTCATTAACAGGAAGAGAACTAATACTACTGAGACCCTGAGTTATTTTATTGCTAAAAGAACCTTCATTAAAGTAGTAGAGGCCATCAAACATCCTAGCAGTGCCAATCATTTTCTCTGATTCCTGATCCTGAAAAACACAGTGAGATTCAAAGAATATAACACGACAATTAGAGTCTCTAGAAAGTTTCGAGACAGATAAAAGGTTACAGGCTAATTTTGGAACATGGAGGACAGACTATAGGGAGATATTTTCAGTCAATTTAATAGTTCCTTTTCCTGGAATAGAAGAAAAACTGCCATCTGCAATTCAAATCTTTTCATTAGAATACGAAGGAGAGTATGAGTCAAAAAAATGAGAAAAACTAGTCATATGATCCGAAGCTCCGGAATCAATAATCCACGGAGAAGAAGTGTGAGTAGAGAAGACTTGAGGATAACTCTCTGTTTGTGTCAATGAAACACAAGAATTATTAGATGATAAATTGGTTGGTAGCAATTTAAAGATTTGATGAATTTTCTCATTTGCCATGTGGTAACGATATTTTTGAACTATCGCTATAAACTCAAGCTGTCGAGGCTTGCCAAAATACGATTTATAAAGCCTATAACCAAGGCTTTGCAGCCAGTGGTAACAGGGTCGATCCAAGGAGTAGGTATGATCAAAATCACTATTAAAATTGGGAATTAATTAATTGACTGGTTTTGTAACGGGGGGATTTTTAGCATGCAAGGGAAATAATAATAAAGTGCTAACGGAAGAAAGAATAACAAGTAGAAAACGCGTGCACGGTTTGGGAGTTTCGGGATTAATTGCTAGACAATTTCAGTTCATCATTTAATGCTAAATTCATGGTATTCAGTTTATTGTACACACGGACGACTACCCGAGAAGCCCCAAGGTAGCCGACTCCATAGATTTTAATCAGACCACACAGTTCCAATTATACGTTATCCAAAATTGCATCAAGGTGATCAGCCCTAAGTTAATTTTAGACAGTCACTAGCTAACCGCGACGAACATTCAAGCGTGAATTCTAATTGCTAGTAGATTGCCCGCAAACGCTGTATGCAACCAACAACTATCTTACACGACTCGATACTCCGATTTAGTTTTATCTACCTGTGTTACTTAGTCGAGCAGTGAGAGGCACGACATCGCTACTCTTTAACATACACAACATGCAAGATGACTCGAGTGTCAATCGTCGAAATCTAACATGCGCGTTGGATTAAGCAAGATAGACAAATGCAAATAAACAGAAACCAATATGCATAATCAAAGCGCAAATTATCAGAACCAAAATTGCTAACAAAAATTCCCTAAACTATTCCCAAACCGTTCACCCTTACCTTAGCCGCTCATGGCGCGGTTTGTCAATTCCGCTCCAACCACGGCCATGGAAGGTGTCATCAACGTGTTACAAAGAAGAAAAAGCTCTCTCACATGCCAACAATGGCGGAGCTTGAAGAGAAATAGAGAAATCTAGAGGAAGAAGAAGGTGAAAAGCTCTAAAAATGGTGAAGAAGATCCTCAAAAAAGTGCAGAAAAATCGTCATTTAACTTCTGCAATCGTCGTAGCGTCTCGACGCTGCGCCCTAATTAATCCGCGCGCGCCTTCGATGGCGTCGCGACGCTGCCCCGATGATTTTCCTGCGCGCGCCTCCTCCGAAGCGTCTCGACGCCAAGCAGATTCTCGACGCCAGGCAGCGTCGAGCTAGCGTCTCGACGCTATCACTCGACGCTAGCTCTCGGGTTTTTCCAGCGTCGAGCCAGCGTCTCGACGCTGGCTCTCGGGTTTGGAGCTGGAACTTTGCCTCTCCTAGGCGGTTTTGGCCCGTTTCTTCACGGATCAGCTCCCCCTTTCCCGACGCACTCCCGGGGCGTTAAAACTCCACTTTAAGCTCTCGAACGAACCCAACGGACGCACGAGCTCTTTGCCGCATTTCTCCTACAAACGAGATATATTAACAAATTAAACGCGGACTTTAGCTATAATTAGGAAGTATTTAATAGCTCCAAAATGGAGTTATCAAACACCCCCAACTTAAACATTGCTAGTCCTCGAGCAAGTACTACAAAGATATTGACTCTAAGGACGCGCCTATATGCAACTAACTCAAACCTCCATGCATTTTGAAAAACTTAAACACAACATAATCATGGAAGCATTTTGTTCATGCATTTACTACGAACATATCAAAAATTAACTCTTGCCCCCTAACGTGTGTGTGTGTGTGCTAGCCAACCACTCCTAAACTCACGTAAACCCGGAAAACTCACATGCAACGCACATCCCGTTTTCCCCCTACTTCTAGCGTTTAAGAACAGTCTAAACTTGACTCACACGAGAGAGAGAAGCAAATTAAGAGACCTAATTATTTTTCTCATTCATTTTTCTTTTCACGAGTACTTTGTACTCTTTCTTAAGGTGCTTTGAACTAACTTTTATTCCCTTTTTTTTTCTTCTTTCCAACTCGAGCTGCCTAACACGTCAAACTTAGGCCTAAGCTTCACGTTTTTAAGGACTGACGCTCACTTCTTTAAGCGCTAATAAGAAGGAGGAGCGCCTCGAGAGGAATTTTCTATCAAACATGCTTTTCTATTTTTTTTTATATTAGGCTAAGCACATGCTTTCTCAATTAACTAACCACTAACTCTCATGCAACAATCTACCTATGGGTGCCTTTCGGGGTGACAACGAGAATTAGTGCTACATGCAATTTTTCGAGCCTACGGAATCTAGGAAGGGGCTGCTAAGTGCTTGACAAGATGCAAGGGAGCAACAGAAAATTTTTTAAATTTTTTGACATGAACCTAATAAACGCAAAACTCATGCAAAAACTAGATTATGAACATGCTCAAATTCCCAACATGCATTTCCTAGGCTATCATCGTCAGAAAACAGTAAACAGAGTCCCAAGCACTTCAATATCAATATAGCACTTCTCAACAAACTACACATGCGTATCCATCAGACCAACTCCACCCCCAACTTCAAAATATGGCATTGTCCCCAATGCCATCCAGTCAGATAAAACAAAGTAAAAGGGAAGAAGAAGTACACTTCCCTGACTCTTTTTGAAGCTGGCGAGGGCGAGGAAACGGCGCACAAATGCATTGGAGCCCAAAATTGTCTTCTCTTCCTCGATTCCTAAAAAAAACAGCAAGCAAATTAAAACTAAGTTAATCTAAAAAGCAATAAAACAAAAAAAACAGCAACTAACTAAAACATAAAAACAGTCCATCGCTCGGGTGCCTCCGAGAAGCGCAGAATTTTTAAAGTCGTTTGCTCGACTGTATTCTCTCCATTGACTCAACCATAGTCAGAAAGTGCGGGGGACGATCCAAACTTGTCCTCATCCACACCTTTCCTGTAATCAAAATTAAGAACATTTTGCACTCTTCGTGCCTCGGGCACGTGAATATCAGAATTGTTAGTGCAAAAACCAGCAGTGTTATCACTCAAATTCAAGTCAGATTTTCTAACCGAGACATGGGAACCATCCCTGAAGCGCGAGGGTAGACTCCCATTCTCGTCATGCTCAATCACAACAGAAATATTTTCAGCATTCACAAACGACTTCGATGCATTTATAAGAAACTCATTCACCATTCCATCAAATTCTACCGACAAGGCACCCCTATCAACATCAATTTTGACCTTAGCGGTCTTCATAAATGGGCGGCCTAATAAAATAGAAGAGGAAACATGCGAAGAATTTTCATTCATGTTCAGCACATAGAAATCGCATGGAAACAATAAATCCTTCACTTTGACTAAAATGTCCTCAATCTTCCCTAACGGATGCACATAAGATCGATCGGCTAGTTGGACAACTATATTAGACTCAATTAAATCACACAATTTAAGCTCTTTAAACACATCAAAAGACATGACATTAATTGAGGCACCGAGATCTAACATGGCATTTTCAATAAATTTAGTACCGATAGTGCATGGGATAGTAAACATACCGGGATCGATGCACTTCGGTGGAAGAGTACCTTGGAAAATTGCGGAGACAATTTCTTTCTTCGTCTCATTACTCTTTCTTGACATTCTCTTGCTTGTGCACCACTTCTTGAGGAACTTGGCATATTTCGGCACTTGGCTTACTGCCTCAAGAAGCGGGATGTTGACCACCACCTTTTGGAAGGTACGAAGGACCTCCTCGTCATCGGATTCCAAAGTAGGCTTCGCAAGCCTACTCGGGAAAGGTGCTTTGGCAACTTCCTCTGGTACACTGACCTTTTCATCTTTTCTCTCATTCTGAGTCTCGGGAGCAGGCGGGGCGGACTTTTTCAGGCTGTCCGTAGCTTCCTTCACAGCTCTAGTGGAAAGTGACTTCCCACTCCTCAGTTGAATAGCACTCACGTTTTCACATGAGTTGACCGTGGTTTGGGAAGGAAGCTTCCCTGAGCTCTTGCTCTCAATCTTACTGATAGACACCGCCATTTGTGTCAGCTGCTTGTTCAGATTCTGCACCTCGGCCTTGTGAGAATTAAGCTCTTCTCGAGCTTCTTTTTGAAACTGGTTGGTGCTCGTCACAATGGTCCTGACCATTTCTTCTAGTGAGCTGGAGGAGCTCGAGGCTTGAGCCTGGGTGGAAGAGTTAGGCCTATCCTGAGACTGGCCTTGGAAGCGAGATTGTCCTTCCCTGTTCCCATAGCTAAAGTTGGGGTGGTCGCGCCAACTGGGGTTATACGTGTTTGAATATGGGTCGTACTTCCTCGGGTTGGAAGCGTACCCCTCGATCGCATTGACCTCCTCCGCCTCGCGGGTTCCTCCAACGATCGTTTTCAGCATATTTCCTATCTCGGCCACTTGGGCCCTCATTTCAGTCATTTCGTGGCTCTGAGCCACGCTGTGGACTTGTCCTTGCCCCCGAATACCAAACTGCTGCGAGTTGGTTGCCATGTTCGCTATCAACTATTTGGCCTCAACCGGGGTCTTGTCGATCAAGGCCCCGCCACTCGCTGCATCAATCATTTGCCGGTCGTGGGGCGTCATCCCCTCATAAAAATACTGTATTAGCAGTTGGTCGGCAATCTGATGGTGTGGGAAGCTGGCGCACAAGCGCCCGAATCGCTCCCAGTATTCGTGCAGGGACTCACCGACATCCTGGGTGATCCCATAAATCCTCTTCCGCAGTGTAGTGGCCAAGGATGCGGGAAAGTATTTTTCCAAAAATACCCGCTTCATATCCTGCCACGTGGTGATCGATCTGGAGGGCAGATAATACAGCCAATCCTTGGCCTTGTCTTTGAGCGTGAAGGGGAATGCCCTCATGTTCAGCTGCTCCTCCGTGACTCCCGCGGGCTTCATCCCCGCGCAGACGCAATGGAATTCCATCAGGTGTTTGTTCGCGTCCTCACCTGCATTGCCATGAAAAGAAGGTAACTGGTGAATTAAACCTGACTTTAATTCGAAGTTACCTGCTACCACGGGGTAGTTTATGCACAAAGGCTGCAGGTTCAGGTCTGGCGCTGCCAGTTGCTTTAGCGTCTGTGGTGCGTCACCTTGCGCCATCTCCTCAAACAAGAAGGGATTGCCTTCTTCTCCTTCAAACGGTCTCTGCCCCTCCCGGGCTTCTCTCCTTAACCGCCGCTCCTCTCTGTCGATTTCTGGGATAAACTGCAATCCACTAACCTCAGAGGAACGGGTCATACACAAACAAAAATTTAAACATACAACATACAAACAGAAAAAAATTTCAGCCAACCATCAATCAATTAAATTCAAACTTCAATCATAATTTTAATCAAATTGCCTACTCCCCGAATAGAAGAAAAACTGCCATCTGCAATTCAAATCTTTTTATTAGAATACGAAGGAGAGTATGAGTCAAAAAAATGAGAAGAACTAGTCATATGATCCGAAGCTCCGGAATCAATAATCCACGGAGAAGAAGTGTGAGTAGAGAAGACTTGAGGATAACTCTCTGTTTGTGCCAATGAAACACAAGAATTATTAGATGATAAATTGGTTGGTAGCAATTTAAAGATTTGATGAATTTTCTCATTTGCCATGTGGTAACGATATTTTTGAACTATCGCTATAAACTCAAGCTGTCGAGGCTTGCCAAACTACGATTTATAAAGCCTATAACCAAGGCTTTGCAGCCAGTGGTAACAGGGTCGATCCAAGGAGTAGGTATGATCAAAATCACTATTAAAATTGGGAATTAATTAATTGACTGGTTTTGTAACGGGGGGATTTTTAGCTTGCAAGGGAAATAATAATAAAGTGCTAACGGAAGAAAGAATAACAAGTAGAAAACGCGTGCACGGTTTGGGAGTTTCGGGATTAATTGCTAGACAATTTCAGTTCATCATTTAATGCTAAATTCATGGTATTCAGTTTATTGTACACACGGACGACTACCCGAGAAGCCCCAAGGTAGCCGACTCCATAGATTTTAATCAGACCACACAGTTCCAATTATACGTTATCCAAAATTGCATCAAGGTGATCAGCCCTAAGTTAATTTTAGACAGTCACTAGCTAACCGCGACGAACATTCAAGCGTGAATTCTAATTGCTAGTAGATTGCCCGCAAACGCTGTATGCAACCAACAACTATCCTACACGACTCGATACTCCGATTTAGTTTTATCTACCTGTGTTACTTAGTCGAGCAGTGAGAGGCACGACATCGCTACTCTTTAACATACATAACATGCAAGATGACTCGAGTGTCAATCGTCGAAATCTAACATGCGCGTTGGATTAAGCAAGATAGACAAATGCAAATAAACAGAAACCAATATGCATAATCAAAGCGCAAATTATCAGAACCAAAATTGCTAACAAAAATTCCCTAAACTATTCCCAAACCGTTCACCCTTACCTTAGCCGCTCATGGCGCGGTTTGTCAATTCCGCTCCAACCACGGCCATGGAAGGTGTCATCAACGTGTTACAAAGAAGAAAAAGCTCTCTCACATGCCAACAATGGCGGAGCTTGAAGAGAAATAGAGAAATCTAGAGGAAGAAGAAGGTGAAAAGCTCTAAAAATGGTGAAGAAGATCCTAAAAAAAGTGCAGAAAAATCGTCATTTAACTTCTGCAATCGTCGTAGCGTCGAGACGCTAGGCCAGCGTCTCGACGCTGCGCCCTAATTAATCCGCGCGCGCCTTCGATGGCGTCGCGACGCTGGGTCAGCGTCGCGACGCTGCCCCGATGATTTTCCTGCGCGCGCCTCCTCCGAAGCGTCTCGACGCCAAGCAGAGTCTCGACGCCAGGCAGCGTCGAGCTAGCGTCTCGACGCTATCACTCGACGCTAGCTCTCGGGTTTTTCCAGCGTCGAGCCAGCGTCTCGACGCTGGCTCTCGGGTTTGGAGCTAGAACTTTGCCTCTCCTAGGCGGTTTTGGCCCGTTTCTTCACGGATCAGCTCCCCCTTTCCCGACGCACTCCCGGGGCGTTAAAACTCCACTTTAAGCTCTCGAACGGACCCAACGGACGCACGAGCTCTTTGCCGCATTTCTCCTACAAACGAGATATATTAACAAATTAAACGCGGACTTTAGCTATAATTAGAAAGTATTTAATAGCTCCAAAATGGAGTTATCACCATGGTATCAAATCGTGAGTTAATGGGAAATAATAAATATAAACCAAAATTGAACCAAACCAAGCAAATAACCACTGAACCTGACCGAATATTGCAGCAAACCAAACCAAATTGTATCGATTCACAAACCCAACTTCATCTTCATCGCGTGAACAAAAAAATGGGTGCAGAAGTGTGCTTGCGACAACGGCGGCTAGGTTTCCGGCCGTGGTGAAAGCGACGACTGGGATTTTAAAGAGCTAGAGTTTCCGTCTCTGATACCATCTTAAATTTAGGAGAATAATAATCTTTTATTAGACATGTGGAATCCTAGGTCTTCTTATATAGGAGAAAGACATAATACTATAAGGAAAGTAAAAGACCTACTACAATAAGGAAAGTAAAAGATCTAATACAATAAGGAAAAATAAAATAAAGTCAATAAAGACTAAATATTAATAATTAATATCTACATAATTATAAATACTAGAATTTCTAACACTTCTAGTGTCAAACGACTATCAGATCGAAGGAGAATTCCTTGACCTGGATGTTTATTTAAATAACCGACCACACACAGTGCCGCCTCCTAGTGCTCGATTCTCAGTTGCTGCATAAATTGAACAATATGTGAACCGGGTAGGTAAGATCTAGTCTAGTCAGAAACAAGTAAATCAGACGACCGACAAGTCTTCGATATTGTTCCACATCTTTCAAACTTGCTCATTAGCCAAACCCATCTTATGATTCTGCTCCATCGGAAATTTTGTTGGTTTAGCACCCAGCAAGCCAGTTTCAGAAATAATGTCCAAAGCATATTTTCGTTGACACATAAAGAAGCCCTGTGGATTCCCAGCTACCTCCAGTCCTAGAAAATATTTTAATGCCCCCAAGTCCTTCAGTTTAAAACATCTCCCCAAATAAGCCTTGAGATGTAGCAATGCAATTGTATCATTTCCAGCCACAATAAGGTCATCAACATAAACCAAAACAGTTAGTTGCATTTTTCCATTTGTTAAGACAAATAACGAATAATCAGAGTATGACTGTTTAAGTCCATAATTCTTTATAGCAGTTGCCAACTTTGCAAACCAGTAGCGAGGAGCTTGTTTCAGGCCATAAAAAGATTTTTTCATCCTGCAAACTTTATCAGAGTTATGATTGTTAAAACCTGGAGGTACCTTCATCTAGACTTCTACCTCTAAATCACCATGCAAAAAGGCATTATGGACATTCATTTGATGAACTTCTCAATTCTTGACAGCTGCAACTGCCAAGAATGTGTGTATTGTCACCATTTTTTCCACATGAGCGAATGTCTCATTATAATCCAACCCTTCTACTTGATAGTGACAAAAAATCACTAGTCTTTCTTTCAACTCTACAAAACGTCGTGTTCATCGTACTTCTCCTTATACACCCATTTGCTTCCCAAACCTTCTTTCCTTGTGGTAATGTCTTTAAAGCCCAAGTGCCTTGTTCCTCTAGAGCATGTATCTCCTCGGCCATGGCCTTACGCCATCCCTCATGTTTCAAGCCTCTTTGAAGCTTTTTGGTTCATTCCCGGTGGTGATGGGTGCAATGTACTATCTATGTTTCGCAGAAAACCAGGCATAATCAACAGAATGAGTTATAGAATAAGGAGTACCTGAAGAAGGTGTTGGAGGGGACGAGTTCTCAGATGGACTTTTCTTTCTTATGGTGTATGAGACAAAGTCACGTAGGCGACTGGAAGCAAACTTTGTGTGCTTGCCTTTCCCAAGTCCTTCCTCACTACAGACAACCACATATTGTTTTTCACTTCTGTTGCACTCTCCACCGCACTACCTTGATGCTCAATGGTCTGTGCATGAACCCCCGCGTCAGTCGCGAAACTCCCCGGTGTGCTCTCACTGCACATAGCTTGCACCGTTTCATCTGTAACTGTGCTAGGAGCAACAACCTGCACCTCAACCGTCTCGGTTTGAAGAGTGGCATCATTGACAAAAAATTTAGGCCCCTCACCTTCTACACATTCATCATCACTCCAAACTAACGCATTCTCATGCATGTCTATTTGTTGTGATGTCATCACAGTTTGGGTCACATTAAAAGGAAACTCGCGCTCAAAGAACTTGACATCTCTTGAAACAAATTGTTCATGAGTCTTCAAATCATAAAACTCCCAACCCTTCTTCCCAAAAGGATACCCAAGATGCACTTCCGACTACGACTTGCAAATTTATCCTCTTTACTACGCTGATTATGCTCATAACATAAGCATCCAAATACCCGAATAGATTCATACGAAGGAAGTTTTCCAAACAATAATTCATAGGGAGTTTTATTTTGAAGCAAAGTGGAAAGGTTCTATTTATCAAATGACAATTTGTCAACATATACTCACCCAAGAATTTTATGGGCAACTTTGCCTGAAATCTTAGGGCCCTTGCCACATTTAAAATATGCTGATGTTTTCGCTCAATGCTCCCATTTTGTTGAGGAGTCCCAACACAAGAGGTCTAGAAAAGAATACCATTGCGAAGAAATTAATCACACAAAAAATTCAATTCAGTTCCATTGTCACTACGTGCAACCTTAACTTATTTCTCAAATTGTCGCCGAACCTAGCAATAAAGTGAAGAAACATCGATTCAACTTCCGTTTTATTGCTAAGTAAATAAACCCACACATCACGAGAATAATCATCTACGATAGTAAAAAAATAATGAAATCCACAAGATGAATGTGTCTTGTAAGCCCCCCATAGATCCAAATGAACAAGTTCAAACGCACGAGCTCTATTTTTACTAATTGGAAAACTAATTATAGGTTGCTTTGCACGCGAGCATATATTACAGACCATATTATCCAAAAATCTATCATAATGGCTCACAATTGGAAGCATTTTCAACACTTTTCCCGACGGATGTGATGGAACCGAGATCCTGGCACAACCAGAGGCGCAGCGGAAGAAGCCAAAACTGGCTGAGGATCTTGAGCAATAAATAAGCAACAAACCGAGAGTGAAGAAAAATACCAACACTTAGAGCATTTTTCTGACTCTCGAAAGCCACCGGTAAACATCTTTATAAACCGATAAACCAACCGATAAAGTCAACCCCATAATTGACCAGTAAACACCCACCGGTAAAGATCGTAAGATCCGACTGGTAAAGGGCACACCGGTAAGTCCCAACCGGTAAATGCTTCACAAACATTTTACCGAGAAGCCCCGATCGGTAATACCGTGTGAATAAATCACACCGATAAAACCGAACCTGTAAGACTTGAACCGGTTAACCGGTTGAAAATCTTCACAAGATTTTCACCGGTAAACCAGTTAGACTCGACCGGTAACACTTACCGGTCTAATTCGGCAAAGTCCCACCGGTAAGCACAACTGGTAAATCGACCGAAGAACCAAACCCTAAACACTTAAGAAACAGTGTTTAGAAGGCAACCGATAAATTACTTATCGGTATTACCTGACCGGTAATTCTACCAGAATGCCAAAACAAGGGAAAACATACCTTGTTTTGTTGTTTGTCTTCTCGTCTCCTCAGCACCTCTACAGCCCCCTCGAACTCTACCTCTCCTCCGGTTACGAACTCAGCACGAACGCAGCAAGGCGAGGACCACTCTTAGTGTAGTCCCAGCTATCCTCAGGCTATGCAACGAAATAGTGGGACTCTTTGAACTAAAGGGGTTTGTTGAGAGGGGAAAGGAGGAAGAAGATGAAGATGATGGTGATAAACAAAGAAGATGAAGAACCTGGTTCTTGAGCTATGTTGAACACTTCAACAATGTCAAAACCTCTTCAAACTTCTACTTTACTTCAACAATTGAAGTATGTAATTGAGGGAAGAAAGATGAACACTTCAACTTCTTTGAATCTTCTCAAGAACACCTCAATTATCAACACCAAGATTTCAAGCTTCAACCAATTCTTCGTAGTTCTCCTTCAACCATTGAAGAGAGCTAGAGAGAATTTTCGGAGAGAGAAAGCTAGAGAGAGAGACGAAATTGCTTCACCAAGAAGAATGAAAAGCCATTCAACCTAATCTCCAACTTTTGGAGATTAGGTGGGATCCAAGTGTTCAACATGCAATATGTTGAATCACTTGATTAATTATTATAATTAAAAAAAAAATTAATTAATTAAAACAATTTTAATTAATTAAAAAAAAATTAATTAATTATTTTATTATTTAACTTAATATCAAATATTAATTAAATAATAAAACTGATCCCGGTATTCCGAAAACCTACTTTTCAAATATGAATCATATTCATATTTTTCTCCGGTCTCGTATTTAAATCAAATTTAAACACGTCTTACTCCGGTCGAGGATTTAAATCATATTTAAACACATCTTTCTCCGATCACATATTTAAATCATATTTAAATATGTTCAACCTCAAACAACAGACCCGACTTTGGATTTCTTTAAATTCTTCCCTATAGCACTGTTACACAACTTTATCCGAGCAAACCAGGAGAACATAAAGGACCTACAGATCATGAGCTTCAACGATACTAGATTATTCGGTCAAAACTCTTTTAACCGAATCAATCAACATTCGTTAAACCCCGGAGACTCCACTAAAGTCTAAGGGCTGCACTCTCCTCATTGTAGATATATTGTGTCCTCTTGATATAACCGTCATCAGTAAGTCGATCCTTCACAGGTTGTTCGTAATCACAGCTGGGTCTTTTAAACCGTTTAACCCCTGCATTACATCTTGTTCCTTAAGTACCACTGACACCTCTAATGCAAAATTGATCAGTGGTCCTACCAGCAGATCATACATCCTCTCTTCACAAGAGTGGATGTGCGCGCATTGTTCAAGCCCTAGAGTTAGCTATTAAGGGAACAACCTATCTACTAACCCTGAAGCGAGTTAGGAATGAATTCCATCTTGTTGTACTATGTCTCCAGCTACCTATTCGACTTTATCCCCAAGATGGTAAGTTTTTGAGTCGGCGCTAATGGGCCACTCTCACCCGTAAAGTCAAAGGATACTTCCGAACAAGTAGGAGTTCATAGCGAGCTCAGGAATAAGCTCGAGTTACCTAGGCCATCAAAATGTATAAGTCGGTCTCATTAGTAAACAGAGTTATAAAGAGAGAGCGACTTAATACGCGGTTCGGTCTTATGCAAACTCATTGCACAGGACGTCCTCGCTCGCACATCACCATGTGAAACGATTCGGATCACATCGTTTTGTACAATACAAAGCGAGCCGCATCCAATAGTGTTACCAGGATAAGGTACCCAACCTTATCCATATACTATAGACCGTTTTGGCTGTATACTTGAACCTGATCCACAATCATGTCATACATGAGGTTCAAATACTCAGACAATGCCAAGGATGTTGGTCATTGGTATAGGTTAGACTAAACACGTTTCACTTTATTCCAGTAAACTCTTTTACTAAATAAAACTTAATAACTCTTTATTACTAAATAGAGAGAATACAAACATAACTGTTTACAAACCACGGGTTTTATGACATAAAACCAAACACACTCCCACTTGGACTAAAACGTCTGTGGTGTACATGTTGGTTAAGAAAACAAAATATCTCATATCTCGAGTTTTCTCCCACTATCCTACTCAACAACTCGGTGTTGGGTTTTATGTCCTAAAACTCGTGGTTTGTAAACGATAAACATATTTTATTACTAATAAAGTGTTATTGAGATTTATTCAATAAAGTTATTATTGAATATGTGAATTGCTTATTTCATTTTAGAAAACCCTAAATCCAATAAACTAAGATCCATGGCTATAACATGAGTACTTGAACTTTATGTGGAGACATAAAAGTGGATCAAGTTCGAGTAAATAGCCAAAACGGTCTATAGTATACGGATAAGGCTGGATACCTTATCCTGGGGACACTATTGGATGCGACCCATTTTGTATTTAGTACAAACGATGTGATCCTGAATCGTTCATGTGGAGACATGTGAATGGGGGCGTCCTATGCAAAGAGTTTGCATTAGACTGGACCGCGAAATAAGTCACTCTTTCTTTATAACGTTGTTTACTGTTTTAAAGACTAACTATTTCAAAACGATGACCTAGGTAACTTGACCTTAATCCTAAGCTAACTATGAACTCCTGTTTATTCGAGATTATCCTTAAATCTGCATGGGTGAGAGTGGCTCAACAGCGTCGACTCAATAAGCCTCCCATTTCAGGGGTAAGATCGGATAGATAGCTGGGGACATAGGGTGCAAGATGGAATTCACTCCTACCCGTCTCTAGGGATAGTAGATAGGTTGTTCCCTTAAGTGCTGACTCCAGGTCTTGAACAAGGGGCCCCACCTTCTCATTCGCCCGAGAGGGACTCGATATAGTGATTAGATCACATACCAATCGGTTTAGTGATTGGATCACAAACCAATTGTTCATTAGAGGATCAGTGGGACTTAAGGAGCAAGATGTAATTACTGGGGTAAAACAGATATTTGACCCGACCGTAAATTACGAACAACCTGTGAAGGGTCAACTTACTAATCATGGTTATATCGAGTGGACATCATATATCTACAGTGAGGAGAGTTGTTGCGTGCTCAGTGTTTAAATAAAGATGCAATGTGAGAGCACTCAGAACATGCAAGCATACATGATCTTGTAGCAAGTAATAAGTATTTTTTCATTCGATTTCCCACAGAGATTTATTCTTAGTTACTAACGAAGTGAAATGCTAAATTAGAAAGGGTGGTTTAAATGGGGTGAATTGGAGATTAATGTGCTTAACTAATGAAGAATATATAAGATATGCAAGCCTAAACAAAAGCAAGTGAAGAGATTAACTCGAATGTAGAGGAAAAAGAATTGCGGAGAAAGCAATTGTATAGCAATAAAATCGCAAAAGTAAAAGACTAGAAAAAATGGCTAAGGCAAAAACTGGTTTAAAAGAATTGCGGAGACAGCAATTGTATAGCAATTAATTTAGCAAGGTTTTAAGGGTGAGATGGGGAAACAAGGTCAACTAACGACTCCTCTATAGGCTTTTTCATACGATTATTCAGCAGTAGCTCAACTTATCATGTATCAATTTAACTCATTCTCAAGTATCTCTCGATTACATGCATTAGATCCTTTAGTTCACTCATATCCAAATAAGACTTAAGCATCTATTTATATAAGCAAGTTAATGAATTGTGCTAGGAAAACGCCTATTCCTAGGTCGTTTTCTGGCTACCATGAAAGGCTAGCATGAATGGACGACTCTGAACTCTTACTCCTTCCGGAGGTTAGGAGTTCTTTGGACAAAATGGATGGCCAATCGAAATTGCCCGTGGGATGAAGCATACATACATTCAATGCATTCGAAACTATCCTACATGCTGAATTCACGTATCTCTACCTATAGATTCGTCACTAGCAGACCCTTGTGTGGTTTAGTTACTCATGGATGATGATGGATTGGGAAGAATAGATTGTTTAAACATGCTTAACAGTATTTAAATGGAAGCAAAGGAAAACATAAAGCAATAAGAGACTTGCGAAGTTGTCAAATAATTCCTTTATTGAATAAGATTCAAAGCTTAATGTGCAACGACTATAAAGCAGTAACGACTAAGCAAATGGGAACGAATTGAACCAATGTGCTTAACAGAAGTAAATGGAAGCAAACAGAAACGAATAGGAAAGACAGAAAGCAGTAGAAAGAGCATAAACGTGTGCGTGAACTCCTCGCCGCAAGCGCCTCGGATGAAGGGGAAGGTTAGCGTTCTTTGGGGATGAATCCAATCAGAAGAGAAGACGGATCTTCACTTCTTCCTCTCAGATTATCGGTGCCAAGAGCTGATTCCTTCACTCCAACAAACGGGAGAGAAAATAACAAGAAACTGCGTTGAGATGGAGAGTTCTACGCTTCCAAGCTTGTTGTTCTCCTTCCCCCTTGACCTCCTTTTATAGCTCTTTGCAGGTACTCTTCAGTCAAGGAGAACCATCAATTCTGAACAACGACCTTCCACGTGGCAGCAGGAGAGAAATTGGGCGGCTGAAAGATCGCAACAAAACGGCGGACGGTTGGAACAACTTATCAATTTCAGCTTAAACATTGCGGAGACAACAATGTTTCCGCAATTTTCCTGCAATACAGAATTTCAACTCTTTTAGCTATGTTTTTTATCCTTTCTTGTTCCTTTTACAAATAACTCCTAATTTAGCTTCATTCCTTGATTTCTCATATTTATGCACGTATTAAACTAAATTCTATCAAAAATGCTTAAGAGTTTACACAATTATATGGCAAATAAGTCCCTATAATATGCACTTTTGGAGACGTAACAAGAGTGCAACTACTAGGCTATAGTGGAATGTCCTGGTAGTTAACGAATGTTGATTAACTGGGTTAAAGAGTTTAATCAGTTAATCTCGCATCGTTGGAGCTCATGATCTGTAGGTCCATGAGGTCCCCCTACTAGCTCATATCGGACTAAACCTTAGAACAGTGTGACGAGTGAATTCGAAGTGTTCGAATTCGAATTACGGAATTAGCGTTAAATATATGTGATATATTTAACGACATAACGTTCAATTGCGAATTGAACAATAGAGAGAGATGGTGATATTTAAATAAGATTTAAATATCGAAAATATGAATATGGATTCATAATCATGTATATCGGGAATGATCGGGATTAGTGTTGGATTTATTGGATATTAAATTTGAATTAATTAAATTGTTTAATTAATTATTTAATATTAATTTAATTTAATTTAAAATTAATTATTTGAATTAATTTTTAAATTGAATTAATTTGATCAAAGTTAGTCAAAAGTCAAATTAAAGATAATTGACTAAAACTTTGAAAGTCAAAAGTCAAATGTTGACTCCACTAAACCTTGAAAGTCAAGAGTCATTTTGATGACTAAAGTTAGTGGAAAAATCTAATTTTTAAGTTAGTGGAAAAATTCAATTCTTGAGTTAGTGGGAAAAACCATTTGTTGGTGGTTTTATGAGTCAAACTTTTTTGCTAAGTGTTCATCCCACATCAAGCCACTAATCCCACTAAATTGAGTGGATTCTACATGGCATCCTATTGTTAACTCAATTTTGCATGTAGTCTTCTATATATACAAAGGGTTAATTAGATTGACTTCTTCTTGGAATTTTGATGAACTTTGAGAATTGTAAAGACAATTTCTCTACCATTCTCTCCAATTCCATCTTCAATTCTCTTTTAAATTAGTCACTCAAAGGATCCCACAATCCCGTTCTAAGGCCGGAGAATAGTCGGGAAGACTCTCGTGGTGGTTCGTGACCGTTACGTTCGAAGATCGAGTTTGGAATCGAGAAGAATTTGAACTTCAAAGGTAACTTCTAAATTATTGTCTTTGATTTTCAATTTACATGCTTTTTCCTTTTAAATTAACAAAATAAGAGTACTTAGATCCAACGTTGCTTCCGCTATGCATGCCGAAACTCTTTCAAACGGTATCAGAGCATGGTTTAAGTACTCTTTTTTTTTTTGTTAATTTAGAGTTGGTGGGTAGTAATTCATGTGATGAATGTATGTGTGCTAAAATGGAAATTTTTGGTTTTTGGCATCCATTTCTCTTCCAATTTGTAATAATTATTGTAATTGCCTTGTGATGGGCTTTAATGTGTTACAAAGAGTCTGTAATTTTTCTAGAGTCATTAGAGTCCATTTTAGGATGTAATTTATCAAAATTGGAAGAGGCGTCAAGTGGCGGTTCGGCGGCGGTTCGTGCAATTCAACAACTTACAAGCGGTTCGAGCCGATTCGAAGTGTTCGGGGGCGGTTCAAGACTTTTTCCTATTTTATTATTGTAATAATATAGGTAAATGTTTGTTTAGGATGACAAAACCAATCCATTTTTAGTGTGGTTTATTTATTTATGCATTGTGAATGTATAGTTTAAATAAACATAATTTTGTGTGCATATTGTATGCCATGTAGATTTAAAATCCCACCATAGGATAAGCATGAAACGTGCATTGAAAGTATGTTATAAGTGTTATAATATAAGTATGCATGTTTAGGATTCCATGAGATTTCATATAAGTTGTTATAGTTTTGCATGGAATGGTTTTATATAATTGTTATATAAAAGCATGTTAGATGTATGTTATAAGGTTTATTTTTTTTATAAGTGTTATAAAATGAATTAGACATTAAAACTTATAACAAAGATAAATGCATGCTCATTAAGGGTAAACAACCAAGCAATCTCCTATTTTAATAGTTAAAATAGGTCGATATCTTGTAAAACTTCGGTTACAAGAAAAACTCACCCGGTAAGATGCTGTCTCAGCTTGGGGGTATTTAAGTTGACGGTTTACGGAACACCTCCTACCTGGGCATCGAACTGACGTTTGAGTTTAGCTAACCCAGTTTTATGAGCATGCGTGAGTGATGTGAGGTTTTAAAAGGTTTATCACCTAGACATCATAGGTTAAAATCCAGTATAAACGTTATACTCATAAATATTACCTAGACTTAGGATATGTTTTAGTTAGCCAAAATATATGCCTAAGTAAAATCATACCCAACTGTCTAGAACACTTCAGTGGGAGGAAAAATGTTTTCAGCTCCTACGTCCCTAAGAGTTCACACCGTGAGTTTCATGCTCGACTTCGAGTCGCCCTGGGAGCGACCTCCAGTAGGAAAGTATTTGCATGAGTCAATAACAAGGTGAATAGGGGAAGTCGTTCATAGTAAGTGGGCGAAGGTTGTGTGTCAACACATCCTACGATCTCCTCCATTAGGTTGCACCGTGAGATTCCCATGATGCGCCTGCGAGTCTGCCCTGGGAGTGACCACCCCTTAGGAGGGTTGTATCATTGGATTCAGAACACCGCGAACTCTAGAAATGGATAGGGTCTCATAGGTCCGTTTTCAACATTGTCTTTCCAACTTCGGGAGCTTGTTGATTCTGATCTCTAAGGTCTGAAAATGGAGGGTCACACTTACAAGAATTACTAAGTGTTAGTAACTTCTTGACCAAAGTAAACGATAGCTAAAAGATCTATTGGAATGTGAGTTATTCTTGTAATAGTGATTAGCTGAGATTGTCTCAATTCAAAGGAGGAGTGATAGACTGCCCCTAGGTGGATGTTGCTCTAAACCTTTGTAGTATCGTTGCAATAAAGAATAAATGATGGGTACATTATTACTTTTGCTAAAACTTGATTCGATAATATAAAAGGGTAATAGCAATTTCACTAAATACGATATGTTTACTTTTTTCAGCATGTCCAACTCAATAGTACAGTTACTAGCTTCTGAGAAACTTAACGGGGATAATTACGCAACGTGAAAATCAAATTTAAACACAATACTGGTAATTGATGATCTAAGGTTCGTTTTAACTGAGGAGTGTCCTCCAAACCCCGGCACAAATGCAAACCTAAATGTTCGGGATGCATGAGACTAACGTGGTGATTCAGCTTGCTAATGGGTCTTGCATACGTCCTAGAGGGAAGGTCGAGGATGTTCTGATTAGAGTAGGAGATATGATGTTTCCTGCAAATTTTCTTGTGCTTGACATGAATAGGAATTTTTTGCATGCTTCGTCCTCTATGTTGTTAGGACGCCCATTTCTTAAGACCGCGAGGGTCAAAATAGATGTGTTTAGGGGCGTTATTTCATTAGAGTTTGATGAAGTTGTGCGTGAGTTTTCCTTATTTGATAAGAAATCTGTGGAGAACGTTGCTTGTGTAGAGTCTGTCGAGACTGAGAGTTTGACCTCGCGCTTGAGGGATAACTCTCATGTCTCTGTTAAAAAATCTGACTTAGAATTGATTGAAATTGATGCTGTTTTTTACACTAACCACGGTGATATTCACGTGCTTGAGGCACGAAGAGAAAAGAAATTTGTTGATGTGATTTGCAGGACAAGTGTGGACGAGGACATGTCTGGAACGTCCCCAGCACTGTCGGAATATGGATGAGTTTTAAGGGAGAATTCAGTCGAGCAAGCGACTTTAAAAATTCTGCGCTTCTCGGAGGCACCCGAGCGTTGAACTGTTCTTTCTGTTTTTAATTTCATTGCTGTTTTTTGTTCTTAGTTTAGTTTAATTTAGCTAATCTAGTTTGCTGTTTTTTTTTTAGGAATTGAGGAGAAGTGAGGAAATTTTGGGCTCCGATGTGGAATGCGCCGCGTCCCTTCCTTCGCTGACTTCGCAAAGAATCAGGGGAGTATTGTTTTTCATCCCATTTATCTTATGTTGTGTATCTGATTAAGTAGCATTGAGGACAATGCTAACTTTAGAAGTTGGGGGTGGATGTTATGGACGAGCATGTGTAGTTTGTTGAGCAGTGCTAGTTTTGAATTTGAAGTGCTTGGGACTCTGTTTACTGCTTCCTAATTATGATAATCTAGGAAGTGCATTTTGGAAATCTGAGCATTTGCATAGTCTAGTTTTTGCATGAAGTCGTTTCGCATTTATTAGGTTCATGTCGAAAATTTTAAAAAAATTTATGTTGCTCCCTTGCATCTATCGAGCACTTAGCAACCTCACCCTAACCTCCGTAGGCTTAGTTGATCGCATGAAGCATTAATTCTTGTTGTCACCCCGAAAGGCACCCTTAGGTAGCTTGTTGCATAAGAGCTAAGTAGTCAAATTAATCGAGTTAGCTTACGCTAAGCCTAAAATAAAAAAAAATAGAAAAGCATGTTAGCTAGAAAATCTCTCGAGGCGCTCCTCCTTCTTATCGGTGCACCTAAGAAGTGAGCGTTAGTCCTTAAAAACGTGAAGTTTATGCATGAATTTGACGTGTTAGGCAACTCGAGGTGGGAAAGAAAAAGAGAATAAAAAGTTGGGTTCAAAGAACCTTAACGAAGGGTACAAAGTACTCGTGAAAAGAAAAAGAATGAGAAAATATTTATGTCTCTTAGTTTACTACTCTCTCTCGTGTAAGTCAAGTGTAGACTGTTCTTAATTGCTAGAAGTAGGGGGAAAACGAGATGATATGTGGCATGTGGTTTTTCCGGGCTTATGTGGGTTTAGGATAGGTTGGCTAGCACACACACACGTTAGGGAGCGATAGTTAAGTTTTGATGTGATCATAGTAAATGCATGCGCGGATTGCCTTCATGATTATGTTGTGTTTGAATTTGTAAAATGCATTGAGATTTGAGTTAGTAGCACGTAAACATGTCCTTAAAGTCAATTTCTTTATTAGCCTTGCTCGAGGACTAGCAAGATTTAAGTTGGGGGTGTTTGATAACTCCATTTTCGAGCTATTATTCACTTCCTAATTCTAGCTAAATTCCGCATTTAATTTGTTAATATGTCTCATTTATAGGAGATTTGCGGTGAAGAGCTCATGCGTCCATTGGACTCGTTTTGAAGCTAAAAGCGGTGTTTTAACGCCTCGGGAATGCATCGGGAAAAGGGCAAGCTGATCCAAGAAGAACCGGACCAAAATTGCCTAGGAGAGGCAATTTTCCAGCCCAAACCCGAGAGCAAGCGTCAAGAGGCTTGCTCAACGCTGCCTGACGTCGAGACCCTGCTATGGCGTCGAGACGCTCCGAGGGGCGCGCGCGCAAGAAATTATCGTGCTAGTGTTGAGACACTCGCCCAGCGTCTCGACGCCATCGCGAGGCGCGCGCGGATTCATTAGGTCCCAGCGTCGCGACGCTGTCCCAGCGTCTCGACGCTCCGACGGATTTAAAAACCTGAAGGACGATTTTCCAGCAGCAAAGTCCGATTTTCATCTTCTTCCTCTCGGGTTTTCTTCTATTTTTAGCTTGGCTCCACCATTTGTGGCCTAGTTTTGGAGCTTTTCTTTGTAATAAGGTTAGAGATGATGGCCATTGCCTCCGTTGGAGCGTTTGTGACGATTCGCCCCATGGTCGGCTAAGGTACTGTGAACGGTTTGGGATGATTTAAGGGATAATTTGTTAGACTTCTTCATTTTGATAATCCATGCTATAAATTCTGTGTTGGTTTCTGATTTGTATGCATTTGTTGTTCTTCCTTAATCCCATGCATGTGTTAGATTTCGCCGACGGACAATCGAGTTTTCTAGCATGTGTTAGAGTTAAAGATTAGCGATGCCATGGCTCTCACTTTTCGCCTAGTAACACAGAACAATGAAACAAATCGAAGTATTGATTTATGCATGATAAGTGTTGGGTACTTCAGCGTTGGCGGGTAGCCAGTTAGCATTAGGATTGCATGGTCGAATGTTCGACGCGGTTAGCTAGTAACTGTTTAGAGTAAATTTAGAGCTGATCACTCTAGGAATACTTTGAACAATGTTTAATTAGACTGTTGGTTTAATTAATTAGTATGAAGCCGGTTACCAAAGGGGTTCCCAGGTAACTGATCGCGTGCATGACAATTGGATAGCCTTAGATTTGAATTAGATGATAAATGATAGAATGTCTAGCAAAGAAATCCCGAAAATCCCCGAACCGTACACTCGTTAATCTCTTTCTCTTTAAATTCCTTCCGTTAGCGTTTTAATTATTCTCATTGCATGATAAAAACCCCCAGTTACCAAAACTCAATCAATCAACCAATTAAAATCTCGAACCTTAATTTCAATCATATTAAGACCTTCTCTGTGGATCGACCCTGTTACGACTAGCTGCAAAGCTAAGGTTAATAGGTATATAAATTTATGTTGGCGGGTCTCGACAACCCGAATTTAGGGAGGATATTCAAAATTCGTCCCACCATAGTGTCATTTCTTTTGTGTTCATTCCGCGTTGTCAAAACGGTGTTGCCCATGAGATGGCTCATCGCTCCTGCATGTTGGGTCTTTCAGAAGAATGGGGAGGGAGTCCATCGGAGTGGCTCTCCGAAATTCTAATGAAGGACTCTTTAACAGATCTCTTGTTTTTCTTTTTTGTTTGTATAAAATATATATATATATATATATATATACGTGTAAATTTATTTGTAGTGAGATTTTCTTAGTTCAACCACGTGTGGGGAGTGGGAGATTTGAAGTTACGCCATTTTTTTTTTCTTTTTACAAACTTTGATGCATTACTTAGTAAAATAAGACTTCAAAGTCCAAGTTCAAAGGGACATCAATGTAACAACAACACAAGACTCACTGAAAAAATCAGGGGATCCAACCCAAAAAACTGAAAACTCCGAGAGGAAACCTCACAACCCGAAAAAGGCAGGACAACCAAACAAAACACGACGCTCCAAATCCACCGACGGGTTGGGGACCAAAACCAATAAGAACAACAACAAACTCAAAAGTTCACAAACGAGCACAAGATATTAGAGGCACCGTATATATCGGGATCTACCCGTCTACCCGTAAATCTCGCTGTATATGGTTGTATATACTATGACTATATCTTCAAGTCAGCACTTTATTTGTTATATTTAGCTTTTTGTTTCCTAGAATAAAGTTGTGGCTAGTCTTCCCTACAAGATAGGAATTGTAGGACTGTATATATACTCATGGTTTTGGTCATTCTCAATAACAGAAAATATCAGACTATTTGTTCCACAAAACTCTTTATGGTATCAGAGCTCGTGGTTCAGAGCAAAGATCCTAAGAAAAAAAAGAAGAAAAAAAACCCTACTAGACTCTAGGGTGGCGGCGGCTCTAAGAGAGGAGACGACGACCAAATTTTTTTTATCGCTCCTTTAGCGATTGAAATCTTTGATTTTTCCACTACGAAATTCGACTACGACTACTTCGATTTTCTCGTTATGACTAACGAAAAAACAATGAAATTTGATTATCGTCATCTCGTTATGAATGACGACGAAACCACGACATCCGACTATCGTTATCCTATTATGGTTGACGACGAACCTATGAATTTCGACTATCGTTATCCTATTATGGTTGACGACGAACCTATGAAGTCTGAATATCGTCATCTTATTATGGCGGACGATCGAACAACCAAACCTCCCGACGGATGGAATTATGGACGAGGGAGGAGGAAGGAGCGCTGCGGCCAAGTAGCCAATGTCGTCGGGTATGATCGAAGGTTGGTAAGGACGTATACTGCAACAACCACCTTACGATCTATTGATCAGGCACCCGTTCAGGATTCAGATTAGCGTGGTGTTCCTGGTCTCTCAGATGATCAGTGGGCTACACTTGTGCACATGCTCCACACTTCAAAAGAGAAGTGTTCTTCAATCGGAAAATTGAGTGGTAAGAGTGATTCTTCCACTAACTGGATCATTGACACTAAATGCTCAAATCACATGACTGGTAATGTTGGATTATTTACTCAATTATTTGACGTTGCTTGATAGCTCCAAAATAGAGTTATTATTTACTCCCTAATTATAGCTAAAACCATGACAAATATTGATTAAAATGTCTTCTTGTAGGTGATTTCATGGTAGAGAGCTCGAGGAGTCTGAGGACGTGTTTCGAGGCTAAAAACGACGTTTTAGAGCTTTATGGATGCATCGGGATTGAAGGAGCTTGAAGAATTGCAGAAATGGCAAAATTTGCCATTGAAAGGAAAAAGTTGGCCACCAAACCCGAGAGCAAGCGTTGAGCGGCAGCGTCGAGACGCTGGCTCAACGCTGCTCGGCGTCGAGACGCTGGCCTAGCGTCTCGACGCTGCCCTGATGATTCCCGAAGATGGACGAGCGCCAGCGTCGAGCGCGCGCGTCTCAACGCTCACTCAACGCCGACAGCGTCGCGACGCTGGCCTAGCGTCTCGACGCTCCGAAGTCTGAGGCGTATATTTGAAATTCCACCCGAGAGCAAGCGTCGAGCGACAGCGTCTCGACGTCGCGCAAGCGTCTCGACGCTACCCCGAGCGCGCGCGCTGATAATTTAGGACACAGCGTCGAGACGCTGCCCTAGCGTCTCGACGCTCCGACGGATATAAAATCACATTTTCTGATTTTTAACGGATCTTCTTCTCTTTTCCCCTCGGGATTGTCGTTTTCTCCCCTCAATTTCTGGTTTTTGCCCATTTTTGGGTTGTATGTTGATGACAAACTCCATGGATGCTTGGGCAACCTTCATCTCCATGGAAAGCTAAAGAGGTTAGTGGTAGATTAGCTAAGTTTAGGGATTGATTACTTTTGTATTAGGTGAGATTAGAGCTTAATTGAATGTTTAGCATGTATGAATGAATTTCTTGCATCTCTTGGTCTGTATTAAGAACGACTAACTTGCCTTTCCGATTAGGAGTGACGTCCATAATTAGTTACGCATGCTTAGTGGGCTAATATTGATTTTTGACAAACCTCAATACTTAGTAGCGAAAGTCTAGCTCGTGGCTAATCAGTTCGAGCCCAAGTGACGGTTGGGGGTAGGAATTGATTAACGTTCTCACGACGGGCTTAAGATTAAGAGACAAATCGAATTAGTTTTAGGATTAATCCGTCTCAATGATACCCGTTACTGTCTGTTAATTAATTTAAGAGTCATGAACTTAGATTAATTAGTGGGCATGTTTAATTAGGATTGCACTTACCTAATTAATTCTTTGGGGTGCTCCGGACCCGTTTGGGACGATGCATTTTGTGTGCATGAAACGTCTCGGCTAATTCACTTGTTAATCAATGAACCAAAATGCATTAGATCAATCCCGACACTTGTTAATCAATCGAATTCGTCAATTTCATACTTCCCGCTCTAATTTTCCGTTAGCGTAAGTTTAGTTTTAGCTACTGTTTTCCCAAGCAATTCCCCCTATTTTATCATTGCAAATTTAGTTCAATTAATTTAGGATTATTAATCACTCACTGTGAATCGACCCCGTTACCACTTAGCTGCAAATTGCTCGGTGTATTCGGGTTTACAAATTTCATTTTGGCGGGACTCGACGTCCCGAAATTTGTGAACGTACAAAAGTTCTCTACCAAAATTGGCGCCGTTGCCGGGAGTAAAATATAATCTTGATTGATTGAATTTAATTTGTTTTGTGTTTTTATTTTTTTTTCTTTTTTTTTCTTTTTGTAAATAATTTTATTTTATTTTATTTCTTTTTATTTTTATTTTCTTGGGTTCTGTTTATTTTTATTCTTCTTGTACAGTATGACGAGGTTCTTTTAAGTTTTTGTTTACAGTTTTATTTTAATTTTGAGGAGAGTGGAAGAGATGGAGGCTGAGGCTAATTTTGAGGATCGAAGGACCATGAAGCAATTGGCATTACCGGACGTAGACCGCCAACCACTGTGTATAGTGTATCCGGTAGTTCCAGGTAATTTTCAATTAAAATCTGGATTAATTTACCAACTGCCTTCTTTTTGTGGTAATGCAGGTGAGGATCCTCAGAAACATCTTAAGGAATTCCATCTGGTATGTTCGGGGATGATGCCCCAAGGAGTGACAGAAGACCAACTGTGCTTGAGGGCCTTTCCTTTCACTTTGAATGAAAAGGCAAAAGATTGGCTGTATTGTCTTCCATCTGGGTCTGTCACAACATGGAACGGGCTGAAGGGCTTATTTTTGGAGAAGTACTTCCCTGCCTCAAAAGCCACTGAAATTCGGAGTCAAATCTGTAGGATCACGCAGGGAGCAGAGGAGAATTTATTCGAATGTTGGGAGCGGTACAACCGACTGTGCGGGAGCCACCCCAATCACCAGATAGCTGAGCATCTCCTCATTCTGTATTTTTACGATGGTATGCTTCCTCGAGACCGTCAGATGATCGATGCTGCTAGTGGAGGATCTCTTCTTGATAAGACGCCCGCGGAGGCCAGAATTCTGATCTCTAATATGGCTGGGAACCTTCAGCAGTATGGTGGTGGAGGAGTGGAGAATGCCCGCCTCTCAAAGGATCTGAACGAGCTCAAAGCCCAAGTACTCGAGGTAAGTAACTCACTTCTCATAGTAGCCAAAGGCTTACAAAAATCTCAATCTACTGTTGCAGATCGAAATGTCGAGGAGATGGTGAGTTCTTACTTGGGGAAATTTTCGGCCATGTTTGAGAGTAGTGGAGCTCAAGTGCGAGGTCTGGCTGATACAATGAAGAGGCTCGACGAAAGGCTTAGTAAGGTGGAGGATCAGTGCTCACGGATACCGCCGCAACAACCGATGACGAACACTTGTGAGCAAGTGTGCGCCATAACCTTGAGAAGCGGGAAGGAAATCTCTGCACCAGTGGAGGAGACTCCCGAACCAAGATGGAAAGGAGTAAATTTTGATCCCACCTGTACTAGAGTGTATGTGCCTAAAGCCCCCTTCCCGAGTAGATTTATGGATCCTCCAGCCCAGTTGGAGAGCGAAAAGAAGAAAAATCCTCCAGTTGTTCCAAAGTATGTGCCCAAGCCTCCCAATCCAAGAAAACAGCTGAGTCCCATGATCATTGAAGAAGAGGACCAAGATGAGGAATCTCCTGTGCCTAAGCAAGAGCGTGTTCCAGTTGCGCCATTCCCAAGTAGGCTGGCTAAGCCAAAGCCTAAGGTTGATGAGGAAGAAAAAGAAGTCTTGGAGACTTTTAAGAGGGTTGTGGTTAACATTCCCCTTTTGGAAGCCATCAAGAAAATTCCTAAGTACTCAAGGTTCCTTAAGAGTTGATGCACCTCCAAAAGGAAGAAAAAGGCGGAAGAAGAAGTGAAAAGCTTGAATGACTCAAGAAGGTCCAACATTGTTCTACCAACAAAATGCAAGGATCCAGGTAAGTTTACTTTACCTTGCATATTAGGGAACAAAATGATTCATGATGCCATGTTAGATCTAGGATCATCAGTTAATGTGATGTTTTATGATGTTTTTCAAGATCTTAAATTGAAATATATGCATAGATTTGATGTTATAGTACAACTGGCTGATAAATCATTTGTGCATCCTATGGGAAAAGTTGAGGATATTCTTGTTAAGGTTAACAATATGTACTTCCCCGCTGACTTTCATGTGCTTGAAATGAATGAAAACTCATCTCGTATGCCCACGTCAATTCTTTTAGGACGTCCTTTCATGAAAACTGCTAAGGTTAAAATTGATGTTGATAAAGGAGTCTTATCTGTTGAATTTGAAGGGGATAAGAGTGAGTTTAAAATGGATGCATTAACTGATAAACCTGATGGGAATGTGAATGTGGATACTGTGAATGCATTGTTTGGGAATGATGTTGTTAGTGTGCAGGAGAAGCCTAGGAAATTCTTTTCTGTGGATTTTGGCAGGAAGGATGGATATAGGAAGATGGATGGAGTATCTTCCAAGATGTTGGACTATGGATGAGTAGAGTCCGAGAATACAGTCGAGCAATCGACTTTAAAAATTTGCGCTTCTCGGAGGCACCCGAGTTTGAACTGTTATTTCTGTTTGTTTTAGTTTATTACTTTAAGTAGCTTAGTTTTTAATACTTGCTTGTTTTGTTTCGTTTTTCTTAGGAGAATAAGGAGATTGCACGGCTTATGGACTTCAAATTGGAAAGAAAAGATGGTGCCCTCTATCCGCCAACCTTGCAAAGATCAGGGAAGTTCTCGTGTTCCCTTATTTTGCCCGTTTATTGCTTTATCTGATGGTTGATGCATTGAGGACAATGCATTTCTCTAGGTTGGGGGTGGTTTGTCTGTGGACTTCTGTGTAGTTGTCGAGCATGGTTTTTCTCTGAATTTGAAGTGCCGTAGTCTGAATTTGCATGTTGTTCGATGAGGACAATCTTTGATGTGCTTTTAAAATCTTCGTTGTTGCATAATAGGAGAAGCATGAGATTATATGCGTTAATTGAGCATTTTTCGAAAAATTTTAAATTTTTTGTCGTTGCTTCCTTGCATCTATCGAGCACGTAAAATCTTATTCTGGACTCCGTAGGCTTAGAATTGCTTTATTTAGCCTGAAATCATGTTGTCACCCCGAAAGGCACCTCTAGGGAAGGCTTGATGCATGATAGGTTGTAATAGGTTAATCGAATTTTAGCGAAGCTATTGCCTAGTCAAAAAAAGAAGCATGAAAATAAAAGCTCTTGAGGTGTTCCTCCTTCTTAAAGTGCACGTTAAGAAGTGAGCATTAGTCCTTAAAAATGTGAAGCTTGCTCGTAGTCAGATACATTGTGCAATGAAATTGCAGGTTAGCTGAAACGAAGGCGAGTTTGACATGTTAGGCTCTCCTAGGGAAGCAAAAGAAAGAAAAAGTAAAAATTTAGCAAGTTCAAAAGAAAAGAAAAATTAGGCCTTTTAATTTGTTGCTCTCTTGATTGTTGAAAAGTCGTAGACTGTTCTTTATTGCTAGAAGTAGGGGGAAAACGTGATGTAAGGTTGCATAAAGTTTTTCCGGGTCTATGTGAGCTAGAATATGTTTGCTGAACACACACACACGTAGGGGAGTAACGGTTAGATTTTCGAAATGTTCTCAATCAGTGCATGCGATTAATTGCTTTCTTGTTAAGTAAATGCCTTGATCTTTGAAGCATTGAGGTTTGAGTCGTTAGCATGCAAAATTCTGTTCTGTGGTGATAATTTAAGAATAGCCTTGCTCGAGGACTAGCAAGATTTAGGTTGGGGGTATTTTGATAGCTCCAAAATAGAGCTATTATTTACTCCCTAATTATAGCTAAAACCATGACAAATATTGATTAAAATGCCTTCTTGTAGGTGATTTCATGGTAGAGAGCTCGGGGGGTTCGAGGACGTGTTTCGAGGCTAAAAACGACGTTTTAGAGCTTTATGGATGCATCGGGATTGAAGGAGCTTGAAGAATTGAAGAAATGGCAAAATTTGCCATTGAAAGGCAAAAGTTGGCCACCAAACCCGAGAGCAAGCGTTGAGCGGCAGCGTCGAAACGCTGGCTCGACGCTGCCCCGACGATTCCCGAAGATGGACGAGCGCCAGCGTCGAGCGTGCGCGTCTCAACGCTCACTCAACGCCGACAGCGTCGCGACGCTGGCCTAGCGTCTCGACGCTCCGAAGTCTGAGGCGTATATTTGAAATTCCACCCGAGAGCAAGCGTCGAGCGACAGCGTCTCGACGCTCGCTCGACGCCGCGCAAGCGTCTCGACGCTACCCCTAGCGCGCGCTGATAATTTAGGGCACAGCGTCGAGACGTTGCCCTAGCGTCTCGATGCTTCAACGGATATAAAATCACATTTTCCGATTTTTAACGGATCTTCTTCTCTTTTCCCCTCGGGATTGCCGTTTTCTCCCCTCAATTTCTGGTTTTTGCCAATTTTTGGGTTGTATGTTGATGACAAACTCCATGGATGCTTGGGCAACCTTCATCTCCATGGAAAGCTAAAGAGGTTAGTGGTTGATTAGCTAAGTTTAGGGATTGATTACTTTTGTATTAGGTGAGATTAGAGCTTAATTGAATGTTTAGCATGTATGAATGAATTTCTTGCATCTCTTGGTCTGTATTAAGAACGACTAACTTGCCTTTCCGATTAGGAGTGACGTCCATAATTAGTTACGCATGCTTAGTGGGCTAATATTGATTTTTGACAAACCTCAATACTTAGTAGCGAAAGTCTAGCTCGTGGCTAATCAATTCGAGCCCAAGTGACGGTTGGGGGTAGGAATTGATTAACGTTCTCACGGCGGGCTTAAGACTAAGAGACAAATCGAATTAGTTTTAGGATTAATCCGTCTCAATGATACCCGTTACTGTCTGTTAATTAATTTAAGAGTCGTGAACTTAGATTAATTAGTGGGCATGTTTAATTAGGATTGCACTTACCTAATTAATTCTTTGGGGTGCTCCAGACCCGTTTGGGACGATGCATTTTGTGTGCATGAAACGTCTCGGCTAATTCACTTGTTAATCAATGAACCAAAATGCATTAGATCAATCCCGACACTTGTTAATCAATCGAATTCGCCAATTTCATACTTCCCGCTCTAATTTTCCGTTAGCGTAAGTTTAGTTTTAGCTACTGTTTTCCCAAGCAATTCCCCCTATTTTATCATTGCAAATTTAGTTCAATTAATTTAGGATTATTAATCACTCCCTGTGGATCGACCCCGTTACCACTTAGCTGCAAATTGCTCGGTATATTCGGGTTTATAAATTTCATTTTGGCGGGACTCGACATCCCGAAATTTGTGAACGTACAAAAGTTCTCTACCATTGCTCCTACTTCTGTTGGACTGTCGAATGGTAAACAAATCATTGTCACGAAGGAAGGCACAATTTCTTTCAATAAATCTCTGGTCCTACATAATGTACTATATGTTCCAGATCTTATTTGCAATTTTTTGTCCGTGTCTCAGTTGCTTGCCGAAATATTTGCCAACATAGTATCAAACTCCGCTCTCGATGATCTTCCTCCTCCTGGCTTTGATTTTTGTCTTTCCATAGCCAATGGCAGTAATCCACCGCTTGCCAAAGATTCATGTTCAAAACAAAAAGCTCATCAATATTGGGGATAAATTTTGGTCATACTCTCTTAGTGAACTTACATTCCCAAAAGAGATGTACAATCGACTCTGCCTTTTTTCCTGCACAAGTAACAAGTAGGGTTAGTCCATCCTTTTTTTACATAGATTATCCATCGTTGGGAGGATATTGTTGAAAGCTCTCCAAACAAAAATTTTGACTTTGCTCGGAACCTTGGCTTTCCACATCTTATTCCACAAATCCTCTTGCAAAGAGAGGTCTGAGGTGGATCCTACCTCCCTATTTTGACTATGAACTCCCAACCTATATGCGTTCTTAACCTTGAAAATGCCTTTTTTGTGTCTAAATGCCAAAGAATTTTGTCCTCTCGTCTAGTATGCCCGACCAGAATGTTTAAGATTGCATTGGCATCCACTTCCATAAAGCAGTTCCTGATCATGCCTTCATTCCAACCTTGGTTGGTTAGAAAATGGGCTACGGTTAGTTGATTAATAGGCAAAGGACAATGGAGAGGTTGTTGGGTTTAATGTCCTAAAACTCGTGGTTTGTAAATAGTTGTGTTTGTAAATACTCTATTTAGTAATAAAAAGTTATTAAATTTTATTCAGTAAAAGAGTTTACTGGAATAAAGTGAAACGTGTTTAGAATAACCTATACCAATGACCAACACCCATGACAATTCATGAGTACTTGAGCTTCATGTATGACATGATTGTGGATCAGGCTCAAGTAGACAGTCAAAACGGTCTATAGTATATGGATAAGGTTGGGTACCTTATCCTGGTAACACTATTGGATGCGACTCACTTTGTATTGTACAAAACGATGTGATCCGAATCGTTTCACATTGAGATGTGAGAAGCGAGGGCGTCCTGTGCAAAGAATTTGCATAAGACTGAACCGCGAAACAAGTCGCTCTCTCTTTATAACATCGTTTACTGAAGAGACCGACTTTTTCATATGATGGCGTATGAACTCTTATTTATTCGAGAGTATCCTTTGACTTGCATGGGTGAGAGTGGCCAGATCGCCGACTCAATAAGCCTACCATCTTGGGGATAAACTCGAATAGGTGGCTGGGGACATAGTACAACAAGATGAAATTCACTCATAACCCGCTCTTCAGGGTTAGTAGATAGATTGTTCCCTTAATAGCTGACTCCAGGGCTTGAACAATGGGCGCCTACCCTCTCCTTGGCAAGAGAGGTACCTGATCTGTTGGTTGGACCACAAATTAATTGTTCATTAGAGGTGTTAGTGGTACTTAAGGAACAAGAAGTAATGCAGGGGTTAAAACGGTTTAAATGACCAGGCTGTGATTACGAACAACCTGTGAAGGGTCGACTCGCCCATGACAGTTATATCAAGAGAACATAATATATCTACAGTGAGGAGAGTTCAACCCTCTGACTATAGTGGAGTCTCTGGGGGTTAACGAATGTTGATTAATTCGGTTAAAAGAGTTTTGACCGGATAATCTCGTATCGTTGAAGCTCATGATCTGTAGGTCCTTTAGGTTCTCCTGGCTAGCTCGGATAACGCCGTGCAACAATATAAGAGAAAAGGAAAAAGAATTTGAATTGCTCAAATTTGATTTTTGAAAGTATGATGGACATATTTAAATATGATTTAAATATGGGAATGGTCTAAAATATGAATACGATTCACATGCAAAAAAGTCGGTTTTCGGAAAACCGGGTTTAGCCATATTATTTAATTAATATCTGATATTGAATTAAATAATATTAATTAATTAATAAAATATATATATATATATATATATATATTATTAAAAAGTTTAATAAATAAAATATTTATTATTATTTAAAATTAAATGAGAATTAATTTTATTTAAAATAATAATAAAATATATATAAGACACATTGGTTTATATATATATATATATATATATGTGTGTGTGGTTAAAAGTAATTGAGTGGGAAAAGGGGTACACAAATAGAGATTTGTGTTTTAAAACTTCAATTTGAAGTTTAAAAGGTTGTTGCCTTCCTTCTTTTAAGCCCCGATAGAAATTCCATCAGCATCTCTTCCTCTCTTTCTTTTCTTTTATGAATGGAGTCTCATAACTCCGTTGCTCGGCGTCGAGGATAGCGGGACTACTGGAGGTGGTCCTCGAGGCGTTCGTGAGAAGAGACTCGAAGCGTTCGTGACGAGGAACGAGCGGCGGACTTGAAGAAATAAGAACTACAAGGGTATGTATTCCTAATTTCTTATTTCTGCTTTTCGAGCATGTTTTCTATTTGTTAAATTGATGAAATTAGAGTATCAACGATCCAAAATCGCTTCCGCTGCGTTTTACGCTCCATCAGAGGTGTGCAGGGACCTTCCCTTGGGATCCAAGGGTCATTGGCCACATCCACCATAAGCTCATTGCCTATCTTCCAACGGTACCCCTTGCTAAAAAGCTCTCGCCCCATAGTATGCTCCTTCAAATATAGGAAGGTTTGTAGCCCTGTTGTGCCTTAAGGAAGTGTCTCGTTTTGAAATATAGACCTCGAAGCACTTTGGCCAGCAGACTATTAGGATTTTTTTATCATTCTCCAGCTTTGTTTTGCCAACATGGCCTGATTAAAAATGGTGAGGTCCCGGAAGCCCATCCCCCCATTCTTTTTGTTGACACAAAGGTGCTGCCAGCTTCTCTAGTGGATCTTCTTGCTATATAGTCCCATTGGATGCACCGAACCTGACACACATAGAGTTTAGCTCGGAACACAAAGTAGATGGGAATTTAAAACAACTCATAGCATGGTTAGGAATGGCCTGGGCCACTGATTTAATAAGAATTTTCTTTACGACAGAAGAGAAAAACTTCCCTTTCCAGCCTTGGAGGACTTTCCACACTCAATCTTTGATGTTGCTGAAAATTTCCTTCTTATTCCTTGCATTTTGAGAAGGCAAGCCCACGTATTGTCCCAATGAACTAGAATGTTGGATCCTTATCTTTGTTCTTATGAACACCATCCTGTTAGGACTAGTATTTGGGCTAACCATCACTACAACAAATATCACATACGACAGCGTTCAAAAAACGCTATCGAAACCTTTTCATAGCGATTTTAGGCGCGCGGTCGTAGCCATGTTATTGAAAGTCTCCGACTTTTAATAGCATTTTTCAACGTTATAAAAAAAGCTATAAAAATCATTTTCAATTGCGTAATTTTAATGCCATGTAAACCTTTCACAGCGTTAGCGAAAACCGCTATGATTGATCGTTAATAGCACTTTTTACAGCTTTGAAAAAACATAATAGAAACCTTATCATAGCGTTTTCGGGCACGCGGTGGTAGCCGATGTTATTAAAAGTGTCTGACCTTTCATAGCGTGTTTTTCACGCTATAAAAACACTATTTGATTATGACTTTAATTTGGAGATCCATGAGGAAAATGAAAGAAAAAGGCATTTAAGGTTGAGACAAGTTCATCTTCCACATCGCACTCGAGACCTTTGATGCTCCATCGAGAACAATGCCGGGAGGACATGCAACTTTTCGTGATCTCTTTAATTCAGTGATCTCTTTAGACAATTGAGCTATATCTGAAAATAAAAGACCAATTTATCACATAACCAAACCCAAACATCTATGTTCAGATTGAAATTACCTCATTTTGATCACCAGTGCAATGCTCCCCCACAAGGATGGAAATATCCGTGGATATGTCGATATATCCGTCGATATATCCGTAAATCGAAAGGTTGGATATAGATATTAAGGATAAATAGATATCTCCAATATCTTTTATAAATACCCGTAAAACATAAAAAAATATCATTTATTAATCTCAATATAGATATAGATACTAATAACAAGATCTATAACTTAATTTGAAAGTAAAATGAACTTAATTATTAATTTAAATATTTTTTTTTTAAAAATTGATTTACAGAATTTTTCGTGGATATCGATATTTCACTGATATATCCATGGATATATCCGTAAAATTGAACTACCGATATGGATATCGATAAAGATATTTTCGCCATTGCTCCCCATAAGATGCATGGAGTATTCTTCCCCAAGAACCAAAGTTCCAAACATATTGAAATTTTAGGATTCAACTTTCTATATGAACACCACCAACTTTAGAAATTCATAACTTCTCAGCCACAAATCTAAAAACTAGTTTCTTTTTAGAATTGATCACTCCACCCAATTAAGGACACAAAACTTCTAATTTTCTTCAAAATGCAATAAATTCAAATGATCTTGCACAGAAAACTTATTATTTTACCATCAAACTGTACTACTTTTTATTCATAGATTAATTGTTTGTTAACCTCTCTAAATTCATAATTCTAAGTTCTTTGATCACATAACATCCAAAGAAATCCAAAAGATATTAAATTTAAAAGCAAGGCAAATAGCTCAATAAAAAATCTAAAATATGCTATTTGATAACATATACCTAGTCATGTGACCATCAAAAGCTTATTTCACTACTATGACTTGTTTCTTTAGTTATGTGAAAGGTAAACCAAAGTACTAGCTAGTAGCTAGCTATACCAAAGTAATCATCCTTCTCCCTCCCAAACATTATTGATTGCAACTTCATGATAAGAGCCTTGTTGGTAAAATTGAATAGAGACTATTACATTGACATGTAAGATTTATAAGTAAGAAATTTAAACTAAGAAATAAATAAGGTACGAAGATATCTTAAGGAAATCTTAATATCATACCCTTTTTTTTTTTTTTGCAACGGTATTTTAATTAATGCGGGGATTGAACTCATGACCTTTTAGTCATGGGCACAACCTTATGCCAATTGAGCTATGCTCGGTTTGGCATCATACATTTTTTTATGATCAAAGGGCAAAATCATCAATCTAACACTAATTTGTAACTTATGCTCTTCAACACTACCATCATATAAAAATTTGAGTTAAATTATCCAACAAGCAAATGAATCTAGATGAGTTTATTTCCACATAAAAGTAAGAAAGTGTTGTTACAGGTTATAACAAAAAGAAAATATAAATTCATATTCATTATCTTATAGGGAATATCTTTTAATTTTTGAATCAAGAGAAAGGGAATATGATGTAACTTCAATGGGTGAACTAGATTTGCTTATGCTGAAACAAATATTTTTCGATTAGACTCAAGTAGTTTGAATAACGAATGTTGGATAAGAATAAGAACAGAGTGCACCAGCTGAAGAATTCTTCTATGTATTGATTGTTTCAATTATATGTGGAGGCTATTAACCCTAGCCTCCAATATATACACTTGAGAATGAATAAGGACAAAATGTACAGGTTGTTAAAATACACACCCTAGGCTACGTGTCAAAGAATGAGTGGAGAACAAATAACAGAAAATATTTTCCTATCTTGCCTTGTCATCGTCTCTTTGGTTTTCCCTAATATCCCCCTCAAACGAACGAGAGGGGAGAGGAACGAGCCCGAGTTTGGTTCTGAGGTAGGAAAACTGATCATGATTGAGAGACTTGGTGAGACAATCAGCCAGTTGTTCTTGGGAGGGAATGTACCGAATCTCAAGGCATTTGTTGAGGACTTGATCCCGGACAAAGTGCACATCTATCTCTATGTGCTTCGTTCTAGCATGAAACACCGGATCTGTGGCAAGCGCCCCTGCACTTTGGTTGTCACACCATAACAGAGGAGTAGAGGAGAGAGTCAAACCAAGTTCTTCGAGTAGTTGACTAATCCAGGTGATCTCGGCTGAGGCATGAGCTAAGGCTCTGTATTCTGATTCGGTGCTAGATCGAGCTACTGCAACTTGCTTCTTAGATGACCAAGAAATCAAAGTAGGACCGAGATAGACACAGTAGGCACCTACTGATTTCCTATCATCTATACTAGCTGCCCAATCCGCATCAGAGAAGGCAGAGATGGAGAGTTGAGAGCTCGGTTGGATAAGCAGACCATAGGATGTTGTACCTTTGAGGTAGCGAAGGACGCGTTTGACTGCTTGCCAATGAACATCTGTGGGGGCCTTGAGGAACTGACTGAGTTTGTTCACTATAAACACAATATCAGGGCGAGTGTTAGTGAGGTACTGAAGGGCCCCGATTGTGCTTCGATACTGAAAAGGATCTGCCAGAAGTGTGGCATCGTGTATAGAGTGGTGCTTGCCCGTGACTGCAGGAGAAGGGCACGGTTTGGAATGTTGTAGTTCCAATTTGTGAAGCAGATCATGGATGTACTTGGACTGATTGATATGAAGACCATTGTCCACATAGGTGACTTGAATCCCCAAGAAGTAATTGAGAGGTCCAAGATCTTTTAAGGCGAAGCTGGAATTTAGAACAGATATGAGTTGAGTAATAAATGGTTGATTGTTACCTGTGAGGATCACATCATCCACATACACAAGAAGGAGAACCGTGATGGGCCCCTTGGTGTAGAAGAATAGAAAGGCATCTGACCGGCTCACCGCGAAGCCATAGCCGATCAAGCAGTTTTTGAGTTCATCATTCCATGCTCGTGGAGCCTGTTTTAAACCATAGATAGCTTTGTTGAGTTTACAGACATAGGAGGGATAAGATGGATGTTCATACCCCGGTGGCTGAGTCATGTAGACTGCTTCCTTTAGCGTACCATTAAGAAACGCGTTGTTGAAGTCCAGTTGTCTGAGGGGCCATCCATTAGAAACTGCCAAGAAGAGAACAATGCAGATGGTGGAGGACTTGACCACAGGGCTGAAGGTTTCAAAGTAGTCAACTCCTGGATGTTGATTAAAGCCTTTGGCAACTAGGCGAGCCTTGTGCCGTAGAATCGAGCCATCTGCATTCTCCTTCAACCGAAAAATCCACTTGCAGCCAACTATATTGAGACAGGTTGATGGTGGAACTAGGGTCCATGTTTGTGATCTACGAAGAGCACTCATCTCTTCATCCATAGCTAATCGCCATTTTAGAGTAGCAAGAGCAATTGATATTTTAGTTGGTTCTTTAAGAGACCAGTCAGTAGGAGTGGTCACCACCCATGCTTTTGGTCGAACGATGCCAGCCTTTGCCCTTGTGATCATGGGATGATCCTTGTGGACCAGGGGAGAGGGAGATATGGGTGTGCTTGGAGGAGGGACTTCTGTGGTTAAATGTGGGACGGGTGACTGAGATGAGCAGTAAGGAGTTGAATGATGGTCAGTTGATTTTGCTGAGGATGTGGGGGATACTGTTTCACTTGGTGATGGAGAAGCTTGGATTGTTTGGTGGGAAATAGATATGTGAGGCTGAGATTGGATAGACGTGGATGGATCGGAGGAGGGTGGATTGGAGGTAATTTGTGTACTGTGTGGGAGAATAGGTGGGCCAAACCAGTGTTGTATGGAGGGAGTATAGATGTGTGGGGCAACAGGTTGAGGTTTTGAGTCAAAGTCGGTATGAAATGGGAAATGTACCTCATTGAACCGGACATGTCTTGTGATGATGATTTGACCAGAGGGCAATAGGCACAGAGACCCTTTGTGTTGAGGTGATGGTCCAAGGTAGACACATTGCTCAGAATGAAGATCGAGCTTATGATGCTGATATGGACGCAAGTTCGGGTAGCACGCACACCCAAACACTCGCAGGGCAGAGTAGTCTAACTGCGTATGGAAGAGGATGTCCATGGGCGTTCTGTTTTGAAGAACTGGTGTTGGCATACCATTGATGAGCAAAGTTGTTGTGCGAAACACAAACCACCAGAATTTCAGGGGCATGGATGCTTGGGCAAAGAGTGTGAGGCCTGTCTCCACTATGTGACGGTGCTTCCTCTCAGCTCTGCCATTTTGAGCTGAGGTGTACGGGTATGAGAACCGAGATGTAATGCCAAGCTTTTGGCAGATCTGAGCTATTGGCTTGTATTCACCCCCATTATCCATCTGAACTGCCTTGATTGTTTGTTGAAATTGGTTGAGAACCATGGATTGAAATTCTGTGAAGGCAGTGAGAGTATCACTCTTTTGACGAAGAGGAACCAGCCATGTGAACCTGCTAAAATCATCAGCAAACAGCACATAGTAACGAAAGCCATCTGAGGAGAGCACAGGGGCAGGTCCCCATAGGTCTGTGTGTATGAGTTCAAAGGGAGCTGTGGCTCGAGACTGAGAAGTAGAGTAAGGAAGAGCATGCATTTTGCCAAATTGACAAGATTCACAAAATTTTAACTCATCATTGACTGGTAAAGAGATGTTACATTTGCGGATAATGTTGTCTAACACTTTGACAGAGGGGTGACCTAAACGTTTATGCAGTAATGACTTGGTTAGAACTACATTAACTTGTTGTGCAGAAACAAAAGACACATCAGTAGCAAACACATAAGGGGAATGTTCATTGGGCAGACAAGTAACAGCCGACTTGGTTGAGTCTGAAGCTGAGCCCTGTCCTTTATTTATCAACAGCCCTGGAGAGTCAATCTGGTACAAGCCATCTCTAAGTGTGCCCCTCAGCAACTCCACCCCCGTAGCCTTGTCCTTAATCAAACAGAAGGTAGAGTGAAACTCAACAAAAATGTCATTATCAACAGCCAGTTTAGAGACACTAACAAGGTTTTTAGCAATGGATGGTACACAAAGAACATTGTTTAGTCTTAGGGAACCACACTTAGTAGCTAGACAAGTGGTGCCCAGAGAAGAGATAGAGAGTTTGTTACCATTTCCTACTACCACTGAGTCATTACCTGCATAATCAGTTTTGTTTGCAAGAAGACCAGCTGATAGAGGCTTTGCCTTGGATCATAATTACAACTGGGTTGTAATCTTCATCAAGCCCCGAGAGAGCCTGAGAGATGAGGTCACCAGACGACATAGAGCTGCCTGCAAGAGTCAATCCATCAGAGTATTTCTTCATAGTTATAAGATACTCACTCATAGTTAACGACCCCTTTCTGGTTTGTTGAAACAGACGCTTGAGATAGTCAATCTCAGCCCTTGAGTGAATTCCAAATAAGTCTTGGACTGCCTCCCACAGACTTTTAGAGGTGTAGAAGCCCATCACCTGCATTGCTATTTCAGGAGACATAGAGTTGTAGAGCCAGCCCAATAGTAGTTGATCAATGGTTACCCATTTCGTATATTCTGGGTTGGGGATTTGTTTGGGAGCAGAGGGAATAGTAGAAACGCTGATTGGACTGGGAGTCTCCACCGTGCCTGGAGTTTCACCGCTGGGATTTTCATTGGTTTCGACAACTAAGGTTGGAGTTGCAATGTGAGTTTCAGGGCACGGATCCGTTCCGGTGAGGTGACCTTCCAATTGGTAGCTACGAAGGATAGGCCACGCCAAATTTTGCCATAACAAGAAGTTTGATCTGTCCAGCTTTATGGAGGTAATATGATTCAAAAGCTGATTGAGAGGAGGCCCTGAGAAGCTGCCAAAATTGGCGCTAGACGAAGAGGAAAAAAGAGATTTAGGGTTGACGTTTGTCATTCTCAGCTCTGATACCAAGTTTGAATAACGAATGTTGGATAAGAATAAGAACAGAGTGCACCAGCTGAAGAATTCTTCTATGTATTGATTGTTTCAATTATATGTGGAGGCTATTAACCCTAGCCTCCAATATATATACTTGAGAATGAATAAGGACAAAATGTACCGGTTGTTAAAATACACACCCTAGGCTACGTGTCAAAGAATGAGTGGAGAACAAATAACAGAAAATATTTTCCTATCTTGCCTTGTCATCGTCTCTTTGGTTTTCCCTAATACAAGTGTCATCGGAAACAAATATTCTCATGTATAATTTATTATGAAAAAAAAATGGAAATTTAAACTTACGAAGGAATAAAAATATATGAAGGAATTCTAATTATGTTAAACATGTCAAATAGAATTATATCATCAACCAATACTTTGATAGTTTTCATTTAATCCACAAAGCCACCAACACATTCTATTAAAATGAAGAACGGATTAATGATTAATGAAAGAGAAAAAAAATAGAAAAAGAAGGATGGACTATATACAACATTCAAATTGATCATGAAATCCAAAAATCAACCAAATTGCATGTAATAACCTTATAAATCCAAAAAGTATAAGAACATTTCATGTAGAGATGTCCATGGGCGGGGCGGGGTCGGGTAATGCCTTCCCCACCCCGTCCCCGTCCCCCATTTCATTACCCATTCTCACGAAATTTCCCGTTTAATTTCGCGGGGACGGGGCGGGTATTCCCCGCGGTGAATTCGCGGGTAACGGGTATTCCCCGCGGGTAATTTTTCCCGCAAATAATTTATTTTTTAAATTTATTCTTATCCATTTTTTTTTTTAAGTTTTGCTATTTGTTAAGTTAATTAATATTATATATATTTAATTTCATAAACTTTATTTGTAAGATGTGTATTTTTTTGGAACTTTATTGGTAAAATGTGTATTTTTTAGATAAAAAAATAAGTGTGTAGTTAATTTTTTGATGAATAATGTATATATGTATATATATAAAAGTATACGGGGCGGGGCGGGGCGGGGCGGGACGGGTAAACTGGGCAAAAAAAAATTCCTAGCTCCATGTCCCATTCTCCGTCCCATTCGGGGCGGGACGGGACGGGGCAAATGGACATCTCTAAATTACTAAGCTAATGGACTAATAGAGTGGTGGCATGATCCTAATGATAACTATTTATATTTCACGCCTATGAAAATTGATGCCTATAGATATTTACTTGCAACTAGAGCTAGTTTGGTAGATGTCAACTAATCAACTTACCTTTTCTAATTCATAGGGTGAAGTAAGTTCTCTATTGTTAAGGTTTTTTCTCCACCCTTTAAATTAACATTACTCACCAACAAGCAAAGCTCTACTGGTTAGCATTTGTGAAGCACTTTGTGTATATCTACTGGCTGCAAAAGACCAAAAGCAAACACAGAAAGTATGGAAGTATCACAAGTAATGGAACATTGTTAAACCTGTACTCAAGGTGAACGTCATGAAACATCTACTTGATACACATTGAAGAATTGATTAGGAAACAAGATATATCTCCTTTATTTTCTACCAAGTGCAAGACCCCAACGTTTATAGAACTAGTCTCTCCCTACTTATAAAATCCTAACAATCCCACAATACAAAGTCCTCGTTCTTATTACGGAGATTTTGTACGGATGACCCACCCTTCGGGGACTGCGAGGTTTTTTAACCTTCGTCGCGAACACCTATGTTTTTTGACCTTCTCTTGTGATAAGGAAGTGCATAAAGCCATTCGTACCCTTCGCTTATCACGACCACGAGGAGACAACTGTGATCTCCTAATGATAAGCGAAGGGTACGAATGATTTTGTGCACTTCCTTATCACGAGAGAAGGTCAAAAAACATAAGTTTTCAAAAACTGGGTTAAAAAACTTCGCGGCCCCCAAGGGGTGGGTCATCCGTACAAAAACCCCTTCTTATTACATAGCCTCACTTAGCACTATACTCTTTTCCATTAACTTTAATCGTCACTAACCAACTAACTCTCCTAAAGTAGGCTAACAAAATTAAGTAACCTACCTACACATGCCTGCCCCAACTAACAAGTGATCAACTCATGATACCTTGGTAGGCATGGGACAAGTGTTTTAAGCATGTCTTAATCCTAGTGAGTCCCAAGAAAAAGCAAGACCATTCTGGTAAAGCTCAATTTACATTTGAACGGTTTGATTCATCCTAGAGAGAGTCCCAAGAAACTCATAACATGAGCCTAACAATTGACAAAAAAAAAAAAAAAAAAAAAAAAATCCCCAAACATTACTTTAAAACGCAAGAAACGATCTCCCTAACTAAACAATATTCTTACCTACAGAACTTATAAAGTGTTGTAAATAAGTACACAGTTGAATATGAGGATCAAAAACTAAAACGAAATATATGGAAGGAACTCAAACATAAAAATACTGTCTTTGAAAATATCTGGAAAGCATGCGCGAACCCATGTTTGAAAGGTCCAAAGAAGAAGAAGGAAAAATCGTTGTTTGAACGTTTTTTTCTTGCACGGTGAACGAAGGGGTCTATACACTAGTAAGGGTATTTTAGACAATTCACACTCAGAGTCTAAAATATTGAGTTTAAAACCTTGGGGCCCAAAAGCCCCAATCATTTTGCTTTGGATCTATAAAATCAAATTGCCCATCATATTATATATGTTGATTTAAATTAACCGGTTCTATTTTAACAAACTAAATTTAAACTATTTTATTAATTTTAATTTAGACTCAAAAAAAAATAAAAAATTAAAAAAATTATTTACTAGTATATATATAGGGCTGGTTGCACAAATAGCAATCAGGCCCAAACTAATTACAAATTTAGCAAACTTTAAAATGTTTTGCAAATATGGCAAAAAAACCCGTTTCTATCACTGATAGACTTTATTATATCACTGATAAACTTCTATCAGTGATAGACTATTATCACTGATAGACTATTATCACTCACAAAAATCTATAAAAAGCTGAGGTGATCAGCGATAGACTTCTATCAGTCATAAGATATCAGCGATAGAAATTGTTATATCCGCAAAATTTTTAAAAACATGTTATATTCGCAAACAATAAGTCTTAAATTGTCATTTACTACAATTTCCCTATATATATATATACCGGGGTTAGATTTTGGAACTCTAAACCGAATCAAACCGCATTATTCAATTTCAATATATTTAAAAACGAACCGAACCGAACCGAATCCAACCATAAACCAGGCCAAATCCGAAATTTTGGTACGCCCCACCGAAATTACAAGAGCAAAATCTACGAACGTACACACTGGAAAAAAGCTAGCACTAGCAGTGGAGATCTGCCAGATTGCTGTTCATTTTTACTTGGGATTTTTTCCAACAACATTTTTCCCATACCCAATTCATAATTCTTCCTTGTTTTCGTTTTCCCATCAATTTAGTCTCGCAGTGTTTGATTTACATTCGTTGTATTTGGCTGGGGGTGATTGGTTTGGTTCGTCTTGTGGGGTTGTGTTTTTATACCCGGAAATCGAAATGGTGTCACCATGAGGATTTTGGGGATTGTTGTTTTGCCCAATTCGACGGCTTCGACTCGGAAGTTAGAGCATTTGGAAGCAGGGAAGCGTCGGGTACGAATTTTTCTTCTCTTTTTTGCCTCTCATCTGAATGTAATGTCCAGATTCTGTGTTATTTAGGCTGGTTGCTTGGGAAATTTTTGATCTCAATTTTCACATTTAGGGAACTAATATCTGTTATTTGCATTAGAAAATGTTTGGTTTCAATTTTCACATTTACCGAATCTTATACTCAATACTTTGGATGGCTGATTTTAGGGAGGCTGATAAGCTAACTTCTGCCGAGCCATTGCTTTAAGGATGACAGTAGTCTGTCGAGCTATATATATTTGATAACTTTGGACTTGAGCTTTGAACGAAAGATTTAACATTGGACTTATCGACATACACAGAGCTTCTTACAGCCGCTTTTTTTGAGTGGACGTAAATGCTGATGTTTTCCTGTGCTAAGTTCTGCTATAACTTCTTTGCTTGATGCTCCTACTTTTGACCAAATGTTTTAAGCTGTGGGGTCAATATAATTTTTTTTTGTTTTATTTGGTAAGAAACCGCTCTTTGATTGAGAATATCAATTATAACTACGATAGGGAAATGACCCACCTTCCATCTAACTTTCTCAGATGATTAGAATGCATGTTTAACTACGTGCTAATCTAGAATGCATGTTTGATAGGTTTAATCACATTCCAGAACCATTTTTATCTACATGTTTTCTTGGGAATAATGATAGACTTCTTTGTTTTTATTTATTATTATTTTATTTTAAGAAACAATTTCATTGATGTATGAAATTTTCAAAAAAAAAAGAAAAGAAGAGAAAGCCCCAAACCAAAGGAGTTACAAAAAGCATCCCCTATTGGTCAAAAGTGACGAAGTACTATATGAGGAAAAAGAGAAAAAGAGAGTTCAATTTACACCAAGATATAGCAAGGAAAATAACATAATAAAAAAAATCGGGTATGTTTTTCCTATGATTCAAAAGTCCTATGGTTTCTTTCAATCCAAATCGACCACAAAAAAGCCCGAACAAGATTTTTCCAAAGGATTTCTTTCCTATCCTTAAAAGGGTGCCCCAAGAGGAGGAAGTTGAGAAGGGTGTAAGGATCCTTTTGGAAGGCCAACATCTAGTTGAAAGCTGTCCTCATAGTCATATAAAAAAAAAAGCTGAGCAAAATGACAACAAATAAAAATATGGAATTCTGACTCCAAATCAGATTTGCAAAGGATACACTTGGAGAGAGAGCCATGTGAGGGATTTTTCTTTGGAGTCTATCATGTGTGTTTAAAGCCTTGTGAGCGAGCTCCCAGATAACAAATTTAATCTTCTTTGGGTAATCGATTAATTACCATGCCAAATAGCTTTGGTATAAAGAAACGGATCATCGATGGTCAAAGTATCAAGGCTATCGAGTAAGGATTTCGTAGTGGAGACCCCATTTTTCTCAAACGGCCGAACCCAACTATCTTCTTCATTGGTTAGATGAATACTGAATAAACGAAAGCTCAAATCAACCCATTCTACAATTTCTGTGTGCCTCGGCTGGATAGTCTGATATCAAGGAGAAAAAGAAAAACCACCCTTGATTATTGTTCTCCGATGGAATATGCAAGAGATTCCAAGTACCAGAGGTAAGGGGCTGATTCAATTCCTCATAATAACCATTTTTGTTGCTATGTTTTTCTAGCCATAAATCATAATCATCACATCTTAGTTTCTTGAAAAACTTGAAGGTACATGGTTCGGTAGCTAAGGTATTAATAGAGGAAGAAAGCCAAGAGAAAGAACGCCATGTAAGTGAAACGGAGTGTGAGGAAGAGTTTCCCTGTTAAGTAATCTTAGCTCTACTTCCATGGTAGGGTTCATCGAAGGGAATGGCATAATTTTTCGATCAATGGCGATGGTGCGAGAGGAGTGGTTCCATGGGGGTGGTGGTGGGCATAGTTGTCGGAGGTGTTAGGCAGGTACGGGGAGGAGGGAGGAGGGAGGAGAGAGCATTCTCTTGAAGAAGATTTTGCAGGTGTCTGGGTCACCTTAATTGAACACTCACAAATATAAACAAAGGAAATGTATCTAGAGTCGAGGAAAAAAAGATTTATCAGCACTTGGCAACGTTAGAGACATTTCAACTACCTACATAAGATTTAAAACCATACGAGTTTTCTTAGTAACCAAATGTAGTAGGATCAAACAATTATCTCATGAGATTAGTCGAGTTGCATGTAACCTTTACAGTTAAGTCATTAACTCGGTTTTTGGCCTCCTCTACTTCTCCACTAGACAAAGAAGTGTTTGCAACCATCTGGAAATCCAAAAGCCCAAAGAGGGTAAATGTACTCACTTGGATAATGGTAAATGGCTCTTTGAATTGTTCAACAGTTCTTCAAAGAAAGCATCCGAAGCACTTCGTTTCCCCCTCAATTTGCTTCCTATGTTTATCAGCGACATATACTTTGCAGCATATTTTCTTTGATTGCCAATTCTCACGGCAATGTTGGCTAAAACTAGTCTCGATTTTTTATGTTCATTGGGTTTTCCACAAATCGTTCAAAGATAACGCTCTCCAAGTACTCATAGGGTCTTCTTTAGCTCCAAAAGCTAAATTATTGTGGTCTAACGCGGTGAAACCTTTACTCTCTGAAATCTGGTTTGAAAGAAACCAACGTGTCTTCCAAGACAAGCACCTCTCACGGTCTGATCGTTTTGACTTAATTCGCCTCAAGGCTTCTTCCTGGTGTGCTCTTTCCAAGCTATTCTCAGATTATTCTTTTCAACAACTAAGTCTGAATTGGAGTGCTCTTATCTTTGCTCCGTAATCTAATGTTCATTTTTTAATTGTTTTTTCGTTCCTCTATGGAGCTTGTACTTTCAATATTGTTATTTTTGTTCCTTTGTGGAACTTGTATTATTATTATTATTATTATATTTATTCCCGCTCCTCTGTGGAGCTTGTATTTTTTAGCATTAGTCTCTTTTCATCTCGTCAATGAAAAGTTGCGTTTCTTGTTTCAAAAAAATATCAACTAAGGAACAACATTAGGGAAATTTTAGGAGATTCAACAAAATTATAAGGACTAAATTGAAACTTAAAAAATATACACGATTAAAATGCTAATTTGACGCAAAAGTAAAATAAGTAATTAATAAAATGGTGAGAAAAAACACGCTGTCGATACACATGGTCTTTTAGTAGTTGCATGTGCCTCATCATACGTTTTCGTTTCTCTTTCACTTCGGTCCTTCGTCTACTGGTGTCGGGTCCTTTGTTTTTACGACCAGCCACTGCATCAACAACCCACCAGGTTCTTTTTCCTTGGCCAGGAATCCTCATTTATGCTATGGTTCTTTGATTGTGTTCGATCATTTCCTCTTGTAAATTTAAAGCTTGTTTAATTTTGTTGAATTTTGTGTTGAAAATCTAAAATTTTGGATTGAACGTTCTTGTTTTTTTTTTTGAACAAGAAACAAAACTTTTCATTGATATAATGAAAGGAGACTATTGCTCAAAAGAAACAAACTCCACACAGGAGTGAAATAAAGCGATAAAAAGTAACAGTACAAGAAATAAGCAAATATGAAAGCATTCCAATTTAAGTTAATATCTTGCAATGAGTAACAATACAAGAAATAACGTTCTTGTGAATCTGTTTGATAATTGATTGAGAGAAGACCCATCGATTTTAGTATTGGCTTCAAGGTTTACACGATGGCGAAATGAGTGTAATGAATATGGGAATTGAATGTTGATTGTGTTAGATTTATGTGTAATTCGGGGATTTGGGAATTCTTAATCTTATTGTTGACTTTTTGTATTCTTGCAGAATTGATCTGGGTTGTTGAATCCGTAGAGCGAATTTGGATAGAGAGATTTTATTGAATTAGAGTAGGAAAACCTGGTTTTTTAGAATCTGGTTGATCAATGACAATTCTTGTGCCTCCAGGGGCACCTCGGCCCAATGAAAGCAATAGCAATCAAGCTTCACCACCACCTCCTAATTACTACCCCAATTCTCAACCAAATCCTGGTTCTTTAGCTAATAATTTTCAAAATATGAATCTCAATCGACCTCCTTCAATGCCTAATTCATTCCCCAGACCTCCATTTGGCCAATCACCACCTTTTCCTTCGTCAGTATCCCCGCCAACTGAGATATCTGGCGTGCCTCCTCCATTTTCACGGCCAGGTCCACCTCAAGCTTCAATTGCCCGACCTAATATGCCTTCATCAGGGCCTCCACCATCTGCAATACCTCCCAACATGACTCCAATGAGACCCAGTGGGCCGCCTGTTGGACAACAGTCTCCTTTATTATCTAGGCCACCTCCCCCAGGTGTTGGGGCTCCTGGTCAACCTGCTTATAGGCCACCTTCCAGCACCGTTCTCTCCTCAGGTTTGTCCAGTAGTTCAGTTACACCTCCTTTTGGTCCACGTCCAAGTGCAACCTTCCCCTCTTCTGTTAGCAGCCCAAGCATGCTTCCACCAAGTGCTCAGAGTGGTGCGTTGAGTAATGGCCCTCCAACATTCGTGCAAAACAACTTCCCCGGTGGGCCGCGTTTTCCTCCAGCAGTCAATGCACCACAAGGTCCTCCACCAATGTCAACATCTGTTCGGGCTCCATTTATGCATTCTATTTCAGGTGGCCCTGGATTTTCTGCTCCACCAGGTCTTCCCGGGCAACCAGCACCACCATTTCAGTCGACATCTCAAGGAGTATCGCCACCTTCAGATTCCTCGTTTGGTCCACCAACATGGCCAATGCAGCCTGGTCAGGTACCCACCATTCTTTTTTATCTTATTATTATTGTGCAATGACCATTTTGTGTTATTCTGTTAAAGACTTAAAGGTGTCAGGTGTCGTATGATGACCAACCTTTTATTAGTTTATTTGTGTAATGTGCATTTCGTCAGGTGAAGTACTGTCGCTCGCTCTCTAAAATATCCAATGCAAGGAAGTTTTTTTTATTTTTTCTGGATAGGAAACAGATTTCATTTGAGTGGGTACAAAAAACGAGATGAAAGCCTCTACTTCTAAGGAAGTTCTAACTACATTTTCCAAAAATTGATAGGGAGAGAATCCAATTCTCTGTGTAAATTACTTTTCTAATTGGAACCTGTTTGAGTCTAAAGAGTATATGTAAGTTAGCTTGATGATTTATATTTACGTCTCGAATAGATATCTGACTCCTTCCTTTATGGGTTAATTTATTGAAAAGTAAATAATGTAGCTGAGAGTAACATGTATCATGAAGTATGAAGGCAGTTATTTAGGGGTGTGTATCTTTGCCATTTTTTTGGGAAAAAGGCAGAGTCCTTTGGTAGGCGTGTCTTTGCTATTTGTTTGGGGTTTGTGAATTGAGAGGAATAGTAGGACTTTTAGGGGTGTGGAGAGACCTACGTGTGAGGTTTGGGATATTGTGCATTTTAATACCTTGTTGTGGGCGTCGGTCTATCCTTTGTTTTGTAATTTGTTTTGAAAAGGAAACAAATCTTTTCATCAATGAAGAAGAGGGAGCCAATACAACAATATAAATAGACAAAATGTAGACCAAAAGCAGATAAAAAAAAACTAATAACAGAAGTAAAAGTAAACAACCAACAAGAACCAAAAAGAAACTACCAGAAGACCTCCCAGTTATTGGACATGCACTTTATAGGCATATGGTACCCATACTCTACTATATAACTCTCAATTTTAGATGCGAGGAGAGATTTTTTGGATTTATGGTTGAACTGCTTAAAGTCAATTATTTATTGACCGATTTGTTTAAAAACAGAAAACGCTTGGAAAAAATGAGGTAGAAGTTGTCCATTGTACAACTTCTTTCAGTTGTGCTTTTTCAGACACATGTTTCAATTATGTATCACTTACTTTTTTTCTTGCCCATATTTTTGTTATTTCATTTGTCTTAATGAAAGCTGGGTCCCTCGTTTGAAAAACAAACTTGATTATTTTTCTTATTTGAACACAAGGTGGCAGCTCCTCCACCTATTACTGGTCAATTGCAGCCGCCTAGAATGTTTGGGATGCCGCCACCTCCACGTAACCAATCTATGACTACCATCTCACCTGCTATTGGTCAAACTGGTTCTCCAGCAGCCACACAATCAAAAATTGATCCAAATCAAATACCAAGGCCTGTTCCAAATTCATCAGTCGTCCTGTTTGACACTCGTCAAGGCAACCAGGCCAATCTGCCACCGGTACTTTCTCGATATACATGGTGTTAATTATGTTCTCCTTTTTATTTACCCCTTTGTTTGATTTCTTATCCTAGTGATTTTACCTTATAGTGTTGTTGCATGAACATGAATTTCAAATTTATTTACTGCTGCTGGTGTTTGTTTCTTTCAAGCTTTAATTGTTATAGTTTTCTTTCTTTTCACTTTGTTAAGCTTGCATCAAGTGAGTATATTGTGAGAGACACTGGGAATTGCAGTCCACGTTTTATGAGGTGCACCATTGGTCAGGTGAATGACTAGTATTCATTTTTATCTTTTGCTTAATATTCTAGTTGATGGCTGCCTTGTAAAATGTCCGTATCTTGATATCATATGGTCATTGACTTTTCATAACCTTTCAGATCCCATGTACCGCTGATCTTTTAAATACATCAGCCATGCAGTTAGCTTTGCTAGTCCAACCATTTGCTGTTCTTTATCCTTCTGAGGAGCCCATTCAAGTATGTAATGCATCCCTTTTTTGCTATTCTTTATAAAGATGTAACAATAGCAGTTAGAGTGTAAATTTAGTTCTTTTTCTTCCTCCGTTATTATTTTTTTTGAAACAAGAAACACAACTTTTCATTGATGAAATGAAAAAAGACTAATGCTCAAAAAGTACAAGTTCCACATAGGAGCAGAAAAAAACAATAATGAAAATACAAGCTCCACAGAGGAACGGAAAAACAATTACGAAGTTAAAATAAAAATTACAAAGCAAAGATAAGAGCATTCCAATTCGGACAAAGTTGTTGATAAGAATAATCTGAGAATAGCTTGGAAAGAGCGCACCAGGAAGAAGCCTTGGGTCGAACCGAGTCAAAATGATCAGACCATGAGAGGTGCTTATCTTGGAAGAGACGTTGGTTCCTTTCAAACCAAAGTTCAGAAAGTAGAGCTTTCACCACATTAGACCACAATAACTTAGCTTTTGGACCTAAAGAAGGCCCTATGAGAACTTGGAGAACATTATCTTTAAAAGAGTTGGAGAAACCCCAATGGATATTAAAAATCGAGAATAATTTGAGCCAACATTGCCGAGAATACGGGCAATCAAAGAAAGTATGTTGCAAAGTATCTGCAGCTGATAAGCAAATGAAGCAAATTGAGGGGGGATAAAAAGTGCTTCGGGTGCTTTCTTTGGAGAACTGCTGAACAATTCAAAGAACCATTTAACATTATCCATGTGAGTACTAACCCTCTTAGGGCTTTTGGATTTCCAGATGGTTGAAAAAACTTCTTTGTCTAATGAAGAAGTGGAAGAGGCCAAAAAACGAGTTAATGACTTAACTGTAAACATGCCCGAGTTTTCAAGAGACCACCGTCTAGAGTCCAATGAAGAACCAACTTGGAAGGCCGAAATACAAGATAAAAGCTGCTGAAAATCCAAAACTTCTTCATCTTTAAGAAGCCTACAGAAAACAAGGTGCCAAAGGAAGTAGCCACATCCCTCTTTACCAAGGATGTACAGGCTTCCCGGTAATGTCGATTGGTCCCCCATCAGTAGTGATCAAACAAGTTTTCTCGAAGTGGAGTTTACAGAGGAAGAGGTCTATCTTGCACTTTCATATATGGGTTCTTGCAAGTCCCATGGTCCCCCATCAGTAGTGATCAAACAAGTTTTCTCGAAGTGGAATTTACAGAGGAGGAGGTCTATCTTGCACTTTCATATATGGGTTCTTGCAAGTCCCATGGTCCGGATGGATTCACAACAGAATTCTTTAAATTCTCTTGGCCCTTCGTCAAGCGTGATATTATGGCTATGGTCTGTGACTTCTTTAACTCAGGTATCATTAACGCTACGATTGGAAGTCCTTGGGTAAGAGAGAGTTGGATCTTGAAAAAGCCTTTGATATGGTGGATTGGGATTTCTTGGACGCTATCCTCCAGGCAAAAGGCTTCGGCCCCCTTTGGCAAAAATAGATCCGTGGTTGCATCTCTAGTGTCAATTACTCGATTATCATCAATGGTCGCCCTAGAGGTAAAATCATCCCGAGTCGTGACATTCGTCAAGGTGAGGATCCTCTTTCTCCATTCTTGTTTATTCTTGTAGCTGATTGCTTGAGCCGATTGCTCATTCATGGGACAAGTATGAGAAAAATTGTATCGCACCCAGTTGGCAGTTCATCCCTTGGCCTGAATCATTTACAGTTTGCTGATGACACTCTCCTTTTCTCTGTCTTTGATCACGAGGCTTTGAAAAATCTGTTTGCCTTTATCAGAATTTTTGAGCTTTCATCTGGGCTGAATGTCAACTTAGCTAAGAGTGATTTGTTGGGAATACATATCGATTCTGAGGAAATGGACTTCTTGTGACCACTTTTGGGTGCAGACAGGGTTCTTGGCCTTCTATGTACCTTGGGCTTCCTTTAGGAGGAAATCCGAAATCCACAAACTTTTGGCTCCCGATTATCGAGCAGGTTCAACAAAAGCTACACAATTGGAAATACGCTTACATATCGAAAGGAGGTAGACTTACTCTTATCCAATCTGTCCTTTCCAGCATGCCCACTTATTATCTTTCGGTCGTTAGAATGCCTCACAAGGTAGCTATTGCACTCGACAAGATCATCCAAAATTTTTTATGGGAAGGATCCAGAGGCGAGGAGGTGTTCATATTGTCAATTGGCAGCAAACACAACTCCCCAAACTTATGGGAGGCCTCAGTATTGGCAATTTTCGGCAACGAAATTTAGCTTTATTGGCTATGTGGATCTGGCGGTTCTTACACGAGGCTGGCGCTCTTTGGCGCAAAATTATTGTGGCCAAATATTATCCTAATGACTCGATTGTTTGGCCTAGTGCTGCTTTTTCCAGATTTTGGAGATGCTAAGCCAATAAGGCCTGTTGTTAAGCCAAATATCTTTCCAAAAACGAATTCTTCTTCCATTAGCTAAGGAAAAAAAACCCATCAATTCCAGCTTTTTCCAGATTTTGGAGATGCTGACCCATGGACTTTTAAGGCTGAAAGATTTATTTCCAGCCGTGTGCCATCCATGAAAAGTGGAGCCATGAATGCTTATGATAACTTTGCACCAAAAAGAACCTTGTTCGGACAGAAACCTCCAACCCAGTTTAGCTAAAAGAGCATTGTTTCTATGTTTCAGTATTTCATCACAAACTTTGAACTTTACAGATTGTTTAGTAGCACGAATTGAAGTTAAAAGAAATCATTGTGGCTTCCTTCCAGCATACATTGAATTTAAAGAAAAAGAAGTTGGAGATTTCTTCCTCCAAATTGAAAATATTTCTTCCATTGATCCTCCTTTGGGAGAATTGGCCCTTGGGGACTTTTCAAATTCCTTTGATCTATTAAGGATACATCAGGCCATGGAAGATGAAGGGTTTTCACCTTATCTCGAGGTAGAAGATATTATTGAAGAGCCCTTTGAAAACAGAGAATTAAATGTTAATTCTGCCCCTTCAGTTCTCGAAACAATTATGTTGCCTCCTCCAATAAATCAGACTATGGCAGATGAGAGGTCTTTTACACACCTCGAAGAAGGAGAAATTCCAGAAAATGATAATATAGCAAGTGCAACAACATTAATTGTGTAGACTTTAGGTTCGGAATCCGAAAGACAGAAGCTTTCACTTAAGAGGCCTTTGAAAACAACGAAATTTCATTAAAGACAGCAACAAATGATAATCTCCCAACAGGTGCAATCCCCATTTTATCTCCATTGTCACATACTTCATTTAATAGCAACATTGATTCTCTTAATACATCCTTTGGTCTTCCCAATAATGGTTTCAACTTTACATCTCCCGATGAAGTAATGACTAGCCCACAAAGTGTTCGCGAAGTTCAAAACAACTTTGTAGAAACTTTTTCTCAATTTTACACGAGAAAAAAAGGTGAACCCAATGAGATTTTTGAGCCAAATTTCCTCAATTCATCAATCAAGAGAATGGCTAGCTCTCAAAAAGTCACATTGATTGCAACGGAATTCGAAGAGACAATTACAAATGAGAATCATTGCGAGGAAGGCCCAAAGGCAATAGAGGATACATCCATTGAGCCCCTTGAGTTGCCCCATAAAGCTCTTAAACCAATCATTAAAGTTGATGATTCATATATCAACACAAGGAAAAAGGTCTCGGAAATCACTATTCCAATCATGATAGATGGTTCTCTCTTCAATTATGATTTTATAGAAAAATCTGTTTCAAGTTTAATGATGCCTTCAAAAATTAAATTCAATCAGCCTTCAAGGCTCCCAAATATTCCAATTATTACAGATGTTGCAACACTTCCAGATCATTAAAGTTGATGATTCATATATCAACACAAGGAAAAAAGTCTCGGAAACTATTCCAATCATGACAGATGGTTCTCTCTTCAATTCTGATTTTATAGAAGAATCTGTTTCAAGTTTAATGATGCCTTCAAAAAATAAATTCAATCAGCCTTCAAGGCTCCCAAATATTCCAATTATTACAGATGTTGCAACACTTCCAGAACATTCTCAACAAAATGTTTTATTGACTAAATGGATCATCCACTCTACTAGTACATCATCAAAGTCTCAAGACACCTCTTCATTAAGAACTCAATTTTCAGATTCAGATATAAGTCTGAGTAGCATTGAAACAAACTCTAATTTTCCTTCTATTGAAACAAATGCAGAGATTCCTTTGGAAGACATAGGCATAAAAACCTTATTCAATGAAGAAGAATTTCATGATACACACATTGGGGTAGTACAACCAGAGAAGGAGAACTTATCCTCAAATACTCCAACATCAAAAGCAAATTTTAGCCCACTGGAAAAAGGTGATCTCACATCTTATTTCAAAGAGTGTGGCTTAGATATTGTAACAATCATTCCAAGAAGTTAAGCTATGAAGATTATCTCATGGAACACAAGAGGCCTAAAAAATCAAACAAAAAGGTTAGCTCTGAAGAAATTTTTAATACAACATTGTCCAGGTTTGGTGCTAATTCAAGAAACAAAGACAGTGACTTTCGATTATCGACTCATTAAGTCCTTATGGAGCTCCAAGGATGTCGGTTGGTCTTGTGTAGATTCTGTTGGCCAATCAGGAGGCCTTTTAATCTTGTGGGATGAAAGAAAGGTAAATGTTTTAAATGTTCTCAAAGGAAGATTCTCTATCACAATTAAAATTTCTTTCCAATCAAAGTCAGTATGTTGGATTACAAATGTTTATGGTCCAAATGATTACCGAGAGAAAACATTTTTCTGGAATGAGCTTCGATCAACCTATGCTACATGTGATGGCCCTTGGTGTTTAGGTGGTGATTTCAACATCATTCGTTGGGCTCATGAAAGGAGCCCGATAAGAAGAGCAAATAAAGATATGAAAGCGTTTAATGACATTATTGAAGAGCTAGGCATTCTGGAACTTCCATTATCAAATGCTAAGTTTACTTGGTCCAAATCAGGAGAGGGCAAAAGCCATTCCTTGCTTGATCGATTTTTTATTACTAAGGATTGGGACTCAATCTTTGGTAATTGATTAATGTGCAAATCGATTAGTTCGCACTATATCAGATCATTTTCCAATTGTTCTTGAGGCTGGAAATTTCATTTGGGGCCCCTCCCCTTTTCGGTTTTACAATTCTTGGCTGATGGAAAAAGATTGTGTTGAGATTATCAAAAAAGTCATTTCTTGAGATAAATCTTTTGGCTGGGCCGCAGTAGCTATTGATAAAAAGCTAAGGGTAATAAAAGAAGAAGTGAGGAAATGGAATGCTGAGCAAGTCTCAAAAAACAAGGCAGCGACAAGAAATCTATTAGCAGAAATTGAATCTCTTGATCAAAGAGCTGAAAACAATCCTCTATCTTCAATTGAATGTAGTGCTCGTACTTTGGCTCAAAGTGAGCTGTTAAATCTTTACACAATTGAAGAAAGAAATCTACTTCAGAAATGTAAGATAAAATGGCTGGAATCTGGAGATGAAATCACTGGTTTTTTTGACCGATATTTGGCAGAAAAAAAAAAAAAAAGTTTGATTACTGAGCTCCAATCAGTTGATGGTGTTTCCTTGCTGTCCTACAGGGATATTGAAAAAGAGATCGTGGGTTTTTTCTCATCCTTATACACCAAACTTCCAGAGCCACGAGCTCTCCCTTCCAACATTCAATGGACAATGGTTTGTCCTAGTGATAACAGAAGGTTAATTGCACCTTTTACAGAGGAGGAAATCTGGAAAGCAGTCAATGGTCTTGGCAAAAATAAAGCTCCCGGTCCAGATGGTTTCACCATCGAATTCTTTATCAAGTTTTGGGATTACTTCAAGAAATACTTCTCTAGGCTGTTTAAAGACTTTCACGGTGACGGTATTGTGAATTCTCATTTGGAAGAAAATTTCATTTGCCTTATTCATAAAAAGGATATCATCTCTTCGGTCAAAGATTTTAGACCTATTAGTCTCACTTCCTCTTCTTACAAGATACTAGCAAAAGTATTGGCTGAACGTTTGAAATGTGTAATGGCATCTATTAGATCCAATTCTCAAAGTGCATTCATTGAAGGAAGGCAAATTCTGGATCCTATTTTAATTGCCAATGAAATGGTAGAGGAGTATAGAGTGAAAAACAAAAATGGGTGGATTTTGAAGCTTGATATTGAAAAACCTTTTGATTCGGTTGATTGGGATTTTCTCGAGCAAGTTATGATTCAGAAGTGTTTTGCACCTAAGTGGATCCTTTGGATCAAAGGCTGTATCCGAGATCCGAGATTCTCCATTTTTATAAACGGGTCGGTCTAGAGGAATGATCTTTGCTTCCAGAGGAATTAGACAAGGCGATCCTCTTTCTCCCTTTCTTTTTCTTTTGGTTAGTGAAGTCCTTACAACATTGGTAAAGAATATATATGATAAAGGTCTTTTTGAGGTCTTTTTGAGGGTTTCAAAGTTGGGGCTGCAAAAGTTCACATTCCTATTCTTCAATTCGCGGATGACACACTTCTGTTTTGTAAGAATGACGACTCGATGCTAGATATTTTACTAAGAACAGTGAAAGCATTTGAGAGTCTTTCGGGTCTCAAGGTTAATTGGCAAAAGTCCTCCATTTGTGGTGTCAACATTGATAGTTCTAAGCTACAATCGGTTTCAACTCAACTAAACTGCAAAATTGAAGTTTTGCCTTTTTTATACCTTGGACTTCCCTTGGGAGGACGTCCAAAGAATGTCTCTTTTTGGCAGCCAATTCTTGATAAAGTGGCCAAGAAACTTGATCGATGGAAAATATATTCTTTATGAAGAGGAGGAAGGCTTACTCTTTGCCAATCGATGCTCTCCAATCTTCCAACCTACTATATGTCGGTTTTTCTTATGCCTTTTAGTATTTGTTTGGAACTTGAAAGACTTATGAGAAATTTCTTTTGGGAAGGCAATAATGGAGGCAAGGTATCGCACCTAGTTCGTTGGAAGGTAACTTCAAATTCTCAATTGAATGGAGGTCTAAGTATTGGTGGGTTGAGAAATAAAAATAAGGCTTTATTAGCTAAATGGGGTTGGCGGTTTTCTATGGAGCATGATCATCACACTTTATGGAAAATGGTGATTTCCAGCATTCATGGATTTGATTTTATTTGAGTGGCACACTATTGAGAATTCTAATTTTAGCCTCCGAAGCCCATGGAAAAGAATTTCAAGGTACTGGAAATCAGTGAAAAACTTCGCTCCTTTCGCTTTAGGGAGCGGCTCCAAAACATCTTTTTGGCACGACACTTGGCTTGGTGAAATTTCCTTGAAATTGGGTTTTCCATGTCTATTTAAGATATCGTCTCTCCCAAATGGATCAATTCTGAACTTATGGGATCCAGTACATAGAGTTTGGAACTTGACATTTCGAAGACTTCTCAAAGAAGAGGAAATTTCAGATTTTACAAGGCTCCTTGAAGCCCTTAGTGTTTCCCAAGTTGGTTCCGAAGTTGACTCAAGAAAGTGGAAATTAGAAGACTCAGGAGTATTCTCAGTAAAATCACTTTCAAACAAGCTGAATGTCTTTGCCCTTTGTCGTCAGATTTATTTTCAGCAGTATGGAAGTCAAAGAGCCCGAAGCAAATCAGTATTCTCTCATGAATTTTATTAAACAACAGCCTTAATACAGTAGAAGTTCTTCAGAAAAAATTGCCTAACCTCAATTTGCAGCCCTTTGTTTTCTATGTCGAGCTAACAAGGAATCATTGCAACATCTTCTATTCGAGTGTACTTTTTCTCAAGCATGCTGGTTTAAGCTCTTAAGTGCTTTTAATCTTCATTGGACGTTCTCCTCAAATGTTAAGGACAATGTTAATCAACTACTATTGGGCCCTCTTCTTCCTCCTCGACCTCTTTTGCTATGGATAAATGGGGTCAAGGCTCTCCTCTCGAAAATTTGGTTGGAAAGGAATTCTAGAATTTTTGAAGAAGTTCAAAGTTCTTGGTTTGTTCGTTATGAATCAGCTCATCTCAAAGCCTCTCTTTGGTGTTCTCTCTCAAGCTCCTTCAAAGATTTCTCTTTGCAAGACATCAACCTAAATTGGAATGCTTTTATTTTTCCCTTGTAAAATCCATGTTCTGTTTTAAGTTATTGTCTTTTATTGCTTTTATTTCACTCCTCTATGGAGTTTGTTTCCTTTGAGCATTAGTCTCCTTTCATTATATCAATGAAATAGTTTGTTTCTTGTTCAAAAAAAAAAAAAAATGTTTCAAACCTCTAATACCAAGGCCACATTCAGACTGGAATTTGGGTTCACTAAATGATTGACTTTACCACCCTCTTGATCTCTCCACTTTTAAACTGATTTCGGAAGGCATGGAGAAAAGGGTCAATTAATATAAAGGAATGCTGGATAAAACCGAGTGGCAAAGAGTCAAACGACCACCATTAGATAAATTAAATCTCTTCTAACGGTCAAGTTTTTTTTTTCAATCTTATCTAAAACTGGCTACCAAAAGGAAGGAGAGATCTTGGGGTGACCGCCCAGAGGGAGACCGAGATACATAAAGGGCAATCGTTCAACTTTACAATGCAAACGAGAAGAAACAAGCTGGATTTCTAATACATCCACATTTAGCCCACACAATGCTGATTTTTCCCAGTTAACTTTCAGACTAGAACACCATTTGAATAATTCAATTAAGTGGATGAAGGAATTTAGCATGGCATCATCATACTTGCAAAAAATAAGTGTATCATCGGCAAACTGGAGAATAGGAACATGAACTTTATCTTTGCCAACCACAAACCCTTCAAAGGCACCTTTGGAAAATGCGAGATCAATGAGGCCACTTAAGACTTCACTTACTAGTAGAAATAAAAAAACCATGCGAAGCCTCCCATTAATAAAGATGGAAAACTTGGGATGTTGAACACATCCATCAATCCATTCGATCCACTTTTCATCAAAGGCCTTAAGCTTCATTACTTTAGATAAGAAATCCCAATCCACACAGTCGAAAACTTTTTCTAAGTCAAGCTTTTTCTTCCTCCGTTATTATTGTTATTTTTATAATGGAGTGTAAACTTAGTTCACATCTCATTATTTCCTCATTAAAAAGTTTGTTTATCATGGTCAGGCGATTATTTACTTTAGGCTGTCATGCTGCCTAGTATCTAATTAAACATACTTTAAAGGGGTGCAACACGATGATCTAATTAAACAGATTAGCAACTATCAAAACCAATCAGCAAACTAATCCAGCAAAACGATAGACTTGAACAGAAAATTACACGATTAACCTTATCCTACTATATCAGCCTTCAAATGAGTTTATTTGTTACGCAATGGTTATAAATACATTCTTACTGGTTTTTTTAACATATTATATACTAGGAGAATATTGTTGCAAACTTTTGGTTTTTTATCTTGTCAACTGGGTGAATTTTATTAAACAGTGTTTCCGTTTGTTTATTCAGTGGATTTTATATTATAGGTTGTAGATTTTGGGGAAAGTGGGCCAGTCCGATGTTCTCGCTGCAAAGGCTATATAAATCCTTTTATGAAGTTCATTGATCAGGGAAGACGATTTATCTGTAACATATGTGGTTAGTAAAGATGTTGCTACCTTTTTTAGTGGGATATTTTCATCTTGTTTTTCTTAAAGCTTGGATATTTGTTGTTTGATTGAATTGTTACTGTTTCCTATCAAAAAAGAAAAAAAAGCAAACAAAAAATAGGACTGCCATTCATCATTTCTGCAACTAGGTTTATATACCATCTTTGTATATTTTCTGGATACGTGATGTCACTCTTGGTAATTTTCTGGTTAAGGACGTTCCTTTGAGGCTCATTACCTTTCTGGCTTCTTTGCTTTCAATCACCTCCTTAGTTGTTATAAAATACATAATGCTGCTTTATGTCGAATGTCAAATGATTTCTTTCATGTGTGAAATTCTATTCGTCATTTCCTCAGTAATGCCTTTTTCAGGTTTTACTGATGAGACGCCTCGTGAATACCACTGTAATCTTGGTCCAGATGGTAGAAGAAGAGATGCTGATGAAAGGCCCGAACTGTGTAGGGGAACAGTAGAATTCGTTGCTTCTAAAGAATACATGGTATAGTAGTTGGTTTATGATACTCCATTAGCGTGTAGTTTAATTTTGTTTCTTCTCCTAGCTGTTTGGTCATTGATTTTTAATGGATGTAGACCAATTTGCTCTTTTTTTGATAAGAAACAAACGGCTGTATTATAAACAAAAGACGAGAGAAACAGCCTAAAGGCCAGGGGATGAGGAAGCCCCTGCCAACAAAAGCTAAGCCATCAAAGCCTTCCAGTCATTCAAAATCCCGAGGAGACTATAATTACAAAAGATTTTTTTTGTCGTTACACCACCAAGAAGTAGTATACTGTACATTGCTCCAAAGATTGTCAACTGACTAGATGTAGACCAATTTCTATTATGAGCCACATGATTTGTGCTTGCCAAAGGGGAAAGCTTCCACTTATATATTATCATTTGGGACTTGTCTAGGAATTATTTCTGATATTTTATTTTACTCTATGCCAAATAACATCTTCTCTAAAGTGTTTCAACTCGGTTTGGTTGTCTGTTTGGCTTTTCCAGACTTGGTTTGAGCTCCGGGAGTCTCTAGCCTCTTGTTTTTTTTGCGGGTTTCAGTTAAAATAATTGAAGTTTTGCTGTGTTAGTCTTCTTTACTTTATCACTTGGCATCTTTAGTTCTTGGTGGAGTTTATCACTTCTTTGTTTTCAAGAGTTGGTGGTGGCTGAAGAGTCTTTTATTAGTGTATTCCTTAATGCCTCTTCATTTTCAATTGGTGTTTTGTGTCAAGAGCAGTTGGTGGAAGTTGAATCTCTTAATGTTGTTTTAGTTGGTAAAGGCATAGTTTTTGCTTGAAGCTATGGTGGTGGCTGAAGTGTCATTCAATGCTGATTCGTTGGTATATGCGGAGTTTTTAAAAAGAACAGATGGTGGAAGTTGGTTAAAGCTGCTAAGTGAATGGGTGCTTTGCATTAAAAGTTGGTGGTGGCTGAAGAGTTTTATAATGGTGTTTTCTTGCTTGCCTCTTCAAATTCATTGGTTCAGTTGGAGATTTAACTTTGGCAGATAACTGGTTGCTGGTTTTCATTTTGATGTGGTAGGATAAGGGTTAAATTCATATTACTCATGTCTAATCCTTGGTTAATCCTTTTAGTTTCCTTTGAGATTTTTTAGTTTACTTTTCATTCTCTATAAATAGAGAATCCCTCTCATGTATTCATGAACTTTTCATTCATAATAAGATTCTTAGATAGATTTCTTGGAGAGAACACTCCTAGTCACTTAGGCTACATCACATTTGGAGTTTTCTCTTTGGCAGTCAAAATGGTTGCTGGTTCTGTTGCTGTTTTTGGTTCTTGGTTCTGTTGCTTTTTTTTTGGTGGCTGTTTTATCTTGATTGATTGTTTGATGAATTCTTAATTGTTTTTTTTGAAAAGGAATCAGTGACAATTTCATTGATAAAATGAAATGAATTCTTAATTGTCTCTATTTATTTACTCAAAAAAAAAAAAAAATTGTCTCTATTTATTGCTTCTTTTTTACTGTTTTCGCTTTCACTCTCTCGTGGAGTTTGTATCCTTTGAGCATTAGTCTCTCTTCATTTCGTCAATGAAAAGTTTCGTTTCTCGTTAAAAAATAACATCTTTTCAGCTTTCTGCATTTTCTTGGTAGCATATGCTATATAACCACTGTAGCTTTTTAGACTTTTTTCCTCCTTGTTTATTCATTTTGATTTTGTAGTTCTATCCATTTGGTTTCCGTTAGGTAGCAAAAGAACCTTATCCTTGGTCCACATGAAATCTGAAACAGGAGGTCAGCTTTGAGCTTCGGAGAACACCAAGGCTAAAAGAAGATAGAAGTTTTTTCTAATAGTTGTTGGTTAAAGAGGTATTTTGCACTTTCTTCAATCAAAACAAAAAACACGTTGACTAGAAGAAAGGGCCATAGCAGGGATTCTTCATTGTAACCTTTCTGTTGTATTCGGGTCTCCCAAAGCTAAATTCCTTGCAAGGAACTTGATCTTCTTAGGCGTCTTTTGCTTTCGTATGACTTCAGTCAGTTGCTTGTTCAACGCAATACTCTTTGCTACAAGGTAATAGAAGAAAGATTTGCTCTAGAGAATGCACCCAAGATTGATCTGAATTCTCAATAGGTCTTGCTTCTTTATCTAAAGTATTCAAATGATTTTTTCCGTATATTTTTGCCATAAGGCTCACTAAGTTCTCGAGCTCTATATCCACCTAGTTTCCTCTCTTTGTCAATTGTCACTCTTGGTTCTCCACGCAGTCTTCATTCACTGTTACTTTTTTGGTTGTCATCACTCATCACGCAGTAGAGTAATGGAAAAAAGAAGGATTACAGATAATAAAATGTTATCCATTTATCCTCCCAAAACCTTATGTTTCTTCCATTACCCATTTTGGGGTGGATGCTTCCACTATCCCTGTAGAGCACCCAAGCTGCTCATCCCTATATTTGCTGTTGGTAACTTTATGTACAAGGAATATTGTTTGAGTGAAAACCTCCATGCCCAAATGGCTAAAATGCGTTGTCTCTGCTCCTTAAATTTCTCAAATCAAGTCCCCTCGTAAAGTAACAACATCCCAACTTACGAAATGACTTCTCTTTTTGGTTTCCCAACTTTATCATAAGTAATATATAGGAAGTAGGTTGGCATGTTTGACAAAACTAATTGAGCTAAGACCATCTTTTTATCCATTGTGGCCGAGCAACTAAATTTTGGAACATGCTGTTTCTTCTTTTGGACGTGATGTGTTTTCGACTACAACGTGGCTCCATTGTGGCCGAGCAACTAAATTTTGGAACATGCTGTTTCTTCTTTTGGACGTGTTGTGTTTTCGACTACAACGTGGCTGATAACCATGTCTTTGTTGTCATTTATCATCTGTTCAGAGACAACACAAAAGTTCTTTGATTCAACATTGTAGTTTTGGGATAAAATATTAATCTATCTTATTAACCTCCTTAATGCCTCAATATATAATACAAGGGACTAAGCTATAAATAGTAAAGAATAAACAACTAAAAGATATGAGAATATAATCTAATCTAAATAAGGATAAAATAACTCTAAGAGTGAAAGAAATCTACAAACATTATTAGAAGTATCTCGTGGTGTGCATGGTTAGAGAGAAATCACACATATTTACTGAAGGCAAAGATAGAGGTTTTTATCCTTTATGGATCGGACCATGTCCTTTATTACCAGTACCACTGTTTTGTGTTCGCAAAGATTTTTGTAATTATTCTCTAAATGATATCTTGGCTTATTGGAAGGCTTTCTTGTAACCTCTATTGGCTTTCCACCCTTTTATCTTGCATATTTAATTCATCTATGAAATATCATGTTTCTAATTATTAAAAAAAAATAAAAATTGAGCTAGTGGTAAGCAGGAATCGGTCATGTTTTTTTGCTTTCTCTTGGTGTCTCAACTCCAAGCTCTTTTGTCTATACATGCTTATATATATATATATATATACAGTTTTTGATGCATATTTGATCCAGGTGCGTGATCCAATGCCAGCTGTTTATTTTTTCCTCATCGATGTATCCATGAATGCTATACAAACTGGTGCCACTGCCGCAGCGTGCAGTGCAATAAGTCAAGTTATTTCTGATCTTCCTGTAAGTTCTACATTTGAACGGGTACATGATATATGCATGTGTTTATAATTCATAGCTGTCAATGGTACTTTGTGGTATTTGTACTTCTTTCTACGAGGGTTTATGTTTTTTTTTCTTGTGGTATGCAAATGTGATCCATGACCACAAAGAATTGGTATCACATCACCCTTAATTTTTTTTTCTTTTGTTTCTATAATTATTTAAACTCGTCTGAAATAATAGCATTGGGTTGTTAATATTGTGGAAGAGCAACTTCTTGCGAGTCTGCTTTCTTGTCTACCATAAACCGAAACTGCTCTAATGATAGGCTTTGATATGATTACATTTCTTTTTAAGAAAAAAAAAAAAGGATTACATTTCTTTTTGACAGTTCAATTTTGCCTTTACTTGTTTAAATTTTTAATCCCTTGGTGCTGGGAACTGTTGTATCAGTTTAAGATCGCTAGGCTTTTGTTTTATTCTTTTTGGCATTCAACATTTTGTTTATGTAATTGAACCTTGGACGGATGTCATTCTAAAGTTTGTCTGTCTCTATAGTTTTGCTATCTTCTGATGGAGGTACCTTGTGTGACCTATGCTTAATTGTTATATTGTTCTCTCAGGGTTTGTCCTGTCTCTTTTAAGTGACTCCATTTTCTTTTCTGGTGTTGATTGCCATTTTTGTTAATTGGACTCTTTATAATAATTTAAATGCTATGAGAAATTTGGTAAAGTTCTTTCTATGTAATCCAGCAATCTTTTACTGCAAAGGTTTCAATTCTTGAGTGCCCCTTGATAAATTGGACCCTGTATGAAATCTAAGCACGATGTCACTTCGAGGTTGAGAAACTTGGCCATTTTCAAATTTTTTCTATATGTTTTGTCTTTATTTTCCAAATAATTTGCTTTTCCCCCCTTAAGAGTGTTATTTTATTTATCATTGTGTCTTATTTTTCTTTTTCCCGTGTGTTTTAGTGTGTGGCGGTTGGATTTGGCTAATATGTTTACAAATAGGATCTATGCCGATAACCGTGGCAAAAATTTGATTTTTTTCTTCTTCCTGTTTTATCCATCTTCAGCATTCTATGAGCTTTCTTTTCTCTATCCTCGTGACTGATGACAATGTGATGTTTTAGGAAGGCCCTCGTACATTTGTTGGGATTGCAACATTTGACTCAACAATTCACTTCTACAATCTGAAACGTGCACTACAACAGGTCACATTTCGATCCTTGTTATCTTTCTCAATTTTAGGCCTTTTGTTAAAGCTAAGGTGTCTTGTTGATGGATGTAATAACTAATATTTAGAAGATAGATGAAAAAGAAACTAACTCATTTCATAAAATAAATGTCGATTGAGTGAGATATTTGTGGCTCTACTGGCTTCTTGTAATTTTTTTTTTGAAACATTTAACTCATCATTTTATTTCGAACGTAGCCTTGGATAAGCGAAACCTCCTCAAGGATTAGTCAGTTGAGGTGAGCCATGAGCAATAATGCATACGTCCCTTTTTTTGGACATCGGATGCTCGTAAAAGAAAAAAAAATCCCATCCTACTAGAGGACACGTGAACAAACTTGTTGGCAGTGTCATCGACAAGCTTTACAGGGGCCAGGATCCCAGAAGCGAATGACTTCGGAGTTAGATGCATATTCGTGAGATGTGTAAGCACGTCAGATCTCGTGTCCATCGGAGTTCTGACTGACGCTCCGCGTTGGCGTATGATGACTCGCCAAATTCATATGCAAGGGTAACAAATTGAAAATGTCTCTAAATGTACTATAGAGGGAGACATGGTGTCAACTCTCCACCACCCCTGGGCCTTAGGGCTTAAGTGAGCTACCCTGTGGCACATACGTGTGTCATGGCTTGGGCGAGCGTTTGCAAGACTAGTATTCTTGGACGTTTTCTTTTAGACTGAAATCTAAAGGACAGTATCGGACGACACGGGTATGCCGGTATTGCGCCCTAGTCCATGAGCCAGAGGTTGAGTCATATAGACGGCCTTCGGTACGGTATGCCAAAATGACTCGACATGGACATGATAGAGTTCATGTCCCGTCAAGGTTTGAGAGGAAGGACAAGTCTCAGGGGCTGGTTGTCGGTAAGGGTGTCCGAGTGAACAACGAGGACATATGCCATCCCGATGCTCGGGGGGACGTCCTAAGACGACAAGATGATGAGACAAGATGCGACATTGTGTTGAGAAGACCTTGGCCTCCGGTAGAGACAAGGTCAAGTCTGAAGACTTGGCCTAGAGTAGAGGTAAGTCAGCTAGAGTCGTGAACGTGAGAGATACACGTATGGGCGACGTGTATGACTGAGTGAAGCTTAGTTCCGTACAAGTGAAGCTCAGTTGAGGACGAAAGAACCTCGCCTAAGGTCCGACGATGCTACAAAGAGTCGTGAAAAGTAGATTGGGGCTTGAGTTCCCTACGGCTGACCATGTTCAAATGAATGTCGTGGCGCTACATGGTTAAAGAAGTTAGACCGTGATACCCAGCCGTGTCTGGCGTCGCCTTCGCCTTTGAAGGAGGCGCGCGCCTGATTGAAATTTACCTCTCGTTGAAGTGTTTTCTCGTCTTTTATCAGAAAAAAAAACCCTATGAACATGAGAAATAGAAGAGTTGGGAGAAGAAAATAATATAAAGATGAAGAATAAGAAGAATCCATAAGTTTTAAGAAGAAAAAGAAGAAGTGAAGAAGAGAAGAAGAATTCGAAGTAGAAGAAGAAGAGTTCGATGAGAAGTAGAAGAAAAGTATGAAAGAATAAGAAGTTGAACTAACAGAAGAATAAAAAGGAAAGTCAGAGAAATTAAAGTTGCATGTTGCATGCACTGACACACGACAAATATTTTTTTTTTTTTTTTTCATATGCTTGTAGAATTGTCTTTTGTTTAATTTCATATGATTGTAGAACTGTCGTTTACCGTATTAAAAAAAAAAACTCTCCTAGAATATCTCTACTTTAATCTAATTTTATTTAATATAAAATAGTTTTATTCATATTTTTATGTTTTTAAAATTAAGTATTTATTATTTTTTACCTATAATATAGTTATAAATAATGTTTATTTAGTATAGTGCGCCTTGCTTCACTCAGGCGACGCTTTTTTGTCGCCTCTCGCCATTGTCGTCTTAGAGTGCGCCTTGCGCTTTGAAAACACTGATTATAGCCCACTAAATGCGCACCCCTACACTTATCGACCCCTTTCCCAAAAGTCCATCATAAGCTTTTCTAAAGATTTGTAAATAAAACAAGGAGCTCTAAAGAGGGAGAAAAAAATCAGCCATCTGATACTTACCAAGACCTAGACCTGACATTGATTCAAAGAAAGCAACAATATGGTTCAGAACCAAGAAAGACTCCTCCTTACTAGAGTTGATAAAAATAGTATCATCCGCGAATTGAAGGTGGGACAGGGGCACCCTTCCCTTACCCACCTCAAAACCCTCCAAAATCCTGCCATCCACCCCTCTCGACACAATCCTACTAAGAATATCCACGACAAGCAGAAAGAGAAAAGGGGAGAGGGCATCAGCCTGGCGCAGACCTCTGGTAGCCTTTATCCTTTCTCTAGGAGGCCGCCCATTAATGAGGATAGAATGCTTCACTAATCAGATGCAACTCCAGATCCAAGAGCGTCATTTATAGCATATGGATTTTATAACTCGGATTGGTTTGGGATTACCTTCCCCTCTTTTGTAATTTCACTAAATGAAATTATTTCTTATAAAAAAAAAAAAAATAGGGAGATTCTTTGATGCATATGGCTTTTATTAGGAAAGCTAGCTAATAGTCTCTGATTTTTTATTTTTTTACTTTTTATTGATGTTCATTTCGTCTTTTCAGCCTTTGATGCTCATAGTCCCTGATGTACAAGATGTTTATACTCCTCTGGAGTCTGATGTTATTGTTCAACTTTCAGAGGTTAGATTTTTCAAAATATTTGATTTCGATGAGGTTGATCATTATATTTTTTACCGCTCCCATTTCCTTAATAATGTTACTTCTTGTTTGTGGGAATAGTGCCGTCAACATTTGGAGTTGTTGCTCGAAAGTATTCCAACAATGTTTCAGAGTAATAAAATCACCGAGTCAGCCTTTGGTGCTGCAATCAAAGTATGTTTTCCATTGCATTTATGATCATTGACTACTCTGCAATTAGTGTTTTTTTTTTTTATTCTGAACAAAAATGTCTTGGGATAATATTGTTTATTTTTTTTTTTGCCTGTCAAACCCCCACCCCCACAAAAAAGAAAAAGAAAGAGAAAAGAGTAGTTATGCAAAACCCATAAGATTTTTTGAAATTATACCTTTAGTTAGTTCTATTTTAAGTGTTAAATGAAAAAAAGGGTGGTTGCAAAATTATAGTAGTCTACTCTACAGAGAGGGAAAAAGCCAGCACAAAAATCCCCTAAACCACCTATACAAAAATTTGCAGGTGCCTCCACTTGTCAGTAGTAAAATTTGAAGAAATTTTTTGAAACTCAACAAAGATAAACAAGAAAGCTGTAGAATGTACTAGGCGTTAGAATCTCAAAAGCATTACCTAAAGACTATCACATGTACTTTGCATTGATATGTCTTATGTTCAAAGGTTTTTTCTCAATGAAAGTTCGGTTATTTAAAAAAAAATAAAAATAAAAAGTTATGCCAAGATCAAATCAAACAATTTCATAAAATGAAAGAGAACTTTGTGTTTTATTTTATTGCCATTTTAACAGATTAGTCGACGGGTATCGTGTGTGTTGATTGCTCAATATTGATCAGCTCCATTAAAAATATTGGCTGCGATTCACTCATCATATAGACTAGATTGATATTACAGTTTGTTCACTAGTCAAAAGCTAGATTTTGTTTTTACTCCTTGTAATGTTTTTTTCCATGCATCTCAGAATTTTTCTTTCTAGGTTGATAAATAGAAAGTGTCTCACTTCTAAATAAATTTTTACTTTATATTATGATAATAATTTTCTTGACATATTTTTAGGCGGCTTTCTTGGCAATGAAAGATACTGGAGGCAAAATTTTGGTATTCCAGTCAGGCAAGTTCATAATGCATATTCTTTTATCGAGGATGTATTGCTATTTGCCTTTATTTTGTTTTTGCTATTGTTTTCTTTAGCAAGACATATAATAGAAAATTATTACTATAATTTGTGCACTGTGCGGCATGGACATGTTACCTTGTTGAGTCAGAGTGTCATGAGCAAGTTGGACAATAGACACTTTAATGACGTGCAAAATATAGTGTTGGATTTCAGTATGCAAATATTTTTATATAATTGTATACATTAAATCGAAACAAGGTGAAATAGGCCAATGGTTTGATGATAACATTATTAAATGCATTAGTAATACATTCACAGTTTTCTTATAAAAAAAGAAAGAAAGAAAGAAAGACAACACATTATTAAATAATATAATAAAACAAAAACCTCTCCAATTAAGCATGCGAGTAAAATATAGGTTAGATACAAGCCACTCATGAAGTGTGAAATAGTTGCTTGTAAGTGAATGGGGATGACGATTGGGTAGGGTTGGTGAGAGAGTTGTGGATAGGGAGAGTGAGGTGGTGAGAATGGGGTTGGTGAGAGAGTTGTGGATAGGGAGAGTGAGGTGGTGAGAATGGGGTTGGTGTTTATCAAAAGCAGGGGAAGTAAAGTGGAGGAGGGGTCCTGAAGATTGAAGAAAGGTCTTATCAATGTGCGTGCAAGGGAGAAAAAATAATTACAAAGAGGAGGTGCATGGGGATTGAGTCATATGGAGGGGGAAAAGACAGAGGTACATAGGGATTGAGTGATAATATGGAGAGGAAGGGGGGTAAGAAACAAGCAAACACAGCACATAAGTTAGGATATTGGAACATGAAGAAAAATAAAAATCTAGGTATGTGTATGTCCTACTATTGATTTTTTTTCTTTCTTATTATTTTGAACTAATTTTCCGGATTATATGATGATTGTACAGGGGCATGAAATTCATATATATTTCACCATGCACATAAATGAAAAAGGCTTCTTTGTCTCTTGCGGCCACATGTTCATGCCAATTACCAATTTCATTTAGTGGAGCTCCATAAAATTTCAATTTTTCATCTGTGACTGAGTTCTTGGATTGGGGTTTTGGTATGATTTGTGCTTCTTGTTTAATATATTTTCGGATTGTGGTGTAGAAATTGGTGAGGTGGGAATAGTGTGAACTTTTTTGCATTTCTTTGCTCGCTAATATCTAAGAGTCCTGTCGTTCTCTTAATTTTTTTTATCTTCACAAGTTAATTGTTTTTATGGTGTATTGCAAATATCACATCAACATTTGACTTTATGTTAGTGCTCCCACGACCCACTTAAAGTAACAGTGCTCTTGGTCTTAGAGACTACTTTTCCAATAATACTTGTTAGAATAGTATTGTAAATATATTAGTTGTAATGTCTTTTACTATCTTTTCCCCCTTTCCCTAATTAGGTTAACCTTGTATATTGTCATATATATATCTCTCTAATGAATGGAATACAACATTCTGATTCTCTCAAACCCTTAGCATTTACATGGTATCAGAGCTAGGGTTTTAGAATTTTTTTTTTTTTGCCGTTAGGGTTTTTCAAGTGGGGGTAGGTTGACGTTTGGGTCTTCATTTAGAGTGACTGTTTGTCAACACCACCCACTTCAGCAGCTGCGCCGCCGTCAGGAGAGGAGACTCGCCGTCGCCGTCCGTCAGAAGGAGCCGCGTGTGAAGCCCACGCGCCGCCGAAAGGATCCGCCTCCGCCGCCACGCGCCGGCGCGTGAGGGCGCGTGCGCCACCCGTTCTCGCTTCCGCCGCCTGGGTTCGTCTCGCAACGTGGTTTCCAGCCTGTCTGTGTATGTAGGTTTGACAAAATCTACTCGGTTTGCCTCTGGTTTGTTATTTTCCCTCGGTTTGGGTTTGTTTTTCGAGTTTTTCAGTTCTGTTTTTTCTGTGTTATGGGTGATAAGACAACCGTAGTTATGTCCGGCATGATACCGATGGTTTCGAAGGTTACAGAAGACAAGTTGAATGGGTCTAACTACTATGCATGGCGATCGAACGTTCGTCATTATATTCGGAGTATTGAGATGGAGGATCACTTGACTAACAAACCACCAACGGATGACAGCAAGAAGACTTGGTTGAGGGACGATTCTAGAATGATCCTACAAATCAAGAATTCGATTGAGAAAGAGGTTGTTGGGCTCGTGAATCACTGCCAATCGGTCAAAGAACTAATGGAATACTTGGAATTTCTCTATTCTGGGAAAGATAACCTCAACAGAATGTTTGAAGTGTGTAAGACCCTCTTTCAACCTGCTCAGAGTGGAAAATCTCTTTTGAGTTATTTTATGGAATGCAAACGGAATTGTGCTGAATTTAGTACTTTGTTGCCCGTGGGTCCTGATGTCAAGGTTCAAACTACCCAACGCGACAAATTGTTCATCATGAGTTTCTTATTTGGTCTTGATCCTCAATATGATATGGCAAAAGATCAAGTTCTTTCTAGTTCAGATGTCTCCTCGTTGGAAGATGCTTTTACTCGTATACTTCGTACAGAAAAGTCCGCACCTTTGGTCCCACCATCTGAGTCGAACAGTGCTTTCGTTGGGCATACCAATGAGCATAGAGGTAATCGACGGGCAGGAAACAACTTCTCTAGAGGATATTCTTCTACTACTCAAAAATCTAACTCTGGAGATGTTGTTTGCTATTATTGTCATAAGCCCGGTCATGTGGTAAAAGATTGCAGAAAACTCTTGTATAAAAACCAGGGTCACAGTCAGGATCAGAGGGTTCAATCTGCCCATGTTGCATCTACTCCTGATAACCCTGAAAAGCCCTTCACGATTTCTCAGTCAGAGTTTGCTAAATTTCAACAGTATCAAGAGTCATTGACGGCATCATCTTCTACTCCTATTACTGCCATCTCCGAGACAGGTAACAAATCTAAATGTCTTCTTTCCTCCTCTTCGAAATGGGTCATTGACTCTGGCGCTACAGATCATATGACAGGTAATTCTAGTTTATTCTCTCATTTTTCTCCATCTACATCTTTGCCTAATGTTACTATAGCCGATGGAACCACTACTCCTGTTTTAGGATCGGGCACAGTCAATCTTACCAAAACAATGACCCTATCCTCTGTTTTAAGTTTACCACAGTTCTCCTTCAATTTGATTTCTGTCAGTAAACTCACTCATGATCTTAATTGTTGTGTCTTATTATTTCCTGATTATTGCTTATTTCAGGATCTTTTGACGAAGAGGACTATTGGTAGAGGGCGTAAATCTGGAGGTCTCTACATCTTTGAACCACATATACCTACTGCCGTCACATGCTCTAGAGTGTTTTCCCCTTTTGAAGAACATTGTCGTTTGGGTCATCCGTCTATTTCAGTTTTGAAGCGTCTTCGTCCTCAATTTAGTCATTTGTCTTCTTTAGATTGTGACTCATGTCAGTTTGCTAAGTTTCATCGTGTGAGTTTGTATCCGAGAGTCGATAAACGAGCTAGTGCTCCGTTTGAGTTAGTTCATTCTGATGTTTGGGGTCCATGTCCTATCGAGTCCAAGGGAAAGTTTCGATATTTTGTTACCTTTGTCGACGATTATTCTCGTGTAACTTGTTTATATTTAATGAAAAGTCGTTCTGAGTTGCTTTCTCATTTTTGTAACTTCCATGCTGAAATTAGAACGCAATTTAGCGGTTCTCTTAAAATCCTACGGAGTGATAATGCTAAGGAATATTTCTCTCATGCTCTTGGATCTTATTTAGGTGCACATGGTATTCTTCATCAATCCTCATGTGTCGATACTCCATCTCAAAATGGGGTTGCAGAACGAAAGAATCGTCATCTCCTCGAAACAACACGAGCCTTAATGTTTTAGATGCATGTTCCAAAACATTTCTGGGCTGATGCTGTTTCGACGGCTTGTTTCTTGATCAATCGCATGCCTTCTTCTGTTCTTAAGGGTGAGATACCTTATCGTACTTTGTGTCCTAAACAACCATCGTTTTCTCTTACACCAAAAGTATTTGGGTGTACTTGTTTTGTTCGGGATGTTCGACCCCATCTCACCAAATTGGATCCAAAGTCATTAAAATGTATCTTTCTTGGATATTCTCGTGTTCAAAAAGGGTATCGGTGTTATTGTCCTAGTCTTGATAGGTATTTGGTTTCTCCTGATGTCACGTTCTTTGAAGATTCGTCTTTCTTCCCCTTGCCTTCCAATAAGAGTCAGGGGGAGCATACGAAGGATGATGATGAGTTCCTTATCTATACCATTGTGTCTTCTTGTGAGACACGTAACGAATCATCTTCCTTTGTTCCTGTCTCTACTCACCCACCTTTGACTCAGGTTTACTCTCGTCGACAACCAGGTACAGTTATACGCCCTTTATCAGAGGCTTCTTCGTCATTGGATCCAGGTGCAAGCGATGATCGTCCCATTGCCCTTCGTAAAGGTACGCGTCAGTGCACTTACCCTATCTCATCTTTTGTGTCATATAACCATTTGTCTTCTCCTACATGCTCTTTCATTGCATCTATAGAGTCTTTATCTAGTCCTAAATCTGTTCGTGAAGCTTTGTCTCATTCTGGTTGGCGCGCTGCAATGGTGGAGGAGATGAATGCCTTAGATGACAATGGTACTTGGGATTTAGTGTCTCTTCCTGCAGGAAAGAGGCCTATTGGTTGTAAATGGGTATTTGCAGTTAAAGTCAATCCCGATGGGTCTGTCGCTCGGTTGAAAGCTCGTCTGGTGGCTAAAGGCTACGCACAAACGTATGGAATTGACTATTCTGATACTTTTTCTCCAGTTGCTAAAATGGCTTCTGTTAGGTTATTCATTGCGTTAGCATCAACTCATCATTGGCCCTTGCATCAACTTGATATTAAAAATGCATTTCTTCATGGTGATCTTCAAGAAGAGGTGTATATGGAGCAACCGCCGGGATTTGTTGCTCAGGGGGAGAATGGAAAGGTATGTCGCCTTCGAAAATCCTTGTACGGTTTAAAGCAGAGTCCACGAGCATGGTTTGGAAAATTTAGCACGGTAGTTGAAAACTTTGGAATGAAGAAAAGCAAGTCAGATCATTCAGTCTTTTATAAACGATCTGAGAGGGGTTTCATCTTGTTAGTCGTATATGTTGATGATATTGTTATTACTGGTGATGACTCATTGGGTATCCAATCTCTCAAGACTTTTCTCCACAGTCAATTCCATACAAAAGATTTGGGAATGTTGAAATACTTTCTTGGAATTGAGGTAATAAGAAGCAAGAAGGGAATTATGTTATCACAGAGAAAATATGTACTTGACTTGTTGGCTGAAACAGGGAAATTAGGGGCTAAGCCATGCAGTACCCCAATGATGCCCAATTCACAGCTCACAAGAGAGGGCGAATTGCTGAAAGATCCTGAAAGATATAGGAGGTTGGTGGGAAAACTAAATTACCTTACAGTAACTCGACCAGACATAGCCTATTCAGTGAGTATTGTGAGTCAGTATATGTCTTCCCCTACAGTTGACCATTGGGATCCATTAGAACAAATTCTGTGTTATTTGAAAGCTGCCCCTGGACGTGGTTTATTATATACAGATTATGGTCATACTAACATTGAATGTTTCACCGATGCTGATTGGGCAGGATCTAAGGAAGATAGGAGATCTACTTCAGGCTATTGTGTATTTGTTGGTGGTAATTTGGTTTCTTGGAAGAGTAAGAAACAGAATGTGGTGTCACGTTCTAGTGCTGAGTCAGAGTATAGAGCAATGGCACAATCTGTATGTGAATTAGTGTGGATATATCAACTTCTCATTGAATTGGGATTTGATATCACAACACCGACTAAATTATGGTGCGATAATCAAGCAGCTCTTCACATCGCATCTAATCCAGTATTTCATGAGCGAACTAAACACATTGAAGTAGACTGTCACTTTGTACGTGAGAAGATACAACAAGGCCTGATATCCACAAGATACATCAAGACTGGAGAGCAGTTAGGAGATATCTTCACAAAAGCATTAAATGGAGCACGCATAGATTACCTTTGTAACAAGTTGGGCATGATAAACATATTTGCTCCAACTTGAGGGGGAGTGTTAGAATAGTATTGTAAATATATTAGTTGTAATGTACTTTACTGTCTTTTCCCCCTTTCCCTAATTAGGTTAACCTTGTATATTGTCATATATATATATCTCTCTAATGAATGGAATACAGCATTCTGATTCTCTCAAACCCTTAGCATTTACAATACTAATGGAAAAGTCAACATGGTACATAAATTAATCTATCTATGGTGTTATTATGTTTGAATCCGCCATAAGCAGGCTAGCATTTTGTTGTGACTGCAACTTTTCTTGTTTAGCACCACCAAGTCATTATGTTGAAAAGATTATTTTCCTAACCTAATTAGTTACTTTTTGATGAAATACAGTCTTGCCATCAATTGGCATTGGAGCTCTTTCTGCCAGGGAGGCTGAAGGAAGAACAAATATTTCTTCTGGGGACAAGGTATTCTTCTGAACTTTTGTGATATTATTGTTTCTTTTAAGAAGATTATGTTGCCACTGTTCTTGCATTTAAAATTTGGATTATAATATTATCAGGTTAAAGGAAAGTCACCGGTTGTATAAATGTTCTATTGGGATATGGGTGTGAGGATGCTTCACTGTGTGGTTGGAATAGATAAATCAGGGCCCGTTTGGTTGGTGATTTGAAAATAGAAATTTGAAAACAAGGGATTCAATGAAAACAAAGATGTATTTCATGTTTTCAAATATGTGTTTGGTAGCATTTTTAGAAATTGGATCTCAATTTAACTAATTCTTCAAAATGTGTTTAATAAGATTTTTATAAACCATAAAACGAGTTCTAGTTACCAACTAAATATTAGGTTGAATATAAAATATTATTAATTAATTTTTGTATAATTATTATTTTACAATATCATATAATTTATAAATTTAAGAAAAATGAATTGAGTTTATAACATGGAATACTATATTTATTCAAGCTAAATATTAGGTTGAATATAAAATATTATTAATTAATTTTTGTATAATTATTATTTTACAATATCATATAATTTATAAATTTAAGAAAAATAAATTGAGTTTATAACATGGAATACTATATTTATTCAAGTTTTTATCATTTTAAATATAATTCTGCATTTTAAAATTTAAAATTTCAAATATGGATGCACTAAAAACCAGAAAAATGTTGTTTTGGACTCGGTGAATCTGAAAACATAAAACAAAATTTGGATTCTCTACCAAACAGACCCTTATATTCCTTGGAAGAAAACTCTCTCATCCTCAAAATTGACCTCCGTTTTACCCAGATTTTTAAGAGGAAGATATTGTCTGAAAGTTGATGACTTTTTTTTTTTTATCAATAAACAAGCCTCTTCGTTAATGTAATGAATGGAGACTATTGCTTAAAGGAAACAAACTCCACGAAGGAATGAAATAAAGCGAAAAAAAGTAACAATTCAAAAATAAAATTACAAAGGAAATATAAAAACATTCAATTTAAAGAGTAATCTTCAAAGGGACTCGAAAGAGAGCACCAAAGTGATGCTTTAAGGTGAGCCGAGTCAAAACGAACATGCCAAGAACTTTGAGAGTCTTCAAAAATCTTCTTGTTCCTTTCCAACCAAATTTCCGAAAGGTATTATCCTTGACATTTGAGCAAAATACCCATTTCATATTGAAATAGCTAAACAATCTGAACCAGTAAGCTTGCGAGTAAGTACACCCAAAACATAGATGTGGAAGTGTTTACCCACTGCTTCGACATAGAAAACAAATCGAGGGCTGCAAATTGGATTTAGGAGATTTTTTCTAACTAACATCGGCTGAATTGAGACTGCTGTTTAACAAGATCCAAGGGAGAATGTGTTAGGCCCCAGTGATAATTACTTATGCAAGGAAGGGTAGAAAAGGAAAGGAACATATTATATAACCGTTTGTGTTTGTGTTTGTGGGGTTGTCTGGTTCGTTAGGGTTTCTTTTTAGTACCTTAGTATTTAAGCTTTCTTTTCTTTGGTTGTTGTCTTTAAGCTTTTGAATGTTAATAGAACAATAGTTCTAGGGCTAGGAGAGGTCACCAACACTCTCGAAATCGCTGGGTGTTTCTTGTGTTCTTTTGATATTGTAATCGTTCTTACATTGCAATATATATCACGAGTAAGAGGTATTCTTACAAGTGGTATCAGAGCTCGTTTCGAATCTGGGGAGGTGGAAGAAAATGGCGCAGAAAGCGATATAGGAGAGCTCACGGCGACAGAAAAGGCGATCAGAGAAATGGGGAAGTCCACGGAGTCGGCGATTGGGGAAATGAAAACAGAGCTCCAAAGGCTACCGGGTTTGGAAAAATCCATGGAAAGAATGAGTGTGCTGTTTAGAACCCTAGTGAAAGAGCTAGTGGAAGGAAAAATGCACCGAATGACTGAATCGGAGAGGACAGACATGTCCACCGAAAAACGAAAAAACAGAGCCGGAGGAGGAGTTAGAACCAGAACACGAGTTAGAAGAAGGTGAATCTTTGCAAACGAAGGGAGGTGATGGACAAAGTGAGAGAATCAAGTTCAAGAAAGTAGAAATGTCGGTGTTAAACGGTACGGATCCGGATGGATGGTTATTCCGAGCTGAGTGCTATTTTCAGTTGAACCATTTGACAAAATTCGAGAAGCTAGCTAACTGTAGCGGTGGTAAGTTTCGAGGGTCAAGCGTTACATTGGTATCGCTGGGCGGAGCATCGGAAAAGAATGAAGTTGTGGGGAGACTTGAAAATGAGGATGTTCATCAGGTTCAAAAGGTTGAGGGAAGGAACGATCTGCCATTAAGCAAGAAGGTACGGTTGAAGAATTTTGCCAGAAGTTTGAGGAGTTAGCAACGCCGTTACCTCAGTTAATGGAGGAGGTTTTAGAGAGTATTTTCCTTAATGGGCTGAAACTCGTGATTAGGACCGAAACCCTCTGTTTTGAGCCCGTTGGGCTGGAAAGCATGATGAGAGCAGCCCAAAGGGTGGAGGATCGTATGGAGGCTGCAGTTTTGGGCCTAGAACCGGCTGGCGTGAGACATACGAAAGCTCTGCAGACTTACCCAATGGTCGCATCAACTTCAAAAGCTTCTGACTCTCGCCACCAAACTCGCACGATCACATTAGCTGAAAGAGTTCCTTTCATTAAGAGAGAGCCTACTTACAAGCGACTTTCCGATTCCGAAATCAGAATGAAGAGAGAAAAGGGATTGTGTTTCCGTTGCGAAGAGAAATTCGTCCCAGGGCATCGTTGTAAGAACAAGGAGTTGCGAGTCCTTGTTACGTCAGACGAAACGGAAGAAGAGGAAACTGAGCCCATGGAAGAAGATAAGAATGTTGAAGTCCATGCAATGGAGGTCAATCCTACGATTCAGCTCTCCTTAAATTCGGTGGTGGGTTTAACTTCCCTGGGAACGATGAAAGTCAAGGGGTTCCTCAAAGAACAAGAGGTGATCATGATGGTCGATTGTGGAGCCACACATAATTTCATCAACAAAAAATTGGTGGAAAGCCTGCACTTACCGATATCAGACACGACCAACTATGGAGTGGTAATGGGTTCGGGAGAGGCGATCAAGGGAATGGGAGTGTGCAAAGGAGTGGAAATTAGTCTGCCGGATTTAGCCATCGTTGATGAATTTCTGCCGTTTGAATTAGGGAACTTAGATATAGTTCTCGGCATGCAATGGCTTAAGAAACAGGGAGCCATGACAGTGGACTGGAAAAACTTGAGTATGACCTTTGTGGTAGGAGATACAAAGGTGGTGTTAAAAGGAGACCTCACGCTGGCCCGCATGGAAATATCATTGAAAATGATGGCTAAGACATGGCAACCAGAGGATCAAGGCTTCCTGGTGGAATTTACCACGATGCAGATGGGTGAAGAGGATTTGATCGCAGAGACAAACATTCTCGAACTAGATCGCCTCCTTACAGAATATGAGGATGTATTTAACATGCCGGATGGCCTGCCCCCCAACAGGAAAATTGATCACAAGATTCAGTTGCGAGAAGGAACTGACCCAACAAACTTGCACCCGTATAGATACCCCCATGCTCAGAAAACAGAAATCGAAAGAATGATTGACGAAATGATTGGCATAGGGATCATCTGCTCTAGTGTGAGCCCTTTCTCAAGCCCGGTTATCTTGGTTAAAAAGAAAGATGGGAGTCGGAGATTCTGCGTTGACTACAGGGCCCTGAATAAGGCTACCATTCCGGACAAATTCCCTATACCAGTGATTGAGGAGTTGTTGGATGAGCTGCACGGAGCGAAATACTTCTCCAAGATAGATCTAAAGTCAGGATACCATCAGATTCGAATGAATGAGGCAGACATCCTGAAAACAGCCTTCCGAACACATGAGGGCCATTATGAATTTCTGGTTATGCCCTTCGGCCTCACCAATGCACCAACGACCTTTCAAGCAGGGCCATTATGAATTTCTGGTTATGCCCTTCGGCCTCACCAATGCACCAACGACCTTTCAAGCTTTGATGAACCAGGTTTTTCACCATTTTCTTAGATGCTGTCTTTTAGTATTTTTTGATGATATATTGGTGTACAACCATGATTTACAAACTCATATTTCCCACTTGGCAACTATTTTCAATGTGTTACGAGACAATCGTTTGTATGCAAATTACAAGAAATGCCAGTTTGTGAAAGAACGAATTGAGCATTTGGGGCACTAGGTGTCAGCTCAAGGAGTGGAGGCTGATGGCGAAAAATTAAGGGCGATGATGGAATGGCCCATACCGACAAACATAAAGGAATTGAGAGGTTTTCTAGGGCTGACAGGGTACTACCGAAGATTTGTAGCCAACTATGGCAGCATTGCAGAACCATTATTTGATCTGACCAAGAAGGATGCTTTCCAATGGAGTGAGATAGCTACGCAAGCGTTTGAATGACTGAAAACAACTATGATGACTCTCCCAGTTTTAGCATTACCGGACTTCTCCATTTCGTTCATCTTAGAGACGGATGCTTCAGGAACTGGATTGGGAGTTGTGTTAATGTAGAACCACCGGCCAATAGCATACTTCAGTCAAAAACTGTCGGAAAGAGGACGTTTGAAATCCACATATGAAAGAGAGCTCATGGCCATTGTGATGGCAGTACAAAAATGACGTCACTACCTCTTGTGGCACCAGTTTACAGTAAGAACGGATCAAAAGTCGTTGAAGGACTTTCTGGAGCAAAAAGAAGTGAGGCCAGATTTTCAAAAGTGGTTAACAAAGCTGTTGGGGTACGGCTTTGACATACAATAAGTGCCTGGATTGGATAAAAAGGCAGCGGATGCGCTATCTCGTATGCCTGTAGTGGTTGAGTTAGCCATACTGACTGTGCCAAAGATCATTGATGTGTAGAAGGTGCAATTGGAGTTTAGCGAAGACCCCAAATTTTGTTCCAAATTGCGTTCCATAATGAAAAGAATTAGCCAGGACAAGGAAATTGTGCCACGATATTCCATCAGGAAGGGACAACTCTTTTATAAGGAATGCATGGTGATCTCCACAAACTCTGTCCTCATCCACACTAACCTACACATGTTCCACGCATCAGTGTTAGGAGGACATTCGGGGTTCCTACGAACCTATAAGAGACTGACAACAGAGCTATTCTGGGAAGGGATGAAAGGTGATGTTAAAAAATATGTGGAAGAATGCGAAAGTTGTCAAAGCAATAAGACTCAAGCGATGTCACCAGCTGGCCTGCTGGAACCCCTTCCTCTTCCGGAACGAGTTTGGGAGGATATTTCGATGGATTTCGTAGGAAGGACTACCTAGATCAATGACGTTTGATGCCATTTTAGTGGTGGTTGACCGATTAAGCAAGTATGCACACTTCATTCCAGTGAGTCACCCCTTCTCCACAAATTCTATAGCTGCCATTTTCACTAGAGAAGTTGTTAGGTTGCATGGATATCCAAGATCCATAGTCTCAGATCATAAGATCTTTATAAGTCATTTTTGGACTGAGTTATTCCGATTGCAATCAACGAAGCTCAATCGTAGCATAACTTACCACCCACAAACTGATGGGCAAACAGAGAGGGACAATTGTTGCCTCGAAACATATATGCGTTGTTTCTGTAATGAGAAACCTAAGGCATGGAATTCTTGACTAGCCTGGGTAGAGCTATGGTACAATACCAACTACCACATTTCGATCAACACAACTCCATTCCAGCTGGTTTATGGGCGTCAACCACCTCCTATCATTTCTTATGGCGAATCAACCACAGTGAATGATACTCTGGAGCAACAACTGATCGAACGAGATCGAACTCTGCTAAAATTGAAGGAGCAATTGCTCATGGCTCAAAAGCGTATGAAAAAATATGCTGACTTGAAACAAAGGGAGCTCGAGCTCGAAGTGGGAGCAGAGTATATTTGAAGTTGCGATCGTATAGACAACGCTCACTGGCCAGAAAACGTTGCGAAAAGTTGACTCCAAAGTATTTTGGACCTTACAAGATTATGGAAAAGATCGGAAAAGTAGCATATCGTCAAGAACTTCCCCCCGGAGGCCTCTATACACCTTGTATTCCATGTCTCACAGTTGAAATTGGCGCTTGGTTCACAGACAACTATTTTGACCAACCCCCTGCTGTTAAATGATGAATTTGAATGGGTAGTGGAACCGGAGATTTTGGAGTCTATACGTTGGAATACCCAAGCTAAGGCATGGGAGTGTTTGATCCAATGGAAGAATCTTCCAGCTTGTGAAGCTACGTGGGAGTTGGCAGCGCCGCTAGCGGAGCAATTTTCGGTTTTCCACCTTGAGGACAAGGTGGCTGCGATGGGGGGAGATATTGTTAGGCCCCCAATGGTAATTACTTATCTAAGGAAGGGTAGAAAAAGGAAAGGAACATATTATATAACCGTTTGTGTTTGTAGGAAAATCAACAGGTGCAATGGGAGAATCAGTAGCCTCTGGAATGTGGACTGAATTTAATGCTGTTAACTCATTTGGAGATGAAACGTTAACTGCCTTGGAGGGTTCTTTGTCTTTAAATGGCTGCTCATTAAGCCTTCATCTTTAATTAAAGAATAACGCTGTTCATGCACTAGTACTTCATTTAATGTTTCTTCTTCCCTAGGAATTTCTCCTTCCTCGTATTGTGTAAAGTACCTTCATCTGCCATAACCTGATGCACTCTTATGAGATCGAAGGAATTTGAAAAGTCACTAAGAGTTAAATCTCCGAGAGGGGGATTCGATGAACAAACGTCACAAACTCTATGGAAATAATCTCCATGGGGTTTGTCTTTAAACTCAATATACGATGGAAGGAAACCACAATATTTTTTTGAACTTCAATACGTGCTGCCATACAATCAGTCAAATTCAAAGTATTTGAAGAGATACCTACCAGACCACCAAAGTGTTCTCCTATGGCTTCAAAATTCGAAATCTTCCAGTAATTCAAAGTTCGATTGAAAATTGAAATAAAGTCTCCATAACCCTCAATGAGATCTCGAGAGGAATGCAATTTTTTAGACCAATTTTCAATCTTCAAATGAATGTCTCCAATTTCCTCCCAAATTCCTTCGAATTGAAACTCCACTCCATTTTTAGCAAACTTCCAAAGAGCTTTGTCCACCATAAACGGATTCAGGATTTATTTTTGCTTTAAAATAATAACCTTCCAAGAATTCAGCACAAAGTCTGAAAATCAATTTGATCTCTGGAAAATCAATTTCAACTAGTTCCTTCTCTTTTCTCACCCAAATGGAGGAGACTGTTGAAGAATCTTGGTGCTGAGTAGAAACTTTCTTACCCATCTTCTGGTTAGTCTTTAAGGAATCTTGAACTATCTCTGCATAACTCTTAAGAGCAACCTTCTCACCCATGCTCGGAATGGATGTTTTGTCTGGTACAGCCTACAGGCATTACTGGTGAGGACGACTGAGGCTTTTTCTTTCCATCTTGATTAGGCAACACTGATGAGGACAACTGAAGCTTCTTCTTGGCTTCATGATTGAGTGAAAATTCTCTTACCATCTCCCATAATGCAAGCCAACCTCCCTTGTTGGAATCTGTTGGAATATGTAATATCTTTCTTCCACCAGTAGGAGGCCAAACTATGCATTCAAGTAACCAAACTTGATTGGATCTATATTTGGACACTCGAAGAGTTCCAGAAAAGTCTCGATCTTGCTTTAAAAAATTTGAGTTCATAGGGAGGTGCAATATTTCAATCAAATAACTTTCAAACCAACAAAAATGAGATGGAGATAAGGAGATTACCTTCTTGAACTCCAAGTCTTCCACTGAAAACATACCGTTTTCATTCCAAATACATAAAAAGTATTCCCAACCCAGCAACTTTTGATTTCCATGATTGAAGAAGAAACCACTCTTAATAAACTCTAAAAACGAGTAAAAAGATACATACTTAATAAAGAACGGTCACGAACACTACGTAGAACAGAACGGATGGAGACTAAACGAAATACGGGAAGGGAAGGGAGGAGAGAGAAGAGGAGGACCTTGCTAGAATCTGTGATGACATAAGATCACTCTTGAAAGTTAGGGGCCGTTTGGTTGGATGTCTTCGAGGGTGGGAATGTATTTTCTGATGGTTATCTGATGGCCATTGTATTTTCTGATGGTTATCTGATGGCCATGGCTTTAACACTTTGCCTGGGAATAACTTATTCTCGGACATCAGTTTGAGCGACTTTTTGTGCCCATCCATTTTCATGGTTTTTTTACGTTTTTTTTCTTTTTCTTCTTCTTCTCTTTTTAAATGCATTGGTTTAATTTTTTTTGCTTTATTTATTTTATATTTAGTCTAGTTTATTAAATTTAAAAACCACAACTATTTTTTTTAAAAAAATCCCGATAGTTTTTTTTTTTTTTTTTTTTTTTTTACACTGTCCATTAAAAAATTGTATTAGTTTTTGTTTATATATAAATTTTATACTAATTAAGTATACAATCATATTGGATTGTAGCTAAATAACACTTATTATTAATTATTCAATTGATCATTGTGCTAAAATGCTAAAGTATAACTAGAGTTTAAAATTTTATGTGATTTATAGTTAATTAATTAACTATATTTTATTTTGATATAAACTAATCAATTAAAATTGACTACTAACTAAAATCAATTCAATATATTAATTAACCAAAAATAACTTAGATCACAAGGTTTAAATTTATTATTTTTTTTTAGGAGAATTTAGAATTAATTTACCTAATTAAACTTAATTGATGTGAATTAATTTTCATTAATTAATGAAAACTAAATAAAAATAAAAGCTAACCAAATTGAATTGAATGTTATCTATGAAGCACGGATACCTTGTATAGGGCAAAGAATCAGTTTCGGAAACGGATACTTCGGGATACGTCGGGGATACGTGTCTGATACGCACTTTTGCGTATCCCGTTTTTTATTTTTTTATTTGATTTTCGGATACGTCTTGGACACGCACGGAAACGTGGTGGAAACATTGGAGAAAAAAAAAAAATCAAACCTTTCAAGTGGTCGGCGGCATAAGCGGTCGGCGGCGAAGTCTGTCAGAGGTAGAGGGAGGTAGGGTAGATCAACAAAGGTGGAGTGGAGAGATGGAGGAAAGCAGAAAGGAGAAGTAGTAGAATCTTGGGGAGGGAGATAGAATCGGGGAAAGAAAGCAGAATCTTGGAGAGATTTTTAGGGTTGGGTTTTTTTAATTACTAACTGTTTTGTAGGCTTTTAATGGGAAGTTTGGGCTTGGGCTTTTGTCTTTATTGGGTTTAATTACAAAGTCTTTGTTGGGTTAGTAAAAAAACAAAAGTATTTTGAGTTTAATTAACTTGACATTATATGTTTTTTATTAGCATATATTTTGTATTTTATGTTTAATTTACATATATTCTAAAAATTATTAAAAAAAATAGCGTATCCTCAACGTATCTGTATCCTAGTTTTTTAGAAACTGACGCATCGCCGTCTCCTGTCGTATCCGTATCCATATCCCGTATCCGTATCCGTGCTTCATAGAATGTTATGAACCAAACGACCCCTTAATGACTTCAGAAGTCAAATAGTTTTGAGCACAAACTTAATTGATGTGAATTAATTTCCAGCAATCTTATTCCCAGACATATTATTCCCAAGTATCTTTTTTTCTTAGGAATCTACAAATCCTCAAACCAAACGGCCCCTTAATGACTTTACTGTTTACAATTTAGAAGTCAAACAGTTTTACTAGTTTTCTTTAGCCTGTATGATTCTTCACCCGGCACACAACATGTTAAAATTTATGGTTTCTAATTATGAATTGAAGCTTTCTGCTTGGCAAGTGGAGTGGATTTTTGTTTTATCATCATTGTATTGTACAACATCATTTCCAATAGCCTAAGTCGTCTTCTTTTTGGACTCCCATTGTTGAGAAAATTCAGAAAAGGCTCCATTCTTGGGGACATTCTCACATCTCCAAGGGAGGGCGTTTGACTCTCATTCAAGCAACTTTGTTCAACCTTCCCATCTATCATCTCTCACTTTTTCATTTGCGCACAAAGGTTGCTGAAGATATTGAGAGGCTTTTTCGAAATTTTCTTTGGAGGGGGAGTGACGAAAAGAAAGGTATACACAACATTAATTGGGAGAAAATTAAGCTCCCATTGGAGGAAGGGGGATTGGGCATTATTGACCTTAAACAGAAAAAATGCTTCTTTGTTGGCAAAATGGATTTGGAGATTTCATCTTTAAAAAACAGCTTTATGGCGAAGAGTTATTGAACTTCAATGTCGAGCCAGGCACTCTTTCTCTTAGCTTATCTAAAGGGCCGTGGAAAACATTAAAAAAAACAAAGATTTAGTCTACACTCATATTACTTGCACTGTTGGAAAGGGTGATGCGTGATGCTATTCGATTTTGGTCAGACATTTGGTTCGGGAGCTTGGCTCTTAAGGACCAATTTCCATCCTTATTTGCTATCACACAGAAAAGAGAAGGCACCGTCGTGGCTGCCATGTGGAGCTCTCCTACGGCTTCTTGGAATATTTACCCTAGAAGAAACATGAAGGATAGGGAAATTGAGGAATGGGCAAGCCTTCTGGATGCTCTTGATGTGGATTGTGGCTACTCTTAGTAGATCTGCTGAATTTTGGCGTTGGAATTTGGAAAAAGATGGGGCCTTTTCCATGAAATCACTTTCAACGGTCCTATCATCACGGGCATGGGGTGTTATTGGCTGCCATGCCTTCTATTTATCTGTTTGGAAAGGCACTTTCCCCAAGAAAGTGAAGTTCTTCATTTGGGAGTTGAGTCACTTAGGGATTAATACATTTGAAAAGCTTCAGAGACGTTCTCCATGGATTTCCATCTCTCCTAGCTGCTGCATTTTCTGCAAGAGAGATGAGGAATCACAAGATCATATATTTGTTTGGTGCAAGCAGACCATATTATTTTGTGACTTTATTATTGAAGCATTTGGTTGGCAGTTTATTTTCCTTATGGCATCAAGGATCTTCTTTATATTTTGTTCACTAGTCACCCTTTCAAGAAAGAAAAGAAGATCCTTTGGCTGAATTTTGTGCGGGTTTTCTTGTGGTCTATTTGGTTGGAGCGCAACTCTCATATCTTCACCAATAAGGAACAAGACCATCAATCTTTTCTCACTTCTATCATCTTCTTATCTCTTGATTGGTGTAAATTGAACCCCCCTTTTTGTGATTATCGTTTTACTAATCTCATGACCAATTGGAAGAATTTTTTGTAATCCATTGGATAGGATCTCCGCTTTTTGTAATTTCATCTTATCAGTGAAATATTTCTCTGTTTCCTATTAAAAAAAACATCATTTCTTATAGCATAATGGCTGCAGTCAATGATTAAACCTACCTACCCTACGTTATTTTCCAGCATTTATTGGTCAGTTTGTTGTGTTTTACTTCGTAGTTCTTTTTTTTTCATCCATTAGTATAATGTTGTTGACTGTTAAAGTATAAAGTTCATCATTTTACGACATTGAAAATTGAGTCTTCATTTTGATAACACATTTTTATTTCTTCAGGAGGCTCATAAATTACTAGAACCAGCTGACATGTCTTACAAGACAATGGCAATTGAACTGGCCGAGTTTCAGGTGAATGTGATCTTTCATGTCATGTTGTCGGTGATATATGACAGGATTTATCTTCTGACACTGGTCAGAGTTTTCTGATCTATTCTTGTCTGCGATGATTATTCTAGGTCTGTGTTGATGTGTTCCTCACTACCCAGAATTACATCGATATTGCTTCTATTTCTGTCATTGCAAGGACTACTGGGGGCCAGGTAAGAGTATTTGATTTTTGCAATTCTGGAGAGATACATTTGAACTATTTTTTCTTGAAATGTGATTAAACTTTAAAGTAGCTGCATTTTTCTGTTGATGAGAAATCTCATGTATTCCATGGTGTGGTTGTTCGTCTTTATGCATCTGGATGTTAGTCTCTTTGTTATTTTTAGTTAACAAGCCAACCAATGTTAAATCAGAATAGTCTTTTATTTAACAGGCTGAAGCCATTATTCTTTTATACTTCTTAATGTCTTGCATTCTAATTATACTACTTTTTTGAGTCATCAATTAAAGTAGTATCATATTTCTGGTTGAGTTCTGTAACTTCAGTTTTAAACAGGATTGCAAAATGCATTCGGTTATTGATTAATAAAATTCGTCTTTTCAACAGTTTCTTTAAACTTCCTAAAGATAAGCCTCAGACATTACTCAATAGAGGTGCAAGGTTTACAGAAGTACTGAAACAACCAAAATCTCCTTTTTAACTATTTTTCCTACTTACGCTTCATTTGGGATTGTTGTAGCTTTTAAAATAACTGCTAACAACTTTGTTTTTAAAAAATCGGCTGTAATATAAGTGAAAGTGTTTGGTAAATTAATACTAAATTGTTACTCCTTAATTATAATAACTAAAATAGGCATAAATGCATAATATAATATTTCAATAATAACTAAAATAGGCATAAATGCATAATATAATATTTCAACGATGCATAGTGTTATGTTGATATTTAATTTCAAAGTTTTTTGATCATTATTTTAAATTTCATATGATTTGAACTACAATATTGTGTTTAGTCTAGATATTTTTATATTTTGATAAGAAAAACAATTGCTACAAAAAAATCATATTAGAAAAAATGTTATTTCAATTTAATTAAAAAAAGTAAGAAAAATTAAATTCAATTGAATTAAAATAAGATAATATAATCAACAAATTAAATTTAAAATAAAAACTGAGGATTGATGATGAATCGTGTCTCAACAACACGTAGGTATGAGGATAAATAGTTAGCAAATCCACTAGAATTTTAGGAAAGTTAATTTGAAAAGTTACTATTAATTAGATTTTGCAAATAAACATAGTTGAAAAAAATACTTGTATTAAAATTAATTTATAATCAATTTGACCAAACATTAAAATCAGTTAAATTATTTTATAATCACTTTTTTAGTCTTCAAAATCAATGTCAAATGGAACCTTAATTGGTTATCAACTGTGTTACAGGTTTATTATTATTATCCCTTCTCAGTTCTTTCTGATCCAGCAAAGCTCTATAATGATCTTAGATGGAATATCACAAGGCCTCAAGGTTTTGAGGCTGTCATGCGTGTTAGATGCAGCCAGGTGATTATTTTTGTTCGACTTTCATTCTTTCCAATGAAAAAAGATCTGGTGGCTTTCATTTTCTTTCTTTTGTGAAATCAGTAGTAGTTTTATCCATTTCCAGGGAATTCAAGTACAAGAGTACCATGGAAATTTTTGCAAACGCATTCCTACAGATGTTGACTTACCTGGGGTATGTTATTCTCTATACTGTTACCTATCTAAAATAGTAAACAAATCTTTAGAATAGTCTTGGATAGAGCCAATTCTTATCCTTGATGTTGTCCCGTGTTAAGTAAAGTGTAAGGGTAGTAATAGGGGTTTATGGGTAAGAGTAGTATGATCTTAAGTAAAGGCATAAGGGTAATTAGTTTAGGAGTTAGTTAGAGTATTTCGTTATAAATAGAGGGAGGGAGATTAGAGCAAGGTAGGCAATTGTTTAGTGAGTTCTAAGGCTTGAGAGAGTTTCTCAAGAGAGGAGGGAGCAAGTACCTCGAAATACTTGTTTATTGTTTATCTTGTAACTTGTTTACCATTATCTTTCAATATATAGTAGATCGGAGTTCTCGTAAGGTGAGACCCTTACATAAAGTTTGTCAGGAGCCTGTGTGTGCTACATTTATGTACTAAGCTTCCACTATTTTTTAAATTTCAAATTTTTGTTTCTTAAATGGTAGGGTCAACTTTTGATTCTCGTGTTTATTTAGTTTATTTAGTACCTGTACTTTTTCCCTTTTCACTTTCATTAAACTGGTTTCATTAGCATTGGCTTTTGTATGTTCTGATTTTTGCTATAGCTAACTCTTACATAGTCGTTGTATATTAGCATGATGCTATTATTTTTTTGTTGCTAGTAATTTGTGTACTGTTTTTTGGTTTATGGTTGTTGTCTTACCATGATCCTCTTTGTTACAGATTGATTGTGACAAGACTATAATGGTATCTTTAAAACATGATGACAAGTTGCAGGATGGCTCAGAATGTTCTTTCCAGGTAGTGTCTTTTTCTCTATCTATTTTTTTCCCCCTCTCCCCTCAACACTCGCCAAAAGGTCCAGTCCCATAAATTACAGGTGTTGATACATAAAAGGAATATGTATTTAGTCTCAATGGCTTACTTGGTATGACTTGATAGCGTTCTAAGTGTCCATGAACTCAAAACTTTGTAGGTCTTTGAGAAAAAAATGGATTGAACAATTATACACAAAAAAGGGGTCTTCTTGTTCTATCTTGTTTGTTAATATTCTTCTCTTTATCTGTAGAACTTCTCACTCATTTAATGCGTCATTCTTAGAAATTCATGGTCTGTCTGTACTTTGTCATTCTGCTTCTCCTTGGATGGAGGACCAGTGCCTCCCCAGGGGGTTGAATTGACATGTATAATTTGTGCTCATACCTAATGAGTGGAGGGATAGGAATAGGATTAAACCAGACTGCTATTGTAGTTGAGCTGGTGGCTGTCTTGTTGCCACTTATTTTATTTTTGCACTATGGTTATTATTATTATTATTATTTTTTTATTTTTTTATAGGAATCAGAAACCATTCATTGATAATATGAAATGTGTTACAAAGTAAAGACCTATCAAAAGAGCAGTTACAAAAAACATCTCCACTGATTACTGAGAGTGGTGAGATCATAATTACAAAATGGAGGATATAGCTTGCTCCAAGATAAAGCCAAAAAAGAAGTAGAATCAATAAATGAGCTAATATCTTTAGATAAATCTCTAAATATGCATGTGTTTCTCTTTCGCCAAAGATTTCAAAAGAAAGCTCGAACAAAACATAACCAAAGAGTCTTTTTCTCCTTCTTAAAGGGGTGTCCCATGATAAGAGAATAAATAAAGGTGAGGATGTCTCCCGGTCGAGGAAACAACCATCCAAAAGCATCCATCATAAAATTCCAAAATTTGTCGGCGAAAGAGCATTTGCTGAATAGATGAATTTGTGTCTCGGCATTGGATAAACACATGTGGCAGCAGTTTGGAGAGAGTGTATGCCATGGGGACCTCTTTTGGAGTTTGTCATAAGTGTTGATGCATCTATGGCTAAGCTCCCAAATGAAAATTTTCACCTTTTTTGGGTATCGACCAACCCATATCAGCTTGTATAAGGAAGAATGTTCATAAAATCCGCAGGTTGTTAAAACTTTGACCATAGACTTGGTAGAAAAGGAATTGTCTTTTTCAAGGTTCCATGTCCAAACATCAATTTTGTCTATAGCATTAAATGGCTCTAAGGTATTGATCATAGAAGACCATTCCTTAGTTTCAACATCATTTAGGTTCCTTCTTAGATGGAGAATCCACATCATCGATTCCGGGCACCACATGTCGGCAATAGATGCTTCTTTCTTGAGAGATAGATGATATAGTCTTGGATAGAGATGTTGTAAACTATTTGTTCCATACCAATCATCTTTCCAAAAATGTGCTTCTACCATTTCCCACCTTGATGTTTATATGTTCATAGATCAAGTTCTTCAAAGGATGAATGGATTTCCAAGGACCTCTAAATGAATGCAAGGATATTGTGTTTGGTTTGAGGCCAAAATGGAAAGAACCATATTTGAGCTCAATAACCCTACGCCAAAGGGCCTTCCTTTCAGAAAATGCCATATCCATTTGGCCAATAAAGAGATATTTCTTTGTTGCATATCTAGATTGCCCAACCTCCTTCCTCAATTGCCAAACCCTAACCAATTCCCACTTTAAGAGGTGATTCCCTTTGTATATGTTGCTTTCTCTCCATAGATAATTTCTAAATAATTTTTCAATGTCTTCAATAACCGATTTTGGAGCCTTGAAAAGGGACAAATAATAAATGGGCAGATTCACCAAGGTAGCTTGTATGAGGGTCAATCTTCCCCCCTTTGATAGTTGGTTCGATCCCCAACTGGACAATTAATGTTATTATTATTTTTTTATAGGAAACATATACACTTTATTAGTATTTTTGCACTATTATTCTGCCATTTGATTGGAACTGCTTGTTAAGATTGATGTCTATGACTTGTTTTACAGTCATTTATATTATTTTCCTATTGTAGTGTGCGCTACTCTACACTACCGTATTTGGTCAGCGGAGAATTCGTGTCTCCACTTTATCTCTACCTTGCACTAGTATGCTGAATAACCTTTTCCGATCTGCTGACTTGGACACTCAGTTCGCATGTTTTCTAAAGCAAGGTATCTTTACTTTATGTTTTTTTTTAAAAAAAAAAAGAAAAAAAAATCTTATGCAGTTTGTTGCTGTAATTATCATTGATCTCACATTTACATTTAGAACTGCTTGATAGTTGATTTGATTGTGGTCAGATGATCTATAACCAACTATTAATGTCATTGGAATGGATCTGATACTTTGCCCTTTCAATCCTATGTCTTAATACTAGTATCAATTTGAATGCTGTTGTTAATTAGTGTTATTATGTTCTTTATCTGATTTCTGTAGCGGCAATTGAAGTTCCTTCATCCCCACTTCTGCAAATCCGAGAACGTATGACAAATCTGTGTGTCAATGTTTTGCATTCATACCGCAAGTATTGTGCAACAGTATCATCATCTGGACAGCTCATTCTTCCGGAGGCACTAAAGCTACTGCCACTTTATACCATTGGTGTGTATTTTATCCATTCCAAAACCTATCCAATTGATCCACGATTTTCTTACCCACGTGTCCAAAATTTCATTTGTTTTGAATTCCAATTTATCACTGTTAGGTTTTTAGGAGCAATAATTTTTTGCTCATGAATTCTGAACTCTGTTATGTCAATAAATAATTACGAGAACACAGAGAAGCATCTTTATAAAGATTTAGAAGTTTATGATCATTGGATCACCTATGGAAATTGGAAAAATATGGGATTTAACTAAAATATTTAATGGAATTGATCCAATGGAGAGAACAATTACATGTTAGTAAGCATAAGAATAAAGTATAAGCATGTTTTTGCCGATAAATTTTGGTACATGGACGGCGGTTAGTGATACCTAGGAAGCACGGGCACTCCATTATTGGTGGAGTGTCCGTTTTGGACACGTGTCGGAAAATCGGTGTCCTGTTCTTTATTTATTTTAGGGCGGACACTTCTAGACTTTTTTTTTCTTCAATTTGTGATTGCCCATTAAAAGCCCAATAGCCCAATAAATTTATTTTTTTTGAATAAATATAGCCCAATAGTTAGCCAAACCTTTTAAATTAAAATAACAAACAAAGAAACCCTAAGTTTTTATTCTTTGCTTTCTTGGACTCTCTCCCCCTTGATTTCACGTCATCCCCATTTCCTTTATTTCAATTTGTATGATTATGTATGATTAATTTATTTTGAAGTATTATTATGACAATATACACATATATTATCTAAAAACTAAAAATAATATATAAATTATAAGGTGTCCCCAACGTATCTGTATCCTACATTTTTTTAAATTGGCGCATCGCCGTGTCCGTGTCCGTGTCCGTGTCGTGTCGTGTCTGTGTCAATTAAGAGCCTTCTTAACTGATATCGTTCTGTTGGCTTCTTTCAGCATTAATAAAAAGTACTGGTCTGAAAACTGATGGAAGAATAGATGATCGATCTTTTTGGGTCAACCATGTTTCTTCCCTTCCAATTCCTCTGGCTGTTCCCTTGGTATATCCTAGAATGTTGGCTATACATAACCTTGAGACAGAGGTATGACTTTGTTAATTTATTTTGCTTGTTGTCTTTCTCAGTGGTACATTGTTCTCAGTTGGTGTTAATTCCTCTTATTGGCAGACTCCGGGTACTCCAATTCCTCTTTCTAGTGAGCATGTGAGTGAAGAAGGAATTTATCTTCTTGAGAATGGTGAAGATTGTTTAGTATATATTGGGAACTTGGTTGATAGAGACATATTGCAACAGTTATTTGGCATTTCCTCAGTTGATGAAATTCCTGCTCAGGTATTACTCTACTATCTAGAATTGTCAAGCATGTTAAACATGCATATTATTTATTTATTGGATGAAAAATAATTTCATTGATCAAAGGAAATTATAAAAAGAGGAAAGGCAATCCATCCAAAGGAAATTACTTAAAACTCCTCCAATTGGATAAAAGAATGTCCATGTAACATGCATATTATTATTTATTGTGCACACAGAGTTTCATTTTTAAATCACGTAACCTTTTCAACAAGCCAAAATCACGGAAAACATAAATTCATTTGATTTTAGAGAAAATATAGATGAAGGACAATAATATTATTGGGCCATTGATTCTTAAAAGATGATAGAACTTAGAAGGAAAAGAAAACTATTGATATTTCTTTTTCTATCATGGTTCTGGTATATATAATTGTTGCACTTGAAACTTATAGAATGTGTGTACATGAGACTCTGGATTGGATTCATATGCTGGATGGAATCTAATGTGCATTAAATTTGTCCCCAATTCTGTTGTATACTCAGTTTGTGCTACAGCAGTATGACAATCCTCTATCAAAGAAGCTCAATGATTTGATGAACGAGATACGACGTCAAAGATGTTCCTACCTACGGTAAGACTCATATTTAACATTTATTTTCTTTGTTTTAAGTAGTGGATCTATTTTGTGTGTGTGTGTGTGTTGAGTGAAGGGGAGTGATCAAAAATAAATTTTACACCAATGAATAAATACAAAAGGAGGGGACAAGGTATATCCGATCATTAATGATTGATAATGGAGATCAGATGAAGGTCCTATCTGTTAAAATCAAAAGGAGAGGAACGTTACAAAGCTCTGGACAAGAGAAGAGAACAAAGAAGATGCAGAGAAATCTTTGACCCTCTAGCTATTGTCTACACCAATGGTTCTGTCCCGAAAGATTCAGCTATTTCTTTCTTTCCATAATCCCCAACAAATTGTCCACATTGAAGCGAGCTGGCTCTGACCTTCCCTTTCCCTTCCCTGAAGATTCAGCTATTTCTTTATTTCCTATTATAGTATTATAGTAAAACATCCAGGTCAGTTTTTGTTCTACCTTCATGAATACGTTCTATGTTTGAGACACCAAACAATGCAAGAATAGGTGACCAAAGTCCTCGACTGAGCTTTCATAGAGCTGCAATTTTAAGGATTTATATGTGAATGAGTATATGCTGTGAGCACTGAAGGCGGTCACAAATGTTAATTTCTCGGCAGTTGAACCTGTTTAGGCAGCTGAGTCCTGGATGATGTTCACCAACCCAATTGTCAAATCTTCATCTAAAGAGTTAAAGCAACTTGCATAGAAATCACAACAAACACTTAGCAAGAGCTGGGACTCTTCAGGAGCCTTAGATTTCTGTGAGGATATTCACCAACCCAACTGGCAAAATCTGTGTCTGAAGAGTTGATGTGCTCCAAAAGTAACTTGCATAAAAATTGTATTGTCCTTGTACACAAAAACAAGGATATCTTGAATTACACTCAGCAAGGATGCCAGGTCCAAGTGTAATTCAATTGATCCAAAAAATGAAAAGGCCGAGAGGAATGTTCTGCCAAATATGGTAATTGGTAGGAATGAATTTTGACCCATAGGAAGCCGCCTGCTCAGGTTGGAAATCAAAATATAGAGACTCTTACCATTACTTTTTTAATTTGGTGCATGATGGGAGAGTAGGTCAAAACGTCCAAGCTCTTTGAAAACTGCCCCCGATTAGGTTGAGAGAATTAATTTATTATATGGATACTTAATGATATGTTTGTGAGTGATTAAAATCACTTTTGTCATGTTCATAAACACTCTGAAATATGCCTTTAATCATTCAAAATCAATTTAATGTTTGGTTTTATCTTTTTAAATGCATTTTTCATACAATTAAAATTAATTTTGAATGATTAAAAGCATGTTTTGAAGTGATTTTGAACATGATAAAAGTGATTTAAACTTTTTCAAAATTACTCCCAAACATGCCCTAAATTTTCTTTCTCATCTACTTTTTTTAGTGTTTATTAATCTTTTCTCCCTTCTTTTTTGCAGCTTGAGGTTGTGCAAGAAAGGAGACCAGACAGGTAAGTATTTTATACCAATTCTCGTCTTAGTTTTTTTTTTTTAGGAAACAGAAACCATTTATTGATATGATGAAATGAAATACAAAAGATTATCCTAATTCCTATCTAGAACCAATCACAAAAAACTCCTTCATTGATTAAAAATGGCAGAATGATCATAATTACGAAAAGGGGAGATAAATTACTTCAACAAAAAACTCCTCCATTGATTAAGGAGGGTAGAAATATCATAATTTGTAAGGAGAGATAAATTACTCCAAGAAGTACCCAATTTTGTATTTTTCATTTTCAAGCTCAACAATCAACCTTAATGATTAACCAAACACATTTTCTTTTTGAACAGCTATTTTGTCACTTTTTCTATTTTAAGAAATATAATGGCGCTAATTTTAATTTAGTTTTGCATCATTGTGTACATTGATGTTTGAGGTGATTTTATTCTTTTGGTCTTCTCTTCTTCAGGGATGTTGTTCTTTTCGAATATGGTCGAAGATAAAAGTTCCAATGGACCTTCATACATCGAGTTTCTTGTTCATGTACACCGGGAAATTCAGACAAAAATGTCTTCTTCATGATCTTATACTTCAGTTATGCAAGCTTCCAAAGTCTCATGGGAAAGTGGAAACGAAATTCTCGGTATGATCGGTATTGATCGCCAGTCCCATTTATCGTTGAGAAGTTAGATGAGTGAATTTCGCTTTTAATAGGATACATTAGAAAATCTGTTTTGCTTCTTATGATATCAAGTTATGATATGTATCAAATATGATAGCAGGTTTGGTGATGAGGTGAGGTCTAAGATTGATGTTAAATGCAACAAATTTTGATCAATGTAGTTTAGAGATCGAAATAAGCTATTTCAAAATAAATAGTCTGAATATGAAGACTTTTTATTCATACATTGATGATCAAGTTCATGATTAAAAATTGGGAAAGATATTTAAAAAGAAGGAAAAGAAAAATACATGCACACATTTCTGGTTCTTTTGATTTGTTTGCAAGGAGAAATGTCTTCTGTCTAATTTCGTCCCTTTAAGATAATATAGTTTTTAATTAGTTTAAATAATTTCCAAATGAATAATTAGAATTAGATATAGGAAGATTTGATTCGATATGCATGTATTCACGTCTATATGTTAGGAGATTATAAAGTTTAGTCACGTCTATATGTTAGGAGATTATAAAGTTTAGTTCCCGTTTGATAATCATATGATTTTTTAAAATTAAGCTTATAAACACTACTTCCACTTAAAACTTTCTTTGTTTACAATGTTTTAAAAAATCAAGTCAATTTTGAAAACTAAAAAAAAAGTAGCTTTCAAAAAATAACTTTTGGTTTTTAAATTTTATTAAGAATCCAAATATTTATTTTTAAAAAGTGTAACCCAGAAATTAGGAGAATACAAACTTAAATTTTAAAAACTGAAAACTAAAAACGAAATGGTTATCAAACGGAGCCTTAGAGTTTCAATTTCACACCCCTCTACATTGAACTAAAAAAATGTGTAATTATTAGTTGTAGAATAATAATAAAGAAGCTTCTTTAGTTTTACTAGAAATATATCAAACTAAAGGGTAATTAGACTTGAGGTTTGAAATCTCAATGTCGACAAAAATATTGATGTCCCAATTTTATAGAAGGTTAAAAATCACTTTTGGTCCCAATTTCATAAATATTGATGTCCCAAATTCATCAAATGTCGACATAAATATTGATGTCCCAATTTCATCAAAGGAACAATTTAGTTCTTCAACTTTAGTTTATAGTGATTTATTTTCTATACTTTCAAGTTTGTAACAATTTAGTCCTTAAACTTTCAAATGTAACACTTTAGTCTCCGTACTTTAAAATTTGTAACGATTAAGTCTTAATCGTGAAAAATTCTATCAAAATTAGGTCAGTCTTTATTATTTAACGGCTTAAGTCTTTGTAGTTTATAAACATTTGGTCCCTAATTAGTTTATTGATCTTCATATGTAAGAAATCTCATTAAAGCTTACAATATTTTTCACGATAGAGACTAAATCGTTACAAATTTTAAAGTATAGTGACTAAATCGTTACATATTAAAGGTCAGAGACTAAATTGTTACAAAATCGACAATACAAGGACTAGATCGCTACAAACTTCAAGGTAAGGAACTAAATTGTTACTTTCATGAAAATTCATGTTCCAAAAATGTTTTTTAACCTTGATAGAAATATCGATGTCGACAAAAATTTCGTAAAATATTATGGAAATCATGAAAATTAAATATGAAAGAGAGAAAGGGAGAGGAATGATCATCGATTAGGTTTTGATTTTCATTGATTTAGATTCAATGATACAGTACAAATTATATAGAATTAGGCCTAATCCACAAATAAATCAAATAATTTCGCCCAACATAATAGTAAAACAAAACGATAATCTTTTATAATTAATATAATCTCACCGTTACAACAGAAAAATAAGAACATATTTGATAACTACTTTTGTTCCTTATTTCATGAAAGAAAAATAGAAAATTGTATGATAACGTTTTTTTTGTTTGTTTTTTCTTGAAAAAAAGAATTAGAATTAGAAACATCTTATTTGATAGTTATTTCTTGTTTCTTATTTTGTTTTTCCTTTCTATAGTTTAAAAAAAATTTAGGGTACATAATATAAAAAAAGATATAACACGGATTAAAACATATAAAAAATAATTATCCAAAGTTTACATCTAATAAAAATAAGTCCTACTATATAATTAACAACAATAAAAATGTTTTGCCCAAATTTGATATATAGTGTTATCTTTATCATTCGAGTCATTTACTTTAAATGATGTCGACTCAGATCCAACTCAATTATATTGCTCTGTAAATGTCGTGGTTATAAAATAAAGTGAGGCTAAAGACATGTTTAATTAGCAAAATTTATATATAGAAAAATTCTATCGATTCCAAGTGTACTGAAAATTAAAATTCTTTATCAATCAATCAATAAATAAATATATATGTATATATATATTTTGCAAAATTTAAAATTTAAATTTAAAATAATATCTATATAACATACTGCAAGATTAAGAAATTAAATAAAAATAAAAATTGATATTGTGAAGTTTTAAACTTTTTTTTTTTTATTTTTTTTTTTTTGAATAGGTGAAGTTTTAAACTTGAGATGGCTTTATTGGAGTGGAAAACTGAGAGCCTAACAAACTAACAAACCAACAAACCAACAAAAGTATAATGTGAAGGAACAAATAATAAATGAGGGAAAACAAGAAACGGAATCGGGAGAAACTAAATTCCAAACTCAACCATTTTCATCTCCTTCTTCCTCTTCCCTCTCAAGTCTCAACAAATCCCCTTAGCTTAAAGAGTCCCACAACTCCGCTATTAAGCCCGAGAATAGATGGGACTACTTTAAGGGTGGTCCTCGTCTGTTCGTGCTGAATTCGTGACCGGAGGAGAGGTAGAGTTCGAGGGGGCTGTAGAGGAGCTGAGGAGACGAGAAGGCAAACGACATTAAAAGGTAATTTTGCCTTGTGTAGCTCTCTGGTGAATTTACAGGTCGGTAAACCGATAGGTTTTATCAATAGGTAAATTACCAGTCGAGCTACCCAAACGCTGTTTCTGAAGCGTTTGGGGTTTGTTTCCCCAGTCGAGATTTACTGGTATGGTATCGATAAATCCCACACCGAGGAAACCGCTCGGTAAGTGTTACCGGTTTGGTTTATCGGTTGAAATTTATCGATTGATAAATTTACCGGATTAGACCAGAACCGGTATATCGGTAAAGATCAAGTGTTGATCTTTCCTCGGTATACCGGTTCAGTGTTTACCGATGAGGTTGAACTGGTCGGAACCTTACCGGTGTATGAGCACCAGTTTATTGGTATATCAGTTGAACCGTTTATTCTTTACCGGTCAACTTCCTCGGTTGACTTTACCGGTCGGTTTATCGGCGGTAATGAATTTACCGGTTGGACTCGAAGTTGAGAAAAATGCTAAGTTTTAGTATTGTTTCTCACTTCTTGTTTGTTGCTTATTGATTGTTGAAGATCTTGAGCCAGTTTTAGGCTTCTTCTGCTGCGCCTCTGGTTGTGTCGGAATCATTGGTCCCATCAATTGGTATCAGAGCATGCTTTAAGCTCTCAATTTGGAACAAATTGAGTCCTAGGTGGGTTGTATTTGTTATCTTAGCTCGGGTAGCTAATGTGATTGTGGTTTTTGGCATCTCCTTTAATTCTTGTTCTTTACTTTCGGTTTGTAATAGCTTATTCGTTAATGAGGCTTAATGTTTGGCTTAGAGTCTGTAATTCGTTGAGTCTTAGAGTCTTAGGCTGCTGCGGAGCCGTGGAGAGCAAAGAAGCAAGGTGGTTCGAAGGAGTTCGAAGAGTTCAAAAAGCTTTGAGAGCCTAGCTTGGGGTTGGAGAACAAGCTTGTAATAAGTTGTATTGCTTGCTTGATGCCAAAAATCGAATCATTTTAGTTTGTTTAATTTAGCACTGATGCATGAGATGTATGGTTTAAATTAATGTCCTTGTTTTGTGCATAGAGTATGCCATGTAGATTTCAAACCCCACCATGGTAGCATGTTTCATGCATTTCGTATGTTATAAGTGTTATGATGTATAGGATGCATGCTTAATTCATGAGATTCAATATAAGTGTTATATTGGTTATGAATTAAGAGTTGTATATTTAAAAGCATAATCGACATAAGTGTTATATTAATTATGAAGTTAAATATTCAACTTCCCATGTCTTAGCTTTGCATGTGTTGAGAAGCATGTAGATGGTTGTTGTAGAAAGTCTAGTTTTTGCAAGCGTTGTAAAATTGGCCTAGACTTTTAAAATCTATAACGAAAAATAAAGCCTGATCATTTAGGGTTAATTGAGTTGATCAGTTCATTAGATGAATCGGTCGATATCTCATAAAAGCTAAGGTTATGAGAAACTCTCCTGATGAAATCCTGTCTAGGTTGGAGGATAATGAATTGGCGGATCACCTCCTACCTGGGGACTAATCGGTTCTTGAGTAAAGTTAACCAGCTTTATGAGCATGCATTAGAGGTGTTAGGTTTAATAAAGTGTTTATAACCTAGACTTCTAAGGTAAATAGTTTGCCTAGACTTAAGGTTTTATTGTCTTAGCCGAGTAAAACCTGAGATGTTTACCCTTAAAAGTCGTCTATGATACTTAGTAGAAGTGTTGAGAAGGAATATTTGATATATCCCTCTCCTGCTACGCACTCCCTAAAGTTCACAACGTGAGAATTTTGCTCGGCCTCGTGATGTCAATAGGGCATCCCCATTCGGCTGGTATTTGCAACTTTCAATAGCAAGGTGAATGGAGTAAGTATCGAAAGTAAGTGGGAGAAGGAAGTATGTCAGTACATCCTACATTCTCCTCCATTGGATTGAACCGTAAGATTCCCATGATCCGCCTGCAAGATGGCCCTAGGAGGCACCAATCCATATCAACTCATACCCCCACTGTCACTTGGGCTCGAATTGATTAGCCACGAACTAGACCCTCGCTACAATGCATTAAAGCCTATCAAGAATTGACGCTTAGCCTACTAACATGCGTAACAATTATGGGTGTCAATCCTAATTAGAAAGGCATGGCATTCGTTCTTTATACAGATTGGAGATGCAAGAGATTAACAAAACTAAGCTAGAAATCCATACAAAACCCTCCCTAAGCATCAAGATAACCCCTAAACTCGAATTAGAGCATTTATCTTAGCTCCCCATTGTGCAAATCAAGAGAAACGTTCAATGTTTGAGCTTTATTGAAGAGAAAAGGGAAGAAATATCAGTTTAGAACTCCCACCCGAGCTTAAACAATGGTGGAAATCAAAATTGGAAGAAGAAGTTCGGCTAAAAATCGGAGAAGAAAGACTTATAGCCGTCGGAGCGTCGAGACGCTAGGACAACGTCTCGACGCTGCGCCCTAAGTTGGCAGCGCATGCGCACGGGGTAGCGTCGAGACGCTCGGACAGCGTCTCGACGCTGGCAGCGTTGAGCGAGCGTTGAGACGCCGCGCTCGACGCTGGCACTCGTCAATCTTTAGAAATCGTCGAGGCGGCGTCGAGACGCTAGGCCAGCGTCTCGACGTTGCCGCTCAACGCTTGCTCTCGGGTTTGGTGGCCAAAAATTGCCTTTCCATGGTAATTTTTGCCATTTCTTCAATTCTTCATGCCCCTTCACTCCCGATGCGTCCATGAAGCTCTAAAACGCCGCTTTTAGCCCCGAAACACGTCATCAGACTCCTCGAGCTCTCTACCATGAGTTCACCTACAAAAAAGTATTTTAATCAATATTGAGCATGGTTTTAGCTATAATTAGGGAGTAAATAATAGCTCTATTTTTGAGCTATCAGATCCCATCTAGGGAAAATGGTAGGCTGTTGTTCTCACCACCATCTGTTCACAATTATCCTGTGAACTATTTCATGTCCAATAATAGGAAGTGGAAGGATGAGCATATTCGCACAACTTTTATTTAGATTGATGCAAAGGCGATTCTTGAAGTCTCTCTTCATCCCATGGGCGGAGAGGACGTCGTTATCCGGGGTCCTTCGAAACAGAGAGTTTTTTCTTTTAAGTCTGCTTATCAATTTGTTTTATCTTATGGGAATAAAAATGAGACTTCCCCTCAAATGTTGCAAATCAAAGTAGGAGGTGGAAGACTTTTTGGGCTACTAAGGTTCCCCGAAAAGAAAAAATATGTTGCTGGAAAGTTTACAACAACGTTATTCCTTGTAAGGTAAACCTTTTAACGAAAAAAAATCCTCACTCATAACTTATGTCTTTTTTGCAGGGAAAACGAGGAATCAACAACACACCTCTTCTGGCATTGTGAGGTTCTCAGGGAAGTATGGTTGTTTTGCTCCTCGTTTAACTTGACTCATTTGTGTGATAACATGAATCAGTGGACGATCCAAGAGCACTAGGACTGGATTTTGGATCGCGGATCTGGAATGTGCGATGATGCTGGTGTGGAGGATTTGGGAGCAAAGAATTCAACTGACTTTCCATAATACAAGAGCGATGGAGTAAAATGTGGTCGCCAACATTGTTAATTGCATTCTTCAACTCAGAGATTCAAGGCAGGGAGTTCTTGAAGCTACCAGAGGCAAGAGTAAATATCCACCAAGTGGAGAAGCGTAGAGCATGGACGCCCTTGGGTGCTAGAGGCCTCCACCACTCAATCGATGAAAGCTGAATGTGGATGCTTCCTTTATAGTTGACTCCAGACAGGCGAGCCTTGGGTGGGTCTTTCGGGACGATCAAGGATCCGTCAAATTAGCCGGTTGTCGTGCTCTCAGCGGTCAGTTCGAAATTAAAACAAACGAGTCTATGGCAATGGTAGAAGGATTAATAGCGATCTCTTCGTTCTCGTGTCCTGATAAGTGCCTGATTGAAGCGGAGACAAATTGTTTGGAAGTTAGTAACTTACTCAATGACATAGAAGTTGATTTCACCACATTTTTTTTTCATCTGAGAAGTATTGGACCTGGAAGAGGTCGATGGAGTTATATCCTTTGCTCATGTGAATAGGTTGGATAATGTTTTGGCCCATCAGATTGCCTCTAAAGCTTCTGAAGCTTTGCTAACAGCTCAGTGGGAGAATCCCAGTTCCTCAAGCTTTTTCTCGTTTTGTGAGTCTGGTAGTCTTAGGAGCTTTGTTTCTGGATGAGCTATGGCTATCCTTTTATAAAAAAAAAAAAAATATATATTATTTAATGTCACATTACATGTCTACTATCTCAATTTTTAAATTTGTGTTTAATTGACTCCTAAACTTTTAATTGTGTGTCTAATAATTTATTTCGGGGTTGTTTGTGGCGCTATGAGTTACATGAGTGCGTTAATTGACTTTATTTACCCTGAATTAGTAGACCAAACAGAGACTGAGTTATAATAATTCTCAGACCACTCAACTCCAATTTGGTAGCTTGCACATCCCCTTAAATTTTGATAAACGGTAATCAAAAGAATCAATGTGAACTATAGTCAATAAGAATCACTTACTAAATTGTATTTTCATTATTTCTATGTAATATTTTGTTATAACATACTATAATAATTAACTTACGTAACATGTTACATTGGATTTTAAAATATTGTCGAAATTTGGCCGCTCAAACAATATTATCTGATTGTCCGAGGTGGGGTTAGTTGTGTTTTTCATTTCACATGTTGTAAACCAAGAAAAATATGTTTGCCTTTAAAAGATGACAGTCAAAACCTCATAAGAAACTATATGAAACCTTGGGTGGGATAAACAATAAGTACATAAACTTGGGATCATATGTAGATAAAACATATAATATATTTAAGGAAATATATACCAAATAAGCTTCATCAGTTTTGCATTATTTACTTTACACATATTTGATAAGATTTATATATATATATAATCATTCCATAAAAGATTACTTCAAAAGAAAAACACAACATGGACACAACATAATCAACAATATATCAGAACGAGAATGAGCAGAGAGTAATGAAGCTCGAAGTGAGACATGAAAGGTTGTCTCATTTAAGGTGAGATTCGATGTCCTTGGTAATTATATTCATGACATTGTGGTATTTGTAAGGATAAGGAGAGTCATCATTGAGTTTCTCATATTCCAAGGTTAAAATTGCTGAGGTTTGCTTCGGACCCTTTGGCACAAATTGATATATTAGGTTGAACGTTTTGTAGTGGTTGAACATTTCTCCTTCTAGTCCGATAAGAGACATTTTTAGTTTCTCATCCTCGAATTCCACTCGCTCTTTCAAAACTCCAACTTCGTCGTCTTAACACAAAAAAAAAAGAAAAATCATAATTCATTAAACAAATCAAAAAAGAAATGCACAGGGGCGGACCAGACATTGATGTTTGGGGCCCAAAAAATTATAGTATATAAATATTAAAAAAAAAAAATCGCAAAAAATACAGGTTCGAATTCACAGTCCCACGCTATGTTGACGTTAAAAAAAGAGTTATCAGTGATAAACATATGTAAGTGTACTAAAGACTTACTGACTAAGTTCAAATAAACTTAGTATCATCATATAATTTTGTTCATTTCTATACTAAAAAAAATAATAATAATAAATAAATCTTTAATGAGTCTCTAAACAAAATTGAAAGTTCAAAAACTTTTTGAAGTTCGTAGGTCTATTAAACACAAAATTAAAAGTTTAAAGACTTATTAGACATGAAAAAAACACAATATAATATGAATATATTTCCAGAACTTAAAAAAGAGTATTAATATATAGTTTAAATTACTTTTGGAAATGATGTTAACAAATAAACTAATACTAAGAGTTAATTTTAAGATTTGTTCGAAGTGAAGAGTGTTAAATTTAGACATTTGAAATTACAATGACTAAAATAATAAACTCTCAAAGTATAGATACTAAAATGACATTTCAATTAAAACAAAACTTATAGAAGTAAATACTAATTCTTAAATATGAAATATGGTTTCATTTATATTTATAAAAAATAGGTTTATAATTATTTTTAAGAATAAAAATTATATATTTTTAAATATATATAAACAAAACAAAATATTAAAAGAGAAAACAATTTTTTTTAAAGAAAATTATATATATATATATATATATATATATATGAAGGAAATGTAAAACAAATAGATGATTGTTGTGATTGGGTTTCAAACTCAGGGCATAAAAATATACATGTCATGTCCAATGACCACTGCAGCAGAATAAATGTTTGTTAATTTGAGGGTCAAAATATATTTAATAACAATAGTACATATTTAAGGTATTATTTTTGCCTACATGTATAAAAAAAATTGCGTGGCACCTAGTCCCTTCAAAGTTGGCCCGTGTCGAGAATAATTGGTTGTTTTAGTTTAAGAAAGGGGATCATTCATTTAACGAATCGAAAAAAGAGAAACACAATTTGATATTCTCGAGGTAGGACGTACCAATAGTGTAATTCCATATTTTGATAGAGCCGTGGCCATGGTTGTCCCAATCACCTTCATGAACTCCAACTTGTTGGATGCATTTTGGAGAAATATTGGGAACATGGAAACATTTATCCTTAAAGATTTCGTAAACTTTGTTAGCAGCTACATTTATTTCGAATTCGCTAACAAGCTTTCCACAAAGAGACATGTTTCAACCCACACTCTTAAATTGATTTACAGAATACTCACATACACACTCCTCTTTTTATAATGTGTCTCTCACCAATGCTAATAAATTTTAATAATAATAATTTTTTTTTCTTTTGTTTTTTTTTAAAATACATGGAAGATTGAACCGACTTTTACATCATGTCATTTAAATTTTGTTGTCAATCTCAATAAAAATTGACGTACTAAAATTACTTACATTTATTCTAAAGAAATAAGTTATTTATGTGAGACATCACACATAACAAAATAAAATAAATAAAAAATTAGATAGTCAACAAAATATATATAAGGGAAGATTCAAAATTAGATGATTTTTTTTTTTTTTGAAAGGAAAAATACGATGAACTTTATTAGATGGTGGGTGAGATGAATTATTATTATTATTATTAATATTATTATTATTATTTTGAACAAATGAATTAATTGTTTTGTCAGCCGGACAAAGAAGTTAAATAAAAAATAAAGAAATTATACATTAGCATAAAATTATTGTTTTAGATATTAAAGATTAGTATATAATTCTAAATAATGCTCAATAAGTTCAATTGACATAATCACTTAATGAGCTAATTCAAATCATTCCATTTATTTTTTTATTATTTTTTAATTTTTTTTTTAACGAGGGATCGAAAATAGAATCGAACCTTAACTTCTTAAATCACTAGTTCGTATATTATGTCGGTTGAAATGTATTCATGACATCTAAACCATGAAAAAATGTCATCTCTTCTTTTGAAGTTGTTTGATGAATTGTTTTTAATAGAAAGATTGGTGTCCATTTACTTTATTAAATTTGAATATTAGGCTCACTTATGATGTCAATTGTTAACAAATGAAAAAGAAATGTGTATATGTGACCAATGCGAATAAACACAAATAAAAGTTTTACTTTTTAAAAATTAATTACATTTTTTTTAAACAAATAATTTATTTATATGTGACATCACACCTCACCAAATTCAAACTATTAAAAAAAATAATTTTTTAGTTAATAAACAGAATGATGATTCAAGATTTTTAACGTTTTGCCAACAAGAGCATAGCTCAACGGCATGATGTATCGCTTAGTGACCATGAGGTCCTAGGTTCAATCCCCCACTCTAACATGTTGTCAAAAAAAAAAAGATTTTTAACGTTTTAGTTAGATAGTGTCTTAACCTGTTAAATTATGTCTATGTTATATTGAGTTTTCTTTTTCTATTTTCAAATTATAGAAGCAGTATATTTAGGAAATTTATAACAAACATTTGCATAAACATGCAATACTACAAGCAATTACTCTAAATTAGGTTTAATTTTATTTTTTAAAAACCTTAAATAACTTTCATGCGAAGAATTATCACTACCCACATCAACTTTACTTGATTTTTTCTTTCTGCTAGTCACCCCGAGGATTTGAGGTTGATCTTTCCCTCATTTGTACTGTAAATTGTTTAGGAACGATCGTCCTAACACTACTCTTTTCCTGGGATGGCTGCATCACAAACAACAAATTGGTTAACTTAAAACTTGCACCTACCCTTGCAGTTCTAGAAAAACATTTGTCAGTCCCGGATGGACAACGTCTGCCTAATCCTTTCGTGTATCGGAGTACTGTTGGAGCTCTTCAATACTTAACCAATACATGCCCTGATATTGCTTATGTGGTTAATCATCTCAGCCAATTTCTGAAGCAGCCTTCTAATGTTCATTGGCATGCGGCTAAACGGGTTCTTCGGTACCTAAGTGGTACCAAGTTTATAGGTCTCTTGATTCAGCCTAGTGTGGATGTGTGTGTCTATCTCGAACTTTTTCGATGTCGATTGGGCTGCCAACACCGACGATCGGAAGTCTGTGGCTGCCTACTGTGTATTTTTTGGCAGCTCCCTTGTCTCTTGGTCTTTCAAAAAGCAAACAGTGTTGTTGCTCGGTCCAGTAGTCCGAATATCGGGCCTTGGCTAATGCTTCCGCTGAATTTTTTTAGCTCCAGCAACTATTGGATGTGCTTCATGTGCACATTCCCACAATCTCTGTTCTTTGGTATGACAACATTAGTTCAAGTGTTCTTGCTACGAATCCTTGTTTCCATGCCCGTACTAAGCATAGCGAAATTGATGTGCACTTTGTTCGTGCCCACGTTCTCAAAGGTGTCCTTGAAGTTCTTATACTTTAATCGTCTATTGTTGGGGTGAGGGATTGAACGTAACCTAGGACCTCATGGTCACTAGGCGATACATCATGTCGTTGAGCTATGCTCTTGTTGGTGTGTTTACCCCATCTTTGGTCTGACTGAGACTGCGTTTCCATAAAAGAAAAAATTGAATTAGACAAAGTTCACCTTAATTAAAAAAAAAACATGATTATGCTTTGAAAGGACTCGAACCCAAGACCTAATGAAATTTAACTAACATGCAAACCAATGAGCAAAATTCTCAATTTCAAATACATATGACAGCAAATATTTTTTGAAGACAATGTCATCCCTTTTTAATCTAGAATCTTCCAAATCATATTTTCCTCAAATATCCATTTCTCACACCACACGCCAAAGTCTTCTCTCTTCCCTAAAAAAAGATATTTTCCCAACAAATCTTTCTCTTTCTTTTCTTTTCTTTTCTCCCTCTCTCTTCTCTTTTATTCTCTCCCACGCCAACTTCTCATTTTTTCCATAAAATTTTCCTCTCTTTTCCACCAAAAACTCTATCTTTTTCAATCTCTCACACACCAAATTTTTCTTAGACAAATCAATACCTCTTGATTTTCATTTAGAATAAGATGTCAGTATATATACAACCTAAAACTAACCTAATTTTCATATTAAATATAGAAAAAGATAAAAGACATAAATATAAATATATATTTTCCTAAAATAGATAAATTTCCTAATATACTCTTTAAAGTTGGAACATAAAAGATTACAAATGTACAACTTAAAAATAAGGTGAGAATAAGGTTAAATGTTATGGTAAAAAAAACTGCAGCCTCCGAACGCAGGTCGGTGTTGCAAACTTCACGTCGATGCTTCACATTGCATCTTTAAATTTCTCAGCGCCTCCAAATGTTGGATGGTGCTCCAATCTTCAGGTCGATGCCCACATGGCATCTTTAAATTTTTACGGGACTTCGTAATCGCTTTGACCACACAATATAAAAAAATTTACGAGGCTTCGAACGCTAGTCGATGCTCCTCATGGCAGATTAAATTTCATGGTTGTCACCACATAAGAAGAAGATGATGAATCTGTTGGGTTTTGTGTCCTAAAACTCGTGGTTTGTAAACTTAATGTATATTCTATTTTACAATAAAGTTGATATTGAGGTCTATTCAGTAAAGTTGTTATTGAATAAAGTGAATTGTGTTTACTTTTAACCTAACTCAAATAAACAAAGAACCCATGGCTATAGGTTGTATACTTGAACTTTATGTGTGACATGATTGTGGATCAAGTTCAAGTAATAGCCAGAACGGTCTATAGTATAAGGATAAGGCTCGGTACCTTATCCTGGGGACACTATTGGACGTGGCTCGCTTTGCATAGTACAAACGATGTGATCCGAAATCGTTCATGTGGAGACATGCGAGTGGGGGCGTCCTCTGCAATGAGTTTGCATAAGACTGAACCGCGAAACAAGTCGCTCTTTCTTTATAACTAAGTTTACTGTAAAGACCGACTTTTTCATATGATGACCTAGGTAACTCGATCTGAATCCTGAGCACACTATGAACTCCTGTTTATTCGAAATTATCCTTTGATTTGTATGGGTGAGAGTGGCCCGAGTTCGCCGACTCAATATGCCTACCACTTTGGGGATAATACCGAGTAGGGAGTTGAGAACATAGTCCTGCGAGATGGAATTCACTCCTACCCGCCTTTAGGGATAATAGAGAGGTTGTTTCCTTAAGTACTGTCTCCGGGTCTTGAACTAGGGATCCCACCTTCTCACTAGCCCGAGAGGGAATCAGTTTGGTGGTTGGACCACAAACCAATAGTTCATTAGAGGAGCAGTGGGGACTTAAGGAATAAGATGTAATTACGGGGGTAAAACGGTTATTTTGACCCAACTCTAATTACGAACGACCTGTGAAGGATTGACTTACTGATGATGGTTATATCAAGAGGACAAAAATATATCTACGGTGAGGAGAGTGCAACCCTTGGACTTTAGTGGAGTCTCCGGGTTAACGAATGTTGGTTAGCTTGGCTAAAGAGTTTGACCGGTTAATCTCGTATCGTTGGAGCTCATGATCTGTAGGTCCTTTAGGTTCTCTTAGCTAGCTCAGATTAAGTCGTGTAACAATATGAGAGGAAATTTTTTTGAATTTATTCAAATTCGTTTTTGGAATAATGATTGACATATTTGAATAAATTTTGAATTTATTCAAATATGATTTAAATATGGGATCGGTCTAAAACATGAATAGGGATTCACGTGTGATGATTCGGTTTAAGAAACCGAGATTAGTCTTATTATTTAATTAATATTTGATATTGAATTAAATAATAATATTAGTTAATTAAAAAGTGTAATTAATTGAAATTTATTTTGTTTATTAAAATTAATTTTAAAATGACAAAATAATACAAGTGGAATTATCCAAGTTGAGTGGATTTATACAAGTTGGGTGGGTTTATCCAAGTTTAGTAAGTGGATTGTGAATTACTAACTACATGCATAAACTCATCAATGTTGAACAGTTGTGTGAAGACTAATTCATCCATTTTGAGGTGTCATGCTAAGCAAAAAGTTTGTTGCATGTGAATGGCCTATAAATTGGATGAAGTTTAAATGGTTTGAGGTTGATGATGTTTTTTGTTTTGTTGGAAGCTTTGATTGTGTGACAATTCTCCTTCAAAACTCTCATCACAAATATATATTCTCTATCATTCTCTTCTTCCAATTTTCTCTTGTAAAGGAGTCTCACCACTCTGTTGGTCGACCCGAGGATAGCGGGACTACCAGAGGTGGTTCTTGAAGAGTTCGAGAGAAGCTTTGAAGGGTTCGTGAGGAGATTCGAGCATCGGAATAAAAGAATTTCGAACTACAAGAGGTTTGTATTCTTATTCTTTTATTTCAAAGTTTTTGAGCATGTTTCTTATTTAGCTAAATTGATGAAATTAGAGTGTCAATTGATCTGACTCGGTTCCGCTGCTCTACATGCGCTCCATCAGAATCAATTTCCACCTTCAATGTCCCCTTCAGTAATTTGAAGAAGGGGAAGAATCAAATTGTGCCCTTAGTGTTCCCTTCATATCATCCATCGAAAGGGAGGATACTTTGATCTTCCTCAGTGTTCCCTTTCCGTAATTCGAATGAGAGAAAGAATCAAATTTTCGCCCCGACAAACTTTTGCTCCCTCAGTGTTCTCTTCATACACACGGTCATGTGTGCTAAAAACCTGCAAAATCCACTATGACATAGTTACAATATGGGATTAGTAAAAAAAATAACTAAAATTACCAATAATAAATTGCATAGGCGTGGGTTTGAACTTGAAAGGTTCCATATTTTTTTTTTCAAATCAATGTTCACGCAAACTCCACAGTTCCCGACAACTTAGCTGAGGCATTTTTTAAATTCTTTTCTTTTTTTTAAATTTGCAAGCTGTAAAATTACCAACTTGAAACTACAATCGCCCACCTCACCAATCACCACTGCACCAACATTATTTCTTCTTCTTAAATTAAACAAAAATGCAGTGGAAGAAATTCTGGCAAATCCATCCTTCAATGTCACCCTCAGATGGAAAAATCCCAAATAACAAAAAAAATATATGGAGAATAACAAATACCACAAGCGGTTGGACTACAACGACGACGCTTGACATTTGGCAGCGGCGACGATCCTTCAGATCTGGACAAAACCCAGGGCCTAACGAAACTCCCCAGATCTCGACGAACTCAACAGGTGAAAAGAAAATTCATGCTAGATCTGAACCACGAATGGCGACGAACCTGCGACGCTTGCTCGAACAACGAAAAGGAAATTATCTCAATTGGTATGAGTTCTTTTGGGTGAAATAAAAAATAAAACAATGTGGTTCGTCTATTGTCCTCATCACTAAGTTGAAAAATAAAGTCATAAAAGTTTAGGCCACTAGATCTTTTGAACATTTTTTAATTAACCATATGAATCTTTTATTATTTTAAGTAACAATTTCATAATTTCATAATTAATTTAAGATTTAGTTGAAAAGATTACAACATTATCTATTAAAAATGGTTCTTTAAATTAATAGACAAAACAAGAAAGAAAATTGAATAGCTTTTGAAAAACATAAATTTGATGAAACGTTGAGGAATAGCTTTTCTTGTACAATGAAATGTAGAAGTTGTGGAGGGGTTTTGTACGGATGACCTTTCCTTCGGGGTGCGTAAAGTTTTTGACCTTCCGTTCAAAATTTATGTTTTTTAACCTTTTGTCGGGATAAGCAAGTTCCCTCCCCGGTGAAAAGTCATTTGTACCCTTTGCTTAGTACGAGGGTATTATAATTTTCTTCTCCTGGTCGTGCCCAGTAGCCAATGACAACCTTTGTTTTAGATTTCTTGTTCAATAAGATAAAATGACAACCTTTGTTTTATATTTTCTTCTCCTGGTCGTGCTCAGTAGCCAATGACAACCTTTGTTTTAGTACAACCAGACCTCCCGACGGATGTAATTATGGACGAGGGAAAAAGAAGGAGCGTTGCGGCCAAGTAGCCAATGTCGTCGGGTATGACCGAAGATATACTGCAGGAGCAAAAATGTAGGTAACAAATGCCCTCGGGTGTGACAGAGGATATACCGCAACAACCACCTTACGACCTATTGCTCAGGCACCCGTTCAGGATTCAGATCGATGTGGTGTTCCTGGTCTCTCATATGATCAGTGGGTTACACTTGTGCACATGCTCCACACTTCAAAAGAGAAGTGTTCTTCAACCGGAAAATTGAGTGGTAAGAGTGATTCTTCCGCTGACTGGATCATTGACACCGGATGCTTAAATCATATGACTGGTAATGCTGAATTATTTACTCAATTATTTGACGTCACTCCTACTTTTGTTGGACTGTCGAATGGTAAACAAACAATTGCCACAAAGGAAGTCACAATTTCTTTGAATAAATTTATTGTCCTACATAATGTACTATATGTTCCAAATCTTACTTGTAATTTGTTGTCTGTGTCTCACTTGTTTGCCGATCTATCTTATTTTGTCACTTTTACTGATAAGCTTTGCATCATACAAGATCGTGCTTTGAGAACTTTGATTGGATCAGGTGAGCAATGTGACGGAGTTTATTGGTTTTGGCCTTTGAGACAATTTCAAGCGTATCGAGCAACAGTGGGAGATAAAAGAGAATTGTGGCATCGACAGTTGGGTCATCCTTCTCAAAAAGTAGAACTTTTTTTCCATATAATATTGGAACTCATGGACATAAGGATGGTAATCTTATTCATGAACCTTGTGATATTTGTTTAAGAGCCAAGCAAACTAGGAGTGTGTTTTCTCTAAGTAATAGTAAAGCAACAAATGCTTTTGATTTGATCCACTGCGATATATGGGGAACATATACTTTGTCTGCTAGTAGTAGTTCTCGTTATTTCTTAACTATCGTCGATGATTGTTCTCGAGTCGTATGGATTTACTTGATGACTGTTAAATCTGAGGTATCCCAACTCCTTAAGGATTTTTGTCGCATGATTAAAACTCAATTTGATAAGTGTGTTAAGGTTCTTCGAAGTGATAATGAAAAATAATTCACATGCCTTTATAGATTTTATGCTGACAATGGTATTCTTCATCAAACCTCTTGTGTTGATACAGCACAATAAAAATGGACGAGTATAACGTAAACATAGGCATATTCTTAATGTGGCTCGGGTATTGCTTTTTCAAGCTAATCTACCTATTGTGTTTGGGGGGAAAGTGTTCTGACGGTCGCCTATATCATTAACCTTGTACCCCTTCTCCATTACTGAATAATAAAACACCCCATGAAATTCTTTTTGCTTCACCTCCTAAGTATGACGCACTTCGTGTCTTTGGGTGTCTTTGTTTTGCCAAAAACCAACTTCGTGTGAAGGATAAGTTTGGCTCTCGTTCTCGTCGGTGTGTGATTGGTGGGTATCCATTTGGTAAAAATTAAAGGGATGACGTTTGTATGACTTAAAGCAAAATAATTCTTTATATCTCGAGATGTTGTATTTTGTAAACAACAATTTTCTTTCTCCAATGATGCTTCCTTACATGCTACTAATGATATGTCTGAAAATGAAAAGTATTATGATATCGTGGCTTCTCTTGAAGACACTTCTTTAACATTTGGGAATGAGAAAACTTCGGGTATGACATAAGATATACCCCGGGGGAGTTGATAGCTCATAAAATGAGCTATATTTATGACCTATTTTATGCTAGTTTAGAGACTTACACGGTTAATTTCATGTTTATATTTGATTATTTTATAGATATTGAGCATTTGGAGCAAAATCGGAACTTTTAGAAGATATATGATGAAAAATAAGCTACTTGGAAGCAAATATGAGGTCCCAAGTGAAGAGTAGAGGAGAAACAAGCCAAAAACCCGAGAGGATAGAGTCTAGACGCTACAATAAAAAATAAATAGTAAAATTAACGTTGGTTGTGCTCAAACTCAAGACCAAGGGCGCACATGCCTTACTTTCCACTAGGTTTAACCAACACAGCCAAGCCACAAATATATTACCCATTTTCAGCGTGTAAATGTTATACGTCAGAGGTCATTCCTTCAGATGAACCTCCGCACCTCTATGAAGCCTCAAGTGCGTGCCACACTAGATCGCAGCCCCCAGACTTGCCATATTTGCTTTATACACGATTTTTGCCCTATTTTATATTATAAATACATCTTTTTGAAGAGTGTAAGGGGAGCCGATTTGGAGAGTCAATCCCAATTTCGAAATTACATAGTTTTTAGAGTTGGAAGAGATTTTTGGGAGCACCAAGTACAGATTTACATGCTCGGGATCGTGAAGATTGCAGCGGAAACGTGGAATCGACACGAGTTTTATTTCTTCTTTCCCTTTTAATTTGTAGTTTTATTATGGATTTATTTTTGAGTTTATATTCTGAATTATTGAACATGGTGAGCTAAACTCTCTTGACTTTGAGCTTTGATGTAATCGTTTATTGAATTTTATTCTTCTTAATTAATAGTTGGTATTTTAATTTCATATTGGTTGTGAGTACTTTTCTAGGCTTAATGCATGTTAGGATTTGGCCATTCTTTGCATGATTTTTATATCAATGATTTGAGGTCGAGAGACGATTATTGTTGATGATCCTGAATTATTTTCCCTGATTTATAAATGAGATAGACATATCCTTGTAGATTTTGTGGCAGTTAGAGTTTTACGTTCTTCATATTTGGATTGTCTGAATTGCCATATAAATATAGGTAATTTACTTTTCAAAGAATATTGTTATTGCTCGAGAGAGAATAACAAGTCTATAGGGTAGAACTTGTCAACAATCTAGAAATTGATTAATTCCATCTTTTAATGAATGAAGAATTTAATAAAATAACGGTGTAGTCATTGCTCAAGTCAATTCCCCAGGACATATCTCTCCTTATTGTTCTCCATATTTTATTTTATGTTTTATTTTGTTTTTACCATATCCTCTTATTTTTCTTCTCTAAATAAAATTGAGTGGTAGTATTCGTGGTAATTAGGTAAACTAGAAAACCAATCCTGAGGACGATATCCGTATTTTTATACACTATATTAAAACTTGACCCGTACACTTGCGGTATTTTATTGCACTAATTTTGCACAACAAGTTTTTGGCGCCGTTGCCGGGGATTGATAATTATTTAGTTTCACTTAATATTGTGGAGAACTCACCCGGTCTTACTTTAGAGTTTTATTTTATTTTTATTTTTATTTTTTGTCTTGTTATTTTATTGTTTTTGCTTTTAGTTTTTGTCTTTATATCCTGACTATATTTTTTTTATTGGTGTTTGCATTTACTTGAAAGCCTAAGTTTAGTTCTTTATTTTATTTTTATGGCTTTTAATAATTATGGGTGGTCTTATAGGGAGTTTCAAACTACCCAAGAACCAACACCATCCTTCAATTCATACCCTTTGAACTACACCTCTTATGGCAATATGAATTATAATGATAATTATGGCTTTCAAAGATATCAAATGCATGATCATTATCATTCTGAATCTATGAGTTATGAAAATTATTTTTATGATAATGATGAGGGCATTCAGAACCATAATTTTTACTCTCCCAACAAAATTGATTTAAAATCTGCCTTGGAAGCCAATAAAACTTTATTGCAAGAGTACATTGTTGAACAACGAGCTAGTTGTTTACTCATGAATGAGTCAAGAGAGAGACTTAATACCCAAATAGAAGCTCTTACATCAAAATACAATTCTATAGGATATCAAGTTAGTCGTGACTCACTAATAGCTTTACAAGAAGAAAATTGTGTTGATGTCAATGAGATCGATAATATAAAAATTTGTGAAGCCATAGACATTGAGAGTGAGGATGAATTGGAGGCTTTTGAGTCATGTCAGGATGAGGTTTGTGAGATAAAGAAAGAAAATGAGTCTAATGTGGAGGAGAAAATTCAGATTATAGAGTATGAGGCTGAAAAGTATCACCTTATTTTATTTCCAGAATTTCCTCTTAAAGTTGATATTTCTTTTCTTTATTCTCACGAATCTTGTGGTTGTGATTTTGATTTTTTGTCTTTTTCTTCTTTTATTTATTTAAATACAAATAACAAAAATATTTATTCTTCAGGTACCCATGAGAAACAAGTGAGCCTACTAGACTTAGTAGGTTACATCGATTCAAGCAAGAAGGGACCGAAAAAAATAGAGGAGTTTTATGTACCCTGACCCATAAATAATGTTCCTCCCGTCTAGCTAAGACGTTAAATAAAGCGCTTCTTGGGAGGCAACCCAAGTTTACATTCTTTAAGTTTTTCATTTTTTGTTATTTTCTTTATTTTATTGTGTGTCGTGGTCCTCATGTTTCTGTTTATTTTTTTTGTAGGAGCAAAATCACCATCAATCTCTTCCCCAAATCTACTGCTAATGTTGGCTCTCTCATTTATCAGGGCAGTATTATCCACTCTTGTATTTTCTTTGTCCTTCGCATTACTTAGTAGTTTATACATTGAGGACAATGTATGTCTTAAGTTTGGGGTGAAAATATTTCACTTTGAGTCCTGAATAACATGATTTTTAACTTAAATTTTAATTTTTGAGCATGCTCTTCATGATTTAATCTTTGTTGCATTGTTTGTGATTAGGACAACCTAGGAAGTGTTCTAAGTTTGATAATATGAAATTCTTGGACAATGAGACCATGCTTGTAAACAAAGTAATTTTTTTTATTTTTGAGTCCCTAATGATATCATTGAATACTTTGTAAGTTAAATGTGCATCTTTGTTTTGAGTTTTAAGCATGAGAGGAATAAGCATGATTAGATTTTTCTTTGAAAAATATATGATGGTGTCTCTTTGAGTTATTGAATGAAGAATGCATAGGATTTTATGCCAAACTACCCTGCTTTTCTGTGAGTTTTTGAGCCATTAAGCACCTCCATTACACCGTGCTAATCTCTTAAATTGTGTGATTATCATGCATGATTGATTTTTCTAGAACTTGTTTTGTTATGCATGTCTGGAATCTCTGAATTTGACTTGAATGCTTTAATTTCACAAGGGCCATTAGGTAAAACCACTTCTAGCTTTCTCAAACAGCCTACCTTGACATAATCTTTAGAAAGCCAAATTTTGAGCCTTAGACCTTTTTCATTGGAAAATTGCCACATTACAAGCCTTATATCAATTCTCTTGTTGTTTTCCTTTCTTTGAACTTTGAATTGAAGAATTATAAGTGTTTACCACACGATGTTTTCCATGCATCAAAAGGAGAGAGTTGAATTGTGTCAACAAAGTATTAAAAAAAAAAAGCACTCCTTTCATTTGCTTCTTTTAATGCTTCTTTTAGAGAAAAAAGAGAAAAAGAGAAAAAAAATTATATATTGAAAAACAAAAGAGCAAAATAGTACACTATGGGAAGGAAAGTTAATGTTTCAACAAAGATCATAAATGGACACATTCATCAAGAATCAATTGAAAACAATTGAGCCTCATGTGGTAAATATTTATACTTTCTTCCAATCTAGTAGCTTAAAATTTCCATCCATCTACCTTTACCTAAGCCCAATTACAACCAAAGCAAGCCTTGAAATTTTGCATTCATTCTATTCATTGAGGATGAAGATGTGATATATTAGCAAGCTTATGGTTAAAAATCTTTTATGCTTTGGTTTGAGCGTTTATCTTAGATATGCCTTAAGAAATTGAGAGTTTTGAGTGAATTTCTGTGAGGGTATCAAATCTTGTGCATTCAATTTTGGTAGCTTAATGAGATGCTTGAGTTTTTGTTATAAAATTATAGTCTATGAATGCTTAATCTTTTGATTGCTACTATGACTCAAGTTATTGATGTTTCTTTAGTTTTATTTGTATTCTTAGATATCAAGAGAAGTTAAATTGCACACACTCACGCAAGGGACACACATATTTATTTTTTAATTGTCTTTACGATGAGTTGTGGTCTAATATGTTCTTCAATTGTGGATTATCTGTCTTAAGAACACTGAGGTTTGAGTTATGTGCATGCTTTCATCGATTCATTTACTGGTTTTGTTTTATTTTGCTCGAGGACTAGCAAAAGCTAAAGTTGGGGGTATTTGATAGCTCATAAAATGAGCTATATTTATGACTTATTTTATGCTAGTTTAGAGACTTACACGGTTAATTTCATGTTTATATTTGATTATTTTATAAATATTGAGCATTTGGAGCAAAACCGGAACTTTTAGAAGATATATGATGAAAAATAAGCTACTTGGAAGCAAATATGAGGTCCCAAGTGAAGAGTAGAGGAGAAACAAGCCAAAAATCCGAGAGGATAGAGTCGCTGAAAATAGCGTCTAGACGATACAAAAAAAATAAATAGTAAAATTAACGTTGGCTGGGCTCAAACTCAAGACCAAGGGGGCGCATGCCTTACTTTCCACTAGGTTTAACCAACACAGCCAAGCCACAAATATATTACCCATTTCTAGCGTATAAATCTTATACGTCAGAGGTCATTCCTTCAGATGAACCTCCACACCTCTATAAAGCCTCAAGTGCGTGCCACACTGGATCGCAGCCCCCAAACTTGCCATATTTGCTTTATACACGATTTTTGCCCTATTTTATATTATAAATACATCTTTTTGAAGAGTGTAAGGGGAGCCGATTTGGAGAGTCAATCCCAATTTCGAAATTACATAGTTTTTAGAGTTAGAAGAGATTTTTGGGAGCACCAAGTACAAATTTACATGCTCGGGATCGTGAAGATTGCAGCGGAAACGTGGAATCGACACGAGTTTTATTTCTTCTTTCCCTTTTAATTTGTAGTTTTATTATGGATTTATTTTTGAGTTTATATTTTGAATTATTGAACATCATGAGCTAAACTCTCTTGACTTTGAGCTTTGATGTAATCGTTTATTGAATTTTATTCTTCTTAATTAATAGTTGGTATTTTAATTTCATATTGGTTGTGAGAACTTTTCTAGGCTTAATGCATGTTAGGATTTGGCCATTCTTTGCATGATTTTTATATCAATGATTTGAGGTCGAGAGACGATTATTGTTGATGATCCTGAATTGTTTTCCTTGATTTATACATGAGATAGACATATCCTTGTAGATTTTGTGGCAGTTAGAGTTTTACGTTCTTCATATTTGGATTGTCTGAATTGCCATAGAAATATAGGTAATTTACTTTTCAAAGAATATTGTTATTGCTCGAGAGAGAATAACAAGTCTATAGGGTAGAACTTGTCAACAATCTAGAAATTGATTAATTCCATCTTTTAATGAATGAAGAATTTGATAAAATAACGGTGTAGTCATTGCTCAAGTCAATTCCCTAGGACATATCTCTCCTTATTGTTCTCCATATTTTATTTTATGTTTTATTTTGTTTTTACCATATCCTCTTATTTTTCTTCTCTAAATAAAATTGAGTGGTAGTATTCGTGGTAATTAGGTAAACTAGAAAACCAATCCTGAGAACGATATCCGTATTTTTATACACTATATTAAAACTTGACCCGTACACTTGCGGTATTTTATTGCACTAATTTTTCACAACAGGAGTGCAGATCCCTCTAATTTGGCAGAAGATATACCCCGAGGGACTGAGAGTCTCTTGGATATGGCAGAGGATATACCGTTGCATATACTGACACATACAACATCTATGGATGGTAACTTGAACACTGATCACCAACTTCCTAACATCTTTGGATATTGGAGAGATTGTGACTAATGACGTAAGTATTTTGCCTAACACTAGGCAAGGTCATCGAATAAAGAAACTTTCTAGTAGACTCAAGGATTTCATCACCAACATCGTTCACGTGACCAAACTCGTCACATCTCATGTCTCTGTTGTTGGATTTTATGTCCTAAAACTCGTGGTTTGTAATCGATAAACATATTTTATTACTAATAAAGTGTTATTGAGGTTTATTCAATAAAATTATTATTGAATATGTGGATTTCTTATTTCATTTTAGAAAACCCTAAATCCAATAAACTAAGATCCATGGCTATAACATGAGTACTTGAACTTTATGTGGAGACATAAAAGTGGATCAAGTTCGAGTAAATAGCCAAAACGGTCTATAGTATACGGATAAGGTCGGATACCTTATCTTGGGGACACTATTGGATGCGGCCCATTTTGTATGTAGTACAAACGATGTGATCCTGAATCGTTCATGTGGAGACATGTGAATGGGGGCGTCCTATGCAAAGAGTTTGCATTAGACCGGACCGCGAAATAAGTCACTCTTGCTTTATAACGCTGTTTACTGTTTTAAAGACTGACTTTTTCAAAACGATGACCTAGGTAACTTGACCTTAATCCTCAACTAACTATAAACTCCTGTTTATTCAGGATTATCCTTAGATCTGCATGGGTGAGAGTGGCTCAACAGCGCCGACTCAATAAGCCTCCCATTTCAGGGGTAAGACTGGATAGATAGATGGGGACATAGGGTGCAAGATGGAATTCACTCCTACCCGTCTCTAGGGATAGTAGATAGGTTGTTCCCTTAAGTGCTGACTTCAGGTCTTGAACAAGGGGCCCTACCTTCTCATTGGCCCGAGAGGGACTCAATATAGTGATTAGATCACATATCAATCGGTTTAGTGATTGGATCACAAACCAATTGTTCATCAGAGGATCAGTGGGACTTAAGGAGCAAGATGTAATTACGGGGGTAAAACAGATATTTGACCCAACCATAAATTATGAACAACCTGTGAAGGGTCAACTTACTAATCATGGTTATATCGAGTGGACAAAAATATATCTACAATGAGGAGAGTGCAACTACTAGGCTATACTGGAATGTCTTGGTAGTTAACGAATGTTGATTAACTGAGTTAAAGAGTTTAATCAGTTAATCTCGGATCGTTGGAGCTCATGATCTGTAGGTCCATGAGGTCCCCCTACTAGCTCATATCGGACTAAACCTTAGAATAGTGTGACGAGTGAATTAGAAGTGTTCGAATTCGAATTAGGGAATAAACGTTAAATATATGTGATATTTAACGGCATAACATTCAATTGCAAATTGAACAATAGAGAGATGGAGATATTTAAATAAGATTTTAATATCGAAAATATGAATAGGGATTCATAATCAAGTATATCGAGAATGATCGGGATTAGTGTTGGATTTATTGGATATTAAATTTGAATTAATTAAATTGTTTAATTAATTATTTAATATTAATTTAATTTAATTTAAAATTAATTATTTGAATTAATTTAATCAAAGTTAGTCAAAAGTCAAAATGTTGAAAATTGGCATATGTATGTGTTGACGACCAAGAGGTCTGTGGTTCGAACCCCCCACCCCAAATGTATTAAAAAAAATGTTGAAAATTGACTAAAACTTTGAAAGTCAAAAGTCAAATGTTGACTCCACTAAACCTTGAAAGTCAAGAGTCAATATAATGACTAAAGTGAGTGGAAAAATCCAATTCTTTAGTTAGTGGGAAAAACCATTTGTTGGTGTTTTTATGACTCAAATTTTTTTGCTAAGTGTTGATTCCATATCAAGCCACTAATCCCACTAAATTGAGTGGATTCTACATGTCATCCTTTAACTCAATTTTGCATGTTTTTGCATGTAGTCTTCTATATATACAAAAGGTTAATTAGATTAACTTCTTTTTGGAATTTTGATTAATTTTGAGAATTGTAAAGAAAATTTCTCTTCCATTCTCTCCAAATTCATCTTCAATTTCCTTTCAAATTAGTCACTCAAAGGATCCCACAATCCCGTTCTAAGGCCGGAGAATAGTCGGAAAGACTCTCGTGGTGGTTCGTGACCGTTACATTCGAAGATTGGGTTTGGAATCGAGAAGAATTTGAACTTCAAAGATCCAACGTTGCTTCCGCTATGCATGTCGAAACTCTTTCATCTGCTTTGTCAAAGTCCCCAGGTACTCCTTTTCCCATTGTTTATTATGTAAATTGTGTTAAGTTTTCTGCAAAACACACCAAGTTTTTGGCAGCGAAACTGAAACCTACCTCATTTAAAGAGGTTGTTAAAGATCCGGTTGGTGAAAAGCTATGCAAGATGAAATCAATGCACTTGAAAGGAACAAGACTTGGACTTTGGAGAACCTTTCACCTGGAAAGAAAGCAATCGGTTGTAAGTGAGTTTATAGAATAAAATATCGATCTAATGGTGCGATTGAACGGAAGGGATGTCTAGTTGTATACGGGAATCGTAAAATTGTTGTTGTAATGTCCCACATTACCATTAAGGGTATTTTCGTAATTTTCTATTGTTATAATTAGAGAAGTTCATTTCATATATTAATAACTTATTGAATTTGTATTTAGTTATTTATCCATTAGGAGAGTCAAATGTTTATGCATAAAAGGTTAATTAACAAAGAATGTAACTTTAAATTGGAAGTATGATGTGGTTCCTTATAAGTATAGTGAATTGTAACTTTTACCATAAGTTATATTAATTTATAAACTATTTTACTACAAGGTAATAAAAGAAGTAAACTATAATTCTTGACATTTACATTCCATAATTTATCCTAGTCAAAGTAAGTAGACAAAAGAGGGGGAAAATAGTCATCTTAGTTATTAAGTTCTTTAATCTTAGTAAGTTTTTCTTAAGACATCTTTTAGACTTTCACCCAAGGGTCATTAGGAATTTATGTGGGTGAGTTGAAGAGCCAAAAGACATGTTATAAGACCTCTTGGATGTTCATACAAAGAGATGGGGAAGCACTTGGTTGATTCAAATTCCAATAAACTTTACTCTTAAGTTCTATGTGTCCTTCCATTGTCATTCCAAAATTGTCTAAAGAAATCTCCAAGGTTTTCTCTCTAGCACCTATTCTAATCCTGTAAATCTCATCTTGAGAAATGATCACTTGTTTTCCAAGTTGTTTCAAGTGTTGTTCTTGGATTTTACAAGATCGTTCATCGGTTGCACCAAATCGGTAAGAAATGAGTTATTTTCCATCTAGTTTCGTAGTGAATCTTTCTTGATATTTTTCATAGATCCTAAAAATGTTCATACCTATCTTTTTCTAAGGTATTCCAACATCATTTGAATCTAATTAGTTGGTGGAAATGTTCCTCCATTCATCGTATACGGTAGAGAGGAAAAACACACCACCGGTAAGCCTCTTTTTCTCTGTTGTTTGAAATCGTTTAGGGGTTCTCATGGAAAATTTTAGGTGTTGTTTTAGATCTAAAAAGTGTGATTTTGGGGGCTGAAAATCAGAATTAAAATGCTTAAAAAAAAACAATCTTTAAAATTGCTTTAAAATGGTGTTTATCGGTTTACGCTAGTTCCTAGTTCTAGCTCGAAATGGATTGATATAGAAGTTTAATTACATTTGTTTTGAATTTTTTTTTATCATGTCCAGTAGCATAAAGTAAGCTTAAATATATTTTCAAGGAGTTCAAATTAACTTTCATGATCATATTTCCATAGGGCTTAAAATCGGTAAAAACTAGTACAATTTGTGTTTTCAAATTTTTAATGAATTCTATGAAGTAGTAAATTATTTTAATGTATTTTTTATCTATAAATCAGAGCTTAATATGTTCACAAAAAGTATCTTATGAGTTTTGAATATTAATTTTATGATTAATATTAACTATGTGAATTAATATGCAAATTAGGTTAGCTAGTAAAGTTAGTGTGTTTTAGCTAGTGAATGAAGTTTCGCAAAACTAAATTTAAGTTAGACCTAATTTAATTTGTATCATATGTTATTTAGGAAGCTTTAAAGGATTTAAATTTGAAGTTTGAGGTAAGTGGATTCTATCATAAGTAGTCGAATTGATTGTTGTATTGTATAGTTGTGATGTTTAATTAATCTTTTTATTGTGGTATTGATTGTAAGTGAGTTATATTATATTGTTTTAATATATACTGGATTGATTTGTTATTTTATGATATTTGATGTTTTGCAAAATATGTTATGTCATGTTATTTTTGTATGGTTCTACGCTTCACATGATCTATGTTACTTTGATTGGTTAGTGAAGCATGCTTAGGTTGAGTATGACATATATGTGTTACATTACATTCATGGAGTCAAGTAAGTAGAGTCATGGAGTTAGGGAAGAATATGTTAGGCATGAAATACCCAAATTAAGCAGTTATGTTATGCAGCTAGATGTATGATATGACAAGTATGGTTTCTGCTAACGGGCTGGGCCCTAGGAAACAAAATTAGTTCATGTTAATGATATTTATAAGGGGCAATTACCTTATAAATATTACATGCAGAATTGACGGTCATGGTATGGGGTATTTCTGCTTAGCATGGCGCCAAATCAAGGATATAAGTATGTATGTAAGAATATGTAAGCAAGTACAAGTATGTTAAGATAGATTGTTTCATAGTCTACATGTTAGGATGTGATATGCAAGCATGTAAGCATGTTGTGTGTGTTTGAGCATGAAGGTTCCTTATGATAGGAACCACTTACAAGGTAGTTTTATACTACCTCTCGTGGTTTTATATTTTTCAGATAGCCTTGTAGATGATGGTGAATTCATCGAGGATGATCTTGGCATTGAAGAGGAAGAACCATGAGATGTGTCCAAAATTTTAAGTTTAATGATTTATGATCACTACTTTAGTTTATGTTTTTTTTTATTTATAGACACTGTTTTATAATTTCCGCTGCTACAGATAAACTTTAAGTTTTATTTAAGTTGTTAAGACTTATGATTATGAAATTTAGATTTTTATTTAAAAAGAAAATTATGCGTTATGAGTAATTATCCCATTTTAAGTTAATTAATTATATATAAAATTTGGGGTCATTACAGTCTAGTTGTATACGGGAATCGTCAAATTGTGGGACTCGACTTTAATGAAACATTTGCTCCTATAGCAAAAATGGTCACGATTCGCACATGTTTGGTTATAACAGTAGCACGAAAATGGGAGCTTCACCAAATGGATGTGCATAACGATTTTCTACACGGAGATCTTGCTGAGGAGGTATATATGTGACTCCCTCCTGGTTTTAACTATGGTGCCCCTAACAAAGTATGTCGATTGCGTAAGTCCTTGTATGGACTTCGACAGGTGCCTCGAAATTGGTTTGCTAACCTCTCGACGACCCTAAAGGAAATTGGTTTTACGCAATCTTATGTTGATTACTCATTGTTTAATTATTCCAAGGATGGTGTTGCTTTACATCTTGTATATGTCGATGACCTTATCATTACAGGTTCTTCTTCTTTGGCAATTACAAAATTCAAGCAACAACTCAGCGAGAGATTTCATATGAAAGACTAGGGCATACTCAAGTATTTTCTTGGGATAAAAGTAGCACGTGGGAAGGACGGTTTGTTTCTTTCCCAACGCAAATATGTTATTGACATTATCGGTGAAGCGAGTTTGCTTGGAGCACGCCCTCTATCTACCCATGGAGCAGAATCATCATCTTGCCACAATCAATGGTCCCAGCATTAATGATCCAGAGAAGTATCGGCGACTTGTAGGTCGCCTTATATACCTGACGATTACACGGCCCGAACTATGTTATTCTGTGCATATACTTGCTCACTTCATGGGTGATCCTCGTGTTGAACATTGGGATGCAGCTTTGAGAGTTTTGAGGTATTTGAAAGGTTGTCCTGGTCAGGGCATTCTGTTGCGAGAATAGAATGATCTTCAGCTATATGCTTTTTGTGATAGTGATTGGGCGAGTTGTCCGCTAACGCAAAAATCATTATCAGGTTACATGGTCTTATTAGGTTCTTTTCCTATGTCTTGGAAAACGAAAAAACATCCAACTATTTCTCGTTCTTCGGCGGAAGGCGAGTATAGATCTATGGCCACTACTATATGTGAGTTAAAATGGTTGAAATCCCTTTTGGTTTGTTTTGGGATACAACATGCGCGTCCCATGAAATTATTTTGTGATAGTCAAGTCGCTCTTTATATAGCGGCTAATCAAGTTTTTCATGAACGAACGAAGCATATTGAAATGGATTGCCACTATGCTCGTGATGTTGTGCAAGATGGTACTATTTCTACGTCTCATGTTCGGACGAGTGCACAACTGGAAGATTTTTTAACCAAAACCATTGGTAAAACACAATTTTCACTTCTTCTTCGCAAGTTGGGCATCTGTAATCTCCATGCTCCAACTTGAGGGGAGTATTGGAGGCGCCGTATATCTCGTGATCTACCTGTCTACCCATCTACCCGTAAATCTCGCTGTGCGTATATATCAGGATCTACCCGTCTACCCCTAAATCTCGTTCTGTATTCTCGGTGTATATGGTTGTATTACTATGACTCTATTCTCAAGTCAGCATTTTACTTTCTATCTTTAGCTTTCTCTTTCCTAGATTAAATATGTGGTCTATGTAAATAGTCTTCCCTACAAGTATAGGACTGTATATATACTCCTGGCTTTGGCCATTCTCAATAAGGTAAAATAACAGAAAATATGTTCCACAAAACTCTTTAGCCTCTAAATATTGTTGCAAATTACCAAATAAACACATTGATTATTTTAAAAATATGCAAGTTTAGGACATAAGTGTTAGGAGTGCTAACAAAGTCTCACATTGGTTAGAGAAGGAATAAATCCATGATATATAAGTGAGGGTATGAGTCCTTTTGGGTGAAACAAAAAATAAAGCAATGTGGAGGGTTTGTTGTCCTCATCAAAGCCATAAAAGTTTAGGCCACGTGATCTTTTGAACATTTTTTAATTAACCATATGAATCTTTTATTATTTTAAGTAACAATTTCATAATTAAATAATTAATTTAAGATTTAGTTGAAAAGATTACAACATAACCTATTAAAATGTTTCTTTAAATTAATAGACAAAACAAGGAAGAAAATTCAATAGCTTTTGAAAAACATAAAATTGATGATGAAGGAAGTGTGGTTGCTTTGAAACTTTGAGGAATAGCTGTTCTCTTACCATGAAATGTAGAAGTTATGGAGGGATTTTGTACGGATAACATTCTCCTTCTCCTGAGTGCGTAAAGTTTTTTTTTGACCTTTCGTTCAAAATTTATGTTTTTTAACCTTCGATCGTGATAAGCAAGTGCTCTCTTCGGTGAAAAGTCATTCGTACCCTTCGCTTAGCATGAGGGTATTATAATTTTTTTTCTCCTGGTCGTGCTCAGTGAAGAGTACTATACAGACTTTGTGCACATGTTTATCACGAGAAAATCAAAAAACATAAATTTTAAAAAATCGAGTTATAAAACCTTAAGCACCTCGGGGTCATTCGTACAAATAGTGGGGATTAGTTGTGTTTTTCATCTCACGTGTGGTAAACCAAGGAAATATATTTGATTTTTGTAAGTTCTTACAAAGATCACATTCAAAATCTAGTTAGAAACTTTAATGAAACCTTGGCTGTGATAAACAATAAGTAGTCACACATAAAATTGGAATCATATCTAGATAGACATTGTTTATTTAAGAAAAAATACTAATCGAGCTTCATCACTTTTACATGTGGATAGCCATTATTTACTTTACAAATATTTGATAAGACTTATAGACATACCATAATGATAATACTAAGGATGGATATATAATCGATCCATAAACATAACATTAAAACAAAAAAACACAACATATAATCAACCACATATCAGACCGAGACAGTAATGAAAGCTCGAAGTAACATATGAAAGGTTGTCATTTAAGGTGAGATTCCATGTCTTTGGTAATTCCATTCATGGCATCGAGGTATTTGTAAGGATAAGGAGAGTCATCATTGAGTTTCTCATATTCTACGGTAAGAATTGCCAAGCTATGCTTCGGACCCTTTGGCACATATTGATATATTAGGTTGAAAATTTTGTAGTCGTCGAACATATCTCCTTCTAATCCGATAAGAGAAATTTTCAATTTCTCATCGTCGAACTCCACTCGCTCTTTCAAAATCCCAGCTTTGTTATCTTAACAAATCACATCGAAAAAAAAAAGAAGATTGCTTTGTTGAAATTAATTAAATAAATAATTCATATGCGGGTAACAAATTCAATAACATTTATATTTGAGCTATTTAATAGGCATTTTGGTGATCTTGATTATGGGTCCAAAACTTCTCGTGGTGTGCCTGCTGAGCAGAAACCAGCCCGTTGGTCTTAGGGGATTATGGGAAACCTTAGGATCAACATATATATAGTTTAAGAAACCAGCCCGTTAGTTTTAGGGGATTATGGAAAACCTTAGGATCAACATATATATAGTTTAGGTTATGGTCATTAATAGGCTATGCTGCTTTAGTCCCATATTCCTCATCTGATAGAGAAGATTGCCCATGTTTGGTCTGAGTTGCATAGATGAGTTAGAGCACAAACCACAGAGTGTTGAAGAGTTGCATAGATGAGTTAGAGCACAAACCACAGAGTGTTGAGGGCTATAAATTCATCACATCCAATGATTTCAAGTAATTTAATCCTCATTAATTTAGTTTTCTTCCATGCTTAGATCCTAAATTTTTTGTCATGATTGTTCTTGGATTAAATGTATTTATTATTGAATAATCATATATTGGATTTTTTCCAATAAATTCCTAACATGCTTAAGAAAAGGGATCATTCATTTAATGAATGGAAAAAGAGAAACACAATTTGTTATTCTCGACGTACCAATAGTGTAATTCCATATTTTGATAGAGCCATGGCCATGGTTGTCCCAATCACCTTCATGAACTTTAACTTCTTGGATGTATTTTGGAGAAATATTGGTACAATGGAAAGCTCGATCTTTAAAGATTTTGTATAATTCTTCAGCAGCTGCATTTATTTCTAATTCACTCACAAGCTTTCCAGGACAAGACATGATTTCAAGCCACTCTTAAATTTCTTTACACAATACTCATATATGCACATTCACAACAATATAACAAATGCATTCTTCTTTTTATAGGAAGATTCACTTACAATTTACATTATTCAAATTTACTATTATGCTGAGTTATGATGCCCATTATCATTTCTATAAAGAAAGAAAGAAACACTTTGTTGTGTAACCAATTCGAATAAACTAAATAAAAAAAATCTTTTTAAAATTACTTCCATTTATTCTAAATAAATAGGAATGTTTCGATGGTAAAAAAAAATTATATTATATAAATATGAAAACGAAATTATCACAAAAAGTGAGAAATTCGAATCCACACATTCATATTATGTTGACCTTAAAAAAAAAGTAATTGGTAATAAGAATAGTTAAGAATACCAAAAAGTTTCCTAACTAAGTTTAAATAAACTTAATACCATCGTATAATTTAACTCATGTTTTATCAAATAGAAAGAAAAAAAAAAGGTTAAATTGTGCATTTAGTCCATAATTTTTAAAGCTTGAGTATATTAGATATCAAAACTTGGGTGAAACCAAAACTAAAGTCATGAGGGTTTAGGTTCAAAGTGGACAATATCATACCAATGTGGAGATATGTGGAGGTTCGTTGTCCTTATCAATTTGATTGTTAGGAGTGCTAACAAAGTTTCACATTGGTTAGAGAAGAGATTGATCCATGGTATATAAGTGAGAACAATTATCTCCATTATTGGTACGAGGCGTTTTGGGTGGAGCCAAAAGCAAAGTCATGAGGGTTTAGTCCAAAAGTGGACAATATCATACCAACATAGAGATATGTGAAGTTCTGTTTTTCTTAACCCTGTAATGGGTCTCTAAATTGAAAATTTGAAAACCTATTAGATATAAAATAAAATATTAGAAATACTTTTAAAACACACGATATAATATGATTATGTTTTCAAAATTTATAGATTGAAAGTTAATACACACTCAATTAATTTTAAGAATTAATTTAAGATTTGTTAAAATATGAGGAAAAAAAATGACTCAACAAAATTAAAAAAAAAATAAAATGAAGGGGCTTGCAAATAGGAGAAATAAGTTCCGTTTGGGATTGAGTTTGAAGACGCTAAAAATCATTTGAAAAGAATTTATGTTTGATAAAATTGATTTTTAAATAATTTAAATAAAATTTATTTTTGATTCATCTTGATTACCAAAAAGCTGTTAAGAGTAGTTTCTAGATTTGACTTTCATAGTTGTAACTAATTAATTTATAAAAAATAAAAATTCTCATCATTTTTTTTTTAATTTAATTGGTTTTTTTTTTTTTAATTATTGTTCTTATTTTTTTTTATTATTTAAATTAAAATTTGATTTTGCTTCTTATATATCAGTTTTATTTTATATAAAATTTTAGATACTTCTTTTTTATAATTTTTAAGTTAAATATTAATACAAACTCATACTTAATTATTGAATTAAATTTATATTTTGGTCCATATAACTATTTCATAACCATATAGTAGTAATTTACCAAAGGAAAATTGTAACCGATGTCAATTTAGAATAAGATAATTAAAAATATAGCATGTTTGCGGATATAGCAATTTCTATCGTTGATGTCTTATGACGGATAGAAGTCTATCGCTGATCACCTCAGCTTTTTATAGATTTTTGTCAGTGATAATAGTTTATCAGTGATAATAGTGACTTATCATTGAAGTCTATCAGTGATATGATAAAGTCTATTAGTGATAGAAACAAATTTTTTTGCCATATTTGCAAAACAATTTAAAGTTTGTTAAATTTGCAATTAGTTTGAGCCTGATTGCTATTTGTGCAACCAGCTCTTCACCAAACACTATAATTAGATAAAATTCACCAAACACTAATTAACTACTTGCTATTGGTCATTTTTCTAAAAGCACACCTGACACTAATTGTTTTAAAAGTCATCGACATTCAAACCAAGTCTTAATGCTAGTGTGCTCCATTACCTGAGACTGAATCAATAATGCTTGCATTTATTGGGTCATTATGTCATAATAAATAATATATATTTTTAGACAATATTATTCATCCCTATATATATAATTTTTTTTGAAAACTTTGGAGGAGACATGACCCGTCTTCACATAGATCCAATCCGATTATATGTGACAACACCTCACTAAATATGAATAATTAAAAAAAAAAATAATTTTTTTTTAACAAGATATAAAATTGAAAATTCAAATCATTAATATTTTAATCACTTTATCATTTCAACTAAACTAAAAAAATAAAGTTATTAATAACTGCTAAATAGTTTTAAATTACAACTTAAAAGAAGAGAGATAGTAATCTTTGACGGTTTCAATTAGGCTCATTGATCATTATGTCATTTGATCATCTTATTGAGGAATATGGTGAATTATATACTAATCTTTAATATCTAAAACAATAATTAAAAAAAAAATCAAAACAATTTTTTTATTTTTTATTTTATTTTATGAAAATGCATAATTTCTTTATTTTTTTTATTATGTCAATTTAAAATAAAATAATTAAAAATATGGAAATTGTAGTAAATGACAATTTAAGACTTATTGTTTGCAAATATAGCATGTTTTTAAAAATTTTGCAGATATAGCAATTTCTATCGCTGATATCTTATGACTGATAGAAGTCTATCGCTGATCACCTCAGCTTTTTATAGATTTTTGTCAGTGATAATAGTCTATCAGTGATAATAGTCTATCAATGATATAATAAAGTCTATCAATGATAAGTTTCCGCAATTCTGCTAAGTTCACAATTCTGTTTAGCTGTTTTCTTATTCGTTTATTAATCTCATCTCTTTACCTTTGAGTTTAACTTTGATTTCCACTTGTTTATGTTGCTACCCTCTACACATTCCTTAGAAAATAGACAATTTAAAACCAATTCTACCCCATCAAACCCATCCATTCTTTCTTAACAAAACACTTCATGAATAGCTTATAATAAATCTCTGTGGGAAAACGAATGAAAAAATACTTACTACTTGCTATAAGATCATGTATGCTTGCGTGTTCTGAGTGCTCTTTCTATCTTATTGCTTATTTATTTTAACACATTGAGCACGCAACAGTGGGTCGTTCGGGACGATCAAGGATCTCTCAAATTGCTGGTTGTCATGCTCTCAACAGTCAGTTCGAGATTAAAACAAATGAGGGTATGGCAATGGTAGAAGTATTAGTAGCGATCTCTTCGTTCTCGTGTCCTGGTAAGTGTCTGATTGAAGCGAAGATAGATTGTTTGGAAGTTTAGTAATATACTCAATGACATAGAAGTTGATTTCACCACATTTGTTTTTTTTCATCTGAGAAGTATTGGACTTGGAAGAGGCCGATGGAGTTATATCATTTGCTCATGTGAATATAGGTTGGATAATGTTTTGTCCCATGAGATTGCCTCTAAAACTTCTGAAGCCTTGCTAACGGCTCATTGGAAGGATCAAGTTCCCTCGAGCTTTTTCTCGTTTTGGAGTCTGGTAGCCTTAAGAGCTTTGTTTCTGGATGAACTATGCCTATCATTTTATCAAAATATATATATATATATTTATTTAATTAATGTTACATTACATGTCTAGTATCTCAATTTTTAAATTTGTGTTCAATTGACTCCTAAACTTTTAATTTTGAGTCTAATAATTCATTTCAGGACTGTTTGAGGAGCTGAGTGAGTTACATGAGTGCGTGAATAATAAATATACTATTCAAGTAAAAGAATCAATGTAAACTATAGTCAATAAGAATCACTTACTAAATTATATTTTCATTATTTCTATGTAATATTTTGTTATAACATATTATAATCATTAACTTACATAACATGTTATGTTGGATTTTAAAATATTGTCGAAATTTGGCCGCTCAAACAATATTATCTGATTGTTGGGGGCGTTGTGTTTTTCATTCCACATGTTGTAAACCAAGAAAATATGTTTGAATATTTGTAATTTGTTTAAAAGATGACAGTCAAAACCTCATAAGAAACTATATAAAACCTTGGGTGGGATAAACAATAAGTACATAAACTTGGGATCATATGTAGATAAAACATATAATATATTTAAGGAAATATACCAATTGAGCTTCATCAGTTTTGCATTATTTACTTTACACATATTTGATAATATTTATAGACGCAGTATATAATCATTCCATAAAAGATTACATCAAAAGAAAAACACAACTTGGGACACAACATAATCAACCATATATCAGAACGAGAATGAGCAGAGAGTAATGAAGCTCGAAGTGAGACATGAAAGGTTGTCATTTAAGGTGAGATTCGATGTCCTTGGTAATTATATTCATGACATCGTGGTATTTGTAAGGATAAGGAGAGTCATCATTGAGTTTCTCATATTCCAAGGTTAAAATTGCCAAGGTTTGCTTTGGACCCTTTGGCACAAATTGATATATTAGGTTGAAGGTTTTGTAGTGGTTGAACATTTCTCCTTCTAGTCCGATAAGAGACATTTTTAGTTTCTCATCCTCGAATTCCACTCGCTCTTTCAAAACTCCAACTTCGTCATCTTAACACAAAAAAAAAAATCATAATTCATTAAACAAATCAAAAAAGAAATGCACAGGGGCCGACCCAGACATTGATGTTTGGAGGCCAAAAAATTATAGTATATAAATATTAAAAAAAGAAATCGCGAAAAATTCAGAGGTTCGAATTCACACTCTCACACTATGTTGACGTTAAAAAAAAGTTATCAGTGATAAACATATGTAAGTGTACTAAAGACTTACAGACTAAGTTCAAATAAACTTAGTATCATCATGTAATTTTGTTCATCTCTATACTAAAAAAAATAATAATAATAAATAAATCTTTAATGAGTCTCTAAACAAAATTGAAAGTTCAAAAACTTTTTGAAGTTCGTAGGTCTATTAAACACAAAATTAAAAGTTTAAAGACTTATTAGACATGAAAAAAACACAATATAATATGAATATGTTTCCAGAACTTATAAAAGGGGTGTTAATATATAGTTTAAATTACTTTTGAAAATGATGTTAACAAATAAACTAATACTAAGAGTTAATTTTAAGATTTGTTCGAAGTGAAGAGTGCTAAATTTAGACATTTGAAATTACAATGACTAAAATAATAAACTCTCAAAGTATAGATACTAAAATGACATTTAAATTAAAACAAAACTTATAGAAGTAAATACTAATTCTTAAATATGAAATATGGTTTCATTTATATTTATAAAAAATAGGTTTTTAATTATTTTTAAGAATAAAAATTATATATTTTTAAATATATATAAACAAAACAAAATATTAAAAGAGAAAACAATTTTTTTTAAAAAAAGTTATATATATATATATATATATATATATATATATATTTTGAAGGAAATGTTTTTAAATATATATAAACAAAACAAAATATTAAATGAGAAAATAATTTTTTTAATAATATATATATATATATATATATATATATATATATATGTGAAGGAAATGTAAAACAAATAGATGATTGTTGTGGTTGAGTTTCAAACTCAGGGCATAAAAATATACATGCCATGTTGAATGACCACGGCAGCAGAATAAATGTTTGTCAATAGTATATATTTAAGGTATTATTTTTGCCTACATGTATAAAAAAAAATTGGGGACCGTGGCCCCTAGTCCCTTCAGAATTCGCCCCTGTGCAGTATAATTGGTTGTTTTAGTTTAAGAAAGGGGATCATTCATTTAACGAATCGAAAAAAGAGAAACACAATTTGATATTCTCGAGGTAGGACGTACCAATAGTGTAATTCCATATTTTGATAGAGCCGTGGCCATGGTTGTCCCAATCACCTTCATGAACTCCAACTTGTTGGATGCATTTTGGAGAAATATTGGGAACATGGAAACATTTATCCTTAAAGATTTCGTAAACTTTGTTAGCAGCTACATTTATTTCGAATTCGCTAACAAGCTTTCCACAAAGAGACATGTTTCAACCCACACTCTTAAATTGATTTACAGAATACTCACATACACACTCCTCTTTTTATAATGTGTCTCTCACCAATGCTAATAAATTTTAATAATAATAATTTTTTTTTCTTTTGTTTTTTTTTAAAATACATGGAAGATTGAACCGACTTTTACATCATGTCATTTAAATTTTGTTGTCAATCTCAATAAAAATTGACGTACTAAAATTACTTACATTTATTCTAAAGAAATAAGTTATTTATGTGAGACATCACACATAACAAAATAAAATAAATAAAAAATTAGATAGTCAACAAAATATATATAAGGGAAGATTCAAAATTAGATGATTTTTTTTTTTTTTGAAAGGAAAAATACGATGAACTTTATTAGATGGTGGGTGAGATGAATTATTATTATTATTATTAATATTATTATTATTATTTTGAACAAATGAATTAATTGTTTTGTCAGCCGGACAAAGAAGTTAAATAAAAAATAAAGAAATTATACATTAGCATAAAATTATTGTTTTAGATATTAAAGATTAGTATATAATTCTAAATAATGCTCAATAAGTTCAATTGACATAATCACTTAATGAGCTAATTCAAATCATTCCATTTATTTTTTTATTATTTTTTAATTTTTTTTTTAACGAGGGATCGAAAATAGAATCGAACCTTAACTTCTTAAATCACTAGTTCGTATATTATGTCGGTTGAAATGTATTCATGACATCTAAACCATGAAAAAATGTCATCTCTTCTTTTGAAGTTGTTTGATGAATTGTTTTTAATAGAAAGATTGGTGTCCATTTACTTTATTAAATTTGAATATTAGGCTCACTTATGATGTCAATTGTTAACAAATGAAAAAGAAATGTGTATATGTGACCAATGCGAATAAACACAAATAAAAGTTTTACTTTTTAAAAATTAATTACATTTTTTTTAAACAAATAATTTATTTATATGTGACATCACACCTCACCAAATTCAAACTATTAAAAAAAATAATTTTTTAGTTAATAAACAGAATGATGATTCAAGATTTTTAACGTTTTGCCAACAAGAGCATAGCTCAACGGCATGATGTATCGCTTAGTGACCATGAGGTCCTAGGTTCAATCCCCCACTCTAACATGTTGTCAAAAAAAAAAAGATTTTTAACGTTTTAGTTAGATAGTGTCTTAACCTGTTAAATTATGTCTATGTTATATTGAGTTTTCTTTTTCTATTTTCAAATTATAGAAGCAGTATATTTAGGAAATTTATAACAAACATTTGCATAAACATGCAATACTACAAGCAATTACTCTAAATTAGGTTTAATTTTATTTTTTAAAAACCTTAAATAACTTTCATGCGAAGAATTATCACTACCCACATCAACTTTACTTGATTTTTTCTTTCTGCTAGTCACCCCGAGGATTTGAGGTTGATCTTTCCCTCATTTGTACTGTAAATTGTTTAGGAACGATCGTCCTAACACTACTCTTTTCCTGGGATGGCTGCATCACAAACAACAAATTGGTTAACTTAAAACTTGCACCTACCCTTGCAGTTCTAGAAAAACATTTGTCAGTCCCGGATGGACAACGTCTGCCTAATCCTTTCGTGTATCGGAGTACTGTTGGAGCTCTTCAATACTTAACCAATACATGCCCTGATATTGCTTATGTGGTTAATCATCTCAGCCAATTTCTGAAGCAGCCTTCTAATGTTCATTGGCATGCGGCTAAACGGGTTCTTCGGTACCTAAGTGGTACCAAGTTTATAGGTCTCTTGATTCAGCCTAGTGTGGATGTGTGTGTCTATCTCGAACTTTTTCGATGTCGATTGGGCTGCCAACACCGACGATCGGAAGTCTGTGGCTGCCTACTGTGTATTTTTTGGCAGCTCCCTTGTCTCTTGGTCTTTCAAAAAGCAAACAGTGTTGTTGCTCGGTCCAGTAGTCCGAATATCGGGCCTTGGCTAATGCTTCCGCTGAATTTTTTTAGCTCCAGCAACTATTGGATGTGCTTCATGTGCACATTCCCACAATCTCTGTTCTTTGGTATGACAACATTAGTTCAAGTGTTCTTGCTACGAATCCTTGTTTCCATGCCCGTACTAAGCATAGCGAAATTGATGTGCACTTTGTTCGTGCCCACGTTCTCAAAGGTGTCCTTGAAGTTCTTATACTTTAATCGTCTATTGTTGGGGTGAGGGATTGAACGTAACCTAGGACCTCATGGTCACTAGGCGATACATCATGTCGTTGAGCTATGCTCTTGTTGGTGTGTTTACCCCATCTTTGGTCTGACTGAGACTGCGTTTCCATAAAAGAAAAAATTGAATTAGACAAAGTTCACCTTAATTAAAAAAAAAACATGATTATGCTTTGAAAGGACTCGAACCCAAGACCTAATGAAATTTAACTAACATGCAAACCAATGAGCAAAATTCTCAATTTCAAATACATATGACAGCAAATATTTTTTGAAGACAATGTCATCCCTTTTTAATCTAGAATCTTCCAAATCATATTTTCCTCAAATATCCATTTCTCACACCACACGCCAAAGTCTTCTCTCTTCCCTAAAAAAAGATATTTTCCCAACAAATCTTTCTCTTTCTTTTCTTTTCTTTTCTCCCTCTCTCTTCTCTTTTATTCTCTCCCACGCCAACTTCTCATTTTTTCCATAAAATTTTCCTCTCTTTTCCACCAAAAACTCTATCTTTTTCAATCTCTCACACACCAAATTTTTCTTAGACAAATCAATACCTCTTGATTTTCATTTAGAATAAGATGTCAGTATATATACAACCTAAAACTAACCTAATTTTCATATTAAATATAGAAAAAGATAAAAGACATAAATATAAATATATATTTTCCTAAAATAGATAAATTTCCTAATATACTCTTTAAAGTTGGAACATAAAAGATTACAAATGTACAACTTAAAAATAAGGTGAGAATAAGGTTAAATGTTATGGTAAAAAAAACTGCAGCCTCCGAACGCAGGTCGGTGTTGCAAACTTCACGTCGATGCTTCACATTGCATCTTTAAATTTCTCAGCGCCTCCAAATGTTGGATGGTGCTCCAATCTTCAGGTCGATGCCCACATGGCATCTTTAAATTTTTACGGGACTTCGTAATCGCTTTGACCACACAATATAAAAAAATTTACGAGGCTTCGAACGCTAGTCGATGCTCCTCATGGCAGATTAAATTTCATGGTTGTCACCACATAAGAAGAAGATGATGAATCTGTTGGGTTTTGTGTCCTAAAACTCGTGGTTTGTAAACTTAATGTATATTCTATTTTACAATAAAGTTGATATTGAGGTCTATTCAGTAAAGTTGTTATTGAATAAAGTGAATTGTGTTTACTTTTAACCTAACTCAAATAAACAAAGAACCCATGGCTATAGGTTGTATACTTGAACTTTATGTGTGACATGATTGTGGATCAAGTTCAAGTAATAGCCAGAACGGTCTATAGTATAAGGATAAGGCTCGGTACCTTATCCTGGGGACACTATTGGACGTGGCTCGCTTTGCATAGTACAAACGATGTGATCCGAAATCGTTCATGTGGAGACATGCGAGTGGGGGCGTCCTCTGCAATGAGTTTGCATAAGACTGAACCGCGAAACAAGTCGCTCTTTCTTTATAACTAAGTTTACTGTAAAGACCGACTTTTTCATATGATGACCTAGGTAACTCGATCTGAATCCTGAGCACACTATGAACTCCTGTTTATTCGAAATTATCCTTTGATTTGTATGGGTGAGAGTGGCCCGAGTTCGCCGACTCAATATGCCTACCACTTTGGGGATAATACCGAGTAGGGAGTTGAGAACATAGTCCTGCGAGATGGAATTCACTCCTACCCGCCTTTAGGGATAATAGAGAGGTTGTTTCCTTAAGTACTGTCTCCGGGTCTTGAACTAGGGATCCCACCTTCTCACTAGCCCGAGAGGGAATCAGTTTGGTGGTTGGACCACAAACCAATAGTTCATTAGAGGAGCAGTGGGGACTTAAGGAATAAGATGTAATTACGGGGGTAAAACGGTTATTTTGACCCAACTCTAATTACGAACGACCTGTGAAGGATTGACTTACTGATGATGGTTATATCAAGAGGACAAAAATATATCTACGGTGAGGAGAGTGCAACCCTTGGACTTTAGTGGAGTCTCCGGGTTAACGAATGTTGGTTAGCTTGGCTAAAGAGTTTGACCGGTTAATCTCGTATCGTTGGAGCTCATGATCTGTAGGTCCTTTAGGTTCTCTTAGCTAGCTCAGATTAAGTCGTGTAACAATATGAGAGGAAATTTTTTTGAATTTATTCAAATTCGTTTTTGGAATAATGATTGACATATTTGAATAAATTTTGAATTTATTCAAATATGATTTAAATATGGGATCGGTCTAAAACATGAATAGGGATTCACGTGTGATGATTCGGTTTAAGAAACCGAGATTAGTCTTATTATTTAATTAATATTTGATATTGAATTAAATAATAATATTAGTTAATTAAAAAGTGTAATTAATTGAAATTTATTTTGTTTATTAAAATTAATTTTAAAATGACAAAATAATACAAGTGGAATTATCCAAGTTGAGTGGATTTATACAAGTTGGGTGGGTTTATCCAAGTTTAGTAAGTGGATTGTGAATTACTAACTACATGCATAAACTCATCAATGTTGAACAGTTGTGTGAAGACTAATTCATCCATTTTGAGGTGTCATGCTAAGCAAAAAGTTTGTTGCATGTGAATGGCCTATAAATTGGATGAAGTTTAAATGGTTTGAGGTTGATGATGTTTTTTGTTTTGTTGGAAGCTTTGATTGTGTGACAATTCTCCTTCAAAACTCTCATCACAAATATATATTCTCTATCATTCTCTTCTTCCAATTTTCTCTTGTAAAGGAGTCTCACCACTCTGTTGGTCGACCCGAGGATAGCGGGACTACCAGAGGTGGTTCTTGAAGAGTTCGAGAGAAGCTTTGAAGGGTTCGTGAGGAGATTCGAGCATCGGAATAAAAGAATTTCGAACTACAAGAGGTTTGTATTCTTATTCTTTTATTTCAAAGTTTTTGAGCATGTTTCTTATTTAGCTAAATTGATGAAATTAGAGTGTCAATTGATCTGACTCGGTTCCGCTGCTCTACATGCGCTCCATCAGAATCAATTTCCACCTTCAATGTCCCCTTCAGTAATTTGAAGAAGGGGAAGAATCAAATTGTGCCCTTAGTGTTCCCTTCATATCATCCATCGAAAGGGAGGATACTTTGATCTTCCTCAGTGTTCCCTTTCCGTAATTCGAATGAGAGAAAGAATCAAATTTTCGCCCCGACAAACTTTTGCTCCCTCAGTGTTCTCTTCATACACACGGTCATGTGTGCTAAAAACCTGCAAAATCCACTATGACATAGTTACAATATGGGATTAGTAAAAAAAATAACTAAAATTACCAATAATAAATTGCATAGGCGTGGGTTTGAACTTGAAAGGTTCCATATTTTTTTTTTCAAATCAATGTTCACGCAAACTCCACAGTTCCCGACAACTTAGCTGAGGCATTTTTTAAATTCTTTTCTTTTTTTTAAATTTGCAAGCTGTAAAATTACCAACTTGAAACTACAATCGCCCACCTCACCAATCACCACTGCACCAACATTATTTCTTCTTCTTAAATTAAACAAAAATGCAGTGGAAGAAATTCTGGCAAATCCATCCTTCAATGTCACCCTCAGATGGAAAAATCCCAAATAACAAAAAAAATATATGGAGAATAACAAATACCACAAGCGGTTGGACTACAACGACGACGCTTGACATTTGGCAGCGGCGACGATCCTTCAGATCTGGACAAAACCCAGGGCCTAACGAAACTCCCCAGATCTCGACGAACTCAACAGGTGAAAAGAAAATTCATGCTAGATCTGAACCACGAATGGCGACGAACCTGCGACGCTTGCTCGAACAACGAAAAGGAAATTATCTCAATTGGTATGAGTTCTTTTGGGTGAAATAAAAAATAAAACAATGTGGTTCGTCTATTGTCCTCATCACTAAGTTGAAAAATAAAGTCATAAAAGTTTAGGCCACTAGATCTTTTGAACATTTTTTAATTAACCATATGAATCTTTTATTATTTTAAGTAACAATTTCATAATTTCATAATTAATTTAAGATTTAGTTGAAAAGATTACAACATTATCTATTAAAAATGGTTCTTTAAATTAATAGACAAAACAAGAAAGAAAATTGAATAGCTTTTGAAAAACATAAATTTGATGAAACGTTGAGGAATAGCTTTTCTTGTACAATGAAATGTAGAAGTTGTGGAGGGGTTTTGTACGGATGACCTTTCCTTCGGGGTGCGTAAAGTTTTTGACCTTCCGTTCAAAATTTATGTTTTTTAACCTTTTGTCGGGATAAGCAAGTTCCCTCCCCGGTGAAAAGTCATTTGTACCCTTTGCTTAGTACGAGGGTATTATAATTTTCTTCTCCTGGTCGTGCCCAGTAGCCAATGACAACCTTTGTTTTAGATTTCTTGTTCAATAAGATAAAATGACAACCTTTGTTTTATATTTTCTTCTCCTGGTCGTGCTCAGTAGCCAATGACAACCTTTGTTTTAGTACAACCAGACCTCCCGACGGATGTAATTATGGACGAGGGAAAAAGAAGGAGCGTTGCGGCCAAGTAGCCAATGTCGTCGGGTATGACCGAAGATATACTGCAGGAGCAAAAATGTAGGTAACAAATGCCCTCGGGTGTGACAGAGGATATACCGCAACAACCACCTTACGACCTATTGCTCAGGCACCCGTTCAGGATTCAGATCGATGTGGTGTTCCTGGTCTCTCATATGATCAGTGGGTTACACTTGTGCACATGCTCCACACTTCAAAAGAGAAGTGTTCTTCAACCGGAAAATTGAGTGGTAAGAGTGATTCTTCCGCTGACTGGATCATTGACACCGGATGCTTAAATCATATGACTGGTAATGCTGAATTATTTACTCAATTATTTGACGTCACTCCTACTTTTGTTGGACTGTCGAATGGTAAACAAACAATTGCCACAAAGGAAGTCACAATTTCTTTGAATAAATTTATTGTCCTACATAATGTACTATATGTTCCAAATCTTACTTGTAATTTGTTGTCTGTGTCTCACTTGTTTGCCGATCTATCTTATTTTGTCACTTTTACTGATAAGCTTTGCATCATACAAGATCGTGCTTTGAGAACTTTGATTGGATCAGGTGAGCAATGTGACGGAGTTTATTGGTTTTGGCCTTTGAGACAATTTCAAGCGTATCGAGCAACAGTGGGAGATAAAAGAGAATTGTGGCATCGACAGTTGGGTCATCCTTCTCAAAAAGTAGAACTTTTTTTCCATATAATATTGGAACTCATGGACATAAGGATGGTAATCTTATTCATGAACCTTGTGATATTTGTTTAAGAGCCAAGCAAACTAGGAGTGTGTTTTCTCTAAGTAATAGTAAAGCAACAAATGCTTTTGATTTGATCCACTGCGATATATGGGGAACATATACTTTGTCTGCTAGTAGTAGTTCTCGTTATTTCTTAACTATCGTCGATGATTGTTCTCGAGTCGTATGGATTTACTTGATGACTGTTAAATCTGAGGTATCCCAACTCCTTAAGGATTTTTGTCGCATGATTAAAACTCAATTTGATAAGTGTGTTAAGGTTCTTCGAAGTGATAATGAAAAATAATTCACATGCCTTTATAGATTTTATGCTGACAATGGTATTCTTCATCAAACCTCTTGTGTTGATACAGCACAATAAAAATGGACGAGTATAACGTAAACATAGGCATATTCTTAATGTGGCTCGGGTATTGCTTTTTCAAGCTAATCTACCTATTGTGTTTGGGGGGAAAGTGTTCTGACGGTCGCCTATATCATTAACCTTGTACCCCTTCTCCATTACTGAATAATAAAACACCCCATGAAATTCTTTTTGCTTCACCTCCTAAGTATGACGCACTTCGTGTCTTTGGGTGTCTTTGTTTTGCCAAAAACCAACTTCGTGTGAAGGATAAGTTTGGCTCTCGTTCTCGTCGGTGTGTGATTGGTGGGTATCCATTTGGTAAAAATTAAAGGGATGACGTTTGTATGACTTAAAGCAAAATAATTCTTTATATCTCGAGATGTTGTATTTTGTAAACAACAATTTTCTTTCTCCAATGATGCTTCCTTACATGCTACTAATGATATGTCTGAAAATGAAAAGTATTATGATATCGTGGCTTCTCTTGAAGACACTTCTTTAACATTTGGGAATGAGAAAACTTCGGGTATGACATAAGATATACCCCGGGGGAGTTGATAGCTCATAAAATGAGCTATATTTATGACCTATTTTATGCTAGTTTAGAGACTTACACGGTTAATTTCATGTTTATATTTGATTATTTTATAGATATTGAGCATTTGGAGCAAAATCGGAACTTTTAGAAGATATATGATGAAAAATAAGCTACTTGGAAGCAAATATGAGGTCCCAAGTGAAGAGTAGAGGAGAAACAAGCCAAAAACCCGAGAGGATAGAGTCTAGACGCTACAATAAAAAATAAATAGTAAAATTAACGTTGGTTGTGCTCAAACTCAAGACCAAGGGCGCACATGCCTTACTTTCCACTAGGTTTAACCAACACAGCCAAGCCACAAATATATTACCCATTTTCAGCGTGTAAATGTTATACGTCAGAGGTCATTCCTTCAGATGAACCTCCGCACCTCTATGAAGCCTCAAGTGCGTGCCACACTAGATCGCAGCCCCCAGACTTGCCATATTTGCTTTATACACGATTTTTGCCCTATTTTATATTATAAATACATCTTTTTGAAGAGTGTAAGGGGAGCCGATTTGGAGAGTCAATCCCAATTTCGAAATTACATAGTTTTTAGAGTTGGAAGAGATTTTTGGGAGCACCAAGTACAGATTTACATGCTCGGGATCGTGAAGATTGCAGCGGAAACGTGGAATCGACACGAGTTTTATTTCTTCTTTCCCTTTTAATTTGTAGTTTTATTATGGATTTATTTTTGAGTTTATATTCTGAATTATTGAACATGGTGAGCTAAACTCTCTTGACTTTGAGCTTTGATGTAATCGTTTATTGAATTTTATTCTTCTTAATTAATAGTTGGTATTTTAATTTCATATTGGTTGTGAGTACTTTTCTAGGCTTAATGCATGTTAGGATTTGGCCATTCTTTGCATGATTTTTATATCAATGATTTGAGGTCGAGAGACGATTATTGTTGATGATCCTGAATTATTTTCCCTGATTTATAAATGAGATAGACATATCCTTGTAGATTTTGTGGCAGTTAGAGTTTTACGTTCTTCATATTTGGATTGTCTGAATTGCCATATAAATATAGGTAATTTACTTTTCAAAGAATATTGTTATTGCTCGAGAGAGAATAACAAGTCTATAGGGTAGAACTTGTCAACAATCTAGAAATTGATTAATTCCATCTTTTAATGAATGAAGAATTTAATAAAATAACGGTGTAGTCATTGCTCAAGTCAATTCCCCAGGACATATCTCTCCTTATTGTTCTCCATATTTTATTTTATGTTTTATTTTGTTTTTACCATATCCTCTTATTTTTCTTCTCTAAATAAAATTGAGTGGTAGTATTCGTGGTAATTAGGTAAACTAGAAAACCAATCCTGAGGACGATATCCGTATTTTTATACACTATATTAAAACTTGACCCGTACACTTGCGGTATTTTATTGCACTAATTTTGCACAACAAGTTTTTGGCGCCGTTGCCGGGGATTGATAATTATTTAGTTTCACTTAATATTGTGGAGAACTCACCCGGTCTTACTTTAGAGTTTTATTTTATTTTTATTTTTATTTTTTGTCTTGTTATTTTATTGTTTTTGCTTTTAGTTTTTGTCTTTATATCCTGACTATATTTTTTTTATTGGTGTTTGCATTTACTTGAAAGCCTAAGTTTAGTTCTTTATTTTATTTTTATGGCTTTTAATAATTATGGGTGGTCTTATAGGGAGTTTCAAACTACCCAAGAACCAACACCATCCTTCAATTCATACCCTTTGAACTACACCTCTTATGGCAATATGAATTATAATGATAATTATGGCTTTCAAAGATATCAAATGCATGATCATTATCATTCTGAATCTATGAGTTATGAAAATTATTTTTATGATAATGATGAGGGCATTCAGAACCATAATTTTTACTCTCCCAACAAAATTGATTTAAAATCTGCCTTGGAAGCCAATAAAACTTTATTGCAAGAGTACATTGTTGAACAACGAGCTAGTTGTTTACTCATGAATGAGTCAAGAGAGAGACTTAATACCCAAATAGAAGCTCTTACATCAAAATACAATTCTATAGGATATCAAGTTAGTCGTGACTCACTAATAGCTTTACAAGAAGAAAATTGTGTTGATGTCAATGAGATCGATAATATAAAAATTTGTGAAGCCATAGACATTGAGAGTGAGGATGAATTGGAGGCTTTTGAGTCATGTCAGGATGAGGTTTGTGAGATAAAGAAAGAAAATGAGTCTAATGTGGAGGAGAAAATTCAGATTATAGAGTATGAGGCTGAAAAGTATCACCTTATTTTATTTCCAGAATTTCCTCTTAAAGTTGATATTTCTTTTCTTTATTCTCACGAATCTTGTGGTTGTGATTTTGATTTTTTGTCTTTTTCTTCTTTTATTTATTTAAATACAAATAACAAAAATATTTATTCTTCAGGTACCCATGAGAAACAAGTGAGCCTACTAGACTTAGTAGGTTACATCGATTCAAGCAAGAAGGGACCGAAAAAAATAGAGGAGTTTTATGTACCCTGACCCATAAATAATGTTCCTCCCGTCTAGCTAAGACGTTAAATAAAGCGCTTCTTGGGAGGCAACCCAAGTTTACATTCTTTAAGTTTTTCATTTTTTGTTATTTTCTTTATTTTATTGTGTGTCGTGGTCCTCATGTTTCTGTTTATTTTTTTTGTAGGAGCAAAATCACCATCAATCTCTTCCCCAAATCTACTGCTAATGTTGGCTCTCTCATTTATCAGGGCAGTATTATCCACTCTTGTATTTTCTTTGTCCTTCGCATTACTTAGTAGTTTATACATTGAGGACAATGTATGTCTTAAGTTTGGGGTGAAAATATTTCACTTTGAGTCCTGAATAACATGATTTTTAACTTAAATTTTAATTTTTGAGCATGCTCTTCATGATTTAATCTTTGTTGCATTGTTTGTGATTAGGACAACCTAGGAAGTGTTCTAAGTTTGATAATATGAAATTCTTGGACAATGAGACCATGCTTGTAAACAAAGTAATTTTTTTTATTTTTGAGTCCCTAATGATATCATTGAATACTTTGTAAGTTAAATGTGCATCTTTGTTTTGAGTTTTAAGCATGAGAGGAATAAGCATGATTAGATTTTTCTTTGAAAAATATATGATGGTGTCTCTTTGAGTTATTGAATGAAGAATGCATAGGATTTTATGCCAAACTACCCTGCTTTTCTGTGAGTTTTTGAGCCATTAAGCACCTCCATTACACCGTGCTAATCTCTTAAATTGTGTGATTATCATGCATGATTGATTTTTCTAGAACTTGTTTTGTTATGCATGTCTGGAATCTCTGAATTTGACTTGAATGCTTTAATTTCACAAGGGCCATTAGGTAAAACCACTTCTAGCTTTCTCAAACAGCCTACCTTGACATAATCTTTAGAAAGCCAAATTTTGAGCCTTAGACCTTTTTCATTGGAAAATTGCCACATTACAAGCCTTATATCAATTCTCTTGTTGTTTTCCTTTCTTTGAACTTTGAATTGAAGAATTATAAGTGTTTACCACACGATGTTTTCCATGCATCAAAAGGAGAGAGTTGAATTGTGTCAACAAAGTATTAAAAAAAAAAAGCACTCCTTTCATTTGCTTCTTTTAATGCTTCTTTTAGAGAAAAAAGAGAAAAAGAGAAAAAAAATTATATATTGAAAAACAAAAGAGCAAAATAGTACACTATGGGAAGGAAAGTTAATGTTTCAACAAAGATCATAAATGGACACATTCATCAAGAATCAATTGAAAACAATTGAGCCTCATGTGGTAAATATTTATACTTTCTTCCAATCTAGTAGCTTAAAATTTCCATCCATCTACCTTTACCTAAGCCCAATTACAACCAAAGCAAGCCTTGAAATTTTGCATTCATTCTATTCATTGAGGATGAAGATGTGATATATTAGCAAGCTTATGGTTAAAAATCTTTTATGCTTTGGTTTGAGCGTTTATCTTAGATATGCCTTAAGAAATTGAGAGTTTTGAGTGAATTTCTGTGAGGGTATCAAATCTTGTGCATTCAATTTTGGTAGCTTAATGAGATGCTTGAGTTTTTGTTATAAAATTATAGTCTATGAATGCTTAATCTTTTGATTGCTACTATGACTCAAGTTATTGATGTTTCTTTAGTTTTATTTGTATTCTTAGATATCAAGAGAAGTTAAATTGCACACACTCACGCAAGGGACACACATATTTATTTTTTAATTGTCTTTACGATGAGTTGTGGTCTAATATGTTCTTCAATTGTGGATTATCTGTCTTAAGAACACTGAGGTTTGAGTTATGTGCATGCTTTCATCGATTCATTTACTGGTTTTGTTTTATTTTGCTCGAGGACTAGCAAAAGCTAAAGTTGGGGGTATTTGATAGCTCATAAAATGAGCTATATTTATGACTTATTTTATGCTAGTTTAGAGACTTACACGGTTAATTTCATGTTTATATTTGATTATTTTATAAATATTGAGCATTTGGAGCAAAACCGGAACTTTTAGAAGATATATGATGAAAAATAAGCTACTTGGAAGCAAATATGAGGTCCCAAGTGAAGAGTAGAGGAGAAACAAGCCAAAAATCCGAGAGGATAGAGTCGCTGAAAATAGCGTCTAGACGATACAAAAAAAATAAATAGTAAAATTAACGTTGGCTGGGCTCAAACTCAAGACCAAGGGGGCGCATGCCTTACTTTCCACTAGGTTTAACCAACACAGCCAAGCCACAAATATATTACCCATTTCTAGCGTATAAATCTTATACGTCAGAGGTCATTCCTTCAGATGAACCTCCACACCTCTATAAAGCCTCAAGTGCGTGCCACACTGGATCGCAGCCCCCAAACTTGCCATATTTGCTTTATACACGATTTTTGCCCTATTTTATATTATAAATACATCTTTTTGAAGAGTGTAAGGGGAGCCGATTTGGAGAGTCAATCCCAATTTCGAAATTACATAGTTTTTAGAGTTAGAAGAGATTTTTGGGAGCACCAAGTACAAATTTACATGCTCGGGATCGTGAAGATTGCAGCGGAAACGTGGAATCGACACGAGTTTTATTTCTTCTTTCCCTTTTAATTTGTAGTTTTATTATGGATTTATTTTTGAGTTTATATTTTGAATTATTGAACATCATGAGCTAAACTCTCTTGACTTTGAGCTTTGATGTAATCGTTTATTGAATTTTATTCTTCTTAATTAATAGTTGGTATTTTAATTTCATATTGGTTGTGAGAACTTTTCTAGGCTTAATGCATGTTAGGATTTGGCCATTCTTTGCATGATTTTTATATCAATGATTTGAGGTCGAGAGACGATTATTGTTGATGATCCTGAATTGTTTTCCTTGATTTATACATGAGATAGACATATCCTTGTAGATTTTGTGGCAGTTAGAGTTTTACGTTCTTCATATTTGGATTGTCTGAATTGCCATAGAAATATAGGTAATTTACTTTTCAAAGAATATTGTTATTGCTCGAGAGAGAATAACAAGTCTATAGGGTAGAACTTGTCAACAATCTAGAAATTGATTAATTCCATCTTTTAATGAATGAAGAATTTGATAAAATAACGGTGTAGTCATTGCTCAAGTCAATTCCCTAGGACATATCTCTCCTTATTGTTCTCCATATTTTATTTTATGTTTTATTTTGTTTTTACCATATCCTCTTATTTTTCTTCTCTAAATAAAATTGAGTGGTAGTATTCGTGGTAATTAGGTAAACTAGAAAACCAATCCTGAGAACGATATCCGTATTTTTATACACTATATTAAAACTTGACCCGTACACTTGCGGTATTTTATTGCACTAATTTTTCACAACAGGAGTGCAGATCCCTCTAATTTGGCAGAAGATATACCCCGAGGGACTGAGAGTCTCTTGGATATGGCAGAGGATATACCGTTGCATATACTGACACATACAACATCTATGGATGGTAACTTGAACACTGATCACCAACTTCCTAACATCTTTGGATATTGGAGAGATTGTGACTAATGACGTAAGTATTTTGCCTAACACTAGGCAAGGTCATCGAATAAAGAAACTTTCTAGTAGACTCAAGGATTTCATCACCAACATCGTTCACGTTACCAAACTCGTCACATCTCATGTCTCTGTTGTTGGATTTTATGTCCTAAAACTCGTGGTTTGTAATCGATAAACATATTTTATTACTAATAAAGTGTTATTGAGGTTTATTCAATAAAATTATTATTGAATATGTGGATTTCTTATTTCATTTTAGAAAACCCTAAATCCAATAAACTAAGATCCATGGCTATAACATGAGTACTTGAACTTTATGTGGAGACATAAAAGTGGATCAAGTTCGAGTAAATAGCCAAAACGGTCTATAGTATACGGATAAGGTCGGATACCTTATCTTGGGGACACTATTGGATGCGGCCCATTTTGTATGTAGTACAAACGATGTGATCCTGAATCGTTCATGTGGAGACATGTGAATGGGGGCGTCCTATGCAAAGAGTTTGCATTAGACCGGACCGCGAAATAAGTCACTCTTGCTTTATAACGCTGTTTACTGTTTTAAAGACTGACTTTTTCAAAACGATGACCTAGGTAACTTGACCTTAATCCTCAACTAACTATAAACTCCTGTTTATTCAGGATTATCCTTAGATCTGCATGGGTGAGAGTGGCTCAACAGCGCCGACTCAATAAGCCTCCCATTTCAGGGGTAAGACTGGATAGATAGATGGGGACATAGGGTGCAAGATGGAATTCACTCCTACCCGTCTCTAGGGATAGTAGATAGGTTGTTCCCTTAAGTGCTGACTTCAGGTCTTGAACAAGGGGCCCTACCTTCTCATTGGCCCGAGAGGGACTCAATATAGTGATTAGATCACATATCAATCGGTTTAGTGATTGGATCACAAACCAATTGTTCATCAGAGGATCAGTGGGACTTAAGGAGCAAGATGTAATTACGGGGGTAAAACAGATATTTGACCCAACCATAAATTATGAACAACCTGTGAAGGGTCAACTTACTAATCATGGTTATATCGAGTGGACAAAAATATATCTACAATGAGGAGAGTGCAACTACTAGGCTATACTGGAATGTCTTGGTAGTTAACGAATGTTGATTAACTGAGTTAAAGAGTTTAATCAGTTAATCTCGGATCGTTGGAGCTCATGATCTGTAGGTCCATGAGGTCCCCCTACTAGCTCATATCGGACTAAACCTTAGAATAGTGTGACGAGTGAATTAGAAGTGTTCGAATTCGAATTAGGGAATAAACGTTAAATATATGTGATATTTAACGGCATAACATTCAATTGCAAATTGAACAATAGAGAGATGGAGATATTTAAATAAGATTTTAATATCGAAAATATGAATAGGGATTCATAATCAAGTATATCGAGAATGATCGGGATTAGTGTTGGATTTATTGGATATTAAATTTGAATTAATTAAATTGTTTAATTAATTATTTAATATTAATTTAATTTAATTTAAAATTAATTATTTGAATTAATTTAATCAAAGTTAGTCAAAAGTCAAAATGTTGAAAATTGGCATATGTATGTGTTGACGACCAAGAGGTCTGTGGTTCGAACCCCCCACCCCAAATGTATTAAAAAAAATGTTGAAAATTGACTAAAACTTTGAAAGTCAAAAGTCAAATGTTGACTCCACTAAACCTTGAAAGTCAAGAGTCAATATAATGACTAAAGTGAGTGGAAAAATCCAATTCTTTAGTTAGTGGGAAAAACCATTTGTTGGTGTTTTTATGACTCAAATTTTTTTGCTAAGTGTTGATTCCATATCAAGCCACTAATCCCACTAAATTGAGTGGATTCTACATGTCATCCTTTAACTCAATTTTGCATGTTTTTGCATGTAGTCTTCTATATATACAAAAGGTTAATTAGATTAACTTCTTTTTGGAATTTTGATTAATTTTGAGAATTGTAAAGAAAATTTCTCTTCCATTCTCTCCAAATTCATCTTCAATTTCCTTTCAAATTAGTCACTCAAAGGATCCCACAATCCCGTTCTAAGGCCGGAGAATAGTCGGAAAGACTCTCGTGGTGGTTCGTGACCGTTACATTCGAAGATTGGGTTTGGAATCGAGAAGAATTTGAACTTCAAAGATCCAACGTTGCTTCCGCTATGCATGTCGAAACTCTTTCATCTGCTTTGTCAAAGTCCCCAGGTACTCCTTTTCCCATTGTTTATTATGTAAATTGTGTTAAGTTTTCTGCAAAACACACCAAGTTTTTGGCAGCGAAACTGAAACCTACCTCATTTAAAGAGGTTGTTAAAGATCCGGTTGGTGAAAAGCTATGCAAGATGAAATCAATGCACTTGAAAGGAACAAGACTTGGACTTTGGAGAACCTTTCACCTGGAAAGAAAGCAATCGGTTGTAAGTGAGTTTATAGAATAAAATATCGATCTAATGGTGCGATTGAACGGAAGGGATGTCTAGTTGTATACGGGAATCGTAAAATTGTTGTTGTAATGTCCCACATTACCATTAAGGGTATTTTCGTAATTTTCTATTGTTATAATTAGAGAAGTTCATTTCATATATTAATAACTTATTGAATTTGTATTTAGTTATTTATCCATTAGGAGAGTCAAATGTTTATGCATAAAAGGTTAATTAACAAAGAATGTAACTTTAAATTGGAAGTATGATGTGGTTCCTTATAAGTATAGTGAATTGTAACTTTTACCATAAGTTATATTAATTTATAAACTATTTTACTACAAGGTAATAAAAGAAGTAAACTATAATTCTTGACATTTACATTCCATAATTTATCCTAGTCAAAGTAAGTAGACAAAAGAGGGGGAAAATAGTCATCTTAGTTATTAAGTTCTTTAATCTTAGTAAGTTTTTCTTAAGACATCTTTTAGACTTTCACCCAAGGGTCATTAGGAATTTATGTGGGTGAGTTGAAGAGCCAAAAGACATGTTATAAGACCTCTTGGATGTTCATACAAAGAGATGGGGAAGCACTTGGTTGATTCAAATTCCAATAAACTTTACTCTTAAGTTCTATGTGTCCTTCCATTGTCATTCCAAAATTGTCTAAAGAAATCTCCAAGGTTTTCTCTCTAGCACCTATTCTAATCCTGTAAATCTCATCTTGAGAAATGATCACTTGTTTTCCAAGTTGTTTCAAGTGTTGTTCTTGGATTTTACAAGATCGTTCATCGGTTGCACCAAATCGGTAAGAAATGAGTTATTTTCCATCTAGTTTCGTAGTGAATCTTTCTTGATATTTTTCATAGATCCTAAAAATGTTCATACCTATCTTTTTCTAAGGTATTCCAACATCATTTGAATCTAATTAGTTGGTGGAAATGTTCCTCCATTCATCGTATACGGTAGAGAGGAAAAACACACCACCGGTAAGCCTCTTTTTCTCTGTTGTTTGAAATCGTTTAGGGGTTCTCATGGAAAATTTTAGGTGTTGTTTTAGATCTAAAAAGTGTGATTTTGGGGGCTGAAAATCAGAATTAAAATGCTTAAAAAAAAACAATCTTTAAAATTGCTTTAAAATGGTGTTTATCGGTTTACGCTAGTTCCTAGTTCTAGCTCGAAATGGATTGATATAGAAGTTTAATTACATTTGTTTTGAATTTTTTTTTATCATGTCCAGTAGCATAAAGTAAGCTTAAATATATTTTCAAGGAGTTCAAATTAACTTTCATGATCATATTTCCATAGGGCTTAAAATCGGTAAAAACTAGTACAATTTGTGTTTTCAAATTTTTAATGAATTCTATGAAGTAGTAAATTATTTTAATGTATTTTTTATCTATAAATCAGAGCTTAATATGTTCACAAAAAGTATCTTATGAGTTTTGAATATTAATTTTATGATTAATATTAACTATGTGAATTAATATGCAAATTAGGTTAGCTAGTAAAGTTAGTGTGTTTTAGCTAGTGAATGAAGTTTCGCAAAACTAAATTTAAGTTAGACCTAATTTAATTTGTATCATATGTTATTTAGGAAGCTTTAAAGGATTTAAATTTGAAGTTTGAGGTAAGTGGATTCTATCATAAGTAGTCGAATTGATTGTTGTATTGTATAGTTGTGATGTTTAATTAATCTTTTTATTGTGGTATTGATTGTAAGTGAGTTATATTATATTGTTTTAATATATACTGGATTGATTTGTTATTTTATGATATTTGATGTTTTGCAAAATATGTTATGTCATGTTATTTTTGTATGGTTCTACGCTTCACATGATCTATGTTACTTTGATTGGTTAGTGAAGCATGCTTAGGTTGAGTATGACATATATGTGTTACATTACATTCATGGAGTCAAGTAAGTAGAGTCATGGAGTTAGGGAAGAATATGTTAGGCATGAAATACCCAAATTAAGCAGTTATGTTATGCAGCTAGATGTATGATATGACAAGTATGGTTTCTGCTAACGGGCTGGGCCCTAGGAAACAAAATTAGTTCATGTTAATGATATTTATAAGGGGCAATTACCTTATAAATATTACATGCAGAATTGACGGTCATGGTATGGGGTATTTCTGCTTAGCATGGCGCCAAATCAAGGATATAAGTATGTATGTAAGAATATGTAAGCAAGTACAAGTATGTTAAGATAGATTGTTTCATAGTCTACATGTTAGGATGTGATATGCAAGCATGTAAGCATGTTGTGTGTGTTTGAGCATGAAGGTTCCTTATGATAGGAACCACTTACAAGGTAGTTTTATACTACCTCTCGTGGTTTTATATTTTTCAGATAGCCTTGTAGATGATGGTGAATTCATCGAGGATGATCTTGGCATTGAAGAGGAAGAACCATGAGATGTGTCCAAAATTTTAAGTTTAATGATTTATGATCACTACTTTAGTTTATGTTTTTTTTTATTTATAGACACTGTTTTATAATTTCCGCTGCTACAGATAAACTTTAAGTTTTATTTAAGTTGTTAAGACTTATGATTATGAAATTTAGATTTTTATTTAAAAAGAAAATTATGCGTTATGAGTAATTATCCCATTTTAAGTTAATTAATTATATATAAAATTTGGGGTCATTACAGTCTAGTTGTATACGGGAATCGTCAAATTGTGGGACTCGACTTTAATGAAACATTTGCTCCTATAGCAAAAATGGTCACGATTCGCACATGTTTGGTTATAACAGTAGCACGAAAATGGGAGCTTCACCAAATGGATGTGCATAACGATTTTCTACACGGAGATCTTGCTGAGGAGGTATATATGTGACTCCCTCCTGGTTTTAACTATGGTGCCCCTAACAAAGTATGTCGATTGCGTAAGTCCTTGTATGGACTTCGACAGGTGCCTCGAAATTGGTTTGCTAACCTCTCGACGACCCTAAAGGAAATTGGTTTTACGCAATCTTATGTTGATTACTCATTGTTTAATTATTCCAAGGATGGTGTTGCTTTACATCTTGTATATGTCGATGACCTTATCATTACAGGTTCTTCTTCTTTGGCAATTACAAAATTCAAGCAACAACTCAGCGAGAGATTTCATATGAAAGACTAGGGCATACTCAAGTATTTTCTTGGGATAAAAGTAGCACGTGGGAAGGACGGTTTGTTTCTTTCCCAACGCAAATATGTTATTGACATTATCGGTGAAGCGAGTTTGCTTGGAGCACGCCCTCTATCTACCCATGGAGCAGAATCATCATCTTGCCACAATCAATGGTCCCAGCATTAATGATCCAGAGAAGTATCGGCGACTTGTAGGTCGCCTTATATACCTGACGATTACACGGCCCGAACTATGTTATTCTGTGCATATACTTGCTCACTTCATGGGTGATCCTCGTGTTGAACATTGGGATGCAGCTTTGAGAGTTTTGAGGTATTTGAAAGGTTGTCCTGGTCAGGGCATTCTGTTGCGAGAATAGAATGATCTTCAGCTATATGCTTTTTGTGATAGTGATTGGGCGAGTTGTCCGCTAACGCAAAAATCATTATCAGGTTACATGGTCTTATTAGGTTCTTTTCCTATGTCTTGGAAAACGAAAAAACATCCAACTATTTCTCGTTCTTCGGCGGAAGGCGAGTATAGATCTATGGCCACTACTATATGTGAGTTAAAATGGTTGAAATCCCTTTTGGTTTGTTTTGGGATACAACATGCGCGTCCCATGAAATTATTTTGTGATAGTCAAGTCGCTCTTTATATAGCGGCTAATCAAGTTTTTCATGAACGAACGAAGCATATTGAAATGGATTGCCACTATGCTCGTGATGTTGTGCAAGATGGTACTATTTCTACGTCTCATGTTCGGACGAGTGCACAACTGGAAGATTTTTTAACCAAAACCATTGGTAAAACACAATTTTCACTTCTTCTTCGCAAGTTGGGCATCTGTAATCTCCATGCTCCAACTTGAGGGGAGTATTGGAGGCGCCGTATATCTCGTGATCTACCTGTCTACCCATCTACCCGTAAATCTCGCTGTGCGTATATATCAGGATCTACCCGTCTACCCCTAAATCTCGTTCTGTATTCTCGGTGTATATGGTTGTATTACTATGACTCTATTCTCAAGTCAGCATTTTACTTTCTATCTTTAGCTTTCTCTTTCCTAGATTAAATATGTGGTCTATGTAAATAGTCTTCCCTACAAGTATAGGACTGTATATATACTCCTGGCTTTGGCCATTCTCAATAAGGTAAAATAACAGAAAATATGTTCCACAAAACTCTTTAGCCTCTAAATATTGTTGCAAATTACCAAATAAACACATTGATTATTTTAAAAATATGCAAGTTTAGGACATAAGTGTTAGGAGTGCTAACAAAGTCTCACATTGGTTAGAGAAGGAATAAATCCATGATATATAAGTGAGGGTATGAGTCCTTTTGGGTGAAACAAAAAATAAAGCAATGTGGAGGGTTTGTTGTCCTCATCAAAGCCATAAAAGTTTAGGCCACGTGATCTTTTGAACATTTTTTAATTAACCATATGAATCTTTTATTATTTTAAGTAACAATTTCATAATTAAATAATTAATTTAAGATTTAGTTGAAAAGATTACAACATAACCTATTAAAATGTTTCTTTAAATTAATAGACAAAACAAGGAAGAAAATTCAATAGCTTTTGAAAAACATAAAATTGATGATGAAGGAAGTGTGGTTGCTTTGAAACTTTGAGGAATAGCTGTTCTCTTACCATGAAATGTAGAAGTTATGGAGGGATTTTGTACGGATAACATTCTCCTTCTCCTGAGTGCGTAAAGTTTTTTTTTGACCTTTCGTTCAAAATTTATGTTTTTTAACCTTCGATCGTGATAAGCAAGTGCTCTCTTCGGTGAAAAGTCATTCGTACCCTTCGCTTAGCATGAGGGTATTATAATTTTTTTTCTCCTGGTCGTGCTCAGTGAAGAGTACTATACAGACTTTGTGCACATGTTTATCACGAGAAAATCAAAAAACATAAATTTTAAAAAATCGAGTTATAAAACCTTAAGCACCTCGGGGTCATTCGTACAAATAGTGGGGATTAGTTGTGTTTTTCATCTCACGTGTGGTAAACCAAGGAAATATATTTGATTTTTGTAAGTTCTTACAAAGATCACATTCAAAATCTAGTTAGAAACTTTAATGAAACCTTGGCTGTGATAAACAATAAGTAGTCACACATAAAATTGGAATCATATCTAGATAGACATTGTTTATTTAAGAAAAAATACTAATCGAGCTTCATCACTTTTACATGTGGATAGCCATTATTTACTTTACAAATATTTGATAAGACTTATAGACATACCATAATGATAATACTAAGGATGGATATATAATCGATCCATAAACATAACATTAAAACAAAAAAACACAACATATAATCAACCACATATCAGACCGAGACAGTAATGAAAGCTCGAAGTAACATATGAAAGGTTGTCATTTAAGGTGAGATTCCATGTCTTTGGTAATTCCATTCATGGCATCGAGGTATTTGTAAGGATAAGGAGAGTCATCATTGAGTTTCTCATATTCTACGGTAAGAATTGCCAAGCTATGCTTCGGACCCTTTGGCACATATTGATATATTAGGTTGAAAATTTTGTAGTCGTCGAACATATCTCCTTCTAATCCGATAAGAGAAATTTTCAATTTCTCATCGTCGAACTCCACTCGCTCTTTCAAAATCCCAGCTTTGTTATCTTAACAAATCACATCGAAAAAAAAAAGAAGATTGCTTTGTTGAAATTAATTAAATAAATAATTCATATGCGGGTAACAAATTCAATAACATTTATATTTGAGCTATTTAATAGGCATTTTGGTGATCTTGATTATGGGTCCAAAACTTCTCGTGGTGTGCCTGCTGAGCAGAAACCAGCCCGTTGGTCTTAGGGGATTATGGGAAACCTTAGGATCAACATATATATAGTTTAAGAAACCAGCCCGTTGGTTTTAGGGGATTATGGAAAACCTTAGAATCAACATATATATAGTTTAGGTTATGGTCATTAATAGGCTATGCTGCTTTAGTCCCATATTCCTCATCTGATAGAGAAGATTGCCCATGTTTGGTCTGAGTTGCATAGATGAGTTAGAGCACAAACCACAGAGTGTTGAAGAGTTGCATAGATGAGTTAGAGCACAAACCACAGAGTGTTGAAGGCTATAAATTCATCACATCCAATGATTTCAAGTAATTTAATCCTCACTAATTTAGTTTTCTTCCATGCTTAGATCCTAAATTTTTTGTCATGATTGTTCTTGGATTAAATGTATTTATTCTTGAATAATCATATATTGGATTTTTTTCCAATAAATTCGTAACATGCTTAAGAAAAGGGATCATTCATTTAACGAATCGAAAAAGAGAAACACAATTTGTTATTCTCGACGTACCAATAGTGTAATTCCATATTTTGATAGAGCCATGGCCATGGTTGTCCCAATCACCTTCATGAACTTTAACTTCTTGGATGTATTTTGGAGAAATATTGGTACAATGGAAAGCTCGATCTTTAAAGATTTTGTATAATTCTTCAGCAGCTGCATTTATTTCTAATTCACTCACAAGCTTTCCAGGACAAGACATGATTTCAAGTCACTCTTAAATTTCTTTACACAATACTCAATAATAACAAATGCATTCTTCTTTTTATAGGAAGATTCACTTACAATTTACATTATTCAAATTTACTATTATGCTGAGTTATGATGCCCATTATCATTTCTATAAAGAAAGAAAGAAAAACTTAGTTGTGTAACCAATTCGAATAAACTAAATAAAAAAAATTCTTTTTAAAATTACTTCCATTTATTCTAAATAAATAGGAATGTTTCGAGGGTAAAAAAAAATTATATTATATAAATATGAAAACGAAATTATCACAAAAAGTGAGAAATTCGAATCCACACATCCATATTATGTTGACCTTAAAAAAAAGTAACTGGTAATAAGAATAGTTAAAATACCAAAAAGGTTTCCTAACTAAGTTCAAATAAACTTAATACCATCGTATAATTTAACTCATGTTTTACCAAATAGAAGGAAAGAAAAAAGGTTAAATTATGGATTTAGTCCATCATTTTTAAAGCTTGAGTATATTAGATATCAAAACTTTAAAAAGTCTCTATGTTAGGAGTGCTAACAAAGTCCGACATTGGTTAGGGAAGAGATTGATCCATGGTATATAAGTGAACACAATTATTTTCATTGGTACGAAGCCTTTTGGGTGAAACCAAAACTAAAGTCATGAGGGTTTAGGCTCAAAGTGGACAATATCATACCAATGTGGGGATATGTGGAGGTCCGTTGTCCTTATCAATTTGATTGTTAGGAGTGCTAACAAAGTCTCACATTCGTTAGGGAAGAGATTGATCCATGGTATATAAGTGAGAACAATTATCTCCATTATTGGTACGAGGCGTTTTGGGTGGAGCCAAAAGCAAAGTCACGAGCGTTTAGTCCAAAAATGGACAATATCAAGAGATATGTGAAGTTCTGTTTTCCGTTTGGGATTGGATTTGAAGACGCTAAAAATCATTTCAAAAAAATTTATGTTTGGTAAAACTGATTTTTAAATAATTTAAATAAAATCTATTTTTGATTCATCTTGATTAGCAAAAAGTTGTTGAGAGTGTAGTTTCTAGATTTGACTTTCATACAATTAGTTTTTTTTTTTTTAATTATTGTTCTTATTTTTATTTAAATTAAAATTTTATTTTGCTTCTTATATATCAGTTTTATTTTATATAAAATTTTATATACTTCTTTTTATAATTTTGAAGTTAAATATTAATACAAACTCATACTTAATTATTGAAATAAATTTATATTTTGGTCCATATAACTATTTCATAACTATATAGTAGTAATTTACCAAAGGAAAATTGTAACAGATGTCAATTTAGAATAAGATAATTAAAAATATAGCATATTTTTAAAAAAATTGCGAATATAGCAATTTCTATCGCTAATATCTTATGACTGATAGAAGTCTATCGCTGATCACCTCAATTTTTTATAGATTTTTGTCAGTGATAATAGTCTATCACTGATAGAAATCTATCAGTCATATAATAAAGTCTATCAGTGATAGAAACGGATTTTTGTGTCATATTTACAAAACAATTTAAAGTTTGTTAAATTTGTAATTAGTTTGGGCATGATTGCTATTTGTGCAACCAACCCTTTACCAAACACTATAATTAGATGAAATTTATCAAACACTAATTAACTCCCAACTACCGTTTATTATTTTAAAAGTACAGGTGAAAGTAATTATTTTAAAAGTGTGCTCCATTACCATTGAGACTGAATCAATAATGCTTACATTTGTTGGGTCATTATGTCATAATAAATAATATATATTTTTAGGCAATATTATTCATCCCTATATATATATAATTTTTTTGAAAATTTTGGAGGGGACATGACCCCTAGTCTTCACATAGATCCGTTCCGATTATATGTAACAACACCTAACTAAATATGAATAATTAAAAAAAAAAACTAATTTTTTTTTAACAAGATATAAAATTGAAAATTCAACTCATTAATATTTTAATCGGAGTTATAATCACTTTATCATTTCAACTAAACTAAAAAAATAAAGTTATTAATAACTGCTAAATAGTTTTAAATTAGAATTTGAGCTTACAACTTAAAAGAAGAGAGATAGTAATCTTTGACTGTTTCAATTAGGCTCATTGATCATCTTATTGAGGAATATGGTGAATTATATACTAATCTTTAATATCTAAAATAATAATTAAAAAAAAAATCAAAACAATTTTTTTTAATTTTTTTTTATTTTTTTTTTTTAATGAAAATGAATAATTTCTTTATTTTTGTTTATTACAGATGTCAATTTAGAGTAAAATAATTAAAAATATAGTATTTTTAATTTTTTTTTTTTTTACAAATATGACAATTTCTATTGATAGTAGTTTATAACTCCAGTTTTTTTTTATAGAATTTTATCAGTGACCATCACTGATAGTAGTCTATGATACTCATATATCAACGATAGCAGTCTATTAATGACAGTCAGTGATATTTTATCATATTTGCAAAATATTTTAAGTTTGGCTATATTTTCCATTACTTTGGGTCTGATTGCTATTTATGCAAACACTTATTTTATTTTTTTTTTCTTTTTTTTTACAACAAGTTGAGGTGAGAGATTGAACATAAGATCTCATGGCATGGTCACTAGGCGATACATCATATCAGTTGAGATATGCTCTTGCTGGCGACCGCTTTTTTCTCAGACAGTACAATTAATTCATTCATCCCTCCCTAATCTAATAAAGATTATGGCATCCATAATTTGAAATATCAACAAGGGAAACTAAACAAATCAGGAATTAAATCCATCTACAATGAGAACTAAATATGAAAAATTAATTAATTTTAGGCGGTTTGAATTTTTATTTGAGCTAAAATGTTATTTCCATACTAAATTTTTAGTTTTATTCTAACTTTCAAAAAGCTTTATTTTTTTTTTCTTTTTCTTCGGCTCAAAATGCCTATTTTAATTTTTAAATTACCCTTAACACGAGATTTCAAAAAAAAAAAAAATAATACGTGTAATATGAATTTGATTTGTATTAATTTGTATAAGTGAAATATATTCTTTAATGTTAAGCCTCTAATTTTCTCTTTCAAAAAACAAAATTTTCGAAGGCTTCATAGCTTGTTCTCAATGTTAAATTTGTTATGAGGGTTTTGCAACTTGTTCTCGAAGTTTAGTCTTCAGCTTGTTGAAGAGTCACTCGATGCCTTGAGGTCTTCCATTCTTCAAATGAATTTTGGATCTTTGAAGTCTTCTGATGTTCAAACTTAGGAGAGTTTTCTCTAAATTTTTATTTATAGATCTTCCACGACACATTTTGGGTTTGAGCTCGGATGGACTTTGGACAAAATCATTTGTTGACCATTTGCTCAGTCCTATGGGTCAAACCATCATTTAATTAGTTTTTAGGTCAATTTAATCTTGAGCTCAATTTCAATATGACTCAATTTGATCAGGTTAGGCTTATTGGTTAAAGGGATAACAAAAACAATGTCTAAAGAGAGGAGTGCAACATGAAAAATGTCTAAACCACCCTAATTTTGAAAAAATATCTAAAGGCTAAATTTAGTAAATTAAATAAACCTACCCATGGATAAAAATATCCCCCTACTATATTCTACAATTTAATGATTAAATGAAATAATGCAAATAGGGAATGGTTAGGATGAGGGAGACAAAGGCAGTGAATGCCAAAATAACAGAAAAATTAAAATAAAGAAATTGACAACTACAGTTAGAAAGTTAGAAGTGAACAATGAAAAATTTCATTTTACAGGTATTGTATACTTGCGGACATACTTTCGTACCCTTATGTCTAGGTCCACCGAGGTTTATATAGGTTTGAATACAGTTCATTAATACTCATTCCAGCTTTAGGGTACTCGTCAAATGCCGAATCTAACTCAAAATTCAATGCTGGACAGTGAGCAAATACGTCAAAATCTCACAAATATAGCGTTGGATGGAGTGAGGGAGGACTTTCAAAGTTGAATAGAACGCTTGCAAATTAACAAAAATTAATTTATTTATTTTTCACCAGAGAGACGAGTGTTTACGGCAAACGGGCAGTCGAAGCTGCATTGTTCGGCGAGCGTGTTCGAGCGGAGCAATCGCCAGAAGACGACAACAGATGAAGAGGAGGAAAAGTTGAAATAGGCGGCGATTGATATGTTGCCGACCTACGATAGGGGTGAGAAAGAGGATGCTGAAGCACGTAAGCAATGACATAAAGGTTGTTCGTGAAGAAGTTGAAATCCCAAATTTCTTTTTCTATTGCAAATCTAGAACCAAATAAGAGTTTAATGGAGTATAGACGTGTATATACAACAATCAATATGCATATATATATATATATATATATATATATATATATATATTTGTGTCCACATCTCAACACATGCGGGACGACCACTGAAAGTGTATACACGCGTATAGGACTCAACCTGCACTCAACGGGAAGTTAACACCACCTGCAGTTCACGGGAAGACTTCAACCTCCACAAAAATATTTTGATTTTTTTATTTATTTTTATTTTAAGATAAATTAATTAGAAAATAATAAGTGGGTTATAATGGACATAACAAAATATTCCTTCTCCAACCTAAAAATACTCTAGACATAAGTTAAGAGTAAAAATATTAAACATTTTTTCATTTTAGGTTATTTATTCTAGACATTACTCTTAATTTTCCTCGATTAAATAACCCTAACGAAAACATGTGACTCTGTTTGGTATTTACCATTTTTTTTGTGTTTAAATTTAATTTATTACACTTATCAATTTATAATTAGTCCCAAATGTAAATATATCATTAGTATATAATAATGACGTGACAATTTGAAGTTCGCTCAAATTTCTCTTTTTATATATATATATATATATATATATAGTATTATTACATGTTTTCTAAACGGATAATTTTACGTCAAGTAAATTATTACATGGTAAGAGAGTCGTAATAAATGTGTAGTATTTTTTTATTTATACTTTAGTTTTGGGTTTAGGTTTATTTCATCAAATTAAAAACATGGTCTTTTTAAATCAATAAATAAAGTATCATTTAATGAACATAACTCAATCGACATAATTTATGAATGGTAAGTGATTAAGATGTGAAAAGTACTGGTCCTGATGATTATAGGCCCATCTCTTGCTGCAATGTGGTTTATAAATGCATCTCGAAGATCCTGGCGAATCGCTTGAGTTCGTGGCTTCCTGACTTTATTGACCCTAATCAGTCTGCATTTGTTAAAGGTCGGAGTATTGTGGATAATGTCCTCTTGTGCCAGGAGTTGGTTGGTGGGTATCATCTTAATAAGGGCCCTCCTCGTTGTGTTATGAAGGTGGATCTTCAGAAGGCCTATGATTCGGTCCATTGGGACTTTTTATTCGGTCTTCTATTAGCCATCGGGACTCCTGTTCAGTTTGTTAGTTGGATTCGGGCCTGTATCACGTCTCCTACGTTTTCCATCCTTGTTAATGGTTCGTTAGAGGGTTTCTTTCCGGGTCGTCGTGGCCTTCGTCAGGGTGACCCCTTGTCTTCATATCTGTTTGTGATGGCTATGGAGGTGCTCTCTCGGCTGTTGAATTCTCCTCCTGCAGATTTCTGTTTTCATCATCGTTGTGAAAAGATTCGCCTTACCCACCTTTGTTTCGCATATGACTTAATGATTTTTTGTGGGGGGGACTACTCGTCGTTAGCCTTCGTCCATTGTGCCCTCCTTAGGTTTCAAAGGTTGTCTGGTCTCTGTGCGAACTCAGCTAAGAGTTCCATGTTTTGTGTCGGGGTTTCCTCTTCTGTGGCTTTAGGTTTATCTGGCGTGATGGGGTTCTCCCTTGGCTCTCTTCCTGTTCGTTATCTTGGTCTTCCTCTCGTGTCTGGTCGGCTTTCTTATGCGGATTGCAAGCCTCTCCTTGAGAAGATCATTGCGCGGGTTCAAAGCTGGTCTGCGCGTGCTCTATCTTACGTTGGTCGTTTGTTGCTTATCTGGTCTGCCCTGCAAAGCTTTCAGGTTTATTGGGCGAGTGTGTTCGTTTTGCCTCTTCGTGTAGTAGACGAGGTTGATCGTATCCTTCGGGCTTTCTTATGGCGAGGAAGCTCTTCTGGTAAAGGTGGAGCAAATGTAGCTTGGGGGGACGTTTGTGTTCCTAGGGATGAGGGTGACTTAGGCATCCGTCACATTCGTTCTTGGAATGTGGCAGCTGTTATGAAGCTCCTCTGGCTTCTTTTTACGCGATCGGGCTCGTTATGGGTGGCCTGGGTTGATGCTTACATTCTTTGGGGTCGCCCCTTGTGGTCTGTTTCTATGCAGGCCAGTTGGTCTTGGTGTACTTGGGCAATTTTCCACCTTCGTGAGCAGTTTCGTCCTCTTGTCCGGGTCGCTATCGGGGATGGGCGACGTGCCCATGTGTGGGCTGATTCATGGCTTCCCGGGGGCCCCATCTTTCAGCGGTTTGAGGAAGGTTTGGTTGACACTGTTGGTAGTACGATTAATGCCCTGGTGTCTGATTACCTCCTCCCGGATGGGTCTTGGCAATGGCCCTGCGTGACTTGGGAGATGGAGGATCTGTTTCCCCTAGTTCAGGCTACTGTCCCCAATCTGCTTCAGGTTGATCGAGTTATCTGGGACTCCGGTCGTTCTGATGTCTTCTCGATAGCTAGTGCTTGGGAGGTTCTGCGTTCTCGTCGTGATTGTGTTAGATGGGCCAGTCTGTTGTGGTTTGATGGAAACATTCCCCGGCACGCCTTCATTGCGTGGTTGGCACTTCGTGACCAGTTATTTACTAGGGCCCGCCTCCATATTTGGGATCCCTTAATTCCGTCAGGGTGTGTGTTGTGTTCTGCTACATCAGAGACGCGTGATCATCTTTTCTTCGAGTGTCCGTTTAGTTCGCATGTGTGGACGGGTCTTCTTCGTTGGGGTCACTCCTCTCATCGTATTGCTATATGGTCCACCGAGTTAGCTTGGATTTGTAGCATGGGTCGGGGTGATCGTCGTAGGCGTCATGTTTGGAGGATTGCGTGGTGTGCGGCCATTTATCATATCTGGAGAGAGCGTAATTCCCAGGTCCACGGGGTAGGCTCCGTTCTCCCCAGTCTGTTCTTATAAGTGCCCAGGCTGATGTGTCTTATAGGTGTGTCTCGTGGCTAGGGGCGTTGATGTCTCCTTTGTCTATTAGTGTCCCTCCGTGGGACTTGTTTCCGTGAGTTTGTTCTGGTTTCTTGCTCTGTGTTTTTTAGTGCCTTGGCCCCGAGTTATGGGGTCCCCCTCGCTTGTTTCTCGTAATATATATTACCTTTGCAAAAAAGATGTGAAAAGTTTGTTCCTACTCTATATGTTGTAAAAAAAAAAAAAAAAAAGGTGTACATTAACATTGAATGAGATCCCCTAATTTCATAGTTTTAACCTTTGGTAACAATAAGAAAATTAATTGAAAAAATATATATTTAAAAGATAAAATGAATACGTTTAAAAGATTAGTGACCGGCAAATAGACCTACAAGGTTATTTTTATTTAAAATACCATAATGGAATAAACCTAATGCAATGGTTTATTGCATAATTATCGTGTATGTTCTCTCTACTTATTGTTATTATTATTGTTACATTATTTATAATTAAATTGTCTAAGAGATTTGACGAATAATTAAGATTAGGATATAATCATATATGTGATAATTTCGTAGATGGCTGATATCAATAATAATAATAATTATTATTATTATTATTATTATTATTATTATTATTATTGCTCTTTTTAGTAGTACGAAGATTTAAACCATCGAAAAAAAAATAGATGTCAATTTCCATGGAGATATCTTCATATTTATCTGATGTCAATTGCTAAACCAATACAAATTAAGTTTAAATTGTTCCTAAACTTTTAACATTATTTCATTTTAATTTTTAAATTTTTAAAATATTTATTCTAACTGTTGAACTTTTCAAATTTGTTTCATTTTTTCTCGTGAACTTTGGTTAAAATTGAACTTTGGTTAAAATATTTATTTTAGTCTCTAAATTACTTGAAAAAAAAGTAACTATGATGATCTTCACCTTTATTTTTCTTTTAGTAAATTGATCATATGGCTTTTAAGTATTTGTACTAATATGTTAATATGGACATGTATTATTTAAATCACATATAATAAGCTTGAGGTAAATATTGGGCAACCGGATATTGTTGAATGGCAAAGATCAAAACAAAATAGTTGTTAAATCAAGCATAGCTCAATTGACATAAAATTGTCTTATTAATTAAGAGGTCATGGGTTCAATTCTCACATTAATTAAATACCTTGTAAAAAAAATAATTATTTTTCGGAGGTTGAAAGGACTAAATTAAAATGAAAATTTTGAAACTTTATTGACATAAAAAAAAAAAATTAAAAGTTCAAAAAAAAAATTTAAATCTATAAACTATAATATTTATTTTCTTAACATATTTAAAAAAAATTAAATGAATAATAATAATTTTGAACAGTTTGACTTCGGTTTTTATTCAAAGCATAAACATTAATGTAATGGAATATGTTATTAATATTTTCCAAAGCAAGCATAGCGTTAGTGATGAACTCATTCATTTTTTTTTTTAATATGGATGTTCAAATCCACTTACCTCTAGTTGTTGGAAAATAAAGTTATTAATATATTTGTGTTGGGATTTATGTTCTATAGCTTCATCCTCAATGTTTTATCATTTAATAATTATTTTATTTATTTTAAGAAATTGATAATTGGTGGCAATTTAAGTTTTCTATTTGCCAAAGCGAGCATGACTCAGCGGGCATATGTATGTGTTGATGACCCAGAGGTCGGTGATTCGAATCCCCACCCCCAATGTACTCAAAAAAAAAAAAAAAAATTAAGTTTTCTATTTAGCGGATATAGCAGTTTTGAAAACATTTGCAAATATGACAATTTAGTAAAATGATTATTTTTATTCTCGTACTACTCCTTTGCTGTATTTTGTTTTCTCCGCTTACTATGTCTCTCTTCCACCCAAATTAAATCGATGATCAGACTGATATTGAAGATGATTGTTGAACTTCCATCGTTTGACAGCCTGATCCTCATTCTTCTTTCTCTTCCGCCCAAATTTGATCGATCACCAAACTAAAAATATTGAAGACGATTGTTGAAGATGTGACCTAGGTCTTCCATCGTTCGCGAGACTGATATTGTTCTCGCCGGCCTTGGTTTTCCATTCTTCGTTGTATTCAGACTGATAATACGTTCAACAAATCTATAAAGCAAGTTCCATCTAAAGTTTGTTGTCTATGTTGAACGCAGGTGAAGTTGATCCTTAGCTTCCCTTTCACCTTTTTAATGGAGTAGATTAAACTCTTCTTCGTAAAATCTCTCCAGTTTTATCATGATTTGTAGAAATTATTATTGAATGTTAATGAAATATAAGAAGAGTCTATCAGTTGGGATCTTTGTCCCATAATCTGTAAGTAGCTTTAGTTGTATCAAGGGAGATTAGTCACTATCTAATTTTTGCAATATCACAATACAAAATGCACAAGTAAACTATAATATATTATCTGGTATCTATTAAGGTGTGTTTAACACTACGTAATAAAAATGTCCTCGAATCATAATGGAAATCAAAGGTAATGAAGCTTATGAGAATCACAATCAGTTTCTTTTGATGTTGTTTACTACATACAGTGTTCAATCGCAATCCGATTTCATTGGATGTGTTTACCTTACAACGTGGATTTATAATCAAATTTGTAGGATTACGATAATGCCCTACATAAATAATAAAAAATTCAAAACATGAATGGAAAAGCACGCTCGTACAGAAAACTTGTCTATTTTTTGCTTCTTCCCATTTTCAAACATTCAACCCCTCACTCGACTTCGTCTTCCTTATTTCTTCTTTTTTAATTAGAGAGGAAAGATTTTGAACCCTTTACTTCGGGCCAGTTTCGCGGACTTCTCATAATTTCATAATCGGTTAATGTTGATTCAAGATATATGGCAAAGTTTTTTTTGAGGTGAGTCACGTATCAAAACTTGTTACAAGAGAGGGGAGGGTGTAGTTTTACACGTGGGGTTAGAATGAGAAAATTGTGGAAGTTAAGATTTAAATTTACATTTTTCTTCTCCTAATCTTTTTAGATCGAATAAGTGGGTTTTCTATATGTTGATCCGTTTGAAGAACTAGAACAAATTGTGTTGAAATTCTATGAATTCATTGATTATACGTTTTATAATGAGTTGAGGCGGCTTAACCCGCTGGTGGGGCCAATGTTACGAGCTACCTCAACATGAGGTAAACATCTGATGTCATGTCGATGACGTCACAAATCCGAGGCCCCAGCGTCATCAGACCCTCACGAGGAAGACGACCAACACCTCGTCCCCTCAGAAGAGACGTTTCTTAGTCATTCCCATATATGTTGTTGCCATACCGTCACCACCCCCCATGATGAGGTGACGAGCGAATCGATGGGATGCTCCTGCCATACCTGACAAGGCAGCGGTACAACAACACCTCCCAATCCGCCTAGGATCGGGGGGGGGGGGATCAAAGATCCTCATCATGAGGATAGGTACGGACTGACGCTGATCGTCCACACCTCCTCGCTGAAATCCCAGATTCTCATGATTAGGAAAGGAAGGGTCGACCCGATCAGCCCACACCATCTCACCACCTATAAACATATCCTTAAGGGTATGGGACAGGTAAGAGCAATCTAACGAGTACTCACTCAAACACACTACAACTCCTACTTACGCTCAAAACACTCTCCAACTTAAGCATCGGAGCCTTGTGGGGTCAACCCCATACTGGTGCAAGATCATCTTCTTTCCCTTGTGCAGGTTCGCTTCGATTTCGGCGACGACAAAGCACGTCGGAACGCGACGGTGTAAGGAAAGTACAAAATCATGCGCCAAAAAATGGAAAAACGTTTTCAAAAACTTAAAAATCCCAAAACTCAGTTGATTACCAAACAGACTTGTTTCCTAAAAATAAAAAATAAAAAATAAAAAATAGAAATTGAATGTGTTATCAAACGGTTCCTTAGCTTTCAAAATTTGACTTAATTTTTCAAAACAATGGTAAAAGGTAGACAACAAAATAAGGAACCCATAGGTGGGAGTAGTGTTTATAGGCTTAATTTTTAAAAACAAAAAATAATAAATCAAATAGTTATGAAACAGTGCCGAAGAGTACTGAGTTGATTACCTTTCCTCCAGACTTCAATAGCTTAGAAAAATTAAACATTAGTTGGCTAATGAAAGAAAAAAACTTTGAATGTTGGAGGAATATATCTTCAATCTTACTATAAGATTGCTGGGAAAAAAATTGAATGAATTCGGCATGGCTACATGTTTGAAAATTTTCTTAAAAATGTTTTTCTCTTAAAAATATTTACATTAAAATAATTTTAATGTAAAGATGTGTGTTTGATTACATGTTCTTGAAAAGTTATTTTAATCACATCACAACTTTAGTTTGTTGCACAAATAGGTTCTACAAATGTCAAATAACCTATAGGAAATGAAGATAATCTTTAAATTTTAACATTCTTTGGGTTTTTCTAGTTGAGTTTCAATAATAATAATAATAATTATTATTATTATTTTTTATTTATTTTTTATTTATTTATTATTTATTTATTATTATTTTTTTTTTTTTGTTTACAAAGAGCTTTTATAGAGTGATTCTGAGTAGGGATTGCAACTGGGTGGGGCGGAGTCGGAGATGCACTCCCCATCCCTATTCCCGCAGGGATTTTTCATCCTCGTCCCCGTTTCCCGTTTCGAGAAGTCGGGGTCGGGGAACGGGTCCCCGCAGAAAAAAAAAAATCTCTTATTTTTTTTTCATTTTTTTTTAATATTTTTTTGAAAAAAATAAAAAAATATCAATAAGTGTATTAAAATTGTGTCATCATTTCTTGTTAAAATTAGTATTAATATTGTTTTATTTATTTAAAATAATTATAAAAAAAATATTTAACATTTTTATTATAAGTTTAGTAAAAAAATTATTATATTATGAATTTAATTAAAAAAAATTAAAAAAACATATATATAAACGGAAAGTAACTCATTTTTTTTTAAAATAATATATATTATATATATTTTTTTAAAAAATAATAAAAATTATTCGGGGCGGGTTTGGGGCCGGTGACCCGAATAAAATCCCCGGTTTGACCCCATACCCGGTCAAACTGGGGATTCCCCGACCTTGCTGGAAATTTTTCCATTCCTAATTCTAAGGTGATTAATCTGGAATCACTTTAGATTTATTTTTTCTATAATCACCCTTAAATTAGTTATTAGTAAAAAAAAGGGAAATTTTCAAAAATAACTAGGAATAAAAAACTGAATTGAAAAATAGGTAAGAAAGTTTCATATTTACATCTGACGACTACCACAATTTTAGGCAATGAAGTTCACAATTATCATCCCAATTATACCCCTGGACGCTTATTTACGGACAACCGACATAACTAATTTTAATTTTTTTTATATTTATGTTAATTTCTAACAATCAGATTCATTCCTCCGTTTTTGAAGAAAAAAATTCTAACAACTAGATCCATAAATTTTGAAGAAAAGAAAAAATCTCAGAAAAGAGGGGTTCATTATTTTTTTTCCCAAAGATGAAATGTTCACAATGTACAGAGACAAGAGTGAAGGGAGACTAAGATCCTTACTCACTTCGAAAATATGTCATTTCGGGAGTCGAAATTTTCAGCCCAATTCAAGCGTTCAACGATGTAAAAGGTTGACGTAGATAGTTTTTTTTTTTTTTTTTTTATCAAGGTAGAGAGTTTCAAAGGTGAGAATCGATGGCCGTTTCAAATCGATTTGGAGGAGGGAAGATTTGCAAATCTCCTAATTCAATGTTGCAGGTAATGATACAATTGATTGAACGTTTTCCCGAATAAACTCAACATGCATACCAATTTTAATGTTTTTTAGTATCATTTGTTCAATGTTCACGGATTAATGGTTTATGGTGTATATACACGCATATACTTCATATGATATACTTACATGTACATTGTTATAGATGTAACTACGAATATATACCTACACTAGAAGTTATCGAGAACCCTCATTTTTATAATTTTCTTACAACCGTCTATGAACATTTTAAATTTTTTAGTATCATTTGTTCAATGCTCACGGATTAATGGTTTATGGCGTATATACACGCATATACTTCATATGATATACTTACATGTACATTGTTATAGATGTAACTACGAATATATACTCACACTAGAAGTTATCGAGGACCCTCATTTTTATAATTTTCTTACAACCGTTTATGAACATTTTAAATTTTTTAGTATAATTTGTTCAATGCTCACAGAGTAATGGTTTGTGGTGCATATACACGCATATACTTCATATGATATACTTACATGTACGTTGTTATAGATGTAACTACGAATATATACTCACACTAGAAGTTATCGAGGGTGTCATTTTTATAATTTTCTTACAACCGTCTATGAACATTTTAGTTTTTATAAACATCAATATGCTGAAAATTTAATTGCTTATATAATTTTCTTACGGGCTATGTTATACTTACATGTACGTTCACCAATTAATGGTTTGTATATATACACATATACTTCATATGATATACTTATATGTACATGTAATTTCGAATATATACACATTAGAAATTATCGAAAGGATCGTTATTAAAAAAATTGTCACAACCATCTCTGAAAATTTTAGTTTAAAAATTAATTTGAATTAATATTCCAGAATAGATTTTATTGAATTTTGTTTACATGTGTTTCGATTTAATTGGTGGTTGTTATTTTAACCATATCTTAATTTTTTTATTATTTTTTACATGATTCTCTCTTAAAATAAATCTTTATTTTTTTCCTAGATTTTTTTTTGAATGAATCCTTATTTTCTCCCACATTTCCTCTCGGAATAAATCTTCCTTTTTTTGTGGGGATTGAGTTCAATGTTTTAACGTTCATTTTTTTTTTTTTTCATTTAATTATGTGTGATTAAATCTCTTCTTTTTTTATAGGTAGTTCAACGGTTAAATGCCTGGAGGGTAGTTTCGTCCAACTACATTCTAAAGAAGTTTCTAATTATAGGAGTTAACTATTTTTCAACACAATAATTAGTTTAGCTATTTTTCATCTGGCATAGTCTCGTTTCAGCTATTCTTGTAGTTGCCCCTAAAAAAAATAGCTAGAATGAAATAGTAGAATTTGAAAAATAGGTAACTCCTCTATTTAGTGTAATCAGTGGAATTTTAAAAATAGGTAACTCCTCTCTTTAATGTAATATTTATCATGTTTTGAGACTAAAATACCCCACTGAAATTTACGGGTTGAAAAATTCAATCACCTAAAAAAGAATGATCTAATGGTTATAGAAATATGTAGGGAGAAAAAAATCCTAACAATTAGTAAATCGTTGGAATAATTTGAATTAGCTAAAGGGATTTAATGTGAGAGAAAATGATGTGATTTAATGTGAGAGAAGATGATGTTGAAGATTCAAACAAAAACTCGAACTGAAAAAACACTGTTTTGCCATATATACATTATCTCGAAGATCACGACAATGAAAATCTAAGGGTTACGACAATATATTGAACATCACAACATCTGAACACAAGGTTGTAAACGTCATATATGATTTGTTGTACCCAAAAAAAATAGTGTAAAAATTGGTTTTGAAAACCCAAATAAACACATAATATTGAAATGCATTCTCCAACACAAAAAAAAATCAACATTTTATGGCCATAAAATTGACTTGATGTATGCATCCACCAAAATTTAGTGTAAAAATTGGTTTTGACCGCCCAAATAACATTAAATCATAAATAAATCAGATAATGAAATTGCGTCCTCCAAAAAATAAAATCTAATAACAACCCGTTGCAACCATTAAATGGTTGACGGATTAAGACAATGACGTGAAATAATAGTATGTACGAGAAAATACATCATTAATTACAACCATAACCTAAGATAAGTAGTATATATATGAGAAATATACCTAATAATGTATATATTGAAAACTACATTTGTCTATAAAATGTGTAGATAAGTAGTGAACTGAGAAATATACCCGGACAAGGGAAAATATAAATACTAATAAAACTGGTAAATAAAACTAATTACAGACCTGATCTTCATACAGAGCCATCAATGATATGGACAAACGGAGTGAAGAACGATTTTCTAACGATTCAGGTGAAGATCCGATCTTTTTTTTTTTTTTTTAAATGTACAAGCCTGATAGATGATGGAAATTGTGAATTATTGGAGAAATCAGGGTTGAAATTGAGGGTCTGTAAATTGTAATTGACCTACTATGGATTGAAGATGTGAGATTCAATCATTTCGGGCAGCAATCATATCTGAAACCGTCCTGAAAAAATATAAATGGCTCAGGAAACACGTTTCAAAATCTAAAACATCTCTATTTCTACTACTGCAATTCGTCCTGGAATTTACCGTAGGATCGGTTGGCAACACTAGAGGGGTGAATAGGGTTGCTTAACAATTTTAAAACTTTTTTTTAAGAAATTAAGCTAAATTAGTTCAAAGCATACTGATAGAATTAACACCCTAAAATTTTTAGAAATATGTAACAATTTTCCTAAGTATGCAACCTACTCAAATAAGTAAATAAACAACGAAAATTAAAAGAGTAGAGAGTAAAAGATGACACCGAGAATTTTTATAGTGGTTCGGAAATTCCTACTCCACTCCCCAAGCTCCTCTTGGGTATTTTACTGTAGTGATTCTCTTACGGGTGAGAATCAAACAAAACGATCACTCTTTTTGCGGGTTCAAGAGGAAACCACTACAAATCCTTTTGTAGGTTCAGGACCCAACCTATACCGATCTTTTTCGCGGGTTCAAGATCAAACCACAATGGTTCTTTTCACGGGTTCAGGATCAAACCACTACAAATCCTTTTTCAGGTTCAGGATTAAACCGCTCACTCAATTCCCAAGGTGCACCCACACCTTATTACAAATCCCAATTGAAGTAATGAAATAAAGGTTCCTACAAAAATCAAACTCTCACCAGAGTTGATACACAAATTGAGCACTATAATCTCTCACACAAATCTCTTGCGATATAGAAAAACATTTAGCTTGGAAGAGATCAACAATGGTTGCTTAGGAGAGAAAAATTCAGCAAAAATGATTGGGTGATTTGGAGGAGAAATGTGGCTAAATTTATAAGAAATTTTGGCCTAAAATGATATTAAAGTCGATTTAAAGTTGACCATTAGATCTAGGTTAAAAGATCCAAAGATGGGGGTTTAATGGTAAAAGAAAATATCATGAATGATGATTTTTCAAAGGTTAATGGTAAAAAGAAGAGGGTTGGTGTGTTGGTGTGTTGTGCACGTGCCATGTGTGGCCTTTCCAATCGTCCACGTTGGTCGTGTTGAGTAAATATTTTCTATTTCTTTTAGTCATAACTTCTTTGTTTGATGTCCGATTTATGCGATTGAAAATGCGTTGGAATCGTCTTTTCGAGCTCTACGTTACGAATACAATGAGAGCCACGTTAAGTATCACCTCAGATTCCACATCAGCAAAGTGCCACGTGTCAACGCCACATTGGATTTTGCCTTCCATCTTCTTTTGTCACTATCTTTCTTGTCTGAACTTGGATTCGAATGATTAGAATCTTATTTCTAAGAAATATGCTATGACACTTTGAAACACTAAAATCATTAGTAAATTAGAGGTTTGTTATCATCAAAACAAATTGTATGATTGAAGCTCATAAAGCTAACAATCTCCCACTTTTTTATGATGACAAACTACTTCAGAAAAAATATTCTCAAAGTAGGATATAAATAATAATATTGAATTTCAAATAGTGAGCATCACAAATCAATCACTAAACATCACATATATTTTTCTAAACAATTTATCCCCTTTTGTTATCATCAAAATAACAATTAAAAGCAAAAGCTCCCCCTAAAGATAATCGACATCACAATCAATTAAAAAAAATAAATCTCCCCCTAAAAAAAATAATCAAGTAAGTAATAGCAATGTGTTCATGTAAGTTCTCCTAATAAATGAAGACAAGCAAATGGAGCAAATATAATATAATAAAAAATGAACTCATCAAAACATAACCTCAAATTCAAATGAAATCAATGATCAATAAATCAATCAAAATCACCCTCAATAAGCAACATAATATTTAGACAAATAAATATGTTAATACCCTCAAACTTAAGTTTTTGCTAGTCCTCGAGCAAAATAAAACAAGACCACTAATTAAATCAACAAATGCATGCAAGTGACTCAAACTTCAGTGTTCATAAAACAAATAATCCACAATTGAAGGACATATTAAACCACAACCCATCATTAAGACATTTAAAAACAATTCATTGTATCTCTTGCATGAGTGTGCACAAATTAATCTTCCCTTGATATCTATGAATCCAAATAAAACTAAACACACATCAATGACTTGAGTCATAGTGACAATCAAGAAAATAAGCATTCATAGGCTACATTTTGTACCAAAAACTCAAACATCTCATCGAGTTACCAAATTCGAATGCACAAGACCTAACACCCTCACAAAATTTCACTCAATACGCTCAGTTGTTTATGGTATATATAAGATAAACACTCGAACCAAAACATAAAAGATTTTTACCATAAGCTTGCTAATATATCACATCTTCATCATCGATGAATAGAATGAATGCAAAAAAAATTCAAGGGTCTCATTTTGGTTGTACTTGGGCTTAGGTAAAGGTAGGTGGATGAATATTTTAAGCTACTATAATAGAAGAATTATAAAACTTTTTTCACATGAAGCTCAATTTTTCGACTCTTGAACAATGATCATATTTTAACTTTGTTGAAGCATTAACTTCCCTTCACGTAATGAACTATTTTGCTTTTTCTTTTTTTTTTCTTTTCTTTTATCTTTCTATTTTTTTCTCTCTAAAAGAAGCTAAGAAAGATATGCTTCCCTTACTACTCTATTGACAAATGATCAACTCTCTCCTTTTGATTAACTGAGACTTCATGTGGTAAGCAAATATAATTCTTCATTTTAAGGTTCAAAGAAAGAAAAACAATAAACAAATGGATTTATGGCTTGTAATGTGGTAATTTTCCAATGATTAGGTCTAAGGCTCAAAATTTGGCTTTCTAAGGATTATGTCAAAGGTAGGCTGTTTGAGAAAGCTAAAAGTAGTTTTACCTAATTGCCCTTGTGAAATTAAAGCATTCAAATCAATTCAGAGATTCCAGACATGCATAGCAAAGCAAGTTCTAGAAAAATCAATCATGCATGGTAATCACACAATTTAAGAGATTAGCACCGTGTAATGGAGTGCTTAATGGCTCAAAAGCTCACATAAAAGTAGGGTAGTTTGGCATAAAATCCTATGCATTCTTCATTCAATAACTCAAAGAGACACCATCATATATTTTTCAACGAAAAACTAATCATGCTTATCCCTCTCATGCTTAAAACTCAAAACAAAGATGCACATTTAGCTTACAAAGTATTCAAGGATATCATTAGGGACTAAACAAAAATAAAAATTTACTCAGTTACAGGCATGGTCTCATAGTCCAAAAATTTCAGATTATCAAACTTAGAACACTTCCTAGGTTGTCATAATCACAAGCAATGCAACAAAGATTCAATCATGAAAAACATGCTCAAAATTAAAAATTTAAGCTCAAAATCATGCTATTCATGACTCAAAGTGAAATATTTCCACCCCCAAACTTAAGATATACACTGTCCTCAATGTATAAACTACTAAGTAATGCGAAGGACAAAGAAAATACAAGAGTGAATAATACTGCCCTGATAAATGAGAGAGCCAACATTAGCAGTAGATTTGTGGAAGAGATTGATGGTGATCTTGCTCCTACAAAAAATAAATAAACAGAAACATGAGAACCACGACACACAATAAAATAAAGAAAATAACAAAAAATATGAAAACTTAAAGAATGTAAACTTGGGTTGCCTCCCAAGAAGCGCTTTATTTAACGTCTTAGCTAGACGGGAGGAACATTTATGGGTCAGGGTACATAAAACTCCTCTATTTTCTTCGGTCCCTTCTTGCTTGAATCGATGTAACCTACTAAGTTTAGTAGGCTCACTTGTTTCTCATGGGTACCTGAAGAATAAATATTTTTGTAATTTTTGTTTATAGAAATAAAAGAAGAAAAAGACATAAAATCAAAATCAAAATTAAAAGACTCGTGAGAATAAATAAAAGAAATATCAACTTTAAAAGGAAATTCTGAAAATAGAATAAGATGAGGATTTCCAGCCTCATATTCTATCACCTCGATTTCCTTTTCCATTATTGGCTCAATTTCTTTCTTTATCTCACTAACTTGAGATAGACTAAAAAAAAAAGGAAAAACAATAAAATAACAAAGAAAAATAAACAATAAAAATAAAATAAAACTCTAAAGTAAGATCAAGTGAGCTCTTCACAATATTAAGTGACCTAAATAATTGCCAATCCCCGGCAACGGCGCCAAAAACTTGTTGTGCAAAATTAGTGCAATAAAATACCGCAAGTGTACGGGTCAAGTTTTAATATAGTGTATAAAAATACGGATTATCGTCCTCAGGATTGGTTTTCTAGTTTACCTAATTACCACGAATACTACCACTCAATTTTATTTAGACAAGAAAAATAAGAGGATATGGTAAAAACAAAATAAAACATAAAATAAAATATGGAGAACAATAAGAAGAGATATATCCTAGGGAATTGACTTGAGCAATGACTTCACCGTTATCTCATCCTATTCTTCATTCATTAAAAGATGGAATTAATCAATTTCTAGACTGTTGACAAGTTCTACCCTACAGACTTGCTATTCTCTCTCGAGCAATAACAATTTGAAAAGTAAATTACCTATATTTCTATGGCAATTCAGACAATCCAAATATGAAGAACGTAAAACTATAGTTGTCACAAAATCTACAAGGATATGTCTATCTCATGTATAAATTAGGGAAAACAATTCAGGATCATCAACAGTAATCGTCTCTCGACCTCAAATCATTGATATAAAAATCATGCAAAGAATGGCCAAATCCTAACATGCATTAAGCCTAGAAAAGTTCTCACAACCAATATGAAATTAAAATACCAACTATTAATTAAGAAGAATAAAATTCAATAAACGATTACATCAAAGCTCAAAGTCAAGAGAGTTTAGCTCATAATGTTCAATAATTCAAAATATAAACTCAAAAATAAACCCATGACAAAAACTACAAATTAAAAGGGAAAGAAGAAATAAAACTCGTGTCGATTCCACGTTTCCGCTGCAATCTTCACGATCCCGAGCATGTAAATCTGTACTTGGTGCTCCCAAAAATCTCTTCAAACTCCAAAATATTATGTAATTTCGAAATTGGGATTGACTCTCCAAATCGGCTCTCCAAAAACTCCATAAAAATATCTATTTATATCAGATTTTAGGTCAAAATCGGATGGAAACAGATCTGGGCGGGCAATGATCGAGTGCGGCGCGCGTCCATTGAGTTTGATGCAGCTGCGGAGCTGAAATTCACGTTGATCTGGAGGATACATATATTATTTCGATGGATTAATCACAACAGATAGTGTTTGGCTGAGTTGGTGTAGTGTTGTTTGGGCTTGCTGAGTGCGTGTGTTTGCTTGAGTTCGAATCTCAACTTGTACATTTTTGCATTTTATTTTTTTCTTCATCATTTTGTAGCGCCTAGCCGCTCGGAATGGGCGCCTAGGCGCTATGCTCTCGGGTTTTCAACCATTTTTCTTTCTTTTGGTCACTTGGGAACTTCAAATTTCATCCAAAAAACTTAGTTTTCACCACAAAGCTTCTAAATTCTCCGGTTTGCTCCAAAATGCTCGATATCTATAAAATAATCAAATATAATCGTGAAAGTACACATTTAATCCTCTAAACTAGCATAAAATAAGTCATAAAGATAGCTCATTTTGTGTGCTATCAGTTGCTCCCCCTAAACAAGTGAGTTATATAATGATGGCAAAAGAGCAATCAGCATCACAATTAATATTTTCAAAACTAAGCCAACATAAATTCTCATTTTTAAGAGGCATTAACTCCCCCTAAAATAAGCATACTCCAAAAAAAATATTCATATTAGACTCATGGAGTTCCATAAATCAATATGAAAAAATAATTTCAATTCTTATTATTTTCACAATAAACTCAAAGATATTTCCAAAATGTAAATGACTACCAAAATATAAATTTCAATTCAAGGTATTTATCAACACACAATCAATCTCATAAAGAAATCAAACATTTAAGCAATATGAGATATCAATTATAAAAAGATACATAAAATATTTAACTATATAACTTCCCAAGTTTTTCACACCAAATACCAAACTATGATGATCAAATAAATATATAACATTCAAAAGTTTATTTCATGCAATGATATACCAATAACACAGTCAATACATTTTTCTTTATAAAAAGAAACAAAAGAATATCAAATAAATGAAACATGTCAATAATCATTACAACCCGAACAAATTTCATTTAAGCAAAAATTTAAATTCAATCTCACAACCAAAAGGATTCATGAAAAGATAAATAAATTAAAACATTTTTTCTATTAAGAGGGATTTAACAACTCTTTTTATGTCTCCTAATAACATTCAAGAATTCGTCAAAACATAATGCTTAATAAAAATATACATTCAAGCTCAATAAAGCATTAAAACAATCTCAAAATATTTTTAAACTAACAATATTTAATACCAATTGTAAGAGTGAAACTCAAACAACAATGTATCAAGTGGGATAGTTAAAAAAAAATTCAAACAATTACTTTCCCAAATTAATAACAATAAATAAATCAAATCAATTTGAAAGATCACGCAATGAGTAAACCACATAAGTTTCTAGGAAACTTAATCATCATTGATTCAATAAACCTATTTAAAACAAAATAAGGAAACTATTAAAACAAATGAATACTCAATATTTCAGAAAATCAAGTATATTGGCTAAAAAACAAATTCAAAGACCAATAACTATAATATGCTAAAATAGTTTGTCAATAAGAAACTTCCATGACATGTAATTCTAAAATTCAAATACCAAATCAATAAGGATTATGAATAAATTTGAAGTTAATTGAAGAGCACATAATAATATATTCCATAAATAAGCAAAACAATAAATATAAATGCCAAAAACAATATTCATAAATATCTAATGAATATTCAATCTAATCCACCTGATAAGTCATCAATCCAAAAAAAATTGAAGTCAATATAATAAGTCACAATTCAAAAATACCAAAGTTTCAAAACATACCAACAATTCAATTTGTCAAACAACAATTTATATTGCCAATAATTCAAAAATATAAAATTCAAACTCAAAAGGCATATATCACAAAAATATATTCAACTATCCATAAATATTATTGATAAGAAAATCAATTCAATGCCACATTATTAAAATGTCAACTTTTCATTCAAACACTCCATTAATATCAAATTCAAAAAATAAGATGAAAACATAATTTTTTTTAAATTATCTCAAAATTCATTTAAAAGATAAAGTTACCAAATAAAGATTTTTCCTTTTGAAGCACCGGCCATGAAGTTGCATTTCAATTTTGAATAATTTCCTTTTAAATCTCAATCAATCTTCAAAATTTGAATATTGAGCACGTATAACTCCATTTTGGAGCTATATTTCACTCCCTAACTCTAGCTAAAAGCCGTGCTTAAACGTTTAATTTATCTTGTTTATAGGAGATTTGCGGCAAAGAGCTCATGGTGTCCATTAGACGTGTTTCGAAGCTTAGGAAGCCGTTTTAGCGCTCCGGGATTGCTTCGGGAAAAGGGGAAGCTAGCCCATGAAGATTTGGAGAAAATTGCCATGCAAAGGCAATTTTCCAGCCCCAAACCCGAGAGCAAGCGTCGAGACGCTGCTCAACGCTGCCCGGCGTCGAGACCCTTGCCCCAGCGTCGGGACGCTACGAAGAGGCGCGCGTGCGCTGGAAAATTTGGCCGCAGCGTCGAGACGCTCGCCTAGTGTCACGGTCATACTAGAAGAGAGTATGTCGTGACCCTCACTGCGCAGACAGTTTAGCGGTGGCACGCAAGGGTCGCCCGTCAGGCAAAGATAAGGGCCGTTTGAGAAGTGCCATGATGCGACCAAGGAGGATGGTGCATCATCCAACACACCAAGAAGAGTGTTCGAAGAAGTTATTCTGAGACGTAGCTAATGAAGTGGATTTCTCCCCTTCAGTATGTCATCGAGGACGATGACTAGTTTAAGTGGGGGAGAATGTCACGGTCCTAGCAGAAGACCTGTGACAAGCCTTGTCGACAGTGTGAGCAACAAGCTCTGCGGGGGCCAGATGGGGCCCTAGGCCTAGATCCCGGAATCGGGGTTCCGTCGTGAGTTTCGACGAACGACTTTGGAGTTAGACTCATATTGATGAGAGATGTAAGCACATCAGATTTCGTGTCAATCAGAGTTCTGACGGGCGCTCCACGTTGGCGTATGATGACTCGCCAAAAGTCATATGCAAGGGTGACAGATTGGAAATGTCTCAAAATGTACTATAGGGGGAGGCATGGTGTCAGCTCTCCACCACCCCTGGGCCTTATGGCTTAAGCGAGCTACCCTGTGGCACATACGTGTGTCATAGCGTGGGCGAGCGTCTGCAAGACGAGTAGTCTTGGGCGTCTTCCTTAGACTGGAATCTAATGAACAGTATCGGACGGCACGGGTGTGCCGGTATTGCGCCTTTGTCCGCGGGCTGGAGGTTGCGTCATGTAACCCCTTTAGGGGGCCGATATGCCCTATGGATTTGGGAAGCCTCGAGATGGAAGTTGAGTCCCGCGGACAGGTTAGTCGGAAGGGTGTCCGAGCGAACAGTGAGGACAGATGTTGTCCCGATGTACGGGCGACATCAGAGAGATGGCAAAGCGACGGAAGGAGATGCGACGTTGTGTCGAGAAGACCTTGGCCTCGTGGAGAGACCAAGTCGAGCCTGAAGACTTAGCCTAGAGTAGAGGCAAGTCCGCTTGAGTCGAGAGAGAAAGGAATGCGCGTACAGGCGACGTGCATGATTGAGCGATACTTAGTTTCCGCATGAGCAAAGCTTAGTTTGAGACGAGAGAACCTCGCCTATGTCCGATGACGCCACAAAGAGTTGAGCTGAAAGTATATTGGGGTTAGAGTGCCCCGTACGACTGTCCATGGTGTGGACGCATATCGTGGCGTCGCGCGGTTAAAGAAGTCAGACCGTGATATGTGGTATCAGAGCCTAAGTTGGCTCAGTAAAGGTTGAATGTCAAAGCAATTGTGCCTGTAGTCGGACAAGACAAACAGAGAAAAGACTCGAGGGTTTATCGAAGATTCAACATTGCGTAAAGAGTGCAAGTATGGCAGGGCAGTGTTGTTTCCCAGGATCAGAGACAATAGAGTGGGTTGAAGCCAGATTCCTTAGACCAAAGAGTGCCATTTTCGGTACGTCCTTGAGAGGAGTCGAACCCGTTGAAAAGCAAGAACCAACTTCATTTGCCAGGGACTTGTGGTTACGCGTTTTTGGCAAGTTTCTAGTTCAGAAGGTGCACCAGGTAGGGTGCCTTCGAAAGAGCCATTACCACCAGAGGGATAATGCTAATGGCTGCAAGTAGAGAAGCCGAGTGGTCCTTGCGACTTGCGTCGGTCTAGTGTGAAGTCCATGTGAGTGGATGTATCAGCTGAGAGAAGAGTCAGCAGAAGGTGAAGAGAAGATGTTGAGACCAGTATTTGCTCGAGAAAGAGCACCAGACTGGAGACAGTGTTGGCCGAGTAGTGGCCGGGAAGAAGGTGAAGAGAAGTTGTCGAGACCAGTAGTACTCAAGGGAGAGCATGGGCTGGAGACAACACAGGAGAGAATGTCGAGACCAGTAGTGCTTTGAGAGCATGGGCTGAAGGCAAGTGTGCCGAGACCAGTAGTGCCTACAATAGACATGGGCTGGAGGCACGATGAGACCAGTGGTGCCTGCAGGGGGCATGGGCTGGAGATATGCCGAGACCAGTAGTGTCCACTCCAAGAGGGGCATGGGCTGGAGGCAAGGTAGCGGAGAAAGTCGTAGCGCGCTTCACGTAGAAGCGTGTCTGCCGTGTGTGGCCATACCAAGTGGCTTGCGAGTGGTTGGCTGAAGGGTAGTGCCAACAAGATGGAGAGAAAAGGGGGTTGAATGAAACTTTCAGGACTTCGCGCGTTGGGGGAGGACCCCAAGAGGAAGGTATTGCGGCAAAATATTTCCGTGGTTGGCTTGCGAGCCTCACCCCGAGGGGTGTACCGTTATGTGATGCTCAGGTGATGCCTTGTTGTCTGGTTGGGTCCTAGGCCAAGTCCGAGAGAGGGCGCAGTAGGTCCGCGAGGGGATGAACCCACAACTAGTTCGTATTCAGCCTGAGGCACGAAGTGTTTGTTCAAGCAAAGTCAAGTCAGTGAAAGGCCAACCCAAGTTCAAGTCGTGTCGGTGTCGTGATCAAGTGGGGGAGATGTAACCTCACCTGAGGGTCGCCATCGGGACGATGTCGAGATCGAGTGGGGGAGAGTGGTGTAATCTAACAAGAGTCGAAGTTGATCGCTCCCCTCACGTATGTCACCGAGGACAGTGACAAGTTTAAGTGGGGGAGAATGTCACGGTCATACTAGAAGAGAGTATGTCGTGACCCTCACTGCGCAGACAGTTTAGCGGTGGCACGCAAGGGTCGCCCGTCAGGCAAAGATAAGGGCCGTTTGAGAAGTGCCATGATGCGATCAAGGAGGATGGTGCATCATCCAACACACCAAGAAGAGTGTTCGAAGAAGTTATTCTGAGACGTAGCTAATGAAGTGGATTTCTCCCCTTCAGTATGTCATCGAGGACGATGACTAGTTTAAGTGGGGGAGAATGTCACGGTCCTAGCAGAAGACCCGTGACAAGCCTTGTCGACAGTGTGAGCAACAAGCTCTGCGGGGGCCAGATGGGGCCCCAGGCCTAGATCCCGGAATCGGGGTTTCGTCGTGAGTTTCGACGAACGGCTTTGGAGTTAGACTCATATTAATGAGAGATGTAAGCACGTCAGATTTCGTGTCAATCGGAGTGCCGCAATCTTATTTTCTGCCTTTAACTTAGATTTCACTTGTCACTTCATTGCTAGCTTATTGCGAAAGTATTGCGAGATCCGCAATACTATCTTCCAATAGTGTAGTTCCTTCGCTTGTTTTGCAATTGCTGTAACTTTGTGTTTCCTTTGTGTCCTTTACAATTTTGTGTCTCAAACCAAAATTCATTCATTCCTGGTTACCTTAACTAATTTAACACGCATACAATCGGCATTTACTCAACTTAGTCTTTGTGGGAAATCGATATAAAACATACTTATCACTTGCTGCAGACCATGTATACTTGCATGATCTGAGTGCTCTTCTCACCTAATTTACATACACACTGAGCACGCAACATCCACTATCATTATTTTGTTTTAAAAAAATTAATTCATAATTAATTTTAATAAACAAAATAAATTTTAATTAATTAAATATTTTAATTAATTAATATTATTATTTAATTCAATATCAAATATTAATTAAATAATAAGACTAATCTCGATTTCTGAAACTGACCTCTCGAACATGAATTCCTATTCATGTTTTAGACCAATCCCATATTTAAATCACATTTAAATATGTCGACCTATCTTCCAATACCGAATTTGAATAAATTCAAATTCTTTTCTCTCATACTGTTACAAGGCTTAATTCGAGCTAGCTAGGAGGACCTAAAGAACCTACAGGTCATGAGCTCCAACGATACGAGATTAACCGACCAAACTCTTTAGCCTCCCTAATCAACATCCGTTACCCGTTAGGTCACTCCACTTTAGCCCAACGGTTGCACTCTCCTCACCGTAGATATATTTTTGCCCTCTTGATATAACCATGATTAGTAAGTCGATCCTTCACAGGTCGTTCGTAATTACAGTTGGGTCAAATAAACCATTTTACCCCCGTAATTACATCTTGTTCCTTAAGTCCCTACTGATCCTCTAATGAACAATTGGTTTGTGGTCTAACCTCCAAACCACATCCCTCTCGGGCCAATGAGAGGGTGGGCCCATTGTTCAAGACCCGGAGTCAGCATTAAAGGGAACAACCTCTCTACTTAACCCTAAAAGCGGGTAGGAGTGAATTCCATCTCGCAGGACTATGTTCCCAGCTCCCTACTCGGTCTTATCCCCAAGATGGTAGGGTTATTGAGTCGGCGATCTCGGGCCACTCTCACACATGCAAGTCAAAGGATAATCCTGAATAAACAGGAGTTCATAGCGTGCTCAGGATTTAGATCGAGTTGCCTAGGTCATCATATGAAAAAGTCAGTCTTTAATAGTAAACGAAGTTATAAAGTAAGAGTGACTTATTTCGTGGTCCGGTCTTATGCAAACTCATTGCACAAGACGCCTTCCACTCGCATGTCTCCACATGAACGATTTAGGATCACATCGATTGGACTATACAAAGTGGGCCACGTCCATAGTGTCCCCAGGATAAGGTACCTAACTCTATCCCTATACTATAGACCGTTCTGGCTATTACTCGAACTTGATCCACATTCATGTCTCCACATGAAGTTCAAGTATACATCCTATAGCCAAGGGTTATTATTTTATTGGATTAGGTTTAAAAGAACACAATTCACTTTATTCAATAAAAAGTTTACTGAGTAAACCTCAATAACAACTTTATTGCAAAATATAATATACATTCAGTTTACAAACCACGAGTTTTAGGACATAAAACCCAACACAATGTAGATAGAAACAAAGTCGAGGCACGCTTACAAAGCGTTGTCCTGAAGACAATTGTTCGCTCTGCACGGGTTGCAAGCAGACTAACCCATTGTCTTAGCAGGATTCAACGACTTGCTTCGGTAGAACAACAACCTCACACTACTCGGATCTGGCAGAACTCTTGAATACAGGCTCTCAACCAAAAAAACCAAAACCAAGAGGATCAAATGAAGAAGAAAACTCGAAAATTTGGCTGAAGCTCATATGTTTTGGATACTCAAATGACGAATCAAACTATTATTTATAGTAGTGCAAATCGTAACTCTCCAAAACTGAAACGACCGACAATAAGTACATTGTACTTACGACAATTACACTCTATTTGTAAAGAAATACATCAGTTGTAGAGAACTAACAGACAACCCAATTACACTGTATTTATCAACAGTTACGAATGTTACAAATTCAGTTTCTATAATTTAAATTCGAAAGTTACACCAAAGATTAGAAACTCTTGGTATTCTAACCATTACTTTCTTTCATAAGTTACAAGTTCCAACAATTTCTTTTGTTGATTATCGGTTAAGAAACACAATTGGTTTGTTTGTGGTTTATTCAAGTAATGGTTTAGTCCTACAACTTTAGTATGCAACAATTTAGTCTCTATAATATAAAAGTTGTAACAATTTAATCTTGTAACTTTAGAATGTAACATAGCCCTTGTAGTTTAAACTTTGTTTGTAATGATATAGTCTCGATTGTAAATGTATATTGAGAGTATATTATTAAGTATCAATCTATTGAGATTTACAATAGAATTTATACAAAGTGGCTAAAATAAATAAGGAAAGAATAACTAAAATATAGCCCTAATTGACGAAGATAAATATACGAAAACACCCTCCCTCAAACTCAAAAAGGTAAAGTAGAAGCCAAATTGATTTTGGTAAGTAGAGTCATTCCCTTGGAGCAAATAAGGAGACATTTTTTGAGAGAAGTCTTTATGGAGTTTTTGTGTAGAGCTTTCAGTGGGGTTTTGGTAGAAGTTCTTGAGAGTTTTTATGGAGAAGCCTTCTGAGAGTTGGAAGAAAGGAGTTGTCGGAAGGAGATTCTTCTCACGAAGCCTTTTCGGACCACCCTCAAGAAGCCATCCACCGCCTTTTTCTACCTTTTTCTTAATGTTTTCTTCTTTAGTGTTCTTAGTTTAAGCTTTCTTGCATTTGTTGCTTTTCCTAGTTATTAAACTTTGTTTATCGCTTATTCAAGTATGATAATGAAGTCGTATCCCTTTCATAAACTTTATTTAAGCATGAGCTAATTTACCTTGTAAAGGTTGGTTCAATCGAAGCTGAATGAGATATGCAAATGTAAGAGTCTGTAGAAAAATGGCATGGTATAAAACTTTTGTTGTATGAGCCTTATTCAATTGCTTAGTCTGCCTGATCAACTGATTTAAGTAGCAGCATGCGTAGATACTGAGAGGGCCACACATGTGGAAAACCATATAACTTGTGAACATTAACATCGTGTTAGGATTCCTTAGAGATATTGTGTTGACTCATAGGCTAAAATAACTTTGTACCTAGCACATCCACATATAATACTATAGTAAAGCTTTTATATGCATCTGTAGGATGTTAATCCAATTGCATCGAGAGAATGCAATTGTTGTAGGTTATAGTCTAGGATTGATTCCATTCGCGTGTGCTTACATCCTTTACGCATTGCATCGTTGTTGGGTTTTATGTCCTAAAACTCGTGGTTTGTAAACTGTTATGTTTGTAAATAATCTATTTAGAATAAAGAGTTATTAGTTTTATTCAGTAAAAGAGTTTAATGGAATAAAGTGAAACGTGTTTAGGTTAATCTATACCAATGTCCAACACCCATGGCTGAACATGAGTACTTGAGCTTCATGTATGACATGATTGAGGATCAGGCTCAAGTAGTCAGTCAAAACGGTCTATAGTATACAGATAAGGTTGGGTACCTTATCCTGATAATACTATAGGATGCGGCTCACTTTGTATTGTACAAAATGATGTGATCCGAATTGTTTCACATGGAGATGTGCGAGTGAGGGCGTCCTGTGTAAAGAGTTTGTATAAGACCGAACCACGAAATATGTTGCTCTCTCTTTATAACACCGTTTACTTATGAGACCGACATTTTCATATGATGGCCTAGGTAACTTGATCTTAATCCTGAGCTTACTATGAACTCCTGCTTATTAGACAATATCCTTAGACTTGTATGAGTGAGAGTGGCCCATTAGCGCCGACTCAATAACTTACCATCTTAGGGATAAAGTCCAATAGGTAGCTGGGGACATAGTGTAGTAAGATGGAGTTCATTCCTAACCCGCTCTTCAGGGTTAATAGATAGGTTGTTCCCTTAATAGCTAACTTCGGGGCTTGAACAATGAGCGCTCACACTCTCATGTGATGAGAGGGTTAACTGATCTGTTGGTAGGACCACTGATCTATTGTTCATTAGAGGTTTCAGTGGTACTTAAGGAACAAGACATAATGCAGGGGTTAAACGGTTTAAATGACCCAGTTGTGATTACGAACAACCTGTGAAGGGTCGACTTGCCAGTGACGGTTATATCAGAGGACATAATATATCTACAGTGAGGAGAGTGCAACTCTCAGACTATAGTGGAGTCTCCGGAGGTTAACGAATGTTGGTTAGTTCGGTTGAAATAGGTTTGACCGGATAATCTCGTATCGTTAGAGCTCATGATCTGTAGGTCCTTTATGTTCTCCTGGCTAGCTCGGATAACGCCGTGCAACAATATAAAAGAAAAGAAAAAAAAAAGATTTTGAATTGTTCAAATTCGGTTTATGGAAGAATGATGGACATATTTAAATATGATTTAAATATGAGAATGGCCTAAAACATGAATAGGATTCATGTGTAAAAAAGTCGGTTTTCGGTAAACCGGGTTTAGTCATATTATTTAATTAATATTTGATATTGAATTAAATAATAATTATTAATTAAAAAGTTTAATTAATAATTATATATATATATATATATATTTTATTTATTAAAAAGTTTAATAAATAAAATTATTATTATTATTTTTAATAATAATAATAATAATAATTATATATATATATATATATATATATATATTAATTAAGTTTGGACATTTAGTGAGGTTATATCATTAGCCATTCTATATTAAGTTATTTATAGAAATATATTAAGCTTTTATATATTAATGTATATAAAAGCTTTTATATATTAAGTTATTTATAATATATATATAGAAAGTTTGGCCATTTAGTGAGGAGAGGAAGCAGGGGTATACGAAAGTTAGAGAGAATTTTTAATTTCTTTGTTTTCATTTAGAACTAGAAGACTCTTCTGCCCTCAGTCCTTCCTTCGTCTTCCTCTCTTTTTCTTTTTTTTTTTTTTTTTTTCGGAGTCCCACAACTCCGTTGCGTGGCGTCGAGGATAGCGGGACTACCTGGGTGGTCCTCAGGGCGTTCGTGAGAAGAGGCCGGAAGAGTTCGTGACAAGGAACGACCGACGGACTTGAAGAAACTCGGAACTACAAGGGTATGTATTTCTAATTTCTTAATTCCGTCGTTTTGAGCATGTTTTCTACTTGTTAAATTGATGAAATTAGAGTATCATCGGTCCAAAATCGCTTCCGCTGCGTAAATCGCTCCATCAATTGGTATCAGAGCGATTTTGTGATTAACTCAATTTGTATCAATTTAATATAGTGGGTATTTTAATTTAGAAATTGTTTCTGAATTGGCGTCTAAAGTGAATATCGATTTTGGCATAGTTTCTTTTTTAATTTCTTTATTTGTAATTGCCCGAGAATGCATGGGCTTTAATGTGTGCTGAAGAGTCTGTATTCTTTAGAGTCATTAGAGTCCATATAGGTTTCTTTGTGAAAGAAGCTCGAGTTTGGAGCTCGCCGAAATGTTCGGTATAAGTTCAAACTCGTTCTAAGCGATACGAAGAGAAATTCGAAGAGAAATTGGCCGAAGCGTTCGGGGAAGAAAGCTTGTCAAAGGCGGTGCGAAGAGTTCGATGTCCGCTCAAGACTTAGCTTGTTGTTCAAGCTTGTAATAAAATACTTATTGCTTGCAAAATGCCAAAATCGATCCACTTTAGTGTGTTTAATTAATTATGCATTGCGAATGTTTGTTTTAATTAAAATCCATGTTTGTATGTGCATATAGTATGCCATATAGATTTAAAATCCCACTGTAAGAAGCATGCTCCATGCATTGAAAATATGTTATAAGTGTTATAATATATAGTATGCATATTTGGGAATTCATGAGTATTAATATAAGAGTTATATTAATTCATGAATTAGATGTTGCTAATTTAATAGAATAATTGATGTAAGTGTTATATTAATTATGAAATTAAATATACAACATAGGTTGCCCTGGTTTTATACATATTGTAGGTTATAAGTGTTATAATGTATAGGATGCATGTTTAATTCATGAGTATTAATATAAGAGTTATATTAATTCATGAATTAGTTGTTGTTTGCTTAATAGAATAATTAATGTAAGTGTTATATTAATTATGAAATTAAACATCCAACTTTAGATGCATATTGTATGTTATAATTGTTATAATATATAGGATGCATGCTTAATTCATGAGAATTGATATAAGTGTTATATTAATTTATGAATTATGAGTTGTATGTTGAAGAGCATAATCGATATAAGTGTTATATTGATTATGATGTTAAATATTCAACTTGTCATGCCTTAGTGATGCATGTTTGAGAAGCATGTAGAAGTTGTTGTAGAAAGTCTAGTTTTGCAAGTGTTGTAAAAATGACTTAGACTTTTAAAATCTATAACAAAGAAAAGCATGTTCATTTAGGGTTAAATGATTCGATTAGGTTCATTAGATGAATAGGTCGAAATCTCGTAAATGCTAAGGTTATGAGAAACTCACCCGGTGAAATCCTGTCTAAGGTTGGAGGATTTGATTTGACGGAACACCTTCTACCTTGGGACGATCCGGTACTTGAGTAAAGTTAACCGGTTTTATGAGCATGCGTGAGAGGTGTGAGGTTAGTAAAGTGTTTATAACCTAGACATCCCAGGTAAAATCTTTGCCTAGACTTAAGGTTTTATTTACTTAGCCAGATAAAACCTGCGTATTTACCCTTTACCGTCTACGATGCTTAGTAGAAGTGTTGAAAAGGAATATATGATATATCCCTCTCCTGCTACGCACTCCCTATAGTTCACAACGTGAGAATTTTTCTTGGCCTCATGATGCCATATGGGGCATCTCCAGACGGGTGGTGTGTGCAACTTTCAATAGCAAGGTGAATGGAGTAAGTATCTATGGTAAGTGGGAGAAGGAAGTACGTCAGTATTTCCTGCGGTCTCCTCCATTGGATTGAACCGGGAGATTCCCATGTTCCGTCTGCAGGCTGCCCTAGGGGCACCATCCAAACAAAGGGCTGGGCATGAGAGATCGAACACCTCAGTCACCATTTATGGATAAAGAAACACAGGGTCATTCCCAACTCTGACATTCCCTACGGTTGCACTGGTGGGGCCGTCCTGTGCATTCTAAAAATGGAGGGTCACACTTACGGGATTTGCTAAAGAGTTAGTAAATCCAGACCAAAAACGATAACTAAGATGCTAATGGAATATGAGTTATTCTAGAGTTAGCATTTAGTCAATATTGTCTTGATTTAGTAAAGGAATGTTCGACTGCCCTACGGTAGCGACCATTCTGACTTACTAAAGTATCGTTGCGAGTAAATAAAGAGTTTGGGTACTTTATTTACTGTTAAACCTCTTAATTGGTTTAAATAGTTTAAAATCGTTTCACTAATAGTTCTACATTCTGTTTCAGCATGTCGAGTTCGTTTATACAACTCCTATCACACGACAAATTAACTGGAGAAAATTATGGGACGTGGAAGTCGAACCTAAATACGATTTTGGTTCTTGACGACCTGAGATCTGTCTTAACGGAGGAGTGTCCTCTGGTTCTTGGTTCTAGTGCTTCATGAACTGTTCGTGAAGCATACGATAGTTGGATTAGGGCTAATGATAAAGCCCGAGTCTACATCTTGGCAAGCATATCAGATGTTTTGGCCAAGAAGCACGAAGCTATGGTTTCCGCGAAGGAAATCATGTCTTCATTAAAAGGAATGTTTGGGCAACCGTCCACATCTCTTTGTCATGAAGCCTTCAAAAACATTTACAACTCGCACATGATGGAGGGTACCTCTGTTAGGGAACTTGTCCTTAACATGATGGTTCATTTTAATGTGGCTGAAGTAAATGGTGCTACCCTCGATGAAAATGGTCAAGTTTGTTTAATCTTGGAATATCTTCCGAAGAGTTTCCTTAATTTCAGGACCAATTTGGTCATGAATAAGATTGAATACAATTTGAGATCTCTTCTGAACGAGCTTCAGATTTATCAGTCTCTCCATATTTCTAAAGGAAAGGAGAAAGAAGCAAATGTTGCTACTTCTATGAAATTTCATAAGGGGTCTAGGTCAGGGAGTAAATCTGAACCCTCTACTGTGAGTAATAAGATTATTCACAAAAAGAAGAGAAGTGCCAGGAAGGGCAAAGCCCCTACTGTAGGCAAGGTCAAGGCTTCACACAATGGAAAGTGTTTTCATTGTGGTGAAGAAGGGCATTGGAAGCGTAACTACCCTAAATACCTTGCAGAGAAACAGGCGAAGAATGAACGATAAGGTAAATGTGATTTATCTATAGTCTAAACATTTCACGTGGATTATGATTGTCATACCTGGATACTGATTTAGGAACCACTAATAATGTTTGTTATTCTTTTCAGGAAACTAGTTCTTGTCTGCCAGTTTCTTGATGAAGATGACTTATGAAGATATCTTTGTAGTACATACAGTGGGAGCTTTCTTGTATAGAAATAATTTCAAGTGTTGTAATTATTGTCTATAAACTCAAGTTTTTGTTGAACACTTTATGTATACCGTATCTTTTGTTTTTATAAATGAATGGTTCATTTCACAAAAGATGTATACTGATCTGTTCTATTAGACTTGATAACAACTAAAAGGTTAAGACTTATCTTGTTTTATTGGAATCTATAAATTAACAATGGTTGTTAGTTTTGTTGGTTCTTCTCAAGTGTTGAGAAAACTTTGATGCAGTGGGAGAATTATGAGATAATCTGGTCTGCTGTATTAGTATGTTTTATGACTCTAGTTATCATATTGATGATGATAGTGAGTTCATAAACAAGAACCAGTGGCTCAAAGCCATGGATCTTCAAGAGGTTCACAGACCAAGTCTATGAGGTGTAAACATCTAAGGCTTGACTTTCTGACAAAGGGACTGTCCTGAAGAGAAGAGGTTAATTGTGTATTAACTTCATCTTTTGTTGTCAGATATAAGTTATATAGTATACTCGTATCCATTACCCTGTTCTATCTAATAGCACAAGATATATGGGTATCAAGAGTAGCTATCTTGATAGAGTGTCTATTAGTCTCAACCAAGGAGATACATTATTCAGGATTAAGAGCAAATAGTTTGCGAGCTTCTTCAATCCATTTATGAATTGGAATAAGCATCTATATTTTGATTTATAAGGTTTATTTTTCAAATCAAATCTTATGGTTTTGAACATTACATTGATAAAACTTGTTGGACAAGTGTTTAATCAATGTTAAAGCTTTCATAATAAATTCCCGTAATTTTTGTCCTAATCATTGAGAATGATGTAGGATTAACTTCTGACAATTAAGCATAAACTAGCGACCCACTCTCTAAATAGTTGATCTGGAGATAGTCTTAGTTTGTTATAAGGATTCAGGTTGATCTGAGTCGTAAGAACCAATCTCTAGTGTTGTCTCTAAAATCTTTTATTGACAAGCTGTTGTCAATATTCGATGGTCTATGGAAATGGTTTCCTGAGACACCTCAAGTGTTGAGGATACGAGATGCACCCAAGTGCATTTACATATTGGAGGTTAGGTGTATCTTTTGAGATACATGACCCGATATGTGCTATGCAGTGGGAGCTGTCAGTAATATTAGTCCAATTGGATTGGATTCCGGTTAAAGTTTTGTCTTTGTACTTAGAGGAGTAGGTACAAGAGTTGTATTGCTGATTCCTCGTTGGTAGCTAAGTCTATTTGCAGCTTGTGAAGCAGCAATAGGTTTATAAGTTGAGCTCGCAGATAGTGTTGTGAGGAGATGTGATGGTCACATGGAAAGCCTCGTAGTACTTCATGCCTATTAGTTTACTAAGTCTCTCATGGCTAAAGTGTTTGAGAGACACCTAGAAGGGTCTAGGGCTCCGAGTTACTGGAGAGGACAGTGGGAGAACACTTCTTATATATGATATATTAGTTTTCTCCACTAAACATGTACACCACGGACGTTTAAGTCCAAGTGGGAGTTTGTTGGGTTTTATGTCCTAAAACTCGTGGTTTGTAAACTGTTATATTTGTAAATAATCTATTTAGAATAAAGAGTTATTAGTTTTATTTAGTAAAAGAGTTTACTGGAATAAAGTGAAACGTGTTTAGGTTAATCTATACCAATGACCAACACCCATGGCTGAACATGAGTACTTGAGCTTCATATATGACATGATTGTGGATCAGGCTCAAGTAGTCAGTCAAAACGGTCTATAGTATACGGATAAGGCTGGGTATCTTATCCTGGTAACACTATAGGATGCGGCTCACTTTGTATTGTACAAAATGATGTGATCTGAATCGTTTCACATGGAGATGTGCGAGTGAGGGCGTCCTGTGCAAAGAGTTTGTATAAGACCGAACCGTGAAATATGTTGCTCTCTCTTTATAACAAAATTTACTGATGAGACCGACATTTTCATTTGATGGCCTAGCTAACTTGATCTTAATCCTGAGCTTACTATGAACTCCTGCTTATGAGACAATATCCTTAGACTTGTATGGGTGAGAGTGACTCATTAGCACCGACTCAATAACTTACCATCTCAGGGATAAAGTCCAATAGGTAGCTGGTGACATAGTTTAGTAAGATGGAGTTCACTCCTAACCCGCTCTTCAGGGTTAATAGATAGGTTGTTCCCTTAATAGCTGACTCCAAGGATTCAACAATGAGCGCTCACACTCTCATGTGATGAGAGGGTTAACTGATCTGTTGGTAGGACCACTGATGTATTGTTCATTAGAGGTGTCAGTGGTACTTAAGGAACAAGACGTAATGCAAGGGTTAAACAGTTTAAATGACCCAGCTGTGATTACGAACAACCTGTGAAGGGTCGACTTGCCAGTGACGGTTATATCAGAGGACATAATATATCTACAGTGAGGAGAGTGCAACCCTCGGACTATAGTGGAGTCTCCGGGGGTTAACGAATGTTGGTTAGTTCGGTTGAAAGAATTTTGACTGGATAATCTCATATCGTTGGAGCTCATGATCTGTAGGTTCTTTAGGTTCTCCTGGCTAGCTCGCATAACGCCATGCAACACTATAAAAGAAAAGAAAAAGAAAAAGATTTTGAATTGTTTAAATTCGGTTTATGGAAGAATGATGAACATATTTAAATATGAGAATGACCTAAAACATGAATAGGATTCATGTGTAAAAATGTCGGTTTTCGGTAAACCGGGTTTAGTCATATTATTTAATTAATATTTGATATTGAATTAAATAATAATTATTAATTAAAAACTTTAATTAATAATTATATATATTTTTTATTTATTAAAAAGTTTAATAAATAAAATTATTATTATTATTTTTAATAATAATAATAATAATAATTAAATATATATATGTGTCTTGCATGCATCAAGACACACATATATATATATATATTAAGTTATTTATAATATATATATATATATAGAAAGTTTGGCCATTTAGTGAGGAGAGGAAGCAGGGGTATACGAAAGTTAGAGAGAATTTTTAATTTCTTTGTTTTCATTTAGAACTACAAGGCTCCTCTTCCCTCAGTCCTTCCTTCTTCTTCCTCTCTTTTTCTTTTCTTTTATTCTTTTTTCGGAGTCCCACAACTCCGTTGCGCGGCGCCGAGGATAGCGGGACTACCTGGAGTGGTCTTCGGGGCGTTTGTGAGAAGAGGCTGAAAGAGTTCGTGACAAGGAACGACCGGCGGACTTGAAGAAATTCGGAACTACAAGGTTATGTATTTCTAATTTCTTAATTCCGTCGTTTTGAGCATGTTTTCTACTTGTTAAATTGATGAAATTAGAGTATCATCGGTCCAAAATCGCTTTCCACTGCGCCATATCACTCCATCAATCGTAACTTCAAGTGGACCCCGAACCAACCCCTACTATTTCTCATTATTGCATATCTCGTTACTTTACGCATATCACATTCCAAACAACATCATTATTAATCATTGTTACAAATCATGCACAATAGTTACCCAAGTTTTGTGGCTTTTTAAAACTGTAAACACACATGTCTTCCCTATGTTTGATCTCAAAATGTTCATTCCACTTTTTTGCTTGCCAAGGATAAGTGTATAGTTCCACTTATTCTTGGGTGACAACATTGTGTGTAAATTTAGTTGAATGCGGTTACTCATCTTAGGCAACCTTTGCCCTTACTTAACATATATTGTTCTAACGCAACCAACACACATCACATTTTCATATTGCTAGTATCAAGTTATTGGCACCATTGATAGGGATGGTAATAGGATTTTTGAATATCCTATAAATTTCGGGGTTGTCGAAGCCCGCCAAAATAACATTTATTATACCGCTACAACTGAGCTTTGCAGCTAGTGGTAGTCGGGTCGATCCGCAGGGAACCTAAATTATTTTCTCATAATTAATTTCTATTTTCTTTTTAATTAACTAAAATAATTAAATTAAAGTGAGGGGGAAAATGGTTACGGAAGATTAAAATAAAGCATAAAAAGTAGCTAACGGTAAATTAAAACTAATTACATGTGCTCCTAATTTTAAGGGTCGGAGTTGACCTTGATGCGACTCGATTCATTGGGATTCAAACATACTTAGCAAAAGCATACATAAACGGTTGCCAGAGTTGTCAATTCTAACCTAAACGATGCTACTAATTAATTCAGATTGATCAAACATTCAACATGACAAACATTCAAGGTCGTCTACTCCTATAAATCAAACATGATTTTTTACATTCCCCTGGTCTCGAACTCTGGCCAATCGTTCTACGAAGGTTCTCCAGCACCACCAAACCACACATCACAATTTGAATAATATTTGATTAATTAATTTATATGGTATAAACGCTTAAAACGATGAATCATTATTATCCACCAAAGTATTCTTTTAAGCTCTTAATTAATGCAATGGTCTGATTTACCCCTAAGCAATTAATTTCTACAAAAATATAAACATTAAACACAATTAATTACTTAATTCGCAAGACATAGGAGCTAAATATTAGCACTTTTGGAGTGCTATCAAGGGATAAGTACACATACCACACAAACTGCACAACAATCACTCTCTGCCTTGTTGACCTAGAAGTTCTTATAAAGTCTGGTTGCCCTCAGGATCGCAAACAGGCCGATAATCTCTATCACTTCGCGCAACTCTATAGTTTCATTTCCGAACCTATTTGAATCTCGATGATCTTAGGGGACTTATTGAGGAACCTGAATCTCCATAATGGGTGATCGTCCTTATTTCCCGACATTTTTGTTTATCGTCGGGGAGTATTTTTCCCAACGTTTTGGGAGGTTATTCCAACATTTTTTTGTGTCGGGAAAACAAGAAAACGTTGTAGTGACTGCATCTTTCATTTACTTTACCGAAGTAACAACCATATTCAATTTGCTTATATTGGTTACTTGGTTGTCAACCATAAGGAGATATTCACTATTTATTTGACATTTTATCACTCAATTCCCTTCGGATTCATGACTTGGAATAATCCATTTTATACTAGTTGAAGAGAGAGTGTGCACTTGCACTTTTATAGGGGATTGTTTGGTTTCTACTGGTGACCTACACATATAAGAATGATTACACAACATGTCTCTAAATACATAACTTTCTTCAATCACACTAAACTAATAGCATTTTCATGTCCATGATATTCTAATGGCACTTGATAACATTTCACAAACAAGAACAATGCAAAATTAATCCTAACTTGAAGTTTATAAGTGTTAAAACTAACATGTATGAACTAAACATTGCAACAAAAACTCCAATATATAAAGTAAAATCAAAGCGACTACAAGTCTTTTCAATACTCTTCAAACCTATGTATAAAAAAAATTATACCTCAAACAAAGTAGAGTAAGATTGCATAACTAAAGCCATAGAATATTAACGTTACATTGATTATTGCTAATAAATCAATCATCATTATTAGTACATGAGCACACCACCAAACTTAAAGGCAAGAAAAATTAGTAGTTGCATGTTGCGCGCTCAGTGTGTGTGCAAAATGGATGTGAAGCGCTCAATTCATGCAAGTATACACGGACTAATGCAGCAAGTAATAAGTATTTTTATATCGTATCCCCAGAGATTTGATTAGATTGTGTTAAGATAAGTGGTAAACCGGTTGTCGAGTCCCGCCAAATTAATGTTTATAAAACTGTCTTGCTAATCTAGCTTTTTGACAGCGGAAGTCAGGTCGATCCGCATGGAACTAGTATTAATCTAATTTGTATTTAATCATATTTTAAATTTAATAAAACAAAAAGGGAGTTGGTTGGTAAATTTAGGAAACATGCAAGAAATTGAGCTATCGAAAAATAAAGCGAAAATTGACAGTTTAAACAAGCATGCTTAATTCGAAGGATCAGATTGATCACTATTGCATTTCAGTTCATCGATATTCAAGGAATTTAGTTAAGATTCTCATGCACACGATTTGCTTGACCATATTCTAGTACAAACAACCCAATGAATTAATTACAAATGTGCAATTCTAATTAAACTTGTTCCTTAACTAATCTAAGGTGATCAGTCCTAAACCAATTAAAAGGCAGTGACGGGAAACAGCGCGACGAACTATTCCGTAGAGTAATTAGATTTCTCTTCTAACCTTAAGCCCACCATGCAATCTGAAACAAATCTTACGCCCTACCATTTGTATAGGCCTGAATTACATAGTCATGATTAGACCCTTGTTACTTGGCAATTAAGACTTGTCAAGGACTGAACGGCTAACAAACTAACATGTGTAACAATTAGGGGCGTCAATCCTAATTAGAAAAGCATGCTATTCGAGACAAATATAGGAAGAAGATGCAATGAGCTAATAACACATGCTAAATAGACATTAATAAACAAATCTCCCTTAATACAATAGTTTAACAATCCCTCAACCCCTAATTAAGCAATTACCTCCTTAGCCTTCCATGGAGAATGAGATTCTCAAAGAATCCATGGAGTGGCTTGAGTTCATACACCAAAATTAGAGAGAAAACCCAAAATGGGGAAAAAAAACGCAAATCCCGAGGCTACAATGAACAGACAATGACCTAAAAATCAGAAAAGTTTCTTTTTATACTCGACGTAGCGTCGAGACGCTACAGGCAGCATCACGACGCTACAGACGAAAAATCCTCGCACGTGCAACTTCGTAGCGTCGTGACGATGTGACCAATTTTGCTCTCGGGTCTGCATTCTGGAATTCTGATTTGAGCAACGTCTCGACGCGGGACCTTGAGTGTGAAATGAATCTTTTGCTTCTTTTCTTTGCCCGGTTCATCACTGAAGTCCTAAAACGCTCATTTTATCATCAAAATGCGTTCTTCAACTTCTCAAGCTCCCAATCGTGAAACACCTACAACAAGGCCAAATTATCATTATCGAGCACGATAATTAGCTAGAATTAGAGAGTAAATAATAGCTCTTTTGGAGAGCTATCAATAAGATCGATTGGAGACAAGGTAACCGGTGACAAAATGTTTGGTGGTTGCTTTGCGAAAATAAATAACAGAACATAAAAGATGCAGGAAATGATTAAGTAACACATGTGTTGGATCACCGTAGCAAAATAACTTGAACCAGACAACTAACATAAGATAAAATATGCCAAAATATTGGGATAACAAAATAAGTGTGAAAGGCAACAGACAACAAAATAACTTCACGAATATGAGGAAACAGGGTCAGGCTAGAAGTAAACTTGAAGTAATCAACCACAATGTTGCTTTAGCTAAACAACTCTTAAGTTAACCACACAACATTAACATAGAAACCTTCTTGGTATTTCGAGCATTAGAAGCAAACTCTCATTGTACTCCTATTCATAGGTACCATCTGTTTATAAGTGTGCTAGGCAAGTGAATACCTTTAAACTCCTTGCTAATATCATAAAAAGCTAACATAAATATGAATATTAATAGACCCCTACTTCTCTCGAAGATCAAGGAATAACTAGATCATAATGGATGGCCAGTCAAAAATGCATTATTAACATAAAAAAAAAAAAAACATACTTAGAAAGCTTGCACAAAGGTAGCTGAAACATCAAATGACATTTTACTTCATAATTCTAACATTCTCCTTTCAGAGATTAGTTCATGTTACAAGGTGGGAGCACAAAACGGCTCAAGGAACACATGCTTAAAAACAATAACGGAGAAGAGAGTAAGAGATGTAGAGAATGCTTCAGTGAATCTAGTTGACCACGTGAGTCTTCAGCAAGGATTTCTTCGACAAGGCTTCTTCTCCGGCGAACCTTCTTCTCAAACAACAATAAACATTCTCTCAAGCACCTTGAAAATAAAATGTCTAGCCTAAAAAGCTCATAAACCAAAATGGAAGTGGAAAATGGAAGCTAAAGAGATATCTCTCAAAGGAAGATACTAAAAGATGAAAAAGAAAGACAATAATGGTGGTCACTCCCCTCCTTTTGCGGCCATCCCCACCTTAAATCCATATCGAGATTCCCCAAAGGTTGCCGTAAAACAGCTACTGAAGTCCTATTGGCCAAAGATGTAATATCTCTTTCTGCCTGTACGCTAGGGGACAACCTTCTGGCAAGCCATGTGATCAGGTACATTTTTCCCGAAAGCTATGCTTGCTCCATATTGTCGCGATAATTCTGCTTTTCGTTTTTACTCCTATTTTGCCAAACCTTCCTTCTTCGCAAATCCCTACACTTAAACATAAAATCTGTTACTTTTCAATCTTTGTAGGCATTTTCCTTAACATTTCATGAAAAAGCTTAGAAGGGAAGACTTTAAAGAAATTTCACAACTATTAGCACAACAACATGATTTCTAAAAGCAATTACTCAAAACAAGGGCATTGATTATCTAAATATGGCACTCAATAACTCTCATTTGCAGAGTTATCATTGCATATGAGAAAATAGATGAAGCCAGATTCTTACGCCAACAATGTCAATTTTTAGTATTCTACCCATATTTTATAATATATTGAATGCACATAATCATACGTTTTCCATGATCTTTCAAATAGAAACCATACATTTTCCATGATCTTTCAAATAGAAACTTATTAGAGGGTGAAAATTGCAAACTTCTTTTAAAATTTTGGGTTAAGGTTGCAATATTTATCTAAGTTTGAGCTACAATTTATGATGAAATTAAAAGTCGAAGAGTATATCGATTCAAGTATTGGCTCATTTGTACATTGATAGAATTTAATTTCAATTAAATTTTGTGTAACCCTTGATTTTCATTCAATTAGTTAATTTAAGAGTTTCTTACATTAATTTTTGTAAAAAATGATGAAATTGTTGAAAGTTGTGAAAAGTAATACAACTTGTTATGATGCCCAAAGTATGGAAACAAGAACAAACAAAAATTGAAAACGTAGGCACAAATCTTTTTATGTGCACCTTTCGGACGTTGAAAATCAAAGAGAGGATTCAGGAGAATGGGCCATGGTTTTTCAACAAGGCGTTATTGCTACTTGAGGAAGCTCGAGGTGATGTCTGCGGCGAAGATATGGAATTCAGGTATGTATCTTTCTGGATTCATTTTCATAAATTACCATGGGCATGTTTTTCCAGGCAATGCGCAACCGAGCTAGGAAATCTACTTGGTTCATTTGAGAAAACAAATATATTTGAACAAGAGCGTCGGTGTGGGCGCACTTTACGAGTTAAGGTGCGAATTGAGGTTGGGAAACCTTTGAAAAGGGGGGTCTACCTAAAACCAAGCCCCATGGCGACTGAGAGATGGATCCCTGTAACGTATGAGAAATTACCAGACTTCTGCTATGTGTGTGGGCATATTGGGCATATACAAAAAGAATGTGATGATGCAGTAGATGAGGAGGATCTGCCATATGGCCCTTTTTTGCGTGAGAATAGCAAGCTGGTAGGTAGAGATGAACATCAAAGTTCCATGAAAGAATTTTTAAGCTCTGTAAAGGATCATGTCAATCTGCCTGATCGAGGAAATGAGAAATCGAACTCTACAGGAAAAATATCTTCTCATGATTTGAACAGGACCGGTGAGGCATTTTTTCAGGCATCCGTTCCTCGGTCGACGGAAGAAGTTCCAGATCGCAGTGACTCCTCCGGTAAGGGTATGGTACAGCCGGCGAAGGGTATTTTGGGTACGGTTAGGGAAACGGTTTCAAAAAATAATCAATGCACTCATTTCGCCGAGATTTCAGATGCAGGGGAAGAGAACAACGGTCTAAATTTTAATTCTAAGGATCTTTTAATGAATAAGGATTTAATGCCTAAGGGTCAAAACGTTGTAATTAGGGAGGAGGATAAATGCCCTGGAATTTCTGGAATTATTGAGAAAGAAGATACTGGACAAGAAAGGAATATAATAATTCAGGAGAGAGATAAAATATTGCTGAATAAATGTGTGGTAAGCAAAGGATCACCATGTACAGTCATCAATGAATTTAATGGGCCCAATCAAGTCTTCTGCCAAATTTCCAAAGACAATCTAATAAGAGAGGAAGGTGGCACCAGGGTGGATGTGAATTGGAAAGGAAAAGGAAAGCCATTTTCTGATGCAATTGACTCACAAAAGGAAAATAATAATCAGAAGGAGGAGGCCCTCGCGCATCAGGCCATGGTGGATAATAGGCATCTTATCCAAAAGAAATGGACAAGATATCAATCAACTGACCATGGATGTCCAGCGTCTGAACATATGGACTCCTCAAGCTCTGCTTTTTCTGGAAGAAAGCGGGGCCCGGAAGATGAGGCGGGTAACGGGGATATTGGGAAGAAGCCCAGACGGGAGATACAAACTACATCTAATGCACAATCGGTGGAGGCTGAGAGTCAGCCCCGCCGGGCACAATCAAAATCCTAAGCTGGAATGTCCAGGGATTGGGGAATCCTAAGACATTAAGAACTTTGCGACACTGGGTTCGCAATCATCACCCCCAACTGGTTTTCCTAATGGAAACTAGATTAGTGAAAAAAGGTGGAGACAAAATTCGGAGAGAGATACAATTTGATAACGCTTTGACTGTGCCTTGCACAGGCCAAAGTGGGGGGCTCCTGTTATTATGGAATAACGAGACAAATGTGAATATTCGATCTTTCTCAAAAGGCCATATTGACGTAGCTATTAAAGATGGTAGAAGACTTTGGAGGTTCACTGGAGTGTATGGGAATCCTGCAACGGAGCTACATCACGAAACTTGGACACTTTTGAAACGGTTGGGAGAAGATACTAGTTTACCTTGGATACTTGGTGGAGATTTTAATGAAATTTTGTACGCTTCTGAGAAGCAGGGTGGAAGAATCAGGAGGGCAGCTCAAATGAATGACTTTCAGGAGGTGGTGGATCAATGTGGTCTTATAGACCCTGGCTTTATAGGCCCTGAGTTCACTTGGTGCAACAATCATTTTGATGGGATTTTGATTTGGGAACGTCTTGACAGATTTTTACTAACTGAAGATATGAGTAATCTCTGTGATAAGATAAATATCCACCATTTAGCCCGCATTGCCTCAGACCATAGACCCTTAATTGCGGTATTGGAGTTCAACTCTACATATAGTGTTTGTTTCAATAGGCAAAGACCTCAAAGGTTTGAACAAGCCTGGACAAGATTTGATGAGTGCAAGAATATTGTTGGGCAGATTTGGAGAGAAAGTAATATTGGTGAGTCTGCAGTGCATCAAGGTAAAACTGAGGAGGTTTTGAGTAGATTTAGTAGATGGAGTCGAGCGAAGTATGGAGGATCTATTAGGGGGGCAATCACTAGGAAAGAAAAGACAATCAGTATCCTGATGGCAAGGAAGGATTTAGTAGGTCAAGAGGAGCTTCGCAAAGCAGAACGAGATTTAGAAACTTTGTTAGAAGACGATGAAATATATTGGCGACAGAGGGCACGTGAGGACTGGCTAAACTGGGGTGATAGAAACACAAAATGGTTCCATATGCGAGCTAATAATCGAAGGAAGGTTAACAAAATTACCTGTTTAATGGATGAGAGTGGGAGAAGCAGATTTTCGGAGACAGATCTGGAAGAAGTGGCCACAAATTACTTTCAGCAGCTGTTCAATCATGAGTCCTCTAATATGGAGGCTATAAGGCAAATACTGGACACGGTGCAAAATAAGGTTACAGAGGAACAAAATGGGGAGTTAACTAAGAGTTTCACGAGGGAAGAGATTTTTGGTGTGGTGAAGAGCATGCATCCTACTAAAGCTCCAGGTCCAGACGGAATGCAAGCCATCTTCTATCAAAAATTCTGGGAGATAGTGGGGGAGGATACAGTGAACATTTGCCTAGAAATTTTAAATGATGGGGCTGAAATGACTTCTATAAACAAGACTTTTATTACCCTGATTCCCAAGGTGAAAGACCCTTGTTTCATGAAGGACTTCCGACCTATAAGCCTCTGCAATGTGATCTATAAGATTATTGCAAAGACGCTAGCGAATAGGCTAAAAAGTATTTTGGACAAAATAGTTTCTCCAAACCAATCGACTTTTGTACCAGGTCGACTTATCACAGACAATGTTAACCTCGGTTTCGAGTGTATTCACGCAGTTAAGAGTAGGAAGTCAGGGAAGGATGGGATGGTGGCAATGAAATTAGATATGAGTAAGGCCTACGACAGAGTGGACTGGACTTATATCAGGCTGCTTATGATCAAAATGGGCTTCTGTGATAGATGGGTTGACTTGATTATGAATTGTATTGAGTCGGTTAGCTTTCAAGTGCTCATCAACGGCCTTCCAAACACTAGTTTCCGGCCCAAGCGAGGTTTGAGACAAGGGGATCCCCTCTCCCCTATCTTTTCCTATTATGTGCTGAAGGCTTATCAACCTTGCTATACCAAGCTGAGGTGGCTAAAAGGTATGTAGGCCTGAAAATTAACAATTATTGTCCCACGCTAACCCATCTTTTCTATGCAGACGATAGTATTTTATTTTTCAGGGCTACGAACCAGGATTGCAATGCAGTTCATTTGATCCTGAGAACATATGAGAATGCCTCTGGCCAAGCTATAAACTTCGAGAAGTCTTTGTTCATGGTTAGTCCAAACACCAGGACGGAGAGGGTGGATTTCATCAAGAACACGTTGGGCGTGAAGCATTCAAACCAGCTGGGCCAATATTTGGGGCTACCCTCCGAAAATGCGAGGAACAAGCAAGAGATTTTTAATAACATCAAGGACAAAGTCTGGCGAGCACTACAAGGATGGAAAGGGAAGTTGTTATCGGTTGCTGGGAAGGAAGTTCTAATTAAAGTGGTGGCTCAAGCCATCCCAAATTATGTTATGAGCTGCTTTAAATTCCCTATTACATTGTGTAATGAACTAAACTCTATGTGTGCTAGGTTCTGGTGGGGCTCTACAAAAGAAAGCAGGAAAATCCATTGGCAAAGCTGGAAGCACCTCAGCTCGCACAAATTGAAAGGGGGAATGGGCTTCAGGGATATAAACATTGTTAACCAAGCTCTGCTTGCTAAACAAAGTTGGCGATTGATAAAGTTCCCAAACAGCCTCCTGGCAAAAGTCCTTAGAGGAAGATATTATAAAACAGGACATTTTCTGAAGGCCACACTTGGAAATAATCCGTCTTACACTTGGAAGAGCATATTATGGGGTAGAGATCTCTTTATGAAAGGTTATCGATGGAAAGTAGGTAATGGAATTATGGTGGATGTAGCCACGGATCCCTGGATCCCAAGGGAGAGCTCACGCACCCCTTTGTACTGCCCTACCCCTTTGAAAAATTACACAGTTGCTAACCTTTTATCTTGCCATGGAGATTGGAATGAAAGTCTCATCCGCGAAAACTTCTGTGCGGATGATGCTTCAGCAATCCTTAACATTCCTATTGGTTATGCTCGAGGAAACGATGAGATTCTGTGGAGTTATAATAAACGTGGTTTATTCACTTTGAAGAGTGCCTATAGGCTTGGGGTTCAGCTGCGAGACAATGGGGAGCCATCTACCTCAGATAGTCTTTCCCAACAAAATATATGGAAGCGGGTTTGGAATGTCAATGTGCCAACAAAGATCAAAATATGTGGTTGGCGAATACATAATAATGGTCTCCCTACTCTAAACAACTTGTGCAAAAAAGGGATGGACCCTAACCCTATATGCTACTTGTGCAGGAAAAAGGCAGAAACAGCCATTCACCTCTTTTGGGAATGCAAATTCACAAAGAGGAGTTGGCCAAAATTTCTCCCAGGCAGTTATGAGTCTTTTATTCTTAACAGGTACGCGTGGAATGTTGTTGATTACTGCGAATGGTGGTGGAATGGAGGTGTGCACAATCAGATACAAGAGGAAGAAGGAAGCCTAGCTAAAATTTTAATAATATGCTGGCAAATATGGAAATACCGGAATCAAGTGATGCATAACCAAATCAAACAGCCCAACTCAGATAACTTGCAGCAGAATATCTCAAGATATATGTCAGAATTTATAGAAAGGACAGGTACACATGCTCCAGAAGGTCTAGGCCACACTAACCACAACGTGGCTGCTCCAAATCGCTGGATCCGTCCCCCCGTTGGCTTGTGGAAGCTGTCTTGTGATGCTTCATGGAGTCAGCAAAGTCAAAGAGGGGGAATAGGATGGGTCTTTCGTACTGATGCTGGAGTGTTGATCAGCGCAGGGCAAAGTAGCATCTCGTGGAACTGGGGCATTGAATGGCTTGAAGCGTTAGCCATTATTGCAGGTCTGACCGCCATTCGCTGCGCTGGTTCGCGAGGAATAAGGGTCGAATCTGATGCCCTAAACGTCGTTCAGCTGATCAACAATGAGCTAGAAGACCATACCGAGCTAAATAATATAGCAGGGGAAATTCGGAGGTTGGCAGAGGTAAGAAATATTGAGGCCTTTGCTCATGTAAGGCGACATCACAATGGGGTGGCGCACAAGCTGGCGTTGAGGGCGAAGCTGAACAATCAAACAATTGAATGGCAGGATTCTTTTCCCTCTTGGCTCACATCTTTAAATGAGAAAGACATTTCTGTCTTTTCACACCGTGGTGGCGGTCCTGTCCCACAGGTGCTCTTAGATAGGAGCTTAGTCTCCCTTTAACTGTTTGGTTATGTTGTCCGATGTTCCAAAAAAAAAAAAAAAAAAAAAAAAGTAATACAACTTGTTGAGTTTAGTAGTAGAAATAGATATTTTCCCTATCTTTTAAAAAAGAAAAAGAAAACAAAATTCAATGTTTTTAGTAATATGTGTATTGTTAGACGATTTATTAAAAATTATGTAATAAATAATGTTAATTATAATCCGACATAATTGTAATAATGGAACCACATAATAGTGCAAACCATTATATTGCATTGAGTTTATTCCGATTACAATAATGCAAACCATTATATTGATATAGTTTAACTGGGAGGTATGAATTAGTGACATATGGAGGGTAGAGGTTTCAATCCTTCCATATCCCATGTTGTCAAAAAAAAAAAAAAAAAAAAAATAATAATAATAATAAAAAAAATAAATAAATAAATTAAATAATAATAATAATAAATAAATTGACATAATGTCAAAATTAATGGTGTGTTTGGATTGCATCCCTAAGTTTTTAATTTTTGCAAAAAAAAATTGTGGGGTTTGACAACCACCCAAAATTGACTATTCTTTTTTAATATTGCAAGTTTCTAAACTTATTATAAAAATATTGTAAGTTTCAAACAATTTTTTAAAATATAGCTATTTTTATTCAATCTCGTCTTTTCAAGATGACCTATCCATACAAGCGAAGATCGACGATCTACGCGGATGAGGATGAAGCTCGTCTTTTGAAAAGACGACCTTAGCTGGCAAAGATGAATGTTGTCTTTTTAAAAGACGACCATGGTGATGTGGAGCCACGTGGGTAGGTCATCTTTTCAAAAGACGACCTAGAGAGCTTCCTGAACTTTAAAGTATATAGTATAATACATATAAAATTCGCTTCATTTCACAAAATCGTGCTTTGCCCCAGTGGAAGTTGTGCATCTTTGCCCTCGTGTTTCGATTGCATTATTATATATTAAAAATTATGTTTTCAAATTTACAATAAATATTTAAAAACTCAGGGACTTACAAAATATAAACGTGTTTAATTGAAAGTAAAAGGACCTATTAGACACTCTTAAATAAAAAATTAAAATTATAGTATTGTATTGGATATTTTTATTTAGTTTTTTTTTTATTATTTAAAAATATATCAAATATATTTTAATATTATTTTATATTTTTAGATACTTATGAAATATTGTAGAGAAAATATGAGAATTTTGAAAGAAAAAAAAAAACGAAAAATAATATTGTTAAAAAAAAAAAGAAAAAAAAAGGGGTTGTATAGGCCAAAGTTCAATAAATTATAAGAATAAGTTTAAAATTTTTATATTTTTTTAGATTTTATTTCGCCTTAAATAATATAAAAGTATATATATATATATATATATTTGAAAATTCTAAATATTTATTGTAAATTTGAAAACATAATATTTAATATATAATATTAAAAAACAAATTTTATTTTCGAGAAAAACTTAAACTTATTCTTGAAATTAAACTTATAAAAGAAAATAAAATATTTAAGAGTAGCTAAAATTTGAACTTTGGCTTTAAGAAAAGTTGAGGGCTCTATTTACCACGAAAGCAACATATCATTTTAGTAATTTAACCCTAAATAATAAAACAAACATATATTGACTTAAAGCGCCCTATGTCGTTTTTTTTTAAAAGACGACCTACCCACGTGGCGCCACATCGCCAAGATCGTCTTCAAAGTCGACCTTCATCTTTGTCAGCGAAGGTCGTCTTTTCAAAAGACGACCTTCATCCTCGTCGATGAAGATAGTCTTTTCAAAAGACGATATTCGCTCGCGTGGACCAGGTCGTCTTTTGAAAAAACGACCTCGAATAAAAACAACTATATTTTTAAAAATAGTTTAAAACTTGCAATATTTTTATAATAAGTTTTGAAACTTGCAATACTAAAACAAAAAACACCCCCAAAATGACTTCTTGGAGAATGCGTTTTTAAAATAAATCATTTTGGTGAAACACATATTAACTTCTAGAAGAAAAAAAATGTTTTTTGGGTGTTTAATTAAGAATCTTCTCTAATTTTCAAAGTATAATCAAAGTACCAAAATACTCTTCTAACACTACCTCTTTGAATTTTTTTTTTTTTTTTTAGTACATTGGGGGTGGGGGGATTCGAACCACTACCTCTTTGAATTTTCTCCACACATAGTTGTTTTCGGCAACCACAACTGCCCACCGCCGTCGACCTCTGTTGCGTGATTTATTGCGTACCGCAAGTGTACGGGTCAAGTTTTAATATAGTGATTTAAGTAAAGAGTATCGTCCACCAGATTGATTTTCTAGATCAATTGAGTACCGTAGGTACTAACCACAAATTTTATTTAGACTAAAAAGACTTTGAAATTGAGTGAAAATTAAATGAATGAAAAATAATTGAAAACCTTTTGAAGAGAAAAAAAAAACCTAGGGAATTGATTTCATATTCCTGCTTAATTAATCTATTAATCCAAAAATAGTCATGCATACAATTATAGGCCAAAAGAAATAAAAATCATAAAAGGCTCCCTAGAGCTCAAATAATTCTCTTCCTTATTTTATAAAACTAACATGTCTGTCTAGTTTTTAAAAGAAAAGAAAGGCATTAAGCAACTTCTATTAATGACCTATAAGAGAATTCTTCATGTCCATGCAAGAATTTACAAATAGCCATGCGGTTGAGTTCTACTTTAAAAACTACTTTTTCAAGCTAGAGATTAAACAAACAACAATTTATACTTTTGCCAAAAGGATAAAAGCATTAAGCAAACAACCACACGAATAATTGATGCAATATGAAGAACTTAGATTAATCAAACATGAAAACTAAATCATTACAACAATCCCCTAAGTAAGAGTTTAGCTACTCATAATCACTAAAATAACGCTTAAACAATGTTTAGAATCCATAAAATAATGCAATGAAATCAAAGGTACAGAGAAAAAACTCTTGTAGCGTGCCAAGCCTCGTTCCCGATATGATCTGCACGTTCCCTAGCCTCCAAATCTCTTCTTCAGCTCTCTAGAGTGTCCCTTCACCCTTCTCAATTAGTGTATTTCGAAATTAGGGTTCAAATCTCCCAAAAATTGGCCTCCACGTCGAATGGAGAAAAATCTGCATTTATAGTAAAAATCGGTATAGCGTCTCGACCCTAGGGGTAGCGTCTCGACCCTACCCTGCGAAAACGCGTAAAACTAAATTGGAAAGCTAGCGTCGAGACGCTAGGCACAGCGTCTCGACGCTACGGACGGAAAAAATGCTGATGAGTTTATTCGGAGCGTCTCGACGCTCTCGTGTAGCGTCTCGATGCTACTGCTGCGGGTTTTCTATCTTGATCTCCTTCTTCTCTTGACTTGGCTTCTTCTATGATCACCCAATTGACTCCTACTTTCAATAGTAATCTCCATAAAGCTCCAAATTGCTCCATTTGCTCAATTTCTACACAACAAAGGGAAATCAACGTGAAAGTACTCGTTTGAGCAACAAAACTAGGAATAAAAAGACTCTAAAGATAGCCCACTTTGTGTGCTATCAAACACCCCCAAACTTAAGCTTTTGCTAGTCCTCGAGCAAAATAAAAACAAACCATTAAAAGAATCAATGAATGCATGCTCGTGACTCGAACCTCAGTGTTCTTAAGACAAATAAACCACAAAAGAGGACATATTAGACCACGACCCATCAATAATAAATTTTAAAAATCAAAACATTTTATCTTTTGCATGTGTGCTCACTTTTCTTCCCTTAATAACTATCAATACCAATAAAACTAAACATACATCAATAACTTGAGTCATAGTGACAATCAAGAGATTAAGCAATCATAGACTTCAATTTTATAACAAAAAAACTCAAGCATCTCATAAAATTACTAAAATCGAATGCACAAGACTTGATACCCTCACAGACTTTCACTCAAAACGCTCAACTGTTTAGGGTATGTAAGATAAACGCTCAAACCAAAACATAAGAGACATTTACCATAAGCAAGCTAATATATCACATCTTCATCATCGATGAATTAGATTAAATGTAAAACTTCAAGGGTCTTGCTTTGGTTGTAATTGGGCTTAGGTAAGGGTGGGTGGATGAACATTTTAAGCTACTAGATTGGAATAATTATAAGACTTTACCACATGAAACTTTGTTTCTTTCTTTTTTCATTCTTTCCTTTTTCTCTTTTCTTTTTCTCTTTTCTTTTGTCTCTAAAAGAAGCTAATGGAATGAATGCTTCCGGTTGAATATTCTATTAACACCATTTAACTTTCTCCTTTGGATGAATTGACACATCCTGTGGTAAGCACTTATAAACCTTCCATCAAGGGTTCAAAGAAAGGAAAACAACAAAAGAATGGGTATAAGACTTGTAATGTGGTAATTTTCCAATGAAAAGGTTTAAGGCTAAAAAATTGGCTTTCTAAGAATTATGTCAAGGTAGGCCGTTTGAGAAAGCTAAAATTGGTTTTACCTAAATGCCCTTGTGAAATTAAAACATTCAAGTTAAATTCAGAGATTCCAGACATGCATAACAAAACAAGTTCTCTAAATATCAATCATGTATGGCAATCACTCAAATTTAAAAGAATAGAGCACCGTGTTAAGGAAATGCTTATTGGCTCAAAAGCTCACAGAAAAGAATGGTATTTTGGTATCAAATCCTATGCATTCTTCATTTAGCAACAAAAAATGAGACACCATCATTTAACTTTTCAAAGAAAAATCTAATCATGTTTATCTTCTTTATGCATTAAAAATAAAATTAAAGATGCATCCTTAGCTTAGAAAGTACTCAAACATATCAAAAGGGACTCAAAAAATAAAAATTTATCCATTAACCGGCATGGTCTCATAGTCCAACAAAAATAGAATATCAAACTTTAGAACACTTCCTAGTTTGTCCTAATCACGAGCGATGCAACAAAGATTCAACCATGAAGATCATGCTAAAACAAATTTGTAAAATTTTCCTAAAACATGCATAACATGCATAATCCCACCCCCAAACTTAAAGCATACATTGTCCTCAATGTATAATAAATAGTATGCAAAGGACAATAAAAATAGATAGGGGATTTCGAAACTGCCCAGAAATGCGAGTGAATCCTCTATTTTTTTGAGATGGGGAGAAAGACTTTGGTGATCAAGCTCCTATAGAAAAAGCAAAGGGATATAAGGACAGCAACACAACACAAAAGAACAAAGCAAAAGAAAAAATAAACTAAAAAATAAACTTGGGTTGCCTCCCAAGAAGCGCTTTGTTTAACGTCTTCGGCTAGACGAGGCTCATTAAATTCATCATGGTGGTCGCTTGCCCATGTGTTTCACCTCCACCTGTTTCACCTGCTCATTCTCATTGTCTAAATTTAATTTATCTAAAATATCAGAATTTGCCACAAATTTGTCAAACTCATTAGTAATGGAATCAATCATGTCCACACGAAAACAATCACTTTCTTCTTCATGGAATTTCATAGAGTTATAAATATTGAAAGTTACCTCTTCGTCGTTCAATCTTAGAGATAGATTAACCTGTTGTACATCGATTAAAGCTCGTCCAGTGGCTAAGAAAGGTCTTTCCAAAATTATTGAGACTTCACTATCCTCCTCCATGTCTAACACTACAAAATCTACAGGAAAGATAAACTTGCCAACCTTAACCAATACATCTTGTACAATACCTCTAGGATATGTGATAGATCAATCATCTAACTGAAGAGATATGGTGGTAGGTTGCACCTCCCCCAAACCTAGTTTTCTATATACAGATAAAGGCATCAAGTTAATGTTGGCTCCCAAGTCGCATAAAGTTTTATAAGGAGAAGAAGAATTTCCCATAACACAAGAGATAGTAAAACTCCCTGGATCCTTTAATTTCTGAGGCAACTTTCTCTGAATGATGGCACTACATTTCTGAGTAAGGTTGATTGTCTCGTAGGCCTCCAGTTTCTTCTTGTTTGACATTATGTTCTTCATGAATTTTTCATAGTGTGGCATTTGAGCAAGAGCATCTGCAAATAGAATATTAATATGAAGCTTTTTAAATATGTCTAAAAATTTTAAAAATTGAGATTCAAGGTTTTTCTTTCTAAACCGTTGAGGATAAGGAATAGAGTTAAGAACAAAAGGCACAGAAGACTTAGTAGATTGTTCAGCTTCAGGTGATGCAATAGTCTTCTTTTGTTCTTCCTCAACCTGAATAACCTCATTAGTAGATGGCTCTAGAGTGAACTCTTTTTCAGTACACTTCTCAACTAGTTCTTTCGCAATCTCATTCACCATCCTTCCACTTCTCAATGTGATAACTTTGCAAGCTTTGCATTGCTCCCTTGGATTCACCTCAGTGTCACTAGGATATTTACCTTTTGTTGGATTTTATGTCCTAAAACTCGTGGTTTGTAAACTGAATGTATATCATATTTTGCAATAAAATTGTTATTGAAGTTTATTCAGTAAAGTTGTTATTGAATAAAGTGAAATGCGTTTTCTTATACCCAAACTCCAATAAACAAAGAACCCATGGAAATAGGTTGTATACTTGAACTTCATGTGTGACATGATTATGGATCAAATTCAAGTAATAGCCAAAACGGTCTATAGTAGAGGAATAAGGTTGGGTACCTTATCCTGGGGATACTATTGGACGCGGCTCGCTTTGCATAGTACAAACGATGTGATCCGAAATCGTTCATGTGTAGACATGCGAGTGGGGGCGTCCTGTGGAATGAGTTTGCATAAAACTGAACCGCGAAACAAGTCGCTCTTTCTTTATAACTCCGTTTACTGTAAAGACTAACTTTTTCATATGATGACCTAGGTAACTCGATCTGAATCCTAAGCACGCTATGAACTCCTGATTATTCGGGCTTTTCCTTTGACTTGTATGGGTTAGAGTGACCCGAGATCGCCGACTCAATAAGCCTATCATCTTGGGGATAAGATCGGGTAGGTAGCTAGGAACATAGACTTGCGAGATGGAATTCACTCCTACCTGCCTTGAGGGATTAGTAGAGAGGTTGTTCCCTTAAGTGCTGACTCCGAGACTTAAACTAGGGATCCCACCCTCTCATTGGCCTGAGAGGGACATGGTATAGTGATGAGATCACATACGAATCGGTTTGGTGGTTGGACCACAAACCAATAGTTCATTAGAGGATCAGTGAGACTTAAGGAACAAGATGTAATTACGGGGGTAAAACGATTATTTTGACCCGACTGTAATTACGAACGACCTGTGAAGGATCGACTTACTGATGATTGTTATATCAAGAGGACATAAATACATCTACGGTGAGGAGAGTGCAACCCTTGGACTTTAGTGGAGTCTCTGAGGGTTAACGAATGTTGGTTAGCTTGGCTAAAGAGTTTGGTCGGTTAATCTCATATCGTTGGAGCTCATGATCTGTAGGTCCTTTAGGTTCTCCTGGCTAACTCGGATTAAGCCGTGTAACAATATGAAAGAAAAAGAATTTGAATTTATTCAAATTCATTTTTGGAAGAATGATGGACATATTTAAATATGATTTAAATATGGGATCGGTCTAAAACATGAATAGGGATTCATGTGTGATGATTCGGTTTAAGAAACAGAGATTAGTCTTATTATTTAATTAATATTTTATATTGAATTAAATAATAATATTAATTAATTAAAAAGTTTAATTAATTAAAATTTATTTTGTTTATTAAAATTAATTATGAATTAATTTTAAAATGACAAAATATTACAAGTGGGATTATCCAAGTTGAGTGGATTTATCCAATTTGAGTGAGTTTATCCAAGTTGTGAAGTGGATTGTGAATCACCAACCACATGCATAAACTCATCAATTGTTGAACACTTGTGTGAAGACTAATTCATCCATTTTTTAGGTGTCATGCTAAGCAAAAAGTTTGTTACATGTGAATGACCTATAAATTGGATGAAGTTCAAATGGTTTGAGTTTGATGATGTTTTTTGAGTTTTGTTGGAAGCTTTAATTGTGTGACAATTCTCCTTCAAAACTCTCATCACAAAGATCTCTTCTCTATCCATCTCTTTTTTCTTTTTTTCTTTCATAAAGGAGTCCCACCACTCCGTTGCTCGGCCCGAGGATAACGGGAATACCGGAGGTGGTCATCGAAGTGTTCGAGAGAAGGTTCGAGGTGTTCGTGAGAAGATTCGAGCATCGGGATTAGAAGATTTTAGAACTACAAGAGGTATGTGTTCTAATTTATTTAATTTCCAAGTTTTGAGAATGTTTCTAGTTTAGCTAAATTGATGAAATTAGAGTGCCAATGATCCGACTTGCTTTCGCTGCGCTACATGCGCTCCATCACCTTTATGGAGACTGTTGATAGATGTGGCCATCTGACTCATTTGTACCTCCAAATTCTTTATGGTTGCCCCTTGACTAGTCATTGTGCTTTCCATTTGGTTGGCTCTATTTCTGGATTCTATAACGAATACTCCAACCAATTCTTCAAGGGAAGACTTTTTTTCAGGCTGTTGAGAAGTGGATGCAAAACCTGGTGGAGGCTGCAAAACATTCTTAGTATTAGCATAGGAAAAATTCTCATGATTTCTCAAACCTGGATGGTAGTGAGTAGAAAGATTATTTTGCATTTGTTGGCTTCTATAGTTGAAATTTCTATTGTTTACATATTGGGCTTGCTCCAAGTTGTATTCCTCACCAGATGGAGGGGTATGAGATGCTGCTAAGGCTGGAATAGATTGAGTGACACCTATTCCTGCAAGTTTGTTCATTGCATTAGTAAGAGATGCAATTTGAGCCTTGTTACGTCTCCAAAAGTGACCATTTTAGGACTTATTTATCTTAGAAAGATGTACACTTTTAGGTGTTTTTGATAGGATTTAGCTTGAACTTATGCTTATATGTGAGAATTAGAAGAAGGAAGCTAAATTAGGACTTGTATGCAAAAGGAAAGAAAAGAAATGAAAAACGAAGTTAAAAGAATGAAAACTGTGCATTGCGGAAGCATTGCGGAAACATTGCTAAAACCGCAATGTTTCAAGTGAAATCCGTAAGTTGGCTAACCTTTTTCTGTTGTGATCCGATATTTCAGGGATTTGTTCTTTCTCCTCCAACCACGTAGAAGTACGACGTTGAGAATGGATGGTTCTCCTTGGCCCAATTGCACCTGCAGAATACTATAAAAGGAGGTCAAAGTGGAGGGTTGAAACATCATCCGAAAGGCGTAGACTTCTCAGTTCAACGCAGCTTCTTCTCCATTCTTTCTCTCTTCCGTCTGTTGGTTTGAAAGGTTCAGCTTTTGGAGTCGACAATCTGATAGGAAGGAGAGAAGATTCATCTTCTCTCCTGATTGGATTCATCCAAGCAAGGCTCGCCTTTCTCTCTATTCAGCCGAGGCGTTCGCAATCGAGAAGACCACGAACAGCTTACTGCTTTCTGTTTTAGTTTCCTGTTTTCAGTACCGATTGTTGTTATTTCTCTTCCATTAGCTACTCTAATTCATTTCGTTGTTCTCTGTCTTTACTTTAGTAACTCTAAGTCTTCATTTGTTTCGTTCAAACAATTGATTAATCAACGCACAATTCATCATTTCACAATCTCTTTATTCTTCTCTGCCTACTGTTTTTCCTTTCCTGTTTTGTCTTTAATCTTCTTCTAAGCATGTCTTCTTCATCCACTCTTTCTATTCTATCTGCATCCATGAGTAACTAAGTCACATAGTGGCATGCTAATGACAAGGCTATAGGCTAAACCACGAGAATCAAGCATGTAGGATAGCTCTCGAATGCATTGATTGTATGTAAGCTTCATCCCACGGGCAATTTCGATTGGCCATCCATTTTGTCCAAAGAACTCCTAACCTCTGGAAGGAGTAAGAGTTCAGAGTCATACACTCATGCTAGCCTCTCAAGGTAGCCAGAAAACGACCTAGGAATAGGCGTTTTCCTAGTACAAATCACAACTTACTGTTTTAACAAGATGCTTAAGACCTTACTTGGACATGAGTAAACTAAAGAATCTAATGCATGAAATCGGAAGATACATGAGAATGAGTTAGTTTGATGCATAGTGAGTTGATCTAATGCTTGAGATTCGTGTGAAAAAGCCAATAGAGGAGTCATTAGTAGCCCTTGTTTCCACATTTTACACACTTTCGCTGTTAGTAACATTGCGGTATAATTGCTGTTCTTGCAATTCTTTTGGTTAAAAATTCTGTTTAGCTATTTTTTCTCTTCGTTTATTAATCTCTTCTCTTTACGTTTGAGTTTATAATTGACGTGCACTTGTTTATGTTGCTACCCTTTACTTATTCCTTAGTAATTAGGCAATTTAAAACCAAATCTACTCCATCAAATCCACCCATTCTTGCATAACAATACACTTCGCGAGTAACTAAGAATAAATCTCTGTGGGAAAACGAATGAAAAAATACTTACTATTTGCTACAAGATCATGTATGCTTGCATGTTCTGAGTGCTCTCTTATTGCATATTCCTTTTAAACATTGAGCACGCAACAAGTTTTTGGCGCCGCTGCCGGGGATTTAGTTTAGTGAAAACGAAGTTTGTTAAGTTAGAAACACAAAGTTTAGCATCTATTGGAGCTGATCTATTTTCATTTCTTTTGCAGGTACCATTGGGTTAGTTTATGAATGAGCCTTCAAGTAGCGATCTAGAGTTCAATCCTGAGCCTGAGAGATTACTTAGGGCCAGAAATAGAGCCAAGAAACGTCTCTTTAACCAATCCTCTATACCTCCAATAATTGCTGAAACCGCAGAGTCTCCGCAATTCTATCAAGAAGAAATGGACAGACCAGTCCCAAATCCGGTACCTACCACTCGCAATCCCATCGAAATAGCGAATGATAAGGATAGTGCCATTCTCTCTTACCTAGTACCTATGCCTGGGGAGCTAAACCCAAGCATAATCCGCCCTGAAATTACTGCCAACTCATTCGAGTTAAAGCCAGTAATGTTCCAAATGTTGTCCACTGTGGGACAATTCTTTGGAGTGGAAAATGAGGACCCCCACAACCATCTTAGAAACTTCCTAGGAGTTAGTGATACCTTTATCATCCCTGGGGTTTCCCAAGAAGCTTTGAGGCTTTACCTCTTTCCCTACTCATTAAGGGACAAAGCCAAAACGTGGTTAAACTCATTACCTTCTGGATCAGTCCTCAATTGGACAGACTTGGCAGAGAAATTCCTAGTTAAATACTTTCCACCTGATAGGAATTCTACCTTTCGTGATGACATAATCAAGTTCAAACAAGCTGAAAATGAGTCTCTTCACGAAGCTTGGACAACGTTCAAGGACCTTCTGCTTAAATGTCCACACCATGGCATTCCATGGTGTATCCAAATAGAGGTCTTTTTCAAAGGATGCAACCCCAGCACCAGGCAAGTGCTAAATTCATCTGCTGGTGGTTCCATGCTGTCCAAAAGTTATAACGAAGCCTATGAGATCTTGGAGAAGATCTCAGCATCTCACTGTAGGTGGTCAGATGATCCAATAGAGCCAAATAGAGCTCAAAATAAGGACGCACTCAATGCCATGAGTAGCCAAATAAGCGCCCTTACCAACCTAGTTAAACAAATGGCTCAAGCCAATCTCCAAACTAGTGTCAACACCGCCACAGCCATGTCAATGGGCACACAACCAAGTCAAGGTGAGACACTAATCTGTGGATTCTGTGGGGAAGGGCACCTGCATGAATACTGCCCTGGGAATCCAGCCTCGATCTGCTATGTTGGAAGCCAACAGCAGCCTAGGAACAACCCTTACTCTAACACTTACAATCCTGGTTGGAGGAACCACCCAAACCTTTCATGGGGTGGCCAACAGAATACTAACCAAACTCCTAACCAGCCAAGACCAAGTGGAACACCTGGTTTCACTCCCCAAAATAACCAATCCATGTATCAAAAGCCATACAACCAACCAATAGGGTCTTCTGTAGAAAACTTACTTAAGGAGTACATTGCCAAGAATGATGCCACTCTACAAAGTCAGCAAGCTACCCTTAGGAGCCTAGAGAACCAAATAGGGCAACTAGCCAATGAACTCAAAAATAGGCCCCAAGGTAGACTGCCTGCTGACACTGAGGTGCCAAGGAGAGATGGAAAAGAACAAGTTCAAGCAATTGAACTTAGAAGTGGTAGACCATTGGTGAGCAACACTAGAGAAACACCAAAGAGAGTAGAGAATGAAGAGTCTAGTGCTCCACTGGATTCTCTGCCAAACCAAGGTCAACCACCAACAAGCACATCAAGGGCGAGGCTGGAACCAATCATAGAAGAGATAGAAGAAATTCCAAGACCTCCACCTATCCTGAGGCGACCTGAAGTGCCTGCATATGTGCCACCACCTCCATTTCCTCGAAGGCTAAAGAAAAAACAAGAACAGGAAGTGCACTTTAACAAATTTTTAGAAATTCTTAAACAAGTGCATGTGAATATTCCTTTTGTAGAAGTTCTACAGTCTATGCCTTCTTATGTTAAATTTCTAAAGGATATAATCACTAACAAGAAAATCATTGGTGAATTTGAAACAGTGAATCTCATTGAGGAGTGCAGTGCTATACTCCAGAACAAGCTACCCAAGAAGGAGAAGGATCCTGGTTCCTTCACCCTACCAGTGGAGTTAGGAGGCAAGCACGTGGGCAGAGCTCTTTGTGACCTGGGAGCCAGCATAAATCTCATGCCTCTATCACTATTCCGCCAGCTGGGAATAGGAGAAGCACGTCCCACCACTGTCACCTTGCAATTAGCAGACAGATCCATAGCATACCCTGAGGGTAAGATAGAGGATAATCTTGTAAAGGTTGACAAGTTTATTTTCCTTGCAGATTTCATCATCCTGGATTATGAAGCAGACAAGAAGGTCCCCATTCTATTAGGCAGACCATTTCTAGCCACAGGTAGGGCCCTGATTGATGTCCAGAAAGGTGAGCTCACCATGAGGGTTCATGATGAGGAGGTTAAGTTTAGTGTTTTTAAAGCCCTAAGGTACCCTTCTGACTCTGAATCTTGTGCAAGCATGGACATAGTAGATTCACTGATGGAAGAACAGCTTGAGCATGAATTGTCAACTAAGCATGCCAATGATTATGTGCAATTAGATTTAACTGACTTAAACATAGCTGAAATAATGGACATACCTGTGAATAATCCTCAACATGTTTGTATGACTACTGATTTGACTGAAAGATCCATGAATCCATTAAAACCATCCATTGAGCATCCACCTATCTTAGAATTAAAACCACTGCCTGAACATCTTAAGTATGCATATTTAGGAAGTAATGATACTCTGCCTGTTATTATTTCATCTAAATTGAGTGCTAAGCATGAAATTGAGCTGATCTTATTACTCAAGCAACATAGAAAGGCTATTGCATGGACAATTGCTGACATTAGAGGCGTTAGCCCTTCTTACTGCATGCATAAGATAATATTGGAAGAGGAGCATACACCCCGAGTATATCACCAACGTAGGTTGAACCCTTCTATGAAAGAGGTAGTTAAAAAAGAAATCATAAAGTGGTTAGATGCAGGTGTAATCTTCCCTATAGCTAGTAGTCAGTGGGTGAGTCCAATACAATGTGTACCTAAGAAGGGGGGGATGACTGTAGTAGTAAATGAGAGCAATGAACTGATTCCAACTAGAACTATTACAGGATGGAGAGTTTGCATGGATTATAGGAAATTGAATAAGGAAACGAAGAAAGATCACTTCCCTCTACCATTCATAGATCAGATGTTAGATAGGATAGCTGGGAGAGCTTATTACTGCTTTCTAGATGGTTATTCTGGATATAACCAAATCACCATAGACCCTGTGGACCAGGAGAAGACAACCTTCACCTGCCCCTTTGGAACATTTGCTTTTCGCAGAATGCCTTTTGGCTTATGCAATGCACCAGCAACGTTCCAAAGATGCATGTTGGCAATCTTCTCTGACTTAGATGAATCCATGATAGAGATATTTATGGATGACTTCTCAGTCTTTGGTGATTCATTTACAAACTGTTTAGAGAACTTAGGACAAGTCCTGGCTAGGTGTGAGGAGACCAACCTAGTCCTTAATTGGGAGAAATGCCACTTCACGGTGGAAGAAGGGATAGTCCTAGGTCATAGAGTGTCTAGAGCAGGAGTAGAGGTCGATAGGGCCAAGATTGAAATAATAGAGAAGTTGGTAGAACCTCAGAATGTGAAAGCCATTAGAAGTTTCTTAGGACACGCAGGTTTCTATAGAAGGTTCATTAAGAACTTCTCAAAGATCTCCAAGCCTTTGTGTGAGCTTCTAGAGCTGAATAAGCCATTCATCTTCTCTAGAGAATGTTACCTAGCCTGGACAACCCTTAAGGAAACATTAGTCAAAGCACCTATTATAGTAGGGCCAAATTGGGACCTCCCATTTGAGATGTTATGTGATGCGAGTGACTATGCAGTAGGGGTTATGCTAGGACAAAAGATTGACAAGCTAACGCACCCTGTATACTATGCTAGTAAGACACTTAATGAGGCACAATGTAATTACACAACCACGGAAAAGGAAATGCTAGCTGTAGTGTTTGCCTGCGAGAAGTTTAGGAATTACATTGTAGGCACTAGAACAATCGTGTATACAGATCACTCTGCACTAAAATACCTTATGAGGAAGGATGATGCGAAGCCTAGGTTGATTAGATGGGTATTGCTGCTGCAAGAGTTTGATCTGGACATTAGAGATAAGAAAGGATGCGAAAATGTGGTTGCGGATCATCTTTCTAGATTGCAACATAATTGCGATAAAATTGCGGAAACCGCAATTTCTGATGCCTTTATCGATGAGCATGTCTTTGTACTAGCACATCGTGATAACGATGAGGAACCTTGGTTTGCTGATATTGCTAACTTCCTTGCATCGCAGGTACTACCAACTTTCAAAGGAAGCCAAGAGAAGAAGAGGTTCCTGCATGAAGCTAGGAAGTTCATATGGGACGATCCTACACTCTACAAGACATGTGCAGATGGTTTGCTAAGGAAGTGTGTGTCAGCTGCTGAGGCGAAGTCTGTGCTGCAGCACTGCCATACAGCCCCCTATGGTGGACACTTTGGTGGCCAGAGGACAGCTGCAAAGGTGTTCCAGAGTGGCTACTATTGGCCCACGATCTTCAAAGATGCCCACGAATACGCACACAGCTGTGATGAATGCCAGAGAACAGGTAACCTTAGTCGAAAGGATGAGATGCCTCTCACTTACATCTTAGAGTTGGAGCTCTTTGATGTGTGGGGCTTGACTTCATGGGACCATTTCCCCCATCAGCAGGTAACCTTTATATACTTGTAGCTGTAGACTATGTATCTAAATGGGTAGAAGCCATAGCATGTCCAAACAATGATGCCAAAACAGTCATTAAGTTCCTCAATAGACATATTTTTACTAGGTTTGGTACACCTCGTGCTATAATTAGTGATGAAGGAACACACTTCATTAATAAAGCTATGGAAAAAGTGTTGGCTAAATACAATGTTAGACATAGGGTAGCCACTCCTTATCACCCACATTCGAATGGCCAAGCTGAAATATCAAATAGGGAGATTAAAAACATACTCGAAAAAGTGGTCAAACCCAATAGAAAAGATTGGTCGTTTAAACTCGAGGATGCACTTTGGGCATATAGGACTGCATATAAGACACCCCTAGGTATGTCTCCTTATAGACTTGTGTATGGCAAAGCATGTCACTTACCATTCGAATTGGAAATTAAAGCATTTTGGGCCTTGAAAGAACTGAATTATTGCGTGACCGATGCGGGAACATTGCGGTCTCTGCAATTACATGAGCTTGATGAGCTTAGACATATGTCTTATGAAAATGCTAAAATGTATAAGGAAAAGACCAAGATTTGGCATGATAGTAGACTTAGGATTAAGGACTTTAAGAAAGGCCAACTTGTCTTGTTATTTAACTCAAGGTTGAGATTATTTCCAGGCAAACTTAAGTCCAGATGGTCAGGTCCTTTTGTAATAACTAACGTGTTTGTTCATGGTGCAATCGAGATTAGGAACCTGCAGCAAGGGCAACCGTTCATGGTTAATGGTGCACGATTGAAGCATTATTATGAGGAAGGAGATGTGAAGACTCTCTCGGCCTTCCTCTTGGCTGAAACTTGAAAATAGAACCGAGAGAGGACGAGTGATCACTGTGCTCGTCCATGCGAGGCTATGCCTTAGTTTATTTTCTGCTATTTTTCCGGTTATTATTTGTGTATGTTTGTGTGTAATTTTTATTACGAATTTGATGTTGATTTTATTTCCTTTAATAGGGGATCGAAAGAGGGAATCAAGGAGATGAATCCAGGATAAAAAATCAGGGAAGATATGGGGCCAAATCAAAGATTACGTTGAGGAAATATTGGCATTTGAAACGAAGAAATCTCCAACGGCCATTTAATTGCAAAGGATTTGCTGAATCCGCAACAGAAATAGCCGTTGGGAATTCCATCATTACAAATAGCCATTAGAATCGCCGTGGCCAGTACGCTTCCCTCATTCACTGAACTTCAAGAAATCTCTCTCCCTCTTCCTCTGCAATTCCTCTTTCCAGATTCCTACGATTCCACCATGGTGCTAACAAGGGCTGAGAGATCTGCTTCCAAAAAGAAAGCCGCTGACGCTCAGATAGCTGCGAGAGAGGCACTCCTTGCCTTGGCAGATGCCGAAGCCGCGCGCACTGAACGACTTCCGAAGCTCCCTGTCCGCAGGAAGAAGTGGAAGGTGGTGACGGAGATCCCTGTTGGGCCATCTGAACCAGCAGGAACGCCCAAGAAGAGGAAGTGGAGTATGGCCGTTGACGATGCAGCGATCAAGAAGAAGACTCCCACTGTGGAGAGTCAAGAAAGTGGCCGTCCATCCTACGAGACGGCCAGACAAAGCCATTCGCCATCTCCACCAGCGCGAAGCCCTGAACCTTCTCCATCTCCACAGAGCTCTGAACAAACCCCACCGCCGCAGAGCCCTGAGGCATCACCAGTATCCCAGACGCCTGAGCCTGAAATTCCAAGCAAAGAACATCAAGAATCGGCGCAGGGCGATGATGCAGATGAGGAAGAGGAAGTTTTCTCTCCTTTGAGGGAAGTCTGCCCCGATAGCCCAGCAAGGGGGGAAGATTCAATGGATGAGACGTTGGGGGATTGCCTCCAACAGATCACCACCAGGGCACGATTGAGAAAGAGAGTCACCAAGGTCATCAAGGCCAAACGGCCAAAGGCTTCGAAGAAATCCAAGAAAAGGAAAGCCAGAGGTGAGCCATCTTCAAAGAAGGTTAGTAGTGAGCCCTCTCTGAAGAGGCTAAAGATTGAGGCTGCTGAATCAGCCAAAGCAAAAGATAAGGGGAAGGCCAAGTTGTACCCCGAAGATGAGCCTCAAACTGTGAGGTATGTGTCCCCTGATGCAGAGTCGAGGGGCACTGAGTTAAGGAAGAGGGACCTACTCCATGAGAAGGGGTTTCTTGACGCGTTGGCAGACCTGCCGCAATTCTTGCGCGCAGGGATCACCAATCATGGCTGGGAAGAGCTGTGCAGACCGCCCATCCCCGCCTACTCCAGCATGGTGTACGATTTCTACGCCAACCTGATGAACCCTGAGGATGGCCTGTCTGTGGTCAGAGGAATCGAGGTGGATTTCTCAGCTAAGGCAATCAATGAAGCCTATGGCCTCAAGGGGCAAAAACACACTGATTATGCAAGGATCATTGATGCGCCAACTGAGGCTGTCCTGGAGGAGGCGCTGAGGATCATTGGCCAACCTGAGGCAGCGTGGACAATTTCGCGCAATGGGAAGCACACTTTGATGAGTGCAACCCTGACGGCAAAGGCAGCTGTATGGTTTTCTTTCGTGCGCAGAAGGCTGTCCCCAGTGACCCACGAGACCACCATCAACCAAGGAAGATCGCTGCTGGTTTATGCGATCATGAGGGGCCTCACAATCAATGTTGGTGAGGTCATTGCAGCCTCAATCGCCGACTGTGCCAAAAAAGGTAAGGGTCCACTTTTCTTCCCTAACACAATCACTAAGCTTTGCTTACGTGCAGGTGTACCAATCGAGTGGATGGAAAGGCAGCTGGCCTACACGGGGCACCTGGAGCTGCCTACAGGCCTGAGGATGCGCAGGAAGGGGAACATGGAGTTTGAGTTGGACGGTCTGGCTGCTGCTCAGTCTCTATCGATGGCCTGCCTGATGGACCTGCAGAAGAAGATAGCTAAATGGGCTGAGTATGCTCAAGCGAGGGACAAGGATGTTGCTGACCAGTTGGGCTGCATCTTTCCTGAGTTCCCCACGGACTTGCTGACGCCATGGGCACCTCCACGTGCAAGGAGGGATGATGATGAGGACATCTGAGTGCTAGGCTGATTAGCATTCGAAGGGAGTATTTCTGTTCCCTACATCAACAGAAAGAAAAAAAATCAAACTGCTTTTTCGTAAACTGTGTGAATTCTGCTGTTTTGAGTTAATATTTAGTCTGTCTTTAGTTCTTTATTTTTGCTTAGAATTGTTTAGTATAGTCTGATGGTATCTGAATAGGTAGATTGTTTTAGTTCCTTTTTTGTATAGATGAGATGACTGGAAAGAGCATGCATAAGGGCCTTGATCACAGTTATATCTGCCCTGTATCCATTGCGAAATAATTGCGGAATCCGCAATTTTTGTTAGTAATTGCATGTTTTTGACTGACTGATTAGCTAGGCTGGTTCTGTTTTAATTTTGTTCTTTTGCTGCTGTCTTGACTACTTTATATAGCCTATCTATAAGCATGCTGGATGAGTGTCTTAAGGCACCTTTGATAGTTTAAATTAGCCTCTTAAAAGTGCTCAGCATGCGTAGCTTTAAGTCCTTCCCTGCCTGTTTTTATAAATTTCTGCTGCTGAGATGATTTGCTTTGAGAATGTTCTGTCTATCCCTAGGGCTTTTAGATTCTCTTTGTTTTGCCCTAGACTAGATGCTTCTAGGACAAGTTTGGGGGTGTGCCACCTCAGACACTCATTGGGGACAATGAGTAGTTTAAGTTTGGGGGAGGTCACCCTAGGCCTAGGAACATTCCTCTCTCCCTTTAAGCATAAGCATTCTTCTTCTCCTTTATAAAAATGATGAACTGAAAAAGAAAAAAAATGAAAAATAGAATAAAGATGGGTGTCTCTCTTAAAGTTGCTGAGTAATCAGTGCCAAGTGTGTAAACCACAAGTGGCATTGCATCAAAAAGCAACCAAAGGAGAGGCTCCACCTAAGTAAGAAAAAAAAAAAAAAAAAAGGAAGAAAGAGGGAAGAAGAATGTATACCTAGGAGTTGCAACTTTGTGGCTTGGGTGTCCTGAATAAAAATGAACTCTGATCCTCAATTAGCTAAGCACAAAGTTGTAGCTTGTAGGGTTGTTTAGGGAGATGAATGTATGTCCAATGTAGTGATGCCAGGGTTTAGGTTGTTCTCTAAAAAGTACTACTGTCACTGATTAAATACTAAGACTGGCATGACTCTAAGGAATCCTAGGTTGCTCAAAAGTAAAAACTAGAAGCATGTACTGAGTCTGGGGTAAAGCTAGGTAGAATTTGAAACCTTAGGGATAGTTGCACGATATGACAGAAGCAAGTAGATCAGTCGTAGGGAGTTAATGAGACAGTAGGAGCATTAGGCATGCGAAGTCAGAAGAAGCAAAGTAAGAGGGTAGTTGTAAACTTAGAAGTGTGTCACAGGACAGCACTGCCATAGGTACGAGCTTAGGGGAGTCAGCAAGTGGTTAGAGAAGTTAAAACAGCAGCCTAAATAAGTCCTTAGATTGCTCGAGGACGAGCAAAACCTTAAGTTTGGGGGTGTGTTACGTCTCCAAAGGTGACCATTTTAGGACTTATTTATCTTAGAAAGATGTACACTCTTAGGTGTTTTTGATAGGATTTAGCTTGAACTTATGCTTATATGTGAGAATTAGAAGAAGGAAGCTAAATTAGGACTTGTATGCAAAAGGAAAGAAAAGAAATGAAAAACGAAGTTAAAAGAATGAAAACTGTGCATTGCGGAAGCATTGCGGAAACATTGCTAAAACCGCAATGTTTCAAGTGAAATCCGTAAGTTGGCTAACCTTTTTCTGTTGTGATCCGATATTTCAGGGATTTGTTCTTTCTCCTCCAACCACGTAGAAGTACGACGTTGAGAATGGATGGTTCTCCTTGGCCCAATTGCACCTGCAGAATACTATAAAAGGAGGTCAAAGTGGAGGGTTGAAACATCATCCGAAAGGCGTAGACTTCTCAGTTCAACGCAGCTTCTTCTCCATTCTTTCTCTCTTCCGTCTGTTGGTTTGAAAGGTTCAGCTTTTGGAGTCGACAATCTGATAGGAAGGAGAGAAGATTCATCTTCTCTCCTGATTGGATTCATCCAAGCAAGGCTCGCCTTTCTCTCTATTCAGCCGAGGCGTTCGCAATCGAGAAGACCACGCACAGCTTACTGCTTTCTGTTTTAGTTTCCTGTTTTCAGTACCGATTGTTGTTATTTCTCTTCCATTAGCTACTCTAATTCATTTCGTTGTTCTCTGTCTTTACTTTAGTAACTCTAAGTCTTCATTTGTTTCGTTCAAACAATTGATTAATCAACGCACAATTCATCATTTCACAATCTCTTTATTCTTCTCTGCCTACTGTTTTTCCTTTCCTGTTTTGTCTTTAATCTTCTTCTAAGCATGTCTTCTTCATCCACTCTTTCTATTCTATCTGCATCCATGAGTAACTAAGTCACATAGGGGCATGCTAATGACAAGGCTATAGGCTAAACCACGAGAATCAAGCATGTAGGATAGCTCTCGAATGCATTGATTGTATGTAAGCTTCATCCCACGGGCAATTTCGATTGGCCATCCATTTTGTCCAAAGAACTCCTAACCTCTGGAAGGAGTAAGAGTTCAGAGTCATACACTCATGCTAGCCTCTCAAGGTAGCCAGAAAACAACCTAGGAATAGGCGTTTTCCTAGTACAAATCACAACTTACTGTTTTAACAAGATGCTTAAGACCTTACTTGGACATGAGTAAACTAAAGAATCTAATGCATGAAATCGAAAGATACATGAGAATGAGTTAGTTTGATGCATAGTGAGTTGATCTAATGCTTGAGATTCGTGTGAAAAAGCCAATAGAGGAGTCATTAGTAGCCCTTGTTTCCACATTTTACACACTTTCGCTGTTAGTAACATTGCGGTATAATTGCTGTTCTCGCAATTCTTTTGGTTAAAAATTCTGTTTAGCTATTTTTCCTCTTCGTTTATTAATCTCTTCTCTTTACGTTTGAGTTTATCATTGACTTGCACTTGTTTATGTTGCTACCCTTTACTTATTCCTTAGTAATTAGGCAATTTAAAACCAAATCTACTCCATCAAATCCACCCATTCTTGCTTAACAATACACTTCGCGAGTAACTAAGAATAAATCTCTGTGGGAAAACGAATGAAAAAATACTTACTACTTGCTACAAGATCATGTATGCTTGCATGTTCTGAGTGCTCTCTTATTGCATATTCCTTTTAAACATTGAGCACGCAACAAGCCTTAAGGGAACTTACCTCATCCACCTCATGGAGGCCAGCTACTGTTTTATAATTGGAGCGTTCATTTGACCAATGATAGCTCGTAGTTGCCATCTCCTCTAATAGTGTGCGAGCTCCATCTACAGTTTTCTTCAGAATAGTTCCTCCAGATGCTCAATCTACAATTGTCTTAGTTTGTCCTGTGAGTCCATTGTAAAAAAATTGAATTTGTAGCCAGTCTGGATACCCATGCTCAGGACACTTCCTTATTAGTTCCTTGTACCGCTCCCATGCTTCAAACAACTATTCACCTTCATTTTGTCTGAAGGTTCCTATCTCAGTTCTAAGTTTGACAGATTTAGCAGGTGAGAAGAATTTAGTCAAAAATGCATGTGTCAACTCCTCCCAAGTAGTGATGCTTCCTGGTTGTAATGATTCTAGCCAATCAGTTACTTTTTCCTGTAAAGAAAAAGGAAAAAGGCGTAAGCGAATTGCATCAGTAGAAACACCATTAATTTTTACAGTGCTAGAAATTTCTAAGAATTTCTTCAAATGGGAATGGGGTTCTTCAGTGGGTCGGCCCCTGAATGCATTGTTCATGGCCATTTGAATCAGTCTTATCTTCAACTCAAAATTGTTGGCAACTATAGGTGTGAGGACTATCCCAGATTGATTAATGTCAAATGTGTGCTGAAAATAGTCCATAATGGCCTTGTTCTCTTGTTCGACCATATTTGGTTATGCCATTGATTTGTCCTTCTCTTTATGGATTTTTCGATTCCTCTTGCAGGTCCTTTCTATCTCAGGATCGAAGGGAAGTAAGGACACCCCTTTGTCCTTTCGCATAAACTAAAACACGAATCTAACCAGAAAAACACAAATAACAGAAATAACAGAAAATTAATAAAAATAAAAATACAATCTAAAGTAAGATTTGTTGAATTCTCCACAATATCAAATGATCGAAATATGTCAATCCCCGGCAACGCGCCAAAAACTTGTTGCGTGATTTATTGCGTACCGCAAGTGTACGGGTCAAATTTTAATATAGTGATTTAAGTAAAGAGTATGGTCCACAAGATTGTTTTTCTAGATCAATTGAGTACTATACCGTATGTACTAACCACAAATTTTATTTAGACTAAAAAGACTTTGAAATTGAGTGAAAATTAAATGACTGAAAAATAATGGGAAACCTTTTGAAGAGAAAAAAAAAAACCTAGGGAATTGATTTCATCGAATAGATTCATGCTTAATTAATCTATTAATCCAAAAATAGTCATGCATACAATTATAGGCCAAGAGGAATAAAAATCATAAAAGACTCGCTAGAGCTAAAATAATTCTCTTCCCTTTTTATAAAACTAACATGTCTGTCTAGTTTTTAATAAAAAAGAAAGACATTAAGCAACTTCTATTAATGACCTCAGAGAGAATTATTCATGTCCATGCAAGAATTTACAAATAGCCATGCGGTTGAGTTCTACTTTAAAAACTACTTTTTCAAGCTAGAGATTAAACAAACAACAATTTATATTTTGGCCAAAAGGATAAAAGCATTAAGTAAATAACCACACGAATAATTGATGCAATATGAAGAACTTAGATTAATCAAACATGAAAACTAAATCGATTACATCAATCCCCTAAGTAAGAGTTTAGCTACTCATAATCACTAAAATAACGCTTAAATAATGTTTAGAATCCATAAAATAATGCAATAAAATCAAAGGTATAGAGGAAAAACTCTTGTAGCGTGCCAAGCCTCGTTCCCGATGTGATCTGCACGTTCCCGAGCCTTCAAATCTCTTCTCCAGCTCTCTAGAGTGTCCCTTCCGCCTTTCCAATCAGTGTATTTCAAAATTAGGGTTCAAATCTCCCAAAAATTGGCCTCCACGTCGAATGGAGAAAAATCTGCATTTATAGTAAAAATCGATATAGCGTCTCGACCCTACCCTGCGAAAACGCGTAAAACTAAATTGGAAAGCTAGCCTCGAGATGCTAGGCACAGCGTCTCGACGCTACAGACGAAAAAAACGCTGATGAGTTTATTAGGAGCGTCTCGACGCTACTACTGCGGGATAAATGGCTTGAATGAGGATTTTTTAGCGTCTCGACGCTACTGCTGCGGGTTTTCTGGTTCGATCTCCTTCTTCTCTTGACTTGGCTTCTTCTATGATCACCCAATTGACTCCTATTTTCAATAGTAATCCCCATAAAGCTCCAAATTGTTCCATTTGCTCAATTTCTACACAACAAAGGGAAATCAACGTGAAAGTACTCGTTTGAGCAACAAAACTAGCGATGAAAAGGTTCTAAAAATAGCACACTTTGTGTGCTATCAACGTCCTCCGCCAATTCCGTCAACCTTCTTGAGCGAGCACTTTCGGTCACCATCTTCGATCTCCGACGACCACTTCTGGTCCCTTCGTCAATCTCCGTCGACCGCTCCGATCACCGTTGTTGACCTCCGACGATAATCTTCAGTCACCGCCGTCAATCTCTAGCGACCATCTCTGGCCACCGCTTCTGGCATCCATCTTCGGCCACAACTTCCAGTGACCACTACTGTGGCCCACACTCCGTCGTCGACCTCCGACGAGAGTTAACATCGGTCATAGTATTTTAAATACAAGTTTGAACTTGTTAATTCTTATGGTTTATTAATAATTGTCCTTTATACTAATTTGACATAAGTGAAAATATTTTTAATGTAGAGAAAATCAAACAAACTTTTATATAAAAATACTTTTTAAAAAATGTAACCAAACACATGAGTGTTTATTATAAACATTTGTATAAAAAATATTTTTAAAAAATAGATTCTTAAAAAATAGATTCTTAAAAAATATTTTTTTAATAGTTTATCCAAACATAACTTTAATATTATTTCGTGGATTAATCATATGAGACTCTATCACGGGTTCAAGTTACAACATCAAAACAAGGAAAAAAAAAAGTACATAATTAAATGAGCTGGTTGCACAAATAGCAATCAGACCCAAACTAATTGCAAATTTAGCAAACTTTAAAATGTTTTGCAAATATGACAAAAAAGTCTGTTTCTATCACTGATAGACTTTATCATATCACTGATAGACTTCTATTAGTGATAGACTATTATCACTGATAGACTATTATCACTGACAAAAATCTATAAAAAGTTGAGTCAGCGATAGACTTCTATCAGTCATAAGATATCACCGATAAAAATTGCCATATCCGCAATTTTTTTAAAAACATGCTATATTTTTAATTATCTTATTCTAAATTGACATCTGTTACAATTTTTCTAATTAAATTATAGAATTTTCCAAAAAGAAATTAGTTTTTTTACCTTCATTAACCCTAAACCCTAAACCCAAAAAAAAATTAGTTTTAGAAATTCAATTAAAGAAAATTGAACCTTCCCAAATTGTTCTTTTTAAGAACTAAAAAAATATTTTTTCATTTATATGTAAGAGGAAAAAAAAAACTAGACATTGAATACATAATGGATCTTGAAGGACTATTTCTGCCCCTACCTAACCAAATCTCCCTTTGCATTAGCTTTACTCGTTAATGGATGATTATGTTTGATAGATGCATCCTCTTAAACAAGAAGCTATGTTATGATCTTGGAGGGATGGTATCAACCACTTGAAGCCCATCCGTAAGAGTCACTATGGTCAAATAACTTTTTTTACCATTTGCAAGAACTTGTTAGAATATATAATAAAGAATTGGGAACACTGCTTCAAATACAATATCCCGGATATACTGTTTGTGCAATTTCGATATCAACAAGCTTATTAGTTTAATGACAATTGACACAAATAATACAGTCGGTTCCTTCTCGTGAATATTCATAATCTCACTATATAAAAATGAGACGTGAATTTCAAATATAGGTGCCTAAGTTATTATAATATATCGTAAGTGATATGAAAATAGATTGAACGTTCTCTTTCTTTTATCGAAGAAAATGTAATTTTAGTTTGCATGGTCGAATGATGTTTTCATGTTCATTAGTTTAATAATATATATAATTTGCCACAAGGTAAACCTCGCCTCTCAAGCCTCCGATTAATTCTAGCATAGAGGCCAACGATAGACAATAACACTCCTCAACACTGCTTACAACTTTCATTGTAGTGTGCTCTCCAAAGAGTAACTCTTCTCAAAATCTCAAAAAGGTATTTGGAATCCCATTCTAACTAAGAATTTTTGTGGTTCCGGAGAATCCAGCTAACGAGAATGGAGAGCTTTCCCTACTTTTCCGTCTGACTCTTTGATCTTAAGAATGTTGGTTCTAAGAATAAGCGATTGTCCTTCTCCGATCCTTACTGTCCAACCCCGGAGTGGACAACTACCAATCAGCAAAGAGGAAATTAAATATGATAAAACCATCCTTGTATATGATAAAACCAAATTGGCAATTTGACATATGATAAAACCATCCTTGTAAGCAAACTGCTGGTCCCTACCAGCAATTATACATATTAATAATGCAATAATTAATCACTAGGTGTATAAAAAGGGGAAGACATTGGGCATTGAAATATAAGAGAGAATTCTTAAATCATGTCTCTTTCTGGAAAGTTTGTGAGTGAATTAGAAATGGAAAGTTTGTGAGTGAATTAGAAATAAACGCAGCTGCTCATAAATTTTACAAATTCTTCAAAGATCAACTTTCCCATGTTCCAAACATTTCCCCAGTTGTCCAAAATGTTAAAGTTCATGAAGGCGACTGGGACACCCATGGTCATGGCTCCATCAAGATCTGGAATTACACTGTCGGTACGACCACTTGTTTTTCTTTCTAATTATTTTCATGAATGTCTCGGGTTCAAAATCTTACATTGAAAAGAATTAAGAGACCTGATCACTCACAATATAAAATACATGAGTTATTCATCTTATTGTAACTTTCGTTTTAAGATGGAACCCCATGATATCAAACATGATATTAAATCCCACGAAGTCGGGTATTCGATCAAAAAATTGGATCCGACCTAAGGATCCCACATTGAAAGATGATGGGACCTCACTCACAATATAAGATACATGGGTTACTTCTTTCACTACAAGAAAATAGGCTATTGTAAAGGTTTTTTGAGCTATAGCGGGAGAAACCTCTGGCTAAACCAATGCTGTAAGGGATCTAGCAACACTTTTAAAAGTGCTGGAATGACTTCTCACAACCGTTGCAATAGCACCCATCCTATTGCAACATTTTTGAAATAAATAGCAACACTTTCTTATTTGTTTGGACTTTAAATTTTGTAAAGAATTTTTTTTATTTGGGCTTCGCCAATTGTCCAAAAAAAAATTTTTTTTATTTGGGCTTCGCCAATTGTCCAAAAAAAAATGAACACCCTATTGCAACACATTTTAAAATCGCAGCAAGAAAATCGTTGCAATACATATATTTTGCAACAGTTTTTTATTTGTTTTCAGAAATTGTTGCGATTTTATTAAATTTTGCAGCACTTTCTAAACCGTTGTAAAAAAATTGTCGCAATAGACTAATTTTCTTGTAGTGTTTCATTGTCATTTTATTTTAAGATCAAACAACTCATTCTAAACAATATTTATCTTCTTGTTCGTTGTATTATGTGATTTGTTAAGATGGTAACGCTGAAGTTTTCAAAGAACGAGTGGAATTCGATGACGAGAAGCTGATGGTATCGTTGATTGGATTGGGAGGACATGTCTTCCAAGATTACAAAAAGTACAATTCAATATATCAAGTTGTGCCAAAGGGACCTAATCATAGTTTGGCTGTTTTGACACTGGAATATGAGAAACTTGACGATGGCTCTCCTTATCCTTACAAGTACCTTGATATCATGAATAAAATGACCAAGGACATTGAATCTCACCTTAAATAATCTAATATGATTAAGTTGAGAATGTTGTGTCAGAATTATGTTCTGCTCTCAAAGTCAAGTACTTTAGCTTTCATGCTTGGTTTGTATACTTTTATTACTTATTACTATGGTTCTCTAATTAGTTTGTGAGGATTTTGTATAAAAAATAAATAATGGTTATCTTATCCTAATGTAAAATGGATGAAGCTAGATTATTATGTTTACTTGAAATATATAATATTATGCTATCTTTGAATATATAACCGTGGTTTTGTCTCTTGCCAAAAATTTGATATCGGGGATCGAACTCGTGAACCTCTTGATCACTAATCTAAAAAAATGTGTGATTGAGTTATAGTCTTATACCAAAATTTTATATAATTTATCACAAACCCATGCTTTGAAAAAATTACAAATAGAATATATATTACACCTATAACAATCAGTTTTTAATTAAAAACATATTTTCAATTGTGACCTAACATTCGTGATAAAGGGACGAGGAAATAATTTATAGATTAAATTATCAAAAATACTTTTGAACTATGGAAAATATTTAAAAAATGTCTAATTATGAAAATCTTTTCAAAAATACTCTCACCATTAACAAAAAAAAACATGAAATTTTTTATGTGGACGGTTAAATTTTAACACAAAATAATCATGAAAACGTGAACATTTGATCTATTCTCCACCGATTTTCAAATAAGGTTTTCATGTTTTTTTTTAACACCTTTCCACATTTTTTTTTCTTTGTCACAAAAGTAAGATAAGGATAATCGAACCTCCACATCAGTATATGATAATGTCCACTTTGGGCATAACCCGCATGGCTTTGCTTTTGGTCACCCCAAAAGGCCTCATACCAATGGAGAATGTTGTCCTTCCTTATATACCCATGATCTTTCCCTCTCCTAACTGTTGTGGGACTTTGGTCGTACTCCTTGCACTCCCAACAATCCTCCACTCGAACGCAGTGCCACCGAGCCTCCCCTTGAGTAGTCATCCATATCCGTCTAGATAGACTTATCTAGGCCCTTCCGGCACCACGGCATATCCGTCTAGATACTCATATCTAGGAACCACGGATAATGTCAATGACTACACCTTGGAGGCTCTCCTTTGTTCGGCACTTGAGGATTTCATCACACGGCTAAGTTTGGGGGCAAGGCTCTGATATCACTTGATAAGGATAATCGGACCTCCACATATGTTGTCCACATATCGGACCTCCACTTGATAAGGATAAGTTTGGGTGCAAGGCATCACACGGCTATGTTGTCCTTCCTTGTATGGTTTGCCTCTAGAGCGAGGTTGTGATTAATTATGTGATTAATTAAGTGCCTTGTGTTGAACATGGAAACTAGTACAGGTAAGATGATAACTTTGAATGGCTCAAATTATGAAGTTTGGAAAAGGAAGATGGAAGATAGTTTATATGTGAAGGTCCGATTATCCTTATCAAGTGGTATCAGAGCCTTGCCCCCAAACTTAGCCGTGTGATGAAATCCTCAAGTGCCGAACAAATGAGAGCCTCCAAGCTGTAGTCATTGACATAAGATCTGTGCTGCCTAGATATGAGTATCTAGACGGATATGCCGTGGTGCCGGAAGGGCCTAGATAAGAGTATCTAGACGGATATGTCGTGGTGCCGGAAGGGCCTAGATAAGTCTATCTAGACGGATATGGATGACTACTCAAGGGGAGCCTCGGTGGTATTTCGTTCGAGGGGAGGATTGTTGGGAATGCAAGGAGTACGACCAAAGTCCCACATCGGTTAGGAGAGGGGAAGATCATGAGTCATTCTCCATTGGTACGAGGCCTTTTGTGGTGACAAAAAGCAAAGTCACGCGGGTTATGCTTAAAGTGGACAATATCATACCAATGTGGAGATGTGAAGATCCGATTATCCGTATCAGAGTACAAGTTAGAATTTGATCATTCACATCAGAATTTCATGTGTTGTTATCGGTAAGAGCATTTTTTAAACATTTTTTTATAGTTCAAGAGTATTTTTGAAACCAACCCATAGTTCACGGGTATGTTTGATAATTTAACCCAATTTTTATGATCAAAGATCTCATTCTCTCAAACAACATTAACCTTTTTCTCTACACAATCTTCTCAAATTTTATGGTAAGATTCAAGATATATAAATATTCCTCAAAGTTTCAAAATATTTATCCTCCCTTCGCTATCTAATGTCTTTTTTTTCCAAGCTATATATTTAAGTCTATATAAGTTTCATCCCCAAGTAATTGAGTATCCAATATTTTAATTTGATTTATTTGTAATGCATAAAATATATTAGTAGAATCTACTTGTTTTTTAAGTGTAATTTATGTGGAACAATATAAATAAACACATAAGAAATTAAGTACACTAGAGCTTATTTATTGATATAAATTTTGGTACTTATCAATATCCATTTTCTTAACGTACTTTCAATTTGTTCATAGATCGTCTGAGATCTGAACAATCAAATTTTACTAGTAAAAAATAGTACCTCAGACATGTTTTTATTGATTTTTTTTTGTAAAACAAAAAGAACTTTTTATTGAAAATGTTGTAACAAGTGTCAATTTAGAGTAAAATAATTAAAAATCTAACACTTAAAAAAAAAATTGTAAATATGACAATTTCTATCATTAGTCTATCAATGATGGTCATTTTATCGATATTAGCGACAACCGTCTATCAGTGATAGTCACCGATCTTTTTCCATATTTATAAAATATTTTAAATTTTACTATATTTACCATTATTTTGGGTCTGATTGCTATATTCGATTTGACCAAAATTACTCTTTTTTTTTATAAATAGCTACGAAATATTATTTTTTTTGGACAATATTTGAACTTACATTGGGAAGATAGATTGATTTAGCAATTTGAGATATACTGAAGTAAAAATGTCAACACTATTATCGGGTAATATTCAAGAATTATACACTAATATTTAATACTTATTTTTTTTTTTTTTTTTGAGTACGTTCGAGATGGGGGATTCGAACCACAGACCTCTGGGTCGTTAACACATACATATGCCCGCTGAGCTATGCTCACTTTGGCATATTTAATACTCTTATGTCGATGCCTAATTGCTTTATTTAATAATTTAGTGATATGACAAGCAATTCATTACACACACCCCACCACCTAAAGATTATGTCATAGTTGAAAAAGAAGGAAATAAAAAACGAAGTCAAAATGTCAACACAATTATTGGGTAATATTCAAGAATTATACAACTAATATTTAAAACCTAAAACAATAATTTATGCCCATGCATAATTGCTTTATTTAATAATTAGAAGTCAAAATGTCAACACTATTATTGGGTAATATTCAAGAATTATACACTAATATTTAATACTCTTATGTCGATTCCTAATTGCTTTATTTAATAATTTAGTGACACGACAAGCAATTCATTCCACACCCCCCACCCCCACCTAAAGATTATGTCATAGTTGAAAAAGAAGGAAATAAAAAATGTAACGAATTAAATATGAGATCGACGTGTTAAAAAAATAATTATTAGATACTGTTAAATGAAAATTTTCGACCAATCACAAAGCAGTTGATTGCAAACATGACGGAAAATTCTCAATAATTTGGAGTTAGAGGGAGTTGGACAAATCCACCAAGTGAATCAGTCAAATGAAGTGAATGAGATAAAGGCCCAGATTGCAGAGATGAGCAGTTTAATCAAGAAATTTGTAGGAAGTAATTTGCATGAGTCCGAGGAGGTCAATGCGATTGGAGGATATGCCTCCAACCCAAGGAAGTATGATCCCTACTCTAACACATATAACCCAGGATGAAGGGATCATCATAACTTGGGCTATGGAAATCGAGATGGGCAATAACAGAGGTTTCAAAATCAGTCTTACGAGAGACCCCAAATTTCTACGTAAGCTCAACCATCGACTTCGGGAAGTTCTTTGGAAGATATGGTTAGGACCATTGTCACAACCTATGGTCAATTTCAAAAAGAGGCTCCTGAGGAGCTGAATAATCATAAGGCTGAATTTCAGAATTTAAACAAACAGTTGTCATAAATGGCAGTGTCGATTAGTAGGATTGAGAGTAAGAGCTCAAGGAAGCTTCCTTCGCAAACTACGGTGAACTCATGTGAAAACGTGAGTGCGATGAATTTGAGGAGTGGGAAGGAAATTTCTTCCAACACTACACTAGTGGAGGAAGATCAGTGTAAGGCCGAGCAGAAGGTTGAAATCCCTTGGCCGATAAGGAAGGGGGTTCACTTTGATCCACCATTGAACCTGAAGAGTTATGTGCCTAAAGCCCCCTTCTCGAGCAGACTACTGAGTCTTGGACCTAGAGAAAAAGAGAACCAATTTGAGAAACTTCCCTCGCATGTGCAAGAATGTGTTCCAAAAGCGTCCTTTCCAAGTAGGTTAGCCAAGCCTAAGGAGAATGAAGATGATAAAGAAGTTTTGGAAACTTTCCAAAAAGTGGCGGTGAACATTCCTCTCTTGGAGGCTAATAAATAAATTCCAAAACATTCGAAGTTTCTGAAAAATTGGTGTAGGTGCAAGAGAAAGTCAAAGGTTAAAGAAGAAAATGTGAAGAGCAAGAATGTCTCAACAATTTTCATGTTGGGTTTTACGTCCTAAAACTCGTGGTTTGTAAACTGAACGTATATTCTATTTAGCAATAAAGTTGTTATTGAGTTTTATTCAAGTTATTATTGAATAAAGTGAAATGTGTTCTTAATAACCTTATTCCAATAAACTAAGAACTCGGGGCTATAGTTTGTATACTTAAACTTCATCTGTGACATGAATGTGGATCAAGTTCAAGTAATAGTCAGAATGGTGTATAATATAGGGATAAGGTTGGGTACCTTATCCTGAGGACACTATGAATGCAGCCCACTTTGTATAGTACAAACGATGTGATCCGAAATCATTCATGTGGAGACATGTGAGTGGGGGCGTCATGTGCAATGGGTTTGCATAAGACTGGACCGCGAAATCAGTCGCTATTTCTTTATAACTCCGTTTACTGTAAAGAACGACTTTTTCATATGATGACCTAGGCAACTCGATCTCAATCCTGGGCATGCTATGAACTCAAGTTTATTCGGGGTTATCCTTTGACCTGTACGGGTGAGAGTGGCCTGAGTTAGCCGCTCAATAAGCCTACCATTTAGGGATAATACCGAGTAGGGAGCTGGGAACATAGTACTATTAGATGAAATTCACTCCTACCCGCATTTAGGGTTTAGTAGAGAGGTTGTTCCCTTAAGTGTTGACTCCGGGTCTTGAACAAGAGTACTCACCCTCTCCTTGGCTTGAGAGGGATCCGATTTAGTGGTTGGACCGGAAACCAATTGTTCATTAGAGGTGTCAGTGGGACTTAAGGAACAAGATGTAATTACGGGGGTTAAACGATTTATATGACCCGACCGTGAATTACGAACGACCTGTAAATGATTGACTTACTGATTATCGTTATATCAAGAGGACATAACATGTCTACAGTGAGGAGAGTGCAACCCTTGGACTTTAGTGGAGTCTTGATAGCTCCATTTTAGAGTTATATTGATCTCCGTAATTCTAGCTAAAAGCCGTGTTTAAATGAGTAATTTACCTTGTTTTTAGGTGTTTTGCGGCAAAGAGCTCATGGTGCCCGTTGGACGTGTTTCGAGGCTTGGGAAGCCGTTTTAGCACTCCGGGAATGCATCGGGAAAAGAGGAGCTTCAAGCATGAAGAATTGGGAAAAAATTGCCATGCAAAGACAATTTTTAGGCCCCAAACCCGAGAGCAAGCGTTGAGCGTGCGCACTGGAAAATTAAGGCGTGCGCACTGGAAAATTAAGGCGCAGCGTTGAGCGTGCGCACTGGAAAACCCGAGAGCAAGCGTTGAGCGTGCACACTGGAAAATTAAGGCGTGCCCAGCGTCGAGACGCTCCGGTTTAATTAATCAGTTGCCTTCTTTTTGTGGTGAAACAGAAGAAGATCCCATCAAGCACCTCAAAGCTTTACAAATGGTGTGCTCTGCTATGAGATCGAGTGAAGTGACCGAGGATCAACTCATTTTGAGGGCCTTTCCGTTCACCTTGAAAGAAAAAGCAAGGGACTGGCTGCACTACTTACCTTTGGGGACCATTTCTACTTGGGGCGAGTTGAAAGGCGTGTTTATGGAGAAGTATTTTCCAGCTTCAAGAGCTATAATCCTTAAGAAGAGGATCTACGGGATCGCTCAAAAGGAAGGATAGACATTTCACGGGTGTTGGGAACGATACACTCAGTTGTGCGAGAGCAGCCCTAACCATCATATAACGGAGGCTCACCTCATTCGGTTTTTCTATGACGGTTTGCAACTGTTACCTCTCCAAAAGTGTGTTATTTAGGACCTTAATTACCTAAAAATCATGGAAGTTCTTGAGTATTTTAGTTAGAAGTTAGCATAATGTGTGCCTAAAAGTGAGAATTTGAGAAATGATGCTAATTTAAGGCTTATTTGGAAAAGGAACGAAAAATGATGCAAATTGGTGAAAAAACGACTAATTTGTACATTGGAGGTTGATAGCTCTAAAATAGAGTTATTATTTACTCCCTAATTATAGCTAAAATCATGCTCAATATTGATCAAAATGCCTTTTTGTAGGTAAACTCATGGTAGAGAGCTCGGGGAGTCCGAGGACGTGTTTCGAGGCTAAAAGCGGCGTTTTAGAGCTTCATGGACGCATCGGGAGTGAAGAAGCTTGAAGAATTGAAGAAATGGCCAAAAATTGCCATGGAAAGGAAATTTTGGCCAACAAACCCGAGAGCAAGCGTTGAGCGGCAGCGTCGAGACGCTGGCTCAACGCTGCTCAGCGTCGAGACGCTGTCCGAGCGTCTCGACGCCGCCCCGACATTTTCCGGAATTTGACGCGCCCCAACGTCAAGACGCTGTCTGAGCGTCTCGACGCTACCCCGTGCGCGCGCGCTGCCAACTTAGGGCACAGCGTCGAGACGTTGCCCTAGCGTCTCGACGCTCCGACGGATATAAAGTCATCATTTCCGATTTTTAGACGAATCTTCTCCCTTTTTCCCCTCGGGATTGCCGTTTTCTTCCCCATTTTTTTCTGGTTTTACCCATTTTTGGGTTGTATGAAGAAGACAACCTCCATGTATGCTTGGCAAGACTTCATCTCCATGGATAGCTAGAGGTTAGTGATTGGTTAGTTAAGTTTAGGAATTGATTATCTTTTGTATTAGGTGAGATTAGAGCTTAATTGAATGTTTAGCATGAATGAATGATTTTCTTGCATCTCTTGGTCTGTATTAAGAACGAATGACTTGCCTTTCCGATTAGAAGTGACGTCCGTAATTAGTTACGCATGCTTAGTTGGCTATTGTTGAATTTTTACAAACTTCAATACTTAGTAGCGAAAGTCTAGCTCGTGGCTAATCAATTCGAGCCCAAATGACAGTTGGAGGTAGGAATTGATTAACGTTCTCACGGCGGGCTTAAGACTAAGAGATAAATCGAATTAGTTCTAGGATTAATTCGTCACAATGATACCCGTTACTGTTTGTTAATTGATTTAAGACTCATGAACTTAGATTAATTAATGGGCATGTTTAATTAGACTTGCACTTTCCTAATTAATTCATTGGGATGTTTGGACCTGAGAGGGACATAACATTTTGTGTGCATGAAACGTCTTGGCTAATTCACATGTTAATCAATGAACCAAAATACATTAGATCAATCTCGACACTTACTAATCAATCGTATTCGTCAATTTCATACTTCCGTTTTAATTTTCCGTTAGCTTAAATTTAGTTTTCGCCACTGTTTTCCCCAAACAAAATCCCCCTATTTTATCATTGCAAATTCAATTCAATTAAATTAGGATTATTGATCGCTCCCTGTGAATCGACCTGGTTATCACTAACTACAAGTTAGTCGGTATAATCGGCATATAAATTTTATTTTGGCGGGTCTCGACAACCTGAAATTTGTGAACGTACAAAGTTCACTACCAAAATTGGCGCCGTTGCCGGGGAGCAAAAATATAATCTTACTTGATTGAATTTTATTTGTTTTGTGTTTTTATTTTATTTTATTTTATTTTGTAAATAATTTTATTTCTTTTTATTTTATTTTTATTTTCTTGGGTTCTGTTTATTTTTATTCTTCTTGTACAGTATGACCCGTTTCTTTTAAGTTTTTGTGTACAGGTTTTTTTTTCTCTTTAATTTTTTTAGAAAAGTGGAAGAGATAGAGGCTAATTTTGAGGATCAAATGACTATGAGGCAGTTGGCATCACCAGACTTAGACCGCCAACTACTGTGTATAGCGTATCCGGTAGTTCCAGGTAATTTCCAATTAAAAGCTGGATTAATTCACCAACTACCTTCTTTTTGTGGCAATGCAGGTGAGGATCCTCTGAAGCATCTTAAGGAATTCCATCTGGTATGTTCGGGGATGATGCCCCAAGGAGTGACTGAGGACCAACTGTACTTGAGGGCCTTTCCTTTCACTTTGAAGGAAAAGGCAAAAGATTGGCTGTATTGTCTTCCATCTAGGTCTGTCACGACATGGAACGGATTAAAGGGCTTATTTTTGGAAAAGTACTTCCCTGCCTCAAAAGCCACTGACATCAGGAGGCAAATCTGTAGGATCACGCAGGGAGCTGAGGAGAATTTATTCGAATGTTGGGAGCGGTACAACCGACTGTGTGGGAGCCATCCCAATCACCAGATAGCTGAGCATCTCCTCATTCAGTATTTTTACGATGGTATGCTTCCACGAGACCGCCAGATGATTGATGCTGCTAGTGGAGGATCTCTCCTTGATAAGACTCCCGTGGAGGCTAGAATTCTGATCTCTAATATGGCTGGGAACCTTCAGCAGTATGGTGGTGGAGGAGTGGAGCATGCCCGTCTCTCAAAGGATCTGAACGAGCTCAAAGCCCAAGTACTCGAGGTAAGTAACTTACTTCTCACAGTAGCTCAAAGCTTACAAAAATCTCAATCTTCTGTTTCAGATCGAAATGTCGAGGAGATGGTGAGTTCTTACTTGATGAAGTTTTTGGCCATGTTTGAGAGTAGTGGAGTTCAAGTGCGAGGTCTGGCTGATACAATGAAGAGGCTCGACGAAAGGCGTAGTAAGGTGGAGGATCAGTGCTCACGGATACCGCCGCAACAATCGATGGCAAACACTTGTGAACAAGTGTGCGCCATAACCTTGAGAAGCGGGAAGGAAATCTCTCCAAATTCTACACCAGTGGAGGAGAGTCCTGAACTAAGATGGAAAGGGGTAAATTTTGATCCCACCTGTACTAGAGTGTATGTGCCTAAAGCCCCCTTCCCAAGTAGATTGATGGATCCTCCAGCCGAGTTGGAGAGCGAAAAGAAGAAAAATCCTCCAGTTGTTCAACAGTATGTGCCCAAGCCTCCCAATCCAAGAAAACAGCTGAGTCCCAGGATCATTGAAGAAGAGGACCAAGATGAGGAATCTCCTGTGCCTAAGCAAAAATGTGTGCCAGTTGCGCCATTTCCAAGTAGGCTGGCTAAGCCAAAGCCTAAGGTTGATGAGGAAGATAAAGAAGTCTTGGAGACTTTTAAGAGGGTTGTGGTGAACATTCCCCTTTTGGAAGCCATCAAGCAAATCCCTAAGTACTCAAGATTTCTTAAGAGTTGGTGCACCTATAAAAGGAAGCAAAAGGTGGAAGAAGAAGTGAAAAGCTTGAATGACTCGAGAATGTCCAAGATTGTTCTACCAACGAAATGCAAGGATCCAGGTATGTTTACTTTACCTTGCATAATAGGGGACAAAATGATTTATGATGCCATGTTAGATCTAGGATCATCAATTAATGTGATGTCTTATGATGTTTTTCAAGAGCTTAAATTGAAATATATGCATAGATCTTGTGTTATAGTGCAACTGGCTCATAAATCATTTGTGTGTCCTATGGAAAAAGTTGAAGATGTTCTTGTTAAAGTTAACAATATGTACTTCCCCGCTGACTTTCATGTGCTTGAAATGAATGAAAACTCATCTCGTATGTCCGCGTCAATTCTTTTAGGACGTCATTTCCTAAAAACTGCTAAGGTTAAAATTGATGTGGATAAAGAAGTCTTATCTATTGAATTTGATGGAGATAAAAGTGAGTTTAAAATGGATGCATTAACTGATGAACCTGATGGGAATGTGAATGTGGATACTGTGAATACATTGTTTGGGATTGATGTTGTTAGTGTGCAGGAGAAGCCAAGGAAATTCTTTTCTGTGGACTTTGGCAGGAAGGATGGATATAGGAAGATGGATGGAGTATCTTCCAAGATGTTGGACTATGGATGAGTAGAGTCCGAGAATACAGTCGAGCAATCGACTTTAAAAATTTGCGCTTCTCGGAGGCACCCGAGTTTGAACTGTTATTTCTGTTTGTTTTAGTTTACTACTTTAAGTAACTTAGTTTTTAATGCTTGCTTGCTTGTTTTGTTTCGTTTTTCTTAGGAGAATAAGGAGATTGCCCGGCTTATGGACCTTAAATTGGGAAGAAAAGATAGCGCCCTCTCTCCGCCAACCTTGCAAAGATCAGGGAAGTTCTCGTGTTCACTTATTTTGCTCGTTTATTGCTTTATCTGATGGTTGATGCATTGAGGACAATGCATCTCTCTAAGGTTGGGGGTGGTTTGTCTGTGGACTTCTGTGTAGTTATCGAGCATGGGTTTTCTCTGAATTTGAAGTGTCGTAGTCTGAATTTGCATGTTGTTCGATGAGGACAATCTAAGATATGCTTTTAAAATCCTCGTAGTTGCATAATAGGAAAAGCATGAGATTGTATGCGTTAATTGAGCATTTTTCAAAAAAATTTAAAATTTTTGTCATTGCTTCCTTGCATCTATCGAGCACGTAGCATCTTATTCTGGACTCTGTAGGCTTAGAATTGTTTTATTTAGCCTGAAGTCATGTTGTCACCCCGAAAGGCACCTCTAGAGAAGGCTTGATGCATGATAGGTTGTAATAGGTTAATCGAATTGTAGCGAAGCTATTGCCTAGTAAAAAAAACAAGCATGAAAATAAAAGCTCTTGAGGTGCTCCTCCTTCTTAGAATCGCGACTAAGAAGTGAGCATTAGTCCTTAAAAATGTGAAGCTTGCCCGTAGTCAGATACATTGTGCAATGGAATTGCGGGTAAGCTGGAACGAAGGCAAGCTTGACATGTTAGACTCTCCTGGAGAAGCAAAAGAAAGAAAAAGTAAAAATTTAGCAAGTTCAAAAGAAAAAAATTTAGGCCTTTTAATTTGTTACTCTCTTGATTGTTGAAAAGCCGTAGACTATTCTTTATTGCTAGAAGTAGGAGGAAAACGAGATGTAAGGTTGCATAAAGTTTTTTCGGGTCTATGTGAGCTAGAATATGTTTGTTGAACACACACGCACGTAGGACAATAACGGTTAGATTTTCGAAATGTTCGCAATCAATGCATGCAATTAATTGCTTTCTTGTTAAGTAAATGCCTCGATCTTTGAAGCATTGAGGTTTGAGTCGATAACATGCAAAATTTGGTTTTGTGGTGATAATTTAAGAGTAGCCTTGCTCGAGGACTAGCAAGATTTAAGTTGGGGATAGTTTGATAGCTCCAAAATAGAGCTATTATTTACTCCCTAATTTTATGGAAGAATTTGAAATAGAGCTATGATCTGTAGGTCCTTTAGGTTCTCCTAGCTAGCTCGGATAACGTCGTGCAACATTATAAGAGAAAAGGAAAAAGAATTTGAATTGTTCAAATTCGGTTTATGGAAGGATGATGGACATATTTAAATATGATTTAAATATGAGAATGATCTAAAACATGAATACGATTCATGTGCAAAAAGTCGGTTTTCGGAAAATCGGGTTTAGCCATTTTATTTAATTAATATTTGATATTGAATTAAATAATATTTATTAATTAAAAAGTTTAATTAATTAATATATATATATATATATATATATATTTTATTAATTAAAAATTTAATTAATAAAAAAATTATTATTATTATTTTATAATATATATATATATGGGTTTGCATAAGACCGAATTAAATAATATTTATTAATTAAAAAGTTTTATAATATATATATATATATATATATATATATATATATATATATATGGGTTGGTTGCACAAATAGAAATCATGCCCAAAATAATTGTAAATTTAGCAAAGTTCAAAACCTTTTTCAAATATGGCAAAAAATCAGTAGCTATCACGGATAGACTTTATGACTATTACTGATAGGCTTCTATCATTGATAGACTTCTATCACTGATAGACTATTATTGATAGTACTCAAAAAGTACTAATATTTAGCTCCTAAATCTTGTAAATTAGAGTAATTAATTGTGCTTAATTGATATATTTTGTATAATTTAATTGTTAAGGGGTAAATCCGGCATTTGCGATAATTAAGAGCTTAAATGAATATTTTAGAATATTTTATTAATTAGTCGTTTTGAGTGATTAAGCTACATTAATTAAATAATTTAATATAAACTCAAAATCGATTAATGGGGGAGCCCAAGTTCGAGTCATGGTGGGAGCAAAATTTCTATATTTTTGTAGAAAGTCAACGGTCAACGCTCAGAGCATCCATCAGACGGCCCAAGCGCGCGCGGCCCATTCGCCCGCCTGCCGACCCGCGCGCGCCAGCCCCCCTACGCTCAGTCCAGCGCCCAGTTTGGGCCCAATCGGCCAGATTTTGGCCCAAACCTCTCTTTTCCAGCTTTTTAAGCACTTTTGACCTAGTTTTCAGCCACTATTCACCTAGGAGAGAGAATTTTCGATTTTGAGAGTTTTGGCCTCGGGTTTGGTGATATTTTCATCAATTTTCAAGGTTTTGGACAATTTTGGATCCATTTTCAACACGTTTGGCTAAGATAAGTGTTCTAATTTGAGTTAAGGATTTACTTTGATGCTTAGTGAGGGTTTTGTATGAATTTCTAGCATTGTGTTGTTGATTTCTTGCATCTCCAATCTGTATAAAGAAGGAATGCCATGTCTTTCTAATTAGGATTGACACCCACAATTGTTACGCATGTTAGTAGGCTAAGCGTTAATTCTTGATAAGCTTTAATGCATTGTAGCGAGTGTCTAGCTCGTGGCTAATCAATTGGAGCCCAAGTGACAGTGGGGGTATGAGTTTATTAACGTTTTCACTGCGGGCTCAAGGTTAGGAGAGAAATCGAATTAGTCTTAAGGAATAATTCGTCGCAATTATACTCGTTACTGTTTTCTGATTATCACCTTAGATTAATTAAGAAACATGTTTAATTAGAATTGACGCCTCTAATTAATTCTTTGCGGTGCTTTGGACCTTGTTGGGACAAGGCATTTTGCGTGCATGAAATAGAATTACTTTTCTAATTAGAATCCCTGTGAACTAAGCGCATAAAGTAAATCCCGAGCACTCGAATTAGGAGCACAGGTTACTTTATTTTATTTTACCGTTAGCTTTTTTTAGCGTTTTCCTTTACTTTTACGTAACCCAATTCTCCCATTTACTTTATTGTTTAATTTGTTGTTTTAATTAAAAAACAAATAAGAATTAATTAAGAAAAAATAACTTAGGTTCCCTGCGGATCGACCCTACTACCACTAGCTACAAGTTAGCTTAGTAGTAGCGGTATTTATAAATTTCATTTTAGCGGAATTAGATACCCCGATAAATAGTAGGATATACCCAAAAATCTTCTACCAATTATCACTAACAAAATTTTATAAAAAATACTACTTTGAGCGATAGACCATACTTTCAGTGATAAAAATTGCCATATCCGCAATTGTTTTAAAAAAGTACTATATTTTTAATTATTTTACTCTAAATTGACATCTGTTACAACTTCCCTATATATATTATATATATGAGAATGACACTAGTGTACTCTGGGGTACACATTTTTTTACCGTAGAAGTTTAAAAAAAATCAAAACTTTGAGGTTTTGATAGCTTCTGGCTTCTCAGATGTTCTTCTCTCCTCCATCACTGCTTCTTCTTCTTCCCTTTTTTTTTTTTTTTTGAGTCCCACTACTCCGTTGCTCGGCGCCGACACTACAAGAATTTACACTTTACCCGATGCCATCAAGCGTCGGAATAGTAACCTTTTGCGTCGGGTAAACTCTGTCCCGACGCATTAGTGCGTCGGGATAGAGGGTCGCAATAGACCAGTCGGAAGATCAACATCCGACGCAACGAGTCGGATTTTTGAGTCCAACCCGACGCCCAGTCAAAGCGTCGGGTTAGGCTTACCCGACGCGTTAAGTATGCGTCGGGTAGTCTATCTAATCCGACGCGTCATTAACACGTTGGGTAAAATTATCTATCCAGACTATGGGAGTACGACGCTTCTGGCGTCGGGTTAGGTTTTTTTTTTTTTTTTTTTGATTGACATAAAATAATTACAGAATTTAAACAATCATTTTAAACTTTTAAGATTGACATAAAAGTCTCTTCTGATCAACTACAATCAGCCAAATAATTACAGGATTGACATGCATATTTTTTAAACTTTTAAACATTTAAGATTGACATAAAATTAATAAAGTAGTCACAAAATTAAGTTACACTTGTTCTTCATACATCAAAATACATAGTCCTACCATCAAAACCACCTAAAAAAGCGACCATCTGCACATCGACTTCAAGAATTCTTGTTTCATAGCCCTTCCTTGAAAGTCCTACATCAAAGATCTCCAAATGAACAAATCCACACAATTTTTTCAAAATAACACAAAAACTTATCAAACATAGGCTCAGCTTCTACACAAGCTTAACTTAACTCATTATACCATTTATCAAACAAAGCATAAGAATGAAAATTTAAATTATAGATTGTCCCTAAACTTTAAATACGGTATTAATTTAGTACTACCAACTACATAATTAATTGCTCAATTGGTCAAAAGTTTCAGTAACTTCTATATAATATCAAGTGCCAACACTATTAGTGAAATGCAAACATAACAACACATACATTAAATTATCTAGCTACTAACCAACGCCACAGTCCCTCTAATGATTTTGAAAATAAAGATTAAATAAGAACATAATCTAAACTTCAAGACATAATTAAAATAGTCTAAAGTCTAAATAGACACCATGTTAACCTAAAATTGACGCCACGCTAGTACCTGAAACGTAGACATTTTTCTAAGTTAAACAAACAACATGCCCCTATCAAAGAATTTCCGCATTTTTCCTCCTCATTGAACAACATAACTTGAATTATGTTTAAAGAATAATCAACAAAAATCAAGAATACCCACCTTTTCCAATGTCTAATTACGCCACGCTCGTACCTGAAACGTTGACACGAGCAAAGTAGCTTTGAGCTTATATTTATGCCACTTCAAAACAATCAGGCATCACAGCTTAATCTAAATGCTATTCTCTCAACATTCTATATTTGATGATTCACATGTGCCAATTAACTTATAATGTTAAAAAAGTAAAACATTATTGGAAGTACTCCAAGAAAGTCTGAACCAGAAAAAGAAGGAAAAGCTCATGTTTTCTACAACAAAGACATGACATAGTTACTTTCCACAAGAAACACAAAACACTAAATGCATTTACTCGTTTTGACTTTAATCAAGCAATAAAATTATAGATATCAATCTACAGAAGAAGAAACCTTAGAAGGAAGAATTCAATTTCATTCCCAACAACTAAAACAGCTATACGGATCACATTTACCAAGTTAACATTCCAATTGCATATCATGAATTCATCTATATGTGATCTATTTGCACGTTAACATAAATGATAAAAAAAAAAAAAACAGTAAGTAAAGAGGAAGCAAAAACTGATTGGTTGTCAAAAACCCAGACACATTTGTGGTGCTGTTAGCGGATCACAAGTAGAGAAACCCAGTTTTTCCATAACCATTCCCCAATCTTCCATCAATCATCAAACCAAAACCTCAATAAGCGTAAAGCAAATCGACCCACCTCCTATTTTTACACAAAGAATTACCAATGACAGCTAAAAATCTACAGCTCCGGTAACAGCCGACATAAAATAGTCAATATACAGATCTAGAAAAACAAAAACTATCTTCCCAAATTCCACCACCTCTCCAAAACAAAACAAAAAAACTCAATCCCCTCTTCTTCTCCTTTCTTCCACAATAAATTTCCACCAAATATCTCTCCCTAAACCCTAAACACTATGGGAAATAAATCCTTGGAAATAGAAATGAATTCATTACATGCATTGGCTACGATAGCTGCAGGATAGCCACACACATACATACACACAATCTATAACTCAAAAACACTCCTAGAAATGAATTCATTACATGCATTGGCTACCATAGCCAGGGGCGGACCTCTGAAGGGACTAGGGGGGGCCACGGCCCCCCCAAAATTTTTGATTTTCATATACTCGTAGGCAAAAATAATGTCTTAAATATATACTGTTGTTATTAAATACTGTTTGGCCCCCCCAAATTAACAAAATCTCATTCTGCTGCAGTGGTCATTGGGCATGCTTTATATTTTGTTGTGCCTGAGTTCGAAACTCAACCATAACAATAATTTATTTGTTTTACATTTCCTTCCATATATGTATGTTTTTTTAAAAAGAAATTGTTCTCTTTTAATATTTTGTTTATATATATTTAAAAATATATAAATTTCATTCTTAAAAATAATTAAGAACTATTTTTTTTTCTATTAATTCTTAGTATTAGTTTATTTATTAACATTTTCAAGAGTAATTTAGACTATATTAACCTCCTTTTTATAAATTTTGTAAACAAATTCATGTTATATTGTGTTTTTTTTTTAATATATTTTTTTTAAAAATGTCTAATAAATCTTTCAACTTTGAACTTTGTGTTTAATAGATCACTAACTTCAAAAAGGGGTTCAATATATTTTTTAACTTTCAATTTTGTATTTAATTGGTCCTCAAATTTTCAAGTTTAAGTCTAATATATCCTTGTATTTATTTGACATTTTTTAAAATCTAGGAATTTATTAGAAACAAAATTGAAAGTATAGGGATGCATTAAAAACTTTTTAAAGTTTAGGGATTCAATTTTTTTTTTTTTTTTTTTAGATGAGCAAAATTATTTGATGGTATTAAGTTTATTTCATATGTTTATCCTGATAACTTTTTTTTGAATGTCAACATAACTTGAGAGTGTGAATTCGAACCTATGGATTTTTGGCGATCTGTTTTTAATATTTCTATACTCTAATTTTTTTGGCCCCCCCAAACATCAATGTCTGGATCCGCCCCTGACCATAGGGATAGCCACACACATACATACACACAATCTATAAAACCTTCAACACAATAATAAGATATTCAATAAAACTTTAAACTTACAACATACTATGTCTTGGAAGGTCCATCCCCGTTCCGCCTTTGAGTACACAAATTCTGCATTTCCGCCCACCTTCCTTCCCACATTGCCATTTGACTAAGCACTGTCTAATTCATTTTCGTTACGTCTTCTACCTTCGACCTTAGATCTGCCACTGTTTTTTCCAAGTGTTTTTCGTATGGTGTGTTGGACTTGACCATTTTCGAGGAGGCCGGTTTTGGGTCCCAACCAAGGCCTTTAATATGGCCTGATCGTTGACCCAAAACGCATTGAACAATCTGATTTGTTGTCATGGGTTCTTCGACATCTTCTTGTAACGATTATTCTAATAGTTTTTGCATTTCACACTACATTTGAAATTGAATAAGTTTAAATGTGAACATAAACATCTTTGTCACAAAACTAAGTTTCGTATACTAGAACTTACATATGCAGCTTTGTCTTTAAGGGTCGTCCATCCTTTCTCGATTTTAAAATGAGTTTTGTAGAACAACTCCACTTGGTCAACGTCACGACCATATTCGTCTTTCTGTGAGAGAAATACTTTTAAAATGTTCATTAAAGATTCAAATTATTCTACTTTTTGTGTCTCGTTAAAAGTAGATGAAATAGCAGGCTAAAGTGATGATGAAATTCCATATTACCAATTCTTGTTGTACTTGGACAAAAGACTTCTTCCCAGTTCGGTGGTTGAAAGGGAGTTCTGCTCGACTCTCCTTAGCTTTTTTTGAATTTTTCTGAAACTATATTGTATTAGTATTACATCAATAAGAATTATAAACTCTAGATACTTGGGAAAATGAGGAACGTACCTTTCAGTTAACATCCTCCCATCTATCACACAAAATTTGCCAATCTTCAGGATTGGTAAGATCCTCTGGTGGATTCGCACGAGCGACTACTGGATCTTCAAACCAAAGGTAATCCTGATACAACTCGGCTCTATATTCCTTAAACCTTTTGGATATTGTTGTTTCTAAATATCGATGGACATGATTCTTTGACAAATCCATGTCCTAGTGTGTCTGCATAGTTGTTATTAATAATTAATGTTGTAAACCCTAAAGTACTTAACCGAATACGTTAAAAATGAGCCACTTACCGATATTCGATCCTTAAGTTCTTGTATGACTTGTTCGGGTACATCATCCCATGTCCGGCAATGCAATGGAATTCCTTTTCTTGTGATTGAACCAATTGCATTACTAAATTTTGGTGCGAGGCGACAAATTGGTTTTCCGACTGCTTCGTCAACCACTATTTTCAACCTCCCATGTGCTTCAACTTCCCGATCTAGCCCAATGTTTCGAGTTTTCCTTCTCTTCCGACTTGAGCGGGGTCTAGAACCTGAAAAAATGAAGAAATTAACTTATTAGTCAAGGAACATTTCTTAGCAAAAAACACTAATATCCAACCCGATGCCACTAGCGTCTCCCGCTCCACGTTTGGACGGTTTGTATTTCTAATTACATCATCTATCTCTCGAATCCGTCTACCACGTCTCTTCTCTCGCTCCATGTCTGGAAGATGTAAAAGATTACAAAACTAGGAACTTAAGTATGCACAAGTTATGCACAAAATATATATGAAACTTACTTAATCTATACATGTTGTAGTCACCGTATTTGGTCCGGGCATTTGTTTATTATTAATGTTTTTACCTTATTCATTTATTTATTTCATATTTGATTGAATCTTTTTAAGTTGTAAATTCACTTTTTATTAGGGCTGGTTGCACAAATAGCAATCAGGCTCAAACTAATTGCAAATTTAGCAAACTTTAAAATGTTTTGCAAATATGACAAAAAAAACTCGTTTCTATCACTGATAGACTTTATTATATCACTGATAGACTTCTATCAGTGATAGACTATTATCTCTGATAGACTATTATCACTGACAAAAATCTATAAAAAGCTGAGGTGATCAGCGATAGACTTCTATCCGTCATAAGATATCAGCGATAGAAATTGCTATATCCGCAAAATTTTTAAAAACATGCTATATTTGCAAACAATAAGTCTTAAATTGTCATTTACTACAATTTCCCTATGTATTTAATTAATTTCGAAATTGGAGAAAAATAACAAAAATAATGTTTTAATTGTTTGGGAAGGATTTTTACCTAATTTGACAATAAGGATTAATACTTAATATAAAATTCTTAAGTCATTTTATGACTAAAATTTTGATATTCATTTATGAGTATAAAATATTTAATTCATTTTGGGTTAAAATTTGATATTCATTTATGAGTATAAAATATTTAATTCATTTTGGATTAAAATTTGATATTCATTTATGAGTATAAAATAATTGATTCATTTTGGGTTAAAATTTGATATTCATTTATGAGTATAAAATATTTAATTCATTTTTGGGTTAAAATTTTATATTCATTTATGAGTATAAAATATTTGTTCATTTTATGGTCAAAAATCAGTTTTGAATGAGAAAATATCGAATCATAAATTTACTTCAATTTTTACCTTTGGTGGGAGTTTCCAACGATCTATAAATACCGACCAAAGAGAGAAGAGAAAGATCATAACAAAAGACTCGTAGAGAGACCGATAAATCAGGGCTTTTAGAGAATTTTAAAAATAGTTATTTTGAAGTCAAAGTGGGGATTTTGACCAAATAAGTTTTCTTTCTCCAAAACTCCACTTTCTTTTCTTCCTTTTTCCCATTTTTTTAGGTACGCAAATCGATGATCTACTATTCATCATCTTCCCCATCTCTAACCACCATCTCCGGCAACTACATCCAACGAGGTCCACGGCGGCGGACTAAGCTTTACGGCGGAGCGCGAACCATCAGGAACCACACGGCAAACGACGGCGAGCTTCAAACGATCGAGGTCGACACTAATGACAGACGGCGGCCCTACGCGAATAGCACCGACGGAGACTTGAACCAGACAATAGCGGCATAGGCATGAAGCTTCAGCTTCTTTGTGTGGGTAAGAGATGATTTTTTTAAAAAAAATTTGTTTAAATTACAAAACTGCCACTTTCAGTTAATTTCCAAATATATCCCCTAGTTTATATGAAATTTCAAATATGCCATGGTTTATATGAGTTTAAAATATAATCTGGTTTATATGAGATTTCAAATATACACGGTTTATATGAGGTTTCATTCTGTTTCTAATTTTATTTATTTTTTTGTCGGTTTAATTATATCTTTGTTATTGGTTTAAATTAAGAACATGCCATTATGTGTCATTTACAAAATTGCATTTTAAAAGTTTTCCAATTGATTTCCAAACTATTTTAAATCTAAAATTTCAAATGATTTTACTTTAACTTTCTATTCTTTTCCAAACGAATTGTTAAATTGATTTTCGATTGATTTTTAAACTTTTGTTTCCATTTAATTTTAAATCTACAATTTTTAAGTGATTTCAAAATTTATTTTTCCAAAGTATTTTCGAATGAATTAGCCTTTTTTTTTAAACGTTTTAAGTTAACTTTTAATATTGTTTTATTTGATTTTTTAAAAATTAAAGTAGTTTTCTAAATGATTTTCAAATTAAGTTTTAATCGGAGATATTTCAAAAATTATTTTCTAAAATCTTTGTTTTTATTGCGTGATCCCCGTTATGGGATTCGGGCAACTAATGGCAAAATTGAAGGGTAATTCCACTCACAAATCGAGTCCTTACTTTATTTTAAAGTTAAGGCAAGATTAGTTGAGACATTCTCTTTTAATATTATTTCTTTTTTTCTTTTCTCAAATTAAGGACATTTTAAATAAATTTAATTGGATAATAAAGATAAAATTTGGCTACCGTTTTAACGGGTGTTGTAGGGTGCTAGCACCTTCCCTACACTCAACCGACCCCCGAACTTGATTTTCTGTTTTCTTAGACCAGTTTTTGTTTTAAGGTGACCAATCACACCCAAAATGGTTGGTGGCGACTCCATCTCTTTGTTTTTTAAAACAAAACCCTTAAAAGAGGACGTCGGCCGCTCCGCGTCGCGATGACGTTGCGACAGCATGGCGACTCCACTGGGGACTTTTTTTTAGAGGGTCAGGCCATTACATTTTATATTTTATTATCCAATTTTATTTTCTTTGGTGGTCCTTTGTTTGGTTTGTTTTATTTTATTTATGTACTATTTATTTTTTGTAACTTATTTATCGCAATTCTTTTTTTTTCATTGTCATGCATTTCACACACAACCACAAGCCTCTTACCTGGGCTACACCTTGTAGGATTAGAATTGAGAATCGAGTAATGTCGACCTTCAAGGGGATATAATTGCCCCTGTATAGGCGCACGAAAGATTCTCGCTCAAGTTAATTCATTTGTTAATTCTTAGCATTCGAATTAATTTGGGGGCCTTTATCCTTTAGATTAGAATTTTACCGTCACATCATTTGTAATTTTGTTCATTTTAATTATTTGTTGATTGGATTCTAAGGTCATTTTGTTTTATTACATTTATGGTTGCATCTGTTTTTTAGTTGAAGTTAATCTTTATTTTTATTTTTATTTTTTTTTTTACAAAGAAATCCAAAAAAATCAAAATACTAAAATCACAAAAGGAAAAGAAAATTATTACGTTTGTTCTCTTTGATAAAAATATTTTATTTCTAAAAAATATATGTAGGATATTTTCCTACATATAAAAATAACATAATAAAACAATTTTTAAGTAGTCATACTTAGAGTCATGTGCTATTTAGCTTAAATCAAATATTTTTAAGATTTAGTAGTGTCGACCTTCAATGAGACTGTCAATGTCCCGTATAGGCGCATGAAAAGTCTTATTTCATTTTCACTTTATTTTAGGAGTTAGTAGTGTCGACCTTCGAGGGGATTTAAATGCCCCCGTACTGGCGCATGAAAGGTCTTATGCATTTGTTTTTTCTAATATCATTATTATTATTATCTTTTAAAAAAAATCGTGTCACAAAAAACAAAAAAATAATTAAAATAACTAAAAGTAAAAAAATTGAGTAGTGTCGACCATCGAGAGGATGTAAATGTCCCGTATAGGCGCATGAAAAAAATCTTTAAGATTGAGTAGTGTCGACCATCGAGGGGATGTAAATGCCCCGTATAGGCGCATGAAGTGTTTTTACCTATGTTATTTCATTTGTTATTTTATAACATTGAAATTAAGTGTTGAGTCTTGTTTTCTAAAATTTTAAGTTTATGATTATCTTCTATATTTTTTTTAAAAAAAAAAAAAAAAAAAAAACTGGATAACAAAAAATGTATAGCACATCATTCATACACATCTCATGCATAAAGTCATCTCATATGTGCATCATAAAAAAAATATTTTATGCATTATTTTGTATGTCAAATCATCAATTGCATCATATCATCTCACACATGCATACAAAAAAATAAAATTATAAAAAATATTCATGCATCATTATCTAAATTTGCATGTCAAGTCATAACATTTTAAAAAAATTGTTAATTGCATAATATCATCTCACATATGCATACGAAAAATGACAAAAATAAAAAAATATTCATGCATCATTATCTAATTTCGCATGTCGAGTCATAACATTTAAAAAAAAAAGAAAAAAAATATATTTGTTAGTTGCATAAAGTCATCTCCTATATGCATCATAAAAAAATAAAAAATATTCATGCATCATTATCTAATTTTGCATATCAAGTCATAACTTTTTAAAAAAATTATTTGTTAATCGCATCATATCATCTCACACATGCATACATCAAAAGATAAAAAAACAAAAAAAATATCTGTGTTCACATCATAAAAAAATTTACAAAGGAAAAATAAATTTGATGCATTGTTCTGTATGTCAAATCATCAATCGCATCATATCATCTCACACAAACATATATATATATATATATATAAAACAAAACAAAACAAAAAAAAATCATTTGTTATCATGCACATGCATACATCACAAAAATCAAGTTTCACTTCTATCTTACACATGATAAAAATGCTCATGCATCATTACCTCATTTCACATTAGAAAAATCAAAATAAAAAAACATTTGTTATTCATCAATTCCATAATATCATCTCACACATGTTTTTCACAAAACATTATGGATTTTTATCATATTCTTCATCACATCATTTAAAAATAAAAAAATAAAACATTTTTGTGTTCACTTTGATTATTCTTGTGTTTACTTTGGTCGTTCTTGTTAGCTGAAAACTTAACAAGAATTTTGAGCAAAAATGTTGAATCATCATTTGGAGGGAATGAAAAAAAAATAGAAAATGAAAAAAAATGAAAAAAATGGGGAATGAGTGCTTTCACTACTCTTACAAAAGAAATTGTCAAATCTCAACCATTTTACGTCTTCTTTGAAAAATACTTCTCTCAAGTTTCATAATTGAGACGAATTCGTAGTTGAAAACGACCTTATTTCGACCTATATATCCCTCATGTGCTAAACCCTTTATCACCACACAACAGTTGAACAAGATTTTAATCTTCATACTGGGCAAACACCCTTTTGTAGTGAGAGTCCAAAATTACTCACGGTAAAACCTTGAACTTGCATGCCACATAAACTTTGAGGAAATTTACCATGATTTTGTGGATCCACCTTTAAATCCATACCAAACTCACCATCTACATTATATGGTACCTCTCTACCCACCTAGCCCTTTTGTTAAACCTGCCACATTTATTTAGATGGCAAACACCCCAAATTATTCGAGAGAGCTTCAAATGTAATGAAATAGTATTAAACTCTTATGATCTACTGCTTCATAATTAAGACTTGTAATTTTTCATACATTTCTTAATATTCAATTTCATTTGATCCAAATTCTCATTTCTTTTCATTCTTATCATTTGTCATTTCTCTTCCCTCAATTTGAAAGTGATTTCAAGACTAGAGATAATAGTTTTAAGCACAAATGAGTCAGCAACTTTGGAAATTATCTCAAAATCTCAGCTTCATTCAATGAGTTTTGCTTGAAGGATCTTCATCATGGTGCCGGGGGTCATAGACAAAGAAACGACATAGAATGACTACAAGAGTTGTAAAGGAGTAACCGTATATCATCAATCTTGTGTATGTGATTGCACAATCTCTTGCTAAATAAAATAAGCAATGTTTAGCGAAAAAAAAAAAAAAAAAAAAAAAAAAAAAAAAAAAAAAAAAAAAAAAAAAAGAAATTGCAAGGTTTGTGCAATCAATAGATCAAGAAACTACATCAGGAATGCTTGAAAAAATCTCCTTTGCAAGGCGACCAATTGGGGCAAAGGCTCCATCTTCTCTAAATTGAGACAATTTTTTTAACTTTGCACATTGGAGCAAAGCCTTCATTTTTGTCACACTAAAGCAAAGCTTCCATCAAATAAAACTGGAGCAAAATCTTCGTCTTTGCCACACTGGAGCAAAGTTATCATCAACAAAGTTGGAGCAAAGCCTCTATCTTTGCCACACTAGAGTAGAGCCATCATGAAACAAACTGGAGTAAGGTTTTTGTCTTTGCCATACTGGAGCAAGACCAATATCACCAAACTGGAACAAGGCCACCATCTACGCTGGGGGCAAAATCAATATCGACAAGCTGAAGCATTTGATTGCGTCATATCGAAAAAAAAAGAAAAAAAAAAGATTGATGCAATCAATAGATCAAAAAGCTTCACATCTGAATGCTTAAAATCTCATTTTTAAATCAACAATTGAGCAAAGTCTTCATCTTTGCCACACTGGAGCAAGACCACCATTGTAAACTGGAGCAAAGCCTCCATCTTCGCCAAACCGAGACAAAATTTCCAACTTTGCAAACTGGGCAGAGTCTCACACAAGAGCAAAGCCTTCATCTTTATCATACTGGAGCAAAGTCTTCATCTTTGTCATACTGGATCAAAGCTACCATCAACAAACCGGGCAAAAGTGTCGCCTTTGCCACATTTGGCAAAATCATTCATCTTCGTCACACTACCAGACCAAGTAAGGATGAAGATAATCAAATTATCAAGGACTTCGAGCTTACCCAAAGAAAGAAGCATATATGAGATGATTTCCTCAGGGGCTGACTTCAGGTTCTCAAAATTATTGTCCAAAGAATTGGAATCACTTCATTCATTCATTCGTCTTCCATTTTATCATATTCAATCTTTTACTCAAATATTTGAAATATATCATCAATCTCTTATTGTTCAAGAGATTTGAAAATCACATTCTCCGCTGTTTTTTTTATCCTTTCGAAAAAAACATGTACTTTTTATCATTTTATACTTACTTCGAAGCTAAATTCATTCAAATCAATGTGTCTATTACAAGACTAAAGTTATGAAGCAGTTAATCGAGTAAAATTCTACAAATTACGTTTGATAGTTCTCTAAATTAGCACATGAGATACTACCCAAAGTCCACCACGCCTAATATGGTTGAGTGATCTACGATTGACATACATAATACCTTTCGAGTGAAAGCATTAAAAAAAAAAAAAAAAAAACTTCTCCAATGATGACAACATGTTCTCTTTGATTCATTGCTAAACATCAGCTAACAAGAACGATGAGAGTAGATAAGGATAATCATTTTTTTTTTAAACATGAAAATCATTATGATGTCATAATTTTCACATATCTTGCATCATTCACATCATTATTTCTCAAAAAAAAAAAAAAAAAAAAAAATCGTATATCATGGTTAGATAGCGAAAGTTGGTCATATAAGGATCATGCATACATGCTGCATTTACGACTTTTCAATTTACCATTGGCATGCACATGCATATATGTTGCATTCATGACATTTTAAAATCTACCATCAGCATGCACGTGCATACATATTGCATTCAATGACATTCATTTTTCTACCATTGATCAATCATACCTTCAAAATCAATTTCATTAATCAAACCAAAACAAATCAGGGCACATGTTGTCATAATGAACAAGTTCCACTCAACGAACATTGAAATTTATCCACATGATTTTAATCCATTTGCATTTTGCATTTGCATGTCAGCACATTCTCTTTAAAGAGTCATTCATCAATTCATACTAGTTTTCATGTCAGGTGAGAAACTCACATCTCATAACTCATGCATTTAAGTCTTCTTCATATTCATGAAGTCCTAATGTTTTCAAAAGAACATTTTAAAAGAATCTCTAAAAAAAACAAAACTTTCATTTTTGACAACTAAGTTTTGAAATAAAAACCGTTGTCCCCTTTAAAGCAAATTTCTGAAATAAGAAATTCCTGTTTTAAAGGAGTCTTTTGTTTGACAACTAAGTTTTGAAATAAAAATCGTTGTCCCTTTTAAAGCAAATTTCTGAAATACGAAATCCCTGTTTTAAAAGTGTCTTTTGTGTTGACGACTAAGTTTTGAAATAAAAATCGTCGTCCCTTTAAAGCAAATTTCTGAAATACGAAGTCCCTGTTTTAAAGGAGTCTTTTGTTTGACAACTAAGTTTTGAAAAAAAAAACCGTTGTCCCTTTTAAAGCAAATTTCTGAAATACGAAATCCCTGTTTAAAAGTGTCTTTTGTGTTGACAACTAAGTTTTGAAATAAAAACCGTCGTCCCTTTAAAGCAAATTTCTGAAATATGAAGTCACTGTTTTAAAGGAGTCTTTTGTTTGACAACTAAGTTTTGAAATAAAAATCGTCGTCCCTTTAAAGCAAATTTCTGAAATACGAAGTCCCTGTTTTAAAGGAGTCTTTTATTTGACAACTAAGTTTTGAAATAAAAACCGTTGTCTCTTTTAAAGCAAATTTCTGAAATACGAAGTCCCTGTTTTAAAAGTGTGTTGACGACTAAGTTTTGAAATAAAAAACCGTTGTTCCTTTTAAAGCAAATTTCTGAAATACGAAATCCCTGTTTTAAAAGTTGTCTTTTGTGTTGACGACTAAGTTTTGAAATAAAAACCGTCGTCCTTTTAAAGCAAATTTCTGAAATACGAAGTCCCTGTTTTAAAGGAGTCTTTTGTTGACAACTAAGTTTTGAAATAAAAATCGTTGTCCATTTTAAAGCAAATTTCTGAAATACGAAGTCCCTGTTTTAAAGGAGTCTTTTGTTGACAACTAAGTTTTGAAATAAAAATCGTTGTCCATTTTAAAGCAAATTTCTGAAATACAAAATCCCTGTGTTAAAAGTGTCTTTTGTTGACAACTAAGTTTTGAAATAAAACCGTTGTCCCTTTTAAAGCAAATTTCTGAAATACGAAGTCCCTGTTTTAAAGGAGTCTTTTGTTGACAACTAAGTTTTGAAATAAAAACCGTTGTCCCTTTAAAGCAAATTTCTGAAATACGAAGTCCCTGTTTTAAAGGAGTCTTTTGTTTGACAACTAAGTTTTGAAATAAAAACCGTTGTCCCTTTTAAAGCAAATTTCTGAAATACGAAATCCCTGTTTAAAAGTGTCTTTTGTGTTGACAACTAAGTTTTGAAATAAAAATCGTCGTCCCTTTAAAGCAAATTTCTGAAATATGAAGTCACTGTTTTAAAGGAGTCTTTTGTTTGACAACTAAGTTTTGAAATAAAAACCATTGTCCCTTTTAAAGCAAATTTCTGAAATACGAAATCCCTATTTTAAAAGTGTCTTTTGTGTTGACGACTAAGTTTTGAAATAAAAACCGTCGTCCCTTTAAAGCAAATTTCTGAAATACGAAGTCCCTGTTTTAAAGGAGTCTTTTGTTGACAACTAAGTTTTGAAATAAAAACCGTTGTCCATTTTAAAGCAAATTTCTGAAATACGAAATCCCTGTTTTAAAAGGAATCTTTATTTGACGACTAAGTTTTGAAATAAAAACCGTCGTCCCTTTAAAGAAAATTTCTGAAATACGAAGTCCCTGTTTTAAAGGAGTTTTTTGTTTGACAACTAAGTTTTGAAATAAAAATCGTTGTCCCTTTTAAAGCAAATTTCTGAAATACGAAGTCCCTGTTTTAAAAGAGTCTTTTGTTTGAAAACTAAGTTTTGAAATAAAAACCGTTGTCCATTTTAAAGCAAATTTCTGAAATACGAAGTCCCTGTTTTAAAGGAGTCTTTTGTTTGACAACTAAATTTTGAAATAAAAACCGTTGTCCCTTTTAAAGCAAATTTCTGAAATACGAAGTCCCTATTTTAAAAGTGTCCTTTGTGTTGACGACTAAATTTTGAAATAAAAACCGTCGTCCCTTTAAAGCAAATTTTTGAAATACGAAGTCCCTGTTTTAAAGGAGTCTTTTGTTTGACAACTAAGTTTTGAAATAAAAATCGTTGTCCCTTTTAAAACAAATTTCTGAAATACGAAGTCCCTGTTTTAAAGGAGATAGCCCAGGTCCGTTTTAAATTTCAGTTGGTTAAATCGAACCCTAATCCAGCATTAGCGGTCGAAGCCCGGGAGATAGCCCAGGTCCGTTTTAAATTCAAGTTGGTTAAATTGAACCCTAATCCAGCATTAGCGGTCGAAGCCCGGGAGATAGCCCATGTCCGTTTTAAACTCAAGTTGGTTAAATCGAACCCTAATCCAAGATTAGAGGTCGTAGCATGTGTAAACCCAGGTCCGTCTTCGTTTTAATAATAAACAAATTTTCACCTTCCCAATACGCTGTCTTCGTCCTTTGTCTACTCTTTCAATTCTTCAAAGATACACAAAAGGGAGCAAGCTGTAGACACCATATTTGGTCTGGGCATTTGTTTATTATTAATGTTTTTACCTTATTCATTTATTTATTTCATATTTGATTGAATCTTTTTAAGTTGTAAATTCACTTTTTATTATGTATTTAATTAATTTCGATATTGGAGAAAAATAACAAAAATAATGTTTTAATTGTTTGGGAAGGATTTTTACCTAATTTGACAATAAGGATTAATACTTAATATAAAATTCTTAAGTCATTTTATGACTAAAATTTTGATATTCATTTATGAGTATAAAATATTTAATTCATTTTGGGTTAAAATTTGATATTCGTTTATGAGTATAAAATATTTAATTCATTTTGGATTAAAATTTGATATTCATTTATGAGTATAAAATAATTGATTCATTTTGGGTTAAAATTTGATATTCATTTATGAGTATAAAATATTTAATTCATTTTTGGGTTAAAATTTTATATTCATTTATGAGTATAAAATATTTGTTCATTTTATGGTCAAAAATCAGTTTTGAATGAGAAAATATCGAATCATAAATTTACTTCAATTTTTACCTTTGGTGGGAGTTTCCAACGATCTATAAATACCGACCAAAGAGAGAAGAGAAAGATCATAACAAAAGACTCGTAGAGAGACCGATAAATCAGGGCTTTTAGAGAATTTTAAAAATAGTTATTTTGAAGTCAAAGTGGGGATTTTGACCAAATAAGTTTTCTTTCTCCAAAACTCCACTTTCTTTTCTTCCTTTTTCCCATTTTTTTAGGTACGTAAATCGATGATCTACTATTCATCATCTTCCCCATCTCTAACCACCATCTCCGGCAACTACATCCAACGAGGTCCACGGCGGCGGACTAAGCTTTACGGCGGAGCGCGAACCATCAGGAACCACACGGCAAACGACGGCGAGCTTCAAACGATCGAGGTCGACACTAATGACAGACGGCGGCCCTACGCGAATAGCACCGACGGAGACTTGAACCAGACAATAGCGGCATAGGCATGAAGCTTCAGCTTCTTTGTGTGGGTAAGAGATGATTTTTTTTTTAAAGTTTTGTTTAAATTACAAAACTGCCACTTTCAGTTAATTTCCAAATATATCCCCTAGTTTATATGAAATTTCAAATATGCCATGGTTTATATGAGTTTAAAATATAATCTAGTTTATATGAGATTTCAAATATACACGGTTTATATGAGGTTTCATTCTGTTTCTAATTTTATTTATTTTTTTGTCGGTTTAATTATATCTTTGTTAATGGTTTAAATTAAGAACATGCCATTATGTGTTATTTACAAAATTGCATTTTAAAAGTTTTCCAATTGATTTCCAAACTATTTTAAATCTAAAATTTCAAATGATTTTACTTTAACTTTCTATTCTTTTCCAAACGAATTGTTAAATTGATTTTCGATTGATTTTTAAACTTTTGTTTCCATTTAATTTTAAATCTACAATTTTTAAGTGATTTCAAAATTTATTTTTCCAAAGTATTTTCGAATGAATTAGCCTTTTCTTTTAAACGTTTTAAGTTAACTTTTAATATTGTTTTATTTGATTTTTTAAAAATTAAAGTAGTTTTCTAAATGATTTTCAAATTAAGTTTTAATCGGAGATATTTCAAAAATTATTTTCTAAAATCTTTGTTTTTATTGCGTGATCCCCGTTATGGGATTAGGGCAACTAATGGCAAAATTGAAGGGTAATTCCACTCACAAATCGAGTCCTTACTTTATTTTAAAGTTAAGGCAAGATTAGTTGAGACATTCTCTTTTAATATTATTTCTTTTTTTCTTTTCTCAAATTAAGGACATTTTAAATAAATTTAATTGGATAATAAAGATAAAATTTGGCTACCGTTTTAACGGGTGTTGTAGGGTGCTAGCACCTTCCCTACACTCAACCGACCCCCGAACTTGATTTTCTGTTTTCTTAGACCAGTTTTTGTTTTAAGGTGACCAATCACACCCAAAATGGTTGGTGGCGACTCCATCTCTTTGTTTTTTAAAACAAAACCCTTAAAAGAGAACGTCGGCCGCTCCGCGTCGCGATGACGTTGCAACACATGTTATTCATTGTTATGATCTTCGGGTTCACCATTTATAAAATCGTTAACATCGTCATCATTTCGTAAGGGTGCTCTATTATTCAATTGTTGTTCAATCACCACGTTGGTCGGTTCAACCTCGTCTCTACTTAATGAATCATCGATCACTGTTTCATCAACCGAAATATTGGTACCATCTACTTCTAACAACTGAAACCCATCGTCATTTTCTAGGTCTTCTACTTCTGCAATGTCCCATAACTGTTTATTTGGAACAATTTGTACAACTTTCCAATTATTACAAAGTTTAGGGTCGTCAATGTAGAAAACTTGTTTGGCCTGAGTAGCCAATATGTAAGGATCATTCACACACCTGAAATGAGAAGTGTTGATTGACGTAAATCCTAAATCCACTTGTATTGTACTCTTCTTACTAGTATCTGTGTTAAACCATTTACAATTGAAAAGGATCACGCGTCTTCTCTTGTTATATTCTTAAGTCCATAACCTCATGCAAAATACCGTAGAAATTAATTTCGTCTTCTATTGTTTCTCCAGGCGTCATGATGCCACTATTTTGAGTGGATCGTCGATTGTCGCGATCCACACAGTGAAAACGTACTCCATTGACAAAGCAACCATTGTAAGTGCGAACTTCATTAGTAGGCTCCAGCACTATGGAGTAAAGATCATCACATGCTTCTCCTTTTGCACGTAATGAGTACATCTGTTTCTGTGTTATATTCATATTCACCTTCAAACCATAGTAATCTTAGAAGTTTTTAAAAAATCTTTCATTATTCTCCTTTGGTTTTTGATATAATTATAAATTACAAATTTAGTCTTCAAATAAATCTCTAATCTCTAATTTAAAAAGTGAGAATGAACTAACTATCCCTGTTGTGTCAAATAGAACTTATTAGAGTACAGCCTAAAAACTGCAGAATCACAAAACTAATAAAGATTGAAGATGTTTAAGTTTGTATTAGAAACGTCAATAAGGTACCTCGAATAAATACATCAAAACTGGTGGGGGAAAAAGAAGAGCCTCCACCTCCCCTTGTATAAAACTTGTTTTCAATTAGGACTTTAATATGGAAACCTGCCCCTCTGAGTTGTTAATGGAACTGCTTCAAGGAAGCAATCTTCCAATTCATCTTTCTAGCATATTTCATTTCAATGCTTCCTGTAAAACAAGAACAATAATATTCATGGCAAGCCTATTCTTATCCGAATCTGGAGAAAGCGATTATTGTACAAAGAAATTAAATAAATTTATGGCTAAAGAAACAAGCACATCAACTTTGAGTTTGAGTAAGCTTAATATCTAAAGAATAATAATGTAAAAGGGCTAAAGCTACTGCAAGTTTTAGCTTGTAAGGATAAGGGACTCCATTTGAGTTTGAGTAAGCTTAATATCTAAAGATGGTTTGGACTTCACTTTTTTCCTTTGAAAATTGCATACCCTCTAGTGTCAATTGTTGAACTGAAATCTTCTAGGCAAAACAGAGATATGGAGTCACAGGCAAGAGACAATGCAGCCAATTAAACTTAAACATGCATTCTTTATCGATAGAGAAAGAGAACTCAATGAGATTGTCTTGTTTAGCAAATGTAAAGCCTCGATAAGATTTTATAGCACAACAGTAGAGATTGATCTACAATTATATAATCAATACCAAACAAAAATTATCACAACAACTCAAATTGCACAAGTACTTCTTAGACTCCATGAACAAAAATATGAGCCAACTTCAATTCTCCATGCATGGGCAACCTTCACAAGGTGAACCATAAATTTAAAGGACAGATGAAATGATGAAAAATCTAACACAATTCACATTCTTTACGGAAAAAAAAAGAAAAAGAAAAGAAAGCTACACAATAATGATCCTGCAAGAAATTAAATAAATAGGCATTCAATTCAAAAGCAGTGTAATAAAAAACAAAGTGGAGCGAAACCTACTCAAATTCATGTTCAAAGCAGACAAAGAAAAAGGAAAAATGAATCATACTTTGGAGTTATAATATTAGTGACTCCAATTCTCATTAATAAAACATTACAAAACATTACACATACCATAAAAATACATACATTTTTGTCTATTATATAAATTCTAAAACTCACACAAACAAACTCCAAATATCACAAACTCCACATTCAGTAACAATTTCTTCAAATGAATTGACAAGAAAATTATAAATCAACATTCAATACTAATTTCAACCTGTCAGATTTAGTAACATTTGTCTGGTAACTAATGTGAGGCTATGAATTTCGACCATATTAAACCCTAATAGACAGTACATGACCCATTTCATCAAATCACACACATATATATACAAATCACGAAATTAAACAAAATAAAAGGAGAGGAATCGCAGTTAGAACATACCTTGGGGATGGAAGTTGAAATGGGTGTTGCGACGGAGTTGAAGAGGAGAGTTGCGACGGAGGGCGAAGGGCGAAAGGCGAGCGGCGGAGGGAGAAGGGCGAAAGGCGAGCGTCGGAGGACGAACGACGAAAGGCGAGCGGCGGAGGACGAACGACGAAGGGCGAAGGGCAGCGGAGGACGAACGGCGAAGGGCGAAGGGCAGCGGAGGACGAACGGCGGAGGGCGAAGGGCGAAGGGGTCTGATCGATTTGAGAAAAATGCGAAAATTAGTCTGACCCAGTTTTGCAGATGAAGATAACCTGACGCCTGGACCAGGCGTCGGGTAAGATATGTCTAAATCGACGCATGGACAATGCGTCGTATTAGATATATCTAACCCAATGCCTGGACCGGGCGTCGGGTAAAATATATCTAACACGACGCACGGTTCATGCGTCGGTTTAGACATATCTTACCCGACGCCCGGTCCAGGCGTCGGGTTAGAGTTCGTCTGGAAAACAATAAATTCTTGTAGTGCGAGGATAGCGGGACTACCTGGGTGGTCCTCGGGGTGTTCGTGAGAAGAAGTTTGAAGCGTTCGTGAGGAGAAACGGCCGACGAAACTTAAAGAAATTGGAACTACGAGGGTATGTATTCTAAATTTCTTATCACCGATCCAAAATCGCTTCCGCAGCGTAAAACGATCCGTCAGATATGACCATGAGAAGGGTATTTAAAGCTTGCCGATGTGGCCAAGATGACAGGTGGCGCTATGTCCAAGTGATTTGTAAAACGTGGCGATATGGCCAAGAAGGAGATGTTTTAACAAAGCAAAAGTTTAGGAAAAAACTTTTTATTTTAGGGAAAATCATTGTTTAAGATATTAAACTATCGATAAAATAAATTCTTTTTATTTTAGGGAAAATCATTGTTTATCCTAAAATTTTAATTTCATCAAATAATTGGACTTTAATTAAATTTTGATAAATGTTGCAATTTTTACATTTTAATAAATTAACATTATTTTAGAAAAAATAATTTTTATTTTATAAAAAAATATAAAACAAATGATAATTATCGAAACACTTTGAATTTTTATGTTTTCAAAAACACAAAACTAAAAACAGTTATCAAACAAGTTTGATTTTCTATTTTTTTTAAAAAAAAAAAATAAAAAAAAATTATCAAATATATATGATTTTTGTTTTTAAAAAACAGAAAATCAAAAACAAAAACCAGAAAAATCAGAAACTAAAAATAAAAAACTGAATGCGTTATCAAACGGGGCCTAAGATTTTGTTCATAACCATTTTATATAATTATTATTATTTTTTTTTTTTTTTGCGCTTGTTTTCTCACAATTTCTTTACAATGTTTTTAAATATTCTTAAGGTAACATTTGAATTCTTAGTCAGGTTCAAAAATAAAATAATTTTCTTATAAGGAAGCATGATTCAAAATCTCTATTTCTACTCCAGTTCGTCCTGGAATTCATCGCGTGGTCAAATCTCACCTGAAGTTCAATGTAACAGTATTAAAACATGATCACAACAAGGACGTCGATGGCGAAGAATCTAATCGGCAGCGGTTGAATGTCGTCCAAAAGGAGCGACGACAGTGATTGTGAGTGGCGGTTGATCGTTTATGCGGAGGAAATGAGACGTGTGAGAGAGAGGGAGGAGAAACGAAACGGTGAAGCCTATGGCGTGAATGAAAGGAAGAAGATGTAGGTAAAATATCATTTACGATTCTAATTTTAAACAAGTCTAAATAAATGACATACTCATAGGAATTTATAGGTGAGATAAATTTAATTTTTTATTTTTGGTTGGAAAATTTAAAAACAAAATCAAATATCCATTATGTGGGATAATCGTAAATAACAAACGTTATCTACCAAGGTTATAATCAGACCCTAAAATGTAAGTAGCTCTTGAATCCAAATAATAAATTTTCTAACTATCTACCCACTTGACTTTTTATTCTTAGTTATTTTTCTCTATTCTTCTATTTCAAAAGTTATTATTTATTGTTTTCAAAAGTTTATATTTTTTAAAATCATATTTTCTCTTTCATAATAACTTACAAAAGCCAAACACACATTAAATATTCTTTTGAAAAAAATAACACACTAAATATACTGAGAGAAAAAAAATGCTAATGTTAGAGAAATGATTGGTTTGGTTGTTTAATCATGTGTTAATTACTTTTTTTTATCAGTGTAATATATAATTTATTTCTAATTTTCTCAAAACACCAAGGCAGAAAAACCAGTTATGGATAGAAACTATATCAAATTTGGGCCAAAAAAAAAAAAAAAAAAAATTAATAAATTGAAAGATAACTTATTATATATTTAAGCAAACTTTATAATATTGAGCTTCATCCATTTGACATGAGGACAACCATTATTTAATTGTTACAAAATCCTCAGAATCTAGAGAACAACCTCTGACACAACATACTGAAACATGTCTGAATGCAAATGAAACAGACATAGGTCAAATGGAGACAAATACAAGGTTATTTTGTAACGTGAGATTCAATGTCCTTTGTAACATTCTCCAAAAGATCAAGGTATTTGTAAGGAGGAGGAGAATCATCATTAAGTTTCTCATATTCTATGATCAAAACTGCAAGGCTATGCTCCCCTCTTGGCAAAAATTGATATGTTGCTTTGAAGCTTTTGTAATTCTTGAACACATCTCCTTCAAGTGCATTTATAATTACTGCTCGCTCCGAGTCGTCGAATTCCACTCGTTCTTTTATAACTTCGGGTTTTCCATCTTAACGAATCACAGAATAACATAAAGGAGATTGACGTGTTAGAAAAGATTATTAATGAAAATAATTGAAAAGAGAAATTAACGTGGCCAACATCAACATCAGCATAGTTCAACTAGCGTAAGTAAGTGTGAAGTACTAATGATGTGAACAAGTAAAAAAAATATTAACCTTTTTTAGATTTGGTAAATCAAATTGTTTTATAATCTATTAAAATCACTTGTGCATAACACGTTGATTTTACCCTCTTCTAAAATTTGTTCTCTTCTCACTTTTAGATTCTCTAACAACTTCCTCAAATTTTCAATTTTTTACAAAATTGAGAATTATTTTATATATCTATTATATTTTTCCGACCACCAAAATTTATTTTATAATTTTTTAAATTAATAAATCAAAGGAAAATTGTAATAGATGTCTTAGAATAAAATAATTAAAAATATAACATTTTTTTAATTTTTTTTTTTGCAAATATGACAATTTCAATCACTGATAGTATGGTCTATCGCTGGTACTAGTTTATCACCGCAAATTTTTATATAATTTTGCCAGTGATAGTAGTCTATCAGTGATAGTCATATATCAACGATAGAGTCTATCAGTGATAGCCACTAATTTTTTTGCCATATTTACAAAATGTTTTAAATTTTGCTAAATTTGCAATTATTTTGGGCTCGATTGCTATTTGTTCAACCAACCCTAAATCAAATGCAAATATTTGTTTTAAAATAATATACTTTTTTTCTTAAAAACAATTATAATTTTTTTTTATAGGATGTCTATTTTAGTCATTATAGCTAAATCACAATAATTAAATATTTATATATCAAACACGTTAATCAATTTATTCAACTTTATAGCTAAAATTTACCAAACACTAATTTGTTTCATGAAACATCTCATTTTTTTAAACGAAGGTTGTCAGCAATTATTTTAAAAACTACAGTAATCTCAGACGTAATCTAAATACCTTCACAAAAAAAAAGAAATACGACGATGTTATGGTCGTGACGATATTATTTATACATACCGACAATGTAATTCCAGGTCTTGATAGAGCCGTGATCATGAGTGTCCCAGTCTCCTCCATGATGTTCAACATTTTGGATGTTCTGTGGAGAAATATTTGGAAGATGAGAAATTGTATCTTTAAAAACGTTGTAGTATTTCTCTGCAGCTTCATTTATTTCTAAATGTCTCAAAACCTTCTGAACAGCAGACATGATTTTAGAATTCGATTTCTTTACACAACAATGCTCAATGCCTTCCCCTTTTAATACACCTCCTCATACACTATTTTTTTTTTTTTTTCTCTACTTGTCATTCTTATCTTTGGAGAGACCAACAAATATGGAATATTTGGCCAGATACCCTTGAATTAAGGTCCATTCGAGAGATTGACGCGCCATTTTAAAAATTAGATAAAATGACCTTTTGCTGACATCATTCTCGCTGGAATTTCTCTCGCTCTCGCTCTCGTTCTTTTGCGGGCTCTATTTTATAACTAAAAGTTTCTCATTCTCGTGAACGTGAACGAGAGCGAGAGAAATTCCAGCGAGAGTGATGTCAGCAAAAAGTCATTTTGACTACTTTTTAAAATGGCGCGTCAATCTCTCGAATGAGCCTTAATTTAAGGTCATCTAGCCAAATATCCCAACAAATATTCCATAGCTTGGTTTTATCACATGTCAATAAAAAAAACTAGTTGCTTTTTGAGGAACCTTTTTAAAGTATTTTGACCATCTTTTATTCAAAGTTATAAAAAAATCTTGAAAAAGATTACACTATCCGAATAAAATACAAGAGTGGGTGTATGAGAAACATGAATTTTGGTATACATTAATTTTTTTTTTTTTTTTTTCTTTTTTGATCTACTCTTTTATTGGATAACTATTTCAGTTTTTTATTTTTTATTTTTATATTTTATGTTTTCTATTTAAAAAAAAAAATGATGTATGTTTGATAACTGAGATCGTTTTCTGTTTTTAAAAAACAAAAAACGACAACTTGTTTGATATACTATTTTTTATTTTCAATTGTTAGGAGTACAAACAATATCACACATTGACTAGATAAGGGAAAAATAATAAGTATATAAGGGAGACAATTATCTCCAATGGTATGAGATTTTTGGATGAAACCAAAAGTAAAGTCACGAGGTTAGGTTTCAATGTCCGTAATATCAATTTTTTTTTAAAAAAAATTGTTTGTTCATTTATTTTATGTTTTTTATTAAATGAATAGCAAACTATTTTTATAATATTGTTCATCTAATATATGTACGGGTTAAAACTTGTTCAAATTGTTTCGAGCGTTGAACATCATTGACAACTGAAGTTTGAGAGTAGGTGGACGATGACGGTGGAATAGACGGCGACGACTGAATCAACACGAGGCGGTGCACGGAGGAATGATTGCAAACATTAGAGGAAGGAGACGAAAGAGTTGGCGATGTGGAGAGGAAAAGAAAATGTTAAGTTTTAATTTGGGGACCACCAAACTCCACATGTACACGAATTTAAAATCCTAAATCGTGTACATGGTACACGAGTTTCATCTAATGTATCATATCAACGTGGTATCTAGGTCGCAGATGAGCGTCGACGTATTGCAGCACATCAAATAAATCGTGTATATGAGACACGATTTATCAAACAATTTTACAGCACGTCAAGTAAATCGTGTATATGAGACACGATTTATCAAACAACTTGTGGCTATGGTAAGTTATCTAACTCGTATACTATGTATACAATTTAACTACCTTAATTTTGTAAATAGTTTTAAAATTATCATATTTTTGTAAATATTTATTTAAAGTATATTATTTATAAAAAAAAAAGGTCCCACACTTTTCAAACGCAAAAATAAAAAATACTATGTTATCCAACTTGGCCTAAACCTTTTGATTTCGGTTCTCCAACTTTTTCTTTATGACCAATTTTTATTCCCTCAACATATTCTCTCTAACTTTCCCTTTTTAAAACGTTTTTCTTTTAAATAATAAAGGCATGAACCGAACCGAACCGGATGGAACCCATCCCAATACTTTCCTTTCTCTCTCCCTCCATATATTAAAAACAAAACAAAAAGGCCCAAAAATTAAGAAGCAGAAAAAGTGAACCCTAATTTTAGTATTCCTAATATATCAACTTGATGGGAATGGTCAAATAAATAACCATCTAAATTATATTTTGTTTCTTTCTCAAAATTGCACTTCCATTTATTTAGTATATAAATTTTACATTTTTTTTACGTTTTAAAATTTTTTTTTTCTTTCAATTTTTCAAAATTAAAAAAATAAAAAAAAAATATTTTAGAATGTGTGTTATTTTTTTTTAAAGATTTGTGTAAAAATCAATCATATAGAAAGCCAGCCTTCCTCATACTCCTCCCTTCATTCATTGAGTTGGAGGACGGTCTGAAAATGCCCCTTTAGCCCACTCTCTTATGGTTATACTTTAAATTGAAAATTATTCTATCTAATGTCCAATAATATACATATAAATTGGATTCTGAGAGAGAGATAGAATGACATAGAGTTAGAAACTTATCTTTGAAACAAAAACTCCAAAAACTCTCTGTAAAATCTCTAAAGGTTTGAATAAAGAAAGAAATGTTGTTCTTCGAAGCTATGTGCTATAGCTGAAGAGCACCTTATCTTGTTCTTGATCTTCTTCAATCAACTTTTCTTCACTATCTTCGATCGGCAGCCCAAGGGAGAAATTTCGCCAGAGCTTCGCTTGACATTTCTCTTATTTTCCTTCTCTTTCGTAATCTAAGAGGAATTAGGGCAAGGTAGAGGGTTGTTGCATGAGGGAATTGTCGTGGCAGCTTCTCCTTCACTCATTCATTAAGTGAGTCATCAAACCGAAGAACTAAAGCCCATCGCACAAGACTGAAGCCCATCACACAGACTAGGAATCCATCGCATAGTCTAGGATTCCATCGCATAGCTCGTTCTTCCATCGCACAACCCAACAAATTGGTATCAGAGCTTGCAAGAAAAAGAAAAATTCAAATTCTTGATAATCAAGAAAGACAAGAAGACTAAAGATTCAAGCAAACATGTCAATTGCAAGATATGACATTGAGAAGTTTGATGGCAAATCAGATTTTGAATTATGGAAAGCCAAGATCAAGGTTGTTCTTGGACAGCAAAAAGCATTGAAGGCAATTCAAGATCCTACTAAACTTCCTAAATCTATCACAGAAGAAAAGATGGAAACAATGGAAGTAATAGTCCATGGTACATTGGTCCTAAATCTACATGACTATGTTCTAAGACAAGTTATTGATCAAGAGACAACATATGCAATGCGGACCAAGCTTGATGAGTTATATCTCTCAAAAGATTTACCAAACAAGACCTATCTAAGAGAAAGATTTTTTACATACAAGATGGATGAAAACAAATCCATGATGAAAAATCTAAATGAGTTCAAAAGAATAACATCATAATTCAAGCACATGGGAGATAAAGTGGGAGATGAGAATGAAACTTTCATTTTATTAAACTCTTTACCAGAAAGTTACAAAGAGGTAAAAAACAGCTTTGAAGTATGGTAGAGATAAACTAATTACTGATATTATCATTTCGCAGTTAGATCAAAGGAAACGGAACTTCAATCTCAGAAGAAGCAATCTTCAAATTCAGATGATTTAGTCATAAAAGGGAAAAACAAGAGAAGTTGGAAAAACAACAAGAACCAAGGTGAAGATCAAGACAAGACTAAGCTGAAGTGTAACTTTTGTCACAAACCAGGGCACTTAGCAAGAGATTGCTATGCTTTGAAAAAACAGCAAAGTCAAAACAACCAAAAGGGTAAAGCACCAGCTGAAGCTTCAGTTGGGGACAAATCTTTTACCTATTCTGATGCCCTAGCTACCTCAGATCACTCCTCCAAGCAGAACGAGACACTTCAAGTTCAAGATTGGGTTCTAGACAGTGGATGTTCATTCCATATGACTCCATCAAATGGTTGGATTACAACCTATAGAGAATGGGATGGGGGAGAAGTGTACATGGGTGATAACCATGTTTGCAAGGTAGTTGGAATTGGGTCAGTGTCTATGAAGTTTCAAGATGGTTCAGTGAAGCTACTAAGGAACGTGAGACATGTTCCTAGGCTAAAAAGAAATATGATTTCCCTAGGAATGTTAGATTCCATTGGATGCACATATGGAGGTTCAGGGGGAACTTTTGAAGTCAAGAAAGATTCAAATACAGTGCTGATTGATGTTAAAATGAATGGTCTATATGTGATTAAAGATGTGCAAATGGTACAATCTGCCCTAGTTGTTGCCAATGACAACATGGATGAAGGAGTTTTTTGGCATAAGAGACTGTCACACATAAGCAACAAAAGACTAGCAGCTCTATCTAAGCAAGGCATATTGCCTCAAAAGATAAGCATTGGAGTCAAAGCTTGTGACCATTGTATATTGGGAAAGTCTACCAGATATGGTTTTATTAAAGCTCAACCTACAACTAAGGGAATTCTAGACTACATTCATTCAGACCTATGGGGGTCAACACCTACACCATCAATCAGTGGATCAAGGTATTTCCTATCCCGCACTGATGATTACTCAAGGAAGAGTTGGGTATATTTTCTTAAAACTAAAGATCAAGCCTTTGGTAAATTTAAAGAATGAAATGTTCTTATTGAGAATCAAACCTCTAGGCATGTTAAATGTTGTGGACAGATAATGGCTTAGAATTTTGCAATGAAGAGTTTGATAATTTTTGCAAAGAACAAGGAATTCTAAGACACCGAACAGTGAGGTATACACCACAACAGAATGGTGTAGCAGAGAGGCTAAACAGAACCATTATGGAGAGAGTTAGATGTCTATTGTCTGATGTTATGTTACATGAGAAATTTTGGGCTGAAGCTACATCATACACGGTGTACACCTTAAATAGGTGCCCACACAGCTCCCTACAGCTCCTTACACCAGAAGAAAAGTGGACTAAACACCCTCCAAACCTAGACCATTTGATAGTCTTTGGTTGTGTGGGGTTTTTCCATCAAAGCCAAGGTAAATTGAAGCCTAGAGCTACAAGATGTATGTTTGTTGGCTTTACAGATGGTGTTAAATGATTTAGGCTTTGGCATCCCATTGAAAGAAGATGCATCAATAGCCAAGATGTGACATTCAGGGAAGAAGAAATGTTCATGGAAAGGGAGACTCAAACTACAAGCACAGACAAGACCTCTAGATTAGAAATTGAGTTGGAGCAACCTAATTTGACATCATTCATCCCTCATCTATCAGATTATGAAGATAAAGGAGGAAGCTATCAAGTAAAATTAGAGGAATCTCTAGTAAAACATGAAGAACATGTTGTTATGCAAGATAAACTAATCTAGAGAATTATCAATTTGCAAGAGAAAGACAGAGAATGGTTATTACACCACCAACAAGGTTTGATGAAGCAGATTGTGTTAATATGACACTAAATGTAAGTGGATTTCTAAATGAAACTGAGTCTAACACTTTTGAAAAAGCTACAAGTTGTCACAATGCTAAGAAATGGATTGAAGCAATGAATGAAGAGATGAACTCTCTAAAACATAATCATAAATGGACATTTAGTCTATTACCTAAAGGCTTCAAGCCAATTGCATGCAAATGGATTTACAAATACAAGGAAGGCATTCAAGATGTTCAACATTCAAGATACAAAGCAAGGTTAGTAGCTAAAGGCTTTACACAAAAGCATGGAATATATTACAATGAAATATTTTCATCAGTTGTTAAACAAACATCTATTTGCATGCTACTTGCTATGGTTGTTCAAAATAATCTAGAATTAGATCAACTAGATGTTAAAACAACTTTCCTACATGGTGAGCTAGCAGAGACCATATACATGAAGCAACATCAAGGGTATGAAAAACAAAACATGGATTATGTTTGTTTATTAAAGAAGTCAATATATGGTCTAAAACAGTCTCCTAGATGTTGGTATCAAAGATTTGATGATTACATGACAACAATAGGATTTCAAAGAAGCTCATATGATTGTTGTGTCTGCATAAATAACAAATCATACTCTTCAATTGTATATTTGTTATTATATATGGATGACATGCTACTTGCAAGTAAATCTAAGGAAGCAATAGAAAATGTGAAACACTCACTTAAAGGGAAGTTTGGCATGAAAGCCCTAGGTGAATCTAAAAGAATCCTAAGTGTTGAAATCACAAGAAGAAGATCAGAAGGAGTTCTTCAAATCAATCAAACTACCTACTGTGGCAAGACTCTAAAGAAATACAACAAGGAGAATTCAAGAGTTTTCTCTACTCCCTTGACTCAACACTTCAAGTTATCTGCCCTAAACTCACTCAAACTAGATGAAAATGAACATTTGACATTCATGTCTAAAGTTCCTTATTCACAAGTTGTGGGGAGTCTAATGTACCTACAAGTCTAATCAGTAAATACATGGAAAATCCAGGGAAGAGACATTGATAGGCTGCTAAATGGGTATTAAGATACCTACAAGGAACCTCAGAGGCTAAACTCACATATACAAGCTGCAGTGATAAACATAATCAATTATTTGGTTATGTGGATTCAGACTATGCTGGGGATTTCGATAAAAGAAGGTCCTTAACTGGTTACGTATTTCTAATTGGGGAAAATCTCCTAACTTGGAGAGCTACCCTTCAACCAATGGTAGCTTTCTCCTCTACCGAAGCTGAATTAATAGCCTTATTAGAAGCAATTAAGGAAGCCTTATGGCTCAAAGGCTTAATCAAGGACAATGGATACACTCAGAAGACAGTGAAGATATATTGTGATAATCAAGCACAATTCACTTATCAAAGAATCAGCAATTTCACAATAGAACAAAACATATTCACATAAAATACCATTTTGTTCGTGAGCAGATAGAGAAAGGAGAAATTGAGGTTTTGAAAGTTCATACCTCAGAGAACGTTTCAGACATGCTGACGAAGCCCCTTCCACAGCTGAAGTTCAATCACAGTCTCGAGCTTGTTGGTTTCGAGTTACCTGAAAATGGTTAGACAGAAAGGGTTAGAGATTTTGCAAAAATCGAAGAACATTTATTAGTTGTGGAGAATTGTAAAAAACAATTATGGTTATACTTTAAACTGAATATTGTTCTGTGTAATGTCCAATAATATACATATAAATTGGATTGTGAGAGAGATAGAATGACATAGAATTAGAAACTTATCTTTGAAACAAAAACTCTCTGTAAAATCTCTAAAGGTTTGAATAAAGAAAGAAATGTTGTTCTTCGAAGCTATGTGCTATAGTTGAAGAGCACCTTATTTTGTTATTGATCTTCTTTAATCAACTTTTCTTCTCTATCTTCGATCGGCAGTCCAAGGGAGAAATTTTGCCAAAGCTTCGCTTGACATTTCTCTTATTTTCCTTCTCTTTCGTAATCTAAGAGGAATTAGGGCAAGGAGAGGGTTGTTTCATGAGGGAACTGTCGTGGCAGCTTCTCCTTCACTCATTCATTGAGTCATCAAACTGGAGAACTAAAGCCCATCGCACAAACTAGGAATCCATTGCATAGCTTGGGACTTCATCGCACAGCCTTAAATTCCATCGCATAGCTCATTCTTCCATCGCACAACCCAACAATTTGTTCCATTTTGAAAACTTTTAAATTGTTTATTAGCTTTGATAGTTTAAAAATAATAATTTTGGTCTTGGCTTTCATTTAGCTTTTAGCAAATTAATAACGCAAAAGTATTTTCGAGTATGTGTACTGACATATTATTATAAGTTAAGTATGTGAGAGATAATGATAAAAAATTAAAAATAAAAAAATAACAATGACAAAAATAGTTCATTTTAAAAAATAAATTAAAATAAATATTTCAAAAGTTCAAGAAAACAGAAATTTTTATATTAATAATCTACTTTAAATAAATTATTATAGAAATGAGGTAGTTTTCAAAGTATTTACAAAACTAGAGTATCTAAGTCGTGTACCATGGACACGATTTAGCTAAATCGTGTCCATGGTACACGACTTAGGGATAACTCGTGTCCATGGTATACGATGTGGGGATAACTCATGTACTACCATGGACACGATTTCTATGTATCTCGTGTACCATGGACACGAGTTATGACCACCCCACTTGTCCCATAGGTGCTATGTTGATCTGTCACGTTATATGTAAATCGTGTCCATGGTACACGAGTTACATAGAAATCGTATATGGTACACGATTTAGATTGACACGTCATGTAAATCGTGTTCATGGTACACGAGTTATCCTCTAAATCATGGTACACCATTTAGGTACCTTAATTTTGTAAATATTTTGAAAACTACTTTATTTATATAATAATTTATTTAAAGTACATTATTAATATAAAAAAATTCAAAACAACGTGAGTTGAACTAATATAAAAAAAATCAGGACTAAAATGAAATAAACTCAAAAGTTGAACGACTAATAGAACATAAAAAAGTCAAAACACAATATAGGGAGAGAGAGAAAAAATGAATAGAAACTGAAAGGAAAGTATTGGGATAGGTTCCGTCAGATTCGGTTCATGCCTTTATTATTTAAAAAAAAAAATCCTCTTACACCAAAAAAAAAAACTAAAAAAGGTGGTTTCTTTTTCTAAAACATTTTTTTTTAAATAAAATGTTACTACAAATCACAAAAATCATTTTACAAAATAATAAATTAGAAAACAGTAAAAAGTAACTTTTTGTTTAATGATAATAATGTACCAAAACATTCTAATTGGTTATTTAATAATTTATTATCTAACCTTTTCAAAAAAAAAAAAAAAAAATAATTTATTATCTAAAACAATCTAACAAGAGGATGGGATGTCAACCCGAACATAGTTCAATTGTCACACAGCTATGCCCTTGACTAAGAGGTCATGAGTTCAATTCTCACATTAATTCAAATACCATTGCAAAATAAAAATAAAAAATAATTTTGACAGGATTCATACAACCAATTCAAAAATTGACGAGGAAGAATAATCTCAATCGAAGCCTCACTAGTAAAAGATTGTGTAATCAAAATTTGTTTCGTTTCAATTTTTAATTTTCATATAACTATTTTTAATTTAACATGTTTACTTTGAGTTTTTATTTTTTATAAAAAAAAGTATCGGATAAAATACACATGAGATTTTGAGTAAGTGTCTATTTGGTTCTTTAAGTTTCAAAACATATACACTTTAGTCCAAAATAGTAGCAGATCCATAATTTGAAATGAGGGAGCTTAAATTAGTATATATGAAGATAATTTTGAACACATTGATATATTGGAGGATTTTTTTTAAATCATAGTAGAGAGATTCAAAACTTAATGTCGATAGCACAAATTCGTATTAATATAATTTCGAACGCATATATATATATATATATATATATTAATTTATAGATAAAATTACAAATTTAGTCTCTAAACTTTGAGCTTTGTGTTTATTATTTTATTTGTGTCTATTTGGTCGCTAAACTTTCAAAATTACAAATTGTTTGAATCTTTTAAAATTCACAGATCTACTAGACACTCAATCCCGATGCGTCCACGAAGCTCTAAAATGACTTCTTTAGCCCCGAAACAGTTCAACGGACACCACGAGCTCTTCTCCACGAATCACCTATAAACAAGGAAAATTAACACATTTAAACACGGCTTTTAGCTAGAATTAGGAAGTGAAATATAGCTCGAAAGTAGAGCTATCAGAAGGCTAGAGGTGAGTGTTAGATTTGGAGAATTTCAGGGATTTGCAATTGATGTAATGATGTGAGATTTTGTATTTTTGAGTTCTACTTAGTCTTAATCTTTTGAGCATCTACTTTTATGAATTTATCCTAATTAGCATGTGTATAGGATTGATTGACGCTCATGAATATATGCATGTTATATCGTTAACTAGATTAGTGATGCGATCGTCTCTCCTAATCGTCTAAGTAACATGGGTTCGGTGAAGTCGTAGGTAGCATTGCATGTACACCTTAGACTGTGTTAGCTAACCCCGAAGAAGTAGAAAAATTGGAATATTGACTTAGGTTATCGAAGTCAAACATCAGTCACAATTTGCCTGTTACTTGCTTTGGCTAATTTATGATTGATCGCCTTGAGTTAATTAATTGTCATGTTTAGTTAGAGTTGCACCCATCTAGCTAATTTAATTGGGACGGTTTGTTACGGCAGTTTCGAGTAGGCCGTTTGTGTGCTTAATTGATCTGGCTAAGTCTATAGAGTTCGATGATCTGATTTACATTGATTTGCAATCCCGACTTCCCAAGTCTTGCACGTTCTTGTTATTATTTGATTTCTCTGTTAGCATTTAATCCCCTCTTGCATGTTTCAAAACCTCCTTTGTTACACTTTAATTACAAGTTCAATTCAATTAATGGCAGATTAGAATTAACTCTCTGTGGTTCGACCCAATTACCGCTAGCTGCAAGTTGCTTTGGCTAATTTATGGGGGTTCGATTCTGCCCTAGGGCAGATTTTCATAAAAATTATCAAACAACCACTTGGTGCAACGGGTGAGTGAGCGCATCACCTAGATAGCCCAGAGTGGGGGTTGATTGATTCTGCACCGTGCAAACGGGGCATGTATGATTTAAAATATTTAACTGCATTATATACCGCCCATAAAGGCAAACTTTTTGCCAAACCGAGCATAGCTCAATTGGCATAGGGTTGTGCCGGGGACCAAAAGGTCATGGGTTCAATCCCCGCATTAATTAAACTATCGTTGCAAAAAAAAAAAAGTTTAGTAGGATCGATTTTATAAATATTAATTTGGCCGAGACTCGACATCCCGCGCGTATAAATACGCGGTTTCCAAATTTATTCGCCATTGCCGGAGAGTTTAAATTAATTTGTTTTTGGTTGAATTTGATTTGTTTGTTTGTTTATAAATTTTTGTTCTGTTTAATTTTTTATCTCTCTTGAATTGTATTACCCGTTCCTCTCATGTGAGTGGCTTGTAGTTTATTCCAGAAATTGAGAAGGAGGAACGGAGGTTGAGAAGAGAAGGCAAAGAAGGTCGAAGGATGTTCGAAGGATTCATGAACTCTTGAGCGAGAAAAAATGGCGAACAACGAGCCGCCAAGGACTTTAAAGCAACTAGCAGCGCCAGACCTGAACCAACAACCTTTCTACATTACATATCCCATTGTCGCAGGTAATTTTGAATTGAAGTCTGGATTAATTCACCAATTACCTTCTTTTCATGGAAATGCAGGAGAGGATGCGAACAAACACTTAATGGAATTCCACTGCGTATGTGTGGGGATGAAGCCCCTAAGTGTAATGGAGGAGCAACTGAATTTGAGAGTTTTCCCCTTCACCTTGAAGGACAAGGCGAAGGATTGGCTCTATTATCTACCGTCAGGGTCCATTACCACCTGGAACGAGATGAAGAGACTTTTCTTGGAAAAGTGTTTTCCAGCTTCGCTTGCCACTACCCTGAGGAAGAGAATTTATGGGATCACCCAAGATGTCGGTGAATCGCTGCATGAGTATTGGGAAAGGCTTAGAAGATTGTGTGTCGGCTTTCCGCATCATCAGATAGCAAATCAGCTGCTAATTCAGTACTTCTACAAGGGAATGACCCCACATGAAAGGAAGATGATTGATGTTGTTGGAGGAGCTCTGATAGACAAAACCTCAGCCGAAGCAAAGCAGTTGATAGCGAATATGGCTACGAATTCGCAGCATTTTGGAGTGAGAGGTGGAGTCGGTCAAGTCCACCAGGTAAATCAATCGAGTGAAGTGAATGAGATTAAGGCTCAAGTTGTAGAGATGAACAGTTTAATTAAGAAATTTGTTGGAGGAAATATGTGCGAGCCATTGGAGGTTATGCCTCCAACCCTCTATTTTCTTCGGTCCCTTCTTGCTTGAATCGATGAAAAAAAATAAAAGAAGTCTAGTAGGCTCACTTGTTTCTCATGGGTATATGAAGAATAAATATTTTTGTTATTTTTATTTAAAAAAAAATAAAAGAAGAAAAAGACAAAAAAAATTAAAATCAAAATTACAAGATTCGTGAGAATAAAGCAAAGAATTATCGACTTTCAAAGGATTTTCTGGAATTAAACTATGGTTAGGCTTTTCAACCTCATACTCTAAAACCTGAATTTCCTCCTCCACATTAGACTCATTTTCTTTCTTTATCTCACAAACTCATCCTGACATGACTCACAAGTCTCCAACTCATCCCTACTCTCAATGTCTATGGCTTCACAATTTTTTATATTATCGACCTCATTGACATCAACACAATTTTTCTCTTGTAAAGTTATTAATGAGTCAGGACTAACTTGATATCTTATAGAATTGTATTTTGATGTAAGAGCTTCTATTTGGGTATTAAGTCTCTCTCTTGACTCACTCATGAACAAACAACTAGCTCTTTGTTCAACAATGAACTCTTGCAATAAGGTTTGATTAGCTTCCAAGACAGATTTTAAATCAATTTTGTTGGGAGAATAAAAAATTTTGTTTTGAATGCCCTCATCATTATCATAAAAATAATTTTCATAACTCATAGATTCAGAATGATAACGATCACACATATAATTCACATTGCTAGAAAATGTGTAGTTCAATGGGTATGAATCGAATGATGGTGTTGGTACTTGGGTGGTTAGAAACTCACTATCAGGCCACCCATAATTATTAAAAGCCATAAAAAAAAACAAAGAAGTAGACTTAGGCTTCCAAGTAGATGCAAACACCAATAAAAAAATTATATATAGTCACGATGTAAAGACAAAAATTCAAAGCAAAAACAATAAAAATAACAAGACAAAAAAAATAATAATAAAATAAAATAAAACTCTAAAGTAAGACCGAGTGAGTTCTCCACAATATTAGGTGAAACTAAATAATTGTCGATCCCCGACAACGGCGCCAAAAACTTGTTATGCAATTTTAGTGCAATAAAATATTGCAAGTGTACGAGTCAAGTTTTAATATAGTGTATAAAAAATACGGATATCGTCCTCAGAATTGGTTTTCTAGTTCACCTAATTACCACGATCACTCAATTTTATTTAGAGAATAAAAATAAAAGGATATGATTAAAACAAAATAAAAATAAAAACATAATATAAAATTTGGAGAACAATAAGGAGAGATATGTCCTAGGGAATTGACTTGAGCATTGACTTTACCGTTATCTCATCAAATTATTCATTCATTAAAAATTAGAATTAATTAATTTCTAGATTGTCGACAAGTTCTACCTATAGACTTGGTATTCTGGCAATAACAATATTCTTTGAAAAGTAAATTATCTATATTTCTATGGCAATTTAGACAATCCAAATATGAAGAACATAAAACTATAATTGTCACAAAACCTACAAGAATATGTCTATCTCAGGTATAAATCAGGGAAAACAATTCAGGATCATCAACAATAATCGTCTCTCGACCTCAAATCATTAATATAAAAATCATGAAAAGAATGGTCAAATCCTAGCATGCATTAAGCTCAGAAAAATTCTCACAACCAATATGAAATTGAAATACCAACTATTAATTAAGAAGAATAAGGTTCAAAGAACGATTACATCAAGGCTCAAAGTCAAGAGAGTTTAGCTAATCATGTTCAATAATTCAGAATATAAACTAAAAAAAAACTACAAATTAAAAGGGAGAGAATAAATAAAACTCGTGTCGATTTCACGTTTCCGCTGCAATCTCCACGATCCCGAGCATGTAAACATTTTGCGCTCCCAAAACCCTCTTCCAACTCTATGTAATTTCGAAATTGGGATTGACTCTCCAAATCGGCTCCTAAAAAAAGTCCAAAAAATATGTATTTATATCATATTTTAGGTAAAAATCGAATGAAAACTGTCGCAACGTTTTTGCGATGCGGAGCGGCTGACATCCTTTTATTAAACGGGGTTTTTTTACAAAAAAATAAAAAACAAAACGGAGTCGCCACCAATCATTTTGGGTGTGATTGGTCACCTAAAAAAAACGGTCTACGAAATCAAAAACAAGGTTCGGGGGTCGTTTGAGTGTAGGGAAGATGTTAGCACCCTACACATCCCGTTTAAAACGGTAGCCAAAATCAATTTATCCTAAAATATCCAACTAATTTCAAAGGTCCTTAATTTGAGAAAAGAAAAAAAACATAATTAAATTTAAAAGAACAAATGTTACAACTAATCGTTCCCTAACTTTAAAATAATGTAGGGACTTGATTTGTGAGAAAGATTAACTATTAATTTTGTCATTAATCGCCTTAATCCCATTACCGGGACTATACAGCAAAAACAAGGTTTTAAAAGATCGTTTGAGAAATCCTTTTGTTTCAAATCCAATTTGAAATCCGATTAAAACTCGAATTGAAATTAAAACTCTTTTTGCTTTGAAATCAAAAACAATTTTGAGATTTAATTTAAAACTCAATTTGAAAATCAGATTCTTTTTGTTTTGGAATGAAAACAAACTTGAAATTCAATTTAAAACTCAATTTGAAAATCAAATTCTTTTCGTTTTGCAATCAAAATAAATTTGAAATTCAATTTAAAAATCAACTTGAAAATCAAATGAAAACTTAAAAGACGGCAATTATGTAATTAGCGCATAATGGCATTTTCAAAAGAATGAGAACGAATCCTCCAAATAGGGAAATCCCTATTTATCCCGTGATTAAAAGCTTAGGATAACGAAGCTTAACGACGTCCTCAAGGTGGGAGGAACAATCCTCCACCTATCCTAGGATTCTAAATTAAGATTACCCTTGAGGTGAGAGGAAGATTCCTTCACCTCTCCCGGAATTTCAATTAAAAAACTAATTAAACAAATCTAAGAAGAAAAACACAGGAGTGGAGTGTAACGATACGCATCAAAATTAAATGGTAAACTAGGAAGATTAAATGAGAGGTATATATGACATAAACAGGGGAATATATGCATTCAAACAGTGGGATATATATCATACAAACGGTGGGGTATATATCATGCAAACAGTGGGCATATATGAACTTCAAACGATACATCAACACCCTCAACTACTCCGGTATATACTCGAATACCCAGCACAATTAACCAAACAATAGTAATATCGATCTCAAACAGCAGGTCATGCGATATATCCTAGGTATAACAAGCAGGGTATATATTGAATATGCATGGGTATATATAGATTTAACAAGCAGGGGCAGATTAGTAATTTCACTAAAAACTAAAACAAAGAAAATCAGCCTCGTTACCCACACGAAATGACGATCTTCACGCGCCACTGGTTTTCTTCTCCGAACTATCCAAGGGCAACAACTAGAGATTTTTCGTCGGAGGTTTGAGATGAAGAAGAAGACGTCGCCGCAAGCTTGTTTGCCACTGCTGTGAGGTTCACACCGGAGATCCGCTGCTGATCGTCCGATTTCGAAGTCGTCTTCACCTCGTCGTCGTTTGGTTCAACCGGAGAAAGAAGATCGCCGTTGGTCCGTCTGGCTTCACTTGGAGAAGAAATGATATCGTCGTTTGTCCGTCCGCCGTCGAGATCGAAGAAGAAGATGGGGATCGTCGTTGGTTCGTCCCAGCTTCACTGTTGGATATTTTCGTCGTGGTCCGAGCAACTTAAATCGAAGCTTAGAGGTTTTTCGTCGTTCGCCTAGGCTTGAAATCTGTTCACCATCGTTTGAAGCTACACCGGAGAAGACGAGGTGCGCCGTCGCTGGTTTGCCATGAACACCGTCGTGAAGCTTGAAGTCCGGTGCGGTCTGGTTCGAGATTGGAGATCCGTCGTTGGTTCGTCCGAAATCTCAGTCTGAAGAGAATGTCGGCGTGGTCTGCTTTGAGTTTGGAGATGAAATTCAAGCTCGCTGGAGGATGGGTTTGTCTTCGGAAATCGAAGAAACAAGATCTGCTGCCGTGAACGCCGCCGCCGTGAACACCGCCGTGAGCCACTGGAGCTCCGCCGCTGCGCCACTACCTTGAACTCGCCGGAGTTAGGTTGAAGATGGTGGAGAAGATGAAAGAGATGATGAATAGTCTTTGGAGAGAGAGAAAAATTATTTTATTTTTTTGGGATTTCCCCCATTTTTGTATTATTCCCCATTTGTCTTTTCCACCTTCTTATTTATAGCAAACCAATTAGGTCAACATCCAAATGGGCCTTAAACCCTAAACAAATGAAACCCCAAATCAAAACCCCAAATTGAAATCCTAAACTTGAAACACTAAACCAAGAAACCCTAAACTAGAATTCTGAGACCGAAACACCAAACCCTAAAACAAGAAACCCTAAACTAAAATCCTGAGACCGAGACACCAAACCCTAAAACAAGAAACCCTAAACTAGAATCTCGAGACTGAGACACCAAACCTTAAAACGAGAAACCCTAAGTTGGAATCTCGAGACCGAGACACCAAATCCTAAAACGAGAAACCTTAAGCTGGAATCCCGAGACCGAGACACTAAACCCTAAAACAAGAAACCCTAAGCGGGGATCTCGAGACTGAGACACCAAACCCTAAAACGAGAAACCCTAAACTAAAACACTAAAAAAAGAAACACTAAACCAACCTAAACTTTAAAACAAAACCTGAACGCTTCGAACGATCTAATATGGAAGACAACTTTTTGGGATTTTCTCGAAAACCTCGAAAATAACGGAAAAAAGACGAAATTAAAGAAAAACTCCAAAATACTTTAAAAAGGTGAAAAAAAACATAAAATGAGGTGAAAACCCCAAAATGATGATAAACAAGGCCAGACAAAATACACTGTCAGCAACAGATTTGGGCGGGCAATGATCAGGTGCGGCGCGCGCCCATTGAGTTTGATGCAGCTGCGGAGCTGAAATTCACGTTGCTCTAAAGGATATATATTTTATTTCGATGGATTAAACACAATAGTTTGTGCTTGGATGAGTTGGTGGAGTGTTGGAGTGGGGAATTGTTTTTGCGCGCAGTGATCCTGTGTTCGAGTCCAGGTGTTGTTTTATTTTTTTTCTATTTACTTTGTAGTGCCTAGGCGCTATGCTCTCGGGTTTTTAACCCAATTTCCTTCTTTTTTTCGCTTGGGAACTTCTATTTATTTTGTAGCGCCTAGGTGCTATGCTCTCGGGTTTTTAACCCAATTTTCTTCTTTTTGTCGCTTGGGAACTTCAAATTTCATCCAAATAGCTTAGTTTTTACCACAAACCTTCTAAATTCCCCGGTTTGCTCCAAAATGCTCGATATCTATAAAATAATGAAATATAATCGTGAAAGTACACATTTAATTCTCTAAACTAGCATAAAATAAGTCATAAAGATAGCTCATTTTGTGTGTTATCATCTACTTCGGGTAATTCTATGGAAGAAATGGTCAGGACCATTGTGACAACGACCAGTCAGTTTCAAAAGGAAGCTCGCGAGGAGCTAAACAACCATAAGGCTAAACTGCAAAATTTGAACAAGCAGTTGTCACAGATTGTCGTGTCAATTAGTAGACTAGAAAGCAAGAGCTCAGGGAAACTTCCTTCCCAAACGACTATCAACTCATGTAAAAATGTGAGTGCAATGAACTTGAGAAGCGAGAAGAAAATTCCTTCTAACAATACTATAGTGAAGGAAAAACAGAGCAGTCCTAAGAAAAAGGTTGAAGAGCTTGAACCGATGAGAAAGGGAGTCTGGTTTGACCCTCCCTTAAATTTGAAGAGCTATGTGCCCAAGGCTCCTTTCTCGAGTCGTCTATTGAATCCTGAACCAAGAGAAAATGAGAAAGGATCTGAGGAAGTTCCCTTGTCAGCGCAAGAGAGTGTTCACCAAGCATCATCTCCTAGTAGGCTAGCTAAGCCTAAGAAAATCAATGTTGATGAGGAAGTCTTGAAGACTTTCCAAAATGTGGAGGTGAACATCCCTCTTTTAGAAGCCATAAGACAAATACCGAAATATGCATAGTTTTTGAAGAACTAGTGTAGCTGCAAGAGGAAATCAAGAGTGAATGAAGAGAAAATGAAGAAGGAGAACGTCTCAGCTATGTCCCAAGGTACTTTTCTGAAAAAGTGTGAAGATGCAAGTATGTTTACATTGCCTTATGCTATAGGGGATAAATTGATTAAGCATGCAATGTTAGACCTAGGTGCTTCAATTAAAGTTATGTCTTATGTCATATTTAAAAAACTTAAGTTGAATGATATGCATGAGACTAGCGTTGTTGTGCAACTTGTCGATATATCTTACGTGCATCCCCTAGGGAAAGTTGAGGATATTTTGGTGAAAGTGAATGATTTGTTTTTTCCTGTCGATTTCTATATTCTGGATATGGATGAAAATGCATCTCATATTTCCTCTTCCATTTTGTTAGAAAACCTCTTTATGAAGATCGCTTGGGTCAAAATTGATGTGAATAAGGGAGTTCTTTATGTGGAAATTAACGGAACAATGTATGAGTTTTCAATTAATTCGTTGAAATTTGACTTGTCTTATGGGAATCTGAATTTGAATGATAATGTTGACGTTGACTGTTCTTTGTTCGAGAATGATTTTGGTTGTTTGCGGGAGGCACAAGAAGAAATTTTTTGTTTGAATGTTAACAGGTTTGAGAAGAATGGGAGAATCGATGAAGCATCTCCCAAGTTGATGGACAATGGGTGATTCGAGTCTGAGAATACAGTGAGCAATCGACTTTAAAAATTTGCGCTTCTCGGAGGCACTCGAGTTTGGACTGTTATTTTTGTTTCCTTTAGTTTATTGTTTTGAGTAGTTAAGTTGTTGAATTTTGTCTATTTGTTTTTGCTTGTTTGTTTTGGGAGAATAAGAGACTTGTTTGAATTTTGGACCTTAAATTGGAGAAAAAGATCGCGCTTCTCTTTCCACAAACCTCGCTAAGATCAGGGGAGTTTTCGTGTTCCCTATATTTGTTATTTAAATTCTTTTTTTTATGGTTGATGCATTGGGGACAATGCATTCTTTAAGGTTGTGGGTGGAGTTGGCTGTGGACTTTATGTAGTTGTCGAGCATGTGTACTCCCTGAATTTGATATGTTGTAGTCTAAATTTGCATGTTGTTCGATGAGGACAATCAAGGAAATGCTTTTAAAATCTTCGTAATTGCATATTAAGAAAAACATGAGATTGTATGTGTTAATTGAGTATATTTCAAAAAACAATATTTTTTTGTTGTCGCTCTCTTGCATCTATTGAGCACATAGCATCTTATTATGGACTTTGTAGGCTTAGGCTTCATTGATAGCCGTTGTTTCGCTCCGCCTATGCTCGACGGAGACGCTGATGTTGACGCTCTCAGGCGGCGGCCTTATCGGTTACTTCCTCGGCAGAAGCTCCTTGATCACTTCATCCTCAAGCTCGACGGCTCTGTATTTGGCGATTCCTTCACCATTTATGACTTTTTTTTCTTTCAATATTTACTTTTTTTTTCGTAAGACATGAGAAATCTGATGGAGCGCATGTAGCGCAGCGGAAGCGAGTCGGATCATTGGCACTCTAATTTCATCAATTTAGCTAAATAAGAAACATGCTCAAAGCTTTGAAATAAAAGAAAAAGAAAACAAACCTCTTGTAGTTCGAAAATTTTCTATTCCAATGCTCGAATCTCCTCACGAACCCTTTGAAGCTTCCCTCGAACTCTTCGAGAACCATCTCCGGTAGTCCCGCTATACTCGGGCCGAGCAACGGAGTGGTGGGACTTCTTTATGAAAGAAAAAGGTTGGAAGAAGAAGATGGAAAGATGAAAGTGATGAGGATTTTGTGAGAAATATCTAACACTTAGTTTTCTAATTTCTCAAGTAACATGAACTCTTCATGCTCATCCAAATATTCAAACTCTTTGAAAATTCATCAACCTCAAACCATTTGAACTTCATCCAATTTATAGGCAATTCACATGCAACAAACTCTTTGCTTAGCATGACACCTCAAATTGGATGGATTAGTCTTCAACCAAGTGTTCCAAAATTGATGAGTTTATGCATGTGGTTGGTGATTCACAATCCACTTCACAACTTGGATAAACCCACTCAACTTGGATAAATCCACTCAACTTGGATAAATCCACTTGACTTGGATAATCCCACTGGTAATATTTTGTCATTTTAAAATTAATTCATGATTAATTTTAATAAACAAAATAAATTTTAATTAACTAAACTTTTTAATTAATTAATATTATTATTTAATTCAATATCAAATATTAATTAAATAATAAGACTAATCCCGGTTTCTTAAACCGAATCATCACACATGAATCCCAATTCATGTTTTAGACCGATCCCATATTTAAATCATATTTAAATATGTCCATTATTCTTCCAAAAATTAATTTGAATAAATTTAAATTCTTTTTCTCTTATATTGTTACACAGCTTAATTCGAGCTAGCCAGGAGAACCTAAAGAACCTACAGATCATGAGCTTCAACGATACGAGATTAACCGACTAAACTCTTTAGCCAAGCTAACCAACATTCGTTAACCCCCGGAGACTCCACTAAAGTCCAAGGGTTGCACTCTCCTCACCGTAGATATATTTTTGTCCTCTTGATATAACCATCATCAGTAAGTCGATCCTTCACAAGTTGTTCGTAGTTACAGCTGGGTCAAAATAACCGTTTTACCCCCGTAATTACATCTTGTTCCTTAAGTACCACTGATCCTCTAATGAACTATTGATTTGTGGTCCAACCACCAAACCGATTGGTATGTGATCTCATCATTATACCAAGTCCCTCTTGGGCCAATGAGAAGGTAGGATCCCTAGTTCTAGACCCGGAGTTAGCACTTAAGGGAACAACCTCTCTACTAATCCCTCAAGGCGGGTAGGAGTGAATTCCATCTCGCAGGACTATGTTCCCAGCTACCTACCCGGTCTTATCCCCAAGATGGTAGGCTTATTGAGTCGGCGATCTCGGGCCACTCTCACCCAAGTCAAAGGATAAGCCCGAATAAACAGGAGTTCATAGCGTGCTCAGGATTCAGATCGAGTTACCTAGGTCATCATATGAAAAAAATCGATCTTTACAGTAAACGGAGTTATAAAGCAAGAGCGACTTGTTTCGCGGTGCACAGTCTTATGCAAACTCATTGCATAAGACGCCCCCATTCGCATGTCTCTACATGAACGATTTCAGATCACATCGTTTGTACTATACAAAGTGGGTTGCGTCCAATAGTGTCCCCAGGATAAGGTACCCAACCTTATCCCTATACTATAGACCGTTCTAGTTATTACTTGAACTTGATCCACAATCATGTCACACATGAAGTTCAAGTATACAACCTATAGTCATGGGTTCTTTGTTTATTGGAGTTAGGTTAAAAGTAAACACAATTCACTTTATTCAATAACAACTTTACTGAATAAATCTCAATAACAACTTTATTGTACAATATAATATACATTCAGTATACAAACCACGAGTTTTAGGACATAAAACCCAACAAAATCTTACTTAGATGAAGTTCCGTTTTCGCTTCGAAATTTGCTATCGATTTGCTTTTTCGTTGGTTGAGATGAAAGATGAAGAATCGGCTTATAGATAACTTGCTTAAGAGATTAGAAAGAAGTAGTTTCCTGAGAATACCATACGAAAATCGTTTAAATACAGTGGCTAATTAAAGTGTAGTGGCTGATGGCGACTATGGCTAAGAAAATTGTAACACTCTTTCTTTGGCTTTTCTCATCTCATTTTTTTTCCCTAAAAATCAATTTGTGTCTGATGTAGACCAATGTTTTAAAAAGCGTTTGAGGCGAGGCAGCAACATTTAGCCTCAAGGCTCACGTCTTGAACATATAAAAAGAGGCTTACGCCTCTGTTGGGAGAGGCGTAAGGCTCAATGTGAACGCCTTTGAGGCTATAAGTGGGGGTGTACAAAAAACCCACAAACTGCCAAACCCAACCCAACTTTTCGGGTTGGGTTGGGTTTTTTTTTTATATGGGTTGGGTTAGGTTTGATATTTAAAAAATCGAATTTTCGGGTCGGTTCGCGGGTTGAACCAAATTTGGCTCGGTTCAACCCGAACCGACCCGGATTAGCTAAATTAAAAAAAAAAATTATATATAATCTTGAATTTAGATTTTAGGGTTCCTTTATTTTGAAGCAAGCACAGGCGCAGCCCCCTCCCTATCGAGCTCCCCCTATGCTCTCTCTCACTCTCAGTCTCTCTCGAGCTCCCCCTTCGACCTCCGCCTAATCTCGTCGTCGCTCTCTCTCTCTTAGTCTTTCTCTTGAGCTCCCCCTCCGGCCTCTGCCTCGTCCCGCCGTCGTTCCCTCTGTCTCACTCTCGGTCTCTCTCTCTCGAGCTCCGCCTCGTCCCGCCGTTGTTCCCTCTCTCTCACTTTCAGTCTCTCTCTCGAGCTCCCCCTCCGGCCTCCACCTCGTCCGCCACCATTCCTATGTATATTTTAATCATCGTCGTTTCTCTAGATGCGTTTGAATTCTAAAGTTCTCCCTCAATTTTCTTGCTTTTTCTTTATAATCTGATGCCCAGGTACTTTAGCTTGTTATGATTCTGTTTTATTTGATTTGAGTTTTTCTTCATTTCATTATAGATGTTGATTTTGGATTTTCTTTCTTTTGATCTTGTAGGGGGAGAAAATAATTGATATTGAAGATAGTGGCAATGTTCATCTTATTGATGGCCAACCTTTTCAGATCAGCATCTTTCCACATCAATTTTTGAGGTGAAAACTGCTGAGATGTTTCCAAAAAAAAAAAAAAAAAAAACTTCAATCTCACAGCATGATTTGGCTAGCAAATAAGGAAAATGGCAGCTGCCCTTCAATTGAATGTACAGGAAATTCTTTGTAGATTTTGTGGTATTTTTGCTATGTTCATTAAGTAGTTTGTTTAGAAAGATCTAATTGGTCAGCTGCTTAGTGGGTAGCAAAAACTAGTTATAGTTTTAATTTTATACCATTTTCCTTGATCTTTTACATTTCACTTGAGATTGTGTTCTTGGGTTTGATTTCTGGTTCCAAATAAGTTATGACTTGAAATTGAAACAAGTAATCAAAAGAGTTGGCCACAGTCAATTTTTAAATGATTTGGATCTGAAATGGCGATTTTTCGCATCAGGCTATAAGGAGTTTACTAATGTCTACTGGGTTTGACTATTCTTAGTTTAAAATGCCAACCCGCCAACCCAACCCGAAAATTGAAGGGTTGGGTTGGGTTGACTGAAATGTTGGGTTGGGAATTCTCCACCCCAAAATTTTCGAGTTGGGTTGAAAAATCCTCAAACCCAACCCAACACATGTACACCCCTAGCTATAAGGCGTAAGCCTCATGTCTTCTGTTTTTTTTTTTTAATAATACTTGTGTCTTGTGCTTAATAGTGGTGGTAGGTCATGTTCTTCAAGTGATGCATTTAATTTAGTGCTTGTCTTCAAATTAAATTTTAGTTTTATTATTTTTCCTTTATTTACCTTTGTTTTATTTTTGTTTGTTTTATTTTGGTTTTCTTTGTCCTCAGAATGACAAAATATTATTCTTTTTCCTTTCTTTTAACTTAATTTGAATTTCTTTTATTTTCTTTTTTTATCTATTCAACTTTCATTTCATTTCAATTTCTTCGTTCTTACTTACATGTACAAGGATGTGATGGAGCAATATACGCAGCGGAAGCGATTTTGGACCGGTGATACTCTAATTTCATCAATTTAACACATAGAAAACATGCTCGAAAAACGGAAATAAGAAAATTTAGAAAACATATCCTTGAAGTTCTAAATTTCTTCGAGTTCCGTCGGCCGATCCTCGTCCCGAACTCTTCTGGCTTCTTCTCACGAACGCTGCGAGGACCACCCGAGGTAGTCCCGCTATCCTCGGCGCCGTGCAACGGAGTTGTGAGACTCCGAAAAGAAGAGAAAAAGAAGAGAAATAAAAGGAGATGATGAAGATGGAGAGGCAAACAGAGGCAATTTTTTAAGTTTTTAAAACTTCACAAGGTTTAAAACCTCTGCCCAAAAACTAATCTGTGAACCTCATCCAAAAACAAGATGAAGTTTTTTTTTTAAAATGACAACCCCAAAGTCTCTTATCTCTTTGGCCATACGTTACATATATATATATATATATATATATAGGGCTGGTTGCACAAATAGCAATCAGGCCCAAACTAATTGCAAAATTAGCAAACTTTAAAATGTTTTGCAAATATGGCACAAAGACCCGTTTCTATCACTGATAGACTTTATTATATCACTGATAGACTTCTATCAGTGATAGACTATTATCTCTGATAGACTATTATCACTGACAAAAATCTATAAAAAGCTGAGGTGATCAGCGATAGACTTCTATCAGTCATAAGATATCAGCGATAGAAATTGCTATATCCGCAAAATTTTTAAAAACATGCTATATTTGCAAACAATAAGTCTTAAATTGTCATTTACTACAATTTCCCATATATATATATATATATTTAATTATTATTATTATTAAAAATAATAATACAAATTTTATTTATTAAACTTTTTAATAAATAACATGTATATATATATATATATATTTATTAATTAAACTTTTTAATTAATAAATATTATTTAATTGAATATCAAATATTAATTAAATAATATAACTAAACCCGATTTTTTCGAAAAACCGATTTTTTTTCACATGAATCTTATTCATGTAATAGGCATACCCAAATCATATTTAAATATGTCCATCGTCCTTCCATAAACCGAATTTGAACAATTCAAATTCTTTTTATTTTTATTTTCTCTTATACTGTTACACGACGTTATCTGAGCTAGCCAAGAGAACCTAAAGGACCTACAGATCATGAGCTCCAATGATACGAGATTATCCGGTGAAAACTCTTTTAACCAAACTAATCAACATTCGTTAACCCCCGGAGACTCCACTATAGTCTGAGGGTTGCACTCTCCTCACTGTAGATATATTATGTCCTCTGATATAACCGTCACGGGCAAGTCGACCCTTCACAGGTTGTTCGTAATCACAGTTGGGCCATTTAAACCGTTTAACCCATGTATTACGTCTTGTTCCTTAAGTACCACTGACACCTCTAATGAACAATAAATCAGTGGTCCAACCAACAGATCAGTTAACCCTCTCATCTTATGAGAGTGTGAGCGCTCATTATTCAAGCCTCGGAGTCAGCTATTAAGGGAACAACCTATCTACTAACCCTAAAGAGCGGGTTAGGAGTGAACTCCATCTTACTACATTATGTCCCCAGCTACCTATTGGACTTTATCCCTGAGATGATAAGTTATTGAGTCGGTGATAACGGACCACTCTCACCCATACAAGTCTAAGGATACTGTCTAATAAGTAGGAGTTCATAGTAAGCTCAGGATTAAGATCAAGTTAACTAGGCCATCAAATGAAAATGTCGGTCTCATCAGTAAACGGTGTTATAAAGAGAGAGAGCGACATATTTCGCGGTTCGGTCTTATGCAAAATCTTTGCACAGGATGCCCTCACTCGCACATCTCCATGTGAAACGATTCGGATCACATCGTTTTATACAATACAAAGTGAGCCGCATCCAATAGTGTTACCAGGATATGGTACCCAGCCTTATCCGTATACTATAGACAATTTTGACTGACTACTTGAGCCTGATCCACAATCATGTCATACATGAGGCTCAAGTACTCATATTCAACCATGGGTGTTGGTCATTGGTATAGGTTAACCTAAACACGTTTCACTTTATTCCAGTAAACTCTTTTACAGAATAAAACTAATAACTCTTTATTCTAAATAGAATATTTACAAACATAATAGTTTACAAACCACGAGTTTTAGGACATAAAACCCAACAGGATGGTGTGTTTACCTTGTCTTTCTTTCTCAGCATGTTTCTCTGCAAGGTACTTCGGGCAATTGCGCTTCCAATGCCCATCTACACCACAATGGAAACATTTTCCTTTGTTTGTAGATTTTACCTTGGTCACAACAAAGGCTTTACCCTTCCTTCTACCTCTCTTATTCTTTTGAATACTCTTATTAAGAGAAGAAGTAGGTTCAGACTTATTCCTTGAAGACGACCCCTTTATGGAATTTCTTTGAAGTCACAACATTTGCCTCATTCTCTTTTCCTTTGGAGGTGTGCAGAGACTGATAAGTCTGAAGCTCGTAGAGGAGAGAGGTCAAGTTATATTCTATCTTGTTCATCATCATATTGGTTTTGAACTGTAGGAAACTCTTCAGAAGAGATTCCATGATAAAAGTAACTTGACTTATCTCATCAATTGAAGCTTCGTTTACTTCCGCCACATTGAAGTGGACCATCATGTTAAGGACATGTTCCCTAACAGAGGCTCCCTCCTCCATGCGAGAGTTGTAAACGAACTTGAAGGCTTCATGACGAAGTGATGAGGACGGTTGTCCAAACATCGCTTGTAATGAAGACATGATTTCCTTAGCGGAAACCATAACCTCATGCTTCTTAGACAAAACATCAAATATGTTTGCTAAGATATAGACTCAGGCTTTATCATTAGCCTTTGTCCATCTATCATATGCTTCTCAAACTATTCGAGTTGCATTCGATCTAGGAGGGGAGGAAAATCCTCCGTTAAGACAAACCTTAGGTCATCGAGAACCAAAAACGTATTCAAGTTCGATTTCCAGGTTGCGTAATTCTCGCCGGTTAACTTGTCGGAAGCTAAAGATGAACGAAAGAGCTTGACATGCTTAAAAAGAATGTAAATCTATTAGTGAAACGGTTTTAACCTATTTAAACCAATCATGTCAGTGTGACCCTCCATTTTTAGAATTCATAGGACGGCCCCAACAGTGCAACCGTAGGGAATGTCAGTGTTGGGAATGTCCCTATGTTTCTTTATCCATAAATGGTGATTGAGATGTTCCGACTCCCATGAAATGGCCCTCCGTTTGAATGGTGCCCCTAGGGCAGCCTGCAAGCAGAACATGGGAATCTCACGGTTCAATCCAATGAAGAAGACCATAGGATGTACTCACGTACTTTCTTCTCCCACTTACTATAAATACTTTCTTCATTCACCTTGCTATTGAAAGATGCAAATACCATTCGTGGAGGGAATGCTCTATTGACATCACGAGGTCGAGCATAATTCTCACGTTGTGAACTTCACGGAGAGCATAGCAGGAGAGGGATATATCATATATTCCTTCTCAACACATCTACTAAGTATTTTAGACGGTTTTTAGGGTAAATTACTCAGGCTTTATCCGGTTAAGAAAATAAAACCTTAGTCTAAGCAAACTTTTTACCTAAGAAGTCTAGGTTATAAACACTTTACAAACCTCACACCTCTCACGCGTGCTCATAAAGCCAGGTTAACTTTACTCAAGTACCATTTCGTCCCCAGGTAGGAGGTGTTCCGTCAATTCAAGATCCTCCAACCTTAGACAAGATTTCACCGGGTGAGTTTCTTGTAACCTTAGCATTTACAAGATATCGACCTATTCATCTAATGAAAGAGATCGAATCATTTAACCCTAAATGAACATGCTCTTTATCTTTGTTATAGATTTTAAAAGTCTATGCTAATTTTACAACGTTTTGCAAAAGTTAAGACTTTCTACAACAAACACCTACATGCTTCTCAAACATGCAACACTAAGGCATGATAAATTGGATGTTTAACTTTATAATCAATATAACAATTATATCAATTATACTCTTAAACATACAACTCTTAATTCATAAATCAATATAACATTTATATCAATTCTCATGAATTAAGCATGCATCCTATACATTATAACAATTACAACATACTTAATGCATGCAACATGCTACCTAAGGTGAGATTTGAAATCTACATGGCATACTTTATGCACAAGCAAGGGCTTTAATTTAAACCATACATCTCATGCATCACATAAATTAAACACACTAAAGTGATTCAGTTTTTGGCATCAAGCAAGCAATACTAATTATTACAAGCTTGTTTCACCCCAAGCTAGGTTTCTTGAAGCACTTTCGAACTCTTCGAACAACTTCAAGCTTTTAGCTCATTTGCTCCTTCTTCTCTTCGGCTTTGCAACAACCTAAAAACTCTAAAGACTCACGAATTATAGACTCCAAGCCAAACATTAAGCCTTTAACAGACATAGGCTATTTACAAACCGAAATTAAATAACAAAAGAAAAGAAGATGCCATAAACCGAGAACACTTCAGCCACCCAAGACAAGAAATCAACACAACCCACCTAGGACTCAATTTGTAGCAAATTGAGAGCTTACAGCATGCTCTGATACCAATTGATGGAACTAAGGTCCTAAAACAACCAGAGGCGCAGCGGAAAGAAGCCTAAACTGGTTGAGGATCTTCAACAATCAATAAGCAACAAACGGGAGAGAGAAAAATAACTATCACATAATATAATTTCTCTCTCGAGTACCACCGGTAAATACCAGACCGGCCGATAAAGGGGACCGGTAAAAGTCAATCGGTAAAGGTTGACCGATAAGGCATGACCGGTAAGCTTCACGAGCTTCGACTGGTAAAACCATACGAATAAATCAGTACTGCTAAATCGACACCGGTAAATTCGTATCGGTAAAACCAGACCGATAAGCTACCACCGGTAAACTGGTTCGGTAAGCTTCACTAAGCTTACACTGGTAAATAGGTACTGGTAAGCTGTTACCTCTCCAAAAGTGCATTATTTAGGGCCTTAATTACCTAAAAATCATGGAAATTCTTGAGTGTTTTTGTTAGAAGTTAGCTTAATGTGTGCTTAAAAGTGAGAATTTGAGAAATGATGCTAATTTAAGGCTTATTTGGAAAAGGAACGAAAAATGATGCAAAATGGTGAAAAATGGTGAAAAACGAGCTAAATTGTACATTGCAGGTGCATTGCGGAAATATTGCGGCCCTCGCAATAAAACCGCAATGCCAGTCTTTTCTGCTGCATTTTTCCAGCCGTCAGTCTTCGTTGTTGCGATTTTCCAGCCGCCTAACTTCTCTACTGCTGCCGCGTGGGAGGTTGTTACTCCAGAATGGATGGAGATCCGCAGCTGAAGGTACCTGTAGAGGCTATAAAAGGAGCCGAATGACGATGAAAAACACAATCAATCAATCTGGAAGTGAGGAGTGCCCGATCGTGAAGAAATCTGCAGACAAAACTTCTCCCCCGTTTGTTGGATCGAAGAAACAAGCCCTTGGCGTCGATAATTCGAGAGGAAGAAGAGAAGATCCCTCTTCTCTTCTGATTGAAATTATCCCCAAGATCAGCTAATCTTCCCCTTCATCTGAGGCGTCTTGCGACTTGGAGGATCCTTACACATCTTACTGCTTTCTTTACTGCTTTCTAAACTACTTGCTGTCTATTTGACATACTGTTTTGAATTCATTTACTACTGTCTACGTTGTTCATTGTTTTCGGATCGACGCACGCTTTGTTTACTATTGTTATGCACTTTGCCTCTTTAAGAGTAATCAATTAGTTTTGCTGAGTTCTTCGTCTTATCATTTCTTAATCAATTAGTTTTACTGAGTTCTCCATTCTATGCTTAATCAATCTATCTCCTTTAGTTCTTCGCACACCTTGAGTAACTAATTCAATAGAGGTTTGCTAAGGGTGAATCTATAGGATAAAAGTATGTGAATTCAGCATGTAAAGTAGCATGAATGCATTGAATGTATGTGATCTTCATCCCATGGGCGATTTCGACTGGCCATCCATTTTGTCTAAAGAATTCCTAACCTCTGGAAGGAGTAAGAATTTAGAGTCATCCATTCATGTTAGCCTTTCATGGTAACCAGAGAGTGGCCTAGGAATAGGCATTCTCCTAGCACGTTTGTTAGCATGTGTGTATAAATAGGTCTTAAGTCTTGCTTGGATATGAGTAAACTAAAGATCTAATGCATGTAATCGAAAGATGCATGAGACCTAGCTAAGACGATGCATGATATGTTAAGTTGCTGCTGAATGAACATAGTTAACTGCCTATAGAGGACTCTTAAGCCGACCTTGCTATCTTACTTTAGTTTTTAAATCGTTGCGAATTTATTGCGAGATTATTGCGAGAGCCGCAATAACCATTTCTGCCTTTGCCTTAGTCTTTTTCAGTAGCTTTTAATCCATTGCGAAATCATTGCGAAAAGATTGCGAGATCCGCAATCCTACTTTTCCACATTATAACTTTACCTCTTTGCTTGCTTTGCATTTATGTTTACATTCTTCTTGCATTTTTTATACTTTCGCTCATCAACCCAAAATCTATCCAATTTAAGTTACCTTATCTAATCTAACACACCAAATCGCTAGTCACTAAACTTAATCTCTGTGGGAAAACGAATTAAATTATACTTATCACTTGCTGCAGACCATGTATACTTGCATGATCTAAGTGCTCTTTACACCCTTAAATTACATACACACTGAGCACGCAACATAAGCTTACACAAATAAACCTAAACCGGTTAGCTTCCACTGGTAAACCGATTCGGTAAACTTCATAAGTTTACACCGGTAAACCAGTGGACCGGTAACTATTACCGGTCTGTGTTGGGTTTTATGTCCTAAAACTCGTGGTTTGTAAACTTAATGTATATTTTATTTTGCAATAAAGTTGTTATTGAGATTTATTTAGTAAACTTGTTATTGAATAAAGTGAATTGTGTTTACTTTTAACCTAACTCAAATAAACAAAGAACCCATGGTTATAGGTTGTATACTTGAACTTCATGTGTGACATAATTGTGGATCAAGTTCAAGTAATAGCCAGAACGGTCTATAGTATAGGGATAAGGCTGGGTACCTTATCCTGGGGACACTATTGGACGCGGCCCGCTTTGCATAGTACAAACGATGTGATCCGAAATCGTTCATGTGGAGACATGCGAGTGGGGGCATCATGTGCAATGAGTTTGCATAAGACTGAACCGCGAAACAAGTCGCTCTTTCTTTATAACTTTGTTTACTGTAAATACCGACTTTTTCATATGATGACCTAGGTAACTCGATCTGAATCATGAGCACACTTTGCACTCATATTTATTTGGGCTTATCCTTTGACTTGTATGGGTGAGAGTGGCCCGAGATCGCCAACTCAATAAGCCTACCATCTTGGGGATAAGACCGGGTAGGTAGCTGGGAACATAGTCCTGTGAGATGGAATTCACCTACCCGCCTTGAGGGATTAGTAGAGAGGTTGTTCCCTTAAGTGTTGACTCCGGGTCTTGAACTAGGGATCCCACCCTCTCATTGGCCCGAGAGGGACTTGGTACAGTGATGAGATCACATACCAATCGGTTTGGTGGTTGGACCACAAACCAATAGTTCAATAGAGGATTAGTGGGACTTAAGGAACAAGATGTAATTACGGGGTAAAACGGTTATTTTGACCCAACTGTAATTGCGAACGACTTGTGAAGGATCGACTTACTGATGATGGTTATATCAAGAGGACAGAAATATATTTACAGTGAGGAGAGTGCAACCCTTGGACTTTAGTGGAGTTTCCGGGGGTTAACGAATGATGGTTAGCTTGGCTAAAGAGTTTGGCCAGTTAACCTCGTATCGTTGGAGCTCATGATCTGTAGGTTTTTTAGGTTCTCCTGGCTAGCTCGGATTAAGCCGTGTAACAATATGAGAGAATTGTTTTTTGAATTTATTCAAATTCAGTTTTGGAAAAATGATCGACATATTTAAATATGGGATCGGTCTAAAACATGAATAAGGATTCACGTGTGATGATTCGGTTTAAGAAATCGGGATTAGTCTTATTATTTAATTAATATTTGATATTGAATTAAATAATAATATTAATTAATTAAAAAGTTTAATTAATTACAATTTATTTTGTTTATTAAAATTAATTATGAATTAATTTTAAAATGACAAAATATTACAAGTGGGATTATCCAAGTTGAATGGATTTATCAAGTTGAGTGGGTTTATCCAACTTGTGGAGTGAATTGTGAATCATAAACCACATGCATAAACTCATCAATTGTGGAACACTTGGTTGAAGACTAATCCATCCAATTTGAGTGTCATGCTAAGCAAAGGGTTTGTTGCATGTGGATGACCTATAAATTGGATGAAATTCAAATGTTTTGAGGTTGATGAATTTTCAAAGAGTTTGAATATTTAGATGAGGGTTGATGAAGAGTTCATGTTACTTGAGAATTTAGAAATCTAAGTATTAGATATTTCTCACAAAACCCTCATCACATTCACCTTCACATCTTCATCTTCCAAAGTTTTTCTCTTGTAAAGGAGTCTCACCACTCCGTTACTCGGCCCGAGGATAACGGGACTACCGGAGGTGGTTCTTGAAGAGTTCGAGAGAAGCTTCGAAGGGTTCGTGAGGAGATTCGAGCATCAGGATTAGAAGTTTTTCGAACTACAAGAGGTTTGTATTCTTATTCTTTTATTTCCAACTTTTGAGCATGTTTCTTGTTTAGCTAAATTGATGAAGTTAGAGTGCCAATGATCTGACTCGCTTCCGCAGCGCTACATGCGCTCCATCAGTCTACTGCTTCGGTAAATCATTTACCAGTAAACTCGACCGGTAAATATCGACCGAAGAGCGAACGCCAAACGCTATCTCATAACGTTGGCCAAGCCACCGGTAAGCTTTATCGATAAATTTATCATAATGCTTGAAAACACCAAAAAACGTACCTTTTTTGGATTTGTCTTCTCGTCTCCACAGCAACCACCTCTGCAAAATCCTATGAAGCTCAGTCTGATCACGAGCAAAGCGAGGACCACCCTTAGAGGAGTATCGGGTATCCTCGGGCTTAGTAGCGGAGTTGTGGGACTCTTTTGAGCAAGGGGGCTTTGGCTAGAGGTTGGGAATGAAGAAGAAGGTGTTGATATGAATGAAAAAGGAAGATGAAGTTCAGTTTGAACTTGATGAACAATTCATCTTCTTCAAACTTTCATCTCTCCAAATCTCATAAATCTTCAACAATTGAAGAACAAAATGAGGGAGGAAGAATGAACCTTTCACTTGTTCAAATCTTCAAAAGATTTCCCTCAAGCTTTGCACCAAAACTTCAGAATCTTCTTCAAGCTTTCTTCAACCATTGAAGAACACCCAAGGAGAGGGAGAGAGAGAAAATTTCTGCAGAGTTTTCTCACGCAAGAGAAAAACTCAGCTCAACCTTGCTCCAAGCAAAAAATGCTTACTCATTAAACATAGATTAATCAAAGAGAGAGAGGTATCAAACATGCAATGCATGTTTAAACCCACTAACATACATATAATATTATTTTAATATTTATTATAAAATTAATTCAAAATTAATTTATAAACAAATATTTAATTAAAAAAAATATATAATTAATTAAACTTTTTAATTCATTCTTTTATTATTTAATATAATATCAAATATTAATTAAATAATAAGATTAATCCCGATTTTCTGAAAACCAACTTTTTCGCATATGAATCCATATTCATATTTTCTTTCGAGCACATATTTAAATAATATTTAAGTATGTCCAACCTCGTTCTCAAAACCGAATTTGGATTTCTCCAAATGATTTCATTTGCATTGCTACACCGTTTTATCCGAGCTAACCAGGAGAACCTAAAGGACCTACAGATCATGAGCTTCTACGATCCAAGATTACCCAATTAAACTCTTTTAATCGACCTAATCAACATTCGTAAACCCCCAAAGACTTCACTATAGTCCAGGGGCTGAACTCTCCTCACTGTAGATATATTATGTCCTCTTGATATAACCATCATAGGTGAGTCGATCCTTCACAAGTCGTTCGTAATCACAGCGGGTCATTTATATCGTTTAACCCCTGGATTACATCTTGTTTCTTAAGTACCACCGACACCTCTAATGAACAATTGATTTGTGGTCCAACCAGCAAATCAGATCCCACTCTGGCCAAGGAGAGGGTGGGCCCTTGTTCAAGACCCAGAGTCAGCTATTAAGGGAACAACCTCTTTACTAACCCTTAAGCGGGTATGAGTGGATTTTGTCTTGCGGTACTATGTCCCTAACTACCTATTCGAGTTTATCCCCAAGCTGGTAGGCTTATTAAGTCGGCGATCTGGCCACTATCACCCGTACAAGTCAAAGGATACTCTCGAATAAACACGAGTTCATAGCGAGCTCAGGATTGAGATCGAGTTACCTATGTCATCATATGAAAAAGTCGGTCTCTTCAGCAACGGTGTTATAAAGAGAGAGTGCAACTTGTTTTCGCGGTTTAGTCTTATGCAAACTCATTGCACATGACGCCCTCACTCGCACATCACCATGTGAAACGATTAGGATCACATCATTTCGTACAATACAAAGCGAGTCGCATCCAATAGTGTTACCAGGATAAGGTACCCAGTCTTATCCATATACTATAGACCGTTTTGGCTGTATACTTGAACTTGGTCCACATTCATGTCATACATGAAGCTCAAGTATTCAAACTTCGTCATGGGTGTTTGTTATTTGTACAGATTAATGCAAACACGTTTCACTTTATTCAATAACACTTTACTCAATAAAACTCAATAACACTTTATTGCTAAATAGATAGATTACAAACTCAACTGTTAACAAACTACGAGTTTTAGGACATAAAACCCAACATAAATTTTATTAATGGTGATTTTGAAAAGAAAATCAAGGATTAAGAAATTTCAATAATAGTGATTTTGAAGTTAATTAAAAAAAATCAATATCTATTAATTAAAAAAAAGGTCAACCCGCCAACCCGAAAATTGAAGGGTTGGGTTGGGTTGGGTTGACTGAAATGTTGGGTTGGGTTGGGTTGGAGGGTTTTTCAACCCAACCCGAAACAATTGTCTACTATAGTCTTTAATTAGCTTGCAAATGCAATAAAAGAAATCAATTGGCTACTATTTTTGTTTATTATTTCCAATCCTTTTTCATCTATTATGTTATAGGATAAATATCTCCAAAAGGTTCATTTATATACAATGAATATTATAAATTGCAACTAATAATAATAAAATAATTATTAATTAATTACGAGGCTTTAGGGCATAAATCCCAACAATCTCCCACTTGCACTAAAACATGCGAGACATGTATCCTAGGAAATGCTCTACACCCAACATGTTCTCCCACTTGCCCTAGTGAAGGTGAGACATGTCTTATAATCCTACACATTCGAAGTGACTCTCAAACACTTTAGTCGCGAAAGTCTTTTTATATAGATCAAAACGACTGTAATTTAAAAGTCATCTTGATCCTACCACGATGCTTTCTCTCTCAGTAGGATACCATATATATTGATATTATCCAAGTTTCTTAAGTTTAGTCATTACATAAAAAGTGATAGGCTTAACTATATCTGAAACATCTTTCAAACCTATAGGAAATTATTTGAGCTATACAAGTTTTTTGCTTCATAAGCATGAACATTTAACTTGCATACCATGCTCCCAATTTAGGGTAAACATAAATTTCCACAAATCTTTGTTAAAGCCAATGCATCTCGTAAGGATCAAATCTTTAACCCCATACACAAAAATATAATTTCTCATTTAATTCATAGATATTTTGAGTTTTTTTTTTAAATTTTTCATGCAATGGTCATACCATTGGGTTAACTAATATATACTAACCAATTTTACTGTATATCAAACTTTATATCTCATGTTTACACTAGATTGTCTCTCACTCAAACGTAGATAGTTAATCTTATGTTCTAACCATTTTGAGGTGTCTGAGGATACTATTTCTTAGACAAGATAAACTTCATGTAGGAATGATACATTATCATTTTTGAAGTACTACATCATATACTTGACAACAATTTTGTCAATATAAGATGTGTGAGACATAGATAACATTTTGTCCTCGAAATTCCTATTTATCGAGCATACCAAGTAATTTAAATCACATTTAGAATTGGTTAGGTAGTCAACATTTTATGTTGGATTAAAATCTTACATCATTCATAATGATTAATATGCCATCCACATAAAATATGAGAAAACTCCATTAAACAATTAATGATTTTCTTGTCTATACAAGATCATTAATATTTATTCAAAGTCATAGTTTTTTATACTTCTATCAACCTTAGATTAAAAAAATCTAGTGATCAAATTCATTTCATAAATGAACCTTTACTACTCGCAAACCTTTTGCTTTTGATTTTTTAAAATGAACTCATGTAATTGATTTGTAAATGCATTCTTTAAGATTTCTTAAACCTTCACTTGACATATCTCATATGCAACTATGAATTAGGGAATGCTTATAAACTCTAGTATGACAACAAATGAGAAAGATTACTCATTGTTTACTTTCTCCCACTATATTTGTCATTAGTCTTATTTTGATCGTATGTACCTTCTTATTTACAAATCTTTTACTTTTGTATATATATTCAAAACCTATCGATTTTACCCCATCACGAATATCTACAAGTTCTAGATAAAGATGCGTACTATACTCTATCTCGAGATTTATGACTTCGGTCTACTAGTCTTTGTCATTGACCCTCATTTCTACTCTAAGGTCAAGAAGCCCTACATTTTGTCATCTAATACGACAACTTAGGCTTCATACAAGCTTTTGTAACAGTCGGGTTATCTCATAACTCTCCCACTACGATGAGACTTATCCAATTCATGATTAGGATCCATTTGACTATCAATATAATTAAATTGTTAACAATTTTTATTAACTATTTAGTAGCTTCACTTGGAACCAACTTGTCAACACTATTGAACATATTCAAGTCTTTTCAGGATAGTTTCAGCATGTATGCTTAAAATTCCCAAAACCTAAAAGGTTGTAAACTAACTTTACTGCTCTTCTATAATCTCAAAGTTGTTTACTTTTAGAGGGAATCATGTTCACTATACAATCTCTATTGTATATCCTAACAAGAGTCTGATAATAATGATGTGTAATAAGTTATTATTCTGACCATGTCTAACAAAACATTGTTTCTCCTTTTGCAACATAATTTCACACAATTGTATTTTATGCTAGAGTTGGGATAAAATCTCATTTTCTATCAATTAGTCTTAGTACGTAAGGTTTCTGCCCTTTTCACTATGATCTGATCATAGTATCTTGATAGATTTACCTAATTGATCTTCAACTTGAGTCTTATATTCCTTGAACTTTTCAAAATATTTAGATTTATGTTGCATTAGGTAAAGATACCTACCTATTCCTTGAATAATCATCAGATATAGTGATGAAATATTCATGAGTGTTTTTTGGCCTTGTAGGCTTGACCTTGTAGGCTTTTCCAATAAAGACATATATCTTGCAGGAAGAGGTCTTAAGACATATAAAGTAATTAACTCTAACATTTAGAGAATCGCCTCTTTATTAGTCTTTTTTATTAAAATTGATTTGAATAAATCTTAAGTGCCAAAGATAAGTATCATCCTTTAGGAGAATATAATTTGTCTTTATATTATGGATTCTATAATCCTGAATATCTCAATATTGTGTAATATTTTATATGTTAACAATTTAACACATACAAATTTTTATTATTTTTATCTAAACTTTTCAAACATTTTTGAAAATAAAGACTCTAGTACTAAAATATTCATACCAAATGAATCTTTTATTAGTAATAAAGTTAGAGAAATTGAATTTCTCTCATGGCACTAAAAACCCCATAATCAACATCAAGCAACAATTATTATTTAGTGACATCTTAATGTCTCCGACTACACCAACTGAGATGAGTTTTCTGGTGCCAACATATACATTATTAAGTATTTTTCAAGAATAACATATAAAATGTACTGAAGAACAAATTTTGATAGTGAATCTGAATCTACTATCTAGTTAATAATACTTATTTTCCACCCACTACTAGAAATATGAGAATAAATTATAGAAGGAGAAAGCCAAGTTTAGGGAAGAGATGAAAAAAATTGTCATCTTCAGTTTGTAGCATGTTTTTAGGGGGAAAAACCGAGTTTTTCAAATTTTTGAAACTTAACGACAATTTTGTAATGCCGACAATCGATGACAGTTTTACAAAGTTCTGAATCGTTTACATTTATTAAGTATCATAAATTTATTTGTTTTCGTGCTTATACGTTTTATTTATTTATTTATAATTAAAATAAAATAGAAACTCAAAATAGCTAAAAAAAAAAAAAAAAAAAAAGGTTGGTTGCACAAAGAGCCACCAGGCCTAAAATAATTGCAAATTTAGCAAAGTTTAAAATCTTTTGCAAATATAGCAAAAAATCAGTGGCTATCAGCCATAGACCATAGGATATAAATTGCCAGAATTTCTTTTTAAAAATACTATATTTTTAATTATTTTACTCTAAATTGACATCGGTTACCATTTTCAAAAAAAAAAATAGAATCAATTAACAGCTAAAAAATGAATTAATTAACAAATAACTAAAAAAAAATGAATTAATTCACCTCCCAGCGTCGCTTCCACTTGTGGCACTCTGTCGCCTTCCGTCTCCGCGCCGCTTTCCCCACGCACGCACGTTCGGGCGACGAGTGCGACGACGTTCAACGACCACCCACGCGACGATTTGTCCTCTTCTTCACGAACGACGATTGTAACGACCCGAACTTAAAGAAATTTATTTAATTTTTATTGTTATCGGGCTCAATAGTTGGTTTAAGTGAAAAAGTTGTGTGAAATTTGGACTTGAGAGGCTAGGGCTAGTCGTTTGACTAGGTCAAACTTCGGGTCAATAAAATAATAATAATAATAATATTATTATTATTATTATTATTATTTAATATAATATTATTATTATATAAATAATTTTTTTAAAAAAATATAAAACAAGAAAAGGGGGCACCCTTCAGCCGCCTCCCCTCTCCCTGTTCACACTCTCTCCCTCAGTCCACTCTCTCCATCTTCGATCTCCACTCCGTCGCGCCCCTCCGCTCCAGCCGCACGCCGTCGCACAGCCGCCGCCCTCAACTCCCTCAGCCTAGTCACCAACCTCACCGCCGACCGCCGCTCCGCTCTCCCCTTTCGCCCAGTCGCACATCGTCGCCTTCATCAGCCGCACGCGTTGCCGACCCCTGCCGCCGCTGCTCCGCCCCGTCGTTTGCCGCCCAAGTCGCCGCGCTCTCTCCCTCTTCCTCATCGCTTAGGCCGCGAGGTTCAGATCTCTCTTTCACATTTTTTAAGTTTCAGTTGGTCCGATTTTCCTTCTTTATCTTTTGAATTTGAATATCAGTTTGTTGGACGATTTCCAAGTTTTTCTTGTTGTTTTCGTTCTTGGATTTATAGTTGTAGTTACCGGATTTAACTTCAAAAACGGGGAGAGGTTAGTTCTAAGTCCTACTTGTTAATGTGCTCTTAATTTGATTTGTTCGAAATATCAAAATCAATCGCTACTGCAATTGTTTCTCGGAATTGTGATTAGGGAAATTTGCAATTTACCGTGTATTTCTAATTCGGTCTGACTGTAATTGCAAGGTACCTTTATTTTCAATTTGAAAACACTTATTTTCAATTCACACTAACTTCTTCTCCGAGCAGCTCCGCCTGACTTTCAACCGTTTGTGCCGCGGCAGCCTCCCTCCTAGTGGTTAATCGAGTGAGAAAAAGCAGAGAACAAAAAGACCAGGCAACTGTCCAGGGCCAAAGCATCTGCAAACAGTAAACAAGACACACAGTTCTTCCGTCGGTCGCCCAAGTCTTGAAGCTTCTGAATCCGTTGGAGTATCAAATTCTTTCCCCATCTTTCTAGTCTGTCAACCAATAAAATCATCCAAACTCGCATCTTTCCACTCTGTCATCCCCCATTGCAACTTGTTACTAGCTGCAAGTGCAAGTCTGTGTGTTTTTGTCCATTTCGGAATTATATTCCCCAATTTCAGCATATTCTTCTTCTCTGCGCAATTCACTATCTTCGTTGTTAAGTGGTTTCATTCAAGGTCAATTGAGTGCAGGACATTGTTGCCAAGTCCCTAATTCACACTAGTACGTAGAAGAGAGTATTTTCTTTTCTTTGCAATTTTTAAACCCTTAACTTTCCCATATGCTTCTATCGAGTTCTTGGATGACTTCACCTAGCCGCCCAAATTATGTATTAGTTTCAGATATTATAAGTACACCCTCTCTATCTTTACGAAGAAATAAAGATTTAAGTTGCTTTGTTGATTCAAACATCATCCCATGTTATAGTTCCCATTCGATGCTAAAAATGGCCCAGCAACTACAGCGCAAGAATCAGACTCTACACTGCTCTGCATCGCTTCATTCTAATGACACTCTTTCTAGGTTTGTTTTCAATCCACTTCACCTTTTCGAATAACTTTTCCTCTCGAGTATGTTTGCTTGTATTATTTCCCACTCCATTCATTTTGGAAACATGAGAATGAAATAACATTTGATTAGAGTCTCTTCTGTGGTATTAACTTGCAGGAAAGATGAAATTCCTGTACATGGAGTTTCTGACAAAATTGTTGGTGTACTTGGAGGAGGCCAACTAGGTCGTATGCTATGTCAAGCAGCCTCCAAATTGTCCATCAAAATTGCGATTCTTGATCCTCTTGTAAACTGCCCTGCTAGTTCGTTAGCTTACTATCACATGGTTGGTAACTTTGATGATAGTACTACTGTTCAAGAATTTGCTAAGAGGTATATTCTTTTTGTGCCATTGTTTTCTTGGATCTTCTTCCCTTGAATGCATTATGGTAGTGAGTTAATAACAGTAAGTTCTGTTCATGGTAGTTAGATGTGAAGTATTAACAGTTGAAATTGAACACGTTGATGTGGCCACACTAGAGATTCTCGAGCAGCAAGGAATTGATTGTCAACCTAGAGCATCTACCATCCGTATAATTCAGGTATGTCTTTCTTCATGTATACATTTGGTTTTGAAAGCCATCTCTATTTTAAGTGCAAAAGTTACTTGTAAATTCTAAGATTTTCAGTAATCTTTTATTATGGGAACCTGATGAATGATGGCTACCTATTTATGGAAATAGAGAAATGCATAATACACACACCGTTAAAGAAGCTTCTAGCCAAAAGTTTACTTATAAGGCTGTTATTGTGACTACACCTTAGATATCTTGTAGTACTAGTCTCCTCCCTCTCTTTCTTTGTTGGTTGATATCAATTCAAAAACGGACTATTTTTTTTTTTTTGAATAACTAATTTATTTTTTATACTCGTACCAAATGGTCCATGCATCTGTTCGAGAGGATTAAATCCTCTAACCTCCGTTGTCACGTTGCTCAGAGATTGAAATCAATTGTCTACTATAGTCTTTAATTAACTTGCAAATGCAATAAACGAAATCAATTGGCTACTATTTTTGTTTATTATTTCTGATCCTTTATCATCTATTATGTTACAGGATAAATATCTCCAAAAAGTTCATTTTTCTCTGCATGGAATTCCATTGCCCGAGTTTATGCAGGTTTTATTCTCTGCATGAACTTCTCGTGAATGGTGTTGCTATTCTTGCCCTCATATTTATGTTTAAGAGGAGCAAATAACTTATTGACTATTAGTGTTGTCTCTGACAGATCGACGATCTTGAAGGTGCAAAGAAAGTAGGTGATATATTTGGTTATCCTCTCATGATTAAGAGCAAAAGGTTAGCTTATGATGGACGTGGAAATGCTGTTGCGAAAAGTGCAGAGGAGCTTTCTTCTGCCATTTTCGGTGAGATATATCTGACATGTAATTTGGTTCTTTATTTCAAGTCCTTTTTAAATATTGAAAGTGCGATATATTAATAATAGTATGCAATATGATAGCCTGTCTAATTTACACAATTATTACAAATAGTCACTTATCTTTTTGAGTTTATCATGAAGATTCGAATCTCTGAACTTTTGGTTAAGGATATATGCCTTAGCTAGTTGTTATATCCTTTTATTCATACCTGTAGTAATTTATTTGAGTCGCGTAATCAGGGATTTCTTACATTTATTTCTTTTACTTGTTGGATTGCTTGAGGTTTTAATTTCCCTAAAATTTTATTTAATATATTTGTTACCTTTTCTAATTTCTTATGCACTTGTCAATATGTCCAGCTCTAGGTGGATTTGAGCGTGGCTTATATGTCGAGAAGTGGGCACCTTTTGTGAAGGTTAGTTCTTAGCAGGTGCTGTCTACCTTGTTGATCATTCACTTTACTCTTCATTGCTTTTATCTTCAAACAAGCTTACAAAAAGCTCCTGCTAAGAACCAAACAATTTCATAGAGAGTAAGGCCAAGTCCCAAGCAAGGAAGCTTACAAAAAGCTCTTCCAGTTAGATTAAAGAACATTTAAGCTATAGTTGTTGATAGGAGCATAGAATCTATACCAAGAGAGAGCCATAAAAAACAGTATCTTGATTTCTTTTGGTTTTCTTTTCCTGTGTAAGAATGCGTGAATATATGATAAGTGAAAAATAGCACAGATCAATCGCATATTAGTCCTGGACCTAACCATATGAAGTTTATGTTTGCATATATTTATTCAGGATGACATCTGATCTTTGCTTTCTTTTTGTGTGATAGGAACTGTCTGTTGTTATTGCAAGAGGTAGAGACAACTCCATGGCATGCTATCCCGTTGTTGAGACTATTCATAAGTAAGTTGAAGGATACAATTTTTATTTGTTCCTTCCTACCCCTTCTTGGAAACTTCGAAAATAGTAAATTTGTGAGGTGCATTGTAAATTTCATGCATTATATGCATTATGCAAGCGTCTGTAATGAATCAATTATTAAATGGGTATGTTGATGCCTAACTCGTTATTTGATACCCCTCTCTTTGTGTATCTCTCTATTCTGAGGAGGATTACGTAAAGTAAAGTATTTTGTAGTGATACTTGATAGAACATAAAATATTCAAAGTTGAGGTGATGACAAGTTTAGATGTAGTTTTGCTAGGTTGACTAAATGGGGGAAAGATAGTTGTTCCTATTCATAAGTTGGGGGATAGAAATAAATATGCTATGGTGAGAGATCTTATTCTCAAGGCAAATCCTAATTATCATTTACAAAAACCTAAGTGGGCCAAGATTGATAGCTTTTTGGTCAAATCTTTGTGGAGCTCGAGAAGTATTAACTTGCTCTCATGGGAGTATCCTTTTATGAATTGATCCTTCTTACAATTTCCTGAGAGTGGTATTAGGTTATTTCTAACCTGCACTTAAAACTACTCTTAAGGACTTTTCATTCGTTTGAATACAGTGGTCTATGACCCTTCCTCACAGCAAATTAGACCTTAGACCTCCATGAATAGTTTCATACGATACTTAGTGGCCCCTTGCTTAATTCCAAAGGTAAAGCTTCTTGTTATAGTGTAGTGAAGTATGTTGCGTGGGAAATTTGACTGGAAAGAAGTAGAACTTTTGAAGATGTTGAAAGGCAGGTCTTAACTTTTTGGGACCATATGTTTTTGTCTCCTCTTCTCGGGTTGGGTTAGATAAGTCATCTATAAGTATTAGCTTTCTTTAACTTTTACCGATTGGAACAATTATTTGGAATTCTTTTGGTTTCGTAGGCTCATTTCATTTATGAAAAGTATTCTTTCTCGTAAAAAGAAATTGTGAGATGTAATTGCACTGATCATACATTACTCCTGTGCATTTAGACATTACATTAGTTATAGCTGTTTTTGGCTTGCTTCTATTGCTGGGCTGTTGTTTTGTTGGTCATTTTGTATTTTTTTTTTTCCATTTTCTCAATGAAGGTTGGTTTTTCCATAAAAAAAAATTATTTAGACATCACATTAGAGAACTTATCCTTGTAGGGAAAATATATGTCACATTGTCAAAGCTCCGGCTAGCGTGTCATGGGAGATCAAGAAACTTGCAACCGATGTTGCATACAAAGCTGTTAGCTCTCTAGAAGGTGCTGGCATTTTTGCTGTAGAGTTGTTTCTGACAGAAGATGGTCAGGTTGTATCATCAATGTTAACTTGTAAAATTGAAGAAATTGTGTTATTAGCATTTTTCTTCTTTTGGACTCTGGGACTAATATACTAATCTTTTTTTTTTTCTTCAACAGATTTTGCTGAATGAAGTGGCTCCTAGACCTCATAACAGTGGTCATCACACAATTGAGTCTTGCAAGACCTCTCAATATGAGCAGCATTTGCGGGCAGTCCTTGGTCTTCCCCTTGGCGATCCATCAATGATAACTCCAGCTGCTATTATGTATAACATTCTAGGTGAAGACGAGGTAAAGTAAATTAAGGATACCTTTTTCCCTTTTGCTTTGTGATATTTTCTTTATTGATAGAAGCTATATGTCCCATTTTTAGAAAAATAAGTGGAAGAAAAATACATGTTAGTTGATGCGATTTTATTATTTTTTGTTTTTAAGATCTTCCCAGAAATATCCATCGACATCAACATTTTATCGATATTTCCATAAAATTGAGGCCTCGACATTTTAAACCTCTACAACACTTCTAATAGTTGTTCTCTTGCCGTTTCATTTAGGGGGAACCTGGTTTTCATCTAGCTCATCAACTGATGCAAAGGGCATTGAGTATATCTGGAGCTTTTGTTCATTGGTATAATAAACCAGGTTAGGCTTTAAATTTTTTTCCCCTTCTTGAATTTTGAACTCAACATTTAAATCGACTCCCCTTGCAATGAACCAGAAATGAGAAAGCAAAGAAAGATGGGTCACATCACGATTGTTGGCCGTTCTATGAGTGTTGTCGAAGATTTATTATCATCAACGCTTGGTGAAGCTTCTGAAAAGCCTGCAGGTCAGTCTCCCTCCGTGATGCTTTCATGTTTTAGTGCTTTATCTAAAAAAGAATCCAGTATGCTGACACTAGATCATAGCTTCTTTCTGTTCTACTAAAAAAAGTTATATCTCCACTCTTGTAAAAAAGAATTGTATTATGGATCTTATAAGAAAATTATAGCTTCTTTCCTATTCCTAAAGGAAATTGTTTTGCTTAAATATTGGTAGGTAGGTATCATTGAAGTTGCTTACATGTAGATTAAAAATTTAATCTTTTCACTAATTGATCATTTTTGTTTCTTATTAAAATCATACTCAACACAGTTGAACATCGTGTTGGAATCATAATGGGCTCTGATTCAGATTTTCCTGTAATGAGAGATGCTGCAAAGGTCCTCGACACGTTTGGTGTGCCTTATGAGGTTAATTTTTATTTTTGATGATTGATGTTGTTTATGTCCATGATATGTATATGTATCTAACCTGCTAGTTTTTTTCTTCTTCTAAAAATACGCAGATAAAAATAGTTTCTGCACATCGGACCCCTGATTGGATGTATTCTTACGCGTCATCTGCTCAAGGGAGAGGGATCCAGATTATCATTGCTGGTGCAGGGGGTGCAGCCCATTTACCAGGCTAGTCTTTTAAATGCTTTCTATTATAGTATATAATATTTGGATTGGGTAGAACAAAAAATATATGCTCTGATTAAGCGGTCTTGTGTTTAAAATTACTTGGGTAACTTGGCTATTGCATGTTGTAAATTCAGGGGATAGTTCGTGTGAAATCTGGTAAACAAAGAGAGGTTGGTTGGGGGTTCATGTTTTTATTTTCAAAAAAATAGGAAATTTCTCATTAGCAACTGTTAGCTTGATTTTCAGGTATGGTTGCCTCTCTTACTCCGTTGCCTGTTATTGGTGTCCCTGTGCGTGCTTCGACATTGGATGGACTCGATTCTCTTCTGTCAATTGTGCAGGTACTTTGTTTTGGTCTCAAAGTAATTTATGTTCTGCCCACACAGCATTTATGATTGTTTTTAACGTACCACAGATGCCGAGGGGAGTTCCGGTTGCTACTGTTGCAATCAATAACGCAACCAATGCTGGTTTGCTCGCAGTAAGGATGTTGGGGGTGGCAGATGTTGATCTACTCTCAAGGTGCTGCTCTTATTTGCTTACAAAAATATAAATATATATATATATATATATATATATAGTGTGACTTGTAGTAAAAAAATGATTTGAATACATGAGGTTTTATGATATAATGTTCACAATTGGGCGTGACATGGTAAGCGTTAATGTGCAGGATGAGCCAATTCCAAGAAGACACCAAGAAAAATGTATTGAGCAAGGCAGAAAAGTTAGAAAAAGATGGTTGGGATATTCTGTATAAAAACCAAGAAGCATGAAATCAAAAGAGCGAAAGTAAGTTTTGTTATCCATGCTGTATGCAGAGTGGATGGATGTGGAGTTGATTCTAAATTATTCGACCTGTTTTTGTTAGGCGGCAGAAAGTGTTTTAGAGAGAGCCTGTTTCTAATTTGTCCGTTTTATTTATCCTCCCAATAAGCATATTCTTGAGAGTAAAACTTACCCCGCATGCTTAGAATAGTATACCTTAACTTTATACTCTTAACTTTAACTTTAGGGGTTGGACATTGTATCAATTAAAATCGTCAATCGATAATTATTTCAATTAAGATTTTTTGAACTTTCATAAGGTTATCATTTTACCAATCCCTAGATTTCATTTGAAAAATGTTAACATAAACTTGCGAAGAATCTTATAATTATAATCATTAAACTCCTAAACTTTCAAATGTGAATCAATTGTATGAAAGTTTAATTGATACAAATGATATTTTTCACACGTGTGTAAACTAATCTTTTGCAAAAGGATTGTGTAAATTGAATCATTTTTAAAACTTTTTGAAGTTTTAATTTTATTTAGGCTATTTGGTTTGGTTCAATAGAGTGTTGATGAATGGTGTGCTTGTATAGGTAATTATAGGGTTTATTGAAAAAAAAAACGTTCCCACCTCACAATGTTGTCAAAAAAAAAATCTGAATAATTTGTTATGCAGTTCTTATTTTGCTGGTTTATTCTTTGGAAATAGAAGAAAGTGAAAAAGAAAAATGAAGAAAAAAAATGAAGTTAAGTGGGCCCAGCCCAGTAGACCAATCCGCTTATGTCACGGTCCATTTTCAAAGCCCGCAATTGTATTCATGGGAAATCATAGTAAATGATCTTTTGGGACTTCATTTCGACGGATGCCTTTTTTTTAAAATTAGGTTAGGTGTCATATTTCTTTGAGCAAAACTTTCCTTTGAGCAAAACTTAGTTGCAGGCTGGGCTATAAGCATCATTTGCAGCCCAGTTAGGTGTCACGGTTTTAATTGTTAAGCGGTTTTTTTTAGGGATAATCAGAGGAATGTCTACAGAAAAATACTGTTAATGAAATTTGTGTTAATGAAATTTGTTTAAATCTTTGTTTAGGTTGTAACTCATGGCTAGAGTTTTTTTAGGAGAAAATCTGTTTGTGTTTATTGTCTATTACACCCTTCTAACATTTGATTTGTTCAACAATATTATATTTGAAATTTGTTTATTTATTTTTGGAGGATTAATTAGTTTGAATGACGTGGATCATTGCATGTTAAAAATACATCTTTTGTGTGACCGGATGGGTATATCCCACACACACGACTGGGGATACCGTGGGCACACTAGTGGGGGTATATAGCCATTGCGGCACACATATCTAATGTCAGAGTTAGATCTGACGTGTGTAAGTAGGAGGTGAATTTAATTTTGTTATTTCTTTCCTAAAATTAAGGATCCACACATACATCGGTCAAAAATTAATTTGTGTCCCAACAAATACCCCTACATTTAGGTAAAGCCTTACATTTTCCAGATTTGATTCTTGAACCTTTCCTTTTTCGTTTTTCCATTTGCCACCACCATCTAGGAGAAAAAATTCGAGCATCATTTTTTCGTCATTCTGCAAAAACAAAACAACCTTCAACCACACAACAACCAACCATGTCCTCCCTTACTATTATAGTATTTTTTTTTTATGGTATTTGGGACGAGATGAACCAATAAAATAATTTCAAAAGTTGCACAGTTGTTGTCCCCCCAAATTCAACACGGGCGGAATTCAACCGAATCCCTTAAAAAAATTTGGAGATCAACCAAATCCCTTAAAAAATGAAATCACCAGCTATTATTTAGGTTTTTTGAAATCTTGGAGTTTTCCGTTGGTTTTAATATAAACAAATCATATGTTAAACAAAACACAACTCCCGCAAGTTAAAACCCTAGAATCCGAACCTACTAACCCAAAACCACGTTTACCTAAACTAGCATTACAATTAAAGTCTTTCGTTAGTAAAACATGGATGGTGAAGAATTGCGAGAGAGGAAAATGCTTACCAACTAGGTGATGGAGAAACAGAATTGCGAGAGAGGAATGGCGAGTATAGGTCGAACGTAGTCGTCGAATGCGTCGTGTTCTACTTTGAAGGATGTCGAAGTAGGTTATGGAGAAACGGAAGAACAACTGCGTTTTTGTTGCTTTTAGGGTGAACGTATGCGCCTTCTGAGTTTTGTTCGCTTCTGAGTTTTGAATATTGGAGTTCCCGATTTGGAGTTTGCCGATTCCTTTTGCGGATGATTTAATTCAAGGTAGCGTGTTCCGAATTTTCCATCTACCCCATAAAACAAATCATACCCATTCCTTGGGAAGCGATACCTTATTTTTAAAAAAAATCAATTCCCTCTTTTTAAGTTGTTGACGTCCTTTATTACTCAGTAATGCACACAACTCCCAAACTCCTTTACGCCCCATCTTTATTATGTGTGCACGGATGCACACACCCACACTGTTGATGAAATTTTCTACTGTCTGCAGCTGCACAAACGGCACATGCTGCCCCCCGTATTAGTCTGTGTGCAGTCATACACACATCTTCATTGCGTGGCTAGAACACTTTCCGTAGGTATACACATCCCCTGGTGGGTATTTTTTTTACTTTGTCTCTGCCTAGTATTAGTCTGTGTATAGTCATACACACACCTTCATTGGGTGGCTAGAACAATTTCTGTAGGTATACACATCCCCGATGGGTATTTTTTTTACTTTTTCTGCAGACATACACACCGCCACTGATGGATGCAATCTGCCTGTATTACTTCCTCCGGTATATGTATATAGACCCATTTATCATTTTTAACGTTATCTAGATTATTGGGGGTGGGGTATAACCATGTATGGAAATAAAGATAAGTTTCTTTTATCATTTTTAATGTCTTCTGTCTATTTAATTAATCTCTCTGTTAAATCCACGTCAAACTATGTTTTCTCTCTCTTCTTAACCTTTTATATTTTAAAATATTCTATTTTTAATTCTCAAAATTAGGAGAAATTGACGAAGGGTAAACAAGTCCATTTGGTACTAAAATCCCCTACTAAATATAGGTTTTAGATATAATTCAAACTAAAAAAGTGATTAGCCATTTTTCATGTTGGGTGGCTTAATTGTAGACATTCGTCTGATTTTCCCTTCTTTTTATTTGGTTTTTCTTTTCTCTTCTTTTTTTCGAAGATTCATCCTCACGTCGTTTGAATTTGAAGTTTTTTTTTTGTTTTTTTTTTGGGCTAATGATGGGAGTTTGGATAATTTCATTCGTAGACTATCTTTAATAAAATTTTTCTCTCTCCTCTCACTCCTTCATTTATTGATTCTCTATTCTCTCACCCCAAATCTCCAATAACACATCTAAAAAAAATATTCTCTCTTCTCTCACCTCTAGTATTATTCATTCTCTCTTCTCCCACATATATTTATGAAATATTAAAAAAGAGAATGTTAGCAAATAACTTCATAATATTTTTTTTACATGATTTTTTTTTATCTGATCAAATATCTCCAACTCTAGTTACAAGACCTTCCTCATAATCCATTTATAAAATATACTTGTTAAGAAGATTTTAAGATGAAAATAAAAAATTTAACCGAGCTAAGGAATGCAACTGTGCTTGTATTTGCCAACAAGCAAGATCTTCCACAATCAATGGCGGTTTTTGAAATTGCAGCTAAACTTGGCCTCAGGGGCGGATCTACAGAGGGGGCACGTGCCCCGATTTTTTTTCTCTTTGTATTTTCAATTTATAGGAGAGTATTAGTTAGATTATATTTAAAAAAATTCGTCTAACAAATAAAATATTGTCATGTAGTTCGGTAGCTGAGGTGCACAATAATATACTGGAGTCCCACGATCGATCTCCGAAGCCACCCCTTTACTTTTTAATCTCTTTGTGTTGTTTTCAATCCGTTTTTTGAAAAAAGAAAAAAAAAAGTTTAATCTTTAGTCATTTAAAAAATTTGCAACCCTCAAATATAATCATAAAATAAACTTAAATTTAATTTAAATATTTCAAATTTATTTTCGTGGCTTATATATTTATATAGATAATTGTATATTTTTTATATTATTTTTTGTTTGTTTGCGAGTACCATGGTTTTTTTATAGTTTTGTAATTAATATTAGGTTAAATTTAGTCCCGTAATTTTTAGGTTGTATCTATTTGGTCCATAAATTTTTAAATGTCTAATAAATCCCCGAACTTTCAATTTTATGTCTAATATGTCATTGACTTTAAAAATGTTTAATATATGTTCCTAAACTTTCAATTTTATTTCTAATAGGTTTTTGATGTATTCTAAATTTAAAAAAAAATTAATTGATCTATTATGTATAAAACTAAATTTGATGTGTAATGAGGACCTTAAACATTTACTTTTGTGTCTAGCCGATTCATGAATTTAAATAAAATGTTAAACAAGCCAATGACCTATTAAGCTCATAATTAAATTTTGCAGTGATCTATGAGATACAATTGAAAGTTTAAGAACCTAATCGAAACTTTTCAAAATGTAGGTTTCAAAATGTAGGGACCAATTAGACATTTTCTTAAAAAAATTAATGGTCAAATAGACACAAACCTAAAAATTCAAGGACTAAATTTGTAATTTAACTTTAATGTTACGTAATATGTATGATATATGCCAAACCGAGCATAACTCAATTTACATAAGATTGCATATTAATGCATCTAAAATTTTATTTTATATATATTTGTGCCCCTCTTATCTAAAATCCTGGATTCGGCCTGCTTGGCCTCCATACACTCTCTCAAAGAAATGGCATGCAATTTATTTTATTTTGAAAAGAAAAATAAAAACTATTAATATGTTAAGAACTGCCAACAAATTTTTAAAATAGTTTTTGAATTTATATTTCATTCGGATGAGGTTTTAAGATTATTTATCATTCAACTTTCAAAAAGTCTAATTTAGTGTCTAAACTATCCAAACAATATTTATACTTAGTTTTTATTTTTTAAAACAGAAAATAGAATGTTTTCTTTGGTATTTTGTTAAATTTATTAGGTTAAAGTCCAATGACTAAACTTTTAATCGAAGAAAATAGAAAACGAGTTTAAAAGATCAACGTTGTCCTCTTCTCCTCACGCCCCTTCTCCATGTTGTCCTCTTTTCCTCACACCCCTGTCGCCTTCCTCTCTACCGTTTTCATCTCATCACGCCTCTGTCGCCTTCATTTCCCCACGCCGCCTTCATCTCCTTACGTCGCCACCCTCATGTCATGTTGTTCTGTCGCCGCCATTTAAGTATTTTATTGAGTAAGTATCATGCAATGTCAAGTAAGTACTCTGTAATTTCATACACAGTAAGTACCCTAGTTTTATACACAGTAACTGCCCTGTAATTTCATACACAATAAGTACCCTATAATTTTTCATACACAGTAAGTACCTTGCAATTTACCCTGTAATTTCATACACAGTAAGTACCTTGCAATTTACCCTGTAATTTCATACACAGTAAGTATCCTGTAATTTCATACACAGTAAGTACCCTGTAATTTCATACACAGTAAGTACCCTGCAATTTCATACACGGTAAGTACCCTGCAATTTCATACAAAATAAGTACCATGTAATTTCATAAAATAAGTACCATGTAATTTCATACACAGTAAGTACCCTGTAATTTCATACACAGTACAAAATAGTTACCCTATAGTTTTATATAGAGTATTTGGGTACTTGCTAATTCACTAAATTTTAAATACACTGTATTTTTATTTGTAATTCTTTTTTTCTTGATATTATTATCTTTTGCTATATCATTCCTTGTTTTGTTTTGGGATTTCGTTTCTTAACTTTTTTTTTATTGGTTTTGTGTTGGGATACATGTTTCCTATCTTTTCTCTTGATATTATTATCTTTTGCTAGTTTTGTTCTAAGATTTCGTTTCTCAACTATTTTTTATTTATTAGTTTTGTGTTGTGATACATGTTTCCTATCTTGAGAATTAATTTAGTTGGCAGGAAGCGCGATACAGAGTGACATCTACTTTCAGACCGCCCGACCAACACATCTACTTTCAGTTTTTTTATGGCGGGTAGAAAGTGTTGCAAGATTTAATAAAATTGCAACTGTTTTTTCGTAACAAAAAGCTATCTGTTGCAAAATGTATGTATTGGAGCGGTTTAATAATGTGTTGCAATATGTAGTCATTTTTTTTAAGTACAATTCGCCAAACCTAACTCTTATTTCAAACTTTGTTCAACCCAATTCATTTCTTTTGTGTTCAGCCCAACTCTTATTCATTTCTTAAAAAAACCATTACTTAAAAAATCATTTCAAACAAACCTTCGAAAGATATGTTAAAAAATTACAAGATTTAAAAAAAAAAAAACCCTAAAACTGATTAGACCTAACTCACAGACCAACGAAAACCCTTCGGTTTTGCTCACCTCCCTCACACATCTTCTTCAAATCGATCTTCTTCAAATCTCCGACCAACGAAATTTGGAATTCTCCATTTTTCATTTCCCTCTCTCTCCAATTCTTTCACGGTGGCCATCTCAGAAACTCAGTACCCTTTGTCTCTAATCCAAAAGCCCATCTCAGAAACCAAGTCCCCTCCGATTTCAAATTCTTCACCTCACTGAAATCCTAGAATGCGACGGATTTTCGGTCACATGAGAGGATTAAGATCGGTAACTTATGGCGTTTCAACCGCTTCATTGATAACCGTTGTTTCGCTCCGCCTACGCTCGACGGAGACGCTAATGTTGACGCTCTCAGGCGGCGGCCTTATCGGTTACTTCCTCGGCAAGAGCTCCTTGATCTCTTCATCCTCAAGCTTGACGACTCTGTATTTGGTGATTCCTTCGCCATTTCTGACTATTTTTTCTTTCAATTTTTACTTTGTTTTTCGTAAGACGAGAAATCTGACTTAGATGAAGTTCGTTTTCGCTTCGAAATTTGTTATCGATTTGCTTTTTCGTTGGTTGAGATGAAAGATGGAGAATCGGGTTAAAGATAACTTGCTTAAGAGATTAGAAAAGAGTAGTTTCCTGAGAATACCGTAGCGGAAATCGTTTAAATAAGTGGCTAATTAAAGTGTAGTGATAGCTTTATGTAGCCTGAAATTATGTTGTCGCCCCAAAAGACACCCTTAGGGAAGACTTGATGCATGATATGTTGTAATAAGTTAATCGAGCTATAGCAAAGCTATTGCCTAGAGTATAAAAAAAAAAAAGAGTGAAGCATGTCAATAAAAACTCCTTAGATAGTCCTCCTTCTTAAATGCGCATTGAGAAGTGAGTATTAGTCCTTAAAATGTGAAGCTTGTCCATAGTCAGATACGTTGTGCAATAGAACTGCGGGTAAACTGGAACGAAAAACAAGTTTGACATGATAGGTTTTCTTGGAGAAGCAAAAAGAAAAGAAAAGTAGTTAAAAAATAAAAGAAAAGAGTACAAAGTACTCAAAAGAAAAAGAAAATTTAGGACTTTTGATTTGTTACTCTCTTGAATGTTGAAAAGTCATAGACTGTTCTTCATTGCCAGAAGTAGAGGAAAAACGAGATGTAGGGTTGCATGAGGTTTTTTCGGGTCTATAAGAGCTAGAATAGGTTGACTATACACACACACACACATGTAAGGGAGTAACAGTTTACTTTTTGAAATGTTCTTAAGTAGTGCATGCAATCGACTGCCCTCTTTTTGTTGTAAATGCCTTGATTTCATAAGCATTGAGGTTAGAGTCGTTGCATGCAATTTCATTCTATTGTGATAATATAGAGTTTGCCTTGCTCGAAGACTAACAAGATTTAAGTTGAGGGTATTTGATAGCTCTCATTTAGAGGTATTATTTGCTCCCTAATTATGGCATAATACCGTGTTTATTATTGATTAATTGCCTCTGTTATAGGTGTTTCGCGGTAAAAAGCTCGTGGAGTCCAAGGGCGCGTTTCGGTGCTAAGAAGAGCGTTTTAGAAGCTTCAGGAAGCAACCGGACAAAGAAGAGAAGCAAAATAACGTTTTGACATTGGAGGTCCCGCGCCTCGACGCTGTCTGTAGTGTCTCGATGCTGCTCAATCAAAATTTAAGAAAAACCCGAGAGCAAGCGTCGAGACGCTGCTCAACGCTGCCCTTAACATCTCGACGCTCCGAACGCGCACACTGGAAAATTTCCGTCTGTAACATCTCGACGCTGCCTGTAGCGTTTCTACTTAGTCTTAATCTTTTGAGCATCTACTTCTTTTGAATTTATCCTTATTAGCATATATATAGGATTGACTGACACTCATGAATATATGCATGTTATATCGTTAACTAGATTAGTGATGCGACCGCCTCTCCTAATCGCCTAAGTAACATGGGTTCGGTGAAGCCGTAGGTAGCCTTGCATCTTCACCTTAGACTGTGTTAGCTAACCCCGAAGAAATAGAAAAATTGGAATATTGGCTTAGGCTATCCAAGTCAAACATCCGTCACAATTTGCTTGTTACTGGCTTTGGTTAACTTAGGATTGATCTCCTTGAGTTAATTAATTACCATGTTTAGTTAGAATTGCACCCATCTAGCTAATTTATTTGGGATGGTTTGTTACGACAGTTTCGAGTAGGTCGTTTGTGTGCTTAATTGAACTGACTAAGTCTATAGAGTTCGATGATCTGATTTACATTGATTTGCAATCCCAACTCCCCAAGTCTTGCACGTTCTTGTTATTGTTTGATTTCTCCGCTAGCATTTAATCCCCTCTTGCATGTTTCAAAAACCCCATTTGCTACACTTTAATTATAAGTTCAATTCAACTAATGAAAAATTAGAATTAACTCCCTGTGGTTCAACCCGATCACTGCTAGCTACAAGTTAGTTTAGTAGGATCAGTTTTATAAATATTAATTTGGTCGGGACTCGACATCTCGCGCGTATAAAACGTCGTTGCCAATATAATTACTCACAGTGGATAAAACTAATGATAAAGATAGTCAATATAGATGCTGAAGATTCACTTAAGATAGATCAATGGAGTAGATTAAAGAAAATGCTGGGACCGAAGATCAGTCAAGCCACCACCTACCACAAAGTCAGAAAGCAGTACTTTCAAGGTCATAAAGTTTACACCCCCTCCATAGAATGAAACAGTGAAAGGTGTACAAATATTCTCAAAAGAGAGTTGGTACGCAACCACAAAAAGAAGCAACCTAATTTCAGTAACGGAGTCATGCAGAAGATAAATCCAGAAAAGTGGCTGAGATCGACCATAGAAAGAGAAGAGTCATGTTACAAAATCTAGTTCCAGTAGAGTAAAATCAGAAATACAGATTGATACAGAAAAGGGAGCTCGAGGCCGACCATCTTGAAGCTTGCACACACTCAAAGCACTTTAAGTTAATAAGAGAAAAGAAGTCTCAACTGGTCAACCATCACGCAAAGGAAATAGCCATGCCATGGTCAAGAAATCCTTGCAAACCAAGTTTCTAACTAGACATACATGAAATTCAAGATTCTGAGCCTTACCTCAGAAAGGAATAAATGATAAGAACAAACTTGAAACAGGGGACTGACCAAAACCAAAGCCCATCATTTCAGGTCTTGAAGCCACCAACAAGACAACAAATGAGAGCATCCATTAACCAAGTAGGAAGAACCTCCAAATAGATAAAAGGAGCCCTCGACCAAGCCAGAAGTTTTCTCAGCCAAATACCGAGAGGAATCCCCAACTAAAAGCTATGATGTGGCCCATCATCCCTCGGCTAATCCAAAGGTCAAGAAGCACTCTCCACCATTAAAAACAACCAAAGGAGGACTGAAACATCCTTGTAAGGAATACAAAAGCAAAAGGTCGGCCATTGCTTGACCAACGTCATGACATACACACGTCAATCTATGGCAGTTACCAAGCACATCCAGTTCGCGGAGTTCAGAACCCAAAGATAGCTGCATATTATTGAGCATTGGATGAAGTTTCAAGGCCTTAATTTTAGAGATCCCTACTAGATCATGAAATCCAGATAAATATTATTCAAAATTTGATTTTTCTAAATATTATGTTAGAATTTAAAAGGTAAATTATTTCTCAAGTAAGAATTGTATGTTGCAGAATTAGGAACACTAGATCAAAAGAGAGTTGAAAAACTGCAGAAGATCACAAGAGAAGGACAAAGACATGCTTGCAAGGGAGACGAAAAGAAAGCTTGAAGGACCCAGGAACAAGAACCTGAGTTGGGTAGCTCATTGTTTTCTCAGAATGCCAACCAACATAAAACCTGCTTAGTTGCAGGATATGTTAGGAAGGCAGGAATTGTGTCTACTGAACATGAGAGCCTGCTTAATTGTAGGGAGTATGAAGTAGGTCAATCGAGATTACACTAAAACCCTGACATATAATCCTAATGGGACATGAAAAGTCAAGAGGGGCTCGATAACGCTCTCGTAGCACGAATCTTGATTAAATTCAGGAAGAGGTTATAGGGACGAAAGCGTTGGTCAGTCAAATAAAAGCTTCGTCCACAGGGATGAGGCAAGAAACTGACAAACTAAAATGCTGAAAGTCGCACAATTTTGCACCAAAGTGATGGAAAAGTGCTCAGGGAAGTCTAGCAGGACCAAAGTGACCCTGTGGAACAAAATGTTAACCTTACTCGACGGGGTAGGAGAAAAACATTACTAGCATGAATCTTAACTATGAATCGCTAGGGAGCGCTCAAGTTTAGCAACATCGAGCATGCCCTAATAAGGCTCAGATGGTGACCCTAAATCAATATTACTCGAGTTAGAACTCTCGGGATAAGAATCTGAAAAATACAGGGGATCTCCCAGTCTTAGTATATGCCAGAAAAGAAGCAATTACTCTCGAGCCAAGTTTCTTGCTTCAGCCATACAAAAATATCTAAAATAATTGAATCTTAAACTCGGAAGTAGGGGACTTAATGTTGTGGATAAAATAATCACATATAAAAGACCGGATCGAAAGTTGGTTCATTTGAACCAAATCCCGTGCCACATTAATATCATTTCAACCTCCGACAATATTGGGACAAATTAGCGCGAGCCCAACACATCGAAAGAAGCTCAACCCAGAATTTACCTGGTACTTGGCCCATGAGACAGTTAAAGGCCCAAGGCCCCCATGAAAGAAACTGGACCGACCATTGGCGAAATGGAGCCTGGCCCATTGAAACGAAGGTCATGGTCAGACTCCCAAACAACGGGCCTTAGGCTCGAAAGGGGACCGCTCGGTCAACCCCAGGCCAAGCGCTTCTCGGCCCTCATGGCAGGCCTAGACCAATTCGGGCTCTATCTTTTCTTACGAGGAAAGGGGTAAGCATCGCTTAAGGGGGCCCAATCAATCCCTTTTCCTAAGCCTTTTAGGAAAGGGAAAGATCTAGACCATCATTAGAAATAACACCATAATAGCAGAAAGGAAGTAAGCATACTCTAGTGGTCCCTTCATCTCGAAGATATTACAAATTCACCGTTGAGATCATGTGATCCAGGTGTGTTCGACTTGGGAAAAATCTTACATCAACATTTCTTATTCGATAATCAACCATATAAATTAATTTTCATAAATGTGAATTATTTCATGATTTGTTTCTTAAATTGTTTGAAATTCTAATTACAATTTTACTTGACCATCAATTTGAATATGCGAGGTAGAGGATCGAACTTCTAACCTCTTGGTCATTAGTTTACACTTATGTGCGTTGAGTTATGCTCATGTTCGCAACTTACGGGGTGAGGGATCAAACTTCTTACCTCGTGGTCATTAGTTCACAATTATGCCAATTGAGCTATGCTCATGTTGTCAAATTATTCGAATCGTATCGAACAACCACTTGGTGTAGTGGGTGAGCATTCCGCCTAAGATAATATAGAGTGGAGATTCGATTATGCCTTAGGAAAAATTTTCAAAAAATTATCAAACAACCACTTTGTGCCATCGGTGAGTGAGAGTTGATTGATCCTGCATCTGTGCAAACAAATGCATGAGTGTAGGAATTTAAATGTATTATTACCGAACATAGTTTAATCGACATAAGACATAAGGTTGTGCCCTTGACTAAAAGGTTATAGAGGAATTTAGAGTTGTTTATATGAAAATAAAAATTCAACAGAAACATTTTTTATTAGATATTTTTCACTAGTCATCTTTGGATTGAAGTTATTCTATCTGATCAACTTCTTTATTGTTGTATAATATCTGTATTATTTAAATCATTGCGTCCAATATCTTGTGAGTTGAGAGGTTGTTTTAGAGAATAAATTCTTAAATAAACCTAGGATGGGGATAGATAGCGCATGTGTTATAATATTTTATAAAAAATGACCTTTAGCAGAAGAATACAAAATGTATATATATATATATTTTTTTTGGGTTGTTTTTTAATTTACATTCCAAACCAATATCATTATTCTCTCGGGTTCATGGGGCGACTCTCCGCTCCCCGCAGTTTGTTATTATTTGTGTTTTTGCCAATAATTTTATTTTCGTCGAGAGAGGTTCTGTCGACGATTTTCTGGTTTCTCTCGATATTTTTTGTGTGTTGATAGATGTCAAGATTCTTATAATGTGGTTTACAGGTGTTCTTCATAGTTAGGTGTTACACCTTCCCTCCTTTACTTTAGTAATATTTATTGCTGAAAAAAAAAGTAAAAAATAAAAAATAATTTCATTATTCTTTGGTTTTAGGAATTTTTATTTTTAAAAATATTGTAGCCAATTTTTTATTTTAAAATTTTAAAAATATAATTTGGTTTTGGAACTTTTTGATTTCGATTCTCAAACTTTTTCTTTATGACCTTAAATTTTTCTCATTCAAAATATTCTCTCTCATTCTATATTTTAAAAATATTTGTCACTCCAAAACTTTTTCTCCTCTCTAACATATACTTCCCACGAATAATATCTCTCTCCTTTACCTTATATCTTTATATGTAAATAAACTATAAAACTCAACACATGGGATATATATATGGACGTGATTGTGATTTCAAGTTGGAAAAATTTTTCGTTTTGTTCACTTTTGTGTGAGAATTTTAAAAAGTAATAATAATATATAAACATATTTATCAATACTATCGAGACACCGTCTTGGGGGACAGCTAAGCAAGACTCTAATATATAATAATATATATATAGAGGGTGGATCCAAAAATTTATTTTGAAAGGACGTAATTTAAATAAGATTAAATTATAAGTTTAGTCATAAATTTTGAATTTGTGTCCATATAATAACTTTAAAACGTGTAATAGATCCCAAACTTTTAATTTTGTATCTGTAGATTCAAAAATTTTTAATTTTTATCCACTAAAAACATATTCTAAATTTTTAAAAATTGAATGCTCATGAATTTTAATTTTATGTTTAATAAGTACTCTAACTTATTCGACATTTTGTCAAAAAAATCAGGTATCTATTAGATACAAAATTAAAATTTTAAGATTAAATCAGAGATAAAATTAAATCTCTCTAATAGAACACCTATTTTTTTTTTGTTTAAAAAAAAAATTGCCTAAGATTTATTGAATACAAAATTGAATGCTTCTAAATTTATTAAACAGGGGTAAAGTTCAAAGATTTATTGAATATTTTATTGAAAATTTAGGAACCTATAATACATTGTTTAAACTTTAAGAAATCAATTAGAAGTATATTCTTTCCAATTAGGGTTTCTTCTTCGTAGGTGACCTCCGGCGGTGGCGTGGTTCAGGGTGGCTTTTGGGCCGTGTCTTCGCCGTTCTTGATCGAGGAGGTGGTGGCGACATTCGCATGGGGAAGAAGAAGGGCGTCCATGGACGTCCAACGGAGGATGGCCACGGTTTGAGCTCTAGTGGGTTGTCAATGAAGCCGGTTCCGAACAAGCGTTTGTCTGAGGTGAAGAATCTTCTGCGGGCGGGCGGTGGCGAGGTCCTACGGCTGGAGGGGTTTCCGGAGATCGGGGTTAGGCGGGGGATTCACTCGGTAGAGGGAGCTGGCGGCATACACCCTGTTTCCGGCGGTGAATCTGTGATGGCGGTGGAGGCTTTAGCCGTGGGTGTTGATGCGGTTGTGTATGATGTTCAGGTAGGGCAGGTTGGCGAGGATGGTGCCTCGAGGAAGATGGAGGTTGAGCCGGTTCGTGTTGGTTCTTCCCCTGCTCAGCCGGACCGGTCTGAGGCCCCCCTTGGCCAGCCGGATCGTGTCGGTTCTTCACCTGGGCGGTTGGTTCGGGTCGGATCTCCTCCGAACCGGTCGAATCAAACCGGAGCCCCTCCTGTCCGATCGAATCGAACCGGTTCTCCTCCTGGGCCATCGAACCGGACCGGGCTTCCTCTTGGGTGTTCGGATCGGCCACTTGTTGAGGTCTTTGACAGCTCACCACGTAATCCAGTAGTCCATTTGGAAGCCATTTCCTCTGGCCAGGTTGTGGTGGGTGCCTCAGTTCCTCCGTTGGGCTTGAAACCAAACTTTAATGCGCCTGTTCCTTGGCAAGTTAATGATGTCGTGGTGGGGATCGGTCAGTCTCGTGGTTATGAATTGGGGCCTATTGGTCCTCCCAGTTTGGGAGAACTTGGTGGTAAGGGTGCGAATTCGTCTAGGTCCTCGTGGGCATCTTTGTTCGGTCCTTCTAATGCTAATGAGGAACCAATGGTTTATACCCCCTTGCAAGTTGTTGATGGTGTGCTTGTTGTTGTCCCCCATTCAGGTGTTCGCGAGGAGGGTATCGCGTTTTGGCAACATTCGATCGTTGGTCAGTTTGTGGAAGGGCGTATGGCGTATACAGTTTTATCCCATTTGGTAAACCAAATTTGGGGTCGAGTTGAGATGCCTGTTATCTCAACTATGGATAATGGGCTAATTATGTTTCGTTTTCGATCTGCGGCCTCTCGTGATTGGGTTCTATCAAATGGCCCGTGGCATATAGGTGGTCGTCCCATCTTGTTGAGGCAATGGTCTCCAGGTATTGCTCCCGAAACCTTTGTTTTTTACTCTGTTCCTGTTTGGGTTTCTCTCTTTAATGTGCCGTTCGAGTTGTGGAATCGTAATTGGTTGGGTTCTATTGCCTCTGCTGCCGGTAAACCTATTTGTTTGGATCAAACGACTGCGTATTATTCTCGACTATCGTTTGCCAGGGTTCTAGTAGAGATTGGGGTGAATGATGTGTTGCCTTCGTCGGTTCCGATTAAGCTTGAGGAAGGGATTGTTATGGTTAGGTTCGAGTATGATTGGAAGCCGAAGCGGTGTACTCACTGCCAGGTGTTCGGGCACTCTAATTCCACGTGTAGCAAACAGGTACCGGTAGAGGCGAGTGTGAGCCCGACTGTGTCCCCTGGTGGTGCCCTGGATGATCCCCGTGGTGTCCCGATTTCTTCTCCCTTGAGGTCTGTAGGTCCCTCGGCCCATTCTCCGGTGGACCGAGCAGAGGCTCCTAGAGTTGTCAAAGCTCGTAAGTTGGATAAGGTCAGGGTTCCCTCTGGTCCTCCCCGTTTGAGTGGAGCCCGTATAGAGGCTAAGTCAGGCAGGGACCCGTCAGTGTCCAATTCCTTTGCTGTTCTTGCTCTCGCTGATTCAGATATGGTGTCAGATTCGGTTTCGGTGCATCCTATGCCTTCGTGTGGGCCCCCCGATCTGCTTGTAGGGGTTGCTGGTCTGTCTAGTCCATCTGATGTGTGCATGGATTCTGTGACCATTATGGTGGTTGAGGCGCGTGATGATCATCTCCTAGATCAGGGTTTAGTCACTCCTATTACCTCTGTTACTTATGTCTAGCTGGTGTTCCTGGAATGTGAGGGGGCTTACCGATCCTGCGAAGGGTCTTGCTGTTCGTTCTTTTCTTCAGTGTGCTCGAGTGGGTTTTTGTGGGTTGTTGGAGACGAAGGTGAAAGCTCATCAGCTTCAGTCAGTGCTTCAGAGGTTTGGTGGAGGTTGGCAGTGTGTCTGTAGTTATGGTGATTCTGGGTTGAGTCGTGTTTGGGTTATGTGGCGTACGTCTCGGTTCTCTTTTACCCCTTCGGTAATCGGACCTCAGATGATTTGGGGCACCCTGGTGGATCGGTCCTCTCAGATCTCTTTCCATGTCGCCTGTGTTTATGCCCCTAACTCGGAAGTTGAGAGAAGGGTGGTGTGGAATGATATTGTTTCCATGTGTCAGTCTTGGTCTCTTCCTGGAGTGGTCATGGGTGACTTTCATGTCATTCGTGCTTCTACAGAGTGTTTTGGAGGTAACTTGGTTGAATCAGAGATGTCTGAGTTTGACAGTATTATATCTCGTGCAGATTTGGCTGAGCTTCCTGTGTCAGGTAGTTGGTACACGTGGACTAGAACTCCTCAGGGGCCGTCTGATATTATGAAGCGTTTGGACAGAGTTTTAGTTCATTCTAGATGGATGTCCTCTCAGCCTATTTGTGAGGTTCGGGCTCATAGTTGGGGAATTTCAGATCATTGTCCGTTAGTGTTCAATGTTGCGAGCCATTCTCTTCGTCGGCCGTCCCCTTTTCGTTTCTTTAATCATTGGGCGGAGGACCCTCGTTTTTTAGAAACTGTGGCTAGTAGCTGGGTACAATATCTTGATATTTCTCCGTTGGCTGGTTTCATGAGGAATCTGAAGTCTCTTAAGCCCATTCTTCGTCAGGATTTTGGTTGCTCGCTATCGAGCCTTAGCCTGCAGGTGTCTATGGCTCGTGATCGCATGGAAGAGGCTCAATTAGCTTATGCTGAGGACCCGTTGTCGCCTAGTCTCCAGGCCCTAGCCAGTAGCGCGTCTCAGGATTTTTGGGCTTTGACTCGGAAGGAGGAGGCCTCTCTCAGGCAGAAATCCAGGGTTCAGTGGCTTGCCCTTGGTGATCGTAATTCTAATTTTTTTCATCGCAGTATTAAATCTAGGATTCTCAGTAATGGCATCCAGTCTTTATCCGATGGAAGTGGTCGTATCCTGACTTCTCAGTCTGATATTGCTAGGGAGGTGGTTGCCCATTTTCGCAGTATTTTTGGCTCCCAACCGATCGGCTACAGGGAGCTTACTGACCAATTGTCTTTGATTGTTGATTTTCGCTGGTCTGAGGAGTGTTGTGTCGATCTAGTTAGGCCGATATCGAGCGAAGAGGTCAAGCGGGTGATTTTCGCGATGAGTAGCAGTAAGGCCCCCGGTCCCGATGGTTTTTCCGTTGGTTTTTTTAAAGCGGCTTGGAGCGTTATTGGCGATGACTTCTGTGATGCGGTGCGTCATTTCTTCTCTTCCTATTTTCTTCCTCCGGGTGTGAATGCTACTGCTATCACGCTGATTAAGAAAAATGACGTTCCTATTGGTCCTGATGATTATAGGCCCATTTCGTGTTGTAATGTGATTTATAAGTGCATCTCGAAGATCCTGGCGAGTCGCTTGAGTTCGTGGCTTCCTGAATTTATTGGCCCTAATCAGTCTGCTTTTGTTAATGGTCGGAGTATTGTGGATAATGTCCTCTTGTGCCAGGAGTTGGTTGGTGGGTACCACCTTAATAAGGGTCCTCCGCGTTGTGTTATGAAGGTGGATCTTCAGAAGGCCTACGACTCGGTCCATTGGGACTTTTTATTCGGTCTTCTGTTAGCCATCGGGACTCCCGTTCAGTTTGTTAGTTGGATTCGAGCCTGTATTACGTCCCCCACGTTTTCCTTCCTTGTTAATGGTTCGTTGGAGGGGTTTTTCCCAGGTCGTCGTGGGCTTCGTCAGGGTGATCCATTGTCTTCTTATCTGTTTGTGATGGCTATGGAGGTGTTCTCTCGGCTGTTGAATTCTCCTCCTGCTGATTTTCACTTTCATCATCAGTGTGAAAAGATTCGCCTAACTCACCTTTGTTTCGCAGATGACTTAATGATTTTTTGTAGAGGGGATTACTCTTCGCTAGCCTTTGTCCATTCTGCCCTCCTCAGATTTCAGAGGTTGTCTGGCCTCTGTGTGAACTCGTCTAAGAGTTCTATGTTTTGTGCTGGGGTTTCCTCTTCTGAGGGCTTAGGGTTGTCTGGGGTGATGGGTTTCTCCCTTGGCACTCTTCCTGTTCGTTATCTGGGTCTTCCTCTCGTTTCTGGTCGGCTCTCTTACGCGGATTGCAAGCCTCTTCTGGAGAAGATCACTGCGCGGGTTCAGAGCTGGTCTGCGCGTGCTCTTTCTTACGCTGGTCGTTTGTTGCTTATCCGGTCAGTCTTGCAGAGCTTTCAGGTTTATTGGGCGAGTGTTTTTGTTTTGCCTCTTCGCGTAGTAGACGAGGTGGATCGTATCCTTCGGGCTTTTTTATGGCGAGGGAGCTCGTCTGGTAAGGGTGGAGCGAAGGTGGCTTGGGGGGACATTTGTGTTCCTAGAGATGAGGGTGGCTTAGGCATTCGCCATATTCGTTCTTGGAATGTAGCTGTTGTTATGAAGCTCCTCTGGCTTCTTTTTACGCGTTCTGGCTCGTTATGGGTGGCCTGGGTTGATGCTTATCTCCTTCGGGGGCGTCCCTTGTGGTCTGTTCCGGTCTTGGCCAGTTGGTCATGGTGTACTCGGGCCATTTTTCATCTTCGTGAGCAGTTTCGTCCTCTAGTCCAGGTTGCCATCGGGGATGGGCGGCGAGCCCATGTGTGGGCTGATTCTTAGCTTCCTGGTGGCCCCATTAACCAACGGTTCGAGGAAGGTTTGGTTGATGCGGTTGGTAGTACGGCTCGTGTCTTGGTGTCAGATTTCCTCCTCCCGGATGGATCTTGGCAGTGGCCATGCGTGACTTGGGAGATGGAGGATTTGTTTCCCCTGGTTCAGACTATTGTCCCCAATTTGCGTCAGCCTGATCGAGTTATCTGGGACCCTGGTAGGTCCGATGTCTTCTCGGTGGCTAGTGCTTGGGAGGTCTTGCGTCCTCGCCGTGATTGTGTTAGGTGGGCCAGTTTGTTGTGGTTCAATGGTAACATCCCCCGTCATGCCTTCGTCACGTGGTTGGCGATTCGTGACCGGTTATTTACTAGGGCCCGCCTCCATAGGTGGGATCCCTCACTTCCGTCAGGGTGTGTGTTGTGCTGCTCAGCTGTATTAAAGACGCGAGATCATCTTTTCTTCGAGTGTCCGTTTAGTTCGCATGTGTGGTCGGGCTTGCTCTGTTGGGGTCGGTCCTCTCATCGTATAGCTCTATGGTCCACTGAGTTATCTTGAATTTGTAGTATGGGGCGGGGTGATCGTCGTAGGCGTCATGTTTGGAGGCTTGCTTGGGCTGCAGCCATTTATCATGTTTGGAGAGAGCGAAACTCCCGGGTTCACGAGGGTAGGAACCGTTCTCCCCAGTCTGTTCTTATAAGTGTCCAGGCTGACTTGTCTTATAGGTGTGCCTCGTGGTTAGGGGCGTTGATGTCTCCTATGTCTATTAGTGCTCCTCCGTGGGACTTGTTTCCTTGAGTTTTTTTTTTTCTGTTTCTTCGCTTTGCGTTGTTGAGTGCCTTGGCCCCAGGCTGTGGGGCCCCCCTCTCTTGCTTTTCGTAATATATATTACCTTTGAAAAAAAAAAAAAAAATCAATTAGATAAAATTTTAAAATTTGAATGACTAAATTTGTAATTTTATTTTTATATAAATATAATTTTAATTATATTAATATACAATAATTATATTAAAAAATACTAATTCTAAAATTATAATAAAGCATTATAGAATTCATGTAAGTAAATAATCAAATTTTAAATATTTATCATTTTTTATAATAGAATTAGGTGTTATTTTTGTTTCTTCTTAATTTTTCTAAACTAATTTACTAAAATTAAAAAATGGTATATATGTAAGTTTTAAGCATATTAAAAAAAATAAAATAAAATTTGAAAAAAGCTGGGATTGGGATTCAGCTCAGACCAAAGGGCTCAAAAAGCCAAAATGGAGAACACACAACAATCAATACATGTTTTGAAATTAATTTTGCATTTCGGGCAACGACATATATAATCCTTTTTTATTCTTAATTTCGATGGATGTTCATTTTTTAAAATATTTGATAAATGTTCCTTATCTAAAAATAGATGAATTATAATATGGAGAGTTGGACTAAAATGCCTTTGATGGTAAAATCAACATATTAAAACGAAAAAATTAAATAAAATCTAGAATCCCATCAATTAAAGAGTGATTTAAAACTAAGATTAGTGTATTTGAAATTTGCAATTACACTGTATTTACAAACTGTATTTGCAATTATAATGTAACTGCAATATGTAAGCAACTGTATTTGCAATTTGCAATTACACTATAATTGCAACTGTAATTACAATTTGCAATTATACTGTATTTGTAAACTGTATTTGCAATTTGCAAATTAATTACAACTGTATTTACAATTACACTTGTATTTACAATTTTACAAATTGGAATTACAATGTACTCACATTTTGCAAATTGAAATTAAAGTGTATTTACAAATTTGTAAATTGAATTTCAAATTGAAATTGGAATTACAAAGGGTTATTATTTTGAAAAGTCAACAACAATACATTGAAAAAAAAAATAACGTGTAAATAGTGATAAAAAAAAATCTAATCGAGGGAAAGACAAGCATAAAGATAGTGAGAGAGGAAGGGTACCTTGGAATTTCAAATGAACTAAAATCCTTTTGGTGGTTATAATTCATTGTACTTGCAAAACTATAAATTAAATGTTGAGAAAAATTGAGATAAAATAACTCAGATAGATTTGGATAAAGGAAAGAAAATTACAAAACGGCGAACCAATATCTTAAACTTTGAAACTCATGAGTAGAAGCATAAATGAAGTAAATGAAAAATAATATATATTTAATTTCTAACCACCGAGCTAGGGGTTTTATATATCAATAAAATGGCGTGGGAAATTTGTTAAAATATTATAATTATGGAGGATTAATCTAAAAAAAAATTATAATCTTCATTCCAAAGGGAAATCCTTTCCTAAATAAAAATTTGATTAAGAATGATTTCTTCTTGACAAACTAAATAGAGGGATAGATAGACAGAAAAACTTTAGGATTTGGATCATGTGATAAAGATGAAATAAAAAAGAAAAGAAACCTCAAAGAAAAACAAGAACAAGAACATAAATTGAAATTTGATTCTTTCTATTTTTCCTCCCCCAATAATTCGTGTTCGTCCCGGATTAGATTTACATGAAAATGAAAATTAAAAATGAAAGTTGATCACCATACAAATCTTCTGTGAAAACTCCTGTGGCAACCACAAACAACACAATTGAGATCCTCCTTAGTCCCATCCTCCCCTTTGACCATGAACTCCTGAGAACTTTGTCCCATGATTCTTCTGATTATCGAAATGATGTTTATCTAAATGATAAATAGATGAGAGAATGAAACCTAACCTATTTATTTAAATTTATAAGGGAGAATAAAATCAGACAAAAATGGAAAGATTTTAGTAGTTAAATTTAGAATTTAGGAGAGAGTAAAATTAGGGGATAGAAAAATGGAAAGATTTTTTAAGAATAGTTCAGTTTGTATATTTCAGAATCAATGAGGCAAAATGATAAAGAAAAATATTAGGAGAGAGAAACTAAACTAAAAAGGCACATAAATCATTTTTTTTTTTTGAGACATGTATCGACTTGAGGCACGAAAAATGACCATCTACCATCATTTTTCTTTGCATTTTGATATACAACTACATAAACGAAATAATTTGTAGGGCACATGCCCCTGACCCGTACGTGCATCTACCCTAGTATATATATATATATATATATATTTATTTGTGAGCATATATTTTGTTTTTCTTTTTGTGTTTTACCAAATAGGTACCATTTTTGTTTTCCATTAAAAAAATATGACAAACAAAGAAAGCATTGAGTTTACAAAACAACCTTCACCCTTATTCTAAAGAACAAAGGTTTCCAAAACTACAAATTATAAAAGAAAAGATAAAAAAAAAAGTTATTCGAGGAAGCAACTACTTTTTGATTGGCAAATGTGGTAAAACCAACCTTGTAGGCTATTTGCTAGTCTCCACTACCAAAAGAAAAAAAAAATGTTAAAAACAAACAATAAAAAATATAATAAAATAATAAATCACTACGGTCTATTAAAGGGGAAGCCATTGGGGTGTGTTTCATACAGAAATCGAGCTTTAACATAAATCTCAAACCATGTCTCTTGTTGGAAAGCTTGTAAGTCAAATAGAAATAAACGCAGCTGCAGAAAAATTCTACAATTTCTTTAAAGATCAAGTTTTCCATCTTCCAAATGTTTCTCCAATCATTCAAGATGTTAAAGTTCATGAAGGAGACTGGGACACTCATGGTCACGGCTCCATCAAGATATGGAATTACACTATTGGTACGTCTACACGATGCTATTCGATCAACATCACCGCAACACGACACGTACATCCATAAGCACATCACTAGATCAATCTATTCCAAATACAACTCAAACATATCACGCTAAGCACTCAGATGTGTTTGAGTTGTATTCGAATAGATTGATCCGGTGATGTGATTATGGCTGTGTTACGGTGATGTTCTTTGAGTATATATATTATGATCACGACCACGACCATGATCACGATCATTTGTTTTTCTAATTCTAAACAATTTATCACTTTTGTGTTATTATGTTGTTTATTCCGAATACAACTCAAACACATCACGCTAAGCACTCAGATGTGTTTGAGTTGTATTCTGAATAAATTAATCAGGTGATGTGATTATGGATGTGTGCTGTGTTGCGATGTTCTTTGAGTATGTATATATATATATATATATATATATATAATATGATCATAACTACGACCATGACGATGCACCATGATCACGATGAATTGTTTTTGTTTTCAATTGTTTTCATGCATAACTCATTCTAAACAATTTATCTCTTTTGTGTTATTATGTTATTTATGGTGATGTTATTATATATATCATGCTATCCAATCAACACACTATACTCAAAGAATATCACCACAACACAACACAACACATACATCCATAATCACATCCCACCAGATCAATCTATTTCGAATACAACTCAAACACATCACGCTAAGCATTCAAATGTTTTTGAGTTGTATGGTGATGAGATTATGGATGTGTGTTGTGTTGCGGTGATGTTCTTTTAATATATATACATACATATATTATGATCACAACTATGACCACAATCACGACTATGATCATGCATGACCACGATCAGTTGTTTTATTCTAAACAATTGATCTCTTTGTGTTATTATGTTGTTTGTTAAGATGGTAAAGCGGAGGTGTTCAAAGAACAAGTGGAATTCGATGACACGAAGCGAACAATAACCTTAATTGGACTGGAAGGAGATGTGTTCAAGTATTACAAATCCTTCAAGGCAACATTTGAAGTTGTGGCAAAGGGACCAGAGCATAGCTTGACAATTTTGACGTTGGAATATGAGAGAATTAATGATGGGTCTCCTTATCCTTACAATTACCTTGGTCTTATGAATCACCTGACCAAAGACATTGAATCTCACCTTAAATAAGAAAGTTGTCTATGTCTCCATTTGAGCTTCGTCTCTCTCACTCACACTCTGATATGATTGAATATGTCATGTCAGAGTTAGTTCTATTGTGAGGACTTTCTAAAAAATAAATAATGTATCCTCATGTATAAAATAAATGAAGCTCAATTATAATGTTTTGATTAAATATATAATATGTGTGTTATGTTTACACTTCTTTAGGTTTGCAAATATAGTAAAATTTCTAAAGATTAGTTTTTTCATTTTTTAATATTTTCAATTTATACTTCTTAACATTTTTATTTGGTGTATTAATTATACATCTGATTTACTTAATATTTGGAGTATCAGATCTATGAGTGACTTACGTTCTATTTGGTGTATCAATTATACAATTGATTTACCTTCTATTTGGTGTATCAGTGACACCTGATATACCTTATATTTGATGTATCAGTTGTACGACTAGTTTACCTTATATTTGGTGTATCAATGAAAACTGATTTATCTTATATTTAGTGTATCAGTTATATTATATTTAGTGTATCAGTTATATAACTGATTTACCTTATATTTGATAACCCTTATATTTGGTGTATCAGTTATAAAATTGATTTAGTTTATATTTATTGTATCAGTTGTACGACTGGTTTACCTTATATTTGGTGTATCAATAACAACTGATTTACCTTATATTTAATGTATCAGTTATATAACTCAAACTCTTCTATTTGGTGTATCAGTTATAAAACTAATTTAGTTTATATTTGGTTTATCAGTTGTACAACTTATTTACCTCATATTTGGTAACCCTTATATTTGGTGTATTAGTTATAAAACCGATTACCTTATATTTGGTGTATCAGTTGTACAACGAATTTACCTTATATTTCGTGTATTAATTGTACATCTGATTTACCTTCTATTTGGTGTATAAGTTATACAATTGATTTACCTTCTATTTAGTGTATCAGTGACACTTGATATACCTTATATTTGGTGTATCAGTTGTACCATTGATTTACCTTACATTTGATGTATTAGGAACACATGATATATCTTTATATTTGGTGTATCCGTTGTAGAACTGATTTACCTTCTATTGGGTATATCAGTTAGACAACTGATTTATCTTATATTTGATGTATCAGTTGTACAACTGATTTACCTTACATTTGGTGTATCAGTGACACATGATATACCTTATATTTGGTTTATCAGTTGTATAACTGATTTACCTTAGATTTGGTGTATCAGTTGTACAACTGATTTACCTTATACTTGGTGTATCAGTTGTACATCTGATTTATTTTCTATTGGGTGTATCAGTTGTACAACTAATTTACCTTACATTTGGTGTATCAGTGACACATGATATACTTTGTATTTGGTGTATCAATTGTATAACTGATTTACCTTAGATTTGGTGTATCAGTTGTACATCTGATTTACCTTCTTTTGGTGTATCAGTTATACAACTGATTTACCTTCTATTTGGTGTATCAGTGACACTTGATATACTTTATATTTGGTGTATCAATTGTACAACTGATTTACCTTATATTTGGTGTATCAGTTGTACAACCGATTTACCTTCTATTTGGTGTATCAGTGACTCTTGATATACGTTATATGTAGTGTATCAATTATACAACTAATTCACCTTATATTTGTTGTATAAATTAAGTAAAAAATTAGGTAGTTTATCAACCAAATAATCAAGAGCTACAATGGATATCATGTTGTAATCTACATTATCAAGATGATATAATAAGTGAAAAAGGGAAACAATAGAGTAAGAAAATAAACAGTAATCGAACTTTACCTTCATTCAATTTCTAGACAAATAGTAAATTAAAACAAGAGTGGTACACCCAAAAAAAAGGTGAAAAACAAACAGTAATCAGGCTTCACCTTCGTTCAAAACAAGAGTGAATCTAAAATAGAGGTAATTTTAAAGAATTATGACCTTGTACTTGGTGAGTAGAACGCAACAACACGAGTGAATCAATCGACGTTGAAGGGAGAGAAAAATCGCCATGATCAGAGAAATCATAAAGGTTTTGAAAAGTTACTTCTAGATTTATCGCATGATTATACAATTTGATTACTCTGAGGGAGAGGGTATTTTTCACAATTCCATTATAAACGGATTTCAATTTTTTCATTTGTGTTGAGCTTAAATATTTTGAATGTAAAAAGAATGAAAAATCATATAGATGTGTATCAACAGAGGTATATCAACATGCAATCATTTAGGTTAGTGATTAATATACGATTAACACTCGATTACCATGATTTTTTTGCGATATATGCAGAGACTAAACATAGTTGCTACAAATGCAATTAGCCTAATTGTTTTTGCTAAATAAATTATTTATTACAGTTATACAAAATCTATTTTTAAACAATATTCGGTGCAAGGAATGAGCCCATTGCTCAAATAGTCTAGAATGGAGTTCAATCTTGAACCTAGAAAAAAATTAAATGCATTATTATCACTAATTTTTTTTTTTGTAGACGACATAACAATTGCCATAAAATTGTACCAAAAAAAAAAAAAAAAAACAAATCAATTTGTAATTTAAAAAAGGTGTAAGATAATAAAAAGTTAAATAATAACGGTTCAAGACTAGATAAAATACATAATTTCTACTATTAACAAATATCACAAATAAAATTAAGGGTGGGTTTGAATTAACTTTGTTAACTTTTTTTTTTGAGTACATTGGGGGTGGGAAGATTCGAACCACAGACCTCGTGGTCGTTAACACGTACATATGCCCGCTGAGCCATGCTCGCTTTGGCAATTAACTTTGTTAACTTGAACAACCAAATATGTTTGTTTTTTTAAATATAAAGTGTTCGGCAAAAAAAAAAAAAAAATCAATTTTAAAAGAAGCAATTGATTTCCGGCTAATCACCTAAAAATCTCTTTAAAAAAGCTTTTCAAATTAAAAAAAAAAAAAAAATCCAAAATCCCAGAAAACCAAAAATACTGAAATTATAAATTTGTCTTCAGATTTAAACCTTTTATCTTTTCTATCAACATGGTACCACACCAAGTCTTTAAATTAAAACTTTTTCATTATAAAAAAAACTTAAGATTTTTTTGTTAAAAAAAATGTTTAAACTAATACGCATGTCAGACTCGTTTTTTGTTTTAAATGAAGATCTCGTCTTTGAAAAAATGATTTTCTCACACGAACAAACATCATCTTTTAAAAAGACGATATTCTTCCACGCGAACATATATTGTCTTTTAAGAAGACGATGTGTATCCTCGTAGACATCTTTTCAAAAGACGACGTGCGACCCGATTTCATATTTTTTTTTAATTATTTCGTTCATTGTTTTTTATAATTTTTTATAGGGTTTAATTCCATATATTTGGATCAATTATCATTTTTTCTATTAATTTTAAAATTGAAAAAAATGTCAATATCTTTAATTAAAAACTAAGAGTTTAGGGGTTCTTTGTTATGATATTGTAGAAATATGAAAATAGTAAAAAAAATTAGTTCCATATATAAGAAAAAAAAGTGTCATATTTGTATCTAATAGTATCTTGAAACAATGTGAGTAAGAACGTACATTATAAAATTTAATGTGTGCCACAAGGCGGACGTCTCCGAGTACCAGGTGGTTGTCGATGACGATGAAGAGTTGGTTCCTCTTGTTCGTGAACTTGTGATGATGAGTCACCAACATTACCGTGAATCAGGGGATGACATCATCATCCCCACTTGCGTGTAAGAACCACCAACTTCCTTTGTTTGAGTCATATGAAGCATGTCTTCAAAGTTGGGGTGAACCTCGTTAGCAGGTACATCTTCAGCCAATTGCTCATCTATCTGTTGTCGAGGAGCACGAGGAGGTGGAACATGTATTTTAATGCAGTTGCTTCATGTTCGTGTCACCTCTGTCGCATAAATGAAAGATCTCCTAATCTTGTGAGATATCACGAATGCGACCGAAGCACCACCTCTTCAAATGATAAGACAAGTTAGACGATATTTAAAATTTATTTATACTTGAAGTTGAAGTAATGTAATTTTGAATTGAAATTCGTATCGCTTCACCGTAAGCGGCTCCCTCACGAGTGATTTAGCGCCTAATAATGTTATGATACCAAAACATGTATTCAGGAGAAGTATGTTTTGTTGGGATTTATGTCATAAATGTTGGGTTTTATGTCCTAAAACTCGTGGTTTGTAAGCAGTTGTGTTTGTAATCTCTCTATTTAGTAATAAAGAGTTATTAAGTTTTATTCAGTAAAAGAGTTTACTGGAATAAAGTGAAACGTGTTCGGATTAATCTATACCAATGACCAACACCCATGGCGATTCATGAGTACTTGAGCTTCATGTATGACATGATTGTGGATCAGGCTCAAGTAGACAGTCAAAACGGTCTATAGTATATGAATAAGGCTGGGTACCTTATCCTGGTAACACTATTGGATGCAACTCGCTTTGTATTTTACAAAACGATGTGATCCGAATCGTTTCTCATTGAGATGTGCGAGCGAGGGCGTCCTATGCAATGAGTTTGCATAAGTGTTGCGTGCTCAGTGTGTAAATAAAATGTAATGCGAAGAGCACTCATATCATGCAAGCATACATGGTCTGCAACAAGTGATAAGTATTTTTTAATTCGTTTTCCCACAGAGATTGAGTTTAGTTACTAACGAGTTGAGGTGCTAAATTAGATAAGGTCACTTAAATTGGGTAGATTTGGGGTTGATGTACCGAAATGATAAAGAATGCAAGAAGAAAGCAAGTGTAAGAACCAAACAAGTAAGAGATAAAGCTATAATGTGAAGAAGAATAATTGCGGGTCTCGCAATTATTCAGCAATAAAATCGCAAAGGTAAAAAGCTAATGAAAAGACTAAGGCAAAAAGCAGGAATGTTTTATTGCGGTTCTCGCAATTTTCTAGCAATAAATTAGCAATGTTCTTAATGTAAAGTAAGGCAGCACGGTCGACTTAAGACTCCTCTATAGGCACTTAACTACGATCATTCAGCAGTAGATTAACATATCATGCATCGTTTTAGCTCAGTCTCATGCATCTCTCGATTACATGCATTAGATTTTTAGTTCACTCATATCCAAGTAAGACATAAACACCTAGTTATACAAGCAAACTAATGAACGTGCTAGGAAAACGCCTATTCCTAGGTCATTTTCTGGTTACCATGAAAGGCTAGCATGAATGGATGACTTTGAACTCTTACTCCTTCCAGAGGTTAGGAATTCTTTAGACAAAATGGATGGCCGGTCGAAATTGCCCGTGGGATGAAGCTTACATACATTCAATGCAATCACACTATCCTACATGCTGAATTCTCGTGTTTATAGCCTACAGATTCATCTTTAGCAGACCCTTCTTAGATTAGCTACGCATGGTTTCCAAAGTAAAAGAGACGGATTGATTGATCATGATTTGAATGACTTAGTAAACACAAATGAATAAGGGATAACAAAATGAAGAACTCAAGAAACTTAATTGATTACTCTTTAAAAACCGAATACAAATACTTCATAAAACAGACGTGCGAAGGTTCGAAAGCAGTAAAGAATAAGTGTATTTGAAGAACGAATTAGAACAACGTCGCAAATGAAATCAGTAGAGGGAAAAACAGTACGGAAAGTTGTAAAAGGAGCGCAGATCTCCTCGTCGCAAACGCCTCGGATGATGGGGAAGATTAGCTGTTCTTGGGGATGAATTCAATCAGAAGAGAAGAAGGATCTTCTCTTCTTCCTCTCGAATTATCGACGCCAAGGGCTGATTTTTTCGTTCCAACAAACGGGAGAAGGAAATGTCGTCTGCAGATTGCTTTGCAACTGAGATCTCACGTTTCTGAGCTATCTTTTCCCTTCATCATCCTTCTCTTTTTATAGCTTCTGCAGGTACCTTCAGCCGCGGATTTCCATCCATTTTGAACAACAATTCTCCACGTGGTAGCAGTGGAAAGCTTACGCGGCTGAAAGATCGCAACAAGGACGACTGATGGCTGGAAAAGTTCAGCAGAAGACTATTTTCTTGCGAGGGCCGCAATGCTTCCTTGCGGCTTCAACAATTTTTCAGCAAAGTTTCCTGCAATGTACATTTTAGCTTGTTTTACATCATTTTGCATCCTTTTTCGTTCCTTTTCCAAATAAGTCCTATTTTAACATCACTTCTCAAATTCTCACATTTATGCACACATTAAGCTAACTTCCAACAAAAACACTCAAGAATGTGCATGATTTAAAGGTAAATATAGCTAACGGAAAATGTGATTGTGATTTGGTTTGGGGGAAGGGAGCTCCTAACGTGCAAGCTAACGGAAAATTAAATGACAAGTGCAAAATTAAATGGTCGTGCTTAAATTCGAGAAATGGAATTGATCGTTATGGATGTTCGGTTCATCGATACAACTTGTTAACTAATTATGATTATGCACACAATTCATTTGGTTAATTCCTAACTCAAATGACCCAAGGATATAATTAGACATGTGCAATTCTAATTATCCTTGGCCAATAATCTATTCAAGGTAGCGACCCCTAAATCGACTATAAGCCATTGACGGGAACATTGTGACGGCTTAATCCTAAGACTAACCCAGTTTCTCTCTCGCCTTAAGCCTAACATGAAAACGTTAATTAATTCAGATTACCAACTGTCAATTTGGGTTGAATTAATTAACCATGCTTAAGCCCTTGCTACCTAGCGGTTTAGGCAATTATACATCCCAACCTTTAGCCCTCTAACATGCATAGGAATTAGGGCGTCAACCTAACTAAGCTACACATGCTAGATTTGAATAAGAACAAGCAAGAAGATGCATAAACATACTAATTAGCCTCACATTTACAAAGGGGCAAACCTCCCCAAACATCCATAATTCACAAAACCAAACTTCGAAATTAAGCACTAACCTTAGTTTAGCCTTCCATGGAGGATGAATAAATCAAATCCCCCATGAAAGAGCTTAGTACCATACAAAGAGGAGAAGAAGAAGCTAAAAAATGGTGAAAAATGGTGAAGACCCGAGAGGAAGAATTGGGGAAGAAGATAGGATGAAGAATGAGAAAAAATGAGGCGTTTTCACGCCTTAAGTCGTCGGAGCGTCTCGACGCTGGTGCCTTAAGTTGGCCGCGTGCGCGCGCGCGGGCGTCGAGACGCTCGGACAGCGTCTCGACGCCGTTGCGCGTCATCCTGGAAATTCGTCGGGCTGGCGTCGAGACCCTCGGGCGGCGTCTCGACGCTGCCAGCGTTGAGCGGGCGTTGAGCGCTCGCGCTCGACGCTGGGGCGCGCTCGTCTTCGGTAGGCAGTCGGGGCGGCGTCGAGACGCTGCCGCCCATGCATGCATGCTCTCGGGTTTGATGGCCAAAAATTGTCTTTCCAAGGCAATTTTTGCCATCTCTTCAATTCTTCAAGCGCTTTCACTCCCGAGGCGTCCATTAAGCTCTAAAACGCCGCTTTAAGCCCCGAAACGTGTCTTTAGACTTCTCGAGCTCTCGACCATGAAATCACCTACAAGAAGGCATTTTAATCAATATATAACATGGTTCTAGCCAATATTAGGGACTTCTCGAGCTTCATTTATTTTATACATGAGGATACATTATTTATTTTTTAGAAAGTCCTCACAATAGAACTAACTCTGACATGACATACTCTAATCATATCAGAGTGTGAATGAGAGAGACGAAGCTCAAAGAGGGTTAGGAATTATGTAAAGCTACTGATGGATATTATGTTGTAATCTACATTATCAAGATGATATAATAAGTGAAAAAGGGAAACAATACATGAAGAAAAACAAACAGTAATCGGACTTCATCTTCATTCAATTTCTAGAAAAATAGTAAATTAAAACAAGAGTGATACACCCAAAAAAAGGTGAAAAACAAACAGTAATCAGGTTTCACCTGCGTTGAAAACAAGAATGAATCTAAAGTAGAGGTAATTTCAAAGAATTATGACCTTGTACTTGGTGAGTAGAACACAATAACAAGAGTGAATGAATCGACGTTGAAGGGAGAGAAAAATCGCCATGATCAGAGAAATCATAAAGGTTTTGAAAAGTTACTTCTAGGTTTAACGCATGATTATACAAGTTGATTACTTTAAGGAGGGTATTTTCGACATTTCCATTATAAACGGGCTTCAATTTTTTCATTTGTATTGAGCTTAAATATTTTGAATGTAAAAAGAATGAAAAAGTATATCAGATGTGTATCAGCAGAGGTGTATCAACATGCAATCATTTAGGTTAGTGATTAACATGTGATTACTTTAAAGTGTTAGGAGAGTGTATTTTCGACTTTTCAACTTTTAAGTTAATAATTAACACGCGATTACCCTGATTTTTTGCTATATATACAAACACTAAACATAGTTGCTACAAATGCAATTAGCCTAATTGTTTTTACTATTTTTGCAACTCCCCTTCCTTTATTGTTTTGAGAAATTTACAAATAAATTATTTATTACAGTTATACAAAGTCTATTTTCAAACAATATTCGGTGCAAGGAATGAGCCCATTGCTCACATAGTTTAGAATGGGGTTCAATCTTGAACCTAGAAAAAATTTAAATGTATTAATATCACTAAAAAAAATTGTAGACGACATAGCAATTGACATAAAGTAAAAAAAAAAACAAATGTATTTGTAATTTAAAAAAGTTGTAAGATAATAAAAAGTTAAATAATAACGGTGATTCAAGACTAGATTAAATACATAATTTCTACTATTAACAAATATCACAAATAAAATTAAGGGTGGGTTTGAATTAACTTCTGAACAACCAAATATGTTTGTTTTTTTAAATATAAAGTGTTCGGCAAAAAAAAAAAAAAAAATTTAAAATAAGTAGATTGATTAATAATTAGTTTATATGTGATTATATATAAAAAAAAAATGATTCGCAATTGATTTCCGGTCAATCACCTAAAAATCTCTTTAAAAAAAGCTTTTCAAATTAAAAAAAAAAAATCCAAAAACTCAGAAAACCAAAAATACTGAAATTATAAAATTGTCTTCCGATTTAAACCTTTTATCTTTTCTATCAACATAAGTCTTTAAATTTTGTTCAAAAAAAACATAAGTCTTTAAATTAAAACTTTTTTAATATAAAAAAAACTTAAGATTTTTTTTTGTTAAAAAAAATGTTTAAACTAATACGCATGGCAGACTCGTTTCTTTCTAATATTACAATTTTCAAAACTATTTATAAAAATATAACATAAAGCAAGTTATTTATAAAAATATAACAGCTTTAAATGAAGATCGATAGTTGTTGACCGATAAATTTCGGCCAATCAGTGGGTGCCACGTCATTATCACAAAGCGATAACAAACCTACGTCTGGGACGAATCTCAAATCCACAAGTGTCTCAGATTAAATTTGAAGACAAAATTGGCGAGCCTCAAGAAAACGTCACGTGTCTTCATCATGGCCGTTTGAACAAATAAGCTTAACCGATCAAATTGGGTCATATTGCAATTTGGCTCAAAATCAAATTGGCCCAGAAAGTCATTTAGATGGCAACTTGGCCCAAAGCCCAAACTCATATGACTGAGCCCAAAAGCCCACTGGACCTAAGCCCACTGGGGCCCATAAGAACTCTATAAATTGAGAACTCATCATTCATTTGCAAGGTTTAGAAAATTTCTACTCCTAAGAGCTCAGAGAGAATTCATAAACAACGAAGACTCCTTGAATCTCTGGAAGACTGAACAATCCTTCAACGAGAACAAGCTGCGAAGCCCTCGATCCAAATTCAACATCGAGAACAAGCTGCAAAAGCCCTCGAAACAAATCCAACATCAAGAACAAGCTGTGAAGCCCTCGAGACATATTTACATTTGAGAGAGAAAGAATCAAAGGATAAATACTAGAGATTGTAATCCACTACGCATTGATACATACATATAAATACAAATCAAAATTCATTTACACATGTCGGATTTCCTTCGTCAAAATCTTCGTGTGAACAGGTTGGCACGCCCAATGGGACAACTCTACCTCTCATCTCTCCCTCTCTCAACTAAAGTTAACGATGACATCGAAGAAAACAACATCCAAGTCTGTCATTATCAGCAGCCCTTACAAGGGACCTGTCACCCGCAGCCGCTTCATCAAAGCAGTCTCGCAGACGGGGGAACAAACTCCTTTCATCTTGAGCAAAATTTACAAACGAATGACGGAGTCTGCGCAGGGTGGGATAATCATCAAGGAAAATCCCTTGTACGATGAATATGTTCCCTCCTCCGATCAGTCGGATAAAATGTCTGATCCCAACGTGATGTCTGTAATGATGGCAGACGCTCGTACGAGCGACGAAGCAATGACTGAAATGGAAAAGAAACTAAACTTCCTAATGAAAGCAGTTGAAGGCAGAGACCTCAAGATTGTCCACTTGAGAAATCAGATGTATAGCCGAGAGGCTGCAGAGTCAAGTTTAACTCCTGCAGCAAGGAGAAATGACAAAAAAAAAAAATTGTCATCCAAGAAGACTGGTAATAGGATTTTTTAATGTCCTACAAATTTCGGGTTGTCGAAACCCGCCAAAATAACATTTATAATACCGCTACAACTAAGCTTTGCAGCTAGTGGTAGTCGGGTCGATCCGCAGGGAACCTAAATTATTTTCTCCTAATTAATTTCTATTTGCTTTTTAATTAACTAAAACAATTAAAATAAAGTAAAAAGGGAAGTGGCTACGGAAGATTAAAATAAAGCATAAAGAGTAGCTAACGATAAAATTAAACTAAGTACATGTACTACTAATTTTAAGGGTCGGGGTTGACCTTGATGCGACTCGATTCATTGGGATTCAAACATACTTAGCAAAAGCATAATTGAACACACAAACGGTTGCCCGACAACCCTGAAGCAACCGAACACATGGAAATTAGCTAGAGTTGTCAATTCTAACTAAACGGTGCTACTGATTAATTCAGATTGATCAGTCCTAAATTAATTAAAGCAGTTACTAGCATTTTATGACAAACATTCAATAAGAAAGCCTATATTGATACTCTATTGATACTTCGAGTTTCCTCTTTGCTACTTGGTGATTAAGAGAGGCACGACATCATAATTTTTAACCATAGAACATGCTGGAAATTAAGGTGTCGAGACTGCAGGCAAAATAACGAAAATTCTGCATCTCGACGCTAGGGTCTGTGCCTTAGGAAAAATAATGAAAATTCTGCATTCTCCTAGTCTCAAACTCTGACCAGTCATTCTACTAAGGTTCTCCTACACCACCAGACCACACATCACAATTCAAATAATATTTGATTAATTAATTTATATGGTATAAACGCTTAAAATGATTAATCATTATTATCCACTAAAATATTCTTTTAAGCTCTTAATTAATGCAATGGTCTGATTTACCCCCAAGCAATTAATTTCTACAAAATATAAACATTAAACACAATTAATTACTTAATTCGCAAGACTTAGGAGCTAAATATTAGCACTTTTGGAGTGCTATCAAAACCCCCAACCTAAATCTTGCTAGTCCTCGAACAAGAAAAACTCCGAATTAGCTCATAATGACTATACATGCATGCTTCTAACTTAAATCTCGATGCTTTAGGAATCAAGGCATTTACATAGACAAGAAAGCAATCAGTTGCATGCACTTAATTAATGAACAAATAAAAAATTAACTATTACTCCCCTACGTGTGTGTGATAGCTAACCTCTCCTAAACCATGCAAGCTCGGAAAAACAACATGCTACAATTCATCTCGTTTTCCCCCTACTTTTAGCATTTCAGACCAGTCTATAGCTTAATCACATCAGAGAGTAACAAATCAAGAGGCCTAAAATATTTTCTCATTCTTTTTCTTTTGAGTACTTTGTACTCTTTATTCTTGGTTCTTTGAACCCAACACTTTATTTTTATTTTTTTTTTCTTTCCCGAGAAGCCTAACATGTCAAGCTCAGGCCTTAAGCTTCACATTTTTAAAAACTAACGCCCAGCTCTTTAATGCACATTTAAGAAGGAGGAGCGCCTCAGGAGAAATTTTCAAACACGCTTTTTCTTCTTCCTTTTGTTTTTTCATTAGGCAAATAACTTTGCTAACTCGATTAACCTATTACAAACTCTCATGCAACAAGCTTCCCTAAGGGTGCCTTTCGGGGTGACAACAAAAATTCATGCAACATGCAGTCAATCTAAGCTTACGGAATCTAAGAAAAGTTGCTAAGTGCTCTTTAGATACAAGGGAGCAACATAATTTTTTTTAAATTTTTTGACATGAACCCAATCAGTGCAAACAACTTCATGCTTATCCATACATGCAAATACGAAGATTCTAAAAATATTTCCTAGATCATCATAATCAGAAAAACAGCAAACAGAGTCCAAAGCACTTCAAATTTAAACTATACTCCTGCTCAACGACTACACATGAATCCAACAGACAACCATCTGCACCCCCAACCTTCGAAAGATACATAGTCTTCTATGTATCCACATCAGATAAAGCAATAAAAACTACAAAATTTAAGGGAACAGAAAACCTCCCCTGAATTTTGTTAGGTTGGTGGTTGGAGCAGCGCAGTCTTTGCCCATTATCTTGTTCTTTAGGCCAAACCCCTACAAAAGAAGGCAAACAACAAAAAGAAAAAAACAAACAAATAAAATCTAACTAAGAGAAACTAAATGGTTCCCTGGCAACAGCGCCAATTTTGGTAATAAGATTTTTGAATGTCCTACAACTTTCGGGTTGTCGAAGCCCGCCAAAATAACATTTATAATACCGCTACAACTGAGCTTTGCACCTAGTGGTAGTCGGGTCGATCCGTAGGGAACCTAAATTATTTTCTCCTAATTAATTTATATTTGCTTTTTAATTAACTAAAACAATTAAAATAAAGTAAAGGGGGAACTGGCTACGGAAGATTAAAATAAAGCATAAAAAGTAGCTAACGGTAAAATTAAACTAAGTACATGTGCTCCCAATTTTAAGGGTCGGGGTTGACCTTGATGCGACTCGATTCATTGGGATTCAAACATACTTAGCAAAAGCATAATTGAACACACAAACGGTTGCCCGACAACCCTGAAGCAACCGACCACATGAAAATTAGCTAGAGTTGTCAATTCTAACTAAACGGTGCTACTAATTAATTCAGATTGATCAGTCCTAAATTAATTAAAGCAGTTACTAGCATTTTATGACGAACATTCAATAAGGAAGCCTATATTGATACTTCGATTTCTTTTACTACTTCAACCCTCATGAATCACATCAAATTTAACCCCTAACCTCAAATTAGAGCACATATCGTGCTCGGGATGAAAACCAAGCTAACCCAAGAATCTAGAGAGAAAACGCAAAAAATGTACAAACCCGAGAGTGAATCACCTAAATGTGGGTTTTATCATAGAAAGAGACGCTATAGGCATTCCCCTAATCTCGAACTTTGGCCAATCATTCTACCAAGGTTCAACTGCACCACCAAACCACACATCACAATTGTGATAGCATTTGATTAATTAATTTATATGGTATAAACGCTTAAAACGATTAATCATTATTATCCACTAAAATATTCTTTTAAGCTCTCAATTAATGCAATGGTCTGATTTACCCCTAAGCAATTAATTTTTACAAAATATAAACATTAAACACAATTAGTTACTTAATTCGCATGACTTAGGAGCTAAATATTAGCACTTTTGGAGTGCTATCAAAGACCAACCGCAACATTCAACGTCGGTCGCTTCTCTGTCTGTCCAACAACTACAAGACATGATCACGAACACTATAAGAGCTCAATACGGTGGACCCACCCAGAGCTCCATCTTGTATACCAAACTGTATACAAAGAGGATTGACAACTTGAGAATGACCACTAGGTATCAGCCGCCAAAGTTTCAACAATTTGACGGCAAGGGCAATCATAAACAACACATTGCCCACTTCGTTGAGACGTGCGAGAACGCTGGAACTCGAGGAGACCTGCTGGTTAGACAGTTTGTCCAGACTCTGAAAGGAAATGCCTTTGATTGGTACACTCATTTGAAGCCCGAGACAATTGATTGTTGGGAACAGTTTGAGGGAGACTTCTTGAATCGCTTCTACAGTACGAGGCGAACAGTCAACATGACGGAACTCTCGAACGCCAACCAAAGGATGGGCGAGCCAGTCATCGATTTCATCAACCGTTGGAGATCATTGAGTCTCGACTGCAAGGACAGGCTAACTGAGGTGTCTGCCGTCGAAATGTGCATCAGCGACATGCATTGGGGACTTCATTACATCTTGCAAGGGATAAAGCCCCACACATTTGAAGAGTTAGCAACTCACGCTCATGATATGGAGCTGAGTATCGCCAACAGAGGGATCAAGGACCTCTGAATCACAAATATAAACAACGTGAAAATAAAGAAATAAGTAAACGACACTGAGAAAATCACGAAGAGTGTCGTGAAAGAATCCATGGTCGTCAACGCGACCCATTTAAGGTTTAGGGTAAATCACGAAGAGTGACCTGTGAGAAACGTCGCCTAACTTTAAAAGAAAGACAAGAAAAAGTCTACCCGTTTCTAGACTCTGACATTCCTGAGATGTTAGAGCGATTGATGGAGACACAACTTATCCAACTTCCCGTATGCAAATGACCAGAAGAGTTAGGAATGGTAAATGACCCTAACTACTGCAAAATCACCGGGTCGTCAGTCATCTAGTGGGAAACTGCTTCGTTTTGAAAGAGTTAATTATGAATTTAGCTAGTGAAAAGAAAATTGAGTTGGATCTCGACGAGATAGTTCAAGCAAATCACGCTGCGGTAACAATGAACTTCGACGCTCAATTATCTCCAGTCTCATTTGAGAAAAAAAAAGGAGTGTCTGATCCAGTTTGGGACCTTCGAACCAATAATTGTTCGGTTCAGAGATGAAACCCCAAAGCAAGGTTGGACCGTCGTGGCTCGTCAGAAAATACGACGACAAAGACCTGTTCAGAAAGAAGTTGCCTATTTCAAGAGGATAAACGAAAAAGTAAATTTTCAAAAAAGAAAGGAAGAAAGAGTTCAAGGGAGCCTAAACATGAGAGAAGATGAAATAAATATCTTCCTCAACCTCGACAACCGGTGACTTTAAAAGAATTCATCTCAAGAAGTTTCCTTCTCATCAAGAAAGAGGAAGAAAGCTTTGCAACTTGATGCTACGTCAACGCAGAAGAAGTCGACGACTCAAAAGAAGTCGACCAAAGAACTTCTGTCTTCAATCGCATCAAGCCTTCAACTACTCGAACTTCGGTCTTCCAAAGGATGAGTATGGCCGCGACAAAAAAATAAAATTCATGTCTAACTTCTACCTCCACTCGAACTTCATCTTTCCAAAGGTTAATGTTTCTCCACATCAAAGAAAGACCGACCTTCAACATCTGTTTTTGATCGCCTCAAAGGGACAAGTGATCAATAGGAAGGAAAGATGAAGACCGTAGGGGCAAGACTCTGGGGCTTGAACAATGAGCGCTCACACTCTCATGTGATGAGAGGGTTAATTGATCTGTTGGTAGGACCACTGATCTATTGTTCATTAGAGGTGTCAGTGGTACTTAAGGAACAAAGACGTAATGCAGGGGTTAAACGGTTTAAATGACCCAGCTGTGATTACGAACAACCTGTGAAGGGTCGACTTGCCCGTGACGGTTATATCAGAGGACATAATATATCTACAGTGAGGACAGTGCAACCCTCAGACTATAGTGGAGTCTCCGGGGGTTAACGAATGTTGATTAGTTCGGTTAAAAGAGTTTTGACCGGATAATCTCGTACCGTTGGAGCTCATGATCTGTAGGTCCTTTAGGTTCTCCTGGCTAGCTCGGATAACGCCGTACAACAGTAAAAAAAAAAAGAAAAAGAAAAAGAATTTGAATTGTTCAAATTCGACTTGTGGAAGAATGATGAACATATTTAAATATGATTTAAATATGGGTTGACCTGAAACATGAATATGATTCATGTGTAAAAAAGTCGGTTTTCGGAAAACCGGGTTTAGTCATATTATTTAATTAATATTTGATATTGAATTAAATAATAATTATTAATTAAAAAGTTTAATTAATATATATATATATATTTTATTTATTAAAAAGTTTAATAAATAAAATTATTATTATTATTATTATTAATAATAATAATTATATATATATATATATTAAGATATATAATATATATGTATATATGATTAGTTTGAAAAAAAAAAAAAGAGTTAGTGACTTTTGGGTTCTACATTTTTGTTGAAAATGAAAACTCAATTTGGCTCTCGGCCTTCGTGGGTTTGAAGAAAAAAAAATCTCAAAATGTTTGAGTTCTTTAGTTTCTTCAGCCTCAGCCCCTCAGACTTCTTCTTCTTTTCTTTTTCGTTTTCTCTTCTTTTGGAGTCTCACAACTCCGTTGCTCGGCGCCGAGGACAGCGGGACTACCTAGGGTGGTCCTCGGGGCGTTCGTGAGAAGAGGCCAGAAGAGTTCGTGACGAGGAACGACCGCCGGACTTGAAGAAATTGGAACTAAAAAGGTATGTATTTCTAATTTTTTAATTTCGTCGTTTTGAGCATGTTTTCTATTTGTTAAATTGATAAAATTAGAGTATCATCGGTCCAAAATCGCTTTCCGCTGCGCATATCGCTCCATCAGTAGGCAACTTAAAGAGAGAAAAAAAAGCGCGTTAAGTTCAGTCACAATAATAAAAAAAATCGTGTATTCAAACTACGTTATGACTTGATCCCTTCCATTCAAGGGTACGTAGGCAACTTAAAGAAGAAAAAAAACACTTTAAGTCCAGTCACAATAACAAAAAAATCATCATGTATTGAACTACGTCTCGACTTGATCTCTATTGTTCAAAGGGTACGTAGACAGCTTAAAAAAAGTTTTAAGTTCAGTCTCTCCAAATAAAAACAAACATAAGTGTCACGACTATTGAAGTTTGCCTTGCAGATCAAAGGTTTTCATCCTTATTTAGAGTGATACCGCAAATTGAAGATGTTCAACCCTACTGGGGATGACGACGGTACGTCAAGTCCTACTGAACGTCCCGACGCAAATTGAGGGCTTTCAACATTATCGAATGTAACATCATAATTGAAGTTACAATATGATATTAAACCTGCAGATGCACATCACAACAAAAGCGACACTACCAATCGAACGCGCACACTACTGTGACGGGGACACTACAAGCTTAATGTGCGAACCACCATAAGCGATGGGTTTCTCCCGCCGAAAGTTTGCGCTTCATCCGCGTCGTTCTCTTGCAGTTCAAATTCGAGTTTCTTCTGTCTCAAGATCAAAACAGAGCATCACTCGCTTCAAGTCCAAGTTTGAGGCCTCACTCACTTCAAGTACGCGTTTCATGCGCTCCAAGTTCAAGCTTCGATTACTTCAAATTTGAGGTTCGCTCAGTTGAAGTGTGTGCTTCATCCGCGTCATTCCCTTGAAGTTCAAATTCGAGTTTCGCCTGTTCCAAGATCAAAACAGAGCATCGCTCGCTTCAAGTCCAAATTTGAGGCCTCACTCACTTCAAGTGTGTGTTTCGTTCGCTCCAAGTTAAAGCTTCACATACTTCAAATTTGAGGATCGCTCAGTCCAAGTTCAAACTTCGCTCACTTAAGATTTGAGGTTTTCGCTAAGTCCAAGTTCTAGCTTTGCTTCACTTGAAGTACGGGCTTCACTTACTTCAAAATTCGCGTTTTCCCCACTCTGCGCACTTCGCTTACTTCATGTATGCGCTTCGCTTGCCCCAGGTACGAGGTTTCTCTTTGCTTAAAGTTAAAAAAAATGAGCGTCGCTCACTTCAACTTCAAGTTCGTGAAGTTCAAATTCAAGTGTTGCCGCTTCAAGTCAAGTTCGAGCAATGGTCGCTTCAAGTTTAAGACTGAACACCGCTCGCATCCAGTTCGAAGGATTCCTCGCTGCAAGTTCAAGTTCGAAAGCTCCCTCGCTTCATCACCTTCAAAATTCGCGTTTTCCCCACTCTATGTGCGCACTTCACTTACTTCAAGTATGCGCTTCGCTTGCCCCAGGTACGAGGTTTCGCTTTGCTTAAAGTTAAAAAAACGAGCGTCACTCACTTCAAATTCAAGTTCGTGAAGTTCAAATTCAAGTGTTGCCGCTTCAAGTCAAGTTCGACCGATCGTCGCTTCAAGTTTAAGACTGAACACCGCTCGCATCCAGTTCGAAGGATTCCTCACTGCAAGTTCAAGTTCGAAAGCTCCCTCGCTTCATCACCAAGTCCGAATGCTACATTGCTTCAATGTCCATGTTTGGTGGAGACTTGGCTTGATCTTCAGTTTAATGATGTATTCACTTCATCTCCAAGTTCAATGGTGGCTTCGTTTGCTTGCCGCTGCATCTTCAAAGTAGATGCCCCAAGTTCAATGGTGGCTTCGTTTGCTTGCCGCTGCATCTTCAAAGTAGATGCCCCAAGTTCAATGGTGGCTTCGTTTGCTTGCCGCTGCATCTCCAAATCACTAAGACATCATCTCCAAATTATCTAAAATATGTATAGAGGTGGACTTGAACCCAAGACTAAATGAAGCTAAAGTTACATAAATTCCACTTTGCCAAACAAACTTTGTTAGCAACATTTGTCATTAAATTAAAATGTTTCATTCAACTTGGATTAAGAATTCTAATCCATACGTTGAATTGGAATTTGGGGGTGTTCTAAATTTCGTTCCATGATCATGAGTTGAGTTCAAATTTCATCTCAAATTCAAGCCTCAAGTGAAAATTGGTCGAAATATCAAAATTGACCCAAGTAAATTACTATCACTTCTATTTCGAGTTCAAGACAAATTTCCAGCGAAATCCAAAGTTTTCCTAGAATTAAAATTTGGGCATATGTTGATTTTGTTGGAGCGCATGTAGCGTATCGGAAGCGAGTCGAATCATTGACACTCTAATTTCATCAATTTAGCTAAACTAGAAACATGCTCATAACTTGGAAATTAAAGAAATTAGAACACATACCTCTTGTAGTTCTAAAATCTTCTAATCCCAATGCTCGAATCTTCTCACGAACACCTCAAACCTTCTCTCGAACACTTCGAGGACCACCTTCGGTAGTCCCGCTATCCTCGGGTCGAGCAACGGAGTGGTGAGACTCCTTTATGAAAGAAAAATGGAAGAAGAGATGGATAGAGAAGAGATCTTTGTGATGAGGGTTTTGAAGGAGAATTGTCACACAATCAAAGCTTCCAACAAAACTCAAACATCATCAAACTCAAACCATTTGAACTTCATCCAATTTATAGGTCATTCACATGCAACAAACTCTTTGCTTAGCATGACACCTCAAAAATGGATGAATTAGTCTTCACACAAGTGTTCAACAATTGATGAGTTTATGCATGTGGTTGGTGATTCACAATCCACTCCACAACTTGGATAATCCCACTTGTAATATTTTGTCATTTTAAAATTAATTCATAATTAATTTTAATAAACAAAATAAATTTTAATTAATTAAACTTTTTAATTAATTAATATTATTATTTAATTCAATATCAAATATTAATTAAATAATAAGACTAATCCCGGTTTCTTAAACTGAATCATCACACATGAATCCCTATTCATGTTTTAGACCGATCCCATATTTAAATCATATTTAAATATGTCCATCATTCTTCCAAAAATGAATTTGAATAAATTCAAATTCTTTTTCTTTCATATTGTTACACGGCTTAATCCGAGCTAGCCAGAAGAACCTAAAGGACCTACAGATTATGAGCTCCAACGATACGAGATTAACCGACCAAACTCTTTAGCCAAGCTAACCAACATTCATTAACCCCCAGAGACTCCACTAAAGTCCAAGGGTTGCACTCTCCTCACCGTAGATATATTTCTGTCCTCTTGATGTAACCATCATCAGTAAGTCGATCATTCACAGGTCGTTCGTAATTACAGCTGGGTCAAAATAACCGTTTTACCCCCGTAATTACATCTTGTTCCTTAAGTCCCACTGATCCTTTAATGAACTATTGGTTTGTGGTCCAACCACCAAACCGATTAGTATGTGATCTCATCACTATACTAAGTCCCTCTCGGGCCAATGAGAGGGTGGAATCCCTACTTCAAGACCCGGAGTCAGCACTTAAGGGAACAACCTCTCTACTAATCCCTCAAGGCGGGTAGGAGTTAATTCCATCTCGCAGGACTATGTTCCCAGCTACCTACTCGGTCTTATCCCCAAGATGGTAGGCTTATTGAGTCGGCGATCTCAGGCCACTTTCACCCATACAAGTCAAAGGATAAGCTCGAATAAACAAGAGTTCATAGCGTGCTCAGGATTCAGATCGAGTTACCTAGGTCATCATATGAAAAAACCGGTCTTTACAGTAAACAAATTTATAAAGAAAGAGCGACTTGTTTCTCGGTTCAGTCTTATGCAAACTCATTGCACAGGACGCCCCCACTCACATGTCTCCACATGAACGATTTCGGATCACATCGTTTGTAATATGCAAAGCGGGTCGCGTCCAATAGTGTCCCCAGGATAAGGTACCCAGCCTTATCCCTATACTATAAACCGTTCTGTCTATTACTTGAACTTGATCCATAATCATGTCACACATGAAGTTCAAGTATACAACCTATAGCCATGGGTTCTTTGTTTATTGGAGTTTGGGTATAAGAAAACGCATTTCACTTTATTCAATAACAAGTTTACTGAATAAACTTCAATAACAATTTTATTGCAAAATAGAATATACATTCAGTTTACAAACCACGAGTTTTAGGACAAAAAACCCAACAAACTCCCACTTGGACTAAAACGTCAATGGAGTATTACATGCTGGATGAGAAAAACTGGAATATCAAATACATCCATTGCTTTTCTCCCACTGTACAGCTCGCAGTCCTAGACTCACTAGGTGCCCCTCAAACACTTTAGCCGTGAGGGACTTTGTAAATGGATCAGCAATATTGTGCTCCAAGGCGATCTGCATAACGATCACGTCTCCTCGATGCACTATCTCCCTGATGAGATGATATTTCCGCTCAATGTGCTTTCCACGCTTATGGCTTCTTGGTTCTCTAGAATTTGCCACAGCACCAGTATTATCACAATAAAGTGTGATAGACAAATTCATATTTGGAACAACTTTCAAATCCGTCAAGAACGTCCTAAGCCATACAACCTCTTTGGCAGCTTCGCAAGCCGCGACATACCCAACTTCCATGGTGGAGTCAGCAATACAACCTTGCTTTATACTCCTCCATACTATTGCCCCTCTGTTAAGAGTGAACACTGATCCCGATGTGGATTTCCTCGAATCCTGATCAGTTTGAAAATCAGAGTCAGTGTATCCTGTAAGGATCAAATCCTTCGTGCCATACAAAAGCACATAGTCCCTCGTTCTCCAAAGATACTTGAGGATGTGTTTAACGGCAGTCCAATGATCATATCCCGAATTGGACTGGTACCTACTGACAATTTGGTAGAGAACTTTATTGTGTGCTCCAATCTCAAGCTGCCGAGGCTTGCCAAAATGAAATTTATAATACCAATACTACTAAGCTAACTTGTAGCTAGTGGTAACGGGTCGATCCGCAGGGAACCTAAATCAATTCCTCCTAATTAATTTCTATTTGTCTTTTTACTAAAATAAAGCAATAAAACGGGGGAGTTAAAGAAAACTAAACTAAGCATAAAATTAAAGTAACGGAAAAATAAATGTAACATGTGCTCCTAATTCGAGGGATCGGGATTTTCTTGATGCACTTAGATCATAGGGATTCTAATGATGCTTAGCCATTGTATCTCATGCACGCGAAATTTTTGCTCGTCTCCGTAGCAAACATCCCAATGAATTAATTAGAGGCGTAAATTCTAATTAAAATGCTCAATAATCAATTCAAGTTAGCTACTCTTAAACCAATTAAAGGATAGTAACGGGTAATATCGCGACGAACCAATTGATTGAGAACTCGACCAATTGGCTCGATTTTCCTCTTTCCCTAAGTCTATCGTGAAAACAGTAATTAATTCAAATCCCCAACTGTCACTTAGGCTAGAATTAATTAGCCACGCTTAGACCCTTGTTACTTGGCGATTGAGGCAATTATACGTCATAATCTTTAACGGTAAAACATACATAAGGACTCGAGCGTCACTCCTAATTAGTCACACATGCTATTGGGATGCAAATAAAGGAAGAACATGCAAGAAATCATCAATTACAAGCTGAAAGTTCATACAAACTCTCACTAAGCATCAAGATTATCCCTAAACCTCAAATTAGAGCACTTACCTTAGTTTCCCGTTGTGAGAATCAAGAGAAATTAGCAAGAATAAAGCTCCAACGTATTAAAATGGGTAAGAAATGAGTTTTGAGCTAAAAAAATCGTGCTCTACAACAATGGAGGAAAAGGGGAAAAGGGAGAAGATGAACTAAAACTCGAAAAAATGAGTTTTTATAATCGTCGTAGCGTCGAGACGCTATGGGCAGCGTCTCGACGCTCCAAACGGAAAAAATCGGAAAACTGTGCGTCTGTTTAGCGCCTAGGCGCCGGGTCTAGCGCCTAGGTGTTGAAAACGGGCGCCTATGCGCTGAGCTCTCGGGTTTGGGCAAAAAAAACAGCTTCTCGCATGTTTACAAAAATAAATGGAATTTTTGTCCTCCCCCTATCTCAAACCTAAGCCTATCAATTTGCCAAAGCTTCCCTACACCAACAAACCACTTATAAGTTTTGGGATAACATTCGATTAATTAATATACATAACATAAACATTCAAAACGATTAATCATTATTATCCTCTAAAACATTATTTTAAGCCTTAAACTAATATCATGGTCTAATTTAACACTTGGAAAATAAATTCTACAAAATATAAACATTAAGCGCAATTAATTTCTAAATTCACAAGACTTAGGAGCTATAAATTAGCACTTTTAGAGTGCTATCAAAATACCTCCAACATAAATCTTGCTAGTCCTCGAGCAAGTCTACTCTGAATTATCTCTAAAGACCGATATTGCATGCATCGACTCTAACCTCAACGCTTTTAAAAGCAAGGCATTTACAACAAAAGGGAACAATCAATTGCATACACAAATTGAGAATAATTCAAAAGTTCAACTGTCACTCCCCTACGTGCGTGTGTGTATAACCAACCTATTCTAGCTATTATAGACCCGGAAAACCTTATGCAACCCTACATCTCGTTTTCCCCTACTTCTAGCAATTAAGAACAGTCTATTGCTTTTCAACAATCAAGAGAGTAACAAATCAAAAAGCCTAAATTTTCTTTTTCTTTTGAGTACTTTGTACTCTTTATTTCTTTTGAACTACTTTTTTTTTTTTTTTTTTTACTTCTCCAAGAGAGCCTAATATGTCAAACTTGACTTCGTTCCAGCTTACCTGCAGTTCCACTGCACAATGTATCTGACTACGGGCAAGCTTCAAATTTTTAAGGACTAATGCTCAATTTTTTAGTGCGCACTTAAGAAGGAGGAGCATTGTTGCGTGCTCAATGTTTAAAAGGAATATGCAATAAGAGAGCACTCAAAACATGCAAGCATACATGATCTTGCAGCAAGTAGTAAGTATTTTTTCATTCGTTTCCCACAGAGATTTATTCTTAGTTACTCGCAAAGTGTATTGTTAAGCAAGAAGGGGTGGATTTGATGGGGTAGATTTGGTTTTAATTTGCCTAATTACTAAGGAATAAGTAAAGGGTAGCAACATAAACAAGTGCAAGTCAATGGTAAACTCAAATGTAAAGAGAAGAGATAAATAAACGAAGAGAAAAATGGCTAATGCAGAATTTTAACTTAAAGGAATTGCGAAAACAACAATTTTACCGCAATGTTACTAACAGCGAAAGTGTGTAAAATGTGGAAACAAGGGCTACTAACGACTCCTCTATTGGCTTTTTCACACGATTCTCAAGCATTAGATCAACTCAATATGCATCAAACTAACTCATTCTCATGTATCTTCCGATTTCATGCATTAGATTCTTTAGTTTACTCATGTCCAAGTAAGGTCTTAAGCATCTTGTTAAAGCAGTAAGTTATGATTTGTACTAGGAAAATGCCTATTCCTAGGTCGTTTTCTGGCTACCTTGAGAGGCTAGCATGAGTGTATGACTGAACTCTTACTCCTTCCAGAGGTTAGGAGTTCTTTGGACAAAATGGATGGCCAATCGAAATTGCCCGTGGGATGAAGCTTACATACAATCAATGCATTCGAGAGCTATCCTACATGCTTGGTTCACGTGTTTTAGCCTATAGTCTTGTCATTAGCATGCCCCTATGTGACTTAGTTACTCATGGATGTAGAGAGAATAGAAATATTAGATGAAGTAGACATGCTTAGAAGAAAATTAAAGACAGAACAGAAAGGAAAAACAGTAGGCAGAAGTGAAAAAGAGAAAGTGCGAAATGATGAATTGTGCTTTGATTAATAAATTGTTTGAATGAACAGATGAAAACTTAAAGTTACTAACATAAAGACAGAAAGCAACGAAATGGAATGGATTAACTAATGGAAAAGAAATAATAACAAACGGTGCTGAAAATAAGAAACTAAAACAGAAAGCAAGTAAGATGAGCGTGATCGCTTCGACGCAGATGCCTCGGCTGAAAGGAGAGAAAGGTAAGCCTTGCTTGGATGAATCCAATCAGAAGAGAAGATGAATCTTCTCTCCTTCCTATCAGATTGTCGACTCCAGCAGCTAAGCTTTCCAACCCAACAGACGGAAGAGAAAAACAGGAGAGAAATTGAGCTGCGAAGAGACTTCTACGCTTTCGGATTATCTTTCAACCCTCCACTTTGACCTCCGTTTATAGTATTCTGCAGGTGCGATTGGGTCAAGGAGAACCATCCATTCTCAACGTCATACTTCAACGTGGTTGGAGGAGAAAGAACAAATCCCTGAAATATCGGATCACAACAGAAAAAGGTTAGCCAACTTACGGATTTCACTTGAAACATTGCGGTTTTAGCAATGTTTCCGCAATGCCTCCGCAATGCACAGTTTTCATTCTTCTAACTTCGTTTTTCATTCTTTTTCTTTCCTTTTGCATACAAGTCCTAATTTAGCTTCCTTCTTCTAATTCTCATATATAAGCATAGGTTCAAGCTAAATCCTATCAAAAATACTCACAAATGCACAACTTCCTAACACAAATAAGTCCTAAAATAGTCACTTTTGGAGAAGTAAAACACCCCCAAACTTAAGGTTTTGCTCGTCCTCGAGCAATCTAAGGACTTACTTAGGCTGCTGTTTTATCCTCTTTAACCACTTGCTGACTCCCCTAAATTCCTATCTAAGGCAGTGCTGTCCTGTGACATACTTCTAAGTTTACAACTACCCTCTTACTTTGCTTCTTCTGACTTCGCATGCCTAATGCTCCTACTGTCTCATTAACTCCCTACGACTGATCTACTTGCTTCTGTCATATCGTGCAACTATCCCTAAGGTTTCAAATTCTACCTAGCTTTACCCCAGACTCAGTACATGCTTCTAGTTTTTACTTTTGAGCTACCTAGGATTCCTTAGAGTCATGCCAGTCTTAGTATAAACAGTGACAGTAGTACATTTAGAGAACAAACTAAACCCTGGCATCACTACATTGGACATACATTCATCTCCCTAAGCAACCCTACAAGCTACAACTTTGTGCTCAGCCAATTTAGGATCAGAGTTCATTTTATTCAGGACATCTAAGCCACAAAGTTGCAACTCCTAGGTATACATTCTTCTTCCCTATTTCTTCCTTTTTTTCTTTCTTACTTAGGTGGAGCCTCTCCTTTGGTTGCCTTTTGATGCAATGCCACTTGTGGGTTACACACTTGGCACTGATTACTCAGCAACTTTAAGAGAGACACCCCTCTTTATTCTACTTTTCATTTTTTTTTCTTTTCAGTTCATCATTTTTGTAAAGGAGAAGAAGAATGCTTATGCTTAAAGGGAGAGAGGAATGTTCCTAGGCCTAGGGTGGCCTCCCCCAAACTTAAACTACTCATTGTCCCCAATGAGTGTCTGAGGTGGCACACCCCCAAACTTATCTTAGAAGCATCTAGTCTAAGGTAAAACAAAGAGAATCTAAAAGCCCTAGGGATAGACAGAATATTCTAGAAGCAAACGTTTCAGCAGCAGCAATTTATAAAAACAGGCAGGTAAGGACTTAAAGCTACGCATGCTGAGCAGGTTTAAGAGGCTAATCTAAACTATCAAAGGTGCCTTATGACACTCATCCAGCATGCTTATAGAAAGGCTATATAAAGTAGTCAAGATAGCAGCAAAAGAACAAAATTAAAACAGAACCAGCCTAGCTAATCAGTCAGTCAAAAACATGCAATTACTAACAAAAATTGCGGATTCCGCAATTATTTCGCAATGGATACAGGGCAGATATAACTGTGATTTAAGGCCCCTATGCATGCTCTTTCCAGTCATTTAAGCTATACAAAAAGGAAACTAAGACAATCTACCTAATCAGCTACCATCAGACTATACTAAGCAATTCTAAACAGCAAAAATAAAGAACTAAAAACAGATCAAAATTGATTCCAAAATAGCAGCATTCACACAGTTTACGAAAAAGCAGTTTGATTTTTTTTGTAGGGAACAGAAATACTCCCTTGAGTGCCAATCAGCCCAGCACTCAGATGTTCTCATCATCATCATTCCTCCGTGGTCCTGGAGGTGCCCATGGTGTCAGTAGGTCCGTGGGGAACTCAGGAAAGATGCAGCCCAATTGGTCAGCAACATCCTTATCCCTTGCCTGTGCATATGTAGCCCATTGAGCCATCTTCTTCTGCAGGTCCATCAGACAGGCCATTGACAGAGATTGAGCAGCAGCCAGGCCGTCTAACTCGAACTCCATGTTCCCCTTCCTGCGCATCCTCAGGCCTGTAGGCAGCTCCAGGTGCCCCGTGTAGGCCAGCTGCCTTTCCATCCTCTCGATTGGAACCCCTGCACGTAAACAGAGCTTAGTAATTGTATTGGGAAAGAAAAGTGGACCCTTACCCTTTTTGGCGCAGTCTGCGATTGAGGCTGCAATGACCTCACCAACGTTGATTGTGAGGCCCCTCATGATCGCATAGACCAGCGCGATCTGCCTTGGTTGATGGTGGTCTCGTGGGTCACTGGTGATAACCTCCTCCGCACGAATGAGAACCAGACAGCTGCCTTGGCTGTGAGGGTAGCACTCATCAGAGTGTGCTTCCCATTGCGCGAAATCGTCCACGCTGCCTCAGGTTGGCCAATGATCCTCAGCGCTTCCTCCAGGACCGCCTCAGTTGGCGCATCAATGATCCTTGCATAATCAGTGTGTTTTTGACCCTTGAGGCCATAGGCTTCATTGATTGCCTTCGCTGAGAAATCCACCTCGATTCCTCTGACCACAGATAGGCCATCCTCAGGGTTCATCAAGTTGGCGTAGAAATCATACACCATGCTGGAGTAGGCGGGGACGGGTGGTCTGCACAGCTCTTCCCAGCCGTGATTGGTGATCCCTGCGCGCAAGAATTGCGGCAGGTCTGCTAGCGCGTCAAGGAACCCCTTCTCATGGAGCAGGTCCCTCTTCCTTAACTCAGTGCCTCTGGACTCAGCATCAGAGGACACATACCTCACAGATTGAGGCTCATCTTCGGGGTACAGCTTGGCTTTCCCCTTCTCTTTTGCTTTGGCTGATTCAGCAGCCTCGATCTTGAGCTTCTTCAGAGAGGGCTCACTACTAACCTTCTGCGAAGATGGCTCACCTCTGGCTTTCTTTTTCTTGGACTTCTTCGAAGTCTTTGGCCGTTTGGCCTTGACAACCTTGGTGGCTTTCTTTCTCAATCTCGCCTTGGTTGTGATCTGTTGGAGGCAATCCCCCAATGTCTCATCCATCGAATCATCCCCCTGTGCTGGGCTCTCGGGGCTGACTTCCCTCAAAGGAGAGAAGATCTCTTCTTCTTCAGCTTCTTCACCGCCCTGCGCCGATTCTTGATGCTCTTCATCTGGAATTTCAGGTTCAGGCGTCTGGGAGATGGGTGATGCTTCAGGGCTCTGTGGCGGTGGAGTTTGTTCAGAGCTCTGTGGAGACGCTTCAGGGCTTCGCGCTGGTGGAGATGGCGAATGGCTTTGTCTGGCCGTCTCGTAGGATGGACGGCCACTCTCTTGACTCTCCACAGAGGGAGTCTTCTTCTTGATCGCTGCGTCGGCCACAGCCACCTTCCACTTCCTTTTCTTGGGCGTTCCTGCTGGTTCAGACGGCCCAGCAGGGATCTCCGTCACCACCTTCCACTTCTTCCTGCGGACAGGGAGCTTGGGAAGTCGTTCAGTGCGCGCGGCTTCGGCATCTGCTAAGGCGAGGAGTGCCTCCCTCGCAGCTATCTCAGCGTCGGCGACCTTCTTCTTGGACGCAGATCTCTCAGCTCTCGTTAGCACCATGGTGGAATCGTAGGAATCTGGAAAGAGGGATTGCAGAGGAAGAAGGAGAGAGCTTTCTTGGAGTTCTGTGAATGAAGGAAGCGTATGGGCCAACGCTATTCCAACGGCTATTTGTAATGATGAAAATTCCAACGGCTATTTCTGTTGCGGATTCAGCAAATCTTTCGCAATTAAATGGCCGTTGGAGATTTCTTCGTTTCAAATGCCCATATTCCCTCAACTCAATCTTTGATTTGGCCCAATATCTTCCCCGATTTTTAATCCAGGAGTCATCTCCTTGATTCCCTCTATTGATCCCCTATTAAAAGAAATAAAATCAACGTCAAATTCGTAATAAAAATCACACAAAAATATACACAAATCGTAACCGAAAGAATAGCAAAAAATAAACTAAGGCATAGCCTCGCATGGACGAGCACAGTGATCACTCGTGCTCTCTCGGTTTTATTTTCACGTTTCAGTCAAGAGGAAGGCCGAGAGAGTCTTCACATCTCCTTCCTCATAATAATGCTTCAATCGTGCACCATTAACCATGAACGGTTGCCCGTGCTGCAGGTTCCTAATCTCGATTGCACCATGAACAAACACGTTAGTTATCACAAAAGGACCTGACCATCTGGACTTAAGTTTGCCTGGAAATAATCTCAACCGTGAGTTAAATAATAAGACAAGCTGGCCTTTCTTAAAGTCCTTAATCCTAAGTCTACTATCATGCCAAATCTTAGTCTTTTCCTTATACATTTTAGCATTTTCATAGGACATATGTCTAAGCTCATCAAGCTCATGTAATTGCAGAGACCGCAATGTTCCCGCATCGGTCACGCAATAATTCAGTTCTTTCAAGGCCCAAAATGCTTTAATTTCCAATTCGAATGGTAAGTGACATGCTTTGCCATACACAAGTCTATAAGGAGACATACCTAGGGGTGTCTTATATGCAGTCCTATATGCCCAAAGTGCATCCTCGAGTTTAAACGACCAATCTTTTCTATTGGGTTTGACCACTTTTTCGAGTATGTTTTTAATCTCCCTATTTGATATTTCAGCTTGGCCATTCGAGTGTGGGTGATAAGGGGTGGCTACTCTATGTCTAACATTGTATTTAGCCAACACTTTTTCCATAGCTTTATTAATGAAGTGTGTTCCTTCATCACTAATTATAGCACGAGGTGTACCAAACCTAGTAAAAATATGTCTATTAAGGAATTTAATGACTGTTTTGGCATCATTGTTTGGACATGCTATGGCCTCTACCCACTTAGACACATAGTCTACAGCTACAAGAATGTAAAGGTTACTTGATGATGGGGGAAATGGTCCCATGAAGTCAATGCCCCACACATCAAAGAGCTCCAACTCTAAGATGTAAGTGAGAGGCATCTCATCCTTTCGACTAAGGTTACCTGTTCTCTGGCATTCATCACAACTGTGTGCGTATTCGTGGGCATCTTTGAAGATCGTGGGCCAGTAGTAGCCACTCTGGAACACCTTTGCAGCTGTCCTTTGACCACCAAAATGTCCACCATAGGGGGCTGTATGGCAGTGCTGCAGCACAGACTTCGCCTCAGCAGCTGACACACACTTCCTCAGCAAACCATCTGCACATGTCTTGTAAAGTGTAGGATCATCCCATATGAACTTCCTAGCTTCATGCAAGAACCTCTTCTTTTCTTGTCCTCCCTTGAAAGTTGGTAGTACCTGCGATGCAAGGAAGTTAGCAATGTCAGCAAACCAAGGTTCCTCATCGTTATCACGATGTGCTAATACAAGGACATGCTCATCGATAAAGGCATCAGACATTGCGGTTTCCACAATGTTATCGCAATTATGTTGCAATCTGGAAAGATGATCCGCAACCACATTCTCGCATCCTTTCTTATCTCTAATGTCCAGATCAAACTCTTGCAGCAACAATACCCACCTAATCAACCTAGGCTTCGCATCAGCCTTCCTCATAAGGTATTTTAGTGCAGAGTGATCTGTATACACGATTGTTCTAGTGCCTACAATGTAATTCCTAAACTTCTCACAGGCAAATACTACAGCTAGCATCTCCTTTTCCGTGGTTGTGTAATTACATTGTGCCTCATTAAGTGTCTTACTAGCATAGTATACAGGGTGTGTTAGCTTGTCAATCTTTTGTCCTAGCATAACCCCTACTGCATAGTCACTTGCATCACATAACATCTCAAATGGGAGGTCCCAATTTGGTCCTACTATAATAGGTGCTTTGACTAGTGCTTCCTTAAGGGTTGTCCAGGCTAGTAAACATTCTCTAGAGAAGATGAATGGCTTATTCAGCTCTAGAAGCTCACACAAAGGCTTGGAGATCTTTGAAAAGTTCTTAATGAACCTTCTATAGAAGCCTGCGTGTCCTAAGAAACTTCTAATGGCTTTCACATTCTGAGGTTCCACTAACTTCTCTATTATTTCAATCTTGGCCCTATCGACCTCTACTCCTGCTCTAGACACTCTATGACCTAGGACTATCCCTTCTTCCACCATGAAGTGGCATTTCTCCCAATTAAGGACTAAGTTGGTCTCCTCACACCTAGTCAGGACTTGTCCTAAGTTCTCTAAAAAGTTTGTAAATGAATCACCAAAGACTGAGAAGTCATCCATAAATATCTCTATCATGGATTCATCTAAGTCAGAGAAGATTGCCAACATGCACCTTTGGAACGTTGCTGGTGCATTGCATAAGCCAAAAGGCATTCTGCGAAAGGCAAATGTTCCAAAAGGGCAAGTGAAGGTGGTTTTCTCCTGGTCCACAGGGTCTATGGTGATTTGGTTATATCCAGAATAACCATCTAAGAAGTAGTAATAAGCTCTACCAGCTATCCTATCTAACATCTGATCTATGAATGGTAGAGGGAAGTGATCTTTTTTGGTTTCCTTATTCAATTTCCTGTAATCCATGCAAACTCTCCATCCTGTAATAGTTCTAGTTGGAATCAGTTCATTGCTCTCATTTACTACTACAGTCATCCCCCCCTTCTTAGGTACACATTGTATTGGACTAACCCACTGACTACTAGCTATAGGGAAGATTACACCTGCATCTAACCATTTTATAATCTCTTTCTTAACTACCTCTTTCATAGAGGGGTTCAACCTACGTTGGTGATCTACTCGGGGTGTATGTTCTTCTTCCAATATTATCTTATGCATGCAGTAAGAAGGGCTAATACCTCTAATGTCAGCAATAGTCCATGCAATAGCCTTTTTATGCTGTTTAAGTAATAATATCAGCTCAACCTCATGCTCTTCACTCAATTTAGATGAAATAATCACAGGCAGAGTATCATTACTTCCTAAATATGCATACTTAAGATGAGTGGGTAAGGGTTTCAATTCTAAGACAGGTGGATGCTCAATGGATGGCTTTAATGGATTCATGGATCTGTCAGTCAAGTCACTATTCATACAAACATGTTGTATTTTATCTACAGGTATATCCATTATCTCAGAAACATTCAAATCAGTTAAATCTAATTGTACATAATTATTAGCATGCTTAATCAATAGTTCATGCTCCAACTGTTCTTCCATCAGTGAATCAACAATGTCCATGCTAGCACAAGATTCAGAGTCAGAGGGGTACCTTAAGGCTTTAAAAACACTAAATTTAACCTCCTCATCGTGAACCCTCATAGTGAGCTCACCTTTCTGGACATCAATCAGGGCCCTACCTGTGGCTAGAAATGGTCTGCCTAATAGGATGGGGACCTCCTTGTCTGCTTCATAATCCAGGATGATGAAATCTGCAAGGAAAATAAACTTGTCAACCTTTACAAGAATATCCTCAATCTTACCCTCAGGGTAGGCTATGGATCTGTCTGCTAATTGCAAGGTGACAGTGGTAGGACGTGCTTCTCCTATTCCTAGCTGGCGGAATAGTGATAGGGGCATGAGGTTTATGCTGGCTCCCAGGTCACAAAGAGCTCTGCCCACGTGCTTGCCTCCTAGCTCTACTGGTAAGGTGAAGGAACCAGGATCCTTCTCCTTCTTGGGTAGCTTGTTCTGGAGTATGGCACTGCACTCCTCAGTGAGATTCACTATTTCAAATTCACCAATGATTTTTTTGTTAGTGATTATATCCTTTAAAAACTTAACATAAGAGGGCATAGACTGTAAAACTTCTACAAAAGGAATATTAACATGCACTTGCTTAAGAATTTCTAAGAATTTATTAAAGTGCACTTCCTGTTCTTGTTTTTTCTTTAGCCTTCGAGGAAATGGAGGTGGTGGCACATAAGCAGGCACTTCAGGTCGCCTCATGATAGGTGGAGGCCTTGGAATTTCTTCTATATCTTCTATGATTGGCTCCAGCCTTGCTCCTGATGTGCTTGTTGATGGTTGACCTTGGATTGGCAGAGACTCCAGTGGAGCACTAGACTCTTTGTTCTCTACTCTCTTTGGGGTTTCTTTAGTGTTGCTCACCAATGGTCTACCACTTCTAAGTTCAATTGCTTGAACTTGTTCTTTTCCATCTCTCCTTGGCAACTCAGTGTCAGCAGGAAGTCTACCTTGGGGCCTACTTTTGAGTTCATTGGCTAGTTGCCCTATTTGGTTCTCTAGGCTCCTGAGGGTAGCTTGCTGGCTTTGTAGAGTAGCATCATTCTTGGCGATGTACTCTTTGAGTAGATTTTCTACAGATGACCCTACTGGTTGGTTGTATGGTTTTTGATACATGGATTGGTTATGTTGGGGAGTGAAACCAGGTGTTCCACTTGGTCTTGGCTGGTTAGGAGCTTGGTTAGTATTCTGTTGGCCACCCCATGAAAGGTTTGGGTGGTTCCTCCAACCATGATTGTAAGTGTTGGAATAGGGGTTGTTCCTAGGCTGCTGTTGGCTTCCAACATAGGAGACTGAGGCTGGATTCCCAGGGCAGTATTCATACAGGTGCCCTTCCCCACAGAATCCACAGATAAGTGTCTCACCTTGACTTGGTTGTGTGCCCATTGACATGGCTGTGGCGGTGTTGACACTAGTTTGGAGATTGGCTTGAGCCATTTGTTTAACTAGGTTGGTCAGGGCGCTTATTTGGCTACTCATGGCATTGAGTGCGTCCTTATTTTGAGCTCTACTTGGCTCTATTGGATCATCTGACCACCTACAGTGAGATGCTGAGATCTTCTCCAAGATCTCATAGGCTTCGTTATAACTTTTGGACAGCATGGAACCACCAGCAGATGAATTTAACACTTGTCTGGTGCTGGGGTTGCATCCTTTGAAAAAGACCTCTATTTGGATACACCATGGAATGCCATGGTGTGGACATTTAAGCAGAAGGTCCTTGAACCTTGTCCAAGCTTCGTGAAGGGACTCATTGTCAGCTTGTTTGAACTTGATAATGTCATCACGAAAGGTAGAATTCCTATCAGGTGGGAAGTATTTTACTAGGAATTTCTCCGCCAAGTCTGTCCAATTGAGGACTGATCCAGAGGGTAATGAGTTTAACCACGTCTTGGCTTTGTCCCTTAAAGAGTAAGGGAAAAGGTAGAGCCTCAAGGCTTCTTGGGAAACTCCAGGGATGATAAAGGTATCACTAACTCCTAGGAAGTTTCTAAGATGGTTGTGGGGGTCCTCATTTTCCACTCCAAAGAATTGTCCCACAGTGGACAACATTTGGAACATTACTGGCTTTAACTCGAATGAGTTGGCAGTAATTTCAGGGCGGATTATGCTTGGGTTTAGCTCCCCAGGCATAGGTACTAGGTAGGAAAGAAAGGCACTATCCTTATCATTCGCTATTTCGATGAGATTGCGAGTGGTAGGTACCGGATTTGGGACTGGTCTGTCCATTTCTTCTTGATTGGATTGCGGAGATTCTGCGGTTTCAGCAATTATTTGAGGTATAGAGGGTTGGTTAAAGAGACGTTTCTTAGCTCTATTTCTGGCCCTAAGTAATCTCTCAGGCTCAGGATTGAACTCTAGGTCGCTACTTGAAGGCTCATTCATAAACTAACCCAATGGTACCTGCAAAAGAAATGAAATTAGATCAGCTCCAATAGATGCTAAACGTTGTGTTTCAAACTTAACAAACTTCGTTTTCACTAAACTAAATCCCCGGCAGCGGCGCCAAAAACTTGTTGCGTGCTCAATGTTTAAAAGGAATATGCAATAAGAGAGCACTCAGAACATGCAAGCATACATGATCTTGCAGCAAGTAGTAAGTATTTTTTTATTCGTTTCCCACAGAGATTTATTGTTAGTTACTCGCAAAGTGTATTGTTAAGCAAGAAGGGGTGGATTTGATGAGGTAGATTTGGTTTTAATTTGCCTAATTACTAAGGAATAAGTAAAGGGTAGCAACATAAACAAGTGCAAGTCAATGGTAAACTCAAATGTAAAGAGAAGAGATTAATAAACGAAGAGAAAAATGGCTAATGCAGAATTTTAACTTAAAGGAATTGCGAAAACAGCAATTTTACCGCAATGTTACTAACAGCGAAAGTGTGTAAAATGTGGAAACAAGGGCTACTAACGACTCCTCTATTGGCTTTTTCACACGATTCTCAAGCATTAGATCAACTCACTATGCATCAAACTAACTCATTCTCATGTATCTTCCGATTTCATGCATTAGATTCTTTAGTTTACTCATGTCCAAGTAAGGTCTTAAGCATCTTGTTAAAGCAGTAAGTTATGATTTGTACTAGGAAAATGCCTATTCCTAGGTCGTTTTCTGGCTACCTTGAGAGGCTAGCATGAGTGTATGACTCTGAACTCTTACTCCTTCCAGAGGTTAGGAGTTCTTTGGACAAAATGGATGGCCAATCGAAATTGCCCGTGGGATGAAGCTTACATACAATCAATGCATTCGAGAGCTATCCTACATGCTTGGTTCACGTGTTTTAGCCTATAGTCTTGTCATTAGCATGCCCCTATGTGACTTAGTTACTCATGGATGTAGAGAGAATAGAAATATTAGATGAAGTAGACATGCTTAGAAGAAAATTAAAGACAGAACAGAAAGGAAAAACAGTAGGCAGAAGTGAAAAAGAGAAAGTGCGAAATGATGAATTGTGCTTTGATTAATCAATTGTTTGAATGAACAGATGAAAACTTAAAGTTACTAACATAAAGACAGAAAGCAACGAAATGGAATGGATTAACTAATGGAAAAGAAATAACAACAAACGGTGCTGAAAATAAGAAACTAAAACATAAAGCAAGTAAGATGAGCGTGATTGCTTCGACGCAGATGCCTCGGCTGAAAGGAGAGAAAGGTAAGCCTTGCTTGGATGAATCCAATCAGAAGAGAAGATGAATCTTCTCTCCTTCCTATCAGATTGTCGACTCCAGCAGCTAAGCTTTCCAACCCAACAGACGGAAGAGAAAAACAGGAGAGAAATTGAGCTGCGAAGAGACTTCTACGCTTTCGGATTATCTTTCAACCCTCCACTTTGACCTCATTTTATAGTATTCTGCAGGTGCGATTGGGTCAAGGAGAACCATCCATTCTCAACGTCGTACTTCAACGTGGTTGGAGGAGAAAGAACAAATCCCTGAAATATCGGATCACAACAGAAAAAGGTTAGCCAACTTACGGATTTCACTTGAAACATTGCGGTTTTAGCAATGTTTCCGCAATGCCTCCGCAATGCACAGTTTTCATTCTTCTAACTTCGTTTTTCATTCTTTTTCTTTCCTTTTGCATACAAGTCCTAATTTAGCTTCCTTCTTCTCATTCTCATATATAAGCATAGGTTCAAGCTAAATCCTATCAAAAATACTCACAAATGCACAACTTCCTAACACAAATAAGTCCTAAAATAGTCACTTTTGGAGACGTAACAAGCATCTCAGGAGATTTTATTTTCATGCTTAGTTTTTTTTACTTAGGCAATAGCTTTGCTATAATCTCGATTAACCTATTACAACCTATCATGCATCAAGCCTTTACCTAGCGGTGCCTTTCGGGGTGACAACATGATTTCAGGCTACATAAGATTATTCTAAGCCTACAAAACAAAAAATAGATTGCTATGTGCTCGATAGGTGCAAGAGAGCAACATATTTTTTTTAAATTTTTTTTGAAAAATGCTCAACTAACACATACAATCTCATGCTTTTCTAAATATGCAAATACGAAGAATTTAAAAGCATTTCCTAGATTGTCCTCATCGAACAACATGCAACAGCAGAGCAAAACACTTCTAATTCAGAATCTCCACAACTCAACAACTACAGAAATCCATCCAACAGACAACTCCACCCCCAACCTTCGAAGATACATAGTCCTCTATGTATCACACATCAGACTAAGCAGTTTAAAAGCACAAAATTAAAGGGAACATAAAACCTCCCCTGAATTTTGCGAGGCTGGTGGTTAGAGCAGCGCATTTGATGCTCATTATCCCGTTCCTTAGGTCAAAGCTCCTACAAAGGAAAGCAAGAAGAAACTAAGTTATGAAAATAAAAACTGAAAGTAAAGACATGAATTTAAAATACTCATGGGTTGCCTCCCAAGAAGCGCAATTTTTTAACGTCGTTATGCTCGACGTGTCCTCCACTCTGTCAAGGTACATAGAAGTTCTCGTACTTCTTCGACCCCTTCTTCCTTGAATCAATAAAACCTGCTAAGAATAGAAAGCTCTTCGACTTCTCGTGGCAGCCAGACAGAGAGATTTTTTTTGATTTTTTTGATATATGGAAAAACAAAAGACTCAACATACTGAAATAAAACAAAACAAGACTCAACTAAAAATAAAGACTCAACAGACTTAGGAGAATAAGGAAGAAAGCATGCATCAATAGAGGAAATTTCAGGAAATAAAACAGAAAGAGACTCGTCAGCCTCAAACTCTATCACCTGAACCTCCTCCTCAGGACTAGGCTCGGCCTCTTCCTTAATCTCGCCGATCTCAACTTCATACGGTGGAGTAATCGTGATTTCTACTTTGCGTCTGAGGTGTAACTCCTCGAGCATAAAATTGATTTGCTCCCTCATTTTTTCACACTCTAGGTTAATGGACAGGGAGGATCGATTCTCTAACTCGGGATGCTCTTGTGCGGGGTAGGCATCGAGAATACCGGTTTGTGGCGACTCAGGACATGCGTAGGAAGTATGACCCTTGATGAACGTCATTTATGTCATGTTTTTACCCTTTAAAACATACTCATTAATTGACTTTTTGAGTTAAATTAAAGATAATTGTGCATGTAATTGATAAGAAAAGAATAAAAATAGGAAAGTCACATGCTCAAGGTCGTTTTGTCATTATGAAGCAATTAAGAGGGTAAAAGAGTCATTTTTGATAAGAATTAATGTTGTTTTAATTATTTTCAGGAAAACTGTATTCTGCTTCAGCTTGTGGCCACAAAGTTTCAGTTTGTGGCCACAGAGGAGTCACAGAGTGCAAAATCCAGCTTGTGGCCACAGAGGAGTCACAGAGTGCAGAATCCAGCTTGTGGCCACATAAGAGGCCATAGAGTGCAGTTGACTGGTCAAACGAATTGGTTGAGATATTTTGTCAAAGATCTTCCAAAGATTCAGTCAACCAACTCCCTATTTGACCTAACAACCCTTCCCAAAGATCTCTCCCTCATTTTAGCAACCTCCAAACAAACCCTAAGGCCTATAAAAGGCACCTCAAGCCTTCATTCAAATCATCGATCATTTCTTTACAACAATCAATCTCCACATAGTCGATCAACCTCCTTTCTCTCTCGAAGAACTCACCCAAATTCCCAAAATTCCAAACAAGAGCGGACCACTCCTCTGTAATAGTTCTACTTCAGCCAGCTCCGAAAGGAAGGTGCTGCGAGGATTCGATTTGCATTGACGACGTGAATCGAGCGAGTAGAGACCCCTGCTGCAACGTCGCGCCCTCGCCAGAGACGCAACAGAAAGAAGTCGTCGATCACTCGCCACTGGACGTGGGTGCATTGTCATAGATGAGATTAGAGATGAATGAAGGCGTGAGGTGGTGGCGATTGAAAAGAGAGTCATGAGTTAAGAAAGAGAGCGACTGAATGAGAAAAAAATGTGAGAAGGGGAGGAAGAGAGAAGAAAAATATGGTTTGTTTGGGAATTTAATTTTTAAAACAATTTCCTTTTTGTTTTTTCTTCTTCTTCTTCTTTTCTTTTTTTCTTTTTGTTTTCACACTTAGTTTTTTTCTTCTAAATGTTGAAATTTTAAAATAAATTGGGTATTGTATTTACAAACTTGAATTAATAATCCAATGAATGATTTAAATTTTTAAATATTGACTCTTCAAATTCTACCCTATTTAATTAATTAAATATTTTAAAATTTAATGTTCTCCATATCCGCGTTGTGTTTAGAGGAAGGGTTAGAGATTTAGATTTAAGGATTTTATTTCAGATTTAAAAAACAACAACCCGTTCTTGTAGGAATTTATTTTAAGCCAGCAAAATTTGAAACCTCCAATTATAGGACCCATTCATTTTTTTGTTCTCGGTTTATGTAACGCCCCGCGTTTCGAATTTAGACATTTTCTAGAAGTTGTCTATTGGATTAAACTTAATGGTTACTTGGACTGAAATTGGAAAGTTTGAATTAAACAAGTCAATTAAGATTTGAGTTATTTGACAAGGATTTAAGATTTAATTCTTGAATTTTGGAATCCCATATTTTTCCATAAGATGTTTCCTAGATTGAAGGAAATTAAGGAGCTTTTGTTGGGTTTTTAAGTTTAGGAATTAGAAAGGAAATAATGGGAAAAATGATATTTTGAGTTTTAATTGTTTTTTTTTTTGTTTGAAAGAAATTAAAAGGAAAAGAAATAAGAAAAGGAGAAAACCCATTTTAGTCATCTTCTTCCCCTCCCTTCACGTCCAACCGCTCACCTCCCCTTCCCTTCGCATTGCCGCACACCCCATCCCCTCATCCAGCCGTCTTCTCCGACCAGCCCATTGCCTTTCAGAATCTCCATCCCTCATGGCGTCGACGTGCGACAGGCAGCCCACGAGCGGCGAAGCGAGCGGCGAGCCCCCAACGTTGGCGCATCTCGATGAACCGCGAGCAACCACACCCTTCATCGTTCTTCTTCCACGAGCGACGCCCCTAGATCTGCAGCTCCTCCGCGACGACGACGTACCAGGCGACGGCGTGACGACCTCGACGGCGAGAGCTCGACGATTCGCGGCGTTATCCTTCGGCAGCGACGACAACGCGATGGCGTTCCCTCGCTCGTTCAGCGACGACGATTCAAACACCCACGAGCGATGCTTTCCCATTTTCGACATTTACAGATCCACGGCGAACGACGTCGTTGCAGCGACCCACGCAATCCTCGGCGTTTCCGGCAGCAGCTCGTGCGAAGACGTCTGCGGCTTTCTCCTTGCGACGCCAACCTTAGACTGTAAGTTCCTTCTCGGATCTCTTTCCCATTTCAATCGACCTTGGATCTGAATACCCACATCTCGTAAAGTTTGGAACTACGATTTTGGTGACCCTTCGCAAGACCCACACGAATCCAACGACCAACACGAGCCTTGTCCTTCGAGATTGACTCTTTGGCATTGGCAACCACCTTGAACACCACGGATGGGCGACGACAATAGTTTCTTCCACACATTTTGGTAAGCATTCAACATTAATTACTTCGATCCAGCAATGTTCGGTACTGACCAATTCCCCTTAGACTTTGGATTTCGTTTACCCATCCCCTAACGACTCCAAATCTGCAGATTTGGGCTCCGTTGATCACCAACCAGCAAGGTGTCGAGCCATTTTGGTAAGCTTCAGTAGGTAACTTCAAGCCTTAAACCTCCTTCAATGTCTTTTAGGTGTTTTAGCTTAGTTTCTAATGTGTGTAATCTGTCCGTTCTAGTTTCGGACCCTGTCGAACACCAACCGACAAGCATTCAATTATGTTCGGTGAAACTCGGTAAATTCCAGCACGTTCTAGTCCCATTTAAACAGCTATAAGTTGTTGTTGTTTAGATGTTAACAATTGGAAACTCTTATTTGTAGGTTCTAATCGACTGCGAAGCGTTTGACTAAGTTTAAGGGAGATTTTGGGTGCCTTTCGAATAGTTTTGGAGTGTTTGGATTGTTTTGTAAGTGGCTTCTACCTGTTGAGTCTGTTTGATTGTATGTAGCATGATGTATGTTAAATAATTGTATATATATGCTATGAGATGTATGAATTGCATTATCTTATTATAAATGTCTTGATAAGACTAAGCACACCTGAGTGCTTAGCAATCTATGTTTTTTCGTTCTGAATTCTCTGATCAGACTAAGCACATCTGAGTGCTTAGCATGATGTGTCTGAGATGTGTTCTGAATAGTTGATGTGATGATGTGATTATGAACTGTGTATGATGTATTGCGGTGGTGTGCTTTGAGTATAGGGTTTGGGTAAAAATATCAGTGCGCCTTGGGTAAAAATAGTCAATGCCCTGGGTACAAATGGTCAGGGGTCGATGTGACTCGAAGGAGTTAGTCTCAGAGGGCTTGGGAGGGCCACGAGTGGATTGTGTATGTTGCAAGTCATCGGTGCGCCTTGGGTACAAATGGTCAAGGGGCGATGCAACAGTTCGAGGCCTTGGGTACAAATGGTCAAGGGTCGAACGCTGAGCGCCGTAGAGAAGTGTCGAGGCCCTGGGTATAGATGGTCAGGGGTCGATGTGACTCGAAGGAGTTAGTCTCAGAGGGCTTGTGAGGGCCACGAGAGTTGAGTTGAGATAACTCGGTGGAGTCCGAGAGTGGACTTAGAAAAACTCAGTAGAGTCTGAGAGAGTTTGTGAACTAGAGTTGAGTTGGGGACGACTCAGCGGAGCTTGATAGGGCTGTGAGGCTTGTCTTGTGTTGTTTGAGCGAGACAGGAGCTTATTGTTGCGTTGTAATTTTCGTGAGTTCATGAATGATATAATGATATGATGTTTATCAGTTCATGAATGGTAAAATCGTACATGTGTGGTTGACTTATCGTTTACGAGTTTGTTGTGCAAAGTATGTTGTATCTTGTTTTATGCATGTTGGTTGGTGGCTCTTCATGTGGGGGCCACTTACTCAGTACGCGTTATGTACTGACCCACTAACAGAATTTTGCAGATGATGAGTACTACGAATCGGGTGATGCTGACGAGGAGACCTGAGAAAGGAATACCATTAGCTAGATTTCGTGCGTTCAATGCCACTTGTTCATTTATTCTTGGTTTACTTGAGCTTAGTTTGGTTATGTGAAGTTGTAATAAAATTGTAGTTGGTTAAGCATTGTCATCCTATTCTTTTATTCTTTAGCAGGAGTTAAGCCTAGAGGGCGTAGTTTTGTCAGTACTTTTGCACTTCGGAGTTGTTAATCATTTTGGTTGTTGAAGTTTCTTCGGATAAGAAGTGATAGAGTGAAAGTTTCTTTAAGTTGTTAGTGGGCTCATGTCTTGTTTTTAAGTTGATTCTGTTTTAGCTTGCTGGTTCCTGTTGTAAACGATTTACTGGTTTAAATTGCATAACAGGTGTTAGGTAATCGGATGAGTATTGGGTCTACGTCGTTATGCTGCCAAAATTCTCGGAGCAATACGGTTAGTTTAAATGAGATTTAAAAGTCAGTTGTTAGTAACGTACTCGGGATTAGTCAAAAATTACGGGACGTTACAGTTTAGATGTAAGGTGTGTCCTTGTATATACAGACCCGAAATTTGAAAACCCCTGATTATAAGGCCCATTTATTTATTTGTCACTGGAGAGGAGTTCTTACGGTAGACGAGCCGTTGGAGCTGCATTGGTAGGCGAGCGTGTTCAAGCGAAGCAGTCGCCGAAAGACGACAACAAATGAGGAGGATGTTGGAAATATATTGGGAAAAACTCAATATATAATTATTTAAGAATAAATACATTTAATCCAAGAACAATCATGACAACATTTTTAGGATCTAAGCATGGAACAAAACTAAATTAGAGGGGATTAGAATTACCTGGAACCATTAGATGTGATGAATCCATAACCATTAGATGTGATGAATCCATAGCCTGTAATACTTTGTAGTTTGTGGTCTTCCTCATCTATGCAACCCAAACCAATCATGGGCAATCCTCTCCATCAAATGGGGAATAGGAGGAAAGCTGCATAGCTTATTGGGGACCATAACCTAAACTATATATATGTTGATTCTAGGGTTTCCCATAATCCCCTAGGACCAACGGGCTGGTTTCTACTCAGCAGGCCACACCATGGGAAGTCTTGAGCCCATAATCAAGATCACTCAAATGCCTATTAAATAGCCCAAATATAATTGCTATTGAATTTGTTACCCACATATGAATTAATTATTTAATTAATTCCAACAATCTCCCACTTGGGCAACAATTTCCTTATTAGCAATTATTAATTTATTCTTTAGTGCACAACTTAATGCTATTTTAAAAATAACTTCCCTTTAATCACAATCCGGTCCATTTTGTATATCAATGAGGAACCAAAGCGACTTTTGTCACATGTATCGTCGCAACTCAGCCTTCAATGATCACCACACCAAATATACTCAATGACATGGATCAAGTGTGGAAGAGCAGCATGAAAACAATTACATGTAATGTGATCTAAACATGTCTATTTTCAACTGGTCAACTTTATTCTTTAGAGAGATCAAACATAACTCTTTCTAGCCTTATGTTAAACTACTGTTAGAAAGAAAGTGATTCAGAGTAACAAAAATAATTCATCTTCTTTATTCTGCAGAAACAAAATTTTGTGTCTACTTTACGAAAGCACAAACTCCCACTCAACTGACGTACCATAATTTTCACACCTATATGAGCATTATGCTCCCAAAATTTTTGTGTGTGAAATTTCTTAATGAACGTATCCGTAATGATGAAGTTGTATTCCTTTAGACACAATAAAAACTCTGAATTTTCTTTATCAACTAAAGCTTATGATTCTCATAAAGCTTTTGTTGTTATAAATTGAAAAGAATTACAATAAAAATTCTCCCAAAATTTTTGTGTGTGAAATTTCTTAATGAACGTATCCGTAATGATGAAGTTGTATTCCTTTAGACACAATAAAAACTCTGAATTTTCTTTATCAACTAAAGCTTATGATTCTCATAAAGCTTTTGTTGTTATAAATTGAAAAGAATTACAAATTCTTGTCAAGACAACTTAGTGACAAGAATTAAAATTTATGAGTTTCTTGCCACACAAAGTGTTATGACCACAAACCTTAATGATAAAAGAAACTACTACAAATGACTATTTGTCACTTTTATTTACAGTAGTATCTTTTACTCATTTAGTGAACATAACCGGGAAGGTGGATCCTGTTGGCAACTCTTACTATTATCAAAATCAAATTACCTCATGATCTCTACTTTATTTGATTTTGACGAGTGAGCATGTATCATTTTGTTAATTACCTTAAAACTCTTTAGATCTAATTAAGAGTTATAAAAATATTGCCTTTTGTTATTGATATGAATACGGAAGCGGAAGCGTCTAAACTTCAAGCATGGAATTCTTCATTTCTTTATTCAAGGGACCTTTATTGAGACTAAATTTGTCATCTTTAATGATTTGAATATTTCTTAGTGCATTCAACTTTATGCTAGAAAACTTGGGAGACTTTCTGACATAACCTCTTTTGTGAAATCTCAATGTTACTTGAGATTGATCTCACAATATCATTTCACAATATAAAAAGAGATATTCATACAAGCTTTCATCCTATAGCTTAGTATTTATCACGTCATAGTCATATTACACTAAGAAAATAATTTTACTCCTACTAAGTCTGTAATTCATAATTATCAATTTTGTATACCTTAGACCTTAAATGTGATAATTAATGAATGAAGCTTATGAAGTTACAAACAAAAACCTTATTAAGATAAAAAATGGAATGAAACCTTTGAAACCTTGTGTTACTAGATGAAGAGTTTCTAAACTATATAGGCTATCAATCTTTATATCTATTTGACATAACTTTTAAAAATAGTTTTGAAATGTTATCACAAGTCTCTAACTAATTAATGTCACCCATAATAATTGAAACATAATAACTAGACAAACCTTATATCTTTCAACACACATTACCTCTTAAAGGCAATATGACAAGATGTCAAATATTGGTTTCACCTAATTCTTTGTGACATTAATTCTCTATTTTAAGAGTTAAATCTTTGTTTGACTTTAGGGGAAGATAATGAAATCATCTTACTTTTACGTTTAAGTCAAACTTAAATCTTTATACTTGGATTTCTCCCATCTCTTGTGATTACTTTAATAACACTTTTAATAATGTTGAGTTTGTCTTACTTAAATGAGGAGAATCTTAACTAATGTTTTCACATATAGAAAATAACTCAAATACTGTTTTCATAAGGATAACATTCCTCATTTTATCTTCCCCCTCAAACTCAACATCCTTAAGAAAGTAAAGATATCTAGCAAATGAACCTAAGTGAGACTTAATTTTAGAAATCATGAAAATGACTAGTGTACCTAGAGTAACAACAAATAATCTTTAAGTCCAAATTTTTCTTATTGACCTTTAGGACCAATCATTAGTTGAACATCTCTAAATGCAAACATAATGTTAAGCATTTGCCTAACCTTTAATTGCAAGAGATTTAGTTGTTGTTTTATGTGGTACACCACTTTAACTTTATGCTCCAATCTTAAGTTTTTTCCCAAAGAAGTTAAATGCAAAGAGAAATAATTTGTCATACTTCTAACCTCATCTTTATGAGCTTTGAATCATTCTATAAGCAACACACTTTACTCAGGTTTGCCTTAAAAAATGTCTTACTTAATGGCTCTATAAATTCTTAAAGAAGTTTAACAAAAGGCCTTAGACATTCTCTACCAAATTCATAGGGTTTCATCACTAGAAACTAATCATATGACTTTCAAGATATCCAGAACTAAAGACCTCTCTGACATCAAACATAAGTGACTTCACTGAGAATATATTTATGAAAATATTAAACAATATTGTTAAGCATTTTAAGAAGCCATATAAAATAGACTATGAAAGATTGTTCAAAGAGAGTAAACCTCTCAATGCACTTAATTATTGATTATTTCATTATTTTCCCCTTAATCCTATTTAATACAGACTCAAAAATTTGTTAAATCAAAAGAACAAATCATCAATGAATAGAAATACTAGAGTCTATTCAACACATGGAAGTCTGACATGCAAACTAAACTAACTTTGTTTAAATACTAAATGAGAAGTCAAATTTTCTTTATACATTATGAAAAGAAGTACTAAGAACATATTTTCCTACATGTTCAAATTTTCTAAAAAAAATTAGGAGAAATCTGGATCCTAATTTTTAGTGATTTGGACTAATATGTTCAAAATGCAGCTTTGTGTCGACTTTAATTTCTCCCTTAAGGAAATAGTTAATTGAGTACATTTTGTTCTTTCATACTTAAAACAATTTTCTTCAACATACCATCGAAGATTCGCTCATTAAGGGTTCATCTACCCTTACAAGCATCATAGTGTACTCTCTTATGTTCCATTGTTCTTCATTAAGACACATTTAACCAAAAGTTTAAATGTCTCTTACTTTATGTTCATTTCAGAACAATCTTTATCTTTTTAAAGGAATTTCCTAATTATTTCCTTATCAAACATGATTCCCTTGAATAATAAATTTCATCATCATAAAGCTTATGAAATTAAAATTATTTCATTTTTTTTTAATATAAATCCCAATTAATCTGAATGGGATGTTGCTAAGTAAAAAAAAAATGAAAGTGTTTCTTTATTCATTACAACGTGAACAAAAATATTGTCAAAATCAAACAAGGCAATAGTATTTAAAATTTTGAAAAAACAACTAAAACATGCCCATAAATAACTTAGTATTTATAAAAATACCTTCAAATTAAACTTTATGAGGACAACAAGATACCAAACACAACATTGACAACCTTCCTTTGGGTCGACTGTCAACTTGCAAACAGTACTCTCAATGTGGTGAGGAAACACTGATACCTAATCCGGTCAAGTGAAAGTCTTCCTTTGGGCCGACAATCACTCACATGACATAACTTTATATTAAACATCTAATTAACTATGAAGATGTCAATATCAGAAATCAGAGGCTACTTTGGCAGCATGATCCATCAAATCAACACTAACATAGAAAATCAGATTATTATGCAAAACACATTTATTTTAATTACTATTAATTTTATCTTCATGAAAATGAAATTACCAAAATTATTTTTAAAATTAAGAGTAATATCTTTACATGCATAATTTATGAAGGGAAAAGTCCTCAAAATTAAAAAATTAGAATGCCAAAAAAAAAACTTTATTGGGATTTCAATCCACCTGACAACCTAACATATGCATTGGGCATCACATTTAGAATCCAATAATAAAATATAATAACTTATCCCTTTTAGAAGATAGTCTTCCTTTGGGCCGACTAACAACTTCAAGGACACATCATTATGTTATTCATATTTATTATTGCATGTGTATTTGTTGGTTGGCCAAATTGTAACCTTCCTTTGGGCCGATCACAATCTGCACAAGCAACAAATACACTCCATCTAATAATCTAATAACTTTATAAATGTTTTAATTTACAAAACATTCAAAATAAATTGTACTAATTGTGCTAATTCTTGATACCTTATTAAGCACACCAAAAATGAAAAATTAAATAATTCCCCACACTTTTTCATGCTGAAATTCAAATTTATAATCTAAGGCATATATATAATTTTATAAACAAATACTATTGTTATAAAAGGAAAATACAAACAATAGTATTATCTTTAAAATTATATATATTAACATAACATAAAATTCATTATGTTATATGTATATTTGCAGTGCGCCAAGACCCACTGCAAATCTCATGCTACGGTGCCCTAGCACCTCTTTAAGCCATTTTTCGCAACAACAGTGTTGCTGCGAACACTATTTTTTTTTTTCATTCTTTAATTCTTTCTCTAATGATCTTTCTTCATGACAACCATCATATAGTCAGAGATTGAATATGAAAACATTCTTTATCATTGAGCCAAAATATGCATATGAAAACATTCATAATACTTAATGATATAACTCAAATATGCAAAAGCATCCGAATTAAATTTGACTATTCAATCGTTCGAGTAATTCACACAACATGTTGTAAAATAATTCTAAAATCCTATTGAATCGAAATCTTATGAATCAAAGGAAAGACAACATGTTTGACAAAATTAGTAATCTACCATGCAAAAACCGCTCTGATACCACTTGTTGGAAATATATTGGGAAAAACTCAATATATGATTATTCAAGAATAAATACATTTAATCCAAGAACAATCATGACAACATTTTTAGGATCTAAGCATGGAACAAAACTAAATTAGAGGGAATTAGAATTACCTGGAACAATTAGATGTGATGAATCCATTGCCTGTAATACTTTGTAGTTTGTGGTCTTCCTCATCTATGCAACCCAGACCAATCATGGGCAATCCTCTCCATCAGTGGGGAATAGGAGGAAAGCTGCATAGCTTATTGGGGACCATAACCTAAACTATATATATGTTGATTCTAGGGTTTCCCATAATCCACTAGGACCAACGGGCTGGTTTCTGCTCAGCAGGCCACACTACTATATGAGAAGTCTTGAGCCCATAATCAAGATCACTCAAATGCCTATTAAATAGTCCAAATATAATTGCTATTGAATTTGTTACCCACATATGAATTAATTATTTAATTAATTTCGCCAACAAGAGCATAGCTTAACGGCATGATGTATCGCCTCATGACTATGAGGTCCTAGGTTCAATCCCCCCACCCCAACATGTTGTCAAAAAAAAAAAAAAAAAATTATTTAATTAATTCCAACAGAGGATGAGCTGAAATGGGCAGCGATTGTTCATGAATAAGTTAAAGTCCCAAAATATTTTTCACACTTGCGGGACGACCACTGAAAGGGAATATTTTTCACACTTGCGGGACGACCACTGAAAGGGTATACACGCGCATACAGGCCTCAAATTTTTGTGTTGAAAGATGATGGAAAACCAATGCCTAAAACAGAAAACCAGACACAAAGTTGTCCAGAATTATTGTTAACATGTATTGTATTTTGCATTAAAAATAGCTTCGAATCTTGTTTTGTTCTTCACAACAATCCTTCATTGGCGAAACCGAGCATAACTCAATTGACATAAGGTTACGCTCGTGATTAAGCGGTCATAGGTTCAATCCTCGCATTAATTAAAATACCGTTGTAAAAAAAAAAAAAAAAACCATTCATTAAGTTTGCCAGTATCATACATGCTAATTTTCATTTCAATATATAGACTTTACTTTAAAAATGTAAAAAAAAAAACTATGTAAATATAGATTCGTGGGATCTTGGTTTCAAAACACAAAAAGAATATAAGGCCTAAAGTCAAACCTAATATCACATCAAACTATATAATAATGCAAACAAATTATATGAACTTATGTACACACAAGACTCATACGCCAACTTCAAGTCAGCCTATGAACATGCTAGATTGACATAAGATTGTGTCTTTGACTAAGAGATTATGAATTCGATCTCCGCTTTAATTAAATACCTTTGCAAAAAAAAAAAAAAAAACACCTTTAAAACATGTTTGAGAGTGATTTTAAAATAATTCAAATAACTTTTGTCATGTTCAAAATCACTTGGTAAACATGTTCTTTCATCATTGGAAATAAATTTTGATGGCATGAAAGTTACATTTAAAAAACTAAAATCAAATATTAAATTAATTTTAAATAATTAAATAGATGTTGTAGAGTGATTTTGAACCTAACAAACGTGATTTAAACCAGTTAAGAATCACTCTCAGACACCACTTAACCCCACCTATTATCTAATAAGATTCGACATCTATGACTTCTTTAAAAAAAAAAATCAAAAAAAAAATCAAAGGAATTAAATATTATTAGAATCAGATCTACACTATTCAGAAAATTATTATTTTTGGTTGCCTTCAAACAATTTTATTAATTTCCACTTAGTGATCCAAATCTGAAGAGTTCTCTCCCTATAAATTTGACTTCATTAAAATATTCCATTATTAAATGTGTTGTTGATGTGAATGAAAAATAAAGAGAAAATAAACGCTCAAATATGTAAATTTATTTGTAGTGCGATTTTTCATACGTCAACAACATGTGGGCAGTTGGGATTTGAAGTTACACAACAAATTATTATTTTCTTCTCTTTGAAAGGTAGATCATTATTAACCAAAAGGAAACTTCAAAGTACAAGTTGAAGGACACATTCTTCTCTTTGAAAGGTAGATGTATTATTAACCAAAAGGAAACTTCAAAGTCGGAGTTGAACGACACTAATGTAACGATAACATAAGATCTACTAGAAAATTAGGAGATCCAACCTAAAATACCGAAAATTACGAGACGGAACCTCACAGCTTAAGGGAAGGCAGGACAACAAAACAAAACACGACGCTCCAAACCCACAGACAACGAACTAGAGGCCAAAACCACAAAGACAACAACATACTCAAAAACTCACAAACAAGCCAAACAAAAAAGAAAAAGACAAAAATAACGTCAACAAGCGCAACTCACAAGCCACAAGCCACAACCACGACTGACCAACACCCTCCAAGCAACAGGATCCACTTCGACAAGGAAACTCAATAGAGTCAAATTAGCAAAATACAACACACCATCCCCATAAGACCGCTCAAAACACCTTATTTGTAAGCTGAAGCAGAAGGACGAATCCAGCCTTAATGTCAAAAGAAACTAAACATCACACAAAAAAAAATCATTCAGATGCTAAGAAGAATTAGGGACAAAGTTAACCACCATTTTCTTTTAATCAAGAGTATAATGTTTTAATCAATTCAACTCGGAGTTTAAAATTTATTCCATGGAAATTTAGGGATGGAGTTGAAAAATTGCACTGAGTTAGATGGAAATTTAGGGATAGTGTTAAAATTTGATTGTTGCGACAGATTTAATGGATTAATTAATTCAACCGACCTTAAAAAATAAAAAAAAAGTGTAAGCATGGAACATATTTATAGATACAAATATCTCAGGAGACTTATCTTTAAAGATATTATTCTCTTTAAATCAAATAAAATATTATTAAAACTCTCAATCAATGATGATAATTAAAATTGAAATATAATTAGGTCTGTTTCAAAAAAAAAAATAAAAAAAATAGAAAGAAAAAATATAATTAGGTATGTCAAATATGTCTATTACTTTATCATACTGTGTGTTGGATGATCATTTTGAAATAAATCCCCCTCAGTTTTCCTGTGCTTAGCTGAATTTCTGTGTAGCTTTTCCTAACTTACCAACTATGTTCATAAACTGGTTTCACAAACAACAATCAGGTCCGAAATAATTACAAATTTAACAAAATTTAAAATATTTTACAAATATGGTAAAAAGTCAGTGGCTATCACTAATAGAAGTTATTGTTGATATATGACTATCACTGATAGACTACTATCACGAATAGACTAAAATTCTATAAAAAACTGAGTTGATAGACTAATATCAGCGATAGACTTCTATCGGCGATAGACTATACTATCAGTGATAGAAATTGTCATATCTGCAAAAAAATTTAAAAAATTTAAAAAATTTCTATATTTTTAATTATTTTACTCTAAATTGACTTTTTTACAATTTCTCTTAATTTATTTTATTATGTATATTTTTTTTTCATGGTCCCTTTTCTATCTGTTTTTCATTTTGTCCCTTTTTACATTCTATTATCAGTAAATGTAGAAATAAAAACTATATAGTAAATCAATAAAAAATGAAAGTGATCAGTTAAGAGAAAAACATATATAATATATATAATAAAACTAGAAAAAATAAATCTATACAAATGTATTAACAAAATAATACTAAAATGAAAAACATATTAAAAAATAGTTGGTTGCATAGCAATTACACAAAATAATAACAAAAAAATATAGTAAATATAAAACATTTTGTATTTATCTGCTATCAGTAACCATATTAATGTTTTGTTATTTGTAAAATGTTATAAAAAAAATATTCACAATAACCACTCTCTATTAATGTTTTTATTAATGTTTTTGTTATATTTATAAAATGTTATAAAAAAAAGTAGCCACAATAACCACTTTCTATTAATGTTTTCCATCAACAATAGTTATAATAACCATTGACAAAATGCTACTATTCAAATGCTATAAAAAAAATAGTTGATAGTCCACGATAAAAATTGTAATATTTATAATTTTTTTTAATACTTTTTAATTATTTTACTCTAAATTCTTACTTAGATGCAATTTTTTTTTTAAAAAAATATTAACAAAATTACAAAGGCAATATTATTGAAGTAAGTCAAACCATTCAAATATTATTAAAATAAATAATCATACCAGTAATGAACACTTCATGAGATGGATCATAAAGCTAAAATATGAGAAAATTGCGATGAACACAAATTAGAATTAACACTAGGCTGAAATTTAAGAAAATTAAGGTATGCTCGAATATACTAATTGATTTTTGAAAATTAAACCTTACTTTCACATGAGTTTTTTTTGTTTGTTTTTTTTTTTTTAACTTTCTACTAATGTTTTTAAAAATCAAACCAGTTTTTAAAAATTGATTTTTATTTTTATAACTTGATTGAAAATTCAAATGTTTCTATAAAAAACGTGAAACTATAGTAAAAAGATTGAGATGAAACAAACATAAACTTTAAAAAACCGAAAACTAAAAACGAAATAATTATCAATTCAGGCCTACAAAGATCCAAGTTGATTACTCACTTCCTAGACTTTAATAGTTTGAAAACTTTGATTACTCACTTCCTAGACTTTAATAGCTTGAAAAAGTAAAAGTTGAGGATGATAGATGACAAAAACTTTTAAACTCAAGAGGAATATATCTTGAATTTTACCATAACATTGTTGAAAGTAAAAGATTTTTAATCTTTGATTGAGAGATGAACTTGTTAAACCTAAAAATCATGGGTTTGGTTGTTTAATTTGATTTTTTAGGTTAAATGATCGTAGTTCAACTAATTAAGGCATATTCTCTCGATCACGAGGTCACATGTTCGAATTCTACGCCCCACATTTTATTGAACTCTAAAAAAATGATTTTATCTTATATTTTTTTCCAAAAGAAAAAGAAAAGAATGAAAGAGGTAAAAATAAAGATGTGAGAATCTGTATTAAACTTCTGCAAAGGGAAGAAAGAGTATCCAAAAAGTACCATTCATATCAAAATATAGCAAATTTATATATTTAAGAAAACATAGTAATGGAGCTTCATCAATACAAGAGGATAACACCACTCCTTATTAAGGAAAACAAAGATACACACAAATCAAGTTTGACACCATGACTCCAAAAGAAAAATACAACTCCAACACAATATATAATCAACCAGACATCAAGAGATTACTCCAAAAGAAAAAATACAACTTCAAGACAATACAATCAACCACATCAAAACCCGACCGAGGGAGGACGAGGGAGAGAGATAAAGCTCCAATCGACGCATAAAAGGTTTTTATTTAAGGTGAGATTCGATATCCTTAGTGAGGGTATTCATGAGATGAAGGTACTTGTATGGATAAGGAGAGCCATCATCAAGTTTCTCAAATTCCAAAATCAAAACAATCAAGCTATGCTCAGGACCCTTTGGCACAATTTGAAATGTTGGCTTGAAAGCTTTGTAATGCTCGAACACATCTCCTTCCAATCCGGTCAAAATTACTTTCAACTTCTCGTCATCGAATTCCACTTGTTCTTTGAAAATCTCCGCCTTGCCATCTGAACAAATAGATCGGAAAAGAAGTTATGAATGAAAAGAAATGAAAAGAAAAATATAGCGAGTATATTTGTCGCCGACGTCGTAGTCGTTATCGTTTATACGTACCGAGAGTGTAATTCCATATTTTGATGGAGCCATGGCCATGGCTGTCCCAGTCACCTTCATGAACTTCAACCGTTTGGAAGATGGTTGGAGAAATATTGGGAATATGAGAAATTTCATCTTTGAAGAGTTTGTAGAATTTCTCTGCAGGTGCATTTATTTCTAATTCACTCACAAACTTCCCAACAAGAGACATGGTTTCACAATTCTCGTATTGATTGCTCTACAAAACACACACACAACAATCCTTATTGTCCTTCCCTTTTTATACACTCTTAGTCATGAATTTTATTATTATTTTTATTGTTGTTGCTTTCTTATAATTATTAATGTTTTTTTTCAAAGGTATTTAATTAATGAGGGTGGGGATCGAACATCTGACCATTTAGTCCAAGACTCATCTTTATGTCAATTGAGCTATACTCGATTTTTTGGCTGACAAGGACAAGCATTTAGCATAAACGATTTGGGATTTATCACTCGATTTTTTGGCTGACAAGGACAAGCATTTAGCATAAACGATTTGGAGTTTATCATACCGATGAAACCGTAATTTTTTGCGGTCTTATTGAAAAAACATCACTGATTATAGGAGTTCCAATTTGTAACATTTATTTTTTATTTTTTTGAAAAAGAAATATTTTCTACTTCTACAACACATTTTTCTCTATTATTTATATTTCTTTTGTTTTTATAATTACAGAGATATGAGAGCATATTTTAGAAATTATACTGTAACGATGTCATTACTGCATGCATGAAAACAAAATAATAAAAAGTAAATATAAAGTCTATCTTTGCTCTCTTTAAGGTAAAATACAAGAGCAAAATCTATGCAAAAAACATAAACTGAAATCTAAACTACTACTATAAATGATCTACGATGGCGGTTCTTATGTTGACGGATACCCTACGATGGTTTTCCCTACCATGGCGATTTTAGTAAAACACGTTCATTTTGATTGAAAACTAAATTTTTTTTTAAAAATTAAACATATAATGCCAGTTTTAAATCATCATTGGACCGATTTGATGACGATCCAATATCGTCATCTAATATGTTCAAAATGACGACGTTTTCGTATGGGTTTAAAAACCGTCATCGTAACTTTTCTGAAAAACGACGTCGTTTTGACTCGAATCGTCATCAAGTCTTGATCAAAATGATGTTGTTTTGATTCAACGTTAATTCCCCCTTCAATCTTCGTAAACGTTCATTCCTTAGCGTCGATATCCTTGATTCCTCAGTGGCCGACGACGGTGGCAGTTGACGTCGATGACGGATGACGGCAACTGATGACACCATCAACATTGGTGGTCCCTGCGTAGACGAAAAAAAAAAGAATTTGGTGGTCCCAACGCAAACGACAAGGTTGGTGCTATTTTTCTCTTCATTGGAGTGGAAAACGAAAAAGAATGGGGCAAATATGGTCATCCCAACCAACTATAGTTAGATGGTCAGCTACACCTCAATTGTCAGATGAAGTAAGGCTTCAATGGAAAGGTTTTTGTGCTCTCATTGCCAATGCATATTATGTGTGGGGCATGGCATGGCAAGGTGCTTCTTTATGACTTCTCATTTCCCATTTGTGTTGTTTGCGAATTCTGCATTCCTTTGTCACACATGACTCTTTTCAGCAAACTTCGTCAATCATTCAATAAGTGACCTCACTACGGGGATCACTCTCCTAGTGATGTATCTTAGGCTCGAAGTTGTTGATCTGTCAAATGGTATGCACACACATACACAGCATGAATTATGCAACGTCATTTAGTGAGACCTTAAAATTTTCTTTTTTAGTTTACAACTATTTCCTATTCTTCTTGATCTGCATAAATTTCATACACATCAATTTCAGGTTTCCATGTTCATTAAACTCTCTAGGCATGCCTCACTTTCATGCACACTAAATCATCAAGGTATGCACATCAATTTCATGCATAGGCGTGCATCACATTAAAATCCACCAGCTCTACATACATCACTTTCATATAACTTAAAGCCCATAAACATGAATCAATCTAATGCAGTAAAATCTTTTAGGAAATGAAGGGTAACTGTCATAAATTTCACAACTTTTATGCAACACACAAATTCACGAGGTCCCATACAAAACATTTAAGATAATGGAAACTATGCAACATGGAGTAATTTTCTCTCCTGCATCTAGTTGATGCAAGAATCTTCCTTGCTCGGATGAGACTAGATAATCAAGATTCTTAAGCAGATGAGAAATATAGGCAGAAAGCTCTTGGCTTGTTGTATATATGTTTATATTGAGTGATCTGTATTACAATTCATGAAGCATTTATATCCAAGAGGATTAGGGCATCAAATAAACAATAAGGAGAAATACAAGATATTCAATTAGCAACAACATTCAGTTAGCAACATTTTAAGAAAGATATTCTAACTGAAAAGATCTCATTCAGAAGATACAGTGCACTCCATATCATGTCTTCACACATTCCCTCTCAAACGAGAGGGGAGAGCATCGATGCCGAGTTTGGAGCGTAGATAAAAGAACTGCGAATGAGTGAGAGATTTAGTCAAGCAATCAGCAAGTTGGTCCGCAAATGGCACATAACGAACCTCAAGAAGTCCTTTAAGAGTTTGGTCACGAACAAAGTGCACGTCAATTTCTATGTGTTTAGTGCGAGCATGAAAGACAGGATTGGTAGCAAGAGAACCAACACTAATATTGTCACACCATAGAATCGGGACTGAACGCAAGGGAACACCAATCTCTTGAAGAAGGTGTCGAATCCAGATGACTTCAACGGAAGCATGAGCTAAAGCATGATATTCAGACTACGTGCTCGATCGAGCAGCTGCACTTTGCTTTTTAAAGGACCACGAAACAAGACTACTGCCAAGAAATACACAGTAAGCAGCAACAGACTTTCTGTCATCAACATTAGAAGCCCAATCGGCATCCGAAAAGGCAAAGATGGAGAGCTCATCACTTGGTTGGATTACCAATCCCATAGTTTTGGTGGCCTTGAGATAACGTAAGACACATTTAACGGCTTGCCAATGAACATCAGTTGGACTCTTCAAAAACTGACTCAAGTGGTTAACAATGTAGGCAATATCTGGACGAGTATTGGTCAAATATTGTAATGCACCAACTGTGCTACGATAAACAGAAGGATCTGATAGAGGCTGCCCATCAGATAGAGAGAGATGTTTGCCAACAACAAAAGGTGAGGGTGTTGGTTTCAGGCTTGTAAGTTTAAGCTTAGTGAGCAAATCCTCAACATATTTAGTTTGAGTGAACAGAATACCCGATTCAACCTTTGTAAGTTCAATACCAAGGAAATAACTCAAAGCCCGTAAATCTTTTAAGGCAAACTTACTATCTAGAGCAGCTACGACTTTACTAATCAGAGCACTATCATTGTCGGTCAAGATGACATCATCAACATAAACTAAAAGGAGAAGAATGGCAGTACCTTGAGTATAGATAAACAGGGATGTATCAGCCTTACTATTCACAAATCCCCAATATAGCAGAACAGTTTTTAAGGTATTGTTCCACGCTCGCGGTGCTTGTTTCAAGCCATATATCGCCTTGTTGAGTTTGCACACATAATCAGGATCCTGACCATTAGCATAGCCTGGAGGTTGCGCCATGTACACGTCCTCGTCCAACGTTCCATTAAGAAACGCATTATTAAAATTCAATTGTCTAAGTAGCCAACTGTGTGAGACCGCAAGAGTTAGAGCAATTCGAATGGTGGATGCCTTCACCACTGGACTGAAGGTCTCAAAGAAATCGATACCTGGACTTTGGTGAAAACCTTTCGCTACAACTCGTGCTTTGTGTCGTTGTACAAAACCATCGACATTCCTCTTAATTCGAAAAATCCATCGACTACCAACAACATTATACGATGGAGAGGGAGGAACTAGAGTCCAAGTCTGATTTCGAAGAAGTGCCTGAAACTCAAAATCCATAACCGTTTTCCACACCGGAGTGGCCAAGGCATCTCGAACCCTAGTGGGCTCCGTCAGTGCCCAATCAGTGGGTGAGGTCGACAACCACACCTTAGGTTTGAATATACCATCTCTTGCACGCGTGACCATTGGGTGAGTGGAACAAAGTGGTACAACGGGAGATGAAGAGGACGAAGCTGTGGCGATTGGCATACTTGAACCAGGGGCAGAGCAAGAGGAAGCACAAGACATAGAGGCATCGCGACGAAGGTGTTTAGCTGAGTTCGGATTTTCGACCATAGGAACTGACAGGGGTGTTCGAGTTTGAGGCGTACTAGAGAAATTGGGTGGCAAAGGGTCCGACGGCGTGGCATTCAGGGAGAGGTCGTGAGAACAATTGTGGTTAGGAGAGGAAATCACAGGGTTATTATGTGGATGATTTGGATTTGACTCCAAGTTATGAGGGTTGGCTGAACTAGGCTGACCCAAAATAGACACATGAGGAGACAACCAGTGGGCTGGATGTGGGATAAGTTGGAGAGACGTGGACTGTTGTGGAGATTTGATGTGGCCAAAACCTGCAGCAAAGGGAAAATCAACTTCATTGAATTGAACGTGACGGTAGATGAAGATTTTACCTGAGGAGCTAAGACATTTATGACCCTTATGAACTGGGCTTGGGCCTAAATAGACATATTTTTCTGAACAAAAAGAGAAGTCGTGAGAGTTATATGGTCGAAGGTATGGATAGCACGCACAACCGAAGATCCTCAAATCAAAATAGTTTACCTTTCGATCAATGAGTAGTTCCATGGGAGATCGCCCTTTTAGGACACCAGACGACATACCATTAATCAATAAAATGGTTATGAGAAAGGCTTCCCACCAATAATTAAGCGACATTGATGCTTGAGCAAGGAGCGTGAGCCCAGTTTCAACAATATGTCGATGTTTTCTTTCTGCTCTACCATTCTGAGCAGAGGTGTAAGGATAAGAGTACCGAGACTGAATACCTATCTGAGCACATAATTGGTGAACCCGCGAGTACTAACCACCACTATCAGACTGTAGTGCTTTAACTGAGACCCCAAACTGATTCTTCACCATATTATAAAAGTGATTAAACGCAGCAAGGGTATCACTTTTTAATTTCAAAGGATAAATCCAAGTAAACTTGCTAAAATCATCCAAAAAATGAACATAATATCGATACCCTTAAGTTGACACTACTGGCGCTAGCCCCCAAAGATCAGTATGTATTAAATCAAAAGAAGCATTAGCATGAGAATTCGAATTAGGAAAAGGGAGAGCATGTGACTTGCCATACTTGCAAGCTTCACAAAAGGTAAAACTATCATTGTGCTTTACTGGCAGATTACAACCATTAACTTAAGTGTTCAGGACTCTTAGGGACGGATGACCAAGTCGTTTATGCCAAATATCCTTGGACACAACCACATGTACATCTGCCTTAAAATTAGATGAAAAGGAAACAAGAACAGAAATTGGACAAGCAACGATTTTTTCGGCTGGCTCCAAGCGATTCTTCATTGACTCTGAAGTACTGCCAGTGACGTCCATTATTCCAAGCTGATAGAGTCCATCTTTAAGAACTCCCTTCAGGACCACCTTGCCCGTACGAATATCCTTTACAACACAATGATCAGCATGAAATTCAAGAAAAACATTATTATCATGAGCAAGCTTCGAAACACTAACAAGATTCTTTGCGATGGCAGGAACACATAAAACATTCTTAAGAATTAGCAAGCCAACATGATAAATAATTAATTTACTACCATTGCCAAGAGTCACATTTTTCGTACCTCCATATTCAGTGGGTTGAACAACATTATTGTAATCTGCAGTGACATGGTTTGACGCCCCACTATCACCATACCAGCTTGGATCAATTACTGTCTCGGGACTTGCAACAAACGAATTATTGTTTTGTGCTGCAAGAAAGGCTTGAGTTCCTTCTGAGAACCCCACAACATTATTATTCGAAGTACCTCCACCTTGAGAAGTGAACCCTGAATTAGGACCTCGACCACCATAATAACTATTGTTCTGGCCGGAGGCACCATGCTGTTTGGTGTAGCGGTTGCATGTGAGGGCCTAATGGCCAAACTTTGTGCATATCTGACAAGTAACATTATTATTGTTGTTGTGGTTTCTATTCCAACGTCCTCTTCCACCTCTTCCACGACCACCGCCTCTTGAATTCAGCTGTGGCGACTGTCGATTTCTGAAGGGATAATTTTTCCTCGAGACACCTGGATTAAACTCTTTTTGTGTTTCCATGTTAACAGATGCAGTATGGTTAAAAGAGACAGATTTTTTCTGTGAATTTTGATGTTCAAGTCTTTTCTCAAAGACTAACAACTCAGTTTGCATCTCCGACCACGTTATATTCATTCTTCCTTGGGATCATCGCAACCACCGGGTTGAACTCTTCATCTAGCCCCAAAAGTACTTGAGAAATCAAGGACCGAGTCGGAACGGGGCTGACAGCTTCCCCTAAATTGTCTGCATGGGATTTTATAACACGCAAAAAACCAATCATTTTAAGAGACCCTTTTACGAGTTTGTTAGAATACCTGGCGAAGATAATCTTCTTCTGCCCGAGATTGAACTCCAAAAATTTCTTGGATTGCATCCCAAAGATCTTTAGCGTTCTCATATCCCATGACTTGAGTTGCAACTTCGGGAGTCATGGAGTTATACAACCACCCAAGGATAAATTGATCTACAGCCAACCATGCCTCATACTTAGGATTCAAGAGTTCATTAGAATTGGTCAATGGCTGCACAATGAAGATCGAACTAGACGCCTCTGAAATTGTAGACTCTACTATTGAGGCACCTCGAGTGACCAATGGTGTGCTAGTTGTAGTCGTGGTTGGTGTGGCTTGCATAAACTTCGTCGAACACTGCTTTTCTACGGTCAGGTGACCTTCCAAGCGATAACTCCGAATCATGGGTAATACTAAATTTTCCAGAGGAGGAGGTTTCCTCTACCAAGTTTAATAGAGGTGATTTGATTCAGAAGTTGGTTTAAAGAAGAAATGCTGAAGGTTGGACCATTGGTGGACATCACAGGGCTGCTAGATGAAGGATTGGCGTTGGCCATTGTTTTGCTCTGATACCAAATCAAGATTCTTAAGCAGATGAGAAATATAGGCAGAAAGCTCTTGGCTTGTTGTATATATGTTTATATTGAGTGGTCTGTATTACAATTCATGAAGTATTTATAGCCAAAAGGATTAGGGTATCAGATAAACAATAAGGAGAAATACAAGATATTCAGTTAGCAACATTTTAGGAAAGATATTCTTACTGAAAAGATCTCATTAAAAAGATATGGTGCACTCCATATCATGTCTTCACATGGATCAGTTGTCTAGTCTGAGCTGGCATGCAAAGAAGAAATCTTGTACCGGTGTGGAGCTGAGCCCCACACACTCTGATGCTTAAGTCAATAGGTGAATTAAATGTGGTTAAGTTGAACTCAGAGTAGGTGGTATTGCGTACCTTTCTCTTTCTTTTTATGAGGAACGGATCTGCATATTTAAGGTGTGAGATGCATCGATAATGATATTGGCCTCGTACATGTCATTTCCTCATTCGATAGTCGACTCATCGAGCTTGGCTTAACAACCCTTTTACCGAGGTAAATGTTGCCTCTTAAGGAAAATGGGTCACGTGTGCTTTTTCGGGATTGGTGTCCATGATCTTTGAGCCTCTCTTGTAGCATGTCCCTGAACTTTAATTGAACTTTGCTCATAACATTGACCCCACAGGTGAAAAGGCGTTTGGCTATAAAAGGCTTGATCTTCCTTGATGGAGCGCATGTAGCGCAGCGGAAGCGAGACGAATCATTGGCACTCTAATTTCATCAATTTAGCTAAATAAGAAACATGCACAAAGCTTTGAAATAAAAGGAATTAGAACACATACCTCTTGTAGTTCTAAAGACTTCTCTTCCAACGCTCGAATCTCCTCACGAACCCTTCGAAGCTTCCCTCGAACTCCTCGAGAACCACCTCCGGTAGTCCCGCTATCTTCGGGCCGAGCAACGGAGTGGTGGGACTCCTTTATGAAAGAAAAAGTTTGGAAGAAGAAGATGGGAAGATGAAAGTGATGAGGATTTTGTGAGAAGAAGTCTAACACTTAGCTTTCTAATTTCTCAAGTAACATGAACGCTTCCTGCTCATCCAAATATTCAAACTCTTTGAAAATTCATCAACCTCAAACCATTTGAACTTCATCCAATTTATAGGCAATTCACATGCAACAAAGTCTTTGCTTAGCATGACACCTCAAATTGGATGGATTAGTCTTCAACCAAGTGTTCCAAAATTGATGAGTTTATATGCATGTTGTTGGTGATTCACAATCCACTTCACAACTTGGATAAACCCACTCAACTTGGATAAATCCACTCAACATGGATAATTCCACTTTGACTTATAATCACACTTGTAATATTTTGTCATTTTAAAATTAATTCATAATTAATTTTAATAAGCAAAATAAATTATAATTAATTAAACTTTTTAATTAATTAATATTATTATTTAATTCAATATCAAATATTAATTAAATAATAAGACTAATCCCGGTTTCTTAAACCGAATCATCACACATGAATCCCTATTCATGTTTTACACCGATCCCATATTTAAATCATATTTAAATATGTCCATCATTCTTCCAAAACCGAATTTCGATAAATTCAAATTCTTTTTCTCTCATATTGTTACACGGCTTAATCCGAGCTAGCCAGGAGAACCTAAAGGACCTACAGATCATGAGCTCCAACGATACGAGATTAACCGGTCAAACTCTTTAACCAAGTTAACCAACATTCGTTAACCCCCGAAGACTCCACTAAAGTCCAAGGGTTGCACTCTCCTCACCGTAGATATATTTCTGTCCTCTTGATATAACCATCATTAGTAAGTCGATCCTTCACAGGTCGTTCGTAATTACAGCTGGGTCAAAATAACCGTTTTACCCCCGTAATTACATCTTGTTCCTTAAGTCCCACTGATCCTCTAATGAACTATTGGTTTGTGGTCCAACCACCAAACCGATTGGTATGTGATCTCATCACTATACCAAGTCCCTCTCGGGCCAATGAGAGGGTGGGATCCCTAGTTCAAGACCCGGAGTCAGCACTTAAGGGAAAAACCTCTCTACTAATCCCTCAGAGCGGGTAGGAGTGAATTACATCTCGCAGGACTATGTTCCCAGCTACCTACCCGGTCTTATCCCCAAGATGGTAGGCTTATTGAGTCGGCGATCTCGGGCCACTCTCACCCATACAAGTCAAAGGATAAGCCCGAATAAACAGGAGTTCATAGCCTCCACTCACATGTCTCCACATGAACGATTTCGGATCACATCGTTTGTACTATACAAAGTGGGCCGCGTCCAATAGTGTCCCCAGGATAAGGTACCCAGCCTTATCCCTATACTATAGACCGTTCTGGCTATTACTTGAACTTGATCCACAATGATGTCATACATGAAGTTCAAGTATACAACCTATAACCATGGGTTCTTTGTTTATTGGAGTTAGGTTAAAAAGTAAACACAATTCACTTTATTCAATAACAACTTTACTGAATAAAACTCAATAACAAATTTATTGCAAAATAGAATATACATTCAGTTTACAAACCACGAGTTTTAGGACATAAAACCCAACAAACTCCCACTTGGACTAAAACGTCAGTGGAGTATTACATGCGGGATGAGAAAAACTGGAATATCAAATATTTCCATGGCTTTTCTCCCACTATCCTACTGTACAACTCGTAGTCCTAGACTCACTAGGTGCCCCTCGAACACTTTAGCCGTGAGGGACTTTGTAAACGGATCAGCAATATTGTGCTCTGAGGCGATCTGCATGACGATCACGTCTCCTCGATGCACTATCTCCCTGATGAGATGATATTTCCGCTCAATGTGCTTTCCACGCTTATGGCTTCTTGGTTCTCTCGAATTTGCCACAGCACCAGTATTATCACAATAAAGTGTGATAGGCAAATTCATATTTGGAACAACTTCCAAATCCGTCAAGAACTTTCTAAGCCATACAGCCTCTTTCGCAGCTTCGCAAGCCGCGACATACTCAGCTTCCATGGTGGAGTCAGCAATACAACCTTGCTTTATACTCCTTCATACTATTGCCCCTCCGTTAAGAGTGAACACTGATCCCGATGTGGATTTCCTCGAATCCTTATCGGTTTGAAAATCAGAGTCAGTGTATCCTGTAAGGATCAAATCCTTCGCGCCATACACAAGCACATAGTCTCTCGTTCTCCGAAGATACTTGAGGATGTGTTTAACGACAGTCCAATGATCATATCCTGGATTGGACTGGTACCAGCTGACAATTCCCACTACATAGCATATGTCGGGTCGTGTACATAACATGGCGTACATCAGACTACCGACTACTGATGCATAGGGAATTCGTCTCATATCCTCAACTTCTTGAGGTGTCTTAGGACACTCTTCCTTTGACAATTGAATTCCATGCCTGAAAGGTAAAGAACCCTTCTTGGAATTCTGCATCGAATATCGTATCAACACCTTGTCGATATAAGATGTTTGAGACAGCGCTAGCGTTTTGTTCTTACGATTCCTTACGATTTGAATCCCTAGAAAAAACTGAGCCTCTCCCAAATCTTTCATTTGGAATTGGGTCGCTAGCCATTGCTTAACGTCAGTCAGGAACCCTACATCATTCCCAATGAGTAGGATATCATCTACATATAAGACTAAGAAAGCTACAACAAAATTGACTATTTTCTTGTAGACACAAGGTTCGTCAACATTCTGTTCAAAGCCATAAGATTTGATCGCAGTATCAAACCTTATATTCCAGGATCTAGACGCTTGCTTCAACCCATAAATGGATCGATTAAGCTTGCAAAACTTTTTGCTCTTGACCGTGAATTATGAACCCCTCTGGTTGAGCCATATAAATACTCTCTTCAAGATTGCCATTCAGAAAGGCTGTCTTGACATCCATTTGCCAAATTTCATAATCATAAAATGTGGCAATGGACAAGAGTATTCTAATCGACTTTAACATGGCAACAGGGGAAAAAGTTTCTTCATAGTCCACCCCTTCCCTCTGGGAATAACCCTTTGCCACAAGTCGAGCCTTAAAGGTTTGCACCTTACCGGCTTGGTCTCGTTTCCTCTTGTAGATCCACTTGCAACCGATAGGTCTTTCACCATCAGGTTGCTCTACAAGATCCCAGACCGAATTGAAGTACATCGACTCCATTTCGAGGTCCATGACTTTAAGCCACTGGTCCTTGTCTATGTCATTCATTGCCTGTTTAAAGGTCAATGGATCCTCAACGCCGTCATCAGGTATGACGACCTGGGTTTCCGTTAAACCCATATAGCGGTCGGGTTGTCTCACATCCCTCGCACTACGTCGAGGTATTCTCAACTCTTGAGAAGGACCAGCCTGATCAACAACTCTTGTTGACCCATCTGTAGCTTTCCTGGAAAGTTCGGTCAAAACAATTTTGCTCGAAGGTTGATGATCTCTCATGTGGTCTTCCTCTAAGAACGTGGTGTTTGTCGATACAAGCACCTTGTCCTGTTGAGGATCGTAAAATAGACCACCTTTCGTTTCCTTGGGGTAGCCTACGAATAGGCATAATTTTGAACGATGTTCCAACTTCTTTGGATTGGGCACCAACACATGTGCCGGACACCCCCAAATTCTGAAGTGACGTAAACTACCTTTACGCCCTCTCCATAACTCATAAGGTGTTTCTGAAACACTCTTAGAGGGAACCATGTTCAAAATATATACAGCAGCCTCTACTGCATATCCCCAAAACGAACTAGGCAGTTGAGCATAGCTCATCATAGATCGAACCATGTCTAACAGGGTTCTATTTCTCCTTTCGGACACACCGTTCTGCTGCGGTGTTCCGGGCGCTGAGAGTTGGGATACTATTCCATGTTCTATCATATAGTCCTGGAATCTTAAATCCATATACTCTCCACCTCGATCTGATCGGAGTGTTTTAATCGTTTTACCTAATGTGTGCTCAACCTCTGCCTTATACTCCTTGAACTTTTCAAGAGCTTCGGACTTATGATGCATTAGGTAAAGATAGCCGTACCTAGAATAATAATCAATGAAGCTGATGAAATATTCATACCCTCCCCGTGCTTTAATATTCATCGGACCACAAAGATCTGAATGTACAAGCTCTAGAGTTTCTTTGGACCTATGACCTTTTTCAGAAAAAAAAAATCGTTTGGTCATCTTGCCCTCAAGACAAGACTCACATGGTGGTAAAGAGTTGTCCTCTAACTGATTTAGGAGACCACTCTTAACCAATCTCCCAATCCTATTGAGATTAATGTGGCCTAGTCTTAAGAGCCAAAGATAGGTACTTGGAGAAAGTTTTTGCCTTTTAGTTTGAGTTTGAGCTGTTTTAAACATCTCGGTGTTCAAAATAGCTTTTGCCTCTGTTGGTCTTAACACATACAAGTTGTTTTCAAGTTTCGCAGAACATATATGTACACCTCTTTTGCTAATGAACGCTTCATTAAAATCAAAAGATACTTTATACAAATGTTCAAGTAAACAAGAGATAGATACAAGGTTCCTTTTAAAGCTAGGAACCAACAGTACATTTTCAAGTAAAATGAAACTATCTCTATATAACAACTTGACAGCTCCCACTGCCTTGGCTGAGACAACCTCTCCTGTTCCAACCCTGAGAGTTATCTCACCTTCAGCAAGCAGCTGCCAGGAACTAGTTTCTTGGAAAGAAGAACAAACATGGTTAGTGGCTCCTGAATCCAGTATCCAGGTAGAACTATCATGTTCCACTAAACATGTTTCAACAACGAGTAAATCATATTTACTTAGTTGTTTCTTCTCAGCTTTGCTCACCATGAGGGTATCATGATAGACCGATGAGGACGGTTGTCGAAACATCATCTGTAATGAATCCATGATCTCCTTAGCGGAGACCATTACCTCATGCTTCTTAGCTAACACATCGGATGTGCTGGCCAAGATGTAGACTCGGGCTTTATCATTAGCCCTAGTCCACCTGTCAAATGCATCTCGAACAGTTCGAGTTGCAGATGAGCTAGGAGGGGGAGGACATTCCTCTATTAAGACAAACCTAAGATCATCGATAACAAGAATCGTATTCAAGTTCGATTTCCAGGTCGTGTAGTTATCGCCGTTTAGTTTATCAGAAGCTAGTAATTAGATAAACGAGCTAGACATGCTGAAAAGAATGAATTCTATTAGTGAATTGAACTTAACCTATTTTTAACAACCAATCAAGAATTTTAGCAAAAGTAATAATGTACCCAAAAAATCATTATTAATTTGCAACGATACTTCAGTGAGTCAGAGCAACCGCTACCGAGGGGCAGTCAATCACTCCTTCACTGAACCAAGACATTCTTGACTAAATGCTAATACCAGAATAACTCATCTTCCTATAGCACCTTAGTTATCGCTACTTTGGTCAAGAATCTACTAACAACTTAGTAATCCTTGTAAGTGTGACCCGCCATTTTCAGAACTCAGAGGTCGGCCCCAACAGTGCAACCGAATGGAAATGTCAGAGTTGGGAATGGACCTAAGAGACCCTATCCTTTTCTGGAGATTGAGTTGTTCCGACTCCCATGAAACGGCCCTCCGAATGGACGGTGCTACTATGGGCAACCAGCAGGCGGAACATGGGAATCTCACGGTTCAACCTAATGGAGGAGACCGCAGGATGTATTGACATACTTCCTTCTCCCACTTACTATAAATACTTTCTCCATTCACCTTGCTCTTGATTTATGCAAACACCATCCGAATGGGGATGCCCTATTGACATCACGAGGCCGAGCATAAATCTCACGGTGTGAACTTTGCGGAGAACGTAGGAGGAGATTGATATATCACATATACCTTCTCCACACCACTACTAAGTATTTTAGAATGGTTTGGCTATAGTTTTACTTAGGCATTATCCGGCTAAGACAATAAAACCTAAGTCTAGGTAGAATATACTTTTACCTAAGATGTCTAGGTGATAAACGTTTTATAACCTTACACCTCTCACGTGCATGCTCATAAAACCGGGTTAACTTAACTCAAGTATCGGATCGATCCCCAGGTAGGAGGTGTTCCGTAAACCGTCATCTTAAATACCTCCAACCTTAGTGCAAGATCAAACCGGGTGAGTTCTCTCGTAACCTTAGCTTTACAAGATATCGACCTATTTTAACTATTAAAACTAATCGATACTAAATTCCTAATCGCATTGGAATTCTTTAACCCTTAGTGAGCATGCATTTATCTTTGTTATAGATTTTAAATGTCTATCTCATTTTACAACGCTTTATAAAACAAAGACATTCTATAACATGCTTCCTAAGCTAGAATATAACCATTACATTCAATTTATAACATGCTTCCCAAGCAAGAATATAACAATTATATTCAACTAAGGCAACTATGTTGTATGTTTAATTTCACAATTAATATAACACTTATATTAATTTTACTTTTAAACAAGCAACATCCAATTCATAAATTAATATAACACTTATATTAATTCTCATGAATTAAGCATGCATACTATACAACATAACACTTATATTATACTTTCAATGCATGCAACATGCTTCCTATGGTGGGATTTGAAATCTATATGGCATACTTTATGCACATACAAGATACTTTAATTAAAACATACATTCACAATGCATAATTAATTAAACACACTAAAGTGGACTGGTTTTGGCATCACGGACAAGCAAGCAACTAAATTATTACAATAATAATTCATCAACTAAGTTGAGACGCTTCTGAACCCTTCGAACCGCCACGAACCAGCTTGAATTTGCTTGAACCGGCCAAAAAAATAGCAACTACAAAACTTAAAAAAAAAAAACTGAACCGGTCCATAACAGCTGTCCCGACTTCAACAGCCCGTAACTGGACCAATAACGACCCGAACCGGACCAAACGAACGCTGAACCGGACCTCCAGAGGGTGAAGAACAAGGAACCGATCTGACTTTCAGTGAACCGGACCGCCCGAGGACAGAACCGGACCGTTTCTTCCACCTTGCGCTGAACCGGTGTTGTGCTGGAATTTTGCAGAAAAAAAAAACAGCAAAAAACAGCATGCTGTTTTTTTCGACACCCGAGCTTCTGTCTTCGAATTGAAAGCCTATATGGACTCTAATGACTCCGAATTTTTTACAGACTCTTCTTCACACATTAAAGCCCATACACGCCTGGGTAATTACAAAACGAAGTACAAATAAAAGCTCAAAAAAATATGCCAAAACCGGAATCACACTTTAGACGCCCAGAAATTTAATTTCTAAAACAAATACCCACCGAGCTCAAATTGATGCAAATTGAGTGACCAAAAAACGCTCTGATACCAATTGATGGAGCGCATGTAGCGCAGCGGAAGCGAGACGGATCATTGGCACTCTAAAATTTCATCAATTTAGCTAAATAAGAAACATGCACAAAGCTTTGAAATAAAAGGAATTAGAACACATACCTCTTGTAGTTCTCAAGACTTCTCTTCCAACGCTCGAATCTCCTCACGAACCCTTCGAAGCTTCCCTCGAACTCCACGAGAACCACCTCCGGTAGTCCCTCTATCCTCGGGCCGAGCAACGGAGTGGTGGGACTTCTTTATGAAAGAAAAAGTTTGGAAGAAGAAGATGGGAAGATGAAAGTGCTGAGGATTTTGTGGGAAGAAGTCTAACACTTAGCTTTCTAATTTCTCAAGTAACATGAACTCTTCATGCTCATCCAAATATTCAAACTCTTTGAAAATTCATCAACCTCAAACCATTTGAACTTCATCCAATTTATAGGCAATTCACATGCAACAAAGTCTTTGCTTAGCATGACACCTCAAATTGGATGGATTAGTCTTCAACCAAGTGTTCCAAAATTGATGAGTTTATATGCATGTTGTTGGTGATTCACAATCCACTTCACAACTTGGATAAACCCACTCAACTTGGATAAATTCATGGATAATTCCACTTTGACTTATAATCACACTTGTAATATTTTGTCATTTTAAAATTAATTCATAATTAATTTTAATAAGCAAAATAAATTATAATTAATTAAACTTTTTAATTAATTAATATTATTATTTAATTCAATATCAAATATTAATTAAATAATAAGACTAATCCCGATTTCTTAAACCGAATCATCACACATGAATCCCTATTCATGTTTTACACCGATCCCATATTTAAATCATATTTAAATATGTCCATCATTCTTCCAAAACCGAATTTCAATAAATTCAAATTCTTTTTCTCTCATATTGTTACACGGCTTAATCCGAGCTAGCCAGGAGAACCTAAAGGACCTACAGATCATGAGCTCCAACGATACGAGATTAACCGGTCAAACTCTTTAACCAAGTTAACCAACATTCGTTAACCCCCAGAGACTCCACTAAAGTCCAAGGGTTGCACTCTCCTCACCGTAGATATATTTATGTCCTCTTGATATAACCATCATTAGTAAGTCGATCCTTCACAGGTTGTTCGTAATTACAGCTGGGTCAAAATAACCGTTTTACCCCCGTAATTACATCTTGTTCCTTAAGTCCCACTGATCCTCTAATGAACTATTGGTTTGTGGTCCAACCACCAAACCGATTGGTATGTGATCTCATCACTATACCAAGTCCCTCTCGGGCCAATGAGAGGGTGGGATCCCTAGTTCAAGACCCGGAGTCAGCACTTAAGGGAAAAACCTCTCTACTAATCCCTCAGAGCGGGTAGGAGTGAATTACATCTCGCAGGACTATGTTCCCAGCTACCTACCCGGTCTTATCCCCAAGATGGTAGGCTTATTGAGTCGGCGATCTCGGGCCACTCTCACCCATACAAGTCAAATGATAAGCCCGAATAAACAGGAGTTCATAGCGTGCTCAAGATTCAGATCGAGTTACCTAGGTCATCATATGAAAAAGTCGGTCTTTACAGTAAACGGAGTTATAAAGAAAGAGCGACTTGTTTCGCGGTTCAGTCTTATGCAAACTCATTGCATAGGAGGCCCCCACTCACATGTCTCCACATGAACGATTTCGGATCACATCGTTTGTACTATACAAAGTGGGCCGCGTCCAATAGTGTCCCCAGGATAAGGTACCCAGCCTTATCCCTATACTATAGACCGTTCTGGCTATTACTTGAACTTGATCCACAATCATGTCATACATGAAGTTCAAGTATACAACCTATAACCATGGGTTCTTTGTTTATTGGAGTTAGGTTAAAAAGTAAACACAATTCACTTTATTCAATAACAACTTTACTGAATAAAACTCAATAACAAATTTATTGCAAAATAGAATATACATTCAGTTTACAAACCACGAGTTTTAGGACATAAAACCCAACATTCCTCCCCTTTAAAAGCAATTTGTTTCACAATCATCGATCCAGGTACACTGAGTAGCTTCTTCTGGAAGGTATGACCTACTCCTTTTCATTATGGCACAAGTTAGACGTCCACCGAACATTGGTCGCTACTACTACATATTTGACCTCTATTGATGGCTAAAAAACGTCAACTATCATTATAAACCTATATTTTTATGGTTAATTCGAACTTAGGTGGTTAAGCATTCAATTCTTTTGATCTGATAGTCTTTTGTCCAGTCATAAAGAACAATCACATAAATCCTATTCTGAATTTTTCTCCTATACCCCCTTTATGAAAATCGTATATTTTCCAACATGATCAGTATTGAACTCAACATTTAATGTTAATTTAAGTTATCGAGTTAACTTAACATTTATTCATAAAATCAGAAAAAATGAACCATACAAGATAACATGGCAAACTTGTAAATACAATTGTTAAACTATCTAATTCTTGAAGATCATTCACAAAATTGAATCTCTTAGAAAAAATAGTTCATAGTGGAAAATAAATTTGAACACTTCGTTGATGAAGAATTCTCAACACTCTTCTCGAAAACTAGTGAAATCCAGGGGTCTCCTATTCGCTAAATTGAACCCTTTCTAAGGAGAATTGAGCTTAACATTCCTAATTCTCGGATAGGATTGGAGTAGATGGTGAACTTTAGAGGAGTGTTCTCCCTTGAGGTGAATTCAGACGAATGGATGGAGTTGTCACAAAAATTGATGGTCAATTGAATGATGCAGTCGAAATAGAGAAGTGGGGTGCCTTTTATAGCCTTTAGAATGGTTAGAAGTTGCCCAAAATGGGGGCTTCAACTTGGATTTTGACTTTCGAAGTCATAAGTTTATGTTAGGCATACTACAATAGGCGGTATTTAATTTTTTTTTTTTTTTTTTGTTGGTTTATTTGAACATTTTATACGAATTTAATTATTTAATGTTTCTTTTAATTGTAGGAGGAAAATTGAAGAAAATGAAAGTTTTAAGTCAAAGTCTAGCGATTCAACCAAACGTAATTTTGTAAAAAAAAAAAAAAAAAATCAGCGCCTAAGAGTCGCAGACATAAATACAAAACATAATCATAGTGCTACGAACTTTTAAGCCTAAATCAGGACGCGTGCCTAAGATTTCCTGACCTATAAATACATCTCTTTGTTATAATTTCAGGAAATTTAGGAGATAACGATAAATTCATTGCTCCAGAGTTTCAATTAATTATTTTTACTCATTCGTACTTATTAGATTTAGATTTTTACATAGTTTAAATCAAAGCGCATTTTAATTTCACTATCCTTGATGAATCGTTGCTAAGATTTGATGAATCGTTGCTAAGATAAAATTAATGTTAAGGAATTTGTGGTACATGATAAAACTAATGTTAAGGAATTTAGTACACTAAGAATTCATTCCGTGTGGAAAACAATAATTGATACACATACTACTATATTACTTTATTACTTGTAACTATTCGTACACTAAATTGAAAAACATTAGCTCAACAGATTTATTGATAAAATTGCTCGGTTGGCTGAAGATTAGAAATTCACGTTTTGACCCAATCTAAGGTACTATGTGGCCACGTAGATTTGACTTGGAGAGTATGTGGGTGCAATCTAGGGTTTTTGACAATTTACTGTGGATTAATTAATTTTAGAAATGTCAATTTAGAATAAAATAATTAAAAATATAACATTTTTTTTAAAAAAATTGCGGATATGAAAATTTGTATCACTCTCATAGTATGGTTTATCGTTGATAGAAGTTTATCGCGGATAGAATTCTATCGCTGATACTAGTCTTCTTTATAGAATTTTGTCAGTAAATTTTGTCAGATAATAGTCTGTCAGTGATAGAAGTCTATCGGTGATAGAAGTCTATACTGATAGTCATCTATCAATGATAGCTACTAATTTTTTGTTATATTTGTAAAAGATTTTAAACTTTGTTAAATTTGCAATTATTTTAGGCTTGATTGCTGTGAATCTAACCCAAAAAAAAAAAAAAAAAAAAAACCTCTTTTACCCATAATTTGCTTCATATTCATGAAATGACTTTCAACACATGATTTTCTTACTTTTTACTTTGTTAAGATCATTTTCATACAAGATTTTATTAAAATTCATTTAAAAGACCAAAAAATAAACCTAAATTAAGGGAGGAATCTAGTACATTCATCAATAAAAATTTACTTTAATGAGAACAATTAGCTCTCTCCTAATATTATAAAACTAATCTCACTCTCGCTTTTAATAACATGCAAGACATTAAGAATTATTCTTTAAACAACTTCCAAAGGAGCTCTAATCATTAACATGTTAGAACTTCTAATAGTCGTGCAATTCAAATCTAGTCTAAACTACCATTTAACAACCTTAGATTCAGACCAAGAAATAAAATAATTTGCAATCAAGAGACTATAAGCATTAAACACATAAAATCATGAATTAAATATAAACATTTAATAAATTAAAACATAAACTCTCATGGCTACATCAAAACCTAAGATAAAAGAGTTTAATCACTCATGTTTACTAATATCAAATCTAAACTCTTGAACAACACCATAATTTAAATTACGAGGTTGAGGGAAAGAAAGATAATACTATAGGGCCGTTTCAATTTCCGGTCCCCGTCGCAATATCCACGATATAGAATTTTAGAATCTCTTCCTTGTCCTCGAAAAGTATCTCCCATGTCTCTCAAAGTATGTAGTTTGAACTAAGGAAATATGTCTATTTATAATTAGCTAGGAATTAATTTAATTAGATTAGCAATCTAATTAACTTATGAATTAAAAATTAAAAACTAGGAATGATACTTTTATCCAAATTGTCCGAAAAATAATATAAATTAGAGTAAAATTAGATAAAAATTTGCGATGTTCGCACGTGCGAGGTTGTGTTGACATACGGATGAGCGAGAGTGATAGTGAGTCAAGCGCGAAAGAGACAATCTAGACTCAATTAAGCAGCGTTGAGTGTTGTGACTCCATTGAGCAGTGTTGCGATGCAATCCGAGTTTTTGTTTTAATGTTTTCATTTAGTTTACCTGTGATCTTAAATTCTTGTCTAATTAACTCATAAATATTCTAAATTGTCTGGTTTATTCCAAATATTCGATATCTAAAAATATATAAATATAATCGTGAAAATAATGATTTAAATTCTCATTTGCTTAATGTGCTTTAGGAGGGTCTTCTGAATAAATTGGAACATCATAAGCTTTAGTTTTAATTAGGATCCCTGAATAGGTGGTTCTTCAATTCCAGGATTCAGAGTCTGGAACATTGATGCCATAATCTCTATAATTGCTTTGTCTATTTCTTCTAGAATGAAGATGAAATTTTTAAAAGGTTATTTTTGTCTGATGGTTGGAAATCATTATGATTTATTCCTCAGTTTGTAGATTGACAGAAGGATCGACTTCTGGTGGATCCATTGGAAGTTGTTGAATAAAGGTAGCTTCTTCAAGATGTTCTTATGCGCCCAACTCCTTTTGTTCGCTCTTCTTTCGCTTTTGTTCTCTAGGACGACGACAACAGGTGTGTTATATCTTAGGGTCTAGCTCATAAAGGCTATGAGATTCGCTCATGCACTAACCTCAACCTGCAAAAAGAATGCAAACTAAAGTCAGATTGCTGAGATAGCAACTTTGTGGTCGCAATCTGATCGCACTTTCTAAATACCTAAATTATTTTTGTAAAAAAAGGACCTCGGCAACAACGCCAAAAATTCGATGACTAAAATGTGTGTGTCGTATTTCAGTTCAAAACCTGCTAGGAAAAGAGTTGTCAAGTGCAATTACACAGTGTCAACAATTACCCCATTTACCTTTATGTGTGTCAATCAGATTCACCACCTATTCAACATTTATACTAAAGCACCTTCAGCAGTTTAAGTAATTTTAAACATGTATTTCTATGACTACTTTAAACTTAGGTGAATAAGCATGGAATCCTTTGGTCCTATTTCTATGACTACTTTAAACTTAGGTGAATAAACATGGAATCCTTTGGTCCTCTTGTCGTATCCTGAAGTCAAGCGGCGAAATCTTATTTCTCGGCTTTTTTCTTATATTTCTTTTACCAAAAACGTATTTTTCTCAACTTTTTCAGTATTGGACTCAACATTTCATGCTAATATAAGTAGTCAATTTAACTTAACATCTATTAAATCAGTCAAATTGAACTACACAAGTTATCAAGCACAAGTGTTAGGCTAATTGATTTTTAAAGGGCATCCACAAAATAGAATCCCTAAAAAAATTTAGCTCAATGGAGAATAAAGTCGAAATGATTCATTATTAATAAATTGATATGGAAATTGAAAAACTGAATTGAAATAACAAAGTAAAAAAATAAAAAATGAAAATAAATAACTAAAACAAAAAAAAATTGAAAACGCTCTCTAGAACAACACAATAGAGGGAGGTCTCACTCGCTCAATTCAACATTTTAATTCTTATGGCACTATGTGATCGCAATTTATGTTTGCGTTGGAAGTTCTATGGGAGCAATGTGGGATGTTCGACAATTTCCTGCGCTTTAACAAAAAGTGTTTAATTCTTACCAAAAATGTCTATTACCCTTTAATTCTATTAATATTCATAAAATGACTATGAGCACATGATTTTCCTAATTTTACTTTTTAAGATAATTTTCATGCAAGTATATATTAAAATTCATTTAAGAAGTCAAGGAATAAACTTGAATTTATGGTAAAAAACACTACATAAATAACGTTTGTTGGCACAAGATTTTGGACTTCCCCGAAACTCTGTGTGCTTCGCCGCAGGTAGTCGTCGACGATGGAGTAAGGTACCGGTAGGAGGAAGGAAAGTGTAAACGGTTGGTAGTCGATCAACCAGAACAAAATCGAAAGGGTAATTGTTGCGTCGTGGTAAATCACGGCCTTGAAAACAAAATTTGGCACGACCTCGGTGTGAATTGTTTATGTCGGTTGCTCCCCAAGGTTAACACAACATCCAACGCTCACGTCCACTCGTGAGAGAAGGATTGGAATCAAGACAAAAAATACGATGCTCAGAATTTGTTTTTTGTTAATGAAAAAGTTAATCTCTAATTCCCTTCAACCCCATTTAAATACATAAAATAAAATGGAAGTTTCAAAAAAAATTAATTAAGAATTAATTAAGATATTAAATCAAATTAATTCAAAATTAATTCAAAAAACGTTTTAAAGGAAATTAATTCAAAAAAACGTTTTAACGGAAATGAATTCAAAATTAAATGAATTCATAATAATAAAATCGTTTTTGCAATTAATGTAAAACGGTAATAAATTAAAAGATAAGGTTGGTAAAAAGATCATCATTTTTCCGCGCATAGGATAGTCATTCCCAACATCCCCACGAATGACTACCACGGAGAAAATAGGAAACAAAAACCAAAATCTGAACAAAGAAGAAATAATAAGCTTAAACAACAATATCTTATGATTTGAATTGTTGCATAGTGAAGTGGGGCAACAACCTAATTGAAGGGAGTGAGTTTCCTCTTGAAATTTCACCAATTAAGGTTGAGACCCCCACAACACGCTCCATTTCTTATGTTTTATCTTGAATCTGCGATACTGATACAACATCAAGTGCTTTTTAAGGTCACGCACATCGAACCTCGGGTCACCGTGAAAGCTCTAGAAAGAGACCTTATACTCTTTCATAGAAGGCGGCCACACCTTCACAATCACGTTAAATGCTTCATCAAGTTTGTACTCAGACCACTCAACAACTGAGTTATATATGAAGACTTCCAGGAGTTTCAACAAGTCTGTATTCAGACCACCCAAATAAAGGGATATGGATACCTTTCAAGCGTTCCATCAAGTCTTACACAGACCACCCAAATAAAGGGTTATGGATCCACTATAAGGGTTTGATTATCATATTTGCTGAAAACTCTAGAATTACTCTTCCTGTTAGGCCTTTGGTGAGCGGATCCGCTAGATTCCTCTCAGACCTCACATACTCAAAGGAGAGAATTTCACTCTTCAGCAATTGTTTCACAGCTCCATGTCTAAGGCATAAATGCATTTTTTTGCCGTTATATACAGTGTTTTAGCAATACATATGTCAGCCTGTGAATCGCAATGCATAGAGACTGGTACTGACGCCTCCACAATGGTACGCCTCCCAGTAGGTTTCTTAGGTATTTTTCCTCTTGCCCTACTAGCTCAAGAGTTATGGACTCGGACTCTATGGTGAACCGTGTTATGCACGACTGCTTTACTTATTTCCATGAAATAACTTCTCCACCTAGTATGAACACATATCCTCTAGTGGTACCCTGATAACTCCATTTTGGAGCTATTAAATACTTCTTAATTATAGCTTAAGTCCGCTTTCAATTGATTAAATATATCTCTTTTGTAGGAGAAAAGCGGCAAAGAGCTCGTGCGTCCGTTGGGCATGTTCGAGTGCTTAAAGCAGAGTTTTAGCGCCCCGGGAATGCATCGGGAAGAGGGGAACTTGTTCCGTGAAGAAACGGGCCAAAACTGCCTTGGAGAGGCAAAGCTTCAGCCCCAAACCCGAGAGCCAGCGTCGAGCTATAGCGTCGAGACGCTGGCTCGACGCTGGAAAAACCCGAGAGCAAGCGTCGAGTGATAGCGTCGAGACGCTAGCTCGACGCTGCCCTGGCGTCGAGACCCTGCTTGGCGTCGAGACGCTCCGGAGGAGGCGCGCGCAGGAATTTTATCGGGGCAGCGTCGCGACGCTGGCCTTGCGTCGCGACGCCATCGCGAGCGCGCGCGCAGAAAACTTAGGGCACAGCGTCGAGACGCTGGCCTAGCGTCTCGACGCTACGACGATGGCAGAAGATAAATGACGATTTTTCTGCACATTTTGGACATCTTCTCCATCATCTCTCCACCATTTTTGCTCGTTTTGGTCTTCTTCTTCTCCGTTTTCTCTCTATTTTCCGTGGAGCTCCGCCATTGTTGGCATGCTAGTGAGCTCCACTTCCATTGTAATAAGTAGATGAATCCATCCATGGCCAACTTTGGAGCGGGATTGACAAACCGCGCCATGAGCGGCTAAGGTAAGGGTGACGGTTTGGGATTAGTTTAGGGCGATTTTGTTAAACATATTTGGTTTTGATAATCTGAGCTTTGATATGCATATTGGTTCTGTTTACTTTGCATCTATCTACCTTGCTTAATCCAACGCGCATGTTAAAATACGACGATTGACACTCGAGTAGTTTCGCATGTTGTGTATGTTAAAGAGTAGCGATGCCGTGCCTCTCACTGCTCGACTAAGTAACACAGGTAGATAGAACTAAATCGAAGTATCGGGTCGGGTAGGATAATTGTTGATTGCATACGGCGTTTGCGGGCAATCTACTAGCAATTTGAATTCACGCTCGAATATTCGTCGCGGTTAGCTAGTGACTGTCTAAATTTACCTTGGGGCTGATCACCTTGATGTAGGATTAGATAACGTGTAATTAGAACTGTGTGGTCTAATTAAAATCCATGGAGTCGGCTACTTTGGGGCTTCTCTGGTAGTCGTCCGCGTGCTCAGTAAACTGAATTCCATGTTATTAGCATTAAATGATAAACTGAATTTGTTTAACAATTGATCCCGAGACTCCCAAACCGTGCACACGTTCTCTTCTTATTATTCTTTCTTCGTTAGCTTTCTCATTATTTCCCTTTTGCATGATAAAACCCCCCGTTACCAAAAATCTATTAATCAATTAAATCCCAATTTCATTAGTATTTTCAATCTTCCTATTCCTTGGATCGACCCTGTTACCACTGGCTGCAAAGCCTTGGTCATAGGCTTTATAAATCGTATTTTGGCAAGCCTCGACAGCTTGAGATTAAGTGGATATTCAAAAATCCGCCCACCAAAATTGGCGCCGTTGTCGGGGAATAGGCAATTGATTGAATTTATGATTGAAGTTTGAATTTGATTTATTGATGGTTGGCTGAAAAAATTTTATTGTTTGTAATTTGTATGTTTAGATTTTTGTTTGTGTATGACCCGTTCCTCTGAGGGTAGATTGCAGTTTATCCCTGAGATTGACAGAGAGGAGCGACGGTTACGAAGAGAGGCCCGTGAGGGGCAGAGGCCGATTGAAGAAGAAGGCAATCCCTTCTTGGTTGACGAGATGGCGCAAGGTGATGCGCCACGGACGCTTAAGCAACTGGCAGCGCCAGATCTGAACCTGCAGCCTTTGTGCATAAACTACCCCGTGGTAGCAGGTAACTTCGAGTTAAAATCTGGTTTAATTCACCAGTTACCTTCTTTCCATGGCAACGCAGGTGAGGACGCGAACAAACACCTGATGGAATTCCATTGCGTCTGCGCGGGGATGAAGCCCGCGGGGGTCACGGAGGAGCAATTGAATATGAGGGCATTCCCCTTCACGCTCAAGGACAAAGCCAGGGATTGGCTGTATTACCTGCCCTCCGGATCGATCAACACGTGGCAGGATATGAAGCGGGTATTCTTGGAGAAATACTTTCCCGCATCCTTGGCCACCACTCTGCGGAAGAGGATTTATGGGATCACCCAGGATGTAGGTGAGTCCCTGCACGAATACTGGGAACGCTTCGGGCGCCTGTGCGCGAGCTTCCCACATCATCAGATTGCCGATCAGTTATTGATACAGAATTTTTATGAGGGGATGACGCCCCATGACCGGCAGATGATCGATGCAGCGAGTGGAGGGGCACTGATTGACAAGACCCCAGTTGAGGCCAAACAGTTGATAGCAAATATGGCCACCAACTCGCAGCAATTCGGTATTCGGGGGCAAGGACAAGTGCACAGCGTGGCTCAGAGCCACGAGATGACTGAAATGAGGGCCCAGGTGGCCGAAATAGGCAGTATGTTAAAGAAAATCGTTGGAGGACACCGCGAGGCGGAGGAGGTCAATGCGATCGGGGGGTATGCTTCCAACCCAAGGAAGTACGACCCATATGCAAACACTTACAACCCCGGTTGGCGCGACCATCCTAATTTTAGCTATGGGAATAGGGAAGGACAAACTCGCTTCCAAGGCCAGTCCCAGGATAGGCCTAATTCTTCCACCCAGGCTCAAGCCTCGAGCTCCTCCAGCTCACTTGAAGAGATGGTAAGGACCATCGTGACGAGCACCAGCCAGTTTCAGAAAGAAGCTCGAGAGGAGCTTAATTCTCATAAGGCAGAGCTGCAGAATTTGAACAAGCAGCTGACACAGATGGCGGTGTCTATCAGTAAACTCGAGAGCAAGAGCTCGGGGAAGCTTCCTTCCCAAACTACAGTAAACTCATGTGAAAACGTGAGTGCCATTCAGCTGCGCAGTGGGAAGTCACTTTCCACCAGAGCTGTGAAGGAAGCCACGGACAGCCTGAACAAGTCCGCCCCGCCTGCTCCCGAGGTTCAGAATGAGAAAAGAAATGAGAAGGTCAGTGTACCTGAGGATGTTGCCAGAGCACCATTCCCGAGTAGGCTTGCGAAGCCTACTTTGGAATCTGATGATGAGGAGGTCCTGCGAACCTTTCAAAAGGTGATGGTAAATATCCCGCTCCTAGAGGCAGTCAGTCAAGTGCCCAAATATGCAAAATTCCTGAGGAGCTGGTGCACTACGAAAAGGAAGTCTAGAGGGACTAAGAAAAAGAAGGAAAACGTCTCTGCCATTCTCCCAGGTACGTTGCCTGCAAAGTGCAACGATCCAGGTACCTTTACTATCCCTTGCACTATAGGTAGTAAAGTTGTTCATAATGCCATGTTAGACTTAGGAGCCTCTGTAAATGTTATGTCTTATGCACTGTTTCGTGAACTGAATTTAAATGAAATGCATGAGTGTAATGTTTCTGTTCAGTTGGCTAATGGGTCAAGCATATATCCTAGGGGGAAAGTAGAGGATGTTTTGGTTAGAGTTGGGAATATGACGTTTCCTGCTGATTTCCTTGTTTTAGACATGAATGAAAACTCATCGCATGCTTCGTCCTCCATCTTGTTAGGACGTCCTTTCCTTAAGACCGCTAGGGTCAAAATTGATGTGTTTAAGGGCGTTGTTTCTCTGGAGTTTGATGATACTTTGCATGAGTTCTCTTTATTTGATAGGAAATCTGCTAGAAATGTGTCTGTTGTTGAGCATGATGAGAATGGGAGTCTACCCTCGCGCTTGAGGGATGGTTCCCATGTCTCAGTTAGGAAATCTGATTTGAATTTGGATGATAACAATGCTGGTTTTTGCACTAACAATGCTGATATTCACGTGCCCGAGGCACGAAGAGTGCAAAATATTTTTCAGGTTGATGGCAGGAAAGGTGTGGACAAGGACAAGTCTGGATCGTCCCCCGCACCTACAGACTATGGATGAGTCTATTGAGAGAATACAGTCGAGCAACCGACTTTAAAAATTCTGCGCTTCTCGGTGGCACCCGAGCGATGGACTGTTTTTATGCTTTAGTTTAGTTTTTATTGCTTTCTAGATTAGCTTAGTTTTAATTAGCTTGCTGTTTTTTTTAGGAATCGAGGAAGAGAAGGCAATTTTGGGCTCTGATGCGTTTGTGTGCCGCCTCCTCGCCCTCGCCAGCTTCACCAAGAGTCAGGGAAGTGTATTTCTTCTTCCCTTTTACTTTGTTGTATCTGACTGGTTGGCATTGAGGACAATGCCAAATTTTGAAGTTGGGGGTGGAGTTAGTCTGACGGATATGCATGTGTAGTTTGTTGAGAAGTGCTATAATGATATTGAAGTGCTTGGGACTCTGCTTACTGTTTTCTGACTGTGATAGCCTAGGAAATGCATGTTGGAAATTTGAGCATGTTCATAATCGAGTTTTTGCATGAGTTTTGTGTTTCTTAGGTTCATGTCAAAAATTTTAAAATTTTTTCTGTTGCTCCCTTGCACTTATCGCGCACTTAGCAACCTCTCCCTAAATTCCGTAAGCTTTGTTTATCGCATGTTTAGCTAATTCTCGTTGTCACCCCGAAAGGCACCCTTAGGTAGCTTGTTGCATGAGAGTTAGTGGTTAGTTAATTGAGAAAGCATGTGCTTAGCCTAATATAAAAAAAAATAGAAAAGCATGTTTGGTAGAAAAATTCCTCTCGAGGCGCTCCTCCTTCTTATTAGCGCTTAAAGAAGTGAGCGTCAGTCCTTAAAAACGTGAAGCTTTGGCCAAAGTTTGACGTGTTAGGCAGCTCGAGTAGGAAAGAAAAAGAAACAAAAAGTTGGTTCAAAGAACCCAAATAAAAGAGTACAAAGTACTTTTGAAAAGAAAGAAAAAGAATGAGAAAATAATTAGGTCTCTTAATTTGCTTCTTTCTCTCGTGTAAGTCAAGTGTAGCTGTTCTTAAACGCTAGAAGTAGGGGGAAAACGGGATGTGCGTTGCATGTAGGTTTTCCGGGTTTACGTGAGTTTAGGAGTGGTTGACTATCACACAAACACGTTAGGGGGCAAGAGTTAATTTTTGATATGTCCTAGTTAATACATGAACAAAATGCTTCCATGATTATACTCGTGTTTAAATTTCAATATGCATGGAGGTTTGAGTTAGAATGCATGTAAGCACGTCCTTAGAGTCAATTTCTTTGTAGTGCTTGCTCGAGGACTAGCAATGTTTAAGTTGGGGGTGTTTGATAACTCCATTTTGGAGCTATTAAATACTTCTTAATTATAGCTTAAGTCCGCTTTCAATTGATTAAATATATCTCTTTTGTAGGAAAAAAACGGCAAAGAGCTCGTGCGTCCGTTGGGCATGTTCGAGTGCTTAAAGCAGAGTTTTAGCGCCCCGTGAATGCATCGGGAAGAGGGGAACTTGTTCCGTGAAGAAACGGGCCAAAAATGCCTTGGAGAGGCAAAGCTTCAGCCCCAAACCCGAGAGCCAGCGTCGAGCTATAGCGTCGAGACGCTGGCTCGACGCTGGAAAAACCCGAGAGCAAGCGTCGAGTGATAGCGTCGAGACGCTAGCTCGACGCTGCCCTGGCGTCGAGACCCTGCTTGGCGTCGAGACGCTCCAGAGGAGGCGCGCGCAGGAATTTTATCGGGGCAGCGTCGCGACGCTGGCTTTGCGTCGCGACGCCATCGCGAGCGCGCGCGCGGAAAACTTAGGGCACAGCGTCGAGACGCTGGCCTAGCGTCTCGACGCTACGACGATGGCAGAAGATAAATGACGATTTTTCTGCACATTTTGGACATCTTCTCCATCATCTCTCCACCATTTTTGCTCGTTTTGGTCTTCTTCTTCTCCGTTTTCTCTCTATTTTCCGTGGAGCTCCGCCATTGTTGGCATGCTAGTGAGCTCCACTTCCATTGTAATAAGTAGATGAATCCATCCATGGCCAACTTTGGAGCGGGATTGACAAACCGCGCCATGAGCGGCTAAGGTAAGGGTGACGGTTTGGGATTAGTTTAGGGCGATTTTGTTAAACATATTTGGTTTTGATAATCTGAGCTTTGATATGCATATTGGTTCTGTTTACTTTGCATCTATCTACCTTGCTTAATCCAACGCGCATGTTAAAATACGACGATTGACACTCGAGTAGTTTCGCATGTTGTGTATGTTAAAGAGTAGCGATGCCGTGCCTCTCACTGCTCGACTAAGTAACACAGGTAGATAGAACTAAATCGAAGTATCGGGTCGGGTAGGATAATTGTTGATTGCATACGGCGTTTGCGGGCAATCTACTAGCAATTTGAATTCACGCTCGAATGTTCGTCGCGGTTAGCTAGTGACTGTCTAAATTTACCTTGGGGCTGATCACCTTGATGTAGGATTAGATAACGTGTAATTAGAACTGTGTGGTCTAATTAAAATCCATGGAGTCGGCTACTTTGGGGCTTCTCTGGTAGTCGTCCGCGTGCTCAGTAAACTGAATTCCATGTTATTAGCATTAAATGATAAACTGAATTTGTTTAACAATTGATCCCGAGACTCCCAAACCGTGCACACGTTCTCTTCTTATTATTCTTTCTTCGTTAGCTTTCTCATTATTTCCCCTTTGCATGATAAAACCCCCCGTTACCAAAAATCTATTAATCAATTAAATCCCAATTTCATTAGTAATTTCAATCTTCCTATTCCATGGATCGACCCTGTTACCACTGGCTGCAAAGCCTTGGTCATAGGCTTTATAAATCGTATTTTGGCAAGCCTCGACAGCTTGAGATTAAGTGGATATTCAAAAATCCGCCCACCATACCCACATCGTCATTGTTCGTTACCCAATTTGCATCACAATATTTTTCTAACACTACATGAAACTTATTAAAATGCAAACATAATTAAATTCAATGTACCTTTAAGGTACTTCAAGAATCAACGAAGAACGGTCGAATGATATTTTTCAAGAAACATAAATTTATATCTCTACTCGATCTACTCACAACATATGCAATATCAAGTCTAAGTAGTTCATCAGAAACATGACACTTCGTATAAATTTTGCATATTCAGATCGAGTAACAATATCTTCATTATTCTTCATAAGACTCATACTAGCATCATAAATTTACAAGAGTAACATCATAATAGTTAAATCTCTTTAGTAAGTTTTCAATGAAAAACAATTTTTGATTTTTCTTATCTTAATATCTAGTATCGCATAGTAAAATCAAATGATTTTTCCATTTCTTTTACATTGAATGATGGTTTTAACCACTATCTCCCTCACATTTGAGATATTAAAAATATATTTTCAATTTCTCAAACATATTTATGCATGAATACATAAATTATAAACATCACAATAAATTGATGTATACCATCATCAATAATTCATTTAATTTTACATGACTATATTTCAATACATTTCATCAATAAGAGATATATTGCTCATGATATCTCTTCATAATGAAATAATATGCATATTTCAACAAATGTTATCCAAAACATTTATTCATTAGTTGTTACATTTTAAAATCACATAACATCATCAGAACACAAATGCATCTCTATATCACAATATATGGAACATCTCAATCACATGTGTTATTCACAATTTATATATTTGATGTTCTTATTTATGAATCATTAATAAGAAAAATTAGACAATTATTTTTTCATTTTTCATGATCATAGACATGCTCGATAAAATATTTGACATGAATAATTTCATATTTTCAACCAATGAAAATATGCATGCATAATTGACCAACAAGATCTTAAATAACCCTTATAAAATATCACACATTTTAGCATAACTATCAAGATCTTAAACTATAGTCAATTTCTACGAGCTCCACATAGGCCTGAGAGATTTTGTACATTTTTGTTTTTTTCGTGCTACCAACAAGCTATGTAATAAACCAATATTGTTCTAAGGCCAAACTAAATTATTATCACTAATAATAATTTTTCAATTTCATAAAAAATTTATGGTCAAATTGAATACTTTTAAACATGACAATTTATGATATCAATCACGCATTTGTATTGTCAATTAAAAAATATTCATTACCTTAATCTTTTAACTGCTTCACAATTTCTAGCTGCACCACTAAACAACTTTAGCAATATTACTCATCGCTGCATCACTAAACAACTTTAGCAATATTCATCACTGCATCACTAAATAACTTTAGCAATATTCATCATTTTCAAAAATGTCATTCTACACACATGAGCTTTATTATTATTTTCATCCATGCTAATATGATAATTAGACTTCTCAAATAACATCACATTTGATGTTAAAAACATAATACAACAATAATAATATTATTCCTTACCTCATGTCATGAAGAAACAATTTGATATAGTAGATAATAATAAACAATACTCAACAAATATTTATTGAATATTATATCCAAATATAGTCATGAAATAAAGTTGTTAAATCATCATCTCTCGTATATATAAAGATTTGAAAAAACTTTAATCTCACAATATTAGATTCAATCTAAATAAAATTCATTCAATATCCATATCAATAAGTTAAACTATATTTCTAGAACTAATTAACTCATCAAAATATTCTCCACTAAAATGATTTGATTGAATTTCAATCATTGACTTGTTGAGATCAAATACTAACAAAATAATTATAAACAAATTCTATATATCATTCTTCTAATTTCCTTGATTTATCATAGCTTCTTTTAAAGACAAAAGAAAAGAGAAAAATAAAAGAGAAGAGGAAAAGAAAAGAAAAATTGAGAAAAGAAAAAGAAAAGAAAGTTTCATGTGGTAAAGTCTTATAATTCTTCCAACCTAGTAGCTTAAAATGTTCATCCATCCACCTTTACCTAAGCCCAATTACAACCAAAGCAAGACCCTTGAAGTTTTACATTCAATCTAATTCATCGATGATGAAGATGTGATATATTAGCAAGCTTATGGTAAATGTCTCTTATGTTTTGGTTTGAGCGTTTATCTTTCATATGCCCTAAACAGTTGAGTGTTTTGAGTGATTCTATGTGAGGGTATCAAGTCTTGTGCATTCGATTTTAGTAATTTTATGAGATGCTTAAGTTTTTTGTTATAAAATTGAAGTCTATGATTGTTTAATCTCTTGATTGTCACTATGACTCAAGTTATTGATGTGTGTTTAGTTTTATCGGTATTCATAGATATTAAGGGAAGAAAAGTGAGCACACATGCAAAAGATAAAATGTTTTGTTTTTTAAAACTTATTGTTGATGGGTCGTGGCCTAATAAGTTACTGAGGTTCGAGTCACGAGCATGCATTCATTGATTCATTTAATGGTTTGTTTTATTTTGCTCGAGGACTAGCAAAAACTTAAGTTTGAGGGTGTTTGATAGCACACTAAATGGGCTATCTTTAGAGCCTTTATTATGCTAGTTTTGGAGTTTAAAGAAATGTTTTAATGATATTATTTATCTAAATTGTAGATTTCGATCTTTTGGAGCAAACCAGAGCATTTTAGAAGTTATCGCATGAAAAATTAGCTCAAAAGATATATTTTGATGACCAAGAGCCAAGAAAAAGAAGGAATCAAGCCAAAAATGCCGAGGAGAGAGCGTCGAGACGCTCCAAAATGAAGTTTTCAAGCCAGAATTCCCGAGGAGACAGCGTCTCGACGCTGTAATCCCTCACAGAAAAAATAAAATAAAAAGTTGTACAACCTCAATTTCAATCCTGGGCACACAAGCACACATTGGTCACCCAAGTAGTGCCCAGACCATCACTCCATTTAGTGACTTTTGTTATATATTCCGCATTTATAATACATATACCTGTAGCGTCGAGCTATAGCGTCTCGACGCTGGCTTTCCAAATCAGTTTTCACGCGTTTTTAAGGGCAACATCGAGACGCCCTAGCGTCGAGACGCTATGCCGATTTTTCCTATAAATGCATATTTTTCTACATTGTTTGAGAAGGCTAAAGGGAGACTCTAGAGAGCTGAGGAAGAGATTCGGAGGCTCGAGAACGTGCAGATCACATCGGGAACGAGGCTTGACACGTGACAAGAGTTTTTCTCCTTTTATCTTTGATTTTATTGTTTATTTTATGGATTCTAAACATTGTTTAAGCATGATTTTAGTGATTATGAGTAGCTAGACTTTTACTTAGGGGATTGATGTAATCGTTTTAGTTTTCATGTTTGATTAATCTAAAGTTCTTCATATTGCAACAATTGTTCTTGTGTTTGTTTGCTTAATGCTTTTATCTTTTGGCCAAAGTATAAATTGTTGATTGCGTTAAATCTAGCTTGAAAGAGTACATTTTAGAGTAGAATTCAAACACTTGACTACTTGTAAATTCTTGCATGAAAATGAAGAATTCTCTTAGAGGCCGATATTAGAAACTGCTTAATGTCTTTCTTTTCTATTAAAACTAGACAAACATGTTGGTTTTATATTAAAGGAAGAGAATTAATAGAGTTCTAGCGAGTCTTTGATGAGGTTTGTACTTCTTGGCTTATAATTGTATGCATGACTATTTTTTGATTAATAGACTAATTAAGCATGAATCTATTCGATGAAATCAATTCTCTACGTTTTTCTCTCCAAAAGGTTTCCCATTATTTTTCAGTCTTTTAATTTTTCATTCACACTCAAAGTCTTTTTAATCTAAATAAAATTTGTGGTTAGTACCTACGGTACTCAATTGATCTAGAAAACTAATCATGTGGACGATACTCTTTACTTAAATCACTATATTAAAACTTGATTCGTACACTTGCGGTACGCAATAAATCACGGTGGATGTTATAAACAAATAGTTTGCAAATAGATTTGAACAAAAAATTGTTGTGCAAAAACTCGTCTACACCTGCTTATGCGTATGCAATCATGGATAGTAATTGATAGGCAAGGATAATCCCACATAAACTAATGTATGCAAACTTGTTTAAATTAAGCACAAAATCACTAATGCAAAAATAAATTAAAGAGCGTAATTAAATTTGCAAATCTAATACAATTAACTGAAACCTCCACTGTAACTAAAAAGACTTCAATTAAGCAAACACTAATTATGATAAAACACTCAAGAGAATAAAATGTTAATTAAAATGATAAAAACGGTGGGCTGAAATTTAAGTCGTGTGTGTTGTTTTTGTCCAGTTGCGGTAGCAATTTCTTGGCAATGGATGCAACAATGTCAAATTTTAGAGTTTAGGGTTTAACAGAATTCATACAAAAATGTAGGGATGATACAAATAATCGAAAATCGAAAAAATCGAATCGAACCGAACCGATCCAATGAATTTTTCAGTTTTTTAGTCTAATATTGGACATATCGGTTTAGATTTAGAGGAAACTGAGTTTTTTTGGTTTGGTTCGATTTTTGTTTGAATAATCCAACCAAAACGGAACCCAACCATGGTATATAAATAGAACTACATAAGCCCTAAATTTCTCATCTTTCATCCTTCTGTCAGCTGCTCATTCTGTCTCTTCTTCTCCTCTCCCCATCTCGATTCTTCGTCTCCTTCTCTCCTCTCCCCTTAATTTTCAATGTCCATTTATCTTATCAAGTTGAAATGTGATTCGGTCTCTTTAATTTTTAAAAATTCAATGTTGATTTATTTTATTATGTTCACACAAATTTGTTTTCTTTTATTCTTTCTTGACTTTCTTGCTCAAGCTCATGTCCTCGTTTTTGTATATTTTTTTTTAAATTTTAATTACAATTTCTGGAGTTTCTAAAAGTCAATGTGTATATTTAGAAATTTGCTAGAAATTGTTATTTTTAGGATAAATTTATACACATCAATCATTTATGGAGAACACGAGTTGAAGTTGGAGTAGGAAGGGGAGTGGACAGCACGAAATTATAAAAAAAGAAAAAGAAACCGAGAACCGAACCGCAAAGGAACTGAACCGAGTAGTAACCGAACCGATGATTTTATCCATTAATGGACATCGGTTCGGTTCTCGATTTGGCATAAAACCGATGAAAACCGAACCGATATCACCCCTACAAAAAATGACCCAAAAACTCATCGAGTTCGTTAATCTTGCATTTTACACTAAATTAAACATATGTCTATGAAAACCGAATGCTATAGAACACTTGTGAGCCTCAATTTCCACAAAATAATTACATGCCTAGAGTGTATGTCTACACCTACCCTAACAATTTCTACAGATTAAAGAGAAATTACTTGCATCATTTGTGTTAATCCACAAATTCTTAATCTTTTCAGTATTAAGAAAAAGCTTGTGCCTTACTTAAAGTGATGAATCTCAAATAAGAACTTGAAATAAACAACTACAAATGATTCAAACAAGCACTTTCAATCTCTGTCCTAGCATTTTTTCCACATTAAATGGGTCTGAATTCATTTCTTCATTTTTGTTCATTTAGCCTCCTAATTTAGGCTTTCTTTTTCTTTACAAAATCAACCCATTAGAATGAGTTTAAATACCTAAATTTATGTTTTTACCTAAATTGATCTTCCACAACACAATAAGTTTTCTTCTTCAAACTTTAAGCTTCAAAACAAGAATAATTAAAATTACAATTAATCAAATTGCAATAAAAGAATAAAAACTCACTCCTAATTAAACTTAACAAGAAACTCATTAAAATCAAGATAAAAGTATATATTTCACCAAAGCTGAGTTGGTGAGGTGGGTGACTATGATTCAAATTGGATTAATACATAAACGGAGTATATATGTTGAATTATAAACGTATTATATATTTAAGAAAAACGGTGAAGTTCGATATCAAAGAAAAAAATAAAAATTAAAGTGATTCTAACCGAAAGAAAAATGAAAAAAATAAAGAAAAAAATATTAAATACTATAAATGAAATAATCAATTTTAAATTTGATTATATAAAGAATTAATTTGGAATGAAAGACTATGCCCGGGAATCACTCACAAAAAATAAATTTCTCACAAAAAATCATTAAAAATCACCTCTTATGTGATTGACCAGGAATCACTCAAAGTGATTTTGAATTATTCAAAAATCACTAATTAACTTTTGCCAAACATAACAATTTTGAAATAAAAGTGATAGTGGGCATGGAAAAGTGATTTTGGTCCTTCCAAAATCACTCCCAAACATGCCCTATGTGAATCAATCACATTTTTCGTTTTTTAAATCCATAGCTAAATAGGTCTTTTTTTTTATTATTATTATTATTATTATTACTTCTACTACCTTTCATATTAAGGTTATAAAAGTAATTTGACTTATTATCACGTTTACTAATATTAGGCCGACTCAATATAATTATAAAAAAAAATATACTCAACCTCGTTAAAAAAAAGATTGCATCTCTTATAGACTCATTCACGTGGTTACCCTTAAAATTTATGCAAGCTTCTTTTGCACTGACCACGGCCTTCCTAAATTTGTCATTTTTATTTGAATGGTTAGGTATTGGATTTTCTTAACTTTATAATGGAAGGGGTATCTTAGTACTACGGTCAAACAAGAGTCATACTTCAACCGGTATAATGTATGAACTAGTACTACAGTCAAACAGGAACATAACTCAACCGGCTATGAATGATGAATAAAAAATCTCACATTCGAATACCTTTCCAAAAATAATAAAAAAAAAAATCTTTTATGCAATAATGGTTATCTTCCAATCCAAGTCATTACCAACTCTACACTCATTGTCCAAAACCCTAGAAAACCACATTAAAAACCCAATTCAATTAGTTTATTATTATTATTATCATTATTATTATGAAACTTAAATTATAAGGTTTGACTATTCTGGCTGATTAGTGGCAATTTAAATTAAAAATAAAAAATACAAAAATAAGGTATAGCAATTTTAACCACAAACTTTCAATTCCATCGGATTAAATTCTAAATTTATATAAATGTTATAATGTAGATCTTAAACTTTGAACCTTATCCAAGTGAACTCCAAATTTACATAAATATTACGATATAGATTTTTCGGTAATAAAGATTTTTGCATATTGATTTTTTTAAGTAGATGAATTCTTCTTTGAAGCTCGAATGAAAGAAAAGTTGAGATTTGGTGAAACTTGCATTTCTTCCGGATGTAACGGTATGAACAAAGTGTGAGGCCGAGATTAAGAGCTCGATTAAGAAAAAGGTAAAGTTAATTTAGTATCTATATTGCAACACTTATACAAATTTAAAGTTCAATTGGATAAAATTGAAAGTTCAGAATCAACATTACATGCAAGTTTGAGACTCAATTTGATGAAATAAACTCTTTAAATTAAAATTGTTAAAATTGGTTAAGTTTAGAGTTTAAATTATTTTTTTTTATTTAAAATTTATTAATTATGTTTTTAAATTTTGGATTATATTTATATAACATGACATGTCGTGATTGTCAGTCTCAATATATTTAATGATATACCATATAAATATATATTTTTTTTTAAAGGCATATAAATATATTGTTAATGTTGTTAACGAGGGATTAAAGAAACATATTCTAAAATTTAGTGACAATTCAAAACTTTTTAAAATTTTAAAGACACAATAATCGATAGAAGGTTCTAAAATATAATATATATATATATATATATATATATTATTTTATTTTATTTTATTTTATTTTATTTTATTTGCAAGAATTCCTAAGTATAATATTAAACGTTTATAATTTAACATAAAGCTTATCATAGAATAGGAATATAAATAATCATCCCGAGGTAATACATTATTATTATTATTTTTTATTTATTTGTTTTTTGTCGTGTATGATGGGTAACTAGGATTAAGTGTCATTTGCCAACAAAAACATAGCTCAACCATGTATTGCGAGATCCTAGATTCAATCTCCCACCCCAAAATATTGTTAAAAAAAAATTTAAATCTTTGAAAAAATATCCAAAATTAAATCTAAAATATTCCACACTTCCGACCATTTTACCCTTTTCAGCTAACTACCAAATCTTATTTTCCTATCTTTTTTTAAAACTAAGATATTTCAGAATGTTTTTTTTGAATTCTGAAGAGCTATAATCCTCCCTCGATATTTTGTTGGAATATTTTTTTGAAATTCTGAAAAAACTTTGATCATAAGCTCTAAAAGTTACCATACAAGATTCATCCCAGACTTTAATTCCAAGAGCAATCAAATGAGTAGTCCAAATTTTGAGAGTGTTATGGAACCGACACGCAATTTCTTCATGTTTGATGGTTTCTCCCGTGGTTGAATAAGACAAAACATAGGTTCCTGCTCAATTTCCGATGGGGAGTTGGTACGATCGGTTTAATTTGACAAATGTGATTGTTTCAGAAAATGGTCGTATGTGAATCTGGATGTACTTTTTCATGTGGTTAATGTTCATTTGTATTACAATCTTTTTTTGTCGATGCAACGAGGTGGCGTAATTTCTAAGGAAGCTTGAGCGACGTCGTTTAGTCTTGTGGTTGCTTTTTCGGTCGGAGAATCTGACAGCAAGGTAAAAGGGTATTTGTTTATGGACAACGATGAACTGTTGGAGATGAAAATTGCGGAAGGTAATTCTATTGAAAATGAAATTAGTTTGAGCCAATAACACACGGAGAAATTTGTGTGTCAATTCAATTGAATTTGATTATTTCAGTATTCTAACATTCTGTTATATATGTGTTGCGTGCTCAGTGTGTATGTAAATTAGGTGCGAAGAGCACTCAGATCATGCAAGTATGCATGGTCTGCAGCAAGTGATAAGTATGTTTTATATCGATTTCCCACAAAGACTAAGTTGAGTGAATATCGATTTTATGCGTGTTAAATTAGATAAGATAACTAGGAATGAAATGGATTTTGATTCGAGACACGAATCGTAAAGGACGCAAGGAAAATGCAAAGTTACAGTAATGCAAAATAGGCTAATGAAACTACAATATTGAAAAATAGTATTGCGGGACTCGCAACACTTTCGCAATAAGCTAGCAATGGATTGACAGATAATTAAAAGCTAAGATAAAGGCAGGAAATGGTATTGCGGGGTTCGCAATACTTTCGCAATAAAGTAGCAATAGATTACAGCAAGTAAAATCTAAGATAAAAGCAGCAAGGTTGGCTAAGAATCCTCTATAGGTAGAAACCATGATCACTCAGCAGCAAACAAACATCACATGCATCGTTTTAGCTAGATCTCATACATCTTACGATTATATGCTTTAAACTCTTAAGTTACTCATATTCAAGTAAGTTTTAAGAATCTATTTATATGTTCATGCTATAGAACGTGTTAGGAGAGTCTCTATTCCTAGGCCACTCTCAGTCTACCATGAAAGGCTAAAATGAATGAATGGCTCTGAATTCTTACTCCTTCCAGAGGTTAGGAATTCTTTAGAACAAAATGAATGGCCAGTCGAAAATGTCCATGGGATGAAGTTCACATTCATTCAATGCATTCATGCTCATTTACATGCTGACTTCACTTAGTTGTGTCCTACAAATTCATCTTAACGAACCTTTATAAACCTAGCTACTCATGGCTTTAGAAGAACTCAACAAAACTAATTGATTACTCATGAATAGAACTCAACAAAACTAATTGATTAATTATGAATAAGAGAAGAACTCAACAAAACTAATTGATTACTCATAAAAGCAAATCCACTAATAATTCAAATAGCGAAACACGATTCGTTCCGAAAGCAATAATTAAAGCGAAGCAGTAGATGAACCGAAATAAAGAAAAGCATAATTCAATTCGAAGCAATAATTAAAGAAAGCAGTAGATGAGTGAAGGTCCGATCGTCCATGATCCGCCTCGGTTGAAGGAGAAAAATGGCTTGACTTGGGGCGGGAACTCAATCAGAAGAGAAGATGGGTCTTCTCTTCTTCCTCTTGAATTACTGATGCCAAGGTAGCCTTTGTTTCTTCGATCCAACAGACGAGAGAATTCTTTTTCTACGGTTTGGCCTTTGCCGAATCACTTCACCGTCGAGTTGTTCTTTTTTCTCTTCATCTAACTCTCTTATATAGCCTTCAGAGGTTGCCATAGGCTGCAGATCTCCATCCAAATTGAGGTAACAACCTCACACGTGGCAGCTATAGGAAGGCCGGCGGCTGGAAAAATGCAGCAGCAAAGACCAGTATTGCGATTGCGTTGCGATCGCAATGCTCTGTTTCCAGTTTCCCTTCTTCTAATCCCATTGCGTTCTTCGCAAAACTTCAGCAATACATCTGCAAGGCACTAATTAGACATTTTTTTACTAATTTGCACACTTATGCGTAGCTTTTCCACATAAGTCTTAAATCAACACCATTTCACAAAATGTCACCATTAAACACATATTATGCTCAATAGTAGCTAAAGTGCTCAAGAGACTTCATGAATATCAAGTAATTATAGCCCTAAATAACTCTCATTTGGAGAGGTAACAATATGCTACAAGTAGAGAAGAGAATCAGATTTACAAAATAAAAAAGAAGGTAGAGAAGAAATTTTGTATCAATTTAGACCTCAATTGATACTAATTTGCAGCAATACATTGCAGCCTCCAAAGATGGATGATGACTATTAATTTTTAGTTCCTGGATTGAGAAATCTATTTTAGCCTTAGAAACCTCAATTTTCCTCGAGAGTTTCAATTTAATTGCAACAACGAGTATGTTGTTAGTAGTATATGAGAAGCAAAACTGGGAGAGAGAGAGGCAATTTGATCATCACGGTGCTCAATAAGCATCCGGAGGAATTCAAATAAGGCAGGAAAAGTAAAAAAGAAGGAAACAAAAAGAGAAATTGTAGGAAAGAAACAGTGAAAGAGGCAAACCTGAGAGAGAGGAAAACACCTACTTAGTAGCCGATTCCGAAGCGAAATCCATGACGGCAGAGAGGAAGAGAGAGTGAAAGTGTGAAGAAATGAAGAAGTCTGCAACTGCAACTCCATTGTGAGTCGTGGGAAAGATGTTATTGTAATAGAAAAAAGAGCTGACTGCGAAGACTTTGAACATTCGCATTCTTAGTTTGGTACTTTTTCGTCCTTATATATACATTTGAAGCTTTTGCACTCTTAGGAAAATAAATTTAGAAGGAAAATGAGAGAAAATGGAGTGAACCTTGGTGAAGTTGAAGAAGACGACGACGGCGAAAAGAAGAGAAATGAGAGGGAGAGAGACGACGACGACAGTAGTCTAGAGAGGAGGGAGGAAAAGTGGCGATTTCGGAGATGGAGAGAGAAGGGTTTTTTTTAGGGCAGAGAACAAATTAGATGGAAGAAGAAGAAATCGGGGCGCAAACTTTTTTATTTTCAGACTGTTACCGACGCGTTTTAAACCGCGTCGGTAAAGGTCATCTTTACCGACGCTTAGATACAGAGCGTCGACAATTATTACATATTTGCCGACGCGGTCTAAAACTGCGTCGGCAATTGTCGATATTTACCGACGCCGTTTCTTACTGTGTCGGTACATATAAATAAATAATTATTCATTGTTTATATTTGCCAACGCGGTCTAAATAACGTCGGTAAATATCAACAATTGGCGTCGACAATGAATTACATTTACCGACGCGGTCAAACTTCGCGTCGGTAGTAGTGACCTTTACTGACACGGTCCTTCAGACGTCGGCAATGCTTATAATTACCGACATATTGTAGAGCGTCGAGAATTATTGGCGTCGGTAATGCCATTATTTGTTGTAGTGCACCCAAAAAGAAGGCAAAAAGGGTGTAATTATCTTACTGTTTGTTCCATGTTCGTTGACAATTCGTTTGTCTGCTTAGTTGGGTTGTGGAGTGATTGTTGGTGTAGTGTTAGTTCCATGTTTGTTTAAAATTTGTTTGTCAGCTTAGTTGGGATGTGGAGTGATTGTTGGTGTGATTTTTTATTATTTGCAGCTCGAGCATTTTACTCTGTATTTAAATACTGTGTCTATGTTACATTATTATAACCTAAATTGACATATGTACAATTTTTTTTAAAAATTCATTTACAATTTTAAAAACATTTTTGACAACTAAAATCTGTAAACTTAATTGATATATATAATCAAACCAAAAATCTAACAAATAGCGATAACTAGAATAATATCCAAAATTAAATAACTATTTTGATTGGTGTTCAAAATGTTCTTTTATCGTAAGAATGTCTAAACGCTAGATTTAACAGGAGTCAATTGATGTATTAAAGCCTAAACTACCTTCACCAACAAATTTTGAATCAATCTTAAAATTGTGCATAAAATCTCTCAGCAACAAATTCTGAATTAATCATAAAATGTTAGGGGTGTATAAAAAAACCGCAACCCACGAAACCCAACCCAACTTTTCGGGTTGAGTTGGGTTTTTTTTAAATATGGGTTGGGTTGGGTCTGTTTTTCAAAAACCCGAATTTTTGGGTCGGTTCGCGGATTGAACCAAATTTGGCTCGGTTCAACCCGAACCGACCCGGATTGACTGAATTAAAAAAAATAAATTATATATATATAATTACAAATTCTAGGGTTCCAGTGTTTCACTTCCCAATTCGATTTGTCGCACGCCTCCTCTAGCCTTCGCAACTCTCTCACTTCCCAAACCCTCTGCCTCTCTCACTCTATCTCGTCGTTCTCTTCTCTCAGCAGCTCTCTCACTCTCTCACTCTCAAGCTCAGCAGTCGTTCCCACCTTCTTCCGGTCGTCATTCCTTCTCTCTTTCGAGCTCCCCTCCGTTCTTCGTCTCTGTCGAGCTTCCCCTCCGACTGTCTCTATCGAGCTCCCCTCCGGCCGTCTCTATCGAGCTCCCCTCCGTTCGCTGTCTCTATCGAGCTCCCCCTCCGTTCGCCGTCTCTGTCGAGCTCCCCCTTCGTTCGCCGTCTCTGCCGAGCTCCCCATCCGTTCGCCGTCTTTGCCGAGCTCCCCCTCCGGCTCCGGCTCCGTTCGCCATCTCTCTGCCTTGGCCCTCCGGCTCCGACCGTTGATCCATCAATCGCCGAGGTATTCCGGACAATCTATTCTCAATTTTTTTAAGTTGTAGTTCATTTTACTTTTATGTTTGATAGAATAATAATAATAAAAAAAAAGTTAAGAACATTTTTTCATAATTTTTTACAGAAATATTTCGAGTCTTCGACGCCGACTTGCCGAGTTATTCTGATTTCCGACAAGGTGTTTAATGTTCGCTGAGGTATTCTAACTTGGCCTCTGTTTTTTTTTTTTCATAATCAATTGATTTCAAGTTACATATTGTTTTTTAACAAAAACATACAAATATGTATTTTGATTGGCATGGAGCCATGGAAGTTTATTTTATAATTGCAAGCAAATATTTTGATTGGTATGAAGCCATGATCGTTGAATTTCTAATTGCAAGCAAATATTTTGATTGGCATGAAGCCATGATCGTTGAATTTGTAAATTGCAAGCAAATATTTTGATTGGCATGAAGCCATGATCGTTGAATTTGTAATTGCAAGCCAATGTTTTGATTGGCATGAAGCCATGATCTGTTTTTTTTTTTCTTAGAAATTTGTTGAGTTTAGTTTTATTTTACTTTGTATAGATGGAAAGCGGTAGTGTAGTGCAAGTGGTAGTGGAACTCCAATCTCCAATAATCCAGTTGATGGTCGGAGTGCATGTAAACCACCCTTACTTTCGAAATCTAGTAGGAAAAGACCTTATAAACCAACTTCTACGGTATGGGATCATTTCACAAGATTGGAAAACAACAATGATAGGTGCAAGTGTAATTATTGTGATACAGAATCTGCTTGTGAAACTAGCAGTTGTGGAACTAGCACATTATGGAAGCACCTAAAAAAACTATGTAAAAAGTATCCCTATAAGGAGGAAGTGAAAGGACAAACATCGCTAAGTTTTCAACCTTTGTTAGATTGAAGTGGGGGTAGTAATTTTGTGAGTTCAATATTTAGTCAACAAGCTTGTAGAGCGGCATGTGTTAAGATTAAGATGATAGTAATTGATGAGTTACCATTCAGATTTGTAGAGAAGGAGGGTTTTAGATTTTTTTGCAGTATTTCATGTCCAAAGTTTTACCCTCCCTCAAGAGTAACAATTGGTAGAGATGTAGTGCAACTCTTTCTTGATGAGAAAAAAAAGTTGAAATCTCTCCTAATAAAAAATTATATGAGGGTTTGTCTTACAACTGACACATGGACTTCTCTGCAAAATATTAATTACATGGTACTCACTGCCCACTTTATTGATTCATAATGGAATTTGCATAAAAAAAATCTTGAACTTTTGTCAAGTTGCGGATCACAAAGGAGAGACTATTGGAAAGGTCATTGAGAAATGTTTATTGGAATGGGGGATTGATAAGGTTTTTTCCATCACTATTGATAATGCAAGTTCGAATGACGTTGCTATTTCATATATTAAGAAAAGACTTGGAAGTTGGAAATCACTTATCTTAGATGGAGAATTATTACACATGAGATGTTGTTCTCACATAATAAATTTGATTGTGAATGATGGGTTGAAGGACATGCATGATTCGATTGCTAGGGTTCGTAAGGCTGTAAGGTATGTTAGATCCTCCCCTAGTAGATTGACTAGATTTAAAGTTTGTGTGGAACGAGAGAAAATCGAATGCAAAACACTTGTTTGTTTAGATGTGGCACCTAGATGGAATTCTACTTATTTAATGCTTGATCATGCACTGAAATTTGAGAATGCTTTTAAAATTTTACAAGACGAAGTGCCATAATTTGTTGATTACTTCAAAGAGGATAAGGATAATCATGAAATTGTAAATCAAAATCGAGGGCCACCATCTCCTGAGGATTGAAGAAATGTTGAAGTGTTTGTTCAGTTTTTGAAGGTGTTCTAAGATGTCACTACAAAAATAAGTGGTTCTTTATATGTAACTTCTAATTCTTATTTTCATGAACTTTGGGGTATTCAAGAACTCTTAATTAGTTGGAGCATGAATTCGAGCTCTATTTTGAGTAAGATGGCTACAAATATGAAAAAAAAAGTTTGACAAGTACTAGGGTTCAGTTGAGAAGATCAATAAGTTGATATTTATAGCTGTCATGCTTGATCCTCATTACAAGTTGGATTATGTTGCCGTTTGCTTTTCGAATGTTTATGAAGAAGTTCTGATGAAAGAGATGATTGATGGTATAAAGATGTATTTGGTTCGTATGTATGATTTTTACAAATCAGTTGATAGCGCTCATAGTACCCAAGGCCAAAGTTGTAGTGGTAGTACTGGTCATCAACCATCAGAATCAAGTGCTCCTTCCTCGAGTTCGGAAATTAGCGGTGGAACGAACTCGAGTGGTTCATTATTAGTGTCACGGTACAAAAAAAGAAGACTAAAGGAAAGTTCTTTAGAAGTGAAGAATGACGTGGATCGTTATTTATCTGATCCTAATAAGGAACTTCATGATAATTTTGATGTTCTTGCTCGGAGGTACCTCAATTTCCCTCTATATTTCTTAATCTTGTTTTTAATAACTTCTTGAAATTAAATCTGGGAATTTCTTTTTACAGATGATTATGTCAACGATCGAAGTTGTGAACGACCAAAACAGAGTTAGCAAATCGACGATTACAAAGCAAATCGAGACCACATACGACGATCTACCCCCAGCTTTCACTACACTCCTCACCCATCACTTAGACCTCATGAAACAAACATGACAACTCCTCTTCGTAAAAAAAAAACTACATGAAGCCCGTTCCCAACGCCGCCAAACTGTGGTTGTGGTCATCCTCCAAAGAGCAGTGCCCCCACCCCGTCGGGCACCATCTTCTCTCCTCTACGTCCACGTGGCCGTCCACCCAAACCCAAGGATCCATTTTTGGAATAATTATTAAATTCTATTATTAAATTATCCCTCTCTTGTGTGAACCTAATAGGAAATTAAACAAGTAGAACACAATATAATTCAAGCACAGGACACAAACAATTTTAAGTGAAAAAACCTCTTCAATGCGAAGAGTAAGGACTGAAGTCAAAAACTCCACTATAATCAATAATGTGCTACAACGAGTTCTCCCTAAGCACAACTAGAGGCATACAACTAATGATATCTCAAGATGATCAATCTCGGCAACAAACGACAATAATTCAAGAGAGTAAAGAAGAAAGATCTCACTTAAAGTGGCCACAAACTACTCATTGGAATCTGCCTGTAGATAGCTTCAAACGAAATCTCCACGGTTCAGATTGAAGACCCTCGTGTTAAGAACACGGTGTCAAACTTTCAGCTCGATCGGACCACAGATTGATCCCCAACGAACTGAAATACAAAATCTGTACGGATGTAGAATTCTTCTCTTTTTCTTTCTCTCTAATTCCATTTTTCTCTCTCCTCGGTTTGCTTGCAACAACAAATCCGGCTGGCTTCTTTACCTTTAAATAAGGTAAACCTAAATGCCCTATTGGGCTTTTACTTTTGGGCTTTCCACCGCTAATGTGAAAAATACCCAACAAATCTCCCCATTTTCACTATGTGGAGGAACTTGTCATTCTAGAGGCAGAACGACAAAAGTCAAGTTTTTCTCTTCGTAGATTCTTAGTCAACATATCAGATCCATTATAATAGTATGTATCTTCTCAAGCTCAAACAAATCATCATTCAATGCATCCCTCATCCAATGATACCTTACATCTATATGTTTGGTTCTTGAATGGAATGAAGAGTTCTTACCAATATGAATAGCACTTTGGTTATCGCAGAATATCACATACCGTTGTTGCTTGAAGCCAAGCTCCAGTTTAAAGCGCCTCATCCAAAACATCTCTTTGCACGCTTCTGCAACTGCAATATATTCTACTTCAGTCGTAGAAAGGGCAACACACTTTTGTAGTCTTGACTGCCAAGACACTGCACCACCTGCAAAAATCATCAAGTAGCTGGAAGTAGACTTTTGGTTATCTAGATTTCCTGCCATATCTGAATAAGTGTAACCGACAAGCACAGACTTTCCACTTCCAAAAGTGAGCTTCAAACTAGAAGTACCTCGCAAATATCTCAATATCCACTTGACTGCCTCCCAATGTTGTTTTCCTAGATTAGACATAAAACGACTAACAACACCAACAACATGAGCAATATCTTGTCTAGTACATACCATGGCCTACATCAAGCTCCCAACTGCTGAAGCATATGAGAATATTCTCATATCTTCCATCTCTTTGTCTGTAGAAGGACTCTGGTTGGTACGCAGTTTGAAGTGACTGGATAAAGGAGAACTGACAACTTTAGCTTTACTTATGTTGAATCTTTCAAGCACCTTATCCAAGTATTGCTCCTGCGACATATATAATTTCTTGGATGCTCTATCTCGTACTATTTGAATTCCAAGAATCTTCTTTGCTGGCCCCAAATCCTTCATGGCAAAATATTTGCTTAACTGTTTCTCCAACATGTCAATTCTCGAAACATTCCTGCCAACAATCAAAATGTCATCAACATAAAACAATAATATGATAAAATCATCATCATAAATTTTTTGCGTAAAGGATCAGAAGTAGTCTTCTTGAAGCCTTGCTCCCCCATAACTGACTCAAACTTCTTGTACCATTGTCTTGGTGCCTGTTTCAACCCATAAAGACTTTTCTTCAACTTGCACACAAGTTTCTCCTTGCCTTTCTTCTCAAAACCTTCTGGTTGCTCTATATAAATTTCTTTATCTAAATCACCATGAAGAAATGCAGTTTTAACATCCATCTGTTCAACTTCTACGTCAAGGCTAGCTGCCAAACCCATAACTACACGTATAAAAGACATCTTGACAGGAGCAAAAATTTCATCAAAGTCAACACCTTTTTTTCTGACTGAAACCTTTCACAACTAATCTCACTTTCTAACGCGGCTTTGAGGTGTGTTCTTCTTGTTTCAAACTCGATAAACCCACTGATAGCTCCAAAATAGAGCTATTATTATGTCCCTAATTTTGGCTAGAACCATGTCATATATTGATTAAAATGCCTTCTTGTAGGTGATTTCATGGTCGAGAGCTCGAGAAGTCCAAAGACACATTTCGGGGCTTAAAGTGCCGTTTGAGAGCTTCATAGATGCATCGGGAGTGAAAGGGCTTGAAGAATCCAAGAGATGGCAAAAATTGCCTTCAAGAGACAAATTTTGGCCAACAAACCCGAGAGCATGCATGCATGGGCGGCAGCGTCGAGACGCTGGCCGAGCGTCTCGACGCCGCCCCGACGCCTTCCGAACCTTGACGCACCCCAGCGTCGAGCGCGCGCGCTCAACGCCCGCTCAACGCTGCCCGAGCGTCTCGACGCCAGCCCGACGATTTTCCAGAGAGACGCGCGACAGCGTCGAGACGCTGTCCGAGCGTCTCGACGCCCGCGCGCGCGCGCGGCCAACTTAGGGCACAACGTCTCGACGCTCCGACGATTAAAGGCGTGAAAACGCCAATTTTTTGCCCAACTTTTCATTCTAACATTTCTCCATCTCCTTCCTCTCGGGTCTACATCATTTTCCACCATTGTTGAGCTTCTTCTTCTCCTCTTTGTATGGTACTAAGCTCTTCCATGGGGGATTTGATTTATTCATCCTCCATGGAAGGCTAAACTAAGGTTAGTGCTTAATTTCGAAGTTTGGTTTTGTGATTTATGGATGTTTGGGGAGATTTGCCCCTTTGTAAATGTGAAGCTAATTAGTATGCTTAAAGTGCCGTTTGAGAGCTTGTTCTTATTCAAATCTAGCATGTGTAGCTTAGTTAGGATTGACTCCCTAATTTCTATGCATGATAGAAGGCTAAAGGTTGGGACGTATAATTGCCCAAACTGCTAGGCAGCACGGGTTTAAGCATGGCTAATTAATTCAACCCAAAGTGACAGTTGGTAATCTGAATTAATTAACGTTTTCATGTTAGGCTTAAGGCGAGAGAGAAACCGGGTTAGTCTTAGGATTAAGCCGTCACAATGTTCCTGTCATTGGCTTATAGTCAATTTAGTGGTCGCGATCTTGAATAGATTATTGGCCAAGTATAATTAGAATTGCACATGTCTAATTAAATCTTTGGGTCATTTGAGCTAGCACTTAGCCAAATGAATTGTGTGCATAAGTATGATTAGCTAATTAATAGTGTCGATGAACCGAACATCCATAACGATCAATTCCATTTCTCGAAGTTAAGCGCAACCATTTAATTTTGCACGTTGTCAATTTAATTTTCCGTTAGCTTGCACGTTAGGAGCTCCCTTCCCCCAAACCAAATTACCATTCTTTTTATCCAAATTGTGCATACTTTTTATAATTAGCAAATTAGACTTAGTTAAATAGAATTTCTAAATTCCCTGTGCATCGACCCCGTTACCTCTTAGCTTCAAATAGCTCGGTGTATTCGGGTTTATAAATTGTATTTTAGCAAGCCTCGACAGCTTGAATTTAGTTGGATATTCAAAAATCCATCCCACCAAAATTGGCGCCGTTGCAGGGGAATTAAGTTTAATTTAGTTTGATTAAGTTTAGTTTGTTGGTTTTAAAATTTTCTTTACTTCTTTTTGTACAGTTTAATTCTTTTGTATTATTTTACCCGTTTTTGCTTGAGTTTTTGGAGCGCAGTCATTCTTTGAAAATTCAAAAGAAGCGCTGAAATGGAGGTCGGGGGTAATTATGAGCAACAAAGAACCTTGAGGGAGCTTGCATCATCTGAGCTAGGCCGGAACACATCGAGTATTATGTATCCGGTAGCTGCAGGTAATTTTGAACTTAAAGCTGGTCTGGTTAACTGATTACCTTCTTTTTGTGGTAATACAGATGAGGATCCCGTCAGACACCTCAAGGCATTTCAGATGGTGTGTTCGTCATTTAGAACCGATGACACCACTGCAGATCAACTCCATCTCAGGGCCTTTCCTTTCACCTTGAAGAAGAAGGCGAGAGATTGGATGTATTACCTACTGACTGGATCCATCACGACTTGGAAGGAGCTAAATGGGGCGTTTTTAGAGAAGTATTTTCCTGCTTCAAAGGTCGTCGCCCTCAGAAGGGAGATACACAAAATTGAGCAAGGAAAGGAAGAAACCGTCCTTGAGTGCTGTGAGAGGTTTGGTCGGTTATGCGAGGATTGTCCCAATCATCAAATAACTTAGCAGTTCCTCATTCAGAGTTTCTACTACGGTTTGCTTCCCCAAGGCCAGCAGATGATAGACGCCGCCAGTGGAGGTTCGCTCATGGATAAGACACCCGCCGAAGCTAGAGTTTTGATTTCTAACGTAGCTAGAAGCTTGGAGTGGAGTGGAGATAGAGACAAGGAACAAAGTCGCCTGAGAAGGGACGTGGACGAGCTTAAGGCCAAACTTTTCGAGGTAAGTATCGCTGTTATTGCTTTGAAAGATCACTTACAACCCCATCCTTCTGTTTCAGGTAGATCGTTGAAAGAAATACTTGAATCACAACATAGGGAAATTCGAGAGCAGTTTCAAACTCTGAGCAAAGCAGTGATTCAAGTCAGTAAGAGGTTGACAGTGATGGAGCACCAGAACGCAGAAAACGCCAGTGCCATCACTTTGAGAAGTGGGAAGCATCTTCCCACGAGTACCCCGTCGGTGGAAGTCGATCATGGCCACATCGAGCCACAGACAGAAAATCCCGAACCACGGTGGAAAGGGGTAAATTTCAATCCTACATGTACTAGAGTTTATGTGCCTAAGGCTCCTTTTCCTAGCAGGTTAGCAAGACCGCCCAAGGAGAACTACGAGAAGGAGTTCCTAGACACATTCAGGAAGGTAGAGATCAATATCCCTCTGTTTGATGCCCTGAAGGAAATTCCAAGGTACGCCATGTTCCTAAAGAGACTATGCACCAACCAGAGGAAGACAAAGAAGAGTGAACGCGTCGTGGTAAGTGAGAACGTTTCCGCTTTGATCACAAAAAGCTTACCGGTTAAATGCGACGATCCAGGTATGTTCTCTCTCCCTTATAAGATAGGAGGCATGCATATTAGAAAAGCAATGCTGGATTTAGGAGCCTCCATTAGTGTTATGCCTTATTCCATTTATCAGAAACTGAAATTGAAAGAATTGAAGAAAACAGGAATAGTTATTCAACTTGTTGATAGAACTTCTGTGCATCCTTTAGGAATAGTGGAAGATGTGTTAGTGCAGGTTAATGAATTAATTTTTCCTGTTGATTTTTATGTTCTGAAAATGGATGAAAATTATTCCTCTTCGCCTGCTTCGATCTTAGTAGGTAGGCCCTTTATGAAAACTGCTAAAACTAAAATAAATGTGGATAAGGTCATTTTATCTGTTGAGTATGGCGGAGAGGTTGTTGAGATGCATTTTCCCATTGTAGAAGAGCATGATGAGGATGTATTCTCTCTTTGTCAAGTAGACACATTTGAATCTTTAGCTCATAATGAATGCATGACTGTTGAGGATGGGGATGACCCATTATTTTTAACTAAACTTTTTGATGATTATGAGTTGCATGAACCACCCTTAACTGAATTTTGTGATTCATCTGTTTCTGCCTAGACCATTGTTGAGAATCCTGCTAAGCTACTCCCTTCCACTGTACCTTGCACTATAGGAGATGAAATGATTAATTAAGCCATGCTAGATTTAGATCCATCGATTAATGTTAAGTCGCATGTTGTTTTTAATGAGCTTTAAATGAATGACTTGCATGAATCTGGTGATATTATGCAATTGGCTAATAAATCCTATGTGCACCCCTTGAAAAAGGTGGAAGATGTTTTGGGCAGAGTAACTGACCCGTTCTTTCCTGTTGATCCTTATGCTTTTGGAATGCATGAAAATCTCTCTCATGTTTTTGGATCAATTTTATGGGATCAACCTTTTATGAAACCTGCAAAGAATTGTTCATGGATTTTCGCAGGAAAGAAGAAATTAGGAAGATGGATGGGGCATCTTCCAAGTTCGATTATGGATGAGTTGATGAGTGAATACAGTCGAGCAATCGACTCTAAAAATTTGCGCTTCTCGGAGGCACCCGAGCTTGGACTGTAATTCTGTTATTTATTGCTTTGCTTTTGTTTATATTAGCTTTTGAATTCGTTGTTTGTTTACTTGCTTTCTTAGGAGGAAAGGGTGAAATGGCCGACAATTCGAGAGTATATTGGAAGACGATGGTGCACATCTCCACCCGTCGGCTCCATAAGATTCAGGGGAGGTTTTCTGTTCCCATAGGATTTTATTGTTTTGATTGTTGAATGCATTGGGGACAATGCATATCTTAAGGTGGGGGTGGTGTTTGTTGATAGAGATACGACTTCTTAGTAGTTGTCGGGCGTATGTATACTCTGATTGTTAGATTAGAATCTGAATGCATGTTGTCCGATGAGGACGGTCTGTGATTTGTTTGTGAACACTCCGTATTTGTGTAAGTCGAAAAATTTGACAATGTATGCACATTTTGAGCCTATTTTAAATTTTTTTTTCTTTTGTTTCCCTACATTCACTGAGCACATAGCCCTCTTGTTCTCAACTCTGTAGGTTTAGAATGATTTTATTTGGTCTGAAACCTTGTTGTCACCCCGAAAGGTACCATTAGGGAGGCTTGATGTGTTAGAAGTAGTAATAACTCATTTGTTGTATAGCGAAGCTATTGCCAAAAAAAAGAGTATGCATGAAAAATAAAAACTCTAGAGTTGCTCCTCCTTCTTGTGTTGCCCGTGTAACCAGGGGGATCGTGTAACCCACGGTTGTCACTGCATGAAAGGGGAACTAATAGAAGTGAGCAATAGTCCTTAAAAACGTGAAGCTAAATTTGACTTGACATGTTATGCTCGCTTGGAGAAATATAAAAAAAAATGGTTCAAATGGAATAATGGGTACAAAGTGCTCAAAGAAAAGAAAGAAAATATAGGCCTTATGTTTTGTTGCTTTTTCTATCGTTGAAAGCCGTTAGACTGTTCTTATCGCCATAAGTAGGGGGAAAACGAGTTATAGGAGTGTATAAGGTTGTTCCGGGCTTGCATGAGCTAGGTTGAGAGGTGCTAAGCACACACACACGTAAGGGAATAGGAGTTAAAATTTTGAAATGATTTCAACGTTTGCATGCATTCGATGGTTTTGAGTTTATCTAAATACCTTGTTTCATAAGCATTGAGGTTAGAGTCTCAGCATGCATTTAATTCTTTGGAGATAATTTAGAGTATAGCTTGCTCGAGGACTAGCAAGATTTAGGTCGGGGGTATTTTGATATCTCCAAAATAGAGCTATTATTATGTCCCTAATTTTGGCTAGAACCATGTCATATATTGATTAAAATGCCTTCTTGTAGGTGATTTCATGGTCGAGAGCTCGAGAAGTCCAAAGACACATTTTGGGGCTTAAAGTGTCGTTTTAAGCTTCATAGATGCATCGGGAGTGAAAGGGCTTGAAGAATCCAAGAGATGGCAAAAATTGCCTTGAAGAGACAAATTTTGGCCAACAAACTCGAGAGCATGCATGCATGGGTGGCAGCGTCGAGACGCTAGCTTGACGCTGGCCGAGCGTCTCAACGCCGCCCCGACGCCTTCCGAACCTTGACTCACCCCAGCGTCGAGCGCGCGCGCTCAACACCCGCTCAACGCTGCCAGCGTCTCGACGCTGCCCGAGCGTCTCGTCGCCAGCCCGACGATTTTCCAGAGAGACGCGCGACAGCGTCGAGACGCTGTCCGAGCGCGCGCGCGGCCAACTTAGGGCACAGCGTCGAGACGCTTGCTGTTACCTCTCCAAAAGTACATTATTTAGGGTCATATTTACCTTAAAATCATGTAATCTCTTGTCATGCCGAGCTGCTGCTGCTGAACTTTTCCCAGCCATCAGTTGTCATTGTTGCGATCTTCCAGCCGCCTAGGCCTTCCCCTGCTGCCACGTGGAGGACCGTTGTTCAGAATGGATGGTTCTCCGTGGCTGAAGGTACCTGCAAAAGCTATAAAAAGAGGTGAAGGGTGAAGGAGAAAAATAGCTCAGCAGCGTGGAGTTCTCCGTCACAAAGCGATCTGCACACGAATTTCCCTTCTCCCGTTTGTTGGACGAAGAAATCAGCCCTTGGCGTCGATAGTTCGAGAGGAAGAAGAGAAGATCCTTCTTCTCTTCTGATCGAATTCATCCCCAAGAACAGCTAATCTTCCCCTTCATCCGAGGCGCTTGCGACGAGGAGATCCGTGCACCTTTTTACAAGCTTTCTCTACTGTTTTCTGTCTTGTGTTTCCATTCGCCACATTGATTCGATTCATTCTCCAATTCACTCAGTTCTTTACTGTTTTCATATCTTCGCACATTGTGTTCTGAACCTTAATTTAGAAAGTAGTCGTTTAAGTCTTTTCTTGAGTTCTTCATCTTGTTATTTTCTATTCTATTGCTTTCATTTAGTCCTTTAAATCATGCTTAATCATTCCATCTATTCTAATTCTCCACCAACCATGAGTAACTAATCACACAAAGGTCTGCTAAAGATGAATCTATAGGTTAGAAATACGAGAGTTCAGCATGTAGGATAACTTCGAATGCATTGAATGTATGTGTACTTCATCCCATGGGCAATTTCGATCGGCCATCCATTTTGTCTAAAGAATTTCTAACCTCCGGAAGGAGTAAGAGTTCAGAGTCATCCATTCATGCTAGCCTTTTATGGTAGCCAGAAAATGACCTAGGAATAGGCGTTCTCCTAGTACGATTCATTAGCTTGCTTGTATAAATATGTGTTTATGTCTTACTTGGATATGAGTGAACTAAAAGATCTAATGCATGTAATCGAGAGATGCATGAGAATGAGCTCAATCGATGCATGATAAGTTAATCTACTGCTGAATGATCGTAGTTAAGTGCCTATAGAGGAGTCTTAAGTCGACCTTGTTGCCTTATCTCACCTTTAAATCGCTGCGAACTTAATTGCTAGATTATTGCGAGAACCGCAATAAAATAGTTTTGTTTTGCCTTAGCATTTTTCCTAGTCTTTTACTCTTGCGATTTTATTGCTAAAACGTTGCTAGATCCGCAATTCTTTCTTCTCCACATCATAGTTTAATCTCTTTACTTGCTTTCGTTTATGCTTGCATCCTTCTTGCATTCTTTGTTACTTCGGTACTTCAACCTCAAATCCACCCAATTTAACTGACCCTCTCTAATTTAACACCTCACTTCGTTAGTAACTAAACTCAATCTCTGTGGGAAAACGAATTAAAAAATACTTATCACTTGCTGCAGACCATGTATGCTTGCATGTTCCGAGTGCTCTTCGCATTACATTTTATTTACACACTGAGCACGCAACAAGTTTTTGGCGCCGCTGCCGGGGATTTTGTTTAGTAAACACGAATTGTGTTATTTTAGAAAAGTTTAATATTTATTGGAGCTAATCTTTTTGCATTTTCTTTACAGGTACAATCGAGCTAGTTTATGAATGAGTTTCCAAATATCCACCTAGAATTCAATCCTGAGCCTGAAAGACTTCTAAGGGCCAGAAATAAAACCAAGAAACGCCTTTTTAAAAAGCCACCTGTAATTCAGCACATTGCGGACGTCGCAGAGTCATCGCAATCCCAACAAACTGAAATGGATAGAGAAGCCCCAAACCGAGCACCTATCATTCGCAACCCCATCGAAATCGCAAATGATAAGGATAGTGCCATCCTATCATACCTAGTACCCATGCCTGAGGAGCTTAATCCGAGCATTATACGCCCTGAGATTACAGCTCACTCATTCGAGTTAAAACCCGTCATGTTTCAAATGCTGTCCACAGTTGGACAATTCTTTGGAGTGGAGAACGAAGACCCCCACAACCACTTGAGAAACTTCCTAGGAGTAAGTGACACTTTTGTTATCCCAGAAGTGTCTCAAGAGACCTTAAGACTTTACCTTTTCCCATATTCATTAAGAGATAAGGCCAAGACGTGGCTGAATTCCTTTCCCTCTGGATCAATTGTCAATTGGACAGATCTAGCTGAAAAGTTCCTAGTAAAATACTTCCCACCAGATAGGAACTCCAACTTTCGTGATGATATTATCAAATTCAAGCAAGCCGAAAACGAATCATTACATGAAGCTTGGACTAGATTCAAAGACCTATTACTTAAATGTCCACACCATGACATTCCATGGTGTATCCAAATTGAAGTGTTCTTTAAAGGATGCAACCCCAGCACGAGGCAAGTGTTGAATTCCTCAGCTAGAGGTTCCATGCTATCTAAGAGCTACAATGAAGCTTATGGGATTTTGGAGAAAATCTCAACATCACATTGTAGATGGTCAGACGACCCTGTGGAGCCAACTAGAAAGGCTCAAGACATGGATGCACTTAGTGCAATGAGCAGCCAAATCAATGCTCTGACCAACCTAGTAAAACAAATGGCTCAAACGAATATTTAACAAAGTGTCAACACCGCAGCAGCTTTGTCAACAAGCACAGTAGCTAACCAAGGTGAGGCACTAATCTGTGGATTCTGTGGGGAAGGGCACATGTATGATTTTTGCCCTGGGAATCCATCATCGGTGTGTTATGTTGGAAGTCAACAACAACCAAGGAACAACCCCTACTCAAACACATACAATCCTGGTTGGAGGAACCACCCAAATCTTTCTTGGGGTGGACAACAAAACACCAACCAAATGCAAAATCAACCAAGACCAAGTGGAACATCTGGTTTCACTCAACAAACTAGTCAACCCCCTTATCAAAAGCAATATAGCCAACCAATGGGGACATTAGTGGAGAACTTGCTGAAGGAGTTCATAGCAAAGAATGATGCAACTCTCCAAAGCAAGCAAGCAACACTGAGAAGCTTAGAAAATCAAATCGGGCAGTTAGCAAACGAGCTGAAGAATAGGCCCCAAGGCAGATTGCCTGCAGACACTGAAACGCCAAGAAGGGATGGAAAAGAACAAGTTCAAGCCATTGAACTTCGAAGTGGAAGACCGTTGGTGATTGTTGCGTGCTCAATGTGTAGAATAAATAAGTAATAAGAGAGAGAGAGCACTCAGCACATGCAAGCATACATGATCTTATAGCAAGTAGTAAGTATTTTTTCATTCGTTTTCCCACAGAGATTTATTATTAGCTACTCGTGAAGTGTAATGTTAAGTAAGAATGGGTGGATTTGAAGGGGTAGATTTGGTTTTAAAATTCCTATTTATTGCTGAGTATATAAAAGGTAGCAACATAAACAAGTGCAAGTCAATGGTAAACGCAAAATGTAAAGAGAAAGAATTAATAAACGAAGAGAAAAGTAGTCAAGCAGAATTTTTAACTTAGCAGAATTGCGAGAACAGCAATTCTACCGCAATGTTACTAACAGCGAAAGTGTGTAAAATGGAGAAACAAGGGCTACTAACGACTCCTCTATAGGCATTTTCATACGATTCTCAAGCATTGGATCAACTCACTATGCATCAAACTAACTCAATCTCATGTATCTTCCGATTTCATGCATTAGATTCTTTAGTTTACTCATGTCCAAGTAAGGTCTTAAGCATCTTGTTAAAGCAGAAAGTTATGGTTTGTACTAGGAAAACGCCTATTCCTAGGTCGTTTTCTGGCTACCTTGAGAGGCTAGCATGAGTGTATGACTTTAAACTCTTACTCCTTCCAGAGGTTAGGAGTTCTTTGGACAAAATGGATGGCCAATCGAAATTGCCCGTGGGATGAAGCTTACATACAATCAATGCATTCGAGAGCTATCCTACATGCTTGGTTCACGTTCTTAAGCCTATAGTATTGTCATTAGCGTGCCCCTATGTGACTTAGCTACTCATGGATATAGAGAGAACATAAAGAATAGATGAAGTAGACATGCTTAGAAGAAAATAAAAGACAAAACAGCAAGGCAAAGCAGTAGACAGCAAAGGTAAAGACAAAGTGTGAAATAATGAATTGTGCTTTGATTAATCGATTGTTTGAATGAACAAATGGAAACTTAAAGTGAATAATAAAGACAGAAAGCAACGAAATAGATTGTACTAACTAATGGAAAAGAAATAACAACAAAACAGAGCTGGAAATGAAGAATAAAAAGACATAAAACAGTAAGTGAGCTTGAACGCCTCGGCTGAAGGACGAGAAAGATCAGCCCTGCTTGGATGAATCCAATCAGAAGAGAAGATGAATCTTCTCTCCTTCCTATCAGATTGACGATTCCAACAGCTGAACCTTTCAGACCAACAGACGGAAAAAGAATTGAATGGGAAAGACTGTGCTGCGAAGAGACTTCTACGCTTTCGGATGATGATCAAACCCTCTACTTTGACCCCCTTTTATAGTGATCTGCAGGTGCGTTTGGGCCAAGGAGAACCACCCATCCTCAACGTCGTACTTCAAAATGGATGGAGGAGAAAGAACGAATCCCTGAAATAACGGAATATAACAGAAAAATATCAGCCAACTTACGGATTTCACTTAAAACATTGCTGTTTTAGCAATGTTTCCGCAATGCATTTTTTCATTCTTTTAACTTCGTTTTTCATCCCTTTTCTTTCCTTTTGTACATAAGTCCTAATTTAGCTTCCCTCTTCTAATTCTCATATTAAAGCATAGGTTTAAGCTAAATCCTACCAAAAACACCTAAGAGTGTACATCTTTCTATGGAAAACAAGTCCTAAAAATGTCACTTTTGGAGACGTAACAGTGATCAACAACAGAGAAGCACCAAAGCGAGTAGAGAATGAAGAGTCTAGTGCTCCACCGGATTCTCTGCCCAACCTTGATCAATCACCACCAAGCACAACAAGGGTGAGGCTGGAACCTATCATTGAGGAACCAGAAGAAATCCCGAGGCCTCCACCTGTCATCAGGCAACCTGATTTGCCTACCTATGTGCCACCACCACCATTCCCTAGACGGCTAAAAAAGAAACAAGAACAGGAAGCACACTTTCATAGATTTTTAGAAATTTTGAAACAAGTGCATGTTAATATTCCTTTCGTAGAAGTTTTGCAATCTATGCCTTCATATGTTAAATTCTTGAAAGATATTATTACTAACAAAAAAATTATTCGTGAATTTGAAAAAGTGAATCTCACTGAGGAGTGCAGTGCCATACTCCAAAATAAATTGCCAAAGAAGGAGAAGGATCCTGTTTTCTTCACTTTGCTAGTCGAATTGGGAGGCAGACATGTGGGCAGAGCGTTGTGTGATCTGGGAGCCAACATCAATCTCATGCCCTTGTCACTATTCCAACAGCTTGGGATAGGAGAAGCACGACCAACCACTATCACCTTGCAACTTCAAACAGATCCATCGCATACCCTGAAGGTAAAATTGAGGATATACTTGTCAAGGTTGACAAATTTATTTTTCTTGCAGACTTTATAATTATGGATTATGAGGCAGACAAGGAGGTACCAATTCTATTGGGCACACCGTTCTTAGCCACAGGTAGGGCTTTAATTGATGTCCAGAAAGGTGAGCTCACCATGAGAGTTCATGATGAAGAGGTTAAGTTTAGTGTATTTAAAGCTTTAAGGTACCCCTCTGACCCTAAATCCGGTGCCACTATAGATGTAGTAGACTCCTTAATGGAAGAAGAACTTGAGCATGAATTGTTAGAGAAGCATGCTACTAATTATGCACAAGTAGATGTAGATGATTTAAATATCTCTGAATTGATGAATGTATCTGTGGACAATCCTCAGCATATATGCATGACTAATGAATTGTCTAAGAGAACCACAACTCCTTTGATGCCATCAATTGAACAACCACCTTTATTAGAACTGAAACCATTACCTGTACACCTTAAGTATGCATATCTAGGAGAGAAAGATACCTTGCCTGTTATTATTTCGTCCAAACTAAGTAAACAACATGAAATTGCGTTAATATTGCTGCTTAAGCAACATAAAAAAGCTATTGCATGAACGATGGCTGACATTAGGGGTATAAGTCCTTCCTATTGCATGCATAAAATATTATTGGAAGAGGATCATACACCTAGAGTAGATCACCAACGTAGGTTGAACCCCTCCATGAAGGAGGTAGTAAAAAAAGAAATTATCAAATGGTTAGATGCAGGTGTAATCTTTCCCGTAGCCAATAGTCAATGGGTTAGTCCTATTCAATGTGTACCTAAGAAGGGTGGTATGACTGTAATAGTGAATGAAAATGATGAACTAATCCCAACTAGAACTGTTATAGGATGGAGAGTCTGTATGAACTATAGGAAACTTAATAAAGAAACCAAAAAAGACCATTTTCCTTTACCCTTTATAGACCAAATGTGAGATAGAATAGCTGGCCGAGCCTTTTACTGCTTTTTAGACGGTTATTCAGGTTATAACCAAATAACCATAGACCCTGAGGATCAAGAGAAAACAACCTTTACATGTCCCTTTGGAACATTTGCTTTTCGCAGAATGCCGTTTGGCTTATGCAATGCACCAGCAACGTTCCAAAGGTGCATGTTGGCAATCTTCTCTGACCTGGATGAGTCCATAATAGAAATATTTATGGATGACTTCTCAGTCTTTGGTGATTCCTTTTACAACTGCCTAGAGAACCTAGGACAAGTCCTAACTAGGTGTGAAGAGACCAACCTAGTCTTAAACTGGGAAAAATGCCACTTTATGGTGGAAGAAGGAATAGTATTAGGACATAGAGTGTCCAAGGCAGGAGTAGAAGTCGATAGAGCCAAAATAGAAATCATTGAGAAGTTAGTAGAACCTACAAATCTCAAAGCTATAAGAAGTTTCTTAGGACATGCAGGATTTTTATAGAAGATTTATAAAAGACTTTTCAAAAATCTCTAAACCCCTGTGTGAGCTCTTAGAGCTAAATAAAACTTTTATCTTCTCAAATGAATGTCTAAAAGCATGGACCAAGTTTAAGGAAGCCTTAGTCAAAGCACCAATCATAGTAGGCCCAAATTGAGATTTACCTTTTGAACTAATGTGTGATGCGAGTGACTATGCAATTGGGGCTATGCTTGGCCAGAAGATAGATAAATTAACGCACCCTGTTTATTATGCGAGTAAAACTTTGAACGAAGCACAATGTAATTACACTACCACAGAGAAAGAAATGTTAGCTGTAGTGTTTGCATGTGAAAAATTTAGACCTTATACTGTAGGTAATAAAACGATTGTATACACTGATCATTCCGCAATAAAGTATTTAATGAGGAAGGCTGATGCTAAGCCTCGTCTAATTAGATGGGTGTTATTATTGCAAGAGTTTGATCTAGAGATTTGAGATAAAAAAGGATGCGAAAACGTAGTTGCCGGTCATTTATCTAGATTGCGGAGTAATTGCGAAAAAATTGATGAACCCGCAATATCTGATTCCTTTATTGATGAACATGTCTTTGCGTTAGTGCATTGTGATAACAATGAGGAACCTTGGTTTGCGGATATTGCTAACTTCCTTGCCTCACAGGTGTTACAAACTTTTAGAGGGGGGCAAGAAAAGAAGAGGTTCCTACACGAGGCTAGGAAGTACATCTGGGATGATCCAACCCTCTACAAAAGTTGTGCGGATGGATTGTTAAAGAAGTGTGTGTCAGCTGCTGAAGCAAGGTCAGTCTTGCAGCATTGCCATACATCTTCTTATGGTGGAAACTTTGGTGGTCAGAGGACGGCTGCAAAGGTGTTCCAAAGTGGCTACTTCTGGCCCACGATCTTCAAGGATGCGCACGACTATGCACACAACTGCGAAGAATGTCAACGAACAGGTAACCTCAGTAGGAAGGATGAGATGCCTCTAACATATATCTTAGAGTTAGACCTCTTTGATGTATGGGGCATTGACTTCATGGGTCCATTCCCACCATCTGCTGGTAATCTTTACATACTAGTAGCAATAGATTATGTTTCAAAATGGGTAGAAGCAATTGCATGTCCCCTAAATGATGCCAAAACAGTCGTTAAGTTTCTAAATAAGCATATTTTTACAAGATTTGGTACACCACGTGCTATCATAAGTGACGAGGGAACGCACTTTATAAACAAAGCTATGGAAAAAGTACTAGCCAAATATAATGTTAGACATAGAGTAGCAACACCCTATCATCCACACTCAAATGGACAAGCTGAAATATCTAATAGAGAGATCAAGAGCATACTTGAAAAAGTTCTTAAACCTAATAGAAATGACTGGTCTTTTAAGTTAGATGATGCACTGTGGGCGTATAGGACTGCATATAAGACGCCCTTAGGAATGTCTCCTTATAGGTTAGTGTATGGAAAAGCATGTCACTTACCCCTTGAAGTAGAAATCAAAGTCTTTTGAGCCTTAAAAGAGTTGAATTATTGCGTAACCGATGCGGGAACATTGCGGTCTCTGCAGTTACATGAGTTAGATGAATTGAGACATATGTCATATGAAAATGCTAAAATGTATAAAGAAAGGACTAAGATTTGGCATGATAGTAGACTTAGGATTAAAGACTTCAAAAAGGGCCAGCATGTTTTGTTATTCAACTCACGACTTAGATTGTTTCCGGGCAAACTTAAGTCTCGTTGGTCAGGTCCTTTTGTGATTACTAATGTATTTGTTCATGGTGCAATTGAAATTCGAAATCTGAATCAAGGGCAGTCATTCATTGTAAATGGTGCGAGATTGAAGCACTATTATGAGGAAGGAGATGTGAAGACACTCTCGGCCTTCCTTCTATCCGAAGCCTAAAAAGCAAATCAAGAGAGGATGAGCAAGGACGTTTAATGAAAATATCTCTATGCTCAACCATCAGAGGGCTATGGAATAGATCTTCGTATTTGTTTTTCTTTTAAATTGCGTATCATATTGTTATTTTTAGTTTTAATTAAGTGTTTTTATTTTGATTAGGAGCGTGGTAATGAGAGATCTTAAAACGACGATGGGGAAGGTGAATCAAGAGGAGAAGATAAAGGAAAAGATCTGGTAAAATCAAAGATTTCGTTGCTAAGATCTTGCAACAAAAATCAAGAAAAAATTATAACGGTTATATTGTCAATGCTGAAAAATTGCTGAACAATTGCGGAGTCCGCAAAAAAAAAAGATCCGTTGGGGAAACACTCGAGTATAAATAGACGGCGTTGGGGATCGTTTTCCTCTACGATTTCTCAAACCTTTGGGACTCCAGAATTCAGAACTCTCATTCCTCTGCAACTCCCAAGCTCAGATATTCAAGAAGCAACAATGGTGACCACGAGAGCCGACCGATCCACGCCCAAGAAAGCGTCACCTGACGCAGAAGAGACAAGACTGGTAAGGGAGGCGTTGTTATCTTTAGCAAACGCCGACGCTGCGCAACCCTCGAGGCCCCCAAAGCTTCCTGTGAGAAGGAAGAAGTGGAAGGTGGCAACAACGGCAGTTGCTGATCCCTCTGATCCGACAAAAACTCCTAAGAAGAAGAAGTGGAAGGTCACAATGCCCGATTCCCCGATCAGGGAGAAGAAGACCCCGAGTGAGGAAAGCCTCAATAGTGGCCGACCATCATTTGAGACGGCCATGTAGAGCCCTGAATCCCCTCAGCATCAGTCGGACCGTGAAATTCCTTCTGAGGAACAGCAAGAATCGGTGCCAATTGATGATCCGACTGAGGAAGACGAAGTAGTTTCCCCCTTCAGGGATGTCAATCTTGACAGCCCTGTGGAGAGGGAAAGCAATGATTCAATAGAGGAAACGCTCGGTGAATGCCTCCAGCACATGGCTACAAAGGCGAGGCTCAAGAAGAAGGCCCCTGTGATTGTGAAGGGCAAACGGCCGAAAGCCTCTAAGAGGACCAAAAGGAAGAGGGTTGAAGCTGAACCCTCTGTCAAGAAAATGAAAACTGAGGCTTTTGAGTCAGCCAAAGAGAAGGAAAAGGGGAAGAGAAAGATGTATCCAGAAGACGAGCCTCGAGCTGCGAGGTATGTCTCCAAGGAAGCGGAGGCCAAGGGCCTCGAATTGATGAAGAAAGAACTCCTCCACGAGAGAGGATTTCTTGATGCTCTTGCGGACCTGCCGCAATTCTTGCGCGCAGGGATTATGAATCATGGCTGGGAAGAGCTCTGTAGGCCTCCAATTCCAACCTACTCTGACATGGTGTACGACTTCTACGCCAACCTCACGCATCCCGAAAGCTGTTTTTCAATGGTGAGGGGAGTAGAGGTTGATTTCTCAGACAAAGCAATCAATGAAGTGTATGCTCTCAAAGGGCATAAGCACTCTGAATATGCAAGGATCATGGAATCACCCTCAGAGGCAGTCCTAGAGGAAGCGCTGAATACAATAGGGAAACCTGAGGCAGCATGGGCAGTCTTAAGGAATGGGAGGCACACACTGATGAGTGTGGCCCTCAGGGACAAAGCAGCCATCTGGTTCTCCCTCATACGAAGACGAATCTCTCCGGTCACACATGAGACAACCATCAACCAAGGGAGATCGCTGTTGATCTATGCGATAATGAAGGGACTCACCATTGATGTGGGTGAAGTCATTGCAACCTCTATCATCGAATGCTCCAAGAAAGGTAAGGGCCAACTTTTTTTCCCCAATACCATTACTAAGCTTTGTTTGCGTGCAGGAGTACCTGTTACGAAGGAAGAGAGGCAATTGGCCTATACTGGCCATCTGGAGCTGCTCAGCATCCTGAGGATGAGGAGAAGGGGCAACATGGAGTTCGAGATGGATGGACTTGCTGCGGCACAGTCGCTGTCCATGGCTTGCCTGATGGATTTACAGAGAAACTTAGCCAAATGGCTGAGTATTCGCAAGCAAGGGATCAAGAGTTGGCTAAGCACCTGCGGTGCACGTTCCCCACTTTTCCAACTGGATTGTTGAACCCTCGGGCGCCTCCAAACGAAAGGAGTGAAGAAGATAAGGATGATTGAATGCCAGACTGACGGCATTCGAGGGAGTATTTCTGATTCCTCTCAAAAACAAAACAAAAATCTGTTGTTCTGTGACCTGTTACCACCCCTATAATCAATTATTTGATCTGTTTTGAATTGTTAATTTGTTTGTGTAGAGTAGCTTAGTTTAGTTTAATGTCATCTGAGTAGGTAGCTTAGGTAGTTTTGTTGTTTTCTGTAGTATTTATGAATGAATATTGCATGCTAGGAGGCTTGATCACAGTTAAATTTGCTCTGCTGGAATAATTGCGAATTCCTTGCGGCTACCGCAATATTTTGTAGTTTTAAGCATGCTGTTGGATGACTTTCTGATGGGCTGTCTGCTTTTATATCTCTTTATTTGGCTGAATTGATGAGGTCCATAAGTAGTCTGTCTATGGAGCATGTTGGATGAGTGTCACGTACCCTTATTAGTTTAAATTAGCTTCTTATATTGCTGAGCATGCACCTCTGTGAGACCTTACCATGTTGTTTTTAGGAAATTCTGCTTCTGAGTTATCTGAACTAGGAGGGCCATTTTATCCCTAGGAGTTTTAAATTCTGTCTGTTTTTTCCTTGGACTAGATGCTTCTAAGATAAGTTTGGGGGTGTGCCACCTCAGACTCTCATTGGGGACAATGAGAAGATAAGTTTGGGGGAGGCAGCCTCTAGGCCTAGGAACACTCTTCTCTCCCTCTTGAAAAACATAAACATTCTTCTTCTTTAAGAAAAAGAAAAATGATGAAAAAGAGAGAAAAAAAGGAAAAGTAAAGGGTAGTGTCTCTCTAGAGGATGCTGAGTAATCAGGGCCATTTGTGTAACCCACAAGTGGCACTGCATCAAAAGACAAACCAAAAGGAAAGACTCTACCAAAAGAGAAAAAAGAGAAAAAAAAACCAAGGAAGAAGAATGTGTGCCAACAAGCTATGGCCTATGTGCTTAGGTGTCCTGTGTAATTGAACTCTGATCCTTAGTTTGCTAAGCACAGGGCTGTAGGTTGAAGGTTTGTCAAGGAAGATGAGTGTCGATCCAATACAGTGATGCCAGGGCTTAGTTGTTCTATGGACTGTACTCTGATTCTCGTGTGTGCTAAGCCTGGCATGACTTTAGAGATTCCTAGGTAGCTCAATAATAAATACATTAGAAGCATGTTCTGAGTCTAATTTAAAACTAGAGAGAGTTTGAAAGCTTAGGGATAACTGCACAATGAACCCAATGACATAGGCAGATAAACCATTTGTTGGGAAGTTTGTAAAAACAAAAGGTTTTAAAGGCAAGGGAAACCAGAATAAGCATAATTTGAAGATAGTTTGAACCTAGAAGAGTGTCACAGGACAGCAACGCCTTGGATAGTAAGCCTAGGGAAGTCAGCAAGTCAGTTAGATAGAGTTTAAAAGTCAAGAATTAGCTACCAAAGTAAGCCTTTATATTGCTCGAGGACGAGCAATAACTCAAGTTTGGGGGTGTGTTACCTCTCCAAAAGTACATTATTTAGGGTCATATTTACCTTAAAATCATGTAATCTCTTGAGTGTTTTTGTTAGAATTTAGCTTAATACGTGCTTAAACGTGAGAATTCGAGGAATGAAGCTAAAATAGGACTTATTTGGAAAAGGAACGAAAAAGGATGAAAAATGATGCTAAAAGAGTTAAAATGTACATTGCAGGAGAATTGCTGAAACATTGCTGGGAGCGCAATGAACATTGCGGCCACAGCAAGGAAACCGCAATGCCGAGCTGCTGCTGCTGAACTTTTCCCAGCCATCAGTCGTCATTGTTGCGATTTTTCAGACCCCTTGGCCTTCCCCTGCTGCCACGTGGAGAACTGTTGTTCAGAATGGATGGTTCTCCATGGCTGAAGGTACCTGCAAAATCTATAAAAAGAGGTGAAGGGTGAAGGAGAAAAATAGCTCAGAAGCGTGGAGTTCTCCGTCACAAAGCGATCTACACACGAATTTCCCTTCTCCCGTTTGTTGGACGAAGAAATCAGCCCTTGGCGTCGATAGTTCGAGAGGAAGAAGAGAAGATCCTTCTTCTCTTCTAATCGAATTCATCCCCAAGAACAGCTAATCTTCCCCTTCATCTGAGGCGCTTGCGACGAGAAGATCCGTGCACCTTTTTACAAGCTTTCTCTACTTTTTTCTGTCTTGTGTTTCCATTCGCCACATTGATTCGATTCATTCTCCAATTCACTCAGTTCTTTACTGTTTTCATATCTTCGCACATTGTGTTCCGAACCTTAATTTAGAAAGTAATCGTTTAAGTCTTTTCTTGAGTTCTTCATCTTGTTATTTTCTATTCTATTGCTTTCATTTAGTCCTTTAAATCATGCTTAATCATTCCATCTATTCTAATTCTCCACCAACCATGAGTAACTAATCACACAAAGGTCTGCTAAAGATGAATCTATAGGTTAGAAATACGAGAGTTCAACATGTAGGATAGCTTCGAATGCATTGAATGTATGTGTACTTCATCCCATTGGCAATTTCGATCGGCCGTCCAATTTGTCTAAAGAATTCCTAACCTCCGGAAGGAGTAAGAGTTCAGAGTCATCCATTCATGCTAGCCTTTTATGGTAGCCAGAAAACGACCTAGGAATAGGCATTCTCCTAGTACGATTCATTAGCTTGCTTGTATAAATAGGTGTTTATGTATTACTTGGATATGAGTGAACTAAAAGATCTAATGCATGTAATCGAGAGATGCATGAGAAAGAGCTAAATCGATCATGATAAGTTAATCTACTGCTGAATGATCGTAGTTAAGTGCCTATAGAGGAGTCTTAAGTCGACCTTGTTGCTTTATCTCACCTTTAAATCGTTGCGAACTTAATTGCTAGATTATTGCGAGAACCGCAATAAAATAGTTTTGTTTTGCCTTAGCATTTTTCCTAGTCTTTTACTCTTGCGATTTTATTGCTAAAACGTTGCTAGATCCGTAATTCTTTCTTCTCCACATCATAGTTTAATCTCTTTACTTGCTTTCGTTTATGCTTGCATCCTTCTTGCATTCTTTGTTATTTCGGTACTTCAACCTCAAATCCACCCAATTTAAGTGACCCTCTCTAATTTCACACCTCACTTCGTTAGTAACTAAACTCAATTTCTGTGGGAAAACGAATTAAAAAATATTTATCACTTGCTGCAGACCATGTATGCTTGCATGTTCTGAGTGCTCTTCGCATTACATTTTATTTACACACTGAGCACGCAACACTTGCCTAGCGTCTCGACGCTCCGACGATTAAAGCCGTGAAAACGCCAATTTTTTGCGAACTTTTCATTCTAACATTTCTTCATCTTCTTCCTCTCGGGTCTACGCCATTTTCAACTAATTTTGAGCTTCTTCTTCTCCTCTTTGTATGTTACTAAGCTCTTCCATGAGGGATTTGATTTATTCATCCTCCATGGAAGGCTAAACTAAGGTTAGTGCTTAATTTCGAAGTTTGGTTTTGTGATTTATGGATGTTTGGGGAGATTTGCCCCTTTGTAAATGTGAAGCTAATTAGTATGTTTATGCATCTCTTGCTTGTTCTTATTCAAATCTAGCATGTGTAGCTTAGTTAGGATTGACTCCTTAATTTCTATGCATTATAGAGGGCTAAAGGTTGGGACGTATAATTGCCCAAACCGCTAGGTAGCACGGGTTTAAGCATGGCTAATTAATTCAACCCAAAGTGACAGTTGGTAATCTGAATTAATTAACGTTTTCATGTTAGGCTTAAGGCGAGAGAGAAACCGGGTTAGTCTTAGGATTAAGCCGTCACAATGTTCCCGTCACTGGCTTATAGTCGATTTATGGGTCGCGACCTTGAATAGATTATTGGCCAAGTATAATTAGAATTGCACATGTCTAATTAAATATTTGGGTCATTTGAACTAGCACTTAGCCAAATCAATTGTGTGCATAAGTATGATTAGCTAATTAATAGTGTCGATGAACCGAACATCCATATCGATCAATTCCATTTCTCGAAGTTAAGCGCAACCATTTAAATTTTGCACTTGTCGTTTAATTTTCCGTTAGCTTCCACGTTAAGATCTCCCTTCCCCAAAACCAAATTACCATTCTTTTTACCAAAATTGTGCATACTTTTTACCAAAATTGTGCATACTTTTTATAATTAGCAAAGTACACTTAGTTAAATTGAATTTCTCAATTCCCTGTGGATCGACCCCGTTACCACTTATCTACAAATAGCTCGGTGCATTCGGGTTTATAAATTGTATTTTGGCAAGCCTCGACAATTTGAATTTAGTTGGATATTCAAAAATCCATCCCACCACCCACTTATTTTTCAGTATGGTTTTTCCTTTAGGCAATCTTACAAGCTCAAAAGTGTGGTTTTCATGCAAAGACTTCAACTCATCTTTCATTGCATCATTCCACTCTCTTTTGTGCTCATCTTCTATGGCCTCTTCATAACTCTCAGGTTCTCCCCCGTCAGTCAATAACACATTTTCGTCAACAGAATATCTTGTTGACGGACGTCGATCTCTGACTGATCTCCTGAGTGAAACATCTGTAGGAACTTCAGTTTCTGGCAACTGTTCATGAGCATCATCATCTGCCTCAATCTGTTCATAATCTTCTACCTCATCTGTATCATCAAACTGATCATTTTGAACCTCATTTTCAATCTGTGTAGAAGGTTGTGGCAAGGGAACTGAATCTAAATCAATCAGATCATCACTGTGTTTAGACTCAGTTTCATCTGTCTTTTTAATGTCTTCTATGGTTTGATCTTCTACAAACACAACATCTCGACTTCTTACAATCTTCTTCTGCACTGGATCATATAGTTTATAACCGAACTCATCTTGACCATAACCAAGGAACACACATGGTCTACTTTTTGCATCAAGCTTCGTCCTCTCGTCTTTAGGAACATGAACGAAAGCTTTACAACCAAAAATACGTAAGTGTTTATAAGATATATTTTTCTTCGACCAAATTTTGTTCGGTACTTCATTATCCAATGGAATACATGGAGTGAGATTCAAAACATGTACAACTGTACATAATGCTTCACCCCAGAATGTTTGCGGTAACTGTGAATGTGAAAGCAAACATCTCATTCTTTCAACCAGTGTTCTGTTCATTCTCCTAGTTGTCCCATTTAACTGAGGAGTCGTAGGAAGTAACTTTTGATGTCGAATGCCATGACTTCTACAATACTCATCAAAAGGTCCAATATACTCACCCCGATTATCGGTCCTAACACACTTCAACTTTTTACCAGTTTCTCTTTCAACAAGGGCATGAAACTGTTTAAACACTTGCAACACGTGATCTTTAGACTTCAAGGTATAAACACCCGTTTTCCTCGAAGGATTATCTATAAACGTCACAAAATATGACGAACCTTCAAGTGTCTTAGTTTTCATAGGACCACAAACATCAGAATCTACTAAGTCAAGTACATTTGGCTTCCTTGAAGAAGGTTGTGACGGTTTAAAAGAAACTCTACTTTGCTTTCCTGCCAAACAATGATCACACATTTTCAAAGGTGCATTCTTTATATCAGGAAGATGGTTTTTCTTTGCTAGAATCATCAAACCCTTTTCACTAATGTGACTGAGTCTCTTATGCCAAAGCTCAAAAGTCTCTTCAATGTCCAGTTTATTTATGTCGCAATCAGTAATCTTTGCCTGCATAAAATACAATGACGAACACTTCTCTCCCCTAGCTACCACCATAGAGCCTTTAGTAAGCTTCCATTTATCATCATAGAAGATATTGTAATAACCTTCATCATTCAGCTTACTTATGGAGATTAAATTCATGCGTAAATCAGGGATGTGTTTTACATTCTTCAACATCAACATAGAACCATTACTGGTCTCTAAGTGCACATCTTCAATGCCATCTGCTTTTGCTGATCCATCATTACCCATCCTAACACTGCCAAAATCACCAGATGTGTAGGATGCAAAGAAATCACTTTTAGGTGTAGCATGAATTGAGGCACCACTATCAATCACCCAACTGCTCTGTTGTGTAGCGAGATTAATAACATCACCGTCAAATAAAATATGAAACTCGTCGGTGGCTGCAGAAACTGTGTCTGCATCATTATCATCAAAATTCTTCTTTTGCTTACCTTTATTATTTTTATTTTTATTTTATCTTATTAACTCTCGACCATGCCTCTATATATGCCCTTTCAAACCACAATAGTAACTTTCAACATTGGCAAACCGGCCACTCTTGCTTTTGCTTCTATCTCTACCATTCGGACCTTTGCTTTTACTTCTCCCCTTATTTTCAGTAATAAGAACCTCTGACTCTGAAGAAGAGTCATGTGACTTTCTTCTCACCTCTTCGTTCAAAACACTACTTTTTACTAAGTCCATACTTAATACTCCATTCGGGGCTAAGTTCGATAACGAAGATCTAAATGTCTCCCACGAGTCTGGCAATGTACCAAGAAGTATTAACCCATGTACCTCATCTTCAAACTTGATATTCATTCCAGATAGTTGATTAAGGATACCTTGGAATGAATTCAAGTGATCTAACATAAGTGTTCCCTCTCGAAACTTTAAAGCCATCAACTGCCTAATCAGAAACAATTTATTGTTACTAGTTTTCGAGGCACATAACGATTCAAGCTTGTTCCACATCGTTCGTGCATGAGTTTCTTCACCAATATGATTCAGGAAATTTTCATCTACCCAAAGTCTAATTGTGCCACACACTTTCCTATGACAATTTTCACATTTTGAATCAGTTTTATCTTTAGGCTTCTCAAGTAAAAAAACAGGATGATACAAATCTTTCACATATAAAATATCTTCCATCTTCCTTTTCCAAACTTGATAATTTTAGCCATTCAAAGTTATCATCTTACCTGTACTAGTTTCCATGTTCAACACAAGGCACTTAATTAATCACTTAATAATCACAACCTCGCTCTGATACCACTTGTTGGGATAATTATTAAATTCTATTATTCAATTATCCCTCTCTTGTGTGAACCTAATAGGAAATTAAACATGTAGAACACAATATAATTCAAGCACAGGACACAAGCAATTTTAACGTGGAAAAATGATGGACTAAAACGTGGGTGTGTAATTTGGTTCAATAACCTGCAATGGATATATGGTCAAGTGCAAGTATACACTGTCAATCAAGTAATAAAATGGAAAAGTATTCCAAGTATCGAATCCCAAGAGACTGTTGTGGACTTTAGTTTTTAGAAAGAATTTGCTTTTCGAATGCAATGAAAAGTAACAAAAATAAATTGATAATGTGGTTGGTTGGTTTTGGTTTGAAAATAATAATATAAACAGGGATCCAATCATGTTTCAGCCCTAAGTTGAGTTTACTTGACAGCTTGTGACCATAGAGTCACCACATAGTACCTTATGCTTTTGGATCAGATTCATCTCCTATTCAGCCTCTTTGCAAGTACCTTTAGGAGTCTAAGCCATTATACTCACGGTCCAGTGGATAATGTGATCTTAGATGGTTAAGAATGCAATCCTATTGATCCTATAGTCTTTTTCCCCAATCATCAAGGACAATCGACGAAATCATATTCCTAGCTTTTTCTGCTATATCACCTTTACGAGAGCCGTTAATTGCCCGACCTGCCCAGTATCGACATTAACATTTCATGCTAATTAAGTGATCAAATTAATATAACATTTTTGCATATATTCAGTAAAGGACGAACCACATAAGGCATAAGGGTAAAACCGTAATTTACATCTGTCAAGCTAACTCATTTCTTAACGGGCATTCACATAATTGAATCCCTTAGGAAAACTTAGCTCATAATGAGAACTAGACTAAAATACTTCATTGAAAAATAATGCATAAGTACAAAAATTGCTAAAAGGGTAAAATGATAATTTTACTCGAAAATTAAAGATAAAATGAAAATGGAATAAAAAAAGAATGTAAATAATAAATAAAGGACAGAATTTAAATAAAGAAGATTCTGAACTGAAAATTAAATTATAAATGCAAAAACTAGCGAAAGGGTAAAATGGTAATTTTGCATGAAAAATTAAGAACGGAAAGAAATGCGAAATAAAAACAGAACGTAAATAGAAAATGTGCAGAATAAAATAGAAAATAAATCTGGAAATTTTCCAACTTTCTCTCTCCCGAACTCGTGGACAATGGATGAAGGGTCTCTACTCGCTCGATTCACGTCGTCAATGCGAATCGAATCCTCGCAGCACCTTCCTTTCGGAGCTGGCTGAAGTAGAACTTTTCCAGAGGAGTGGTCCGCTCTTGTTGGAGTTTCGGGATTTTGGGTGAGTTCTTCGAGAGAGAAAGAGGTTGATCGACTATGTGGAGATTGATTGTTGTAAAGAATGATCGATCTTTTGAATGAAGGCTTGAGGTGCCTTTTATAGGCCTTAGGGTTTGTTTGGAGGTTGCTAAAATGAGGGAGAGATCTTTAGGAAGGGTTGTTAGGTCAAATAGGGAGTTGGTTGGCTGAATCTTTGGAAGATCTTTGACAAAATATCTCAACCAATTCGTTTGACTAGTCAACTGCACCTTGTGGCCTCTTATGTGGCCATGGATAGCACACTAAATGGGCTATCTTTAGAGCCTTTATTATGCTACTTTTGAAGTTTAAAGGATTGTTTTAATGATATTATTTATCTAAATTGTAGATTTCGAGCATTTGGAACAAACCGGAGCTTTTTAGAAGTTATGGCATGAAAAATTAGCTTAAAATATGAACTTTGATGACCAAGAGCCAAGAAGTTGAAGCCCAAGCCAAAAATCCCGAGGGCAGAGCGTCGAGACGCTTGAATAGTGCTTTCAAGCAAAGAATCCCGCAGCAGTAGCGTCGAGACGCTACCACGAGCGACGAGACGCTACAAAATGTCTTCCTCCGTCAACTCCGTCCGTAGCGTCGAGACGCTGTGCCTAGCGTCTCGACGCTGGCTTTCTATATCAGGAATATATTATTTTCGGGACAGCGTCGAGACGCTGCCCCTAGGGTCTCGACGCTGTCACGATTTTCACTATAAATGGATCTTTTTCCAGCCGACTTAGGGGGAATTTTTAGAGAGAAGAAAGCCAATTTTTGGGAGATTTGAACCCTAATTTCGAAATACACTCGTTGGAAAGGCGTGAGGGACACTCTAGAGAGCTGAAGAAGAGATTCAGAGGCTCGGGAACGTGCAGATCACATCGGGAACGAGGCTTGGCACGCGACAAGAGTTTTTCTCCTTATACCTTTGATTTTATTGTTTATTTTATGGATTCTAAACATTGTCTAAGCATGATTTTAGTGATTATGAGTAGCTAGACTTTTTACTTAGGGGATTGATGTAATCGTTTTAGTTTCATGTTTGATTAATCTAATGTTCTTCATATTGCAACAATTGTTCTTGTGTTTGTTTGCTTAATGCTTTTATCTTTTGGCCAAAGTATAAATTGTTGATTGCTTTAATTCTAGCTTGAAAGAGTAGATTTTAGAGTAGAACTAAAACACTTGACTACTTGTAAATTCTTGCATGAAAATGAAAAATTCTCTTAGAGGCCGATAATAGAAGTTGCTTAATGCCTTTCTTTTCTATTAAAACTAGACAGACATGTTGGTTTTATATTTGAGGAAGAGAATTAATAGAGCTCTAGCGAGTCTTTTATGAGTTTTGTACTACTTGGCTTATAATTGTTTGCATGACTATTTTAGGATTAATAGATTAATTAAGCATGAATCTATTCGATGAAATCAATTCCCTAGGTTTTCTGTCCTAAAGGTTTCCCATTACTTTCCAGTCATTTATTTTTCACTCACTTCAAAGTCTTTTTAATCTAAATAGAATTTGTGGTTAGTACCTATGGTATTCAATTGATCTAGAAAACCAATCATGTGGACGATACTCTTTACTTAAATCACTATATTAAAACTTGACCCATACACTTGCGGTACGCAATAAATCACGCAACAACCACAAGCTGGGTTCTGCACTATGTGGCCTCTCTGTGGCCACAAGCTGAAGCAGAATACAGTTTTCCTAAAAATAATTAAAACAACATTAATTCTTATAAAAAATGACTCTTTTACCCTCTTAATTGCTTCATAATAACAAAACGACCTTGAACATGTGACTTTCCTATTTTTATTCTTTTCTTATCAATTACATGCACAATTATCTTTAATTTAACTCAAATATTCAATTAATGAATATTCTTTAAAGGGTAAAAACATGACATAAATGACGTTCATAAAAAAACCTTTTCAATGCGAAGAGTAAAAAACCACGGACCGAAGTCAGAAACTCCACTATAATCAATAATGGGCTACAACGAATTCTCCCTAGTCACAACTAGAGGCATACAACTAATGATATCTCAAGATGGTCAATCTCGGCAACAAACAACAATAATTCAAGAGAGTAAAGAAGAAATATTTCACTTAAAGTGGCCACGAACTACCCACTGGAATGTGCCTGTAGATAGCTCCAAACGAAATCTCCACCGTTCAGATTGAAGACCCTCGTGTCCCACGCTGTCAAAATTCTAGCTCGATCAAACCACGGATTGATCCCCAACGGACTGAAATACGAAAACTGTACGGATGTAGAATTCTTCCCTTTTTTCTTTCTCTCTCCTCAGTTTGCTGACAACAACAAATCCGGCTGACTTCTTTACCTTTAAATAAGGTAAACCTAAATGCCCTATTGGGCTTTTACTTTTGGGCTTTCCACCGCTAATGTGAAAAATAACCAACAAATAGTCATCCTTATCAAGTGGTATCAGAGCCATGCCCCTAAACTTAGCAGTGTGGTGAAATCCTCGAGTGTCGAACAAAGATATGGTGAGCCTCAAAGGTGTAGTCTTTGGTGGAGATCCGGTGAAGGAGGGCCTAGATAAGAGTATCTAGACTGATAGATCCGTGGTGAGCTCCGATGAAGAAGGGCCTAAATAAGAGTATCTAGACGGATAGAGATGACTATTCAAGGGGAGACTCGGTGGTACTTCGTTCGAGGGGAGAATTGTTGGGAGTGCGAGAAGTGCGACCAAAGTCCCACATCAGTTAGAAGAGGGGAAGATCATGGGCATATAAGGAAGGACAACATTCTCCATTGGTATGAGACCTTTTGGGGTGGAACCAAAAGCAAAGCCATGAGGGTTATGCCCAAAGTGAACAATATCATACCAATGAGGAGATATGTGGATGTCCCTTGTCCTTATCACCATTCGCCCCCATTTCGCAGCCCAAGAAGAAACCCCCCTCGAATTATTTAGTTTGTATATTTGTAGGTAAAAATGCAGAATTAAATTGAATTGGTTTGTATATTTATATAAAACAATGCAGAATTAACATAATATCTAATTGATGGAACAATGGTCGTGGGGGATGCCTTTAAATCTGGGATATTTGGCCAGATGACCCTCACTTATGGCCCGCTCGAGAGAATGACCTGCCAATAAAAATATTTGAAAGAATGATCTTTTGCATACGTCAGCGGAAAAGTGTTCCATCCTCTCGTTATGTCCAATTTACAACATTTGCAAATGAGAGTTGTGTTAATTTCGGAATTGTCATTCCTTTAAAATTTCCCAAAACCGAAAATTAATATTGAAACCTCGCTCTCTAATTTCGCATTTCCGATTAAAACGTTTCGCAATTTGGGCATATTATAGAGTCGCCTCTTTCGTCTTCCTCTTTCCCATTTTCGATTCCGAAGTTTCGCAATTTGGGGAAATTACAGCGCCGGCTCTTTCGTCTTCTGTCGCAAGTTCGAAAGCAGAGTTTCTTCTTTCGTTACCGTTGATTCAAGCTTTGGTTAGTAATTTGGGGAAATGTTTTTAATGCTCTGTACATTTTCATGGTTGATGTTAAACAAATCCTTTTGAGCTGATTTATGAAACAAAAAAAAGGTCAATGAATTACTGCATGCGAACTTTTGTTGTGAAAGTTGAACTATAGTTGGATGATTTAGTGTTTAGGTCTCCGTTGTAGAACCGATTGAAACATTGTACTGGTAGAACCAACTGACTCTTGGACTACTGCTTTCGTGATAGACGGTTATATAAATATTATAAGTTTGCAGTAGATGTATGTATAGCAGTAGCGAGAGGCTACATAGCGGGAGCGAGAGATACAGGTAGCGACAGACAAAGGTCAGACCTAGAGCTTGAAGTGTAAACCATAGCGAGAGCTAGAAGTGTGAACCATAGCGAGAGCGAGCGTAGTAGCGAGAGCGAGCGAGTGATTCATAGCGAGAGCTAGAGATGTTCTTCATAGCGAGAGCTAGAGATGTTCTTCATAGCGAGAGCTAGAGATGTAGCGAGCGTTGTAGTTCATAGCTAGAGCTAGAGATGTAGTCCATGGGGATTTAATCATTTGTTAATGTTGTTGTTATTTAGATTTTGATCTTGTAATTGGACTTCGTATTTGTGTCCTTATTTCAGAATACAGTTCAGAAGATGGCACATGTTTTAAAGATAAGTGTAGGCGATCGCTTCCCTGGCCAAGTAACCAGTTTATCGCACATTGGTGCTGCGAGCAAAGTCATCAAGAAGAAGCTTTCACCTGAACAACTAGATATGTTTAGGCGCACACCATTTGGTCGTTTAGTGGACGTTTATTTGATCTTCAACAATTCAGTAGTTCATTACATCCTATTGAGGGAGGTGACAAACCCTAGAAGTGATGTCATGTCATTCGATCTGAATGTGACTATTGTTAGTTTTTCGAAGGATGACTTCCTTCTAATAACAAGACTGTGGCCTTCCTGTGAAGTAGTTGAGAAGGGCAGCTCATATGAACGACTGCGTAAGAAGTACTTTACTTCGTTCACCAAGAAAGACACATGCCTTCTGACAGACTTTGAAGAACATTTTATGAAATTGCAGTTTGAAAATGACGAGGATGCAGTAAAGATTTCTCTCGTATATTTTACAGAGATGGCCATGATGGGCAAAGAGAAAAGTAAGAATGTTGTTGACTTTACATTGTTAGATGCGGTGGACGACTTACAGTACTTTAATTCTCTTGATTGGGGAACTATTGTATGGGAGCAGACACTAGGAGGTCTGCAAAGGGCCATGTTGAACAATAAAGTACAACTTTATAAGAAGAACGTTGTTAAGAAACCGTCTTACATGGTGAAGTATAGTCTATCCGGACTTCCTCATGCCTTTCAGGTATATTTCTTTATGAAACTTCTAATTTTCTGTATGTTATTTGTATTTTATTTATGTTATTTGGTAATAATTCTTTTGTTTGGTTATAGGTTTGGGCATACGAGACCGTATCTACACTCGAAGGGAACATTGCTACAAGAATGAATGAGGATGCAATCCCTCGTATTCTTAGATGGTCTTGTACCAAATCATTGGCACGCGCACTGGTTGAACGTGATGGTTTCAACTCTCCCCTGGTTTGTATTACATGTATTTTTTTCTAATATTTAAGAAAATAGGTTTGTTCAATAAATATATAATTTTCTTATTTTTTTTGTAATGTAGACGGTCATTACTCAGAAACTCCAGTTGTCTGATGCTGAAGTAGAGTTCATGAATACGGCTTTGGGAAGTAGATCAGTTTTCATTCTACAAGCCATCCCAGGTGACCAGAGTCTGGTTGTGTTGGTTCAGAGGATGGTTGATGAAGAAACTTCCAATCCCGAAGTTGCAGAGGCAACAGAAACTGAAGCTGGAAACACATGGACAAGACATAGTGATGGTGCAGATGAAACCTATGTCACTGAACCTGATGATTGTGAAATACGTACACAACCTATGGGAAGTGTACGGAATGACAACCTGGGTGAGTTGGCAGAAGTGAAGGAGGAGTTGCTTCGCCTATCCAGTCGCGTAGGAGGGATCGAGATGCACGTCCATGGTATCCAGGAGCAGTTGAAGGACGTGCAAGTAGATATGAAGATGATGCTTGCGTTGTTACAAACACTGTGCAAGGTTTGTATTTGTAGTTCGTTATTTAATGGTTTAGGGTATTTGTACTAAAAAAATTCATGTTGTCCAGGGCAAGTCTGTTATGGAGGATGTGAGTGAAGATGAGGAGGCAGATGAAAATGAGTTCCATAATGAATGTGGTGGACCTTCGGGACAAAAACAATATGATGGACCAATGACCTTAGAAACTGGGGATAATGTTGAGGTGCAATTTACCCAGATGGTTCAAGAGGGTGAAACTGTTGATATGGGTATAGAAGAGCCTCGTGGTGAAGAGGTGGAGTCTGGTGGTGTCGGGATGACCGTGGAGATTGGTAGAGAAGAGCCTCGTGGTGAAGAGGTGCAGTCTGTTGGTGTCGGGTTGACCGTGGAGCTTGTAACAGAAGAGCCTCGTGGTGAAGAGGTGCAGTCTGTTGGTGTCGGGTTGACCGTGGAGCTTGTAACAGAAGAGCCTCGTGGTGAAGAGATGGAAAGTATTGCAGTATCCCACCATGTTCATGACGAGATTGTACTGTTTGAGGGTGAATCCACGTTCAATGAAAAGGAATCGAGGACATTATCAGTGGATGCGGGGGATAAAGAACAGTACAACTCGGTTGCCATTTTCAATGAACATCGCATTCACAAAACTAACAATTCATCTACTGACGACTCAACGAACGAAGGCGTTGGCCAGCTCCCCTTACAGACCGTGTACATTGACTCTGAGGTATTATCTTGTAACTGTTTTAGGGTAAGAATAAGTATAGATATTGTATTCTAATAGCTATGAATGTAGGAGACCGACCCTCCGATACCTCGTGTTGGCCATCGGATGAGGAAGGGAGTGAAAAAGTACACGCCAGTGGTACAAGGGAAGCGAAAGAGTGAACCGAAGGACAAAATGGAGTCAGTTGCAAAGAAGGCTAGAACCTCCCAACCACGTAATCATTTCGCTGTACCCGAGTACCAGAAAAAAGATGTTAAGGTATATAATTTGAAGTTTGATATACCTAAGAACGTTGAAAACATTTATCAGAAATGGCTGAAATCAAGAACCACAACCAAGGAAATACGAAAAGTTATGTTTTGTACGAAGGACAAGCGTTTCTTCAGAAACTTTAGTTCAAATGCATAGGTGGATGCAGATGTAAGTATCTTAAACTACTGTATTGTTTAGTATGAAATTTATGTATTCTATCATATGTATTTGACCATGTCGTTGTAATAGGTAATGGATATCCTGATGATGTTTGTTCGGCAGAAACTTACATCAAGGCCAGATTTATGTGGCTGTCGTTTTACCTCAGTCAATAGTGCATTCATGGTGAATTTCTATCCTTTTTTTACAATCTTTATCCAGTTATTTTTTTGATGTAAAATTGATCGTGCATTTATAGGAATTTATGATGTCCCCTGAGGGCTCTTCCGAAGCGGCAATGTCGAAAGATGACGGAGCTATCATGTCCTGGTGGGTTGGTAAGGATCAGACGTTTGTTGACTACGTCTTGGGACAACATGAGCATTACAACACCAGTTGGTCGGAATTACGGTATGTGTTCGGCCCACTAAACATTCGAGAACATTGGATGCTTGCATGTATGGACTTACATTTGCAGAACATTATTGTATATGATTCACTGCTTTCCATGATTGAAGAATCAGAATTCAGAGCTTTAACACATCCTTTGTGTATTGGATTCCCCTCCTTGTTGAACGCATGTCATTTGTACGATGAACGTTGTACTGTTAAGAAGCGTATTTGGACATGTCGTAGGGCACCATTAGGGGTTCGTCAGTCTGGTTCGAAGGATTGTGGTTGTTTTTGTGCAAATTTTTTTTAGTGTTTAGCAACTACAGGACAGCACGATGACATTCTCCAACAAAATATGCCCTTGTATAAAAGACAATATGTTGTAAAAATTTGGGCCAATAAATACTTTTGTTAGAACGAAATATAGTGTTGATTTCTGCTTGGTCATTTATGGTTCATCGCAATATAATCTTGATTTATGCTTGGTTGATTATAATGTTAATTTAGGTTTCAGGGTTTTATAATGTTGATTTATGCTTGGTTGATTATAATGTTAATTTAGGTTTCAGGGTTTTATAATGTTCATACGAAATTCACGAAATATAATCTGTCCATATCATATTAAAAATAGCATACATGTCGGAACCGTAAGGTAGCGCGCGCGAGAGATCCTTCCTGACGCGCGCGAGAGACCTTCCTGAAGCGCGCGAGAGACCTTCCTGAAGCGCGATAGCCCACTATGGTTACCCATTATTACCTCCGTATGAACGCGTGGTGGAGAGTGGTTGGTTGCATGTTTGTCTATTATGACCAGTGTTACGTCTCCAAAAGTGATTATTTTAGGACTTATTGACCTTAGAAAGAGGTACACTCTTAGGTGTTTTTGGTAGGATTTGGCTTAAACTCGTGCTTATATATGAGAATTAGAAGAATGAAGCTAAATTAGAACTTATATGCAAAAGGAAAGAAAAGGAATTAAAAACGAAGTTAAAGGATTGAAAATTGCACATTGCGGCAGCATTGCGGAAACATTGCTAAAACCGCAATGTTTTAAGTGAAATCCGTAAGTTGGCTAACTAAATTCTGTTTTGTTCCGATCTTTCAGGGGCCCATTTCTTCTCCTGCCGCCACCTAGAAGAACGACGTTGAGAATGGATGGTTCTCCTTGGCCCAATCGTACCTGCAGAACACTATAAAAGGAGGTTAAGATGGAAGGTTGAAACACACTCGAAAGGCGTAGACTTCCAGTTCAACGCAGTCTTTTCCACTCCTTTTCTCTCTTCCGTCTGTTGGTTTGAAAGGTTCAGCTTTTGGAGTCGACAATCTGATAGGCAGGAAAGAAGATTTATCTTTTTTCCTGATTAGATTCATCCAAGCAAAGGCTTCCTTTCACCCTTCAGCCGAGGCGTTCGCAGCGAGAAGATCACGCACGGCTTTACTGCTGTATGCTTTAGCTTTCCATTTCCATTACTGTTTGTTGTTATTTCCCTTTTATTTGATACTCTATTCCATTTCGTTGCTTTCTGTGTTACTTGAGTTATTCAGAGTCATCATTTGTTTAGTTCAAACGATTGGTTAATCAAAGTCATCATTTCATCACTTCGCAAGTTCTTTACCTTCTCTGTTTATCGTTTTTGTCTTCTGTTTTGTCTTTAATTTTCTATTAAGCATGTCAACTTCATCTACTCTTCCCATTCCATCTGCATCCATGAGTAACTAAACCACATAAGGGCATGCTAATGACAAATCTATAGGTAGAAACACGTGAACCAAGCATGTAGGATAGCTCTCGAATGCATTGAATGTATGTGTGCTTCATCCCACGGGCATTTTCGATTGGCCATCCATTTTGTCCAAAGAACTCCTAACCTCTGGAAGGAGTAAGAGTTCAGAGTCATACACTCATGCTAGCCTCTCAAGGTAGCCAGAAAACGACCTAGGAATAGGCGTTTTCCTAGTACAAATCAATACTTGCTGTTATAAAAAGATGCTTAAGACCTTACTTGGACATGAGTAAACTAAAGGATCTAATGCATGAAATCGGAAGATACATGAGAATGAGTTAGTTTGATGCATGATGAGTTGATCTAATGCTTGAGGATCGTGTGATAAAGCTTATAGAGGAGTCGTTAGTAGCCCTTGTTTCCACACTTTACACACATTTCACTGTTAGTAACATTGCTGAATAATTGCTGTTTCCGCAATTCCCTTAGTTAAGATTTGACTTAGTCATTTTTCTTCTCTTCGTTTGCTTGTTCTCTTTACATTCAAGTTTATTGTTTACTTGCACTTGTTTATGCTTCCATCCTTTGCACATTCCTTAGTAATTAGGCACATCAAAACCAAATCTACCTCATTTAATCCACCCAATCTCACTTAACAAAACACTTCGCTAGTAACTAAGAATAAATCTCTGTGGGAAATCGAATGAAAAAATACTTATCACTTGCTACAAGATCATGTATGCTTGCATGTTCTGAGTGCTCTACCATTGCATATTTCTTTTAAACATTGAGCACGCAACAAGTTTTTGGCGCCGCTGCCGGGGATTTAGTTTAGTGAAAACGAAGTTTGTCAAGTTAGAAACACAAAGTTTAGTATATATTGGAGCTGATCTATTTTCATTTCTTTTACAGGTACCATTGGGTTAGTTTATGAATGAGCATTCAAGTAGCGATCTAGAGTTCAATCCTGAGCCTGAAAGATTACTTAGGGCCAGAAACAAAGCTAAGAAACGACTCTTTAAACAACCCCCTATACCTCAAAGTATTGCTGAATCCGCGGAGTCTCTGCAATTCTATCAAGAAGAAATGGAAAGACCAGACCCAAATCTGGTACCTACCACTCGCAACCCCATCGAAATAGCGAATGACAAGGATAGTGTCATCCTCTCCTACCTAGTTCCTATGCCTGGAGAGCTAAATCCAAGCATCATACGCCCTGAAATTACTGCCAACTCATTCGAGTTAAAGCCAGTAATGTTCCAAATTTTGTCCACTGTGGGACAATTCTTTGGAGTGGAAAATGAGGACCCCCACAACCATCTAAGAAACTTCCTAGGAGTTAGTGATACCTTCCTTATCCCTGGAGTTTCCCAAGAAGCTTTGAGGCTTTACCTCTTCCCTTACTCATTAAGGGACAAAGCCAAAACGTGGTTAAACTCATTACCTTCCGGATCAGTTGTCAATTGGACAGATCTGGCTGAGAAATTCCTAGTCAAATATTTCCCACCTGATAGGAATTCAAATTTTCGTGATGACATTATTAAATTCAAACAAGCTGAAAATGAGTCTCTTCACGAAGCTTGGACAAGGTTCAAGGACCTTCTACTTAAATGTCCACACCATGGCATCCCATGGTGTATCCAAATAGAAGTCTTTTTCAAAGGATGCAACCCCAGCACAAGGCAAGTGTTGAATTCGTCAGTTGGTGGTTCCATGCTTTCTAAAAGCTATAACGAAGCCTATGAGATCCTGGAGAAGATCTCAGCATCTCACTGTAGGTGGTCAGATGATCCAGTAGAGCCAAGTAGAGCTCAAGACAAGGATGCACTCAGTGCCATGAGTAGCCAAATAAACGCCCTGACCAACCTAGTCAAACAAATGGCTCAAACCAATCTCCAATCCAGTGTCAACACCGCAGCAGCCATCTCAATGGGGGCACAAACAAGTCAAGGTGAGACACTGATCTGTGGATTCTGTGGGGAAGGGCACCTGTATGAATACTGCCCTGGGAATCCAGCCTCAGTCTGCTATGTTGGAAGCCAACAGCAGCCTAGGAATAACCCCTATTCTAACACTTACAATCCTGGTTGGAGGAATGTTAAGTCTCTGAAAGTGACTTATTTAGGACCCATTTAGCTTAAGAAGATGAACACTTTTAGGTGTTTTTGATAGCATTTAGCCTAAACCTATGCTTAAATATGAAAATAAGAAGAAGGTAGCTAAATTAGGACTTATGCACAATAGGAAAGAAAAGGGTTAAAAACCGAAGGAAAAGAATGAAAAAATCGCATTGCGACAGCATTGCGAAAACATTGCTGAAGCCGCAATTATTCAAGTGAAAACCGTAAGTTGACTGATCTTTTTCTGTTAATTTCCGTAATTTCAGGGATTCATTCTTTCTCCTCCATCCATTCTGATATATGACGTTGAAGATTGATGGTTCTCCTTGGCCCAAACGCACCTGCAAACTACTATAAAAGGGGGCCAAAGTCGGAGGTTCAAGCATCATCCGAAAGCGTAGAGTCTTCTCGCAGTCCATTGTTTCTTCCTGTTTTCCTGTGTCGTCTGTTGGAGTGAGAGTCTCAGCTGTTGGAATCGATAATCTGATAGGAAGGAGAGGAGATTCTTCTTCTCTCTCGATTGGATTCATCCAAGCAAGGCTGCCCTTTCATCCCCTTCATTCGAGGCGACTGCAACGAGGCTTTCAAGCATCCTTTACTGTTTTCTGTCTTCTTCTTCTAATTTCTCGCTTTGATCAGTCGTTGTTTCTAGTTTAGTGTTTTAGTTACTGCATTTCGTTGTGGTCTGTCTTTGAATTACTGCCTTTAAGTTTACCTTTGTTCGTTCAAACATTCAAAGTAATCAAATCGCAAGTTTCATTTCACGGTTTCCATCTTTTGCTGCTACAGTTTTATCTTACTGTTTTGAGTTCATTTCCCTTCTAAGCATGTCTGTTTTATCTTGTATTCCTGTTCTCCATATATCCATGAGTAGCTAAGTCACCTAGGGGCATGCTAATGACAGGACTATAGGCTTAAAAACGTGAACCAAGTATGTAGGATAGCTCTCGAACCATTGATTGTATGTAAGCTTCATCCCACGGGCAATTTCGATTGGCCATCCATTTTGTCCAAAGAACTCCTAACCTCTGGAAGGAGTAAGAGTTCAGAGTCGTATAATCATGCTAGCCTTTCATGGTAACCAGGAAACGGCCTAGGAATAGGCGTTTCCCTAGTACAAACTAAACACTTCTGCTTTAACAAGATGCTTAAGACCTTACTTTGAGTCGAGTAAACTAAAGAATCTAATGCATGGAATCGGACGATACATGAGATAGAGTGAGTTTGATGCATAGAGAGTAGATCCAATGCTTGGGAATCGTACAAAAATGCCTATAGGATAGTCATTAGTAGCCCTTAATTCGCCCATTTACACACTTTCGCTGTTATTCCATTGCGGTAAAATTGCGGTGTCCGCAATTCTGCTAAGTACCATTCTGTTTAGCTGTTTTCTTCTTCGTTTATTAATTTCATCTCTCGTCTTTTGAGTCTAATTTCAACTTGCATTGGTTTATGTTGCATTCCTTTACACATTCAGCAAAACTTAGATCATTAAAAACCAATTTTACCCCATCAAATTCACCCCTTCTTTCTTAACAAATACACTTCTTGAATAGCTAAAAATGAGTCTCTGTGGAAAAAACGAATGAAATATACTTACTACTTGCTGTGAGACCATGTATGCTTGCATGTTCTGAGTGCTCTCTCTACCTTCTTGCTTATTTATCTTTAACACATTGAGCACGCAACAAGGAACCACCCAAATCTTTCATGGGGTGGCCAACAAAATACTAACCAAGCTCCCAACCAACCAAGACCGAGTGGAACACCTGGTTTCACTCCCCAAAATAACCAATCCATGTATCAAAAACCGTATAACCAACCAATAGGGTCTTCTGTAGAAAATTTACTTAAGGAGTACATTGCTAAGAACGATACTACTCTACAAAGTCAGCAAGCTACCCTTAGGAGCCTGGAGAACCAAATAGGGCAACTAGCCAATGAACTCGAAAGTAGGCCCCAAGGTAGACTGCCTGCTGACACTGAGGTGCCAAGAAGGGATGGAAAAGAGCAAGTTCAAGCAATTGAACTTCGAAGTGGGAGACCATTGGTTTGCAACACTAGAGAAACCCCAAAGAGAGTAGAGAATGAAGAGTCTAGTGCTCCACTGGACCTCTGCCAAATCATGGTCAACCATCGACAAGCACATCAGGGGCGAGGCTGGAACCAATCATAGAAGAACTAGAAGAAATTCCAAGGCCTCCACCTATCCTGAGGCGACCTAAAGTGCCTGCATATGTGCCACCACCTCCATTCCCTCGAAGGCTAAAGAAAAAACAAGAACAGGAAGTGCACTTTAACAAATTTTTAGAAATTCTTAAGCAAGTGCATGTTAATATTCCGTTTGTAGAAGTTTTGCAATCCATGCCTTCTTATGTTAAGTTTTTGAAGGATATAATCACTAACAAGAAAATTATTGGTGAATTTGAAACAGTGAATCTCACTGAGGAGTGCAGTGCTATACTCCAAAACAAGCTACCAGAAGAAGGAGAAGGATCCTGGTTCCTTCACCTTACCAGTGGAGTTGGGAGGCAAGCACGTGGGCAGAGCTCTTTGTGACCTGGGAGCCAGCATAAACCTCATGCCTCTATCACTATTCCGCCAGCTAGGAATAGGGGAAGCACGTCCTACCACTGTCACCTTGCAGTTGGCAGACAAATCCATAGCCTACCCTGAGGGTAAGATAGAGGATATTCTTGTAAAGGTTGACAAGTTTATTTTTCTTGCAGACTTCATCATTCTGGATTATGAAGCAGACAAGAAGGTCCCCATCCTATTAGGCAGACTATTTCTAGCCACAGGTAGGGCCTTGATTGATGTCCAGAAAGGTGAGCTCACCATAAGGGTTCATGATGAGGAGGTTAAGTTTAGTGTTTTTAAAGCCCTAAGGTATCCTTCTGACTCTGAATCTTGTGCAAGTATGGACATAGTAGATTCACTGATGGAAGAACAACTTGAGCATGAATTATTAATTAAGCATGCCAATGATTATGTACAATTAGATGTAACTGACTTAAACATAGCTGAAATAATGGACATACCTGTGAATAACCCTCAACATGTTTGTATGACTACTGATTTGACTGAAAGATCCATGAATCCATTGAAACCATCCATTGAGCATCCACCTATCTTATAATTAAAACCACTGCCTGAACACCTTAAGTATGCATATCTAGGGAGTGATGATACTCTGCCTGTTATTATTTCGTCCAAATTGAGTGCAAAGCATGAAATTGAGTTGATATTATTACTTAAGCAACATAAAAAGGCTATTGCATGGACGATTGCTGACATTAGAGGTATTAGCCCTTCCTACCGCATGCATAAGATAATATTGGAAGAAGAGCATACACCCCGAGTAGATCACCAACGTAGGTTGAACCCCTCTATGAAGGAGGTAGTTAAAAAAGAGATCATAAAATGGTTAGATGCAGGTGTAATCTTCTCAATAGCTAGTAGTCAGTGGGTGAGTCCAATGCAATGTGTACCTAAGAAGGGGGGGATGACTGTAGTAGTGAATGAGAGCAATGAACTGATTCCAACTAGAACTATTACAGGATGGAGAGTCTGTATGGACTATAGAAAATTGAATAAAGAAACAAAAAAAGATCATTTCCCTTTACCATTTATCGACCAGATGTTAGATAGGATAGCTGGTAGAGCTTATTACTGCTTTCTAGATGGTTATTCTGGATATAACCAAATCACCATAGACCCTGTGGACCAGGAGAAAACAACCTTCACATGTCCCTTTGGAACATTTGCTTTTCGCATAATGCCTTTTGGCTTATGCAATGCACCAGCAACGTTCCAAAGGTGCATGTTGGCCATTTTCTCTGACTTAGATGAATCCATGATAGAAATATTTATGGATGACTTCTCAGTCTTTGGTGATTCATTTACAAATTGCTTAGAGAACTTAGGACAAGTCCTAGCTAGGTGTGAGGAGACCAACCTAGTCCTTAATTGGGAGAAGTGCCACTTCATGGTGGAAGAAGGGATAGTCCTAGGTCATAGAGTGTCTAGAGCAGGAGTAGAGGTCGATAGGGCCAAGATTGAAATAATAGAGAAGTTAGTGGAACCTCAGAATGTGAAAGCTATTAGAAGTTTCTTAGGACACGCAGGTTTCTATAGAAGGTTCATTAAGAACTTTTCAAAAATCTCTAAACCTTTGTGTGAGATTCTAGAGCTGAATAAGCCATTCATCTTCTCAAAAGAGTGTTTACTAGCCTGGACAACCCTTAAGGAAGCATTAGTCAAAGCACCTATTATAGTAGGACCAAATTGGGACCTTCCATTTGAAATGTTATTTGATGCAAGTGACTATGCAGTAGGGGTTATGCTAGGACAAAAGATTGACAAACTAACACACCCTGTATACTATGCTAGTAAGACACTTAATGAGGCACAATGTAATTACACAACCACGGAAAAGGAAATGCTAGCTGTAGTGTTTGCCTGCGAGAAGTTTAGGAATTACATTGTAGGCACTAGGACAATCGTGTACACCGATCATTCTGCACTAAAATACCTTATGAGGAAGGCTGATGCTAAGCCTAGGTTAATTAGATGGGTATTGTTGCTGCAAGAGTTTGATCTAGACATTAGAGATAAGAAAGGATGCGAAAATGTGGTTGCGGATCATCTTTCTAGATTGCAACATAATTGCGATAAAATTGCGGAAACCGCAATTTCTGATGCCTTTATCGATGAGCATGTCTTTGTGTTAGCACATCGTGATAACGATGAGGAACCTTGGTTTGCGGATATTGCTAACTTCCTTGCCTCGCAGGTACTACCAACTTTCAAGGGAGGACAAGAAAAGAAGAGGTTCCTGCATGAAGCTAGGAAGTTCATCTGGGACGATCCTACACTCTACAAAACATGTGCAGATGGTTTACTAAGGAAGTGTGTGTCAGCTGCTGAAGCGAAGTCTGTGCTGCAGCACTGCCATACATCTCCCTATGGTGGACACTTTGGTGGCCAAAGAACAGCTGCAAAGGTGTTCCAGAGTGGCTACTATTGGCCCATGATCTTCAAAGATGCCCACAACCATGCACACAGCTGCAATGAATGCCAGAGAACAGGTAACCTCAGTCGGAAGGATGAGATGCCTCTCACTTACATCCTAGAGTTGGAGCTCTTTGATGTGTGGGGCATTGACTTCATGGGACCATTTCCCCCATCAGCAGGTAACCTCTATATACTTGTAGCTGTAGACTATGTATCTAAATGGGTAGAGGCCATAGCATGTCCAACAAACGATGCCAAGACAGTCATTAAGTTCCTTAATAGACATATCTTTACTAGGTTTGGTACACCTCGTGCGATAATTAGTCATGAAGGGACACACTTTATTAATAAAGCTATGGAAAAAGTGTTGGCTAAGTACAATGTTAGACATAGAGTAGCCACCCCTTATCATCCACATTCGAATGGACAAGCTGAAATATCAAATAGGGAGATTAAAAACATACTCGAAAAAGTGGTCAAACCCAATAGAAAAGATTGGTCGTTTAAACTCGAGGATGCACTTTGGGCATATAGGCCTGCATATAAGACACCCCTAGGTATGTCTCCTTATAGACTTGTGTATGGCAAAGCATGTCACTTACCATTCGAATTGGAAATCAAAGCATTTTGGGCCTTGAAAGAGCTGAATTATTGCGTGACCGATGCGGGAACATTGCGGTCTCTACAATTACATGAGCTTGATGAGCTGAGACATATGTCCTATGAAAATGCTAAAATGTATAAGGAAAAAACTAAAATTTGGCATGACAGTAGACTTAGGATTAAGGACTTTAAGAAAGGCCAGCATGTCTTGTTATTTAACTCAAGGTTGAGATTATTTCCAGGCAAACTTAAGTCCAGATGGTCAGGTCCTTTTGTTATAACTAACGTGTTTGTTCATGGTGCAATTGAGATTAGGAACCTGCAGCACGGGCAACCGTTCATGGTTAATGGTGCACGATTGAAGCATTATTATGAGGAGAGAGATGTGAAGACTCTCTCGGCCTTCCTCTTATCTGAAGCTTGAAAATAAAACCGAGAGAAGACGAGTGATTACTGTGCTCGTCCATGCGAGGCTATGCCTTAGTTTATTTTTGCTGTTTTTATTTCTTCGGTTGTTATTTTTGTATGTTTATGTGTGATTTTTATTACGAATTTGTTGTTAATTTTGTTTGTTTTAATAGGGGATCACAAGAGGAAATCAAGGAGATAAATCAAGGGTAAAGAATCGGGGAAGAAATCGGGCCGAATCAAAGATTGAGTTATGAGAATCTTGGGATTTAAATCAAGAAAAATCTCCAACGGCCATTTAATTGCGGTGGATTTGCTGAAACCGCAACAGAAATAGCCGTTGGGATTCACTTGATTACAAATAGCCGTTAGAACAGCTGTGGCCCGTACGCTTCCCTCATTCGTTGGACTTCAAGAAATCTATCTTCTTCTTCCTCTGCAATTCCTATTCTCAGATCTCTCCGATTCGACAATGGTGCTTACACGGGCTGAGAGATCTGCTTCCAAGAAGAAGGCCACTGACGCAGAGGCAGCTGCGAGAGAGGCACTCCTTGCCTTATCAGATGCCGAAGTCGCGCGACCTGAACGACCTTCTAAGCTTCCTGTCCGCAAGAAGAAGTGGAAGGTAGTGACGGAAATTCCTGCTGGGCCGTCTGAACCAGTGGGCACGCCCAAGAAAAGAAAATGGACGATGGAAATTGGGGACGCACCGATCAAGGAAAAGACTCCCACTGTGGAGAGTCAAGGGAGTGGTCGTCCATCCTACGAGATGGCCAGACAAAGCCCCGAGCCATCTCCATCTTCACAAAGCCCTGAGCTATCTCCACCTCCACAGAGCCTTGAGGCATCGCCATCATCGCAAACACCCGAGCCTGAAATTCCAAGTGAAGAACATCAAGAATCAGCGTCGGGCGAAGAAACGACTGAAGAAGATGAGGTCTTCTCTCCTTTGAGGGAAGTCAGCCCCGACAGCCCAGCAAAGGGGGGAGATTCGATGGATGAGACGTTGGGGGACTGCCTCCAGCAGATCACCACCAGGGCACGGCTGAGGAGGAAAGCACCCAAGGTTGTCAAGACCAAACGGCCAAAATCTTCAAAGAAATCCAAGAAGAGGAAGGTCAGTGGTGAGCCTTCATTGAAGAGGCTGAAGGTCGAGGCTGCTGAGTCGGCCAAGGCACGGGATAAGGGGAAAGCCAAATTGTACCCCGAAGATGAACCTCAAGCTGTGAGGTATGTGTCTTCTGATGCAGAGTCAAGGGGCACTGAACTGAGGAAAAGAGACCTACTCCATGAGAAGGGGTTTCTTGACGCATTGGCAGACCTACCGCAATTCTTGCGCGCAGGGATCACCAACCACGGCTGGGAAGAGCTGTGCAGACCGCCCATCCCTGCCTACTCCAGCATGGTGTACGACTTCTATGCAAATCTGACGCACCCCGAGGATGGTCTGTCCATGGTCAGGGGAATTGAGGTGGATTTTTCGGCCAAGGCTATCAATGAAGCCTATGGCCTCAAGGGGCAGAAACATATTGATTATGCGAGGATCATCGATGCTCCAACTGAGGCTGTCCTGGAGGAAGCACTGCGTATCATCGGTCAACCTGAGGCAGCTTGGACGATCTCGCGCAATGGGAAGCACACTCTGATGAGTGCGACCCTTACGGCAAAGGCAGCCGTGTGGTTCTCCTTCATGCGCAGGCGTCTGTCCCCAGTGACCCACGAGACCACCATTAATCAGGGGAGATCGCTGCTGGTAGATGCGATCATGAGGGGCCTCACTATCAATGTTGGTGAGGTTATAGCAGCCTCCATAGCAGACTGTGCCAAGAAAGGTAAGGGCCCTCTTTTCTTCCCAAACACCATCACTAAGCTTTGTTTACGTGCAGGTGTACCAATCGAGAGGATGGAGAGGCAGCTGGCCTACACGGGGCATCTGGAGATGCCTACAGGCCTGCGAATGCGAAGAAGGGGGAATATGGAATTTGAGCTAGACGGCCTGGCTGCTGCTCAATCCCTCTCTATGGCCTGCCCGATGGACCTTCAAAAGAAGATGGCGCAATGGGCTGAGTATGCTCAAGCGAGGGATAAGGACGTGGCTGATCAGTTGGGCTGCATCTTCCCTGCCTTCCCCACTGATCTACTGAAGCCATGGACACCTCCAAGAGCACGGAAGGATGATGATGAGGATGTCTGAATGCCAGTCTGAAGGGCACTCGAGGGAGTACTTCTGTTCCCTCTTTGAAAAAAAATCAAACTGCTTTTCGTTAAACTGTGTGAATTCTGTTATTTTGAATCAATATTTGATCTGTTTTTAGTTCTTTATTTTGGTTGTTTAGGATAGTTTAGGATAGATAGATGGTATCTGATTACGTAGGTTGTTTTAGTTTTCCTTTTGGTTTAGCTGTGATAACTGGGAATAGCAGGCAAATAGGGCTGTTTACTGAGATATCTGCCCTGTATATTCATTGCGAAATTATTGCGGAATCCGCAATTTTTGTTAGTATCACATGTTTTTGACTGACTGATTAGCTAGGCTGGTTCTGTTTCAATTTTGTTCTTTTGCTGCTTTCTTGACTACCATATATGACCTATCTATAAGCATGCTGGATGAGTGTCTTAAGGCACCTTTGATAGTTTAAATTAGCTCTCTTAAGTTGCTTAGCATGCATGTCTTTAAGTCCTTACCATACTGTTTTTACAAATTTCTGCTGCTAAGTTATTTGCTTGAAGAATGTTCTGTCTATGCCTAGGATTTTTAGATTCTCTTTGTTTTGCCCTAGACTAGATGCTTCTAGGACAAGTTTGGGGGTGTGCCACCTCAGACTCTCATTGGGGACAATGAGAAGTTTAAGTTTGGGGGAGGCCACCCTAGGCCTAGAAATATTCCTCTCTCCCTTTAAACATAAGCATTCTTCTTCTCCTTTTGAAAAAATGATGAACTGAAAAAAAAAATGAAAATAGAATAAAGAGGGGTGTTTCTCTCTTAAAGTTGCTGAGTAATCAGTGCCAAGTGTGTAACCCACAAGTGGCATTGCATCAAAAGGCAACCAAAGGAGAGGCTCCACCAAAGTAAGAAAGAAAAAAGGAAAAACTAGGGAAGAAGAATGTATACCTAGGAGTTGCAACTTTGTGGCTTGGGTGTCCTGAATAAAAAGAACTCTGATCCTCAATTAGCTAAGCACAAAGTTGTAGCTTGTAGGGTTGTTTAGGGAGATGAATGTATATCCAATGTAGTGATTCCAGGGTTTAGGTTGTTCTATGAATGTATTACTGTTACTGGTGTATACTAAGACTGGCATGACTCTAAGGAATCCTAGGTAGCTCAAAAGAAAAACATTAGAAGCATGTACTGAGTCTGGGGTAAAGCTAGGTAGAATTTGAAACCTTAGGGATAGTTGCACAATGAACTTAATGATCGAAGCAAATAGATCAGTCGTGGGGAGTTAATGAAACAGTAGGATCATAAGGCAAGAGAAGTCAGAAGAAGCAAAATGAGAAGTTAGTTTTAAAATTAGAAATGTGTCACAGACAGCTTTGCCATAGATAGGGAACTTAGGGGAGTCAGCAAGTGGTTAGAGAGGTTAAAACAGCAGCTTAAGTAAGTCCTTAGATTGCTCGAGGACGAGCAAAACCTTAAGTTTGGGGGTGTGTTACGTCTCCAAAAGTGATTATTTTAGGACTTATTGACCTTAGAAAGAGGTACACTCTTAGGTGTTTTTGGTAGGATTTGGCTTAAACTCGTGCTTATATATGAGAATTAGAAGAATGAAGCTAAATTAGGACTTATATGCAAAAGGAAAGAAAAGGAATTAAAAACGAAGTTAAAGGATTGAAAATTGCACATTGCGGAAACATTGCTAAAACATCAATGTTTTAAGTGAAATCCGTAAGTTGGCTAACTAAATTCTGTTTTGTTCCGATCTTTCAGGGGCCCATTTCTTCTCCTGCCGCCACCTAGAAGAACGACGTTGAGAATGGATGGTTCTCCTTGGCCCAATCGTACCTGCAGAACACTATAAAAGGAGGTCAAGATGGAAGGTTGAAACACACTCGAAAGGCGTAGACTTCCAGTTCAACGCAGTCTTTTCCACTCCTTTTCTCTCTTCCGTCTGTTGGTTTGAAAGGTTCAGCTGTTGGAGTCGACAATCTGATAGGAAGGAGAGAAGATTTATCTTTTTTCCTGATTAGATTCATCCAAGCAAAGGCTTCCTTTCACCCTTCAGCCGAGGCGTTCGCAGCGAGAAGATCACGCACGGCTTTACTGCTGTCTGCTTTAGCTTTCCATTTCCATTACTGTTTGTTGTTATTTCCCTTTTATTTGATACTCTATTCCATTTCGTTGCTTTCTGTGTTACTTGAGTTATTCAGAGTCGTCATTTGTTTAGTTCAAACGATTGGTTAATCAAAGCACAATTCCATCACTTCGCAAGTTCTTTACCTTCTCTGTTTATCGTTTCTGTCTTCTGTTTTGTCTTTAATTTTCTATTAAGCATGTCAACTTCATCTACTCTTCCCATTCCATCTGCATCCATGAGTAACTAAACCACATAAGGGCATGCTAATGACAAATCTATAGGTAGAAACACGTGAACCAAACATGTAGGATAGCTCTCGAATGCATTGAATGTATGTGTGCTTCATCCCACGGGCATTTTCGATTGGCCATCCATTTTGTCCAAAGAACTCCTAACCTCTGGAAGGAGTAAGAGTTCAGAGTCATACACTCATGCTAGCCTCTCAAGGTAGCCAGAAAACGACCTAGGAATAGGCGTTTTCCTAGTACAAATCAATACTTGCTGTTATAAAAAGATGCTTAAGACCTTACTTGGACATGAGTAAACTAAAGGATCTAATGCATGAAATCGGAAGATACATGAGAATGAGTTAGTTTGATGCATGATGAGTTGATCTAATGCTTGAGGATCGTGTGATAAAGCTTATAGAGGAGTCGTTAGTAGCCCTTGTTTCCACACTTTACACACATTTCACTGTTAGTAACATTGCTGAATAATTGTTGTTTCCGCAATTCCCTTAGTTAAGATTTGACTTAGTCATTTTTCTTCTCTTTGTTTGCTTGTTCTCTTTACATTCAAGTTTATTGTTTACTTGCACTTGTTTATGCTTCCATCCTTTGCACATTCCTTAGTAATTAGGCACATCAAAACCAAATCTACCTCATTTAATCCACCCAATCTCACTTAACAAAACACTTCACTAGTAACTAAGAATAAATCTATTTGGGAAATCAAATGAAAAAATACTTATCACTTGCTAAAAGATCATGTATGCTTGCATGTTCTGAGTGCTCTACCATTGCATATTTCTTTTAAACATTGAGCACGCAACAACCAGCATTACCACATCTTCCGCATCTACGGTGTGGGCGGCGACGCTCTCCGGATGATGGGATTCGCAGCACCCTACGTCGGCCAACGCGTGTCACGATCTTCGGTGGTAGAATCATGATATCCACGTATTTCGGTGATTTTTTCCATTCGGAGAAATGTCCAACGGGACATATAGGTTCGGCATAGGATGCAATGAGCGAGTCAACAGTATAAAAGGCACTGCATAGAGATTGTGGTGGTCTGTTACGCTCCCTAGCTCCCATTATTGCATGGGAACATGGAATCTTCATGTAATCGAACTCCTTGCAACTGCATGTTCGATTGCGGATGTCAACTATACCACCCAACCGACCATCTAGAATATTAAATCTCCACTGATCAATGGGTTGTACTGGGAATCTTCTTCCCATCTCCAAACCCAACGCGAGACGTTCTCGAGCGTAGTCCGATATAGTTGTTGATCTTGTGGACCAATACGAACGCCTGTCATGATACCATTTCTGAAGGAATGATCGTACTGACGAAGCGCATGGCACGCAGCAGAAGCGATTTGGATCAAAGACACTCTAATTTCATCAATTTAAACAAACGGAAACATGCAAAAGCAATGAAAAAGAGAAAATAGAACACATACCCTTGTCGTTCGAATTTCTTCAATTTTCACTGCCAGAAGCTTCTCACGAGCTCAACGAGCCTTCTCACGAAACCTTCATGGACCACCCCCGGTAGTCCCGCTATCCTCGGGCCGAGAAACGAAGTAGTGGGACTCCTTTTACAAGAGAAAAGGAAGAAGAAGCTCACTGAAAAAATAAATCTTTTTTTTACAGAGAGCTGAGGCCGAGGAAGAAGAAGGCTTTCAAACATTGAAATCGAATTTCAATTTGAATACCCAAAAGTCCACTGACTTTTTTTTTTTTTTTTATTTGATCTGATCTTTCAAATATATATACCTTGTATATTTCATGCATGTGTCTTACATCTTGCATGTAAGACACATGTATATATCATATATATATATATATATTAGTATTATTAAAAATAATAATTATTATTTTATTAATTAAACTTTTTAATTAATAAAAAATATATATATATATATAAATTAATATTATTTAATTCAATATCAAATATTAATTAAATAATACAATTAAACCCGGTTTTCCGAAAACCGACTTTTTGCACATGAATCCTATTCATGTTTTAAGACCAAATTCATATTTAAATCATATTTAAATATGTTCATCATTCTTCCACAAACCCGAATTTGAACGATTCAAATTCTTTTCTTTTCTTTTATATTGTTTCACGGCTTTATCCGAGCTAGCCAGGAGAACCGTAAGGACCTACAGATCATGAGCTCCAACGATACGAGATTATCCGGTCAAAACTCTTTCAACCGAACTAACCAACATTCGTTAACCCCCGGAGACTCCACTAAAGTCCAAGGGCTGCACTCTCCCACTTGGACTAAAACGTCAGTGGAGTACATGCTGGTCGAGAGAACTAGAATATCAAATATCTAAAGTTTCTCCCACTGTCCTACTGAGCAGCTCGCAGCCCTAGACTTTTTAGGTGTCTCTCAAACACTTTAGCCGTGAGAGATTTAGTAAACGGATCAGCAATGTTGTGCTCCGAGGTTACCTGTGTGACGATCACATCTCCTCGTTGCAGTATCTCCCTGATGAGATGATACTTCCGCTCATTATGCTTTCCACGCTTATGGCTTCTAGGTTCTTTAGAATTTGCCACTGCACCGCTGTTATCACAATAAAGGGTGATTGGCAAGTTCATATTTGGAAGAATTTCCAAACCTGTCAAGAACTTCCTAAGCCATACAGCTTCCTTCGCTGCTTCTCAAGCTGCGACATACTCAGCTTCCATGGCGGAGTCAGCAATACAACCTTGCTTTATACTCCTCCATACTATTGCTCCTCCGTTAAGAGTGAACACTGATCCTAATGTAGATTTCCTGGAATCTATATCAGTCTGAAAATCAGAGTCAGTGTATCCTGCAAGGATCAAATCCTTCGCGCCATACACAAGCACATAGTCTCTCGTTCTCCTAAGATACTTGAGGACGTGTTTAACGGCTGTCCAGTGATCATATCCTGGATTGGACTGGAACCTACTGACAATTCCTACTGCATAGCAGATGTCGGGTCGTGTACACAACATAGCGTACATGAGACTACCAACTGCAGATGCATAGGGAATTCGTCTCATATCCTCAACCTCTTGAGGTGTCTTAGGAGATTGTTCCTTAGACAAGTGAATTCCATGCCTAAAAGGCAGCGAACCTTTCTTGGAATTCTGCATCGAATATCTTGACAACACCTTGTCAATATAAGATGCTTGAGACAGCGCTAGCACTTTGTTCTTACGATTCCTCACGATCTGAATCCCTAGAACAAACTGAGTCTCTCCCAAATCTTTCATTTGGAATTAGGCCGCTAGCCAATTCTTAACGTCAGTTAGGAACCCTATATCATTCCCAATGAGTAGTATATCATCTACGTATAAGACTAAGAAAGCTACAAAGTATTGACTACTTTCTTGTAAACACAAGGTTCGTCAATATTTTGTTCAAAGCCATAAGATTTGATCGTCGTATCAAACCTTATATTCCAGGATCTAGATGCTTGCTTCAACCCATAAATGGATCGATTAAGCTTGCAAACCTTTTGCTCTTAACCCTGAAGTATGAATCCCTCTGGTTGAGCCATATAGATACTCTCCTCAAGATTACCATTCAGAAAGGCAGTCTTGACATCCATTTGCCAGATTTCATAATCATAAAATGTAGCAATGGATAAGAGTATTCTAATCAACTTTAACATGGCAACAGGAGAAAAGGTTTCTTCATAGTCCACCCCTTCTCTTTGGGAATAACCTTTTGCCACAAGTCGAGCCTTAAAGGTTTGCACCTTACCGGCTTGGTCTCGTTTTCTCTTGTAGATCCACTTGCAACCGATAGGTCTTTCACTATCTGGTTGGTCTACAAGATCCCAGACCGAATTCAAGTACATAGACTCCATTTCGAGATCCATGGCTTTAAGCCACTGGTCCTTGTCTATGTCATTCATTGCCTGTTTAAAGGTCAATGGATCCTCAACGCCATCATCAGGTATGACGACTTGAGTTTCAGACAAGCCGATGTAGCGGTCGGGCTGTCTTACATCCCTCCCACTGCGTCGAGGCTTTCTCAACTCTTGAGAAGAACCAGCCTGATCAACAACCTTTGGTTGATCCGTCTGTAGCTTTCCTGGAAAATTCGGACAAAACAATTTTGCTCGACGGTTGATGATCTATCATGTGGTCTTCCTCTAAGAACGTGGCATTAGTCGATACTAGTACCTTGTCCTCATGAGGATCGTAAAATAGACCACCTTTCGTTTCCTTGGGGTAACCTACAAATAGGCACAATTTTGAACGATATTCCAACTTCTTTGGATTGGGTACTAGCACATGTGTCGGACACCCCCAAATCCTTAAGTGACGTAAACTACCTTTACGCCCTCTCCATAACTCATAAGGTGTTTCAGAAACACTATTAGAGGGAACCATGTTCAAAATATATATTGCAGTCTCTACTGCATATCCCCAAAACGAACTAGGCAAATGAGCATAACTCATCATAGATCGAACCATGTCTAACAGGGTTCTATTTGTCCTCTCGGACACACCATTCTGCTGTGGTGTTCCTGACGCTGAGAGTTGAGATACTATTTTATGCTCTATCATATAGTCCTGGAATCTTAAATCCATATACTCTCCACCTCGATCTGATCGGAGTATTTTTATCGATTTACCTAATGTGTTCTCAACCTCTGCCTTATACTCTTTGAACTTTTCAAGAGCTTCGGACTTATGATGCATTAGATAAAGATAACCGTACCTAGAATAATCATCAATGAAACTGATGAAATATTCATACCCTCCTCATGCTTTAACATTCAAAGGACCGCAGAGATCTGAATGCACGATTTCTAGAGGTTCTTTGGACCTATGACCTTTTTCAGAAAAAGATCGTTTGGTCATTTTTCCCTCAAGACAAGACTCACATGGCGGTAAAGAGTTGTCCTCTAAACGATTTAGCAGACCACTCTTAACAAATCTCCCAATCCTATTGAGATTAATGTGACCTAGTCTTAAGTGCCAAAAATAAGTACTTGGAGAAAGTTTCTGCCTTTTAGTTTCAGTCTCAGCTGTTTTAAACATTTCAGTGTTCAAAATAGCTTTGGCTTTGGTTGGTCTTAACACATACAAGTTGTTTTCAAATTTCGGAGAACAAATACGTACACCTCTTTTGCTAATGAACGCTTCATTATAAACAAAAGATACGTTATACAACTATTCTAACAAACAAGATATAGATACAAGATTCCTTTTGAAGGTAGGAACCAGGAGTACATTTTCTAGTAAAATGAAACTATCTCTATACAACAACTTTACAGCTCCCACTGCTTTAGCTGAGACAACCTCTCCAGTTCCAACTCTGAGAGTTATCTCACCTCGAGAAAGTGGCTGCCAAGAACTAGTTTCCTGAAAAGAAGAACAAACATGGTTAGTAGCTCCTGAATCAAGTATCCAGGTATGACAATCATGTTCTACTAAACATGTTTCGACAACAAATAAATCATATTTACCTTGTCTTTCCTTCTCAGCCTTTTTCTCTGCAAGATACTTTGGGCAATTCCGTTTCCAGTGCCCATCTACACCACAATGGAAACATTTTCCTTTGTCTGTAGATCTAGTCTTGCTCTTACCAGCAGCAGGTGTTTTTCCCTTCCTTTTATCTTTCTTCTTCTTTTGAATACTCTTATTCTTAATAGAAGAAAGTTCAGACCTACTCCCTGAAGACGACCCCTTTTGGAATTTCCTAGAAGTGACAACGTTTGCCTCATTCTCTTTTCCTTTAGAAGTGTGTAGGGACTGATAGGTCTGTAGCTCGCTGAGGAGAGAAGTCAAATTATACTTTAACTTGTTCATTACCATATTGGTTCTGAACTGAAGGAAACTCTTCGGAAGAGATTCCATGATAAAGGTAACTTGACTTGACTCATCAATAGAAGCTCCGTTTACTTCCGCCACATTGAAGTGGACCATCATGTCAAGGACATGCTCCCTAACAGAGGTACCCTCCTTCATGCGAGAGTTGTAAACGTGTTTGAGGGCTTCATGACAGATCGATGAGGACGGTAGTCCAAACATCGTCTGTAATGAAGACATGATTTCTTTAGCAGAAACCATAACCTCGTGCTTCTTAGCTAACACATCAAATATGCTGGCTAAGATATAGACTCGGGCTTTATCATTAGCCCTTGTCCATCTATCATATGTTTCTCGAACAATTCGAGTCATATCCGAGCTAGGAGGGGGAGGACAATCCTCTGATAAGACGAACCTGAGATCATCTAGAACGAGAATCGTATTCAAGTTCGATTTCCAGGTCGCGTAGTTATCGCTCGTTAACTTATCGGAAGCTAGTAAGTGAATGAAAGAGCTAGACATGCTGAAAAGAGAATGAAAAAGTATTAGTGAAAAGGTTTTAACCTAATTTACACACCAATCAAGAATTTAGCAAAGAATAATAATGTACCCAAAACTCATTATTAAACTGCTACGATACTTCAGTGGATCAGAATGATCGCTACCGAGGGGCAGTCAAGCATTCCTTCACTGAATCAAGACATTCTTGACTAAATGCTAATACCAGAATATCTCATATTCCTATAGCATCTTAGTTATCGCTGTTTGGTCAAGATTTACTAACTCCTTAGCAAATCTCGTAAGTGTGACCCTCCATTTTTAGAATTCATAGGGCGGCCCCAACAATGCAACCGAATGGAAATGTCAAAGTTGGGAATGGCTCTATGTTTCTTTATCCATAAATGGTGATTGAGATGTTCTGATTCCTATGAAACGACCCTCCGAATGGATCGGTACCTCTTGTGGGCACCTAGCAGGCGGAACATAGGAATCTCACGGTTCAATCCAATGGAGGAGACCGCAGGATGTATTGACATACTTCCTTCTCCCACTTACTATAAATACTTTCTCCATTCAGCTTGCTCTTGAATTATGCAAATACCATCCGAATGGGGATGCCCTATTGACATCACGAGGCCGAGCATAATTCTCACGGTGTGAACTTGACAGAGAACGTAGGAGGAGAGGGATATATCATATATACCTTCTCAACACCTCTACTAAGTATTTAAAGACGGAATGGGTAAATTACTCAGGCATTATCCGGCTAAGACAATAAGACCTAAGTCTAGGTAAAACAAACTTTTACCTATGATGTCTAGGTGATAAACACTTTATTACCTCACACCACTCACGCATGCTCATAAAGTCGGGTTAACTTTACTCAAGTACCGGATGGTCCCCAGGTAGGAGGTGTTCCGTAAACCGTCAACTTAAATACCTCCAACCTCGAACAGAATGTCCCCGGGTGAGTTTCTTGTAACCTTAGCATTTACAAGATATCGACCTATTCATCTAATGAAACGGAACGATACATTCAACCCTAAGTGAGCATGCCTTTGTCTTTGTTATAGATTTTAAAAGTCTATGCCAATTTTACAACGCTTTGCGAAACTAAGACTTACTACAACAAACTTCTACATGCTTCTCAAACATGCATCACTAAGGCATGACAAGTTGAATATTTAACTTCATAATCAATAGAACACTTATATCGATTATGCTCTTAAACATTCAACTCTTAATTCATAATCAATATAACACTTATATGAATACTCTGGATTAAGCATGCATCCTATACATTATAACACTTATAACAAACAAAATGCATCTAATGTTGGATGTTTAATTTCATAATTAATATAACACTTATATCAATTCTTCTATTAAGCAAACAACATCTAATTCATGAATTAATATAACTCTTATATTAATACTCATGAATAAACATGCATCCTATACATTATAACACTTATAACATACCATGTGCATAAAACAAAGGCAACCTATGTTGTTCATTCAATTTCATAATTAATATAACACTTATATCAATTATTCTATTGAACTAACAACAACTAATTCATGAATTAATATAACTTTTATATCAAAACTCATGAATTGCCAAATATGCATACGATATATTATAACACTTATAACATATTTTCAATGCATGGAGCATGCTTCCTACGGTGGGATTTTAAATCTATATGGCATACTATATGCACATACAAAAATGGGAATTTAATTAAAACATACATTCGCAATGCATAAATAATTAAACACATTAAAGTGAACCGGTTTTGGCATCTAGCAAGCAACAACTAATTTATTACAAGCTTGATACAACAAACTAAGCCTTGAACGGCCTAATCGAACTCTTCGAACCGCCTTCGACTAGCTCGCTCTCCGAACACTTCGGCCAGTTTCTCTTGAGCTTCGCTTCAAATTTCCCTGAACGAGTTTGAACTACCACCGAACATTTTGGCCAGTTCAAAACTTAAGCTTCTTTCATAAAGAAACCTATATGGACTCTAATGACTCTAAAAGAACACAGACTCTTCAACACACATTAATACCCATACATTCACGGGCAATTACAAATAATGAAGCTCCAAAAAAAAAACTAAAAAACGATGCCAAAACCGGAAAAACACTTTAGACGCCCATCAGAAACAATTTCTAAAATAAAACCCACCATAACTTAAATTGATGGAAATTGAGTGGCCAAAAACGCTCTGATACCAATTGACGGAGCGCATGGCACGCAGCGGAAGCGATTTGGATCAAAGACCCTCTAATTTCATCGATTTAAACAAACGGAAACATGCAAAAGCAATGAAAAAGAGAAAATAGAACACATACCCTTGTCGTTCGAATTTCTTCAATTTTCACCGCAAGAAGCTCCTCACGAGCTCAACGAGCCTTCTCACGAAACCTTCGTGGACCACCCCCGGTAGTCCCGCTATCCTCGGGCCGAGAAACGGAGTAGTGGGACTCCTTTTACAAGAGAAAAGGAAGAAGAAGCTCACTGAAAAAATAAATCTTTTTTTTACAGAGAGCTGAGGCCGAGGAAGAAGAAGGGTTTCAAAAATTGAAATCGAATTTCAATTTGAATACCCAAAAGTCCACTGACTTTTTTTTTTTTTATTATTTGATCTGATCTTTCAAATATATATACCTTGTATATTTCATACATGTGTCTTACATCTTGCATGTAAGACACAGGTATATATCATATATATATATATATATATATATATATATATATATATATATATATATATATATTTATATATTATTATTATAAAAAATAATAATAATTATTTTATTAATTAAACTTTTTAATTAATAAAAAAAATATATATATATAAATTAATATTATTTAATTCAATATCAAATATTAATTAAATAATACAATTAAACCCGGTTTTCCGAAAACCGACTTTTTGCACATGAATCCTATTCATGTTTTAAGACCAAATTCATATTTAAATCATATTTAAATATGTCCATCATTCTTCCACAAACCCGAATTTGAACGATTCAAATTCTTTTCTTTTCTTTTATATTGTTTCACGGCTTTATCTGAGCTAGCCAGGAGAACCGTAAGGACCTACAGATCATGAGCTCCAACGATACGAGATTATCCGGTCAAAACTCTTTCAACCGAACTAACCAACATTCGTTAACCCCCGGAGACTCCACTAAAGTCCAAGGGCTGCACTCTCCTCACTGTAGATATATTGTGTCCTCTTGATATAACTATCATCAGTAAGTCGATCCTTCACAGGTCGTTCGTAATCACAACGGGTCATTTATACCGTTTAACCCTTGTATTATATATTGTTCCTTAAGTACCACTGACACCTCTAATGAACAATTGATTTATGGTCCAACCATCAAATCAGATTCCTCCATGATCAGGAGAGGATGGGCCCATTGTTCAAGACCTGGAGTCAGCACTTAAGGGAACAACCTCTCTACTATCCCTTAAAGCGGGTAGGAGTGAATTCCATCTCGCACAACTATGTCCCCAGCCACTTATTCGATCTTATCCCCAAGATGGTAGGCTTATTGAGTCGGCGATCTGGCCACTCTCACCCGTACAAGTCAAAGGATAAGGTCGAATAAACAGGAGTTCATAGTGAGCTCAGGATTGAGATCGAGTTACCTAAGTCATCATATGAAGAAAAAAAACGGTCTTTACAGTAAACGGTGTTATAAAGAAAGAGCGACTTTATTTCTTGGTTCGGTCTTGTGCAAACTCATTGCACAGGACGCCCTCACTCACATGTCTCTACATGAAACGATTCGAATCACATCGTTTTGTACTATACAAAGTGAGCCGCGTCCAATAGTGTCCCCAGGATAAGGTACCCAGCCTTATCCCTATACTATAGACCATTTTGGTTGTCTACTTGAACTTGATCCATATTCATGTCACACATGAAGTTCAAGTACTCACACTATCGCCATGGGTGTTAGTTATTGGTATAGGTTAATACAAACACAATTCACTAAATTCAAAAACAACTTTATTGAAATAGAATATATATACATTCAAACAGTTTACAAACTACTAGTTTTAGGACATAAAACCCAACACGTACAAATTCAAGAAGATCAGTTATTGGTAGCATCCTTGCTTCGCGTGTCAGTGCATTCAAGCACTCTGCACTGTTGCTTGTCATATTATCAAAACGATTTGTAAGTTGCCGACATCTTGCCCACCGCTCAATTCCGGCTTCCTCTAGATATGCGGCAACTGCACCATCGCGGATATGATGTAACTGATCCCAGTACATCTGAAATTCTGACTCACAGAATGCTCTTGATGCCTTTTTAAACAACTCGACAACTGTAACATCCTTGAAATGCGTTTGGAGATTCCCCTTCAGGTGGTACGTGCAAAGTGCATGGAATGCATTCGGAAATACATGCTCAACTGCTTTCCCTATAGTTATGTGACGATCAGACACAATCACAAGATTAGGATCTACTTGAATACAACTCTTCAAATGGTTCATGAACCATGTCCAAGCCCGTTCAGTCTCTTTGTCAACCACTGCAAACGCAATTGGGTAACACTGATTGTTACCATCCATTGCTAAAGCCAGCAACATGACACCCTTGTACTTTTCTTTCAAATGTGCACCGTCTACAATAACAACAGGCCGCACGCAGTTTAGAAAACCTCTTATGCATGGTCCTAACGCCATGAACACGTACTTAAAGTGAATAGAATCTTCGAGTTCCAATTCAAAAACGGTTCCCGGGTTTTCTATTTCCAGTGCTTCCCCGTACGCATGCAATCTTCTGTACGACTCTTCTGAAGACCCTTTCACAAGATTTTGTGCAATCTCCTTCGCCATCCACGCCTTATCATAGCTTATATTTACACCAAAATCTTTTTGAATATCCTCAATTATATTTTTGGGTGTGTAGACACGCCCAATTTCTTCAAACTTTCCCCTTATCAATTGGCCGACAACCTTCGCGCTTGCTTGTCTATGGTCGTGATTCAAGAAGTCGATCGAGCATGTGTGCGTATTTACATACTTAGATACTTGAAACAAATCACACCCATGTACCTTCATTGCACGCAGTCTCCAAATACAGTCATCCGCAAAACATCTTACATTATACAAGGTCTTACATGACTTTTTAACTCTAAATTCAAAATTTTGGTTCATGGCGTACACAGATAACCTTGTTATTAAATCGACTTTTGAAAAAAATATTTGTCCTGTGTGTAAATCCCACGCGGACGCAGCCTCATTAAGTAGAACTATACCACAAGTTCTTCTATTTCCCTCGACTAAAGATGACGTTTGCTCTTGAGGGTTTACAAGAGTAGGAGTATTAATTGTTTCCTCAGCACGAGCCACCTCTTCATCAGGTGATAAGTCGCAGTCATCATCATAATCTGCGGTATCATCTTCGGTCTCATCCAACGGATCAAATAACTCGTCTTCTTCATCTGTCGTATTTTCATCAGCAATAACATTTTGATACATGTAATCCTCTCCTACCTCTATATCAACCAAATCTTCATTTAACGATGGCTCGTTATGTGCACTAACTTCACTGGTACTACCAACTTGCCGATTATTGACATCCATCTGAGCATGCCCCCCTTCATTTTGAAGATGGTACTCATGGACCTTGTTACTTCTCTCCCAAGGCTCCACATTCGTAGCATCCTCAAATGCATCCACAACATTTTGATTTACATTATAAAATAAATCAGGGTGCTTCGGTTCAGTTGATATGAATATTTGAAAAGACTCAACATGTTTTTGTTGAACAAAAAAACGCACATCATAATCATTCTTAATAAAGAAAGGAGGTGATGCCAATGCCATTGAATATTTAACCCTCATTATAATTGTAAAATCGGACTCACTTATGTTAGTAACCTGATAAATTAGGCGTATGAATTCATCATAGGTCAATGTCGTCGGGACGTAAATTCCTTGGAGTGTTCCACCATCGTAGAAATTTTGTACATCGTCCCAAACACCATTGTATCGGATGAACAATGACTTCGTCTCCATCTTCAAACCTGTGATTATAAATTTCAATTCAGTTATAAAAATAAATATTCAAAATGAAGGATATAACCCAGTACAACTTACGTGAATGTAGTGAATGATAATGTTTCAACGACTGTATACCAAAGCTCTTCCACATTGACCATAATGTTTCTTTCTTCTTGGTGATCTACAATAATTAGCCCTTACTTAAGGGGTCAAATGATTTATTATTATCGTGAATTGATTTGAAAGGTTGGTGAGGTAGAACAATTATTATTTGATATGAATTAATTTGAAAAGTTGGTGAGGTAGAACAATTATTATCGTGAACTGACTCATGTTGTATCAAACACTTTCGCTAACCCTTTCAAAGTTCTCGCTAACAAGAAATCCTTACTTACCAACCACCAACTTGTTGGGTTTTATGTCCTAACACTCGTGGTTTGTAAACTTTGTAAATGTAATATGTCTATTAACGCAATAAAGAGTTATTGAGGTTTATTCAGTAAAGGTGTTTATTGAATATAGTGAAACGTGTTTGCATTAACCTGTACCAATAACAACACCCTTGGCTGAATATGAGTACTTGAGCTTCATGTATGACATGATTATGGGTCAAGCTCAAGTAGTCGTTCAAAACGGTCTATAGTATACGGATAAGGCCGAGTACCTTATTCTAGTAACACTATTGGATGCGGCTCGCTTTGTATTGTACAAAATGATGTGATCCGAATCGTTTCACATGGAGATGTGCGAGCGGGGGCGTCCTATGCAAAGAGTTTGCATTAGACAGAACCACGATAAAGTCGTTTTCTCTTTATAACACCGTTTATTGGTGAGACCGACTTTATCATTTTTTATGACCTAAGGTAACTCGTTCTTAATCCTGAGCTTACTATGAACTCCTGCTTATTCGAGAGTATCCTTAGACTTGTATGGGTGAGAGTGGCAGGTCGCCCGCTCAATAAGCCTACCAACTTGGGGATAATCTCGAATAGGTAGCTGGGGACATAGTCTAGCAAGATGAAATTCACTCCTACCCTCTTTAGGGTTTAGTAGATAGGTGTTCCCTTAATAGCTGACTCCGGGGCTTGAACATGAGGCCTCATCCTCTTCTGTGTGAAGAGGATTCTGATCTGATGATTGGATCACAGATCAAATGTTCATTAGAGGCGTCAGTGGTACTTAAGGAACAAGAGGTATCACAGAGGTTAAACGGTTTAAAAGACCTAGCTGTGATAACGAACACCTGTGAAGGATCGACTTACCCATGACGGTTATATCAGAGGACATAATATATCTACAGTGAGGAGAGTGCAACCCTCGGACTATAGTGGAGTCTCCGGGGGTTAACGAATGTTGGTTAGTTCGGTTGAAAGAGTTTTGACCGGATAATCTCGTATCGTTGGAGCTCATGATCTGTAGGTCCTTTAGGTTCTCCTGGCTAGCTCGGATAACGTCGTGCAACAGTATAAGAGAAATTAAAAAGAAAAAGAATTTGAATTGTTCAAATTCGGTTTGAGGAAGGATGATGAACATATTTATATATGATTTAAATATGGGATTGATCTAAAACATGAATAGGATTCATGTGCAAAATGTCGGTTTTCGGAAAACCGGGTTTAGCCATATTATTTAATTAATATTTGATATTGAATTAAATAATGTTTATTAATTAAAAAGTTTAATTAATAAATATATATATATATATATATATATATATATTTTTATTAAAAAGTTTAATAAATAATATATATATATATATATATATATATATAAAAGTGTATTACATGCATTTTGCATGTAAGACACTTGGTTTTATATATATAATATATATATTGTTTTTTTGGCTAAACTAAAAGATAAGAGGTGCTAGTGATGTTTTGGGTCTTCAATTTTGGGGAATGTAAGAATTGGATTTCATGAGTTTTTTCATTCAGCCATTTTTTAAGTTTCTTAAAAAAAAAAGCTACTGCCATCTCTTTTTCTCCTTCTTCTTCATCTCATTTCTTTTCTTTTTCTCTTCTTTTCGGAGTCCCACCACTCCGTTGCGCGGTGCCAAGGATAGCGGGACTTCCTCGGGTGGTCCTCGTGGCGTTCGTGAGAAGAGGCCGGAAGAATTCGTGACGAGGAACGACCGGCGGACTTGAAGAAATTGGAGGTACAAGGGTATGTATTTCTAATTTCTTTATTTCCGTCGTTTGAGCATGTTTTCTATTTATTAAATTGATGAAATTAGAGTATCATCGGTCCGAAATCGCTTTCCGCTGCGCATGTCGCTCCATCACAACTAACCCTTTCAACGCTCTCGCTAACCTTTTCAACGCTCTCGCTAACCCGTACCTTTTGATCAATGTCATTTCGAGGACGAATGATGAGTTTTGAACATTAATGGAATCGATCAAAATAGGATGTCGTGCGAGATGGACTCTTAAATTTTATTTCATAACTAAGGGTTTTGGGTTTCAAGAAAAAGCAATGATGAGTATTCAAAATTAATGGAATCACTCTAGCTACATGTTGGTGGTTGCCGGGGGAATGACCTCTTAAATTTGATGGGATTTGATAAGTAAGAGTTTCGGGTTTGAAGGGAGAGAATGATGACTATTCACAATTAATGGAACCGCTCTAGTTACATGTTGGTGGTTGGAGTGCGAGAGGGGTCCTTAAAGTTGATTTCATAAGTAAGGTTTAGGGTTTAAGGGAGGAGCAATGATGGGTGTTCATAACTAATTGGATCGCTCGAGCTACATGTTAACAAACCCTCTCGCTAACCATTTCATTGTAAAGCTTTTGGCGAAAAACGGTTTGTAATTATTCACTCTCACTCTCGCTCTCGCTAACCTGTACCTTTCCATCAATGTCTTTTCGAAGGTTTTTTGGTGGTTGGCATGGGAAGCTAGTTCTAGACTTTGATTTCATAAATGAAGGTTTGGGGTTTCAAGGAGGAGCAATCATGAATTTTCTAATTTCATTGGATATGGCTCGCTAACCAGTGTACACGTAGCCTTTCATCAATGTCATTTCGAAGTTTGTTTGGTGGTTGGCGTGCGAAGTTGGTTCTTTGAAGTCTATTAAATGAACATGAAGAGTCCATAATTCACATTCACCTTTCGAACGAACGCACTCTTGACTTCACGTATACCACTACTTTTTTCACTTTCATCCATTTCTAATGTCTTCCGACGATTCACTAATCGAAATCGACTACAACCAATTCGCCCCACACCAGCATGCTCCTAACTACGACTCCAGTGGGTCATCTTACGAACGAACGACGACCTCCGAGGAGTCTGAGGAAGAAGAAGAAGGACCATATTATAACACGACGCCGCCTTCATCAGATTCCTCTCATTCACCGCCGAACCATCATCTCCGTTCACCAACTCGGCAGGAGACAATTCCTACCGATGAACCGCAAAGGTCGAGCCCTAGCGTCAACCAACGACCTCCAAACTCCCCACCTTCACTGCTTTCAAGTGCTAAGGACATTAAACCGAATGGGCCTCCCGAACCAGCTAAGGAAGGACCAAGCAGAACTGAGCAGAGGGGGAAGAAGAGGAAGGACAGATCGTCACCGTTGGTGATTATTGACGATACGGAATCGGACAGCTAGATCATTTTATAATTTTCACTGTTTTATTGTAATTTTATTTTACTATGCTTATCTTCAGTGAAATGGTTATAAATCAATTTCTCAAAATCGTCTGCATTTTTCTGTATCATTTATCTCGTTCATGTGCGGGTTGTTTTAGGGTTTAGGGTTGTGGGTTTGGGGTTTTTAGGGTTTAGGGTTAACGAGAGCCTTCATGTGCGGGTTAACGAGAGCCGCTTCAAATGGTCGTTTACTTCCTCTCGTTCATGTGTGGGTTATCATGTGCGGGTCAACGAGAACGAGAGGAAGTAAACTGTCCTACCAGCGGGTCAACGAGAGCCGTTTCATATTCCCTACAGTTTGCTATTTTATTTCTTATAATATTTATTCCTCTCGTTGCCTTGAGGGTTTGCTCTCGCTGGGTCAACAAAAAAAAGTTAAAAAGTTATGAGGAGGGCAATTTTGTAAGTTCACCGTACGCCATAATTCTCAGGAAGATCAACTGACGTATGCAAAAGGTCCTTCTTTCAAATGTTTTTATTGGCAGGTCATTCTCTCGAGCGGGCCATAAGTGAGGGTCATCTGGCCAAATATCCCTTAAAATCTCTATTCCCTTTGGGCTTTAGTTCGATCCACCACCGTGTTTTTTGTTTACTTTTGTTTTGTTCACATTTTAATTTTACAAATTTATTTTTATATATTATTTAATTAGGATTTAGTTAATTCTGCGCTTTTGTTCTCATTTTAGTTTTATGTATTATTTAATTAGGATTTAGTTAATTCCATTTATGTATTATTTAATTAGGATTTAGTTAATTTCATTTTGAATTTCATTATTTAGTTACCTATTTAAATGAATAATTCTATAATATTTTATTTATTTGAACCTTAAATATTTTATCTAATAGATATGATTTTTTTAAAAATGTCGAATAAGTTGAGGACCTATAAGACACAAAATAAAAATTTATGTTTAATAAAACAGTTAATTTTTTAAAATTTAGAATATGTTTCTATTGGATAAAAAATTATAAATTTATGGATTTGTTAGATACAAAATTGAAAGTTTAGAGATCTATTACATATGTTTTAATGTTTATGCACCATATATACACAAATAAGAAATTTAAGACTAAACTTATAATTTAATCTTATTTGAATTATGCCCCCTCTGACATAAAATCCTGGATCCGCTCCTGTGTACGAGGCCGCCGAGATAGTGAACGACGACGACAACCATGGATGATTGATGGAAGGAGGGAGAAAGGATTGGAAGAAGCGAAAAAGAAATAATATATATATATATATATATTACTAAACTCAAACTTCAACAGTTAAAATGTCGAGTTTGAAAGCGACCTGAATGTTACTAAACCTAAACCTTAGAGACGGATAATTTTTCCTTTAATATATTAGACAATTTTAGGTGACGTTTATCATCTTAAAATCACGAAAATAAAATAAGTGGATAAGTATATTGGTGTAATATCAAAATAATATTAAAATGTCAAACCGAGCATTGCTCAATTGGCATAAGGTTATGCCCGTGACTAAAAGGTCATGAGTTCATTCCTCGCATTAATTAAATAATCGTTGCACAAAAAAAAAATATTAAAATATAATTATCTAGAAAAAAATTAGTTAAATAAAATTATAATATATTATTTTGAACATATTTTTATACTAAAAAAAAATATTAATAATACCTTTCATTTTCTTAAAGAATGTATTAATAATATTAATGATAATTTTTCTTGAAAAAAAATATTAATGACAATTTGATTCCAATTTCAATAAACGAATAAAAAAATATATAAACATTTGAAAATAATTTTATAATTATTTTTAATTTGTTGACCATTTAAACAAAATTGAGAGAGGAAATAAATGTAAAATTTTGAAATAAGATTTTTTTTATTTTTTTTTATTGAATGTAAAAACGTTTTAAAAACTTAAAAACAAAAAATTTAATTGATTAAAAACTCATATTTTAATATTGCGTTATTAAAATGAAAAACAAGAATGAAATGCGTTATTAAAATGGACTGCTTTTCAATTCAACTTTTCTTAAAATCTACCGGTAGTACTTATCATCCCCCAACTCTATGTTCTTGACACCTAATTCTCCATCAATCACTCAATCATAATTTATTGCTTTTTTAAAGAAAAAAAAATAAATTAGAAGTCATTAAACGACATTAAAGCCAACACAACAACCACCTATACTGTCCTTTAAAACAACCAACAATAACTACTTAGTAAAAGAGTTTTTCCATACCACTGCCTTTGAATGAATGACACGTGCCGAAATGATTTAAAAAAAATAATATATTTAATAGAGTGGGTCCCACTCAAACCCCATTTCGCCACGTGTCATCCATTCAACGGCAGTGGTATGGAAAAACTCCATACCACGGATGTACTAAAATTCTCCCCAAATAGACAGAGGAGGAACATCCAGCATTCCCTAACTTTAAAGCAGTTGATCGAGCAAGAACATGAGCAACATTGTTGTTGGTTCTTGCACAAAACTCAAATTTAACCACACCAATCAAAGGGGCTAACTCCCAAATTCTTTCAACCATGTTTTTTGTTTCAGACAGATCAACATCATCCTTGTTAAGAGTCTGAAGGAGTTCGAGTGAGTCTGATTCAACCACGATCGATAGAGACGGATTAACATAACAATATGCATTATTGAAATATTATGCTTATTTTAATTTTTATATTTAAACTATAATTAGTTTAATATTAATTTATCAAACACTTTAACTTATTTTTTTCATTTCTAAAAGTTAAACTTATCCAACACTAAATTATTTCTTACCACAACAATTTTGTTTTTATAAAGCAAGACTGACAACAATTATCTTAAAAAATTAACATTACATCAAATTCGAACAAGAATATAGAAAGTAGTCACAAACAAATAAATAAATATATATATATATATATATATATATATTTTTGTACAACATGTGTGATGGAGATTTGAAACTATGATCTCTTGGTCACTAATTCATATATATTGGCGTATGGTAATGTTAGAAAAAAAAAATAATAAAAAAGTCACAAACTATAAGAATATAGTAATAAAAAAAAGTTATTATTATTATTTAAATGAAAACACACCCATCGAGCTTCAAGGCTTTTATTACACGAGGATAACCATTATTTACTTTAAAACAAACGACTTAGAAAGGTAGTAATAGAGGTAATCAAGCCACAAACATTAGTTCAACACACCATAATAAGCCATATCATTACAAGAGATTCATGAAGCTCTAATTGCAACCTAAAACATAATTATATAAGGTGAGATTCAATGTCTTTGGTGACACCAATCATGAGGTCAAGGTATTTATAAGGATAAGGAGAACCATCATCGAGTTTCTCATATTCCACCGTCAGAATTACCAAGCTACGCTCCGGACCCTTTGGCACAACTTGACATATTGGCTTGAAGCTTTTGTAATGGTTGAATACATCTCCTTCCAATCCGTTAAGGACTATCGTCAATTTCTCATCGTCAAATTCAACTTGCTCTTTCAAAACTTCATCTTTGCCATCTTAACAAATCACATCCAAAACAAAAAATGAGTGTTTGAGACGCTGAATGAGTTATTAAAGAGATCCTCGACCAAAACATGTAAAAAGGAAAAGAATAAAAATAAGAATGGTCGTGTTTTTTTATACATACCCACGGTGTAATACCAAGTTTTGATAGAGCCATGATCATGGTTGTCCCATTCGTTGTCGTGAATTTCAATTTGTTGAATGAATTTTGGAGAAATATTGGGAACATGAAAACATTGATGTTTGAAGATTTTGTAGAATTTCTCTGCAGGTGCATTTATTTCTAATTCGCTCACTAACTTTCCAACAAGAGACATGATTTCAACACTCCCACACAATAATTCTCAATCACTTCCCCATTTTATACATAGCCTTTGTTGATGAGTTGTATTATTCAATTTTATAAATTATATTAGTAAATTTAATTTCTTTTTAATTATTATTAGGATGTGAATGAGAAATTTAATTTCTTTTTAATTATTATTAGGATGTGAATGAGAAATTCATCCTCCGCGTACGACGTTATAGACACACTAGAGACAAGACAAACGCATTTTTACCAAAAACAAAAACAAAAATCAACCTACGATCTAGATGGAACGAAATGACTATGGGCATGTTTGAGAGTGATTTTGGAACGACCAAAATCACTTTTTCATGTCCAAAATCACTTCTATTATAAAATTGTTATATTTGACAATGACATTTAAGTGATTTTGGAACAATCAAAAATCACTTTTAGTGATTCTCGGTCAATCACTTAAGAGGTGATTTTCAAATGATTTTTAGTGAGTGATTGTGAGAAATTAAGTTTTTAAAATTGTTTTTATTTTAAATTAAAAAAAAATCTCTCTGTTGAATATATATATATCTAGTACATTACAAAAAAATTAAAATTATCTTGGTTCAATGGTTGAAGGAGGGTCAGTTTTTTGCCCCCCAAACTTGACATCCTGATTCGATTCCTTCATGTGCAACATTTTTTTTTTCTTTTCAATTTTGATATATACATATGTTATATATTATTTTAATATATATATAAATACATTTAAATATGTAATAACTTTTTTTCTAAAATTAAATAATAAAAAAGAATTCCATATATATTTCAATTTTTCATTCTTCATTTTATATATTTAGGTAATTAATTCTTATGGTTTAGTATAATTTTGTAAATTAATATAAATATTATATATATCAATATTTTTAAAATTTTATTTACATGATGTTAAACTACAACTTACGGGAGAGAGAGAAAAAAAGAAAAAAAAATTATTTAGTTATATATATAATTTTTTAGGGCTGGTTGCACAAATAGCAATCAGGCCCAAACTAATTGCAAAATTAGCAAACTTTAAAATGTTTTGCAAATATAGCAAAAAAACCCGTTTCTATCACTGATAGACTTTATTATATCACTGATAGACTTCTATCAGTGATAGACTATTATCTCTGATAGACTATTATCACTGACAAAAATCTATAAAAAGTTGAGGTGATCAGCGATAGACTTCTATCAGTCATAAGATATCAGCGATAGAAATTGTTATATCCGCAAAATTTTTAAAAACATGCTATATTTGCAAACAATAAGTTTTAAATTGTCATTTACTACAATTTCTCAATTTTTTATCCTATATAATTACTTAGTAAATAATTAAATAATTATTTAGTTAAATAATTTTTCAAATATAATTTTATATTTAAGAATTTAGTAATTTTAAAATCAAGTAAACCAAACATTAATAATTTAAAATCACTTCTAATCATATAAAAATCACTTCAATCCAAACATTAAAAAGAATTATATGAAAATTAATTTTATAAAATCAATTATAATTAAATCAATTGTAATTAAATTACTTCTTCTAAAATCAATGATTTTAACTCATGAATCATTCCCAAACATGTCCTATAAATTTATAGATTCCACTATTATGTCCTATAAATTTATAGATTCCACTATTATAAGGTGGGATTTACAGACTTCTAGTTGCAGGTATCACCTTCTCTATTACTTTTTTTATTATTATTTAAATTAGGATACCAAATTAAAAAGGGAACAACAACTGAATAATATTATATTATTTGAAAAAGACAAAAATAGTTTCTATATTAAGAAAAGTTTAGACAATTCATATTCATAATCCACAAGTTTTTTTCATCTATCTGTATTGTTTTACCGGCATCAAAAACTATTTTCAGAGAAAATCAACTAAAAATAAAAAGTATAAACAAGTGTAAATCTCAACTCGAATAAATCATTTGTTAAATAAAAAATTGTCCTATATATCCAAAATCTAGGGTAATGAAGGACTTACCCAAATTGTCCTTTTTTTTAAAAAAAAAAAAAAAAAAAACTTATTATGGTAAATTTAGAATTATTCTGAAACATTTACAACCACAGATATTGAAGGGTTGGTTGTTTACTCACGCAAATAGGCAAATAGGGTTAACATTTATGTTTTTTTGTTTCTTGTTTTTCTCCCACACAATAATCCATAGTTTTACAATCCCAACCTCAAAATTAAGCACTAAACTTGTTTAGCCTTCCAGGGAGGATGAATTTCTCCAAAACTCCATGGAAGAACTTAGTTACTTACCAGAGAGGTGAAGAAAAGGGCCAAAAATGGCAAAAAAGCGGCAATCCCGAAGAGAATCTGTTGGAGAAGACAACCTAAAAATCGGACATTTTCTTTTTATAACTGTTGTAGCGTTGAGATGCTACAGACGCAAATATTCAGCGCGCGCCTCTTCGGAGCGTCGAGACGCTTCGAGGCAGCGTCGAGTCAGCGTCTCGACGCTTGCTCTCAGGTTTTGACCAATTTAATTGCCTTTGGTTGCTCCCTTTAGGCAAAAAATTCTTTCTTCAAGTCCCTCTTTTCCCGAAGTGATCCCGGGGCGTCTAAAACGTTCGTCTTAGCATCGGAACACGCCTTTAGACTCCAAAAGCTCCTGACCATGAATTCACCTACAACAAGGCATTTTAATGAATAATTAACATGGTTCTAGCTGGTATTAAGGACATAATAATAGCTCTATTTTAGAGCTATCAATACTGTATGTAGATGATATGCTCATAGCTGCAAAGTCCAAGTCTGAGATTCATAACTTGAAATGTCTTTTCAGTGTTGTGTTTGAAATGAAGGATTCGGGTGATGCATGAATTTTTTTTTTTAGTATGGAGATTTATAGGAAAATAGATCAGAAGAAGTTTTTCTTGTGTTAGAAATGCTACATATAGAAGATATTGTCTAGGTTTGGCATGTAATCAACTAAGCCTATAGATACTCCCAGTACTACAAATGTTTGTTTGTCCTCTGTGTTTGCACCTCAACGCTAGTGTAGTAGAAGGCTTGATGTATGTTATGGTTTGCACTAGACCTAATCTCATATTTTTAGGGTTTTCAGCATTCATGGGGCAACCTGTAAAGGAACATTGGCAAATTGTGAAGAAGATTTTCCGCTACCTTATAGGTACATCTGATGTTTGTTTGGTTTATGAAAATGATACAGAGTGTTTAGTGACTAGTTATTATGTAATTCTACCTATGCTGAAGATGTTGGCAGTCAGAGGTATATGACTAGCTATGTATGTACCCTCAGTGTTTTTGTTGTTAGTTTGAACGCAACTTTGCAGCCTAGAGTTACTTTGTCTACTGCTAAAGCAGAGTATATGACATTGACATAAGTTGCTAAAGAGGGAATACGGTTGGAAGGGCTAGTTGGTGATCTTGGCTTACATCATGATCAGATAATTTTGATAGTTTGAGTGCAATATGCATAACCAAGGATCAAATCTATCATGAGAGAACTAAACACATAGATGTAAAATATCATTTCCTGAGAAGTGATAAGAAGGTTAAGGTGATGAAAGTAGGTACTACTGATATGTTCACCAAGTCAGTTTCAATATTGTTTGGCGGACTTGCTAAATGTTTTAAAATGTTGATGACTCGTATGGGGCATTTTGAGGCAGAAGGAGAGTTTGGGTACATCTTGTAGATTTTTGTGTTGCATTTGGTACATCTGTTATCTATGAGAGACTTCAAGTCAAGGTGAAGATTTGTTGGAATGTCATGAATCTGTTATGCCCGGTACGAATGACTCAGTACGGGGGTCTATGCATTTGGGCCTTTATCATTATGTATATTTTGTTTTGAGATATGTCTTAGCTCATTTTGTATTACTTCAATGTCATATATAAATCTTATAATGACTTCTGCCTCCATAATCTGTAATTTGTAATCTCTTCCCAAAACGTAATACAATTGTTCTCTCATTTTTGTTCATGGATGTAGCTAGGTCACCGATAGTGAACTACGTAATCTTGTGGGTTGATTATCGCTTTATTCTTTGTTGGTCAAATTTTGTCATAACATATATTATAATTGAATTTGATTTTTTTTATTTCAACCGAGTGAAAATTCTAATCTCAAACATTTTTATCGATATATATATATATATATATATATATTAATTAATTAATTGATTAGTTCAGTTTTGATTAGACCGAGGATAGAAAAAAAAATAAGAATATTGGACTATTTAAATCATATTCGGTAGACATTTGAAACAATCTTATTAAATAATATTTAAAATTTATATAAAAATATTTTAATTAATAAGGCAATAACTCAGGCCAATAATTGCATTATTTTATAATTTAGATTGTTCTCTTAGTTGACAAAAATAAATTAAATTGCATCCACCACCAGAAAGAGTTATTGCATGATGCATCCATATTAAAAAAATATATCAATTTTAGCTAACTGAAACATAATATTTGCATGAGTCATTTATGTGTGTGTTTTTTCTTTCTTCTCAAAAATAAATATGAGAGAAGATTTGAATCTCTTATCCGTTAAGTTACAAGTTAATTTATTTGTAATTTTAATATGTTGATTTATCTTTATTGTTTGATAAAATCATGTATTTGTTGGATAATGAATTATCATGAATATATAAGTGAGTGACAACTATCTCAAATAATATAAAGCATTTTGGATAAAATAAAAAAGTAAACCGAAAGTAGACAATATTATATTATTGTAGAGATATATGAAGTCCATTGCTCTTAACAAATGATATTAAAGTCATGCACCTAATTTAATCGTGTCGGTAACAAAATATTGATGAGTCTTCATTATGCATGGTTTAAAAAAAGGCCTTCAATATGGTTTTAAAAAACAGCTCGGTATGAATTATTTACAGGAAATTATTATTTATTTATGGTTTAAAGTTTATTGCTCACATATGATTAAAATATGTTTCCTCAAAAATAAATAAATAAATAAATAATTAATGACGAACTTGTAAATAAAATGATACAATATTCTACAGATTTATATGTCATTGTGATCCTTACGAACATGAAAATAAGTACAACAAATATATATAGGAAAATTGTAACGGATGTCAATTTAGAATGAAATAATTAAAAAAAATAGCATTTTTTGAAAAATATTTGCGGATATGACAATTTCTATCACTAATAGTATGGTCTACCGCTGATAATAGAATTTGGTTCAGTGATAGAAGTCTATCAGTAATAGTCATAAAATCTACAAGTAATAGTAAAAAATTTATCAGTGATAGCCACTTATCCTGATTGTTGTTTGTTCAACCAGTCATATATATCTATATATATATATATATTTAAATTTAATAATATAATTAGGAGGTGTATAAAAAGAGGAAGGGGTAATGTGTATATTATAGTAGTGTTTAAAGCAATTTAATATAGTGTTGAATCTGGTTGGAAAGTTTGATGTGTCAATTAAAAATAAATGCACGTAAAAATAATTACTACAAAGTCATTGGTTAGAAAAGAGAAATATGATAGATATTTAAGTAAGGGACAATATTTTCACGGTAATGAGACTTTTTGGATCATCCAAAGCAAAATTTTGATGACTTATGCCCAAAGTGGACAATATCATTACAATGTAGAGAAACGTGGATGTTAGTTGTCCCTAACAAAGTCTTTAAAAATGTCTCAAATAACCTTGGATTACACTAATAACCTTGGATTTTTATATAAAATGAATATTATAAATTGTAATTAATAATAAAAAAATAATTTTCAAATAATTATTAATTAATTACGAGGGTTTAGGGCATAAATCCAAACATATAGGAGGTTGACCTATCTTGTTGCAGCAATGGACTCCAAGTATTGCTCCTGAAACTTTTGTTTTGATTAAGGTTATTAGTGTAATCTTGAACAGTATGTAGTTGGCATACGGGAGGATCATGTTCAAGGTATAACCTAAATAGTCTATAGTATATGGATAGGGTTGGGTGCCTTATCCTGGTAACACTACTGATACAACCCATTTTGTAATTGTTACAAATGATTTGATTCAAATCATTAATGTAAAAACATGTGAGTGAAGGTATCCAATGCAATGAGTTTGTATAAGACTGGACCACGAAATATATAGTTTTTCTTTATAAATCCGTTATTTGAGAAGATTAATATTTCACAGGATGATCATATGCAACTCGATCTTAATCCTAAGTGAGTTATGAACTTCTGTCTGTGAGGGCTCGTCCTTTGATTTGTATGGGTGAGAATTACTTTTATAGTCGATTCCATAAGTCTATCATTTTAGGTTCTTGACACAACAGGGAGCTGAGAACATAAGTTTCACAAGATCAAATTCACTCATTCTCAGGAAAGTAGATGAGTAGTTCCCTTAAGAGCTGATTCTGAGATTTGAACAATGGGGCTCCACCCTCTCATTGGCCTGAGAGGGACTTGGTTTATGGTTAGATCATAAACATATTGTTTATTACATGATCAATGGTACTTAAGGTGCAAGATGTAATTACAGGGGTAAAACATACTTTTGACCTAGCTGTAATTACGAACAACTCGTGAATGATCGACTTGCATGTAATGGTTATATCCATGGACACAACTTGTCCTACCGTGCATAAGAGTGCAACTCTAGGGCTTATAGTAGAGTGACCTAATGTTAATGAATTAAAGTTAATTGATTAATGAGTTTAATTAATTAATTTTGTATCATTGAAGCTTATAAATTTCTAGGTCCATAAAGTCTCCTACTAACTCATAATAACATTATAAGGATCAATTTAGTTGAAAGAAAAATTTGAAATATTCAAATTAATATTTAATGTATTTGATATTAAATGTAGAGAGAAATATATTTATTGTATTTGATACATTAAATATTAGAGAAAATAGTTTATGTATTAGATACATTAATATTGAAAACTATATATATACATATAAAATTGAAATGAGATTCAAATTGGTTAAATGTATATTATAAAATATTAATTTTATGATTTTTTTTTTTGTATCATTGGAGCTTATAAATCTGTACGTTCATAAAGTCTTATTGCTAGCTCATAATAACACTACAAGGATCAATTCAGTTGAAAGAAAAATTTGAAATATTCAAAGTAATATTTAGTATATTTGATATTAAATGTAGAAGAGAGAAATATATTTATTGTATTTGATACATTAAATATTACAGAAAATAGTTTATGTATTAGATACATTAATATTGAAAACTATATATATACATCTTAAATTTAAATGAGATTCAAATGGGTTAAATGTATATTCTAAAAGATTAATTTTATGATATTTAGATGAGATTTAAATAAATATAAAATACATATTTGAATATAATAGATATTAAAATATATTTTATTACATAAAATTATATCTTAAATGCGCCTAGTAATTCACGGTTTTGATAGTACCCAGTCACGAGAAGCCGCTGATCGAAACTGAAATATGATTAGCCTGTTATCCAGCATTGAAATAATTGGTTCCTCAATTCGACCCAAAATTTGTCTCACCAATCGGGAAAACACAGTATACGACATACGCCCTTCCACAAACTGACCAACTACCGAATGCTGCCAGAATGCAACACCCTATTCACGGACACTCATTGGGGGCACAACAACATGCACCCCATCAATAACCTGCATGGAGTATAGACCATTGGTTCCTCAGTATAATTCGTGGGATCAGCGACGCCCACGAGGGTTTGGACGAATCCACAACTTTACCACCACCTCCCACCGAACCGTTCGGTCCAATGGGCCCCAAATCACGACCGCGAGACTGACCCATACCCACCACAACATTGTTAGCTTTTAGAGAACTAGACACACCAAGACCGGACTCCAAACTTAAAGGACGACCCGACGCACCCATTCTCACTGAACTAGTCAGCCCATCCAGGCTCGAGGAAGGGATTACCGTTCGGTCCACCCGCCCACTTGTAGAACCAGACTGGTCTGCTTGATTGGCCTAGAAATCGGTTCGATCCAACCACTTCGAAAATGAACCAGTTCGATCTGACTGCCTAGAGAAAGGACTAATTCGGTCCGACTACCTAGAAAATGAATCGGTTCGGTCCGACTGCCTATAAAACGAACCGGTTCGGCCCAACCGCATCTCTTCAAACCCAGATCGGTCTGATTTTCCCTGCTCACCCATCATCTTCCTTGTATCTACAACCTCTTCCTTCGACTGGTCAACGTCAAAATCTCCATCTCTCACCTTAGCTTGTGCCTCCATCTCTGCCGCACTCTCCTTACACCGATCAAGCTCTCTACTGGAGACCAGCACAACGCCGCCGCTAGCCCCTTCCGAATCTAAGCCCAACCCAATCACTTGCTTCCCCCGCCTAGCGCCGCCGTTCGAAATCCCTTCCAAACCCAGATCAATACCACCTCTCGCTCTTAGGAGGTTCTTCACCTTCATCAGCCTTTTATTAGAGATCGTCCTCTTCGCTAGACCTCCTGAAATCGACTCGTGGTTACCCTTCGTCGGACGCCCTTTGGTTCCCTTCTTCTTCCCCATTAGCACACCACCGCCATCGTCGCAACCAACAAGAGAATCGCCCAGACTCACTCGCGCCCCTTGCCAGATTCGACAGCCTTGAAGGCAAGCCCTAGGCAGCACCGCCTTACCGTAGCCGCCACGCACGAAGGAAGCCTTTAATGGGGTTCGCACCATTTCGGACCTATTTACAATTTTCTTTGAGGTTTGTAGATTGAATTATCTATTGTCATATTTTTGTTGTACTTTAAAAAAGAAAAGGAAAAGGGAAACCTAAATTCCGTTAATTGACTTTTAACATCGGTAAACATATGTTTTTAAAACAAATACAAATATGACATTTAAAAAAATGAGGGGAAGTCATTATAAATATAATTTTTTAAAATTAAAAATTAAGTGGTGACCAAATCAGAGCAAAATTTTAAAAAAAGTATAATTTATTGGTAAATAATGGTAACTTGTATAAATATATTTCATTCCAAAGTCATTATTGTTATGAATATTTTAAGATCTCCCTAACATGTATCTTCTCCCATTAACTTTCCTTTTATTTCTCCTATATCTTCTCCTTTAATTTCTTCCTTTCCTTACCTTCCTTACCTTCTTTAGGTCTTGTAAACCCTATAAATATTGGTTATTGTAACTTTTGAAGATCACAAAATAGAGAAGACATTCTCTCTACTTTCTTCTTCTCCCATCATGGTTAATGTTCTAGTGTTTTACAACACGTTATCAGTACGAGTCTCTATCCACTGATCTACTGGAACACGAAGAACGCTAAAGACCACCAGAATTATCTCCATATTCTTTGAGGAGGCTCCCACAAGTCTCGGTCCCGGGTTCAAGTCATAGTGAGGAAGATCTCGTTGAATAGGAACACGAGAAGGTATTGTTTGCCAAGGAGTTCATTCCCTTCAATTGATTCATTCCCTTCTTTGAGGTATTTATAACTAAAGCTAAATTTAGATGAATATTTTAATTTCATATATGTGATATGATATAGGTTGGTATTTCATATATGTGATATGATATAGGTTGGTTTGCAAATTACTAAACCTTTAATCTAATGTGATATATGATGGATTAATCTAGTAATTAATAGTTAATTAAAGATTAATGAATTTAAAATAAAAAATTGACTATAAGGGAACCCTGTCTAAGAAAGGTTACTCGGATGAGGTACTTAAGTTGACTGAAAAGGAACACCTCTATCCGAGAACTGGCCTGGGGTTGAATTAGTCAAATTTCATTTAATTTCATTAAAGACTTAAGTTTTCTTAACCCTAAATTTGATTGGTACAAACAAAAATAATAATAAAATAATAATAATAAAAATAAAGAATATTCTGAAGGAAAATTATATTATGGATTTAATTTTTGTGATTTCACTTCTTTTCAAATTCTTAGGACATGCATACATTTAAATTATTATCATGCATGTTTGATATAATTATTATATTTTCTAATATCACAACATTGTTTATATATATAGTTTTTTTTTCCATGACAAATCTTACGACATTAGAGTTTGTAGCTCTAAATATCGATGGAAATTATTATTTGTCATGGGTGGCGCTTGATGCTGAAATTCATTTGGATGCCATGAACCTTGGAGAAACAATTAAAACGAGGAATACATCTTCTAATCAAGAAAAGGAAAAGCCATGATTTTTCTTCGCCATCATCTTCACGAGGGATTAAAACTTGAATACCTTACGGTAAAATAAAGATCCTCAAATTTTATGGCAAAGTCTGAAAGAAAGGTATGATCATCAAAAAACTATCATTCTTCCAAAAGCTCGTTATGAGTGGATGCACCTAAGGTTGCAGGATTTTAAATCAGTAAGTGATTACAATTCCGCATTATTCAAAATTAGTTCGAAATTGTTATTATGCGGAGAAAAAATTACTGATGGAGATATGTTAGAGAAAACATTTTCTACCTTTCATGTCTCGAATATGCTCCTGCAGCAGCAATATCGAGAGAGAGGTTTTAAAAAATATTCTGAACTTATATCATGTCTTCTCGTGGCTGAACAAAATAATGAGTTATTGATGAAGAATCATGAATCTCTACCAACTGGAATAACACCATTCCCGGAAGCGAATGTAGTGTCTTCTAATCATCGTGGTCAAGGTCGAGGTCGAGGTCGTGACCGTGGAAGAGGAAGAAATAATTATTCATTCTGTGGTGGTCACCATAATCATTCAAATTTCAAGAGAACCACAAATAATGATGATCATAAAGGAAAAACTTCACGAAATAAGAGTTCTAAAAGCATTGAAAATCAATGTTTTCGATGTGGAATGCAAGGGCATTGGTCTCGTATCTGTCGTACGTCTAAGCACTTAGTTGATTTTTATCAAGCCTCACTGAAGGTAGAGGGGAAAGAAGTGGAAGCAAACTTTGCCTATCAAAATGATGTATTTAACCCTCCAAACATGACACATTTGGATGTTACAGATTTTTTTGAATCTCCTGAAGAAAAGATCGACACACTATTGAAGGAGTAACAAATCCTCCTTTTGATTACGAGAATCTCGAAATCTAATATTGTTTTATGTTTTAAGTATAGCTATAGTGCTTACTAATTTAAATTGAATTTTATGTGAGGATTGTTTTTCCAGTATTATTTATTTATTATTTTAGCTTTATTGAAATCAATTTTTTTTTCTTTAAGGAAGAATTATGAACATTTCTCATATTTTGGATGGTTCAAAGATGCAAAATGAAGATGTATGTTTGACAGATAGTGCAACTACGCACACAATATTAAAAAGTAGAAAATATTTTTCTAACTTGACATTACTTGAAGCAAATGTCAATACAATATCAGGTTCTGCAAACTTGATTGAAGGATTTGGAAAAGCAAATCTCATCTTGCCTAGAGGAACAAAAATCTCCATTCATAATGCTTTGTACTCTAGCAAATAAAAAAGAAATCTCTTGAGTTTCAAAGATATACGTTATAATGGTTATCATATTGAGACTAATAGTAAAAATAATATAGAGTATCTTTATATTACATCTGTCGTTTCACATGAAAAATGTACCGTAGAAACATTTTCTGCCTTTTCTTCTGGATTATATTATACTCATATACGAGTAATTGAAACATATGCAACCATGAACCTGAAGTTCATGAATCCATATATATTCATTGTTTGGCATGAAAGATTGGGTCATCCCGAGTCTATAATGATGAGAAGAATTATTGAAAATTCACGTGGACATCCATTGACAAAACAAAAGATTCTTCAATTTAATGAATTGTCATGCGATGCTTGCTCTCAAGGTAAATTAATTATTAGACCCTCACCAGCTAAAGTAGGATTTGAATCACCTACATTTTTAGAACGAATTCATGGAGATATATGTGAACCTATTAATCCACCAAGTGGACTATTTAGATATTTTATGGTTTTAATTGATGCATCCAGCAGATGGTCCCATGTGTGTTTATTATCAAGTCGAAACATTGCATTTGCAAGATTACTCGCTCAAATAATTAAGTTAAGAACACAATTTCCTGATTGTGGAATTAAAAAAATCCGTCTTAATAATGCTGGTGAATTTACATCCCAAGCATTTAATAATTATTGCATGTCAATTGGGATAAGTGTTGAACATCCTGTAGCTCATGTTCATACCCAAAATGGTTTGGCAGAATCATTTATAAAATGATTACAATTAATTGCTAGACCAATGATTATGAGAGCACACAACTCCCAATATCGGTGTGGGGTCACGCGATTTTGCATGCAGCATCGCTTATACGCTTTAGGTCAGCAACCTACCATAAATACTCTCCAATACAATTAGCTTATGGTCAGGAGCCAAATGTTTCCCATCTACGAATTTTTGGATGTGCAGTATACATTCCAATTGCTCCACCACAACGTACTAAGATGGGTCCTATAAGGAGACTAGGAATATATGTTGGATTTGATTCACCATCAATTATTAGATATCTTGAACCCCTGACGGGTGATGTATTTACTACACGCTTTGCTGATTGTCATTTTAATGAGACAAATTTTCCAACATTAGGGGGAGAAATTAAGAAGTTGAAAAATGAAGTTGCATGGAATGCATCGTTATTATCTCATTTAGATCCTTGTAATAACCAATGCGAACTAGAAGTTCAAAAGATAATTCACTTGCAAAATATTGCAAATCAAATGCCAGATGCATTTACAAATATTAAGAAAGTAACTAAGTCATATATACAAGCTGCAAATGCACCATCTAAAATTGACATCCCAACACAGCAAGTAGTCACAACTAATAAGTCTGAGACACGCCAAAAGCGTGGAAGACCAATGGATTCCAAAAATAAAAATCCTCGGAAAAGAAGAATAATCAATAATTTAAATGACTCAATTGAGAATGTAGATATTCCAGAAGAAATCCTGAATATGAGTACTCAAGAAAATCAAATACCAGAGGATAATAATGAGATCTCGATAAATTATGTCATGACAGGAAAAAGATGGAATCGGTCTGATATAGTTGTTGACAACACTTTTGCTCACAATGTTGCTCACGATATTATTAACGAAAATGAGGATTCTGAACCAAAATCTGTCGAAGAATGTCGACACAGGAAATATTGGATCAAGTGGAAAAAAGCAATCCAAACAGAATTAAATTCACTCTCAAAATGTGAGATTTTTGGGCCAATAGTTCAGACACCAAAAGGTGTAAAGCCCGTGGGATACAAATGGGTATTTGTAAGAAAAAGAAATGAAAATAATGAGGTTACAAGATATAAAGCGAGACTTGTTGCACAAGGATTCTCACAAAGGCCTGATATTGACTACGAGGAGACATATTCACATGTGGTGGATGCAATAACATTAAGATATCTAATTGGTATGGTTGTACATGAAAACCTTGACATGCATCTTATGGATGTAGTCACAACATATTTATATGGATCTCTTGATAATGATATTTATATGAAAATCCCTGAAGGATTAAAAATACCAGAATCATATAATTCAAATACTAGAGAATTATATTCCATTAAATTACAGAGATCTTTATATGGACTAAAACAATCTGGACGAATGTGGTATAATCGTCTTAGTGGATATTTGTTGAAAGAAGGGTATAAAAATAACCCTATTTGTCCATGTGTTTTTATAAAAAAAATCACAATCAGGATTTGTTATTATTGCTGTATATGTTGATGATTTGAATATCATTGGAACTCCCGAAGAGCTTCCAAAAACAATAAAATATCTTAAGAAAGAATTTGAGATAAAAGATCTCGGAAAAACAAAGTTTTGCCTTGGGTTGCAAATTGAGCATTTAGCCAATGGAATATTTATTCATCAATCAACTTATACAGAAAAGATCTTAAAAAGATTCTACATGGACAAAGCACATCCATTAAACATTCCAATGATAGTTCGTTCACTTGATGTGAAGAAAGATATATTTCGACCACGAGAAGATAATGAAGAGCTTCTTGGTCCTGAAGTACCATACCTTAGTGCAATAGGTGCACTAATGTACCTTGCAAATAACACAAGACCAGATATAGTGTTTCTAGTCAATTTATTAGCTAGATACAGTTCTTCTCCAACAAAAAGACATTGGAATGGAGTTAAGAACATCCTTCGTTATCTTCGAGGGATAATTGATATGGGTTTACTTCACGCCAAAGCTCTTCTACACTCATGACCTTGAAGCAAAATGAGACATCAATGTTCAACAAATTTCTTCAAAAGATAACTTGGCGGACTTATTTACAAAGACATTACCTACTGCAACATTTGAGAAGTTGATACACAACATTGGAATGCGACGATTCAAAGATCTCAAATAATGTTTACTTGAGGGGGAGAAAATGTGTTGCACTCTTTTTCCATTGACTATGGTTTTATCCCACTGGGTTTTCCTAGCAAGGTTTTTAATGAGGCAATTGTTAAAGTATATGAATAATGTACTCCTTTTCCTTCACTAAGATTTTGTCCCATTGAGTTTTTCCTAATAAGGTTTTAACGAGGCATATATTCTATATACTATGGACATCTAAGGGGAGTGTTATGAATATTTTAAGATGTCCCTAAGATAGCATGTATCTTCTCCCATTAACTTTCTCCCTTTATTTCTCCTGTATCTTCTCCTTTAATTTCTCCCTTTCCTTATCTTCCTTAGGTCTTGTAAACCCTATGAATATTGGTTATTGTAACTTTTGAAGATCACAACTGAATAGAGAAGACATCCTCTCTACTTTCTTCTTCTCCCATCGTGGTTAACGTTCTAGTGTTTTACAACAATTATTTATTTATTTGTTTTTTAAAAAATAAAATTTTATTAATAAATTAGAGTTACTTCATAGGCTACATCTGGAGACACGGAAGGATTTAGGAAGGGATTAAAGAGTTTTTTATTAGGGAAATTGTAACCGATGTCAATTTAGAATAAGATAATTAAAAATATAGCATGTTTTTAAAAATTTTGCGGATATGAAAATTTTTACCGCTGATATCTTATTGCTGATAGAAGTCTATCGCTGATCACCTCAGTTTTTTATAGATTTTTGTCAGTGATAATAGTCTATGAGTGATATGATAAAGTCTATCAGTAATAGAAACATATTTTTTGCCATATTTGCAAAACATCATAAAGTTTGCTAAATTTGCAATTAGTTTGGGCCTCCTATATGTGCAACCATTTTTTTTTTTTTTTTTTAATTTTTTATTGGTAACAATTATACTTTAAAATATTTAGTATTAGTATTTCTATATAATTCCCCCAAAGTAACTAAAAGTCATTTTGCCACCGTGGTAAAAAACGCATGTTATGGGCATATAAAAGTGCACTTTACTTTGGATTGAAGACTTATCGACAATCTCAAAGCGAGCATATCTCAACTGATATGAATATGTTGACGACCAAGATGTTTGTGGTTCGAATTTTCCACACCCAATATACTTATAAAAAAAAAAAAAAAAAAAAAAAAAAAAAAAAACTTATCAACAACACTTTGGAATGTTCAAATAATTTTATTATTTCAAGTTTTTGATTTTGATTTTTATATATTTATATTAAAAAACAAAGTGATTTTAGTATTTGTAATTTGAGAATTTTATTATTTTAGTTATTTTGAAAAAAAACTTAACATTAACTATTATTATTAATTTATTTGTTAAAATTTTCAAAAATAATTTAATCTATATTACCATGCAACAGATTATATTATGTTTTTTCTGGAATAATATTTTTTTTCACAATGTCTAAAATTCTTTAAACATTTAATTTTGTGTTTGATAGATTCACGAACTTTAGAAAGTGTTGAATATATTTTTCAATTTTCAATTTTATATCTAATAGGTTCTCACATTGTCAATTTTAAATTTAATATATCTTTGTTATATTCGACATTTTTTAAAATTCAGAGATTCCTTAGAAATAAAATTGGACGCGTAGAACCTATTTGATACGTTTAAATTTAGAAACTTGTAACATAAAAAATTGAAAGTTTAGGGATTCATTAAAGATTTTTTAAAGTATAGGGATCTAATAGACCCAAACTTTAAAGTTCATGAACTAAACTCGTAATTTAACTGTTTTTTTTTCTTATTTGATAAGACATGGAGATGGGTCTTTCATACACTTACCTATTCTTAACATCAATAACTTTTTTTTAAAGTCAACACGATGTGGAAGTATGAATTCAAATAACTTTTTTGTGATAACATTTTTATATATTTACATAACAATTTTTTGTCCCTGAACATGAATGTATGGAGATAATTTTCTCTTATGACAGACAATAACCACACAAGAAAATGTGTTAACCACATAACATTGGAACATCAATTTTTTTTTTTTAGAAGTAATATAGTGAGCTGCAACATTTGAGGATCAAAAGAGTCGGCCAATCTTACTATATTTTCAACCCAATGACAATTTCACTATTGATTCCATTATCTCTTCCGATAATCTGAATGAAGAAATCAGATTTCAAGATTATTATGTGAGAAACTCCAATCTCTCAGCAACATTCACCCTTTTCAAATTGCAAGCAATTCAGCTAAAAAATGGGAGAAATTCACTGCTTGTAAACGGTCATTCCATGGTCATTATTAACTAACATAAATCAATGATTGACTTGTATTTTTATTATCTATACTCATACAAATTACTAAGCTCAACTTCTTATAGGTTTTTCTGTCTCGTTAGGAGCAAAGATGAAAATATCCGTGGATATGTCGATATATCCGTAAATCGAAAGGTTAGATATAGATATTGAGGATAAATGGATATCTCCAATATCTTTTATAAATACCCGTAAAACATAAAAAATATCATTTATTAATCTCAATATGGATATAGATACTAATAACAAGATCTATAACTTAATTTGAAAGTAAATTGAACTTAATTATTAATTTAAATAATTTTTTAAAAAAAATTGATTTACAGAATTTTTCGTGGATATCGATATTTCACCGATATATCCATGGATATATCCGTAAAATTGAACTACCGATATGGATATCGATATCGATATTTTCACCATTGGTTAGGAGTGAGTCCCGGCCAGGTGTGACCTCTAAAATGGTTTACAAAAATAATATATTTAATAGTGTGGGTTCCAGTTAAACAACCATTTCGCCACGTGACATTTTTTAAAGCAGTGGTATGGAAAAACACTATAGTACCGATGTACTAGAAATTCTCCCCACGGAATAATGAACACCCCACAAAAGCACGAAATAGAAAACGACCACATCTAGATCTCAAAGATTTCTTCCCCACTCCCTCCCTCATTATCTAAATAGAGATTTTCTGCCTCGTTAGGAGTGAGTTCCCACCAAGTGTGACCCGTGGGATAATGAACATCTCTATTGAGACATCTAGAGAGCTTGATTTTTAAAGACTTTGTTAGCGACAACTAACATCCACGTTTCTCTACGTTGTAATGATATTGTCCACTTTGGGTATAAGTCATCAAAATTTTGCTTTGGATGATCTAAAAAGTCTTATTAAAGTGAAAATGTTGTCCCTTACTTAAATATCTATCATCTTTCTCTTTCCTAACCAATGTGGAACTTGAAGAGAATTTGTAGTAATTATTTGCATTATTTGCAGGTGCATTTATTCTTAATTGACACACCAAACTTTCCAACCAGATTCAACACTATATTAAATTGCTTTAAACACTGTACTACAATATACACATTACCCCTTCTTTCCATCCAGATTCAATACTATATTAAATTGCTTTAAACACTGTACTATAATATACACATTACCCCTTCCTCTTTTTATGCACCTCCTAATTATATTATTAAATTTAAATATATATATATATATATAGAGGTTGGTTGTACAAACAACAACCATGATTAGTGGCTAACACGGATAGACTTTTTTACTATTACTCGTAGATTTTATGACTATTACTGATAGACTTCTATCACGGCTAAATTCTATAAGAAAATATTACTATCAACGATAGAGCATACTATCAGTATAGAAATTATCATATCCACAATTTTTTTTTAAAAATGCTATTTTTTTTAATTATTTTACTCTAAATTGATATACGTTACCATTTTCCTATATATATTTGCTGTACTTATTTTCATGTTCGTAAGGATCACAATGACATATAAATCTTTAGAATATTGTATCATTTTATTTACAAGTTCGTATTTTTTTATTTTTTTTTTATTTTTTTTTTAGGAAACATATTTTAATCATATGTGAGCAATAAACTTTAAACCATAAATAAATAATAATTTCCTGTAAATAATTCATACCAAGCTGTTTTTTTAAACCATATTGAAGCCCTTTTTTCAAACCATAATGAAGACTCGTCAATATTTTGTTCGACATTTGAAAGATTCTGTCGACACGATTAAATTAGGTGCATGACTTTACTATCATTTGTTAAGAGCAACGAACTCATATATCTCTACAATAATATAATATTGTCTACCTTCGGTTTACTTTTTTATTTTATCCAAAATGCTTTATATTATTTGAGATAGTTGACACACTTATATATTCATGATATATCCATTATCCACAAATGCAAGATTTTATCAAACAATAAAGATAAATCAATTATATTAAAATTACAAATAAATTAACTTGTAACTTAACGGATAAGAGATTCAAATCTTCATCTCTCATATTTGTTTTCGAGAAGAAAGAAAAAAAAAAACACATATAAATAAATGACTCATACAAATATTATGTTTCAGCTAGCTAAAATTGATATTTTTTTTTTAATATGGATGCATCATGCAATAACTCTTTCGGGTGGTGGATGCAATTTAATTTATTTTTGTCAACTAAGAGAACAATCTAAATGGGCTGGTTGCACAAATAGCAATCAGGCCCAAACTAATTGCAAATTTAGCAAACTTTAAAATGTTTTGCAAATATGGCAAAAAAATCCGTTTCTATCACTGATAGACTTTATTATATCATTGATAGACTTCTATCAGTGATAGACTATTATCTTTGATAGACTATTATCACTGACAAAAATCTATAAAAAGCTGAGGTGATCAGCGATAGACTTCTATCAGTCATAAGATATCAGCGATAGAAATTGCTATATCCGCAAAATTTTTAAAAACATGCTATATTTGCAAACAATAAGTCTTAAATTGTCATTTACTACAATTTCCCCAATCTAAATTATAAAATAATGCAATTATTGGCCTGAGTAATTGCCTTAGAAATTAAAATATTTTTATATAAATTTTAAATATTATTTAATAAGATTGTTTCAAATGTCTACCGAATATGATTTAAATAGTCCAATATTCTTATTTTTTTTTCTATCCTCGGTCTAATCAGAGCAAAACTGAACTAATTAATTAATTAGAGCAAAACTGAACTAATTAATTAATTAATTAATATATATATCGATAAAAATGTTTGAATTAGATTTTTCACTCCATTGAAATAAAAATAATCAAATTCAACTATAATATATGTTATGACAAAATTTGACCAACAAAGAATAAAGCCATAACCAACACACAAAATTACGTGGTTCACTATCGGTGATCTAGCTACATCCATGAGCAAAAATGAGAGAACAATTGTATTACGTTTTGGGAAGAGATTACAAATTACAGATTCTGGAGACAGAAGTCATTATAAGATTTATATATGATAATGAAGTAATACAAAACGAGCCTAACACATATCTCAAAACAAAATACATAATGATAAAGGCCCAAATGCATAGACCCCCGTACTGAGTCATTCGTACTGGGCATAACAGATTCATGACATTCCAACAAATCTTCACCTTGGCTTGAGGTCTCTCACAGATAACAGATGTACCAAATGCAACACAAAAATCTACAAGATGTACCCAAACTCTCTTTCTGCCTCAAAATGTCCCATACGAGTCATCAACATTTTAAAACATTTAGCAAGTCCAAACAATATTGAAACTGACTTGGTGAACATATCAGTAGTACCTACTTTCATCACCTTAACCTTCTTATCACTTCTCAGGAAATGATATTTTACATCTATGTGTTTAGTTCTCTCATGATAGATTTGATCCTTGGTTATGCATATTGCACTCAAACTATCAAAATTATCTGATCATGATGTAAGCCAAGATCACCAACTAGCCCTTCCAACCGTATTCCCTCTTTAGCAACTTATGTCAATGTCATATACTCTGCTTTAGCAGTAGACAAAGTAACTCTAGGCTGCAAAGTTGCGTTCAAACTAACAACAAAAACACTGAGGGTACATACATAGCTAGTCATATACCTCTAGCTGCCAACATCTTGAGCATAGGTAGAATCATAATAACTAGTCACTAAACACTCCGTATCATTTCCATAAACCAAACAAACATCAGATGTACCTATAAGGTAGCGGAAAATCTTCTTCACAATTTGCCAATGTTCCTTTACAGGTTGCCTCATGAATGCTGACAACCCTAACAACATGAGATTAGGTCTAGTGCAAACCATAACATACGTCAAGCCTTCTACTACACTAGCATTGAGGTGCAAACACAGAGGAAAAACAAACATTTGTAGTACTGGAGTATCTATAGGCTTAGTTGATGACATGCCAAACCTAGACAATATCTTCTGTATGTAGCATTTCTAAGATAAGAAAAACTTCTTCTGATCTCTTTTCCTATAAATCTCCATACTAAAAAAAAATTCATGCATCACCCGAATCCTTCATTTCAAACACAACACTGAAAAGACATTTCAAGTTATGAATCTCAGACTTGGACTTTGCAGCTATGAGCATATCATGTACATACAGTATTGATAGCTCTAAAATAGAGCTATTATTATGTCCTTAATACCGGCTAGAACCATGTTAATTATTCATTAAAATGCCTTCTTGTAGGTGAATTCATGGTCAGGAGCTTTTGGAGTCCAAAGGCGTGTTCCGATGCTAAGAAGAACGTTTTAGACGCCCCGGGATCACTTCGGGAAAAGAGGGACTTGAAGAATGAAGTTTTTGCCTAAAGGGAGCAACCAAAGACAATTAAATTGGCCAAAACCCGAGAGTAAGCGTCGAGACACTGGCTCGACGCTGCCCTGAAGCGTCTCGACGCTCCGAAGAGGCGCGCGCTGAATATTTGCGTCTGTAGCATCTCGACGCTACAACGATTATAAAAAGGAAATGCCTGATTTTTAGGTTGTCTTCTCCAACGGATTCTCCTCGGGATTGCCGTTTTTCCGCCATTTTTGGCCCTTTTCTTCACCTCTCTTGTATGTAACTAAGTTCTTCCATGGAGTTTTGGAGAAATTCATCCTCCATGGAAGGCTAAACAAGTTTAGTGCTTAATTTTGAGGTTCAGATTGTAAAACTATGGATTGAAGGGGAGATTTGCCATTTTGTGTATGTTTAGCTAATTTGAGCTTCTTGCATCTTCTTCCTTTGATTGCCTCTTTATTAGCATGTGTAGCTTGATTAGGATTGACAACTTAATTCATATGCATGTTAGAACGCTAAAGATTAGGACGTATAATTGCCTCAATCACTAAGTAGCAAGGGCTTAAGCATGGCTAGGTAACTCGAGCCCAAGTGACAGTTGGGGGATTGTATTAGTTAACGTTTTCATGTTAGGGTTTGAGGAAGGGAAAAATCGAGTTAATCCACGGTTTAATTCGTCGCAATGTTCCCGTCTCTGACCTTTGATTAATTTGGGATTGATCACCTCAATTTGATTAATGGTCAAGAACAATTAGAATTGTACTCTCCTAATTGTATCCTTGGGTCGTTTGAGTTAGAAATTGACTAAATGAATTGTGTGCTGAAGCATCTTAGTTAATTATTTTGTTATCGATGAATTGTATGTCCATAGCGATCAATTCCATTACTCGGAATTAAGCATGCTCGTTAATTAATTAATTCACCGCTCAATTTTCCGTTAGCATTTTTCTGCACGTTTAATTCCATTTTTCACCAACCAAAAATTCCCCTCTTTTTATTAATGGCAATTTAAATTTAGTCAAGCCCGAATTATACTAATTTCCTGTGGTTCGACCTGGTTACCACTATCTGCTAATTAGAGTAGTAAACCAGTATTACAAATTTCATTTTGGCGGGATTCGACACCCCGAAGTGTGAACGTACAAAAAGTTCACTACCAAAATTGGCGCCGTTGACGGGGAATTAAAATTAATTCGGCTTCGTTGAGTTTAATTTGTTTGTTTTAAATTTATTTTTCTTTTGTTTGCACAGTTTAATTTTTCTTGTATTATTTTACCTGTTTTGTTTGAGTTCTTGAGCGCAATTATTCCTTGAAAATCTAAGAGAAGCGAAGAAATTGAGGTTATGGCAGATTTGGATCAACAGAGGACTTTGAGACAACTTGCAGCATCTGAACTAGACCGGAACCTATCGAGTATATCATATCCGGTAGTATCAGGTAAATTCGAACTTAAAGCTGGTCCGATTGACTTACTACCTTCCTTTTGTGGTAACGCAGATGAAAATCCCATCAGACATCTTAAGGAATTCGGGATGGTATGTTCGACAGTAAGGACCGACGACGTCACTGAAGATCAACTCAGTTTAAGGGCCTTTCCTTTCACTTTAAAGGAAAAAGGAAAAAGATTGGATGTATTATCTTCCGGCCGGGTCTGTCACTACATGGAATGAGCTGAATGGAGCATTTTTAGCGAAGTATTTTCCTCCTCCCAAGGTCGCCGTCATCAGAAGAATGATAAACAGAATCGAGCAAGGAGAGGGAGAGACAGATCTCGAGTGTTGGGAGAGGTTTGGTCGGTTGTGTGAGGATTGCCCCAATCACCAAATAGCCGACCAACAACTCATTCAAAATTTCTACGAAAGACTGTTACCACAAAATCGTTAGTTGATTGACGTTGCTAGTGGAGGGTGTCTCATGGATAAAACCCCCACCGAAGCTAGAGTTTTGATATCGAACTTAGCTAGAAACCTAGAGCGGTGTGAAGATGGAGATATAAATCAAGCTCGCCTGGTGAAGGACGTGGACGAGATTAAAGCCTGGCTATTTGAGGTAAGTAATGTTGTTCTTGGTTTAAAAGAAAATTTACCGCAGGCTCGTCCTTCTGTTTCAGGTAGATCCTTGGAGGAAATACTTGAATCACAACATAGGGAAACCCAAGAGCAGTTCCAAACTCTGAGCGAAGTAGTGATTCAGGTTAGTAATAAGTTGACAGTGATGGAGAATCATAAGGAAGAAAGCGCTAGTGCCATCACTTTGAGAAGTGGGAAGGAGCTTCCCGCATGTACCCCACCAGTGGAAGAAGATCAAGGTCAAGACGAGCCAGTGGTGGAAGCTCCCGAACCAAGATGGAAAGGGGTAAATTTCGATCCTACTTGTACTAGAGTTTATGTGCCTAAGGCTTCTTTTTCTAGCAGGTTAGCAAGACCACCAAAGGAAACCTACGAGGAGGAGTTTCTCGACACATTCAAGAAGGTAGAGATCAATATCCCTCTGTTGGATGCCATCAAGCAAATTCCAAGGTACGCCAAGTTCCTAAAAGAGTTATGCACCAACAAGAGGAAGACAAAGGAGAAAGAACGAGTCGTGGTAAGTAAGAATGTCTCTGCTTTGATCACAAAGAACGTACCAGAAAAATGCGACGATCCAAGTATGTTTACTCTCCCTTTTACGATTGGAGGCATGAAAATTAGAAGAGCCATGCTAGATTTAGGAGCCTCGATTAGTGTTATGCCTTATTCCGTTTATCGGGATTTGAAATTGAAAGAAATACATGAAACAAGTGTAGTTATACAACTTGTTGATAGATCTTTCGTGCATCCTTTAGGAGTAGTGGAAGATGTATTAGTTAAAGTTGATGGATTAATTTTTCCTGTGGATTTTTATATTCTAAAAATGGATGGAAATTATGCCTCTTCGTCTGCTTCGATCTTTTTAGGTAGACCCTTTATGAAAACTGCTAAAACTAAGATAAATGTTGATAAAGGCACTTTATCTGTTGACTATCGTAGAGAGGTTGTTGAGATTAATTTGTCTAATGTAGAAGAGCATGATGAGGATGTTTACTCTCTTTGTCAGGTAGACACAATTGATACACTAGCACAGAATGAACGCATGATTGTTGAGGATGGGGATGACCCATTATTTTTAACTGAACTTTTTGATGAATCTGAGTTGCATGAACCACTCTTGACTGAATTTTGTGCACCAGTTGTTCCTACTTTGGACAGTGTTGAAAATCATGTTAAGATGCTACCTTCTACTTTGCAGGCACCCAAATTGGCGTTGAAAAACTTCCTAGATCATTTAAAATATGCGTATTTGGGTGATGAAGAGACGTTGCCGGTCATAATAGCGAAGGACCTTATACCTGAAGGGAATGGACTCTTCATTTCCCGCAGCGGAAGCGTTTGGAATCGTTACTTTGGTTTATTTAGAATTAAATTAACATACAAGTTAAGCATATATTACCTTTGAAGAACAATAACCTTCTTGTGTTCCTTTTTCCACGAGATCTTCCTCGCTATGACTCGAACACGGGATCAAGGCTTGTGGGAGCTCTTTGAAAGAATGAGAGAACAATTCTCTGCAGAAGGTGAGTAGTGTGTTTGGCCAACCCTTTGGCTAAACCTAAATGTCTTATTTATAATAAGGCTTTTAGGAATTAATTTTATTTTACAAAATACATTTTAATATCTAATATATTGAAATATGCATTTTATATTTATTTGAATCTTATTCAAATATTATAAAATTAATCTTTTATAATATACTTTAAACCAATTTGAATCTCCTTCAAATAACATATGTATATAGTTTTTAATATTAATGTATCATATACATAAACTATTTCCTCTAATATTTAATGTATCAAATACAATAAATATATTTTACTCTTCTACATTTAATATATCAAATATATTAAATATTAATTTGAATATTTCAAATTTTTCTTTCAACTAAATTGATCATTTTAGTGTTACTATGAGCTAGCAAGGGGACCTTATGGACCTACAGATTTATAAGCTCCAATGATACAAAATTAATTAATTAAACTCATTAATTAATTGACTTTCATTCATTAACTCTAGATCACTCCACTATAGGCCTAGAGTTGCACTCTTATGCACTGTAAGACAAGTTGTGTCCATGGATATAACCATTACATGCAAGTCGATCCTTCACGAGTTGTTCGTAATTACAGCTGGGTCAAAAGTCCGTTTTACCCCTGTAATTACATCTTACACCTTAAGTACCACTGATTCTCTAATGAACAACTTGTTTATGATCCAACCATAAACCAAGTCCCTCTCGGGCCAGTGAGAGGGTGGGGCCCCATTGTTCAAGTCCCGAAATCAGCACTTAAGGGAACTACTCATCTACTTTCCCTATATGGGAAGAAGTGAATTCCATCTTGTGAAACTTATGTCCCGAACTCCCTATTTGGTAAGTCCCCAAAATGGTAGGCTTATTGAATCGGCTATAAAGGCCATTCTCACCCATACAAATCAAAGGACGAGCCCTCACAGGCAGGAGTTCATAACTCACTCAGGATTAAGATCGAGTCACATATGATCATCCTGTGAAATACTAATCTTCTCAAATAACGGATTTATAAAGAGAGATTATATATTTCGTGGTCCAGTCTTATACAAACTCATTGTATAGGATACCCCCACTCACATGTCTCTACATGAATGATTTGCAAATCATTTGTAACAATTACAAAGTGGGCCGTATCAATAGTGTTACCAGGATAAGGAACCCAACTTTATCCATATACTATAGACCCTTTAGGTTATTACTTGAACATGATCCTCTCGTATGTCAACTACATATAGTTCAAGATTACACTAATAACCTTGGATTTTATTTATATAATGAATATTATAAATTGCAAATAATAATAATAAAATAATTATCAAATAATTATTAATTAATTACGAGACTTTAGGGCATAAATCCCAACAATCTCCCACTTGCACTAAAGCCGGTGAGACATGTATCCTAGGGCATACTCTACACCCAACATGTTCTCCCACTTGCCCTAGTGAAGATGAGACATGTCTCATAATCCTAGACATTCTAGGTGGCTTTCAAACACTTTAGCCTGGAAAGTCTTTTTATATAGATCAAAACGACTGTCAATTAAAAGTCATCTTGGTCCTACCACGATTCTTTCTCTCAGCAGGATACCCTATATATTGATGTTATCTAAGTTCCTTAAGTTTAGCCATTACATAAAATGTTTTAGGCTTAACTATATCTGAAACATCTTTCAGACCAATAAGAAATTATTTGAGTTATGCAAGTTCTTTACTTCATAAGCAAGAACACTTAACTTGCATACCATGCTCCACCATCTAGGGTAAACATAGATTTCCATAAATCTTTGTTAAAACCAGTGCATCTCGTAAAGATCCAATCTTTAACCTCATACACAAAGATATAATTTCTCATTTTATCCATAGATATTTTGAGAAAAGTTTTTATTTTTCTACGCAATGGTCATACCATTGGGTTAACTAATAAATGGTAACCAATTTTACTGTCAAATGTCATGTCTCAAGTGTACATTAGATTTTCTCCCACTCAAACGTAGATAGACAATCTTATGTTCTCAACATTTTGATATGTCTGAGGATACTCTTCCTTAGACAAGATAAACTTCACGTAAGAATGATACATTATCATTTTTGAAGTACTACATCATATACTTGACAACAATTTTGTCAATATAAGATATATGAGACATATATAATATTTTGTCCTCGAAATCTCTATTTATAGGACATACCCAGTAATTCAAATCATTCATTTGGAATTGGTTACCTAGTCAACATTGTATGTAGGATTGAAATCTTACATCATTCACAATGAGTAATAAGTCATCCACATAAAATATGAGAAAACTCCCCTAATAATTAATGGTCTTCTTGTCTATACAATATCATTAATATTTATTCAAAGTCATAGTTTTTGATACTTTTATCAAACCTTACATTAAAAAATCTAGTGATCAAATTCATTTCATAAATGAACCTTTACTGCTTGCAAACCTTTTGCTTTTGATTTTTGAAATTGAACTCATGTAATTGATTTGTAAATGCATTCTTTAAGACTTCTTTAAAAAAAAAAAGATTTCTTAAACCTTCACTTGACATATCTCATATGCAACTATGAATTAGGAAATGCTTATATACTCTAATATGACAACAAATGAGAAAGTTTATCCATAGTTTACTTTCTCCATCTATATTTGTCATTAGTCTTATTTTGAAGGTCTGTACCTTCTTATTTACAAATCTTTTACTTTTGTAGATATATTCAAAACCTATGGGTTTTACCCCATAACGAATATCTACAAGTTCTAGATAAAGATGAGTACATCTACTCTATCTCGAGATTTATGACTTTGGTCTACTAGTCTTTGTCATTGACCATCATTTCAACTTTGAGGTCAAGAAGCCCTACATTTTGTCATCTAATACGACAACTTATGCTTCATATAAGCTCTTGTAACGGTCGGGTCATCTCATAACTCTCCCACTACGATGAGGCTTATCCAATTCATGACTAGGATCCATTTGACTATCAAATGTAATTAAATTGTTAACAACTTTTGTTAACTATTTAGTGGCCTCACTTGGAACCAACTTTTCAACACTATTGAACATATTCAAGTTTCAGCATGTATGCTTAAAACTCTCAAAACTCGAAGGGTTGTAAACTAACTTTACTACTCTTCTATAATCTCAAAGTTGTCTCATGGACACCTTTTAGATAGAATCATGTTCACTATACAATCTATATTGTATATCCTAACAAGAGTCTTATAATGGCGTGTAATTCTTTATTGTTCTGACCATGTCTAACAAGGTCTTGTTTCTTCTCTTACAGCACAATTTCACACAATTGTACTTTGTGCTAGAGTTGAGACAAAATCTCATTTTCTATCAATTAGTCTTAGTACATAACGTTCCTGTACTTTTCACTGTGATCTGATCATAGTGTTTTGATAGATTTACCTAATTGACCTTCAACTTGAGTCTTATATTCCTCGAACTTTTCAAAATATTCAGACTTATGTTGCTTTAGGTTACGATACTTATTTCTTGAATAATCATCAGCTAGAGTGATATGAAATATTCATCAGTGTTCTTTGGCCTGTAGGCTTTTCCAACAAAAACCTATTAATTATCTTGCATGAAAGGCAAGATCTTAAGACATATAAAGTAATTAACTCTAACATTTAGAGAATCACTTCGTAGTAGTCTTTTTATTCAAATTGATCAGAATCAATCTTGAATGCCAAAGACGGGTATCATATTTTAGGAGAATATAAATTGTCTTTATATTCTGGATTCTATAATCCTGAATATCTCACTGTGTAGTATTTTATATGTTAACAATTTAACACATACAAATTATTCTTATTTTTCGGCTGAACTTTTCAAACAATTGTGAAAATATAAATTTAGTACTAAAATATTCATACTATATGAACATTTTATTAGTAATAAAGTTAGAGAAATTGAATTTCTCCTATGGTACTAAAAACACCATATTCAGCATTAAATAACAATTATTTCTTATGGACATCTTAATGTCTCCCACTACATTAATTGAGATGGGTTTTCTGGTGCCAACAAGTAGAGATCATTCTACATAATTAAGTATTTTCCAAGAATTATATAAAATGTAATGAAGAACAAATCTTAATAGTGGATCTGAATCTACTATATAGGTGGTAATAATTATTTTCCACAAAAAAATCTAGTAAATCAAATTTACTTTTATCCATGTTCTTCTCATAGAGGTATTTTATAAATTCCTCTCATTATGACTACTTTGCTAATTTAGAAACTATTTTCTTTTAGCTACAGTCATATGGTTTCTTTTCTTGGATTTTGGTAATACTTAATTTTTGAGATTATTTAGATAAATATCTAAATCTAGCTTTTATTGACTTCAACAATATCTCATATGTTGTTGTCATCTTCTTTATCTTCTTAGCTTGACATCTAATATGTCAAATATAAAATTTGTATAAGCCATCTCGTTATATTGATTTATTAATCATGTGCTTCACGAACAATTCGATTAGCATTGGCAACAGGTTTTTGAGAACGTTTCTCAATAAAGACAAATTAAAGAAAAAATTTACACTGTCATTATATAGTGTTAACATTATTTTTCCAAGTGATATTATTTTCTCAATTTGACAAATTAGCAACGAAAAAAAAAAAAAAAAATAATTGAGAGAAAAAGACATAATATTGAAATATATATAAAAAAAATATTATTTAACAACATACAATCAATATTCATTCAATTTCAGCATAGAAAACAAACAATTTGATAAATGAACCCTAAAACATTAATTTCTAATGCTATGATACTTTAGTGAGTTAGAACAAGTGCCGCCGTAGGGTAGGTCAAATGCTCCTTCACTAAACCGAGACAATCTCAACCAAGTGTTATCCCAAAATAACTTTTATTTCTATAACATTTAGTTACCATTAGTTTGGTCAAGAAAATCATTAACAATCTTAATGATATCTTTGTAAGTGTAACCCATCATTTTAGATTCTATAATTTTATCCCAACAAGTGCCGCCGTAGGGTAGGTCAAGTATTGGAAATAAAATTACAATCCTATCCTTCTCAGGAGATTCACCCTGATATTGACCCATGTAAACACCTTCCATAGGGGGACGGTCCAAAAGTCGTCGCGAGGCCCCACATGAATCTCACGTTGTGAACCAATGATAGAGACCGTAGGATATGTTGACACATTTCCTTTCCCACTTACTATTTAAAAATACTTTCTCAAGAGATTCACCCTGATATTGACCCATGTAAACACCTTCCGTAGGGGGACGGTCCAAAGCCGCCTCGAGGCCTCACATGAATCTCACGTTGTGAATCTATGGTAGGGACCGTAGGGTGATTTTGACATATGTCTTTCTCCCACTAAGTATTATGAAATAGGGTTTTCTATTACTTAGACAAATTAGGCTAATCTCATTTATCTAAGTTTTTCAATCTACCATTTCATAACCCTTATGTTGGTTGGATTGATTTTAATGTGAATTATCAAGTATATTAAACTATTTAAAACTTATCACATTATGAGCCTGCTTAATGAAATAAAATAAAATTTGACTAATTCAACCCCCAGGCCAGTTCTTAGGTAGAGGTGTTCCTTTTCAGTCAACTTAAGTACCTCACCCGAGTAACCTTTCTTAGACAGGGTTCCCTTATAGTCAATTTTTATTTCAAATTCATTAATCTTTAATTAACTATTAATTACTAGATCAATGAACTTAAGTTTATTTTAAGCAATGTTTTTAATCCTATTAAAAACTAATTCATCTTATGGATAATCTTGAATGTTTAACAATTTTAAACCCTTTAAAACAAAATTAAATATTATCATATATTCTAATCTTATTAGAATAAAAGATAAACTAAATTCAAATATTTAAACTATTTAAAGAATGAATTAAATTGTCTTTTAAATAAGGAAAGAAAAAATCTAATCTCAGGAAAATATCCTAAGCTCATTGGGAAAATATCCTAATACTTATGGGGAAAAGATATCTCAATAAAGATTTCCCAATCTTATTAGGAAAGATTTTCCTGATATCACTCTATCTAGGAAAAGATATCCTAATCAATATTAGAAAAATATGGATTCCTATTATAAAAGGAAGTATCCTAATTTAAAATTTCCAAATATAACAATTATATTGTAAATATGGAAATATAAACATATTAGGAAATCATCTAATCAAATTAGAAAGCATTTTAATCATAATATTCCAAATATAACACTTATATTAAAAATAATTAAAATGCATGATCATGCTTAACCTATGGTGGGATTTTAATCTAGATGGCATACTCTATGCAATCAATTAAAATTTAAAACATACATCAACATGCATAATTAAATTAAAAACAACATGCATAATTAAATTAAAAACACAGCAAAATTGACCGGCATATTTGGCATATCCTAAGAAATTGAAAGCAATTTTGAATTACATTAATTTAAATCCAAGACATATCTTGGTCTTCAAAATTCTCCTTGAGCCTTCCAAATTTGAATCCAATTTCCATAACTCAATTTGGACATTCCAAATCAAATCAATAGACATTCCAAATCTAAATTTAAATTTAGAGATTTTATTTTGGACATTCCAAATATTCTAAATCTGAATCTACAGAATTGATTTTGGACATTCCAAATCAAATCTATAGATATCCCAAATCTGAATTTAAATTTACAGATTTTATTTTGCACATTCCAAATATTCTAAATCTAAATCTAAATCTCCAGAATTGATTTTGGACATTCCAAATCAAATCTATAGAAATTCCAAATCTAAATCTAAATTTCTAGATGTTATTTTGGACATTCCAAACATTCCAAATCTGAAATTCGGTAGGATCCACACAAATTGAATCTTCAATTTCGTAATGGCTTCATGGCTTCAATTCCACCATCGTTTTACACCATCTTCAATTCCGTAATGGCTTCAAATCCACCAATTTCAATTGGTTTCAATCCGTAATGGCTTCAAAAAAATGATACAGAGAATTCCTATCTCTTTCGAGTTTCACATTTGATCTAAACAAAGCAATAAAACTAATGCCAAAATACGCCTAAACAGTCAATTTGCAAACCACATATATCACATATATGAAAAACAAATTAAAATACCCACCAACTTTTAATTCTAAACAAAACTCAAAGAAAGCTCTAATACCAATTGAAGGGAATGAACTCTTCATTTCCCGCAGCGGAAGCGTTTGAAATCGTTACTTTGGTTTATTTAGAATTAAATTAACATACAAGTTAAGCATATATTACCTTTGAAGAACAATAACCTTCTTGTGTTCCTTTTTCCACGAGATCTTCCTCGCTATGACTCGAACACGGGATCAAACAATAACCTTCTTGTGTTCCTTTTTCCACGAGATCTTCCTCGCTATGACTCGAACACGGGATCAAGGCTTGTGGGAGCTCTTTGAAAGAATGAGAGAACAATTCTCTGCAGAAGGTGAGTAGTGTGTTTGGCCAACCCTTTGGCTAAACCTAAATGTCTTATTTATAATAAGGCTTTTAGGAATTAATTTTATTTTACAAAATACATTTTAATATCTAATATATTAAAATATGCATTTTATATTTATTTGAATCTTATTCAAATATTATAAAATTAATCTTTTATAATATACTTTAAACCAATTTGAATCTCATTCAAATAACATATGTATATAGTTTTTAATATTAATGTATCATATACATAAACTATTTCCTCTAATATTTAATGTATCAAATACAATAAATATATTTTACTCTTCTACATTTAATATATCAAATATATTAAATATTAATTTGAATATTTCAAATTTTTCTTTCAACTAAATTGATCATTTTAGTGTTACTATGAGCTAGCAAGGGGATCTTATATGGACCTACAGATTTATAAGCTCCAGTGATACAAAATTAATTAATTAAACTCATTAATTAATTGACTTTCATTCATTAACTCTAGATCACTCCACTATAGGCCTAGAGTTGCACTCTTATGCACTGTAAGACAAGTTGTGTCCATGGATATAACCATTACATGCAAGTCGATCCTTCACGAGTTGTTCGTAATTACAGCTGGGTCAAAAGTCCGTTTTACCCCTGTAATTACATCTTACACCTTAAGTACCACCGATTCTCTAATGAACAACTTGTTTATGATCCAACCATAAACCAAGTCCCTCTCGGGCCAGTGAGAGGGTGGGGCCCCATTGTTCAAGTCCCGAAATCAGCACTTAAGGGAACTACTCATCTACTTTCCCTATATGGGAAGAAGTGAATTCCATCTTGTGAAACTTATGTTCCCAACTCCCTATTTGGTAAGTCCCCAAAATGGTAGGCTTATTGAATCGGCTATAAAGGTCATTCTCACCCATACAAATCAAAGGACGAGGCCTCACGGGCAGGAGTTCATAACTCACTCAGGATTAAGATCGAGTCATATATGATCATCCTGTGAAATACTAATCTTCTCAAATAACGGATTTATAGAGAGAGATTATATATTTCGTGGTCCAGTCTTATACAAACTCATTGTATAGGATACCCCCACTCACATGTCTCTACATGAATGATTTGCAAATCATTTGTAACAATTACAAAGTGGGCCGTATCAATAGTGTTACCAGGATAAGGAACCCAACCTTATCCATATACTATAGACCCTTTAGGTTATTACTTGAACATGATCCTCTCGTATGTCAACTACATATAGTTCAAGATTACACTAATAACCTTGGATTTTATTTATATAATGAATATTATAAATTGCAAATAATAATAATAAAATAATTATCAAATAATTATTAATTAATTACGAGACTTTAGGGCATAAATCCCAACAATACCAGATCAGGAATGGAAGTTGATGACAGTTCTTAAAGAGCACAAGTTGACCATTGGATGGACGCTAGCAGATTTACATGGGCTAAGTCCAGCTATGTGCATGCACAAAATCCTGCTCGAGGATGGAGCAAAACCTTCACGAGAGCCCAAAAGGAGACTCAACCCAGCGATGAAGAAGGTAGTAATGTCTGAGATCCTCAAACTCAATGAAGCAGGTATTATCTATCCTATCTCAGATATATAGTAAATGGGTTAGTCCAATACATGTCGTTCCTAAGAAAACAGGTGTAATTGTAGTTAGGAATGAGATTGAGTTAGTGCTAAAAAGAATTGAAAATGGATGGAGGATGTGCATAGACTTTAGGAAACTGAATGAGGTCACTAGGAAGGACCATTTTTCCATTCCTTTTATAGATCAGATGGTGGAGCGTTTAGCTGGGAAGCCATTCTTTTGTTTTCTCGATGGTTTCTCTGGCTTCTACCAGATCCCTATTGCTAAAGAGGACCAAGAGAAAACAACATTTACGTGCCCTTTTGGCAGATTTGCATTTAGAAGGATGCCTTTCGATCTTTGTAACGCACCCGATACATTTTACCAATGCATGATGATTATTTTTTCTGAGTTTATAGAAAAAATGCATTGAAGTGTTCATGGATGATTTGACTGTTTATGGCAATTCCTTCGATGATTGTTTAACAGATTTATCGCATGTTCTGAAACGTTGTATTGAGACGAACATTGTTCTTAATTTCGAGAAATGTCATTTTATGGATAGTCAATGAATCGTTTTAGGACATGTGGTTTTTGCTAAGGGTATAAAGGTAGATAAAGCAAAAATTGATGTTATATCTAATTTACCTTACTGATAGCTCTAAAATAGAGCTATTTATAAGTCCCTAATTTCAGCTAATTACCCTGCTTAATAATTGTTAATTTCCCTTTTTATAGGTGTTTTCACGGTAGAGAGTTCGAGAAGTCCATTTGCAAGTTCCGAAGCTAAATCGGGCATTTTAGGAGCTTCGGGAAGTACTGAGGTCAAAAATGGTGAAAAGTTGGAGAATTGAGGGCCAAAACCCGAAGGCCCAACGCCTTGGCGCCAGACAACCTCCCAGACCCGAGAGCCCGACGCTTGAGCGCTGGCGCGCAGCGCCTTGGCGCCTGTCAGATTCCCAGACTAGAGGGCCTAGCGCCTAAGCGCTGGCCCGATTGCGTGCGCTTCCTCGGTTGCCCACTGCGAAGCGCCTAGGCGCTCGTCTGACGCGGATTTAGGTATAAATGCGCGTTTTTTCGAATTTAGGTCATCTTCTGATGGAGCGTTGATGGAACGCAGCGGAAGCGATTTGGATCATGGACACTCTAATTTCATCAATTTAAACAAATGGAAACATGCAAACGCAATGAAAAAGAGAAATTAGAACACATACCCTTGTCGTTCGTAATTCTCCAAATTCACCGCCAGAAGCTCCTCACGAGCTCACCGAGCCTTCTCACGAAACCTTCGTGGACCACCCACGGTAGTCCCGCTATCCTCGGGCCGAGAAACGGAGTAGTGGGACTCCTTTTACAAAAGAAAAGAAGGAAGAAGCTTCACTGAAGAAAAACGATTTTTCAATCAGAGAGCTGAGAGAAGAAGAAGGCAGAAGAGAAAAACCAATTGAATTCTCAATTCAATTCACATTTTTGTGTACCCCGAAGTGCACTCAAAATGATTTTTGATTTTCTTCTTTTTTTTTTTTTTTTTTTTTTTTTTAATAACTGATCTGTCAATATATATATATATATATCCTTCTTACATGCATGTAAGACACATGTATATATATATATGTATATATATATATATATTTATAAATTATTATTATTAAAAATAATAATAATTATTTTATTAATTAAACTTTTTAATTAATAAAATATATATATATTTTAATTAATATTATTTAATCAATATCAAATATTAATTAAATAATATAATTAAACCCGGTTTTCCGAAAACCGACTTTTTGCACATGAATCCTATTCATGTTTTCAGACCAATCTCATATTTAAATCATATTTAAATATGTCCACATATGTCTATTCTTCTTCCACAAATCCGAATTTGAACGATTCAAATTCTTTTCTTTTCTTTTATATTGTTTCACGGCTTTATCCGAGCTAGCCAGGAGAACCGTAAGGACCTACAGATCATGAGCTCCAACGATACGAGATTATCCGGTCAAAACTCTTTCAACCGAACTAACCAACATTCGTTAACCCGCAGAGACTCCACTAAAGTCCAAGGGCTGCACTCTCCTCACTGTAGATATATTGTGTCCTGTTGATATAACTATCATCAGTAAGTCGATCCTTCACAGGTCGTTCATAATCACAACGGGTCATTTAAACCGTTTAACCCTTGTATTATATCTTGTTCCTTAAGTACCACTGACACCTCTAATGAACAATTGATTTGTTGTCCAACCATCAAATCAGATTCCTCCCTGATCAGGAGAGGATGGGCCCATTGTTCAAGACCTGGAGTCAGCACTTAAGGGAACAACCTCTCTACTAACCCTTAAAGCGGGTAGGAGTGAATTTCAATCTTGCTACAACTATGTCCCCAGCCACTTATTCAATCTTATCCCCAAGATGGTAGGCATATTGAGTCGGCAATCTGGCCACTCTCACCCGTACAAATCAAAGGATAAGGTTGAATAAACAGGAGTTCATAGTAAGCTCAGGATTGAGATCGAGTTACCTAAGTCATCATATGAAAAAATCGGTCTTTACAGTAAACGGTGTTATAAAGAAAGAGCGATTTTATTTCATGGTTCGGTCTTGTGCAAACTCATTGCACAGGACGCCCTCACTCACATGTCTCTACATGAAACGATTCGAATCACATCGTTTTGTACTATACAAAGTGAGCCGCGTCCAATAGTGTCCCCAGGATAAGGTACCCAGCCTTATCCCTATACTATAGACCATTTTGGCTGTCTACTTGAACTTGATTCACATTCATGTCACACATGAAGTTCAAGTACTCACACTATCGCCATGGGTGTTAGTTATTGGTATAGGTTAATACAAACACAATTCACTAAAATTCAATAACAACTTTATTGAAATATAATATTTATTTACATTCATTCAGTTTACAAACTACGAGTTTTAGGACATAAAACCCAACATCTTCTTCCCTCTCATTTAGACTTTTGGCGATTTTCACCATTTTTGGGCTCTTTCTCCACCATTGTTGTAGGACACTAAGTTCTTCCATGGAGATTTGGAGAAATCCATCCTCCATGGGAGGCTAGACAAGGTCAGTGTTTGATTTCAAGTTTGGGATTGTAAACTTTTGGTTTAAGGGGAGCTTAGCCCCATTTATGCATGATTAGTCTATTTTAGCTTATTGCATCTTCTTCCATGGATTTCATCCCATTAGCATGTTTAGCTTAATTAGGAGTGGCGTTTTAATTCCTAAGCATGCTAAATCGTTAGAGATTAGGACGTATAATTGCCTCAATCGCTAAGTAACACGAATCTAAGCATGGCTAATTAGTTTGAACCCAAGTGACAGTTGGGGGTATAAATTAGTTATCGTCTTCATGTTAGATTTTGGGTAAAGGAGAGAAATCGAATTAATCTCCGGATTAATTCGTCGCAATGTTCCCGTCTTTGGCCTTTACTTAATTTTGGATTGATCACCTCGATTTAATTAACGGTCAAGAACAATTAGAATTGCACTTTTCTAATTGTATCCTTGGGTCGTTTGAGTTAGAAATGGCCAAACGAATTGTGTGCATTAATCATTGTAGCTATCTCTTTCGTTATCGATGAACCGAACGCCAATTGTGATCAATCCCATTCTTTGAAATCAAGCGTGTTCGTCAATTCGTTAATTTTCCATTGAATTTTCCGTTAGCATTATTGCATGTTTTAATTCAATTTCACCAACCAAAATTCCCCTTTTTTTTATTCATAGAAAGCTAAATTTAATTAAGTTTGAATTGGATTAATTCCCTGTGGTTCAACCTGGTTATCACTATCGGCTAATTAGAGTAATAACCCAGTTTTATAAATATTATTTTGGCGGGCTTCGACAACCCGATAAATAGTGAACATTCAAAAAGTTCGCTTACCAAAATTGGCGCCGTTGCCGGGGAATTAAATTTAATTCGGCTTGGTTGATTTTAATTTGTTTGTTTATTCAAAATTTTCTTTTGTTTGTATAGTTTAATTTTTCTTGTATTATTTTACCCATTTCGTTTGAGTTTCTTAGCGTAGTTATTCCTTGAAAATTTGAAAGAAGCGCAAAGATGGAAGGCGTGCGTGCTTATCAGCAACAAAGGACTTTGAGGCAACTTGCAGCAGCTGGGCTAGACCGGGATTCATCGAGTATATTGTATCCGTTATCAGCAGGTAAATTCGAACTTAAAGCTGGTCAGATTAACTTACTACCTTCTTTTTGTGGTAACGCAGATGAGGATCCCATCAGACACCTCAAGACCTTTAAGATGGTATGTTTGTCAATGAGGACCGACGACGCCACTGAGGATCAGCTCTATCTAAGGGCCTTTCCCTTCACTTTAAAGGAGAAAGCGAAGGATTGGATGTATTATCTTCCAACCGGGTCTATCACCACATGGGATGAGATGCAGGGAACGTTCTTAGAGAAGTATTTTACCCTTCCTAAGGTCGCATTTCTCATAAATAAGATATGTGTTATCGAGCAAAGAGAAGGAGAGAACCTCTATGAGTGTTGGGAAAGGTTTAACCGTCTGTGTGAGAGTTGTCCTAACCATCAAATAGCTGATCAACTCCTCATTCAATATTTTTGCGATGGGTTTCTCCAACATGGCCGACAGTTGATTGATGCTGCCAGCGGAGGTTCACTCATGGATAAAATTCCTGAGGAAGCTGATCTCAAATATGGCTGAAAAATTCGCACTAGTACGAAGGTAGAGGATGTGAGCAAGCCCGTTTCTCAAACGAGCTAAACGCGTTCAATGCTCGAGTGTCCGAAATAAGCACTGCAGGCGGAAAATGTTTCTCAGGCTCCCGTACAAAACCAGACATCATTTTCAGGTAACTCTCTTGAAAATATATTGCAAAATTTCGTTTCAGTAACCCATAAATTTCAGGAAGATACTTGGAAAAGAATCGATGGTTTTAGGACTATAGTGCAAGATTTGGGCAAAGAAATGTCTCATATGACCGAGAAGGTGAATAAGATGGGAATGAGTTCAAATGAAAATGCGAGTGTCGTCACATTAAGGAGTGGGAAAGAGCTTCCCACGAGTACCCCACATGCGAAAGTCAATCATGGTCACAGCGAGCCAGTGGTGGAAAACCTCGAACCAAGGTTGAAAGGGGTAAACTTCGATCCTACATGTACTAGAGTTTATGTGCCTAAGGCTCATTTTCCTAGCAGGTTAGCGAGACCACTGTTGTGTGCTTAGTGTGTGTGCAAAGTAGGTGTAAAGAGCACTCAGATCATGCAAGTATACATGGTCTCCAACAAGTGATAAGTAAAGTTTATATCGTTTCCCACAGAGACTTGATGCAAGTGATCGGGTTTTAAACTGTTAACTTAAATTAGTAACTGGTGACAAATTGTTGGGTTGCGTAGTGCTGAGAATGTATAAATAGCGCAAAGAAATAACAACATAACCAACTAGAGAACATGCAAGGATGAATTAAGCAATAAATAGCTAATATGAAACGTGCAACACTTCTAATGCAGAGGCAACAAATTAATCGCGGCAATAATAGTAAACTGAAATTCAGAACTAAAACAGAGCAGGCTAGGACTTGCACAGTAGACAATAGATTGGTCATCTTAGCATGAGATTAAACATGCATACACCCCGTTCTGCCAAACACATAGAAGATCTCTCGATCTTAAGCATTAAGACGCAAGCTCATTCATATCCAAATGAAACAATTATCTTATTCATAAAATCATGACATCTAACGTGCTAGGGGAGTGACTAAGCTTAGCCTCCTCCCTGAATACCATAAAAGGCTAATAAGAATATGCTACTCAGACTCCCTACTCCTCTCGGAGGTTCAACAATCAATAACACACAATGGATGGACGGTCGAAAGTGTATTGTTAACAATAAAACAAGCATACTCTAAGCATTTCATGCTAATCGAAACTAGAATTCCAATCTATTCACTATGAGCTCATCCTAGCCAACCCTTATGGGCTTAGTTATCCATACTACAAGAAGACTTAAAAATAACAACAACTATATTCATAAGCATAATTTGATAACAACAAAGTTCAGGAGAAGGAAAACCCTAAAAACAAGTAGCTAAGAAGAGAGGAATATGTGGAGCTCTTCACTGATCAACAAGCTCTTCCTTTAGGCCTCCTCCAAGAGCTTCACACAACTGCAACACTCTTAGAGAGCTCTTCAATGGAGGATTCGTCCTCTTCTTCCTAAAACAAAACTCCCAAAACCGAGGCAAAAACTCTTACTCCTAGAAAATTCCCTCTTCTCTCATGCCCCCTCTGCCTCTTTTTCTCTTTCCTCCCTTTTCTACTTATAGCCCAGGGTTTTCACCCTGAATTTACCCAAAAAATTGGCCCCAACCTCCTCATTGGAGGGCTGCAAATGGAAAAGCTTTACAGTTTGTACGACAGGGGGCAAGAGCTGACAAATCTGCAGGATCAGGTACAACTTTTGCTGATGCTTCGCTACCGCAAAGTTTCTTAAAGATGTTAGCTTTGTTGTCGCGATGCGGCCGCAAAGCTCCTCATAAACACTTGACACTCTTCGCTACATGCTGCGACCCACGCGAAATCCTAGCGACACCTGAGAAGACACAAGCAGAATTATTTATGCACAATAAAGCTCAAATATGTACAATTATCACACAAAGCACAAATGCTAGACTCTTTTCAAATACTCATTAATTCAACACATTTTCAGCATTTACAACATTCTAACGACTCCTAAGGACTCTATTTCTCATTCTTTTTGCTTAACATAACTCTCATTTGGAGAGTTAACACCCCCCCCCCCCCAAACTTGAACTAAGGAGCGTCCTCGAGTTATATTACTGCCTATCCTTGCCAAATTATGCATAGCCTAGCACACTAGCCTTACTACACATTGCTTGGCTATACAATGATGTTACAAAGTCTTTTTGCGGCCATGATAGGCTAACAAGGCCACTGATCAACAATTCTTCCCATAGATAGGTAGTTAACTGCTCATACCGTCCTGCAACTGACTAGAAGCTCCACAACTACTCTCTTTTCATGTCTTCCAAACTGCTTGATAGACTCACAACCTTATCATTCTAAAATATCCGCTTGATCTTAGGCTCCACTTCTAATCACAGATTAGCTCAAACTCTCATTCCCCCTAATTCTTGTGTTTAGTACATACCTCTAGCTTTTTATTAAATTTTCCTCTTAACCTCAATAATTCCCTTTCCGTCATGCCATTCCCATAAACCTTATGTAATCAGCTTTGAGCATCAAAGAACAACTGGAACATGACATCACCCTCAAGGTTTTCATTCATTTCCCAAGTTCACTCCTTAGATACACCCCTTTACTCAATTTTTTTACAAGGGATCAAATTTCCATTCATAGACCAGCTGAGCTTTTTAGAGCTGTATCCTTAGAGCGATGAGACCTTCCCCTATGCATCCCTTCTTCTTAAGTTGCCTTTTGACGCAGTGTCAATTGTGAGGCTCACAATCAACCCTGGTTACTCAGCAACTTAGAGAAAATTTGGATGAACATTTTTTTTTTTTTTTTTTTTTATGCTAGGGAAGCTCTTTTTTCCTAGTTTTCACTAGACCTTCCCCTATGCATCCCTCGTAGGTTTCATTTTTTTTTTTTTTTTATGCTAGGGAAGATTTGCGCATAGAAGCTCTTTTTTTTATGCTAGGAATGCTACGGAGTTTTCACTAGGCTGCCTCACCCCCAAATTTAAACTTCTTATTGTCCCCAATGAGAACATTTGAAGGCGGTTCCCCCAAACTTCGCTAGAAGTATCTAACACAAGGCTTAGGCAGACCATCAGTTCTATTGCTAAAATGTGACATGGAACCTCCTAAACTTTATCCAGAGATATAAGGTTGCGCGCTCTACCAAGGGGAATTTGGCTTTCACAGCCACTCATGACTGACTGGAGAGTTACAATGTATAACCTTTACTCAGTACTCAGCAATCATTCAGCAGAGTTATCTAACCACTTAACTATTGGAAGATAATTTGATAGCTAACATCATAGTCATGCAACATTATTCTAAAATATACTCGCAAAGCAACTGCAATATTGCTAACCATGTAATCTATGCGCAAATCTTAACAGATCAAAACTCAACAAGGATAGAAGCAACATGCTCTAGAAGGAGAATGCTTTGACTGCGACGATCAGTAAATGAAGTAACCAACATTGATAAAAGGCAAGCAACATTCAGCATACATCATACGAGGACCTACTACCTAAACTAAACTAAACAAACTGACCAGGACCCAACGAGCTTTTCTTAACTACTACAACGCTGAAGTGTCGATGTCAATGCTGAAGTGTCGATGCCGATAAGCGGGTGTTGGTTGGATTGGTGTGACGATAGTGGAGGAATCGATTGACGGTGAGGGTTGGGCGTGTATCGAACGACGATGACCAATTTTTACTTCATCGACAAAGTGCTGATGAAAGTAAAGAAAAAGGGAAATGAGAATGCTCATTGTGTGAAAGTAAAGAAAAGGGGAAATAAGAATGTTGAACACGGATGGAGAAAAACAACTGAAGAAACCCTAGTACCTTAAAGATAAGTTTAATAATATTAATATTAATATTATAAAGAGATTTTTATAATATTAACATTATTAATATTATTACTACTCTAAAAATAAATTTATTTCTTTTCCTCTTCAGTCCCTTTATTTTATTTTATTTTTTTTATTTTCTTTTATTTTTGTATTTTAAAATATTACTTTAAATAAGTTCTAAATCTGAAATAACGATTCAATGCGATAAAATAGGGTACGGGGTGTTACAGTACACATTTCATCAATAGATCTATGGCTAATATTTTAGCTAAGTATAATGTTAAACATAGGGTAGCAACACCTTATCACCCGCACACTAATTGCCAGTCAGAGATCTCCAATAGGGAAATTAAGAGCATACTAGAGAAAGTTATTAAACCTAACCGAAAGGATTGGTCAATTAAGCTAGATGAAGCTCTATGGGCTTATAGGACTGATGGAGCGACATGCGCAGCGGAAAGTAATTTCGGACCGATGATACTCTAATTTCATCAATTTAACAAATAGAAAACATGTTCAAAAGACGGAAATAAAGAAATTAGAATACATACCCTTGTAGTTCCAATTTCTTCAAGCTCCGCCGCTCGTTCCTCGTCACAAACTCTTCTGGCCTCTTCGCACGAACACCCCGAGGACCACCCCAGGTAGTCCCGCTATCCTCGGCGTCGCGCAACGGAGTTGTGGGACTCCGTTTAGAAGAGAAAAGAAAAGAAAAGAAGAAGAAGAAGAGAAAGAGCTTAAAAAAAAACGGAGAGAAAAGAAAAAAATTTCACAAATTCAAATCGTATAACCCTCTGGTTTTTTTTTCAATTGATAAAACTTTTTTTCAATCTCAAGCTCATCAAGCCAAAAACTCAATCGTGAACCCCTCTCGTTTCTTCTTCGATTGATTTTGGCCAAAGCAACTTTTATATATATATATATATATATATATATATATATATATATATATATATATATATATATATATATATATGTGTGTCTCTTGCATGCATGTGTCTTGCTACATGCAAGACACATATATATATTTAATTATTATTATTATTCAAAATAATAATAATAATTTTATTTATTAAACTTTTTAATAAATAATATATATATATATAATTATTAATTAAACTTTTTATTTAATAAATATTATTTAATTCAATATCAAATATTAATTAAATAATATAATTAAACCCGGTTTTTCGAAAACCGACTTTTTTACACATGAATCTTATTCATGTTTTAGGTCATTCTCATATTTAAATCATATTTAAATATGTCTATCCTCCTTCCATAAACCGAATTTGAACAATTCAAATTCTTTTTCTTTTTCTTTTCTTTTATACTGTTGCACGACGTTATCCGAGCTAGCCAGGAGAACCTAAAGGACCTACAGATCATGAGCTCCAACGATACGAGATTATTCGGTCAAAACTCTTTTAACCCGAATCAATCAACTTTCGTTAACCCTCAAAGACTCCACTATAGTCCGAGGGTTGCACTCTCCTCACGGTAGATATATTGTGTCCTCTGATATAACCGTTACGGGCAAGTCGACCCTTCACAGGTTGTTCGTAATCACAGCTGGGTCATTTTAAACCGTTTAACCCCTGCATTACATCTTGTTCCTTAAGTACCACTGACACCTCTAATGAACAATAGATCTGCGGTCCAACCAACAGATCAATTAACCCTCTCATCTCATGAGAGTGTGCGCGCTAATTGTTCAAGCCCCGGAGTCAGCTATTAAGGGAACAACCTATCTACTAACCCTGAAGAACGGGTTAGGAGTGAACTCCAATCTTGTTGTACTATGTCCCCAGCTACCTATTCGACTTTATCCCCTAGATGGTAGGCTTATTGAGTCGGCGCTTATGGGCCACTCTCACCCGTGCAAGTCAAAGGATACTATCGAATAAGCAGGAGTTCATAGCGAGCTCAGGATTGAGATCGAGTTACATAGGCCATCAATATGTATAAGTCGGTCTCATCAGTAAACGAAGTTATAAAGAGAGAGCGACTTAATACGCGGTTCGGTCTTATGTAAACTCTTTACACAGGACGCCCTCACTTCTCACATCTCCATGTGGAACGATTCGGATCACATCGTCCTGTACAATACAAAGTGAGCCGCATCCAATAGTGTTACCAGGATAAGGTACCCAGCCTTATCCGTATACTATAGACCGTTTTGACTGACTACTTGAGCCTGATCCACAATCATGTCATACATGAGGCTCAAGTACTCATATTCAGCCAAGGGTGTTGGTCATTGGTATAGGTTAACGTAAACACGTTTCACTCTATTCCAGTAAACTCTTTTACTGAATAAAACTAATAACTCTTTATTCTAAATAGAATATTTACAAACATAACAGTTTACAAACCACGAGTTTTAGGACATAAAACCCAACAAGAACAACATATAAAACTCCTCTAGGAATGTCTCTTTATCGATTAGTGTACGACAAAAGATGCTTGATATTTTGTGGTGGAGTCTAATAAAAATTCATTGTATATGATACAACATTTACATGCCTTTACATAAACGATTTCAATGATAAGATACACAATCTTATCTAAGGATAGTGGCATAGATGACTCTCCTCTCGGGGTCACAATGTTTTTGGACTCTCTCCTTTTGAAATTGCATGTTTTTTGTCTCTTTGCTGATATCGTCATCAACACTACGTTGAGAACGATCGCGAATACTGAGCACAAAGGCACTATAGTCATATCCCTCACGATCGTGTTCAGTGAAGAGTGAAGGGTTTTAATAATTTGAAGGGATTTGTTGATCATGAAAAAAGATGAAAAAAAAAAAAAAAAAAAAAAAAAAAAAAAAAAAAACATGTTTTAAAGGTCATTTGATATTAAGACCTTCAAAGATAATTCTCGGTGCAAAAATCCCCACCTTATCTATATATATATATATGATAATCTATATATATACGATAAAGTTTCAAGTTATTTATTTGAGAGAACATGATTCTCGTACAACTACATAGTTTTAAAAAATTCACTAATAACCTAACATTTTCATATGATGCATAAACTAAATTGAAAAAAAGAAAAAATTAATTAAATAATCAAACATTTATTACTAGACCTTAGAAATAAATGCAATTTCACCCATCATGTATCCCTTAAATATCTTCTTGCCGAAGTGTCAAAATATGAGTTGAAGTGTACCCAATTTTTTTTTAGGTAGGTGGTTTTCATCGATAACATTTATTGGTCCCGCCAGCCCATTAAATGAATTGTCTCATCATTTTTTCTTTTAATAAAATGGTGCAACATTATCAAATCGACATAGTTCAATTGACATAAAGTTATGTGTTTGACTAAAAAATCATGAATTTAATCCTCACATTAATTAAAATATCGTTGAAAAAAATTGCTGCAAATACAAATAATAAGAATCAGATTTACAATTTAGCAGAACTAATGCAAACAAATTATGCCAACTTCGACACAACTCATTCGCCAACTTGACAATTTCTTGGGTGAATAAGGTTTCAACCCTATTGAATTTACAAGAAATTAACATAATTTAAGATTAGATATTAGATAATTCTTTATTTGTCAACTCGAGCATAACTGACTTAACATATAAATATGTCTTCGATAATGAGATCTGAATTTCAGATCTCCACTCCAAGTTGAACTAAAAAAACTGAGCATATGAACATTTCTAATTCCACCTATTATCTGATAAGATTTTTATTTTCATGAGTTGTAAATTGAAAAAGAAAATCTCAAGTAATTAAATATTATTATAATGAGATCTACACTGTTCACAAAACTATTATTTTCAGGTTGCTTCAACATAATTTTATTAATAAAACTTGGTGATCCAAATCTGAAGGGCAATCCCAATAAGTTTGACTTTATAAAATATTCCATTATTAAATGTATTGTTGATGTGAATGAAAAATAATTGAAATATAAAATGAAAATAAACTCAATATTTAAATTTATTTGTAGTGAAATTTTACACCATAAAGCTGGTTGATTTAAACCTACACTTTTTTCTTTTTTTTTATCAAAAGTATAAATACTTTTATAAAAATAAATTTAGGGATAGAGTTTTAAAATTTAATTCTTGTGACAGATTTAATGGACTAATTAATTCAGCCAACTTTTTTTTTTTTTTTTTTTTTTTTTTTTTTTTTTTTTTTTTTTTAGTATAAGTAATATTGTAGGGATTTATAGACCACGATGTTTATTTTCTTCAAGTAATGCGGACGGTAGAATTCACATTGATTATGTTCGATGACATTTATCAAAATCTACCAACGTAATGAAAGGGTAGGCTCTACCTCAAAATATGTAATCTCATTACTCCATTTTTCTACTACTTTGAGAGTGTGATTATCATTGATTATTAGGTGGTCCCACCCATTTTATTTTTTGTTTCTTTTTTCTATGTTTGACCCTACTTTAACCTTTTCTTCTCCCATTCTCCAACCACTCTTGTCTTGCCTACCTCAGTTCACCCAATCTAGTCGACCATACGTTAGAAATGAATTTATTTTTCTTTAAAAAAAAAACTGTGTTTTCTTATTCTTTCTTCTTCGAACAATGAATTTTCTTTTTCTCTCAACAAATCTTTTTACTTCTTCTCTCCAATTTCATTTTTTTTTTCTCCACAAGTTTTTAATCCAAAACTTATGAAAAGAAAAGAGAAACTCATTTTGATAAAAAGATGAACAAATTGTTGATATTGGATAGAAGATGAACAAATTGTGGAGAAAAAATAGAACTCATTACAAAACCCTTGAAAATTGAGGGTTATTTTTGTTTTGTGAGGAAAAAATAAAAATAGATTAATGAAGAAGGGAAGAGATTGAAGCTCCAATGACGAAAAAAGAAGAAAGAAGAGAGAATAAACGAAGGTAAGTGAAGTTTCAAGTTGGAAAATGGGTTAAGGAGTAACGTTCGAAAAATGAGTCTATACACGATTCTGAACACGATTAAAGCGAAAAAATATTATGCTAAACTCAAATGATTACGTGCAAGTAAACACTATCAATGAAATTTTGAATTAACCTTAAGTAAACACTATCAAATCGATTACGGATGAAGCTCTTAATTCATTTCGATTGATTCAGTCTAAATAGTATGACGCGAATATCAGAAGAGTTATCTTTAAAGATATTATTCTTTCTTTAAATCGTAAAATATTGTTAAAACTCTCAATCATCAATTATAATTAAACTTTGAAGAAAACTTGAAATATATTAGGTATATCTAATATGTCCTAGTCTAGTTCTTCATCATTTTGTGGGTTGGATGATCATTTTCAAGCTTATTTCCTTCGGTTTTCCTTTGTGTTTTGCTAAATTTCTTTGCAGCTTTATGTTTTCTTCTGTTTTTTTTTTTTTTTTTTTTTTCATTATTGAATAAGATGAAATATTAATTTTCCTCTCAAAGTTGCATTAATCTCTTTTTTACATTCTATTATCAGTAAGTATATAAGATATGCAACTAAAAACTATAATAATAATAATAATAATAATAATAATAATAAAATTAAAAAAAGAAAACTATAATAAAATGACAAAGGCAATATTATGGAAGTAAAAAAAAAAAAATTTCAAATAATCGAAATATTATTAACAAAAACAAGCATTCCAGCAATGAACACTTCATCAGATGGATTATATACAGCTAAAATATGAGAAAATTGTGATTAAACACATAATTATGGGATAAACTGATCAGAAAATTAAACCATTTTGTTTTTAGTTTTTGGTTTTTAAAATTAAACCTATAAACAATATATCTATGAATGAGTTCCTATCCTAACTTTCATATTTGTTAAGGAAACATCACAAATTTAGTTAAATTCTAAAAACAAAAGCAAATTTTTGAAATTTTTTTTTTTTTGTTTCCAAATTTTGGCTTAGATTTTAGAAACACTTGAAAAAATAGACAACACAATCAAAGAATTGATAGGGGAATGTCTTGTTTATTGTTTATAGGCTTAATTTTCAAAAATCAAAAACCAAAAATCAAATGATTATCAAACGGATAACAATTTGATTTTTATTTTTAGTTTATTAAAATTAAGCTTATAAACCCTATTTCACATATAAATTTCTTATCTATTTTTACTAATGTTTTCAAAAATCAAGTCAAGATTTAAAAATTAAAAAAAATATTTTTTATATTTAGAATTTAACTAAAATCTTGAATGTTTCTTAAACAAAAAAAAAAAAAAAAAAAAAAACAAAAACAAAACATAGCAAAGAAATAAAAACTAAAAAACGAAATAATCATGAAAGGTACCCTACAAGATTCAATAGCTTGAAAAATAAAACATTGCTTGACTAAGGACAAAAACTTTTAAACTTGAGGAATATATCTTGAATCTTACCAATTATTGATGTTCATGGGTTGTTTTTCAGCTCATAATTCAACGTTAAGACATATATTCAACTAAGATATTTTGAATCCCTTACCCATATGTTATTGAAGTCTACAAATAATAATTTTATCCTACATTTTTTAAAAATAAAGTCGCAAATGAAGGTGCAGAATGTGCTTTTCCTTTTATAGCGGCTTAAAAAAAAAAAAAAAAAAAAAAAAAAAAGTTCTGCATCTCTCCGATATTAGACATCATGGAGTTCATCCTAAAACCAATTGGTGATAGGAAGAGTAGCCAATCATGGAGTTCCATCCTAAAACCAATTGGTGATAGAAGGAGTAGCCCATGTATGTTATATTGTGAGTGAGGTCCTTTCATCTTTTTCGATGTGGGATCCTCAACATCCGAGGCCAGGAGAACAAATAGGATTTGTGAATGAGAAATAAAAGTTTCCTATATTCATAGGAATCAATGGAAACAGCCTGGTCCTGGAGTTCTCGGAGCTGAAGATCTCGGACCTTGGACTTTTTTTTTTTCTAACCGGCCTCATCTAACTCTTTCCAAAAAATTGGAATACTTGAAAAGGCACTAAGAAACGTTGCTTCTGTTGGTCTTTCCGTGCAACCGGACGGCGGTGGCGGCTGACTCAAGTGCCCCCGAACCACGTGAAATGGTGGCGAATATATTTTATTTTTAATCTTCTCCCAAAAAAAAACAAATAAAAGAGGGAAAAGATAAAGAGTTCATGAGAAACTATATCTGCAAGGGAAGAGAAAGTATCCAAAAACTATCATTCATATCAAAATATTTCATATTACATATTGAAGAAAACATAATAATCGAGCTTCATCAATAGGATATAACCACCCTTATTAAGTAAACACAAAGATACACAGATCAAATTTCCACAAATGATTCCAAAAGAAAAATACAACATCAAAACGGTTGGGGATAGAGGGGGGAGAGATGAAGCTCAAATGAAAGGATACAAGAGTTTTATTTAAGGTGAGACTCGATGTCCTTAGTGAGGGTATTCATGAGATCGAGATACTTGTATGGATAAGGAGAGCCATCGTCAAGTTTCTCAAATTCCAAGGTCAAAACTACCAAGCTATGCTCGGGACTCTTTGGCACAACTTGATATATTCCCTTGAAGGTTTTGTAATGCTCGAACACATCTCCTTCGATTCCAATCAAAGTTATTGACATCTTCTCGTCGTCGAATTCCACTTGTTCTTTGAATACCTCGGGCTTGCCCTCTTAACAAATCACATACAGAAACAAAGACATCAATTGTTTAGAGATGAGGTGTTGTCAATGGAAACAGATGAAAAGAAAAACAAAAGTCTCGTTCGATAACCATTTGATTTTTGAAAGGTAAGCGTATAAACACTACTTCCGTTTTTTAACTTTCTTTGTTTTGTTATCTACTTTCGGCTGTTTTTTTTTTACTATTTATAAAAATATTGTATATTTCAAACTATTTTTAAAATATTGCAGTTTTTATTCCGGATCGTCTCTTGAAAAGACGATTTCGTCTTTTTAAAAGACGATCTTGTTTCATGAGGATGTCAATCGTCAAAAGATCGATCTTAATTTGCATCCACGAAAATGGTCTTTCAAGCCGTGTGCATTAAAAAACCGATATCTTTTTACTCATATATTAAATATTTTTAAAAAATGTATGGTTGGAAAGCTTGAGAGCTTAGCTTCAATTTGATGCCTAGTTTCGCTATTTTTGGAGTTGTATATCAAAAGATAGAACTATGGTTCTGCAAATTTTAGAACCATAGATCAATTTCGACAATCTTTATCTTTCGATATACAACTCCAAAATAGTGAAATCATGTATCAAATTGAAGCTGTCGGTGTTAGCTTTTCATCCATATTTTTTTCAAAATTGTTGCATATGAGAGTGAAAAAATATCGATTTTTGAAGACACAGTATTCAAAAGACGATGTGTTGAAAGCCACGTGGATGGGCATTGTCTTTTGAAAATACGATATGTGTGAGATTAGAAGAAGATATTCGTTTCAAGGGATGATCTGCATCCTCGTGGAACAAAATCGTCTTTTCAAAAGACAGAAAAGACTAACTTTACTCGCGTGGGAAGCTTGAATAAAAACTACACTATTTTTAAAAATAGTTCGAAACATGCAATATTTTTATAAAAAAATTACGAAAATTGCAATATTAAAAAAACAGCCTCTACTCTCTACCAATGTTTTAAAAAATAAAGTCAATCTTGAAAATTAAAAAAAAAAAAAAAAAAAAAAACTTTCGAACAACTAGTTTAATTTTTTTAATTTGTCTCTAAAAAAAAGTAAAGAAATTAGGAAAAAACAAGCATATATTTTAAAAACAGAAAACTAAAAACGAAATGGTTATCAAACGGGATAAAAATAATTGTATTTGTGGTTTAGCGAGGTCGTAGTCGTTATCGTTTATACGTACCGATAGTGTAATTCCAGATTTTGATGGAGCCATGGCCATGGCTGTCCCAGTCACCTTCATGAACTTCAACGGTTTGGAAGATGGTTGGGCAAATATTGGGAATATGGGAAATTTCCTCTTTGAAGAGTTTGTAATATTTATCAGCGGATGCATTTATTTCTAACTCACTCACAAACTTCCCAACAAGAGACATTGTTGATTATTTTACACAACAATCCTCATTGCACTTCCCTTTTTATACACCTTTAGTCATGGATTATTTTTTTATTTTTTTATTTTTTATTATTATTTGGAAAAGCATGTGAATTATTTTATTATTGTTCTTGGTTTCTTCATTAGAATTATTAATGTTATTTTTTTAAAAAAGGAAATATGTTCTCTACTACTACAATGCAGTTTCTATTTCTAATTATATTTCTTTTCTTTTTTTAATCACATAGATTTGAGAAAATATTTTAGAAAGAGACATAAATTATTTAAAAATAAAAGTTTGAAAGAGAAAGTTTAGAGAGAGAGAGTATATTAAATAGAGAAAAAATGGAGTGGAAGAAATAAAAAAGTTAATTAAAAAAAATAGAAATATATTTTCAACACCTTTAAAAAAAACAAATTTACTTACAATTACAACAGTTTATAAATTTTTAAAAACTGAAAACTGTGTTTCACCCTATTTTTTTTAAAATAGAAAACCAAAAACAATGAACAATAAAATGGTTATGAAATGGTAGCATAGTTACGTTATATTTTTTGTTTTCTAGTAATGAAAATTAAGCTTATAAGCGCGTTTGATAACGTTCTCGTTTCTTGTTTCTTGTTTCTTGTTTCCTGTTTCTTGTATTTGGAGAACTAGAAACAAAAACATGTTTGATAACTACTCCCGTTTCTTATTTCTTGAAAAAAAGAAATAGAAACAGAAACTTGTTTGATAACGTTTTCTGTTTCTCATTTCTTGAAAAAAAACAAAAAAAACATAAACATGTTGTTTGTGTTGTTTGATAACTCCATTGCTGGCATAAGGTTGTGCCCGTGACTAAGAGGTCCTGAGTTCAATCCTCGCATTAATTAAAATACTGTTGCAAAAAAAAAAAACTATTGCTTGTTTCTTGTTTATTAATTACAAATAACGATAAAATTGTATTTATCCTTCAAATGTTGCCCAAATTTGACCTGCAATGTCATCTCCCACTCGAGTAATTTTATCTTAATTGATGTCGACTTGGATCCAACTCAATTATATAGCTCTGTAAATATCGTGGTTGTAAAATATTAAGATGAGACTAAATGCATGTTTTAGTGAGCAAAATTTATATTGGTCAGTGTACTACAAATTAAAATAATATATATAAATAATACTAAGTTTTTTTTTACAACATGTTGGAGTGGAAGATTGAACCTAGGACTTCATGGTCACTAGGCAATACATCATGTCGTTGAGCTATGCTCTTGTTGACAATAATACTAAGTTATATATTTACAAAATTTAAAATTTAAAATTCCAAAAATATATAAATATCCGTTATATATTTACAAAATTTAAAATTCCAAAAGTATGTAAATATCCCTATTTAAAATTATATATACAAATGATGCAAAATTAAGAAATAATAAAAAACGAATGTCCTACCAAAAATTTGAATCTAGGCACATAAATGAGGTGGTTGAAATGGGCATTCAATTTGACCAACAAAGCAACATCAAGTTTTGTGAATTTGTAGGAACGAAAAAGTTAAAAGAGAAACAGAACAAAGAGAAACAACATTTTCTAGTTTCTCAAAATTTGTCCATTTTTTGGAAACGTTTCTCAAAATTTAGATATAAGAAACGAGAACAGTTATCAAACAAGTCTATTTCTAAAAAAATGAGAAACAAGAACAAGAAATAGGAAACAAGAACAAGAACGTTATCAAACAAGTTCTAAAAGACCACAATTGCATTAGTCTATTAGTCTTCCCTTTATTTATTCTAAAAATCAAGTTCACAATTGTGTCAGTTTTTGAAGTGGAATTACTATTATAGTTTTTGAAGTGGAATTACTATTATTATTTTATTAAGTTCGATAAAAAATAATGACAGGAAAGATAATTTAAAGATTTATTGAAAATACAATGACTAAAATAGAATGAGTTTCAAAGTATAATGACCAAAATAGTATTCTAACCATATTATAGTTATAGATACAACTATTCAAAACTTGAGAAAGAATAATTTCAAGTGATCGGGTGTGGTCGAATGACCCTTGGCATATTGGGGCTAAGGCCATCCTACTGCGTCACTGAACTTCAAGTAATGCTCCTGAAACTTTGTATTTGATTTTGTGCATGCCTAGGTTAAGCTTTAAAATGTGTCATTTTAGATGTGGTCCCAGAGTCGACTTGGGGTAATTGATTCTACTTATGAGAAGCTCATTTGTCTAGATAAGGTTAATATGGATCGATCTCGTTTCTCCTATGTTAGGTTTTGTGTGGAGGTAGAGGTGAATGATGAGTTGTTTTTGTTGATTCCTGCCAAGTTGGGGGAGGAGGAGGGGGCGTTGGGGGGGGGGAGGGGGAGTGAGGTTGGTCATTCTAGCAACATTTGCCGTAAACAATTGGTTTTAGAGGCGATTGTGGCCCCTGTTTGTGCCTCCTGATGTTTTCCTTGTTGCTTCCTCTAGTATTACCCCATGGGTCTTTGGTTGGTTTGGCTCGAGCTCCGGTTACTCGAGTTGAGCCCCTGAGGGCTGGTGAGCCTCGTAGAGTGGGTTCTATTGCGGGTAGTATTGTCAAGTGAGGTTGGTCATTCTAGCAACATTTGCAGTAAACAATTGGTTTTAGAGGCGATTGTGGCCCCTGTTTGTGCCTCTTGATGTTTTCCATGCTGCTTCATCTAGTATTCCCCCATGGGTCTTTGGTTGGTTTGGCTCGAGCTCCGGTTGCTCGAGTTGAGCCTCTAAGGGCTGGTGAGCCTCGTAGAATGGGTTCTATTGCGGGTTGTACTACTCCCTCTCGGTTGGATGTTTCTCATAGAGTGGAGCCTTTTGGTGGAGGCCCGATGGTGTCTAATCCTTTGCTATTCTTGGTGACACTGCTTTTGAGGTAGTGGTAGAGTCAGATGGACTGACCTCCTTGGCTCAGACTGAGGACTCGAGTATGGTTGATGTGAGTTCCGTGATGCTTGATCTGATTGTTGTGGATCCTGATTCTATGACTATTGTGTTGGAGTTCTTGGAACATAAGAGGATTGAGAAACCCCACGAAAGGGTCATGTTGTTTGATCTTCCCTTCAGTCGGCACAGGTGAGCTTTTGATGTCTATTGGAAACGAATGTTAAAGCTTCTTAGTTTCCTTCAGTTTTCAAAGGTTTGGTGGGGATTGACAGTGTGTACAACAGATTCGCTCAGACTTGGTGCATTTTTTTGTGCATCGACATGTAGTGGTGAAAGTGATATAACATGCAATGAGTGGTGAAATGGTTGAAAATAGGCACAAAAGTGAGTCTCCTACCACAATGACACAAATATATACCAAAGAACTAGCGTGTAGTATCTGGAAATATTCCAGAGTCGGTCCACAGGAAATATGAACAATAATTTAATGAAATGTTAATTACATCATAAGTTACTAACATGCGTTAAATAGCCAAGTTGAGCGTAACTCAATTGAATAAAGTTGTGCCCTTGACTAAAAGGTCAGGAGTTCCATCCCCTCACCCTGCATTAATTAATACCTTTGCAAAAAAAAAAAAAAACATGCGTCAATTACCGTAACAAAATAAATAAAAGTGGTTGATTGATTGTTCATGCAGTAGAATAAATAAAATGTATAAAATTGCAATAAAGAAACTATTCAAAACATTGACCTTGGTAACCCTACTAAAGTTCCTATGCTCATGTGAAAGGGAAGAAAAGAAAGAAGAAGAACAGAAGAAAGTGGGAGAGAAATGAGAGAGAAAAAAAATAAAAATGTAAGGGAAGAAGAGAAATGTGTGTGTGAGAAGTGAGAGGAGAGAGGAGAAAAAAAAAAAAAAAATGCATGTTCATCATGGTTTCAAGGAAACCATGTGCTCATACCACTAGTGGTTTCAAAAAAATCATGTGCATCATGACTTTCTCATTAATGCGACATGATGTTTTGTTTTTTTTTTTTTTAATAATTTATATGTTCGGTCGGTCGGTCGAGAATTTGATTTTTTTACTCCGACCGACCGACAGGTCGGTTTTGTAAAATACAAAACTGACTCCGACCGATTTTTCATTTAAACCGACCGCCCGATGTCGGTTCGGTCGATTTCAGCCGGTCGGATCGGTTTTTGGGTTTATTTGGCCACCTGATAGCTCCATTTTGGAGCTATATTTATGTCCCTAATTCATGCTAATTATGTTGATTATAGGTGTTCATCGGTAAATTGTTCTCGGGCCCGTTTAACGTCGTTCGAGGCTTAATTTCACGTTTTAAGGTCTTAAGAACACCTCGGGAAAAGAATGATGCAAAAATATGAAGAATTGCCGTTTTAGGAAGCTCAAAGGCAAAATTCCATGCAAAAACCCGAGAGCAAGCGTTGAGCAGGGAGCGTCTAGACGCTGCTCCAAGCGTCTCGACGCTCCGAAGTCTGAAGCGTCATCTGCAATTTTCACCCGAGAGCAAGCGTCGAGTGGGCAGCGTCGAGACGCTCACTCAACACTCCACAGCGTCCCGACGCCGCGCAAGCGTCTCGACGCCACCCCAACTCAGCGCGCTGGAATTTTAGGGCGCAGCGTTGAGACGCTGCCCCAGCGTCTCGACGCTACGACGAAATATATATTAAAAAGTCCGTTTTCCAGCAGCCAACTCTGTCTTCCTCCTCGGGCTCCGCACCATTTTAGACGTTTTTCAAGCTATTTCCACCATGGGAGAAGCCATGGAGCTTGGATTGGAGCCACTTCAAGTCACATCCGTCATGAGTGAGTAGTTTTTAGCGTTTTGGCTTGGGATTGTAAGGGATTAATGTAATTAGCAATTTTGGTGAGGTTTATGCTCTAAATTCTGATTTGGTTAGAACATTGGTTGAATTAGTTTCTTCTTCTATGCGTATTATATGAACGTATTTGATTGGTAGGAGTAGACAACTTTGATTTCAAGCATGATTCATCAGTTAAAGATTATGATGTCGTGCCTCTCTTAATCGCGAAGTAACATGGATTGATGATGTCATAGAATGCATAGGCTTCCTTGCATTCTTGGCGTTCGTCTTTCTTGAGGAAGCAATTAAAATCGATACACTAATTTGGCTTCCACGTTAGATAATCGTCGTAGTTAGCCCGTTGCTATCGATTGGTCTTGGGAGAGCGTTGGCCCCCAATGTCCAATCGGTATGCTTAATTAGCGTTATTTATTTTGCCTAATTATTATCCATGGGGCGTGTTTGGATTGATTTATCAATTGAGACGAATTGCGTATTCATTCGCATGTTTAACTAAATTTTCCGTTAACCTGTGATTCAATAATTCGCTAATTTTTAGTCCCGAACATCCCAAGTCGAACGCTTCGTTAGTTTAATTTTTCCTCTTTTGCGTGAATTTTCCGTTAGCCTTTTTCAACCCAAAATTTCCCCCAATTTGTTCATTTCTTTTGTTTGCAAGTTTAATTAAGATTAAGTTGAATTGGCATAATTCCCTGTGGACCGACCCCGTTATCACTAGGCTACTAATCGCTCGGTGAAATCGGGTAATTACAAATTTATTTTGGTGGGTCTCGACAACCCGATATTTGGCGATTGTTCAAAAATATTGCTACCACCACCCCTAGTTTTTATTCAAGCTTCGCACGCGAGCAAAGATATTCTTTTCTGTCTTTTGAAAAGACGATCTTGTTCCACAAGGATGCACATCGTCCCTTGAAAAGACTATCTTCTTCTAATCTCACACATATCGTCTTTTCAAAAGACGATGTCCATCCACGTGGCTTTCAACACATCGTCTTTTGAATACCGTGTCTTCAAAAATAGATATTTTTTTACTTAGATATGCAAAAATTTTGAAAAAAATATGGATGAAAAGCTAACACCCAGAGCTTCATTTGATACCTTATTTCACTAGTTAATAAGATTGTATAATTAGAATTAACAACTCTGATTATTATTTATGTGGCCGGTTGCTTCAGGGTTGCCGGGCAACCGTTGACGTGCATCATTTCATACATTGTCATGTTGTAGAGTTAAATGATAAAAATTACAATACTTAGCAAATCTCGAAATTCCCAATTCCATCACGCTTGAATCTCTGATATTTTTCTGTTAGCGCTTTTAGAATTAATCTTGCATGAGAAAAAACCCCTTGTTTGTTACTTACTTCAATCAATTTTAGTTTAATTCAAATATCAAATTCCAATTTGGCATTCTCCCTGTGGATCGACCCTGTTATCACTAGCTGCAAAGCTAAGAGCTACAGGTTTATAAATTTCATTTTTGGCAAGCTTCGACAACTTGAGATATTGTAGGATATTCAAAATTCGTGCCACCAAAGGTTCAACACTACGCAAGCACTAAGTATTCCTACAGTCGTGCTCAATACTAAACTCTCTATGGCCAACAAGTGGTAGCGTATGTTTGTTCACGACATGTATATTTCTCTACCACAAGCTCATTCTTAAGTGATTCACTGTAAGGTGCGGTATCGTATGTCTGTTCACGACATGTATATTTCCGTACCACAAGCTCATTCTCAAGTGATTCTTTGCAAGGTCTCCTTTCGGACGTTGTTATGCAAAATTATTTCTATCATGATCAGAAATATAAAAGTGTATTGAACGATAAAGCTCTTAAGATGAAGATTCTGAAATGCTTGCTAATATATAAACTTATATGAACATGCTTACAATAGTTGAGGCCAATAGTTAAGTCTTGAATAAAAAGTTTAGTTACTTATGAAAGCGTTTTAAAGAAATACTATAAAGAAAACGATACATGAAAGTTGTAAATGAAAGCAATAAAGTGCGCTGAAGTTCTGGAGTGACGGTTGTTCTCAGCGGTGGCGATGGTGGACCGTCACTTCCTCCTTGGAGCTCTCAAATAAGATTGACAATGTACCTCAACACTTATTCTTGAGAACTTGGCCGAATTTTAGGAAAAGTAATACTGATACATCCAAGCTCTCTTTCCTCATAAAAATGGCGGTTTAAATAGGCAGGGTTTGGTCCAATAGTGGTCTTCACGTGCAACAGACAAATGTGTTTTATGGAAAAAGCGTCAGGCGCGTGAGCGTCGTCGATTGTTTTTTGGCCGACTTTGTATTGTACAACGCCTACTCCACGATGTCTGCACCACGATCATCTGGCAGGGGAAAGCGACATATTCTTGGATAAATATTCCTTAGCACTGCAGTGGACTACTATAGTTTGCCATTTCCTGAGAAAATGAGCTTTCATAAGTTTCTCGCGCAGTTGTATAAGATTTAGACAGATTTTCAATGAAAACACTCTAAATTATGGACTGCAGCTAGTGCATTTGCTAAATAATATAAAGGCGATAAGTTACTTAATGTTAGCGCTTTTCTTATGTTTTAAGGATGAAATATCCCAAATTTAGGAGCTAAATAGCGGTCATTAGACGCGCTATCAACAACTATGGGGAGAATGGCTTCGGTAGAGTGTGAGTCATGTGGCGTTGGACTCAGGTTTCGGTTACTTCTACTGTGGTTAGGCCTCATATGATTCGAGGCACTCTGGTGGATCTCTCTTCCAGGGTTTGCTACCATGTTTCTTGTGTTTATGTTTCTAATTCTGAAGTGAAGAGCAGGATAGTGTGGAATGATATTGTCTTAATGTGTCAGGCGTGAACCCTTTCGAGGGTCGTGATGGACTAAAAGTGTGCATATGAAAATGGTTTTGGAGTCTAGGCAAACACTTTACCTGAGATGTCTAGGTTATAAACACTTTAATAACCTCACACCTCTCACGCATGCTCATAAAGTCGGGTTAACTTTACTTAAGTACCGATTAGTCCCCAGGTAGAAGGTGATCCGTCAATTCATTATCCTCAAACCTAGACAGGATTTCACCAGGTGAGTTTTTCATAACCTTAGCATTTACGAGATACCGACCTATTCATCTAATGAACCAGATCGACTCATTTAACCCTAAATGAACATGCTATTTTCTTTGTTATAGATTTTAAAAGTCTATCCAATTTTACAACAATTTGCAAAACTTAGACTTTCTACAAAAAAAACACCTAGCTACATGCTTCTCAAACATGCATCACTAAGGTATGGCAAGTTGAATATTTAACTTCAACTTATATTGAATATCATGAATTAAGCATGCATCCTATACATTATAACACTTATAACATACAAAATGCATTCAACATGCTACCTAAGGTGGGATTTGAAATCTACATGGAATACTCTATGCACAAGCAAGGGCATTAATTTAAACCATACATCTCATGCATCAGTACTAAATTAAACACACTAAAGTGATTCGGTTTTTGGCATCAAGCAAGCAATACTAATTATTACAAGTTTGTTCTCCAACCTCAAGCTAGGCTCTCGAAGCTTTTCGAACTCTTTGAACTCCTTCAAGACTCCTTGCTTCTTTACTCCTTCTTGGCCCCGCAGTAGCCTAGGACTTTAAGACTCAACAAATTACAAACTTTCAGCCAAACAATAAGCCTTATTAACAGACAGGCTATTACAAACCGAAAGTAAGAACATAAAATAAAGAAGATGCCATAAACCGATATCACTTCAGCCACCCAAGTAGAGAAAACAAATACAACCCACCTAGGACTCAATTTGTTCCAAATTGAGAGCTTAAAGCATGCTCTGATACTAATTGATGGCACCGAGATCCCGACACAACCAGAGGTGCAGCGGAAAAAGCCTAAACTGGCTGAGGATCTTCAGCAATCAATAAGCAACAAATCGGGAGAGAGAAAAATAACCAACACTTGGCATTTTTCAACCCCCGAGCACCATCGATAAATGTCATTACTGACCTGTAAATCGACTGGTAAAAAACAACCCTAGGTTGACCGATAAAGACCCACCGGTAAGGAACCTCGGTGTGCCACCGGTAAGGAACCTCGGTGTGCCACCAGTAAAGATCGGAAGATCCGACCGGTAAAAGGCACTCCAGTAAGCCTCGACCGGTAAATGCTTCACAAGCATTCAACCAGTAAAGACTCCACCGGTAAATCGGTTAAGAGAATTTACACTAAATTCTCACCGGTAAACTGGTAAGCTTACACCGGTCAGGATTAGACCGGTTTGCACCGACCGGTAAATCCTTAACGGTAAGCCTTGAACCGGTTAACCGGTAGAAAAACATCACAAGTTTTCCACCGGTAAACCAGTAAGACTCGATCGATAACACTTACTTGTCTGTTCCTTCGGTATATTCCCACCGACCGTGTTTCTGACCTGTAAATATCGACTGAAGTAACAAACCCTAAACGCTTAAGAAACAACATTTAGTGCCCCGACCAGTAAATTTTCAGCCGGTAAATCCAACCGATTTACCGACCGATAAATTTACCAGAGAGCAATGGGAAGGGCAAAACATACCTTATGTTTTGTTTGTCTTCTCGTCTCCTCAGCTCACTCTACAACCCCCTCGAACTCTACCTCTCCTCCGGTCACGAACTCGATGAGAACCACCCTTAGAGGAGTCCCGACTATTCTCGGGCCTAATAGCGGAGTGGTGGGACTCCTTGAGCTAAGGGGGTTTGTTGAGAGGGAGAAAGGAAGAAGAAGAAGAAACTATGGTGTTCAAATGAAGAAGTAGATGAACCTGGTTTTGGACTTGTTGAACACTTCAACAATGTCAAAAACTCATCTAACTTCTCATAAACCTCAACAATTGAAGTACAAATGGAGTATAGAGGCATGAACACTTCAAACCTCAAGCTTCTTCACAAGAAACACTCAATTGCAACACCAAATTCTTCAAGCTTCAGCAAGTTCTTCAAACTTCATCTTCAACAATTGAAGAGAACGTTTGAGAAAGAACTCGTGAGAGGAAAGAGAGAGGTTCTGAATATTGTCTTACAATCTTGCTTTTTGGCTTGAGAGAAGGGTTACCCAACTCAAACCCTTCTCCTTTCTCAACAATAAGAGAAAGTGGGAAAATAAAAGGAATCCACATGTTCAACATGCAATGCATGTTGAACTTAATTGATTTATTTATAATAATAAATTATTATAAATTAAGATTAATTAAAACCTTTTTAATTAATTTAATTTAATATCAAATATTAATTTAATAATAAACCTATCCCCGGTTTTCCGAAAACCGATTTTCCCAATATGAATCTCTATTCATATTTTTCTCGAGTCTCATATTTAAATCATATTTAAATACAACTTCTCCCAGTCACATATTTAAATACGTCCAACCTCGATCAATAGACCCGAATTTGGATTTCTCCAAATTCTTCCCTATAGCTTTCCTACACAGCTTTATCCGAGCTAACCAGGAGAACCTAAAGAACCTACAGATCATGAGCTCCAACGATACGAGATTATCCGGTCAAAACTCTTTTAACTGAATCAATCAACAATCGTTAACCCTCGGAGACTCCATTAAAGTCCGAGGGTTGCACTCTTCTCTCTGTAGATATATTATGTCCTCTTGATATAACCGTCATCAGTAAGTCGATCATTCACAGGTTGTTCGTAATTGCAGTTGGGTCATTAAACCGTTTAACCCCTGCATTACATCTTGTTCCTTAAGTTCCATTGACACCTCTAATCAACAATTGATATGTGGTCCAACCAACAGATCAGAACCCTCTCTGATCAGGAGAGGATGTGCGCACATTGTTCAAGCCTTGGGGTCAGCTATTAAGGGAACAACCTATCTACTAACCCTAAAGACCGGGTTAGGAGTGAATTCCATCTTGTTGTACTATGTCCCCAGCTACCTATTCGACTTTATCCCCAAGATGGTAGGTTATTGAGTCGGCGCTAATGAGCCACTCTCACCCGTACAAGTCAAAGGATACTTTCGAATAAACAGGAGTTCATAGCAAGCTCAAGATTAAGATCGAGTTACCTAGGCCATCATATGAAAAAGTCGGTCTCTTCAGTAAACGGTGTTATAAAGAGAGAGCGACTTGATTCGCGGTTCAGTCTTATGCAAACTCATTGCACATGACGCTCTCGCTCGCTGATAGCACTCCAAAAGTGCTAATATTTATCTCTTAAGTCTTGTAAATTAAGGAATTAATTATACTTAATTGATATATTTTGTTGAATTTAATTGTTTAGGGTTAAATTGGACTAGTACATTAGATTATAGCTTAAAAGAATGTTTTAGTCGATAATATTAATTAATCGTTTTGAGTGTTTATACTTTATAGATTAAGTAATCTAATATTATCCCAATTATGATTAGTGGTCTGGTGGTGTAGGGGAAGTTTGGTAGAATGATGGGTCTAAGTTCAAAATTGGGAGAGAACAAAATTTTTGTTATTTTTCCTCAGGCACATACCCTAGCGTCGACTGTAGGGTCTCGACGCTACGACTGTATAAAACCCATTTTTTAGCGTTTTTTAGGTCATTCACTCTCGGGTTTGGCTTCTTTTTGACGATTTCTCTCTCAAATTCTTGGGGTTTTCTCCCCTTTTCTTATATATCAAAGCAAGACTTTGTTGGATTTAGCTTGGTTCTCATCCCGAGCAAGGTAAGTGCTCTAATTTGAGGTTAGGGGTTATATTTGATGCGATTCATGAGGGTTTAGTTCTTTAATTTCGAGCTTAGCATGACTAATTGGGCATTTACTCTCTCTTGCTTAATTTATGAGTGTGTTAGATTGGTAGACTGACGATCTCAATTTCTAGCATGCTTTAACGTTATAGATTAGTGATGTCGTGCCTCTCCTAATCGCCTTAGTAACACAGAGGAGTAAAACAAATCGAAGTATCATTTTAGATGTTCTGAATGTTGATTGCTTCAGGCTTGCTGGGTAATCGCCTAGCATTTAGAGTGTCTAATTGAATGTTCGTCGTGAATTGTTAGTTACTGCTTTAATTATTTTGGGGTTGATCATTCTGATTTAGTTAATAGCATCGTTTAATTAGAATTGAAAATTCTGATTAATATATATGTGCCCGGTTGCTTCAGGGTTGCCGGACAATCGTTTATGTGTTTAAATATGCTTTTGCTAAGTATGTTTGAATCCCAACGAATCGAGTCGCATCAAGGTCAATCCCGACCCTTAAAATTAGGAGCACATGTAATTAGTTTTAATTTTCCGTTAGCTACTTTTATGCTTTCCTTTAATTTTACCGTTAGCATAAATCCCCCCTTTACTTTATCGTTTTTGTTTTAGTTAATTAAAAAGCAAATAGAAATTAATTAGGAGAAAATAATATAGGTTCCCTGCGGATCGACCTGACTACCACTAGCTGCAAAGCTCAGTTGTAGCGGTATTATAAATGTTATTTTGGCGGGACTCGACTCCCCGAACATAGTAGGATATACCCAAAATCCTACTTACTACTCGCACATCACCATGTGAAACGATTCGGATCTCATCGTTTTGTACAATACAAAGCGAGTCGCATCCAATAATGTTACCAGAGTAAGGTACCCAACCTTATCCATATACTATAGACCGTTTTGACTTTCTACTTGAGCATGATCCACAATCATATCATACATGAAGCTCAAGTATTCAAGAGACACCATGGGTGTTGGTCATTGGTATAGGTTAGACTAAACACGTTTAACTTTATTCCAGTAAACTCTTTTACTGAATAAAACTTAATAACTCTTTATTACTAAATAGAGATTGCAAACACAACTGTTTACAAACCACGAGTTTTAGGACATAAAACCAAACACATCTGTCTTATTTCCTTTACGACCAGGCTAGCATGAGCCTCTCATAATTTCTGGATGGGCGTTCGTAACGAGAAGGCCTTCAGCCCATTACTAAAATAATGATGAGAATCTCGAGGTCTTTAATCGAAAGAAGTTGATGGGAGACTTGGTCTTCTTTTGCGGTTTGAATTGCCATTGATTGGACCTTCGGACGCATTGTGGCCAAGATGCAACCACATAGTATTCTATTTCATCAAGGAGTATTGCGCCCGTATTGCTATCCATTGCAACCGCAGTTGATGTTTTTCCTTAAATATCATAAAACGTGGTTAAATAGTATTTTTTACACTATTTTACCCTCAAAATACTATAATTCTGATTTTAGAGTTATGAGATGCATGGTTTCCTCTTCTATGCTATTTTTAAATCTTTCTAATCTATTTCCTTATCCACACTAACCTAACTGAGCATAAATAACCTAGATTTTGGAGAGGAAATTTTGGTATATTTGACGTTCATCAAGTAGTGATGGGCGACTTTAATGCCATTATGTTGGGTTTTATGTCCTAAAACTCGTGGTTTGTAAACTGTTATGTTTGTAAATATTCTATTTAGAATAAAGAGTGATTAGTTTTACTCAGTAAAAGAGTTTACTGGAATAAAGTGAAACGTGTTTAGGTTAACCTATACCAATGACCAACACACTGGGCTGAATATGAGTACTTGAACCTCATGTATGACATGATTGTGGATCAGGCTCAAGTAGTCAGTCAAAACGATTTATAGTATACGGATAAGGCTGGGTATCTTATCCTGGTAACACTATTGGATGCGGCTCACTTTGTATTGTATAAAACGATGTGATCTGAATCATTTCACATGAAGATGTGCGAGTGAGGGCGTCATGTGCAAAGAGTTTGCATACGACCGAACCGCGAAATATATGTCGTTCTCTCTTTATAACACCGTTTACTGATGAGACCGACATTTTTATTTGATGGCCTATGTAACTCGATCCCAATCCTGAGCTCGTTATGAACTTCTGCTTATTCAAAAGTATCCTTTGACTTGCACGGGTGAGAGTGACTCATTAGCGCCGACTCAATAAGCCTACCATCTTGGGGATAAAGTCGAATAGGTAGCTGTGGACATAGTACATCAAGATTGGAGTTCACTCCTAACCCTCTCTTCAGGGTTAGTAGATAGGTTGTTCCCTTAATAGCTGACTCCGGGGCTTGAACATTTAGAGCTCACACTCTCATGAGATGAGAGGGTTAATTGATCTGTTGGTTGGACCACAAATCTATTGTTCATTAGAGGTGTCAGTGGTACTTAAGGAACAAGATGTAATGCAGGGGTTAAACGATTTAAATGACCCAGTTGTGATTACGAACAACCTGTGAAGGGTCGACTTGCCTGTGACAGTTATATTAGAGGACATAATATATATATAGTGAGGAGAGTGCAACCCTCAGACTATAGTGGAGTCTCCGAGGGTTAACGAATGTTGATTAGTTCGGTTAAAAGAGTTTTGACCGGATAATCTTGTATCGTTGGAGCTCATGATCTATAGGTCATTTAGGTTCTTCTAGCTAGCTCGGATAACGTCGTGCAACAGTATAAGAGAAAAGAAAAAGAAAAAGAATTTGAATTGTTCAAATTGGGCTTGTGGAAGAATGATGATCATATTTAAATATGATTTAAATATGGAAATGGTCTAAAACATGAATAGGATTCATGTGCAAAAAAGTCGGTTTTCGGAAAATTGGGTTTAGCCATATTATTTAATTAATATTTGATATTAAATTAAATAATATTAATTAATTAAAAAGTTTAATTAATATATATATATATATATATATATATATATATATGTTGGATGGCAAGTGAAGAACGGGGGTGTTCATTTTTAGATGAAATGTTCTAAATAAAAAAAAAAACTCATTTTCAGAGTTTTTTAAAACTTCAGCCTTCGGTTCTGCATTCCTTCATCTCTTCTTCTTCTTTTCTTTTTCTTTCTTTTCTATTGTAACGGAGTCCCACAACTTCGTTGCACGGCGCCGAGGATAGTGGGACTACCTGGGGTGGTCCTCGGGGCGTTCGTGAGAAGAGGTCGGAAGAGTTCGTGACGAGGAACGAACGACGGAGCTTGAAGAAATTGGAACTACAAGGGTATGTATTCTAATTTTCTTATTTCCTTCGTTTGAGCATGTTTTCTATTTGTTAAATTGATGAAATTAGAGTTTCAACGATCCAAAATCGCTTCCGCAACGTGATACACTCCATCACATCTGAGTGTAGACTAAGGGTTTCAGGGGTAATTTGGTTGCTTCGGAGATGGACGCTTTTGATGATTTGATTACTCAGGTTGATCTGGTTGAGATTCCTCTGTTTAGTAGTTGGACTAATGCACTCGTGGGGCCAACTGACATGATGAAACGACTGGATAAGGTTTTAGTTAACTCTAATTGGATGACTTCTCGACATGTTTGTCGGGTTTGTGTTCATGGTTGGGTTATATCAGATCATTGCCCATTCATTTTTTATGTTGGGAGTCATGTTCCCCGATGCCCTTCCTCTTTTCGTTATTTTAGTCACTTGGGTGAGGACCCCCATTTTTTAGACACCGTGGCTAGTAGTTGGGCCAAGTTTTCCTGATGTCTCTCCTTTGCTTTGCTTAATGCGAAATCAGAAGGCTCCCAAGTCTATTCTTCGGCAGAAGTTTCAGTGTTTTCTATCGAGCCTAAGTTAGCAGGTTTATGTGACCCGTACTCACATAGCTTATGTTGAGGATCATCTGTCTTCCATCCTTTACGATCAGGCTAACATGAGCCTTTCAGAATTTATGGGCAGTTTTTCGTAACGAGAAGGTCTTCTTCAGACAGAAGTCAAGGGTGAAGTGGCCGTAGTGTAAAATCTCAGCTTTTAGTAATGACATCCAGTCTCTCACTGATGGAGCAGGTCACACTCTGCCTTATCAGGCGGATATTGTTGGTGAGGTGATTAACTATTTTCGTAGTATTTTTGGAACTTATACGATAACTTATCAGTTGGCTTCGATTTATTGGTTTTGTTGGTCTGAGATGTGTGGTATTGATCTTGTTCGACCTATTTCTGGTGAAGAACTCAAAAAGGTTATTTTTGCTATAAGTTGTAGCAAGGCCCTTGGGTCAAATGGCTTCTCAGTTGGTTTTTTCAAAATTGCCTGAAGTGTTTTTGGAGTTGATTTATGTGTTGTCGTGCTTCACTTTTTTTATTCCTACTTTATCCCTCCAAGTGTGAACGTCACTTCTATTACGCTGGTATGAAAGGTCGTTCTTGTAGGCCTTTGTTACAATAGACCTTTGTGACTATACGCTCGTATGAAAGGTCGTTCTTTATTGTTTAAATTCTACCTTGAAAAAGTAGATCATAGTAGAACTCGAACATATTATTACTTGTAAATTCTTTCATGAACATGAAGAATTCTCTTAGAAGTCGTTAATATAAGTTTCGTAATGCCTTTCTTTTCTATTAAAAACTAGACACGCATGTTAGTTTTATATAAAGGGAAGGTAATTAATTAGGCTCTAGCCAGCCCGTTATCGTTTTATTCTTCTTGGCCTATAACTGTAGGCATGACTATTCTTGGACTGTTAGATTAATTAAGCATGACTATAATTGATGAAATCAATTCTCAAGGTTATTCTCTCCAAAAGATTTACCATTAATTTTCAGTCTTTTAATTTTCACTTCATCTCAAAGTATTTTTAGTCTAAATAAAACTTGTTATTAGTACCTACGGTACTCAGGTGATCTAGAAAACCAATCATGTGGACGATATTCTTTACTTAAATCACTGTATTAAAACTTGACTCGTACACTTGTGGTACGCAATAAACCACACAACAAGTTTTTGGCGTTGTTGCCAAGGATTGGTGTTAACTCTCCGAATGAGAGTTATTTAGTGCCTTTATTAGATAAATTCTACCTTTATTATGAATAATTGCTTGTGGGAAACATTTAAGTATGCCTCTGTTTGGGAAATTCTTAAGGGATCTTTCTTTCTAGCTTAGGAAAGAATTATTTGATGAAATACCTTTACTAGCTTAGGAAAGAATTATTTGATGAAATACCTTTACTAGCTTAGGAAAGAATTATTTGATGAAATACCTCTAACTGCTGAAAAGTGACACAATTACTTTGAAGATAGGTTGCTCTTGAGAAGAAGGTTTCAGATGAATACAATCGGGGGAACGCAAGAATGTTGAGCAAGCAAAAACCTAGCAAAAGTTGTACGTGATCACATTGTTGGCCAGACAGCCTATCCCCTATCGTATGAGTAGAAAAAGCAAAGATTCTTTTCTCTAGCCAATGAAATCATTCCATTTGTTTTATGGCAACCTTTTGGGTGATCCCGAGGGGGATTTATGAGAGAAGATTGGTTGCGCAAAATTATGCAATAAAATACCACAAGTGTACGGGTCAAGTTTTAATAAAGTGTATGTAAATACGAATATTGTCCTCAGGATTGGTTTTCTGGTTCACCTAATTACCACAAATACTATCGCTCAATTTTATTTAGAGAATGAAATAGAAGATTATGATTAAAACAAAACAAAACATAAAATAAAATATTGAGAACAATAAGGAGACCTATCGACTTGTTACTCTCCCTCGAGCAATAACAATTTTATTTGAAAAGTAAATTAACTATATCTCTATGACAATTCAGAACAATTCAAATATGAAGAAAGTATAACTACACACTACCACAAAATCTACAAGGATATGTCTATCTCATGTATTAAATTAGGAGAAATAGTTCGAGGTGATCAATGATAATCGCCTCTGAACCTCAAATCATTGAATAAGATTCGATAAACGATTACCTTAAGGCTCTAAGTCAAAAGAGTTTAGGTAATCATCTTCTTATTCTCGCATAGTATAATTTTACTTCAAGCATGCAACAAAAGCAAACTCAATCAACTTATAACAAAACCAAACTCAAACAACTTATTACGTGTTACAAATTTATTCTCGAAGTTGTCCTAAAGAGATCTTTGGGTTTTAATCTAGTGCAAAAAAATTCCTTGTGTTCGATCTCAGAATACCTATTCCAATTTATTACTTCCTAAGATTGAGTTTATAACTTGTGCTTGATCTTCAGTGAAATTTCAATTGTTACATTCGTAGTGTTGTGTATGCATATACTTATGGCTCATCCTTATCTAAATCTATAAGTGTAAGTTTAGCAAAAACTAAAGTGTGTCAGTAATGGTCATTGAATTCCAATTCATGGTTATGATCATACAAAATTATATTCACCAAACCCTCCCTTCGCCTTGAATAATGTTCTGCATACTCCTCAATTTATTAAAAATTTAGTGTCACTCCAAAAATTTACTACTGATAACTTAGTCTGGGTTGAGTTTGATCTTTTTGGGTTTTTATGTGACGGATTTTCAGACAAGGATGCGTCTAATAAGATGTGAGAGTCAGGGCACACATTATCCTATTACCACCACAAATTAAGCTTATTCTGTAATCAAACTTCGACTTCTCATGTTTGTACCTCATGTTCTCTTGGAAAGAATGTGAAGTTGTCATTTGTTTCTTCTAATTCTTGCACTTTTATTCGTTTTGATATTATCCATAGTGATTTTTAGACTTCTCATGTTTTTCAGCACTTCGAGCCACATTTATTATATGCTTTTGTTGGATAATTGCTCTAATTTTATATGATTTGATCGATGTTATCCATGTCTGACCTTCAAGACCCGAATTGGAAAAATGGTTATAGATAATGAATATACTTGTCTGATTAACACTATAAGACGTGAGAATTGGTTCCTCGTTCACTAGAGGTTAATGTGATTGGATCTATGTGGTTTTTACTCTTAAAGAAAAAATGGATGGTACTTTTGAGAGGCATAAAGTTCGTCTTATAGTTGATGGCCAAACTCAACCGGTTGACGTGGATTGTGGTGACTTTTAGCTTAGTGGTAAAACCGACAACTATTCGCACCGTCCTCAATTCAACACGCTCTAAAGCATTGCCCATTAACCAACTTGATGTGTGAAAAATGCTTTATCTTGCATGGCGATGACCGAAAAATGTACGTGTTAAAATCCTGCTAAGAAAACAGAGGCCAAGCGCAAGTGCACGAAGTCAACAAGTAGTAAACTATGAGAGTATTCTATGATATCATATCCCAAGAGAATGTTGATGAAATTCTGTTATAAGTAGAGAAAATGCTTGTAAATTGAAATCGAACGTATTTGTAAGTAACCAAGAAAAATATTTTTAGTGGGTTGGTAACCGTTTTAAAGAAATACTTTGATAGAAACGAGAGATTCAATCAAGTTCCAGCCACTAAGTAGAGTGATGAACTCAATGCACCCATATTGACACTGGTGAATGGGTTGTCGAGGCCCGCCAAATTACTATTTATAACTTGTTTCTACTTTAATTTATAGAATAACAGTAACTAGGTCGACAGATAACCAATTAATTAGCTTATCCTAATTTAATTATAATTGCGAAGATTAAAATAAAATAAAACAAGGTGGGTTTGGTTGGTTTGCAGAAATAAAAAAAACATGCAAATTAATAAAAACGAGCTAACGGAGAATCAAATGCGGGAAAATAAACTTAAGAAGAATTAAAGATGTAAACGACGCATCTAATCAAAAGGAACAAAACTATTCTTGATGCAATATAGACCACTGTAATTACTAAAGCTAATTACCCCAAGAACTCAATTTGCTTACCCAGACCAGTAACAAGCAACCCAATGAAATTAATTAAGACGTAAGAAAATTCTAATTAAACCTAGCATCTAACTAACTGGGCACGACCGTTTCATATCTATTAAATGCTAGTAACGGAAAACACTGAGACGAACAACCAATTTTGATAGCTAAAATGATTACCCAATTTATATTTTATCCTAAAGTCGATCATACAAACTATGTGATCAATGATAGCCGAAGAAACACATACACACAATTAAACTCATGCTATATGGCGATTAAAACATGACAATTACGGATCATAAATTCAATCTATAGTGATTTAGCATGCGAGAACGATTAAAGCGTCAATTAAATAAAAACTCCATGCTAATGGGATACAAACATAGGCAAAAGATGCTTAAGTTAAAAGGCTAAATGAAATTAAGAGCAAATCATCACACAATGCATTAAGATACAATCTCGTCCTCTAAATTAGAGCACTTACCTTAGCTGATCATAGCGGTAATTTTCCCAAAATCCACCATAGTTGGGCAAAAATACATTAAGAAAAACTAAGCTCGAAGGTCTAGAGAGAATTGGAGGCTAGCATCTAAAAACCGGACATATGAATTGACCTAAAAAAGAAAAAAAATAGTTTTTTAATGGCATAACAGCGTCGAGACGCTCTAAGCAGCGCCTCGACGCTTCAGACACAAAATAGGCGCGCTCGTGGGCTTGAATGACGGACGACTGCAGAGCTCCAAATCGTAGCGCCGAGACGCTACAACCCAGCGTTGTGACGCTTGCTCTCGGGTTGAATTGCCAATTTTTTGCATAAACGAGCGTCGAAACGCTCCAATCAAGCGTCGCGATGCTTGCTATCGGGTTGACTTGGCTGATTTTTGCTCTCTCTCTTCATTTGGTGCCTCAACTTGAGCTTTTTTGCCTCCCTTTTAACATGGCCGCTTCTGACCTTTTGGTTGAGGATATATGACCTTTTGGTTGAGGATATATGTCATATAAATACTCAGGTTAGCTACCATCCTTAACTTAAAAAGAAACGGTATCTCGTTATTTGTTTTTATAAATTGATGATTAAGTTTTTTTTTTGCAACGATATTTTAATTAAAGCGAGGATTAAACCCATGACATTTTAATCACGAGCACAACCTTATGCCAATTGAGCTATGCTCGGTTTGGCAATAATAATTAAGTTTTTGGTAATATATTAACATGTATTGGAGCCACATAATTTGATCGAGGTAATATTGATCGAATCATGTAAAATCATAGTAGCGATCAAAATAATTATTTGTTGAAAGTTTAAGGATAAAAATAGGGCTGTTTTTTTTTAATATTGTAATTTTTTAATTTTTTTTATAAAAATAATGCAGGTTTCAAACTATTTTTAACAATAATGTAGTTTTTATGGAAACCGTCTTTTGAAAAGACGATTTTGTTCCATGTGGATGAATATCTCTTTTCAAAAGACAATCTTCTTCTGCGCCCATCTTTTCAAAAGACGATCTTTATCCACGTGGCTTCCAACACATCATCTTTTAAACCATGTATCTTCAAAAATCGATATATTTTTACTCAGATATGCAAAAATTTCAAAAACAATATGGTTGGAAAGCTAACATCGAGAGCTTCAATTTAATCTGTGATTTCACTATTTTTGAAGTTGTATATCGAAAGATAAAGATCGTCGAAGTTCAGCAACAATTATGAAATTTGCAGAATCATAGTTCAACTTCGATGATTACCAGGTGTCAAATTGAAGCTTTCTGTGTTAGCTTTCCAACCATATTATTTTCGAAATTTTTGAATATCTTAATAAAAAGATATCGATTTTTTAATGCTCAAAAGAACTAAGGACATCGAAGTTGGAATATGATTCTTCAAATTTCACAACTATACTCAACTTCGACGATCTTTATCTTTCGATATCCAACTTCAAAAAAAGTGAAATCACATATCAAATTGATGCTCTCGGTGTTAGCTTTTCAACCATATCTTTTTCGAAATTTTTGCAGAGTAAAAGAATATTGATCTTACATTGTTTAAAAGATGATGTGCTGAAAGTCACGTGGATGGAGATTGTCTTTTAAAAATACTACCTGTGTGGGCCTAGAAGAAGATCGTCTTTTGAAAAGACGATTTTCATACACGTGGAACAAGATCGTCTTTTCATAAGACGACATTTGCTCACGTGAGGAGGTGGTCTCTTTCAAAAGACTATTTTTCATAAAAACAACATTATTTTTAAAAATAGTTTCAAAACTCCAATATTTTTATAAAAATTTTTGAAAATTATAATATTAAAAAAACATCTGCCTGAAACAAGACCCCTTAAAAATTTTAAGCCAGAATTGTTATTTTTTTTTTTTTTAATGTTGAAAGACGTGAAATAAATTTAAAAGTCTATACAACAGCCCGACATATATTATTATTATTATTATTATTATTATTATTTTGACAACACATATATTATTATTTTATTCTATTAAATAATATTCTATACACTTTGACCTAAAACAATTATTGCACCCGTCATGTGAAAGTTTGGTGTTGTATTAGGGTTTAAGGGGATATGTTAAAAAATAGCAATAGTTACTCTTACGAGAAATTAATTATTCGAAGCTCTATAATATGATGGACAGTTTATGTATAAAAAATATATTGCAAATAAAATTTTCAATTTAAATTAAGTGGTTATTAATGGAGGGTAGGTTAACGCATTCAATTTCTATTTTTAGTTTTTGATTTTTTGTTTTTATTTTTTTAGAAAACAGATTGGTAACTAACTCAGTTTTTAGTTTTTCAATTTTTGAAAACTTTTTTACAATCCTTAACAAATTTTAAAACAAAAAAAAAATTCAAAAACAAATTTTAATTTTTTATTTCATATAATTTCAAATCAAATATTTATTTATTTATTGAAATTGGAATAAAATTTCATTAATTTTTTTTCATAAATATTATTAGTATATTCTAAAAAAATATATATTAATAATATATTTTTTAAATATTATTAATATAATATATTATAGTTTAATATTATTGTGATGTCACACCAATGTACCTAACCATTTTACTCAATCAACATATTCTATTTTCTTGATTTTAGGATGATAAACGTCAACTAAAGATTGTCTAATATATTAAACAATCAACACAACAATTTTTTTTTATTTTAGAAAAAAATATTTTTACTCTAAAATTTCAATTTCATCAAATAATTGTACCTTAATTAAATTTTGATAAATCTTGTCATTTTTACATTATAATAAATTAACATTACTTTAGAAAATTTAATTTTTATTTTATAAAAAAAATAGGAAACAAATAGTAATTATTCAAAATTTGAACTTTTTGTTGTTTTGAAAAACTAAAAACAAAAAACAGTTATCAAATAAGTTTGATTTTTTATTTTTTAAAAATTGAAAATAAAAAACAGTTATCAAACATATATGATTTTTATTTTTAAAAAACAAAAAATCGAAACAAGAAAACTAAAAACTAAAAATAAAAAACTGAATGTATTATCAAACGGGCCTAAGAATTTGGAGATTTTCAAGCACAACAAATTATTATTAAAAAATAGTTACATTAGGATCATTTACTCAATAATTTTTTCTCTTATCACAACATCACTACTTACCCAAAAGAATATCACAATATATTGGCCAATTTTTTTTTATATAATTTAGAATTATAAAAATATATATCATACAAGATAGAACTCCCATACACCCTCTTCAAAAAACCAAAAACAAAAATACCTTTACAAATTAATTGTTAATTTTATTATTATTATTTTTTTTTAGTCCATTGAGATAGAGAAATTCAAACCATAGACCTCTTAGTCGTCAAGATAAACATGTATTAACTGAATTAAGCTCGCTTTCACATTATTAGTTTTATTATTAATATTACGTTTCATTTTATTTAAATATGTCTTTTTCCAACCTGGCGACAAATGACAATCTTAGAATTATTATATAAAAATGTTTGTTTAATCTAATATTATATGGTTAATATTTTTTTTTAAAAAAATTGTACTCCTCGTGGGACGTGTTTAATATTTTTTAAAATATCAGTACCATAATCATTTAAGTTTTTAGTTTTTAATTTTTAATTTTTAGTTTTTAAATCTCAGTCTTCTCTTTTTTAAAAATAAAAAAAGTACAACTTGATTAATAAATGTTTTTGGTTTTTCAATTTTTTTTTTTTAAAAAATACATCTATTTTTCTAAATAAAAACGAGCAACTTTTAATCCTTCCTCTCTTCTTTAACATTAACATTGATCTGAGGAAAACAATAATAACTAATAAAACAATAACTCGAACTAAAAAAAAATAAAAAAACAAAAAACTCGTTTTTTAAAATCTCCTTTTTTTCGTTTTTACATTTTCTAAACAACTAAATTTGTTATCAAATACCTCTGAAAAAAAAAAACACCCTTAAAAAATAATATATGTAGTTTTAACTTGTGAGTTGAATTAGTCCGATTAATTAAGGTATTAGTACTTCATTTTAGAGATTGTAAAATCTAAAATTACATTTCATTATTATTTTTTAATTATATTTACTATATATATATTATTTTTTTTTTGCAACGGTATTTTAATTAATGCGAGTATTGAACTCATGATCTCTTAATCACGAGCACAACCTTACGTCAATTGAAGTATGTTCGATTTGGCTATATTTAGTATATGTTGGCCAAGTACATAAGCATACACATACACATACAATTAACGAAATTATATTCGTCGTTAAGATTGGAAGTTCAAATCTACACCTCCCTACTATAACTATGACACTCTTCAACATATAAAACTACCACATATTTCTATTTATTTGTAAAACAAACAATAAACTCACAACCACTTAGTTTTAATGATTAATGGTTTAAATCTTTTGTCTTTTGTCTCTATAATTTTAATTTTGTTCCGTTATATCCCATATCCTTTCAAATTGTTGATTTTGGTCTCTTATGTTTATAGATTTAGTCCATTTTAATTCATATAATTTTAAAATGTTGATTTGAATCTTTATATTTTTAGAAAACTTGTTTTTAGGTGCCGTTTGGTAAGGCATTAAATTTCAGTTTTTGATTTTTAGTTTTTATTTTTTAGAAAATAAATCTGGTCGGTAACCAAATCAGTTTTTTGTTTTTCAAATTTTGAAAACGTTTTTACATTCTTTAACAAATTATAAAAACCGAAAAAAAAATGGTTTTCAAAAATAAATTTTGGATTTCAGATTTTGTTTTTTTTTTAAATGGTCTTAGATATAATTTCAAATCAAATTGTGATTAATATTTTTTTTTCTTCGAAAATTATCATTAATATTATTAGTATATTCTAAAAAAAAATATTATTAATATTTTTTTTTTATAAAAAATATTTATTAATATAATATATTATAATTTTATTGAAATTTTTTTTTAGTATATTATATTTTAATATTATTGTTATGGTACACCGAATGTATCTAACCACTTTATTCAATTAACATATTTTATTTTTCTGACTTTAGGGATAATAAAGATTGTCTAATATATTAAACTATCGACTCAATAAAAAAAATTTATTTTAGAGAAAATCATTTTTTACCCCAAAATTTTAATTTCATCAAATAATTGTACCTCAATTAAATTTAAATCTTGCCATTTTTACATTATAATAAATTAACATTACTTTAGAAAATTTAATTTTTATTTTATAAAAAAAAATACGATACAAATAGTAATTATCAAAGTTTGAAATTTTATTGTTTTGAAATGCTTAGAATAAAAAACAGGTATCAAATAAGTTTGGTTTTTTAGTTTTTAAAAATTGAAAAAAAAAAATAGTTAGGAAACATATATGATTTTTGGGAAATTGTAGTAAATGACAATTTAAGACTTATTGTTTGCAAATATAGCATGTTTTTAAAAATTTTGCGGATATAGCAATTTCTATCGCTGATATCTTATGACTGATAGAAGTTTATCGCTGATAACCTCAGCTTTTTATAGATTTTTGTCAGTGATAATAGTCTATCAGAGATAATAGTCTATAACTGATAGAAGTCTATCAGTATCACTGATAGAAGTCTATCAGTGATATAATAAAGTCTATCAGTGATATAGAAACATGTTTTTTTGCCATATTTGCAAAACATTTTTAAAGTTTGCTAAATTTGCAATTAGTTTGGGCCTGATTGCTATTTGTGCAACCAGCCCATGATTTTTATTTAAAATATAATAAAAAAACAAAAAAAAAAAATCAGAAAAACCAAAAACTAAAATAAAAAAACTAAATGCCTTATCAAGCCTTAGTTATTGTTTGCAAAATCCTAACAAAAAATATATATATATATATATATATATATATTAAAAATTTACTTTGATGCAAAATTATGAGAATGTATCAAGAAACTTATTATGGGTTGAATTTGTGATTGTAAAAACTTGATAAAAAGTAAAACAAATTAATCAAAACAATTATTAAGTAGAGGGACCAGAATATTAGGGTTTTGAAAGTCAAGGGAGGTAAGATATAAACCTAATTTAGTGGACATTATCATTTCGGTTTAAACATTTTTATTGTTTTTCCTTGGAATACAAGATTGGAATACTCGGGTTTTTTTTCTTCTTTTTTTAAGGTCTCGTTGGATTACGATTTAGTCCATTTGTTAACTATTTGATTTTTAAATTTTAGTTTTACGATTTAGTCCATTTGATAACTATTTGATTTTTAAATTTTAGTTTTTGAAATATTTATGAATTTATTTAGTTTCCAATGTTTTCAAAATCCAAACCAAATTTTGAAAACCAAAAAAAAAAAAAAACAATTTTATTTTTTATTTGTAGAATTTAATTAAGAATTCAAATATTTTCTAGAAAAAGATTTTCATCCGAATGAGAAAATAGTAAGAAGACAAGTATAATTTTCAAAAATAAAAAACAAACAATAAAATGATTATCTAAGGGAAGTTTAGTTTTTTATTTTTGGATTTTGAAACTTGAACTTATAATAAATACTACTTCAATCTCTTAAGTTTATTTGTTTGGTTATTTACTTTCTACTAATATTTTAAAAACTCGAACCAAATTTTGAGAACTAAAAAAAAAAATAAGTCCATTAGATAAATCTTAAAAAAAAAAAAAAACTATACTTATTTTCTGATCATTAGCATTTTCTTACAATTCATATTATTTAAATAACCATTAGAATTTTTAATTAAAAAAATAAAAAAAAAATTGAAGACAATCGTAAAAACTAAGATAGATAACAAAATAGGGATGCGCAATGCATGCAAAATAGGTAGGTTTTTTTTAGTCATTGATTTTTTTTAGTGTTGAGACGAGAATTGTGGTTGTTGTCCCGTCCCCAACTTTGACCCTCCTCGATCCTCATTTTCGATTTAAATATACCATATAGCGTTTAAAAAATATATTATTGAAAGTGGGCTTTGTAAAATATGATTAAATTTATTTATTTTTATGCAAGAAGTCATTAGTAGCAAGAATAAGATCCCAATACACATCAATCTCTTTCTATATATTAGTAATAATAATTAATATTTTTCTTAATAATGTAACTTTATTTCTTTATTTTTTCGTGTCCAAGCCACTGACTACCTCAAGTTGAGGTCAGCCGCTGATGTCACGACTCGCTTCTCTAGGAAGTTGAGGCCACAAAATCAGTACCAGACGAGTCAACAACATGGGGCCGACCTCAGGGATCCAAGGGTTCGGGCTTAACCGCTCACCCAATGATTCGTTGTTGTCAGGTTGTCTCTCGATCAGCGTGAAGGATGGCTGACAAGACATCTCTGTCTCACCTGACGGGACGACGATACAGCAGCGCCACCAATTTTCTCGAGAGTCGGGGGACGACTGTTGCCATCATAATGACAAGGCGTACGGATAAACCCCGGTCGGTCCACGCCTCCTCACCCCGGTTCAGGAGCTCTCATGATGACGGACAAGCAAGACCGTCGAGGGAACCCTCCCTTCGCACCACCTATAAATACTCCTCCTGTCCAGGGATGGAAAAGGAAAAAAAGGTAACAACAAAAGAGAAGCGTAACTCTACGCAAATCTCTACTCTCTACCGCTCCTACTTATGCTCAGATCCCTCTAACTTAAGCCTCGGAGCCATGTGGGCCTAGCCCCTACACCGGTGCAAGTTCATCTTCTTTTTCCTGTGCAGGTACCAACCATCTCCGACGACCACCGTCCGACGACAGAACACGGCGGGAAGGAGAAGGCCAAGATCTTGCGCCAACATGTATTAAATAATAATATTATTAATACCCAAATTTGGCTTAGAAAAGAATTGCCTAATCAGCAAGATCGATCCAAACTATGAAAGGGATGAGCAATGCATGCAAAATAGAAAATTACACATCGATGTGGTGCTCGTCAAACACGCTCTAATGTATGAGTTAGACTAGGGGTTATGTTAACGTCACAAGAATTAGAGTTGAACATATCTCACGTATGAGAATCCTATTTATAAAGGGTTTTATCTAAGCTTTCTCGTCGCTCTGTTCTTGTTGGTGTGACTCTCAAAACTCCCAAGACCTTGAGTTCAACCACCGACTCGATCCAGAAGGGGGGTCAACCTCTTAGGTTAGCCCACAATCTTGAGTAACTGGGGTCATACTGGACCCTTGCCCTTTTGTTAACCAGGATCAGGTTGAGCCTACTTGGTTAGACTCTGCCTCACCAACATGGGTCAACTTCGGCCCAACCCATGGGTTGAAATTTGCCTAGTATGGATCACATCCTATTTGTAGCGTGAGTGTTTTTTTTTCAAGGCTTTTTTTGTTTCAAGTATTATTTATCACCGTTCGTTTGTTGCGTGGGTTGAATTTCTAGTACAATATAAAGATTTAACGACAAGATTAAAGCATATCTATTAAATAAAAGTTGGTGTTGATACAAAGATTTGGTAAATTATAGATTTGTATATCGGAGGAACGAGAGTGTGATTGCAAGATAAAAATAGGTTGATCTCTTGCACCGATGTGGTGCTAACCACAGAGGTTCAGACGATCAAATCAGTTTCAAGAAGGGATTTATCGAAGATAAAAATGACTCTTTGGATTCAGAATAACTTACCCTTCTTATTTGTAATCCCCTCATTTATATAGACTTTCATTGGATGACCGTTATAGAGCGTTTCAGATCTTTTAAGCAGCCCATTGATAAGTGACTTCTAACGTCTGAATATTTATTGTCTCGTAACCACCCAAGTGGGCAGTTTCTCCTTTCTTTGGCCGACCCCTTGACGTCGACGATTATCCTTCTCGGGCCGACCCCTACTGGAGGTCGACCTCTCTCCATTTGGCCGACTCCTAAGGGGGTCGACCCCTATGGGGTTGGTTCCTCTTTATGAGTGGATTCCTATTAGACGATCGGTTCTTTCACCCGATCCACGAGTCGGCCTGTGTGGAGTGAGCCTTTTCTTAGAGTTTAGCCTATTGGGTATTTAGAACTTGGATCTAATTATTTCACCCATAACAGTTGCCCCCACTCTCGAGTTGATTTTTCTAACTGAAGCGATATGCTCTTTGCACAACCACATTTTTGCATCAGGTTGAGAGTCTACTTGAGGCGGTACTTGTGTTGGAGCGAAATCTTATTGGCCTCCTCAGGGGGTGTTGTCTTCCCAATGTGTGTGCAATTATGAATGGAAAGTCTTAGCTCATGCAAGCATACATGGTCAGCAGCAAGTGATAAGTATGTTTTTATATCGTTTTCCCACAGAGATTTGAGTTAAGCACGCACGGTTTATACTTGTTAATAATGAGAAAGTAACCAGTGGCAAATTGGGATAGGTGGAATGCTGCAGAAATGCGACAAAAGCAACGAAAATTAAAGGTATAGTGCAACTAAGTAATAAAATGCAGAAATAACGCGGAACAACAATACTTAAACAGAACACAAGAGTTAAATCTGCAAATGCGTAAACAACAAGATAAACGCAAATAATACAGCAACAAAACTTCTATTCTAACAACAGGGTATTTTAGGACTCATGTAATAACTGATAGATCGGGAAGTTTCAGCTGCGAATAAACATGCATATGCACCGTTCTAACATTTACCCACAAGATCTCTCGATCTTGAGCATTAGAAATCAAGTTCATTCATATCCAAATGAGGCTATCATTATATTCATACAAACATGCTATCTGACGTGCTAGGAGAGTGACTACGATTAGACTCCTCTCTGGATACCATGAAAGGCTATCAAAAACATGCGACTCAGACTTCCTACTCCTCTCGGAGGTTCAGAAATCAGTAACACATAAGGGATGGCCGGTCGAAAATGCATTATTGGAATAAAAACACACATGCTTTGAACATTTCATGCTAAACAATTGCTGAAATCCCAATCTACTTCATTATTAAATCATCCTAGCCATCCCTTAACGAGATTAGCTACACATAACTAGAAAAACGGAAAAAACAACAACAAAGTTCACAAACATTTAGTCTAGCTACAACAGCAACAAAATAAGAAGAAAAGAAGACAAGAATAACTAAGAATGAGTAAGAGTTGATGAAGAAACTTCAAACTACTCGATTCCCTTCAGATCTTCAAGCGACTCTTCCTCCTTCTCAACAATCGACACTCCTTAAACTCCTCTCCAGGTGCTAATCTTCACAGCTACGACTTTCTTGGAGAGCTCTTCAATGGAGGTCTTCTTCTTCTCTCTAAAAGCTCTCAAAACAAAGGAAATCCTCCTAGAAATTCTTTATTCTCCTCTCTAACGACTCTCTCTTTCTCTTTCTACCCTTTTCTATTTATATTCGCAAGGTTTTCACCATCAAATTGCCCTAAAATGATCCAATGCTCCTCATTGGATGGCTGCAACCGAAAAAGCATCTTGGTTTGTACGGCAGGGGACAGGCGCTGCCATTTCACGTGCTTCAGGTACAGTTTTTGCGAATGCGTTGCTATCGCAAAAATCCTTAAAGACGCCAGCTTTGCTGCCGCATCGCGCCCGCAAAGTTCCTTTGGTCTTCGATCCAGCCTTCCTAGTCTGATGCTTCCTTAGCGAAATCCTCGCGAAACCTGCAGTGCACACAGAAAGGCTTATTTAAGTACAAATAGGCTTGACTATGTTCATTTATCGCCTAAGGACTCAAAAGCAACCTTTTACTCAAATATATGCTAAATCCTTTGAAACTTTACTTAAAGCTTATCAAATACTCATTAAGGACTCTATATTCTTCCTAATTTGGCTCTAAATAACTCTCATTTGGAGAGTTAACAGGGGGTCATACTTACGATTCCTCTTGAGGGGCCATCGTTTTCGCTCCTCTCCGATAGGTTTATTCCACCCAAAGGGGTTATGTACCTCGTTCCACTCCGTGGGGGTTACTCATCCCATGGAGGTCACGTTTCTTTGCTCCTCTCCGAGCGGGTCACTCATCCCACGAGGGTCACTTCTCTTTGTTCCTCTTCGAGGGGGTCACTCCTCATAATGGGGTCACAAGCCTTCTTTTCTATTCTGACCATTCCTTCCTAGGGAAGTTTATCTTTTAGGATAGGTCTTCCCCTTAGAGGTTAGTTCCCTATTTATTCCTTCTAACCCGTTGCAGAAAGGTACCTCGAGTGTACGGTTGTCCTTTCCATGACTGATATCCCTAGAGGAGGGTTGTACTTACTTAGGTCATTTCCCCATTTTCTCGGGTGACCCCACAGGGGTCGACTCCTTAGTTGTGGGTCTAATCCTTGTTGGGTTTTATGTCCTAAAACTCGTAGTTTGTAAACTGTTTGAATGTATATATTCTATTTCAATAAAGTTGTTATTGAATTTTAGTGAATTGTGTTTGTATTAACCTATACCAATAACTAACACCCATGACGATAGTGTAAGTACTTGAACTTCATGTGTGACATGAATGTGGATCAAGTTCAAGTACACAGCCAAAATGGTCTATAGTATAGGGATAAGGCTGGGTACCTTATCCTGGGGACACTATTGGACGCGGCTCACTTTGTATAGTACAAAACGATGTGATTCGAATCGTTTCATGTAGAGACATGTGAGTGAGGGCGTCCTGTGCAATGAGTTTGCACAAGACCGAACCATGAAATAAAGTCGCTCTTTCTTTATAACACCGTTTACTGTAAAGACCGTTTTTATTTCATGTGATGACTTAGGTAACTCGATCTCAATCCTGAGCTCACTATGAACTCCTGTTTATTCGACCTTATCTTTTGACTTGTACGGGTGAGAGTGGCCAGATCGCCGACTCAATAAGCCTACCATCTTGGGGATAAGATCGAATAAGTGGCTGGGGACATAGTTGTGCGAGATGGAATTCACTCCTACCCGTTTTAAGGGTTAGTAGAGAGGTTGTTCCCTTAAGTGCTGACTTCAGGTCTTGAACAATGGGCCCATCCTCTCCTGATCAGGGAGGAATCTGATTTGATGGTTGGACCACAAATCAATTGTTCATTAGAGGTGTCAGTGGTACTTAAGGAACAAGATATAATACAAGGGTTAAACGGTATAAATGACCCGTTGTGATTACGAACGACCTGTGAAGGATCGACTTACTGATGATAGTTATATCAAGAGGACACAATATATCTACAGTGAGGAGAGTGAAGCCCTTGGACTTTAGTGGAGTCTCCGGGGGTTAACGAATGTTGGTTAGTTCGGTTGAAAGAGTTTTGACCGGATAATCTCGTATCGTTGGAGCTTATGATCTGTAGGTCCTTACGGTTCTCCTGGCTAGCTCGGATAAAGCCGTGAAACAATATAAAAGAAAAGAAAAGAATTTGAATCGTTCAAATTCGGGTTTGTGGAAGAATATGGACATATTTAAATATGATTTAAATATGAGATTGGTCTACAATATGAATTGGATTCATATGCAAAAAGTCGGTTTTCGGAAAACCGGGATTAATTATATTATTTAATTAATATTTGATATTGAATTAAATAATATTAATTAATATATTTTTTTTTTATTAATTAAAAAATTTAATTAATAAAATAATTATTATTATTTTTTATTAATAATAATATATAAATATATATATATATATATATATATACATGTGTCTTACATGCAAGATGTAAGACACATGTAATAGATACAAGGTATATATATATATGAAACGTCAGATCAATTAAAAAAAAAAAAAAAAAAAAAAAAAAAAACAAAATCAAAAGGTGAGTGCTTTTTGGGTATATGTTTTGAAATTTGATTTCAATTCAAAACCCCGTCTTCTTCCTCTCGGCCTAAGCTCTCTGTGAAGAAAATTGTTTTAGTTTTTTTTTCAGTGAGCTTCTTCCTTCTTTTCTCTTGTAAAAGGAGTCTCACTACTCCGTTTCTCGGCCCGAGGATAGCGGGACTACCGGGGGTGGTCCACGAAGATTTCGTGAGTAGGATCGGTGAGCTCGTGAGGAGCTTCTAGCGGTGAAAATTGAAGAAATTCGAACGACAAGGGTATGTGTTCTAATTTCTCTTTTTCATTGCTTTTGCATGTTTTCGTTTGTTTAAATTGATGAAATTAGAGTGTCTTTGATCCAAATCGCTTCCGCTGCGTGCCATGCGCTCCATCAATCCTAACAGTATTGGTCGTCCCTTTTTTATCTAGGCAACTCAACTTAGACTGGCTTTTTTAGTTCAGGTCAAACCTACCAATATTGAGTTTCCTTGGAGCGGGGCTGACCCTTCGGAGCTAGCTCCGCTTATGCTCGGCCGACCCTACAAGTATCAACTTCTTTTCTACAGGTATTAGACTTTTCAACCTTTTTCTACTTAAATTACATGCGTTAGTTGCAAAGTGTTGTAAGTAGTGTTTCTATTGAAAAGTATATAACTCTGCCACTAGAATTTAACCATTGTTATTATTTTACCCATTGGAAGAGCATCAATGATGAACATAGCAAATGAATGGAATATTTGAAAGCCAAAACGTCGTTTTCCCTTGACAGAAGATTGTGGAGCAGACGATTATGGCACAAATTGTACAAAGGAAAGTGAGAGGCCGACAATAAAACAATTATTCAAAGAGAGACCACAACCGGTTGCATCTATCACCTAGGAAAAAGTAGTCTTGTCTGGAGGTCGTGAAGTTCACCGTTTGGGATCGTCTCCACCTTTTTAAAGAGCTCTTGACTTGAAAAGATAGAAGGGTACATATTATGCAATTTTTAGTTCCCTATTAAATAAGTCTTGGGAGATGCCCGTTGGAATCTGAGCTGCTAAAAGAGGTCATGTTCATCATCTTCGTGAAAGAAAAATGGTGGAAGTGGCCGTCCACCATTGTTGAGATTGAGGAGAAACTTCAGTTTGCCATAGATGTTGTGGTCCAAAGTGTGTTTAAACTAATCAAAGAATACACACTAAAAATGTGGAAGTGTACACAATCTAGCAACAACTGATAAGTATATTTATATCGTTCTCCACAAGGATTAGTGATAGATTTTTAATTGTTTTAACGTTCTCAATCTAGCCGCAAGTCATAACAAGGATTAGTGATAAAAAGATGAATGAGAGTTTTTTCCAATCATTACTTTTGGAGTTTTGAAATCCACTAATTTTCTCTCTTGTGTACATTGTTCATCATAGGGCTTAGAAGTCATGGTCGCGTAGAAGAAGTAAAAGAAGCAAAGAGTATCCTCTACCACCGTAGCGCCACCATAGCTCGCACTCCGGCCAACTCCTTGGGGAAGAAACTCTGCGCAACTAGCTTGCGGATTCCAGGGCCATATTACTTTCTTTTGTTCTTTCTAGCTTTCATCATTAAAATAACTAGTTAATCACTTTTCCAATTAGTTTGTATGAGCCATCTTGTTATATTTGTTGTTGAAAATCTAAGTATGAGGAGCTAACCGCCTTTACCACGGCTTGAATCCTAATACTCCTATCTTGTATCACTATTTATGGGTTAATTTAAGGTTCAAATATTTTTCCTATGTATTCGTCTTCTTAAGAGCTTTCAATTCTTGTTGCTTATGTTCGTTTGACCTACCGATAAGAGGTATTAGCATGTTTTAATACTGAAGGGAAGCAAGAAAGTAGAAACTGCAGGATTTTTTTTTTTTTTTTAACCGATTGTAAGCTTAGAGAGGGTTGTACTTCATCCCACGAAAGGATGATAAGACAGACATGTAAATCACCTACCACGTACATATTATATCGAGAGAGTAAACATGTGGTCACCCTCACTTAGCATACAAAAGTATAAGTATTGATCCTTAGTTTACGCATTGTAGGGTCGCAAGGTAGAAGAGATTAAAAGTCAACCCTAGTAACCTCAATTACTGCATATTCATATTTTTCCATAATGCACTTACTTTACGAATGATACAAACAAAACCAACTCCACTTAATTACAACTTTTTACCAACCCATTCACAAAGTTGTTCTAGATAAATCTAAATGTCTTAAAGAAGTGCAAACAATTTCCCTGTGTTCGATCTTGAAATACCTATTTCACTTTATTACTTGTCAAGATTGAATGCATACTTGTGCTTAATTTTGGGTGACATTTCTAAGATTGCATTTATATCTTACTGTCCCAAAACACAGTGTCATCCGTATCAATTGTCGCATTCATAGTGCTCTTTACGCATATATACCATGCATACTTACTGTTGAGAATAAGTGGAGCCCAAAATCAGAAATCAGGCCCAACACTTAATTGAAGGCCCAAATGTCATTTAATTAACCTAATTAGATTGGCTGAAAAATTTGTGGATACAGAGTTGATTTTGCAACTTGGTGGCAGCAACAACTTACGCAAGAAGAAACACAAGAAGTGCAGTAGCTATTTTTAGTTTTTTTCTAACAAAAACTAAAATAAGCATAGAAATTGTGAGTGGCTCTTTGTGAGATTGTGAGAGCCTTTTTTTCTTGTGGGTTGTTGTAAGTGATTATTCTTTCATTGAAGAGTTTTTTGAGTGCACGTTCTTATAGAGTGATTCGTGAGCCTTTTCCTTGAGAGAAAAGAGAGAGAAATCATCTTGAGCGTTTTGTAAACTCTTGTAATCTTCTCCCTGACAATTTAGTGGAACCTGCATCGGTAGCAGAGAACTGGACGTAACCAACATTGGGTGAACCAGTATAAATTCGGTGTCATTCTCTTTCCCTTAATCTTGACTAATATTGTTCTTATTGTTTAGAAGCTTTAGATTGGTTTATCTAATTCTTTTAAACCGTTGAGTTCCAAATTGTTATTTCCGCTTTAGATTTGGAACCATAAACTGATCTGGGATTTTAGATAAAAATATATATTGTCTGAATCTGGTAGTATTTGGATTGATTATATTTGTATCGACCCCTAACAAGTGGTATCAGAGCAATTGGTTGTAGAACGATGTCAGGAGAAGATCACGTGAAGATGGTAATATTTAATGGATCAGACTTTTCTTTTTGGAAGTGTCAAATATTGGATTATTTACATTCCAAGGAATTAGATTTACCATTGGACGGAAAGCCGGATGATATGGGAGAAGCCGAATGGAAAAAGTTGGACAGGAAGGTGCTGGGGACTGTTCGCTTGACTTTGACAAAGAATGTGCAAAGTAGTGTGGCGAAAGAGACAACCACAGCAGGACTTATGAAAGCTTTGTCAAACATGTATGAAAAACCATCAATAAACAATAAGTTGTATCTTGCAACTAAATTCTTTAATTTGAAGATGGCTGAAGGTACATCTGTTACTGCTCATTTAAATCAATTTGATTTGCTGATAAATCAATTAGTTGCAGTTGATTTAGAATTCACTGATGAATTGAATGCAATATTGTTGTTGAGATCTTTACCTGATAGTTGGGATACCATGAAGACTGCATTTTCTAATTCATGTGGAAAAGAGAAATTGCAGCTTTCACAGGTTAGAGATTCTGTTATAGCAGAAGAGATTCGCAGAAAAGACTCAAGTGTTGCTTCTTCTTCTGGTTCAGCGCTGAATATGGATAGGGGAAGGAGTAATAACAGAGGTCATGGCAATCGAGGTAAATCACAAAACAATAGAAGCAAGTCCAGAAACAGCAAATTTGAATGTTGGAACTGTGGTAAGTCTGGACACCTGAAAAGGAACTGCAAGGCCCCAAAGCGAACTGAGGGGAACGAAGACAGTGCAAATGTTGTTGAAGATGAGATACAAGATGATGCTCTGGTTCTTGCAGTGGAAAATGTTCATGAGACATGGTTGATAGATTCAGGTGCGTCATTTCATACTACAGGGAATCGTGACATTCTTGAAAATTATATTGCAGGAAATCATGGAAAGGTCTATCTTGCTGATGGGGAGCCTTTGGACATCATTGGGATTGGTGACGTGAATTTGAAATTGGCGAATGGTTCAGTCTGGAAAATTCGCAAGGTACGTCACATTCAAAATATGGTGAAAAACTTGATTTCTGTAGGGCAGTTAGATAATGAAGGATGTGAAGTATCCTTTGGCAAAGGAAACTGGAAGGTTACAAAAGGTGCCATGTTAATAGCTCGAGGAAGCAAGTCAGGGACTTTATATGTCAACAGCAATGACAAGAACATGGTGGCTGTTGTAGATCATTCAAGTCAGACTGATTTATGGCACAACAGATTGGGACATATGAGTGAAAAAGGTATGAAAATTCTTCACTCTGCAGGGAAGCTACAGGGACTAAAGGCCGCTGAACACAAGTTGTGCGAGAGTTGTATTTTTGGGAAGCAGAAGCGTGTCAGTTTCTCAAAAATAGGTCCAACGAGAAAACCTAAAAAGTTGGAGTTAGTTCACACTGACGTGTGGGGGCCTGCTGAAGTTCCTTCCCTTGGTGGTTCCAGATATTACGTGACCTTCATAGATGACTCAAGCAGGAAGGTATGGACTTATTTTCTCAAACATAAATCTGATGTATTTTCTGTTTTCAAAACTTGGAAGGCTATGGTTGAGAATGAGACAGGTCTCTAAAAGTCAAAAGCTTGAGGTCAGACAACGGTGGTGAATATGTTGATGGGGAGTTCAAAAGATATTGTGCAGACAATGGGATTGTGATGGTAAAGACTATTCCAGGGACACCGCAGCAGAATGGTGTGGCAGAGAGAATGAACAGAACACTGAACGAGCGTGCCAGGAGCATGAGATTACATGCAGGATTGCCTAAGTCGTTATGGGCAGAGGCACTCGGCACAGCAACCTATCTGATCAATAGGAGCCCGACCATATCACTAGACTTGAAGTTGCCTGAAGAAGTCTGGAGCGGTAAACAGGTAAATCTTTCTCATCTAAAGATTTTTGGTTGTGTGTCTTACCGTCTCATTGATGCTGCAGACAGGAGTAAACTAGATGCCAAATCCAAGAAATGTTATTTTATTGGATATGGCGGTGCTGAGATTGGCTACAGGTTTTGGGATGGCCAAAGCAGTAAAATAGTCAGAAGCAAGAATGTGATCTTCAATGAAGAAGTTTTGTATAAAGACAGAACAACAGTTGATTCAGAAAAGTCTGAGTCAGATGAAAGCAATGAAGAGAAGACTCAGTTTGTTAGTCTTCCTGAGGTTGAAACCAGAACCACAAGAATTGAAGATCAAAATACAAATACTCCTGAGGAACCGACTGTGGAATTTGATGAACCAGTTGTGGAACCTAATGAACCGGTCGTGGAACCTGATGAAGTTCAGAGAACGCCACCTACAGCAGCTAGAAAGTCTAGCAGGACTATCAGACCACCACAGAGGTATTCCCCTAGTTTAAATTATATATTATTAACTGACAGAGGTGAACCTGAATATTATGATGAAGCGGTTCAACTGAAAGATTATGTCAAGTGGGAGTTGGCCATGAAAGATGAGATGGATTCTCTTATGACGAATCAGACATGGCAACTGACTGAGTTACCAAGAGGTAAGAAAGCTTTGCAGAACAAATGGGTTTACAGAATTAAGCAAGAGCCCGATGGTAGCAAAAGATACAAAGCAAGGCTTGTAGTTAAAGGCTTTCAACAGAAGGAAGGTATTGACTTTAATGAAATATTTTCTCCTGTAGTTAAATTAACTACTATTAGAACTGTATTGTCAATAGTGGTAGAAGAGGATTTGTTCCTAGAACAGATGGATGTAAAGACAGCTTTTCTTCATGGTGATTTGGAGGAAGAAATTTACATGGTACAGCCACAGGGTTTCACAGTACAGGGTCAGGAGAAAATGGTTTGCAAACTTCAGAGAAGCTTGTATGGTCTCAAACAGGCTCCAAGACAGTGGTATAAGAAGTTTGACAATTTTATGTGCAATAGTGGATTTCAGAGATGTGAGGCAGATCACTGTTGCTACGTTAGATCTCATGGTAACTCATACGTTATTTTATTGCTATATGTTGATGACATGTTGATAGCAGGTGCAAACAAACAGGAAATTCTAAAGATAAAGGCTGAATTATCTAAGGAATTTGATATGAAAGATTTGGGAGCTGCCAAACAAATCTTGGGAATGAGAATTGTGAGAAAAGATGGAACATTGACATTGTCACAGGAAGAGTATGTGAAAAAGGTGTTAACCAGATTTCACATGGAAGATGCAAAAACTGTGAGTACTCCTTTAGCTTGTCATTTTAGATTATCTAAAGAACACTCACCCACTACTGAGCAGGAAAGAGATCATATGGCTAAAGTGCCATATGCTTCAGCTATAGGTAGCCTGATGTACGCCATGGTTTGCACAAGACCGGACATTGCACATGCAGTGGGAGTTGTTAGCAGGTATATGAGTAATCCAGGGAAGCATCATTGGGATGCTGTGAAGTGGATTTTCAGATATTTGAGAGGGACAGCTGATTATGCTCTACATTTTAAGAAGTCAGATTTTAAATTGCAGGGCTATGTTGATGCAGATATGGCAGGTGATATAGATGGCAGAAAAGTACTACCGGGTATGTTTTTACTTTAGGTAATACTGCAATTAGCTGGGTTTCTAGACTGCAGAAGATAGTAGCTCTTTCTACTACAGAGGCTGAGTATGTTGCCCTTACTGAAGCAAGTAAGGAGATGATATGGCTTCAGTCTTTCTTAGAAGAACTTGGCTTGAAATTGGGAAAGGGGACTTTGCATTGTGACAGTCAGAGTGCTATTCATTTAGCAAAGAATCCAGTGTTTCATTCGAGAACGAAACATATACAGGTGAGGTACCATTTTATCAGATCAGTTTTGGAAGATGAGGCGTTGGTGCTTGAAAAGATTCCAGGAAGTGAGAATCCAGCTGATATGTTTACCAAGACTGTTCCTGTTGGCAAACTGAAGTTGTGTGCAACTTCAGTTGGACTTCTCCATGAATAGAGAAGAGTAACTACCGTTTGCAGGGGAGACATATTGATTGTTTTGTCTCCAAGTGGGAGATTGTTGAGAATAAGTGGAGCCCAAAATCAGAAATCAGGCCCAACACTTAATTGAAGGCCCAAATGTCATTTAATTAACCTAATTAGATTGGCTGAAAAATTTGTGGATACAGAGTTGATTTTGCAACTTGGTGGCAGCAGCAACTTACGCAAGAAGAAACACAAGAAGTGCAGTAGCTATTTTTAGTTTTTTTCTAACAAAAACTAAAATAAGCATAGAAATTGTGAGTGGCTCTTTGTGAGATTGTGAGAGCCTTTTTTTTCTTGTGGGTTGTTGTAAGTGATTATTCTTTCATTGAAGAGTTTTTGAGTGCACGTTCTTATAGAGTGATTCGTGAGCCTTTTCCTTGAGAGAAAAGAGAGAGAAATCATCTTGAGCGTTTTGTAAACTCTTGTAATCTTCTCCCTGACAATTTAGTGGAACCTGCATCGGTAGCAGAGAACTGGACGTAACCAACATTGGGTGAACCAGTATAAATTCGGTGTCATTCTCTTTCCCTTAATCTTGACTAATATCGTTCTTATTGTTTAGAAGCTTTAGATTGGTTTATCTAATTCTTTTAAACCGTTGAGTTCCAAATTGTTATTTCCGCTTTAGATTTGGAACCATAAACTGATCTGGGATTTTAGATAAAATATATATTGTCTGAATCTGGTAGTATTTGGATTGATTATATTTGTATCGACCCCTAACACTTACCTATATCCATAACGTGATCGTTGTAGAAGTACCGCACGAATCAAGTTTTTGGCGTTGTTACTGGGAAATTTTTCTTGCACCTACGTTAATTTTTTTAAAGATTTATTTTAAGCATCACTTTTTTAATCTTATGATGCATATTTTTTGGTATTGACCTTATTAAATCTTGGCTCGTAGGTGAAAGTCTATGTATGAACGCAGGGATAGATTGTGAAGAATTTTACCCATAAATTTAACGAACATATAGACAAAGGAGAGATCCCAACGAATTAGATCAAATAGAAACATGGATAACGTGGAAAAATAAGTCAATCCTAATGATGTCCCTATGCATCCAGCAATACCAGCACACGAAGTAGTGTAGGAGCGACTCAATGAGCCTAATCAAAACGCCACTGACCCAATCATGTTAGCGCATTATCAAGACAAAGAAATTATAGATTACGCTGCACCAGGAATGCTAGATCTAAATTGTCTGATACTCGAGCTAGAAATCACTGCTACACATTTGAAAACATGCGATGTTATGTTACAGATGTTGGCTACAAATGGTCAATTCAGAGGAGATCATAGGGAGGATCTGCATTCACATTTGAATTTTTTTTTCTAGAAACTTACGATAAGTTTATTATATAAGGCGTGACTGCAAAAGCTTAGTGTTATTTCCTTATTCACTAGTCGACGCAACAAAGATTTGGTTAAATTCATTACCAATAGGGTCCATTATAACGTGATATGACTTTACAGAGAAGTTTATGATCAAATACTTTCCACATACTACCAATGAAAAATATAGGAAGGAAATAATGTTATTTGAGCAAGGAGTCAATGAATCACTCGCCAATGCGTGGGTGCGATTTAAGAAGCTTGTGCGAAAATTATACACAAAATGGTTTGTCAAAATACGTGCAAATGGAAATTATACTAGAGACATTCACAACAGGATCAATCGTGTCTAAGTCATTCAATGGAGACTACAATATTCTTGAAAACAATTAAAAAAACAATGGAGAATGGTCAGGAGATTTAAATGACTGAAGAACATGTAGGGATTTTGGCAATATATAAGAAGGGTGGTTGTCCCACATCGGAAAGAATCAAGTAAGTCATGTGCTCCAAAGACTATAAAAGGAGTCTATGACTTTGGGTTTTAATCATCCCAGTTAGAAACATTTTAAGCTTGGTGTGCTAACTCTAGTTAAATTCCCTAATGTATTCTCTAGTGTTAGAGTTGGGCAAAAGAGTGTGAGTGGTGCAAATTAGCTTTGAAGAGAGTGTCTTGTAATTGGGATCGGGGAGAGAGTTCTGTGTGATTGTAACAATTTTTCACATAGTGGAAGTTTTTTCTGGTGGGTCGTGGTTTTTCTCCGGTTTTGGAGTTTTCCATGTAAATTCTTGTGTTTTCTATTTGTATTGCTTTCTTTTAATTTCTCAGTTATTTTCTGCTTATTCCTGCAGTAGAAGTGAGAGGTTTTTTCCCAACAAGTGGAATCAGATCTTTAGGTTTGTAGTTTTTTGATTTTTGAGTATGCTCTGTGGTTGCAGCATTGTCCGAGCTTCCACATCAGAAAAGATTTCTTGAAACAGACTAGGCTGGTATTGTGAATAGTGTGGGTTGTTCACTATTTGCAGATTTGCTCAGAGTGAAGCAAAGATGTCAAGATTTACAAGTCCAGTGAAGATTGATGTAGAGAAATTTGATGGAAAGATGAATTTTGGCTTGTGGCAAGTGCAAGTCAAGGATGTGTTGATACAATGTGGGTTACATAAGGATTTGAAGGGAAGACCAGGTGATGGTTCTTCTGAAAAGTTAAGTGGTGATGATGGTCCAATGGAGTCCGGTGGTTGTTCCAGTAGAGGTTCTAAGAAGTCCAGCATGAGTGATGAAGATTGGGAAGGTACAAAAATCTCAGATCATCTGTGTGTTCTCAATGACATCGTTTCGGAGCTGGAGGTAATTGAAGTGAAGATAGATGATGAGGATAAGGCCCTCAGGCTCATCTTGTCACTTTCATCTTCTTATGAACACATGAAGCCAATCTTGATGTACGAGAAGGAAGCTTTAGATTTTTCTAACGCTACTAGTAAACTTCTTTTAGAAGAAAGAAGACTGAAGAGTGGAGGGTGTACTTCACAGGAGGATTCAGTGTTGGTAGCTAGGAATTGGAAGAAGAAGATCTTCGTGCAGAAGAAAGGTTGCTGGGAATGTGGACAGTTTGGGCACATGAAACAAGATTGTCCTAACAGAGCAGGTTCGTCAAAGGGCTTTGGGTCGGATGCTGACATTGTCTCTCTCGCTAGAGGAGATGTTCCTGGCTTCCATTGAAGGAAGACATAATTCATCCTTGTGGTATGTCCGCTTTACCATGATAGAGGATGTGATGTTAGCGGTTCCACTGGTTAGCACACGGGCATTGACTTGGCGGTTATGCAAGGTGTGTGGTGGAAGTTATGTCGATGGCTGAAGAATTTCCAGGTGAGCCAAGTAGGTGGAAGTTGCACCATAAATTTCAACAAGGTTTATTGGCATGTGACGAAGAAGTAAAAATCTTGGAATGTGATATTCCAAGTGGTCTACTCTTTATGGTGGAGTGGGTTATAGTTCTCAATGTTGAGGACTATGGTTGTCAGTAAAGACAATGGTGATTTATAATTCTCTGTGTTGAGGATTATGGTTGTCGGTAAAGACAATGGTGAGTTATAATTCTCTATGTTGAGGATTATGGTTGTCGGTAAAGACAATGGTGAGTTATAAATCTTTGTGTAAAGGATTATGGTTGTCGGTAAAGACAATGGTGAGTTATAAATCTTTGTGTTGAGGATTATGGTTGTCGGTAAAGACAATGGTGAGTTATAGTTCCCCGTGTTGAGGATTATGGTTGTCGGTAAAGACAACGGTGAATTATAGTTCTTTGTGTTGAGGATTATGGTTGTCGCTAAAGACAACAGATGCAACAGAAGTTGTGGACTATGGTTGTCGGTAAAGACAACAGATCCAACAAAAGTTGTGGATTCTTCAAATATCTTGCCAAGGTGAAATTTGTAGGGATTTTGGCAATATATAAGAAGGGTGGTTGTCCCACATCGAAAAGAATCAGGTAAGACATGTGCTCCAAAGACTATAAAATGAGCCTATGACTTTGGGTTTTATTCATCCCAGAAACATTTTAAGCTTGGTGTGCTAACTCTAGTTAAATTCCCTATTGTATTCTCTAGTGTTAGAGTTGGGCAAAAGGGTGTGAGTGGTGCAAATTAGCTTTGAAGAGAGTGTCTTGTAATTGGGATCGGGGAGAGAATCCTGTGTGATTGTAACAATTTTTCACATAGTGGAAGTTCTTTCTGGTGGGCCGTGGTTTTTCTCCGGTTTTGGATTTTTCCACGTAAATTCTTGTGTTTTCTATTTGTATTGCTTTATTTTAATTTTTCAGTTATTTTCTGCTTATTCCTGCGGTAGAAGTGAGAGGTTTTTTCCTAACAGAACAAACTGTGCTACAAAGAAGCATGTAACTGGAGTAATGGAGACATCAAATCACCGCAATGCAAGCACATATGACTACAATCACGAATACGTTATGCAATCCGAACAATCAGATGCTCGCATAACAATTAGCCGCAGTCAATCAAATTTATATAGAAGGATGTCTCAACTCTGGAGGCCAACACATTGAAATGTTGTCAACTGAACCCTGCATCAATTTACTACATTGGGAATGTGCAAACACCAACTGGAACAATGTATATTCCATTACATTCAACCTAGGGTGGCGCAATCATCAAAATTTATCATGGAGAGGACAACAATGGAGCAACAATGCAACCAACACTCAGATAAGAAGACTTAATTATCCACTTAGATTTAATGCAAATCAAAATACTTTGCGCAGGGAAAAACAACTATTTGCACAATAATCAAGGAAGCGCAAATACTGCATCAAATTTCACTAGAGGCATTCATGAAGGAGTATGGAAAAGAGTGATGTTGTCGTACAAATTCAATCATCATCATTGCAAAATCTTAAAGTCCAATTGGGGAAACTTGCAACATAAATTAAAAGCAAATCAATGGATGCATTACCGAGTAACTCTGAAGCTCCACACGGTAAAGACCAATGTCAAATGATCACCTTAAGAAGTGGAAGATCTACAAATGAGCCAGAAAAAGTATAGCCCATCATGCGCAAGGCCATGAGGAAGAAGTTGAACCTACGCTAACAACTCAAGATGCGCAAGGCAAAGAAAAAGAAATTGAGAAGAAGACGCAATCCCAGAAGAATGTGAAAAGGGAATATCGACCACCACCACCTTATATGCAATGTTTAAGGAAGAAGAATGATGAAAATAAATTCAGAAACTTTTAGATTTCCTCAAACAGCTGCACATAAACATTCCATTTGTAGAAGCTTTGGACCATACGCCGAGTTACACAAAATTTCAGAAGGGAATTCTAACAAAGAAGAGAAGGTTAGGAGTTTATGTGAGGCGATGCTTTGAGAGTTTATGTGAGGCGATATTTTGTACAGGCATTTACCCAGGTTCGAGAGTTTATGCCAGACGATATTTTATCCGTTTGGGTGAAGCCTTTATCGTTTCTTCTCGAGGGGTCACTCATCCCAACGGGGGTCACGTGTATTTATTCTTTTATGAGGGGATCGTTCCTCCTAAGGGGAGTCATATGTCTCGCTCCTCTCCAAGGGGGCTATCCTCTCAAGGGGATCACGTGTCTCGCTTCTTTATGAGGGGATTATTCCTCTTAAGGGGGTTACATGTCTCGCTCCTGTTCGAAGGGTTACTCCTCCCAAGGGAGTCATCCTCCCACGGGAGTCACGTATCTCGGTTGTGAACGGGGTGTTGAGGCCCGCTAAATTACATTTATAAATTGATAAATATCATAACTTGTAGAATAGTGGTAACCAAGTCGATCACAAGGAACCGAAAATTAGCTTCTCTTAATTATCTTCTATTTGCATTAATTAAAAACAATAAAGGAAAACGGGGGGAGTTTGCTGAAGTAAACTAATTAGAAACATGCAGAAAATGAACTAACGGAAAATTAAAGAGCAAGAAATTAAAATATAACTTGTGCTCCTGATTTAAGGGATCAGGATTTACTTTGATGCGACTTATATCATAGGGATTCTAACATGTTTAGCTATTATATTCCAAGCACACAATTTGCTTGCTCGAAGTCATAACAAGCAACCCAAATAATTAACTAAGACCATGCAATCTTAATTAAACTTGACAATTAATCAACTAGGGGTGATCGATCCTCATTGGTTAATTTTTAGTGACGAGAACACTATGACGGACAATTAAATTGGATAGCCTAAGTTAATATCCCGATTTATCCTCTAACCCAAAGCTAGTTAGGCAAACATGGATAGCCTATGTCACCAACGACATAACAAAACCTTCGTTACTTGGCAATTAGGATAGGCAATCGCCTCACTAATCTTTAACACTCTAGCACGCATAAACAATTAGGGCATCTACCTAATCAAAGATGCTTGCTAATGTGGTATACTCCTTGGAAGAGGATGCTTGAGAGTATAAACACTAAGTAGAAATTAAGAACTAACCCTAACTAAATGCATCAAAGTTATAATCCCTAACCTTAAATTAGAGCACTTACCTTAGATGCTCGTGGTGAAATTCAATCCAAAATACAAATGTTTGGCTCAAATCCAAGAGGAACGAGAGAGAAATGAGGTTAAGCCTCTAAAAATCGGAATACAAAACAAATGAGAGGTGAAGAATGACCTAAAAAGTTGGAACTTTTATTTTTATACTACAGGGCAGCGTCAAGACGCTACGAACGAAAGAAAATGAAAAACACCGTGCGCGCATCTTGCAAGCGCCTAGGCGGTCAAAATGGGCACCTAGGTGCCCGACTCTCGGGTTTAGTTGATTATTTGCTTCCTCTTTTCTGTCCTGCTCTCAAGTTTGGCTGATTATTTGCTTCCTCTTTTACGCTTGATGCTTCCATTTGCGCCTTTTTGCCTCCCTTTTGCACCATTTGATTTCTTGAACTCCAACACACTTCATTTCGCCCACAACCTATAAAATACGCAATTAAACACGAGTAAGCAAGACAAATGACAGGAATTAGGGCCTTAAAAATAACTCTTTTGGAAAGTTATCACTCGCCCCTCTTCAAAGGTGCTCTTTTCCCAAGGGGGTCATGTTTCATGTTTTGGCCTACTCGGGCCGGCACTCATGGTTTGAATCTAATCTCATTGGTAGCTCCATTTTAGAGCTATATTTAAGTCTCTAATTCAAGCTAAAATCGTGCTTAATCATGCTTATTTACCTTGTTTATAGGTGATCGTCGGTTCAGAGCTCACGGAGCCTGTTTGACGTCGTTCGGGGCGAAGTAAGCCGTTTTAAGGCCCCGAGAACACTTCGGGAAAGGAGGAACCCAAAAAGATGAAGTTTTGCCAAAATGGAAATCCCAAAGGCAAAATATTTGGCTCAAACCCGATAGTTAGCGTCTCGACGCTCCGAAGTTTTACGCGTTACACTTTTCCGTCTGTAGCGTCTCGACGCTACGACGAGTATAAAAAGAAAAGTTATGCTTTTAGGTTGTCTTGTCTTGTCTCCCTCGGGTTCTACGCCAGATTTTACGGATTTTTAGCCAACTTCCACCATTGTGGAAGGCATGGAGCTTGGATTGAAGACTTTTGAAGCTTCCCTCCACATGAGTGAGTAATTAGTAAGTGTTTAGCTTGGGAATGTAAGGAATTTGTGTAATTAGCACATTCTTAGTTAGATTAGTTCTTAATGTACGGTTTAGCTTAAACTTTGATGAACGATTCTTCCCCTAAGCATATTACAAGAGCATGATGGATTGATAGGAGTAAACGGCTTTGATTTTCAGCATGTTCGTTAGTTAAAGATTATAATGCCTTGCCTCTCGTAATCGCTTAGTAACAAGAGATTAATGGTGCAATTGATGCATAGGCTTCCTTGTTTTCTTTGCATTTGTTCTTCTTGGGGAAAGAATCAAAATCGATACACTATCTTTGGCTTCCAATTTTAGATAATCGTCGCAATTAACCCGCTACTAACTATTGTTCTTGGGCGGCGTTGGCCCCCAATATCCAATTGTTACGTTTAATTAGCGTAATTAATTTCTCTAATTAATATCCATGGAGCGTGTTAAATTTGAATTCTCGATTAAGTGAATTGCGTGTTCATCCGATTTTAGCTAATTCTTCTGTTAGTCTATGATCTAGAATTTTCTAATTAACAATTCTGAACATCCCAAGTTGAACGCTTTGGTAAATTTAGTTTTTATTTCATTTCCCATTTTTCCCGTTAGCTCTTTTTAGAATTATTCCCAAAATCCTCAATTTTACATTTCTTTATTTAGCAAATTTAATTGAATTGAGCCAAATTTCACATAATTCCCTGAGGATCGACCCCGTTACCATTAAGCTACAAATTGCTCGGTGGAATCGGTTATATAAATTTCATTTTGGCGGGTCTCGACAACCCGAGAATTTATAGGGTATTCAAGAATCCTATTACCATTCATCGAGATTGATTTTCTTAAGGCGGGACTGCCCTACAGAGCGAGCTACCCATAATTCCCGGCTAACCCCTGACCCCACAGGGGTCAGCTCCTTTCACAGGTCGATTTAGATCGACTTCTTCAGTTTGAGCCTCATCTGAACCCCGTCAGGTTCGACTCATGTGGCTTAGCTTGAACCCCCGTCCGGATTCAGCTTTCAGTCGATGTCAGTCCCCGTGGGTTTCTGACTTTATTGCATATATATACGTTTCTTAAAAGTATCTTCCCGCCGGATGATGTCGGTGTCAGAGTTGGAAGCTGGTGTTAAAGAAGCGGTCTTTGGCATCCGAGTCTCCTAAGGTTATTCCGCTGTTGAGTTCTTTGATGGAGGCGTCTGATGGACACCCTTATCCTCGTCGACGTCCGAGTCTAGTGCTCAGACTGATGCACCCTTCCTGACTCCTTCTCTAGGGGAGAGGAATTCCTTTAATGATAGCCTGATTGACTTCGGGGGGTCGTTGCCTTCAGACTTCGATGAGACTGCTCTTCTGAGGCGTATTTCTTCTGGGTAGTCGGAGTTGTCTGATTACCGCCTCATTGTTGACTATGCGATTCCTTGTGAGGGGTTTCAACATGTTGTTATGTGTCTTCGGGAGGTAGTTTTATTTACTATTCTCTGATTTTATGTGCCTTTATGTTTTTTTTAGGCTAAACTATATTTGTTGCTCTACAGGCTTATCTGAACATCTCAACCTCGCCTTAGTGTTTTTCTGACGAGGTTCTCCTTCTTCGTCGATGTTATGTTCCTCAGTCCGAGCTGGATCGTGAGGAGGTTACTCAAGTTGTAGTCATTCGGTCTTTGAAGAGTGCTAATGCTTTGCTTGTTGTGGAGCTTGAGGTGAAACTCTCCTCGTTGTCTGCGGAGTTTACTATTACTGTGGAGAAACTCTCTTTGGAGAATGCTCGTTTAGGGACCCCTCTTTTTTGGTTGAGGATTTCAAGAAGAGCCTTTCATACATCTCTCTTCAACACGTTGGGTACTGAGGTTACTTGGTCGAACAATCTTGCACCAGAGCGTCACTCCGAGCTCGATTTTGAGTTTCTGCACAGCCAGTTCCAGGAGCTTCAAGACATTCCTCCTGGGTTTGAGGGTTATGGAGCTGCTATTGGTGACGACTTCTTGGAGTTTCCTGACACCTGAATTTTTTCTGCTTTTAGTGTTTGTGTTGTTTCGACAATGTAGCTTTTCATTTTTGAATCTTGTGTACTATCGAGTTTTCTTATTTGAATGAATGAATATTTATCTCTTTGCCCCCACTCAAGTTTGTTTGATTTTTGTTGTTGTTTGCTTAACACCAATGTACTTGAGTAGAGGAAGCCACACTCCGTACAATTTTCATTTCAAAAGCTTGGAAATGGTTGCTTCACAATGCTCTTGGTGATACACCTTTCTTTCTGAACTCTTGATGAATGTGGCTCCATCATTGTCGCTTGTTTGCATTCAGTTGGAAGAATTTTTTTCAGTCTTGAGCCGACCCCTACAGTGGTTTGCGACCTTCTATTCGACGACCCTTACGAGGTTCGATGATTCTCCTGCTCGGTCGATCCTTACGAGGGTCAGCGGATCTTCAAGATCGGCCTTTTTGGCTGGCCGAGTCGACCCTAAGGGGTCACCTTTCATCTTAACTTGACGGTACGTTAACTCGTTGAGATATATATCATTGATCAAGAACTTAAATATTCGAATCCACACCTCCACATATTTTTTAACTAAAAAAAAAACAAAGTTGAAAGCTAAAAACCAAAATTCAATTGTCGGCTCGTTTAATAATCATTTTAGATTCCATTTGATAAATATTTGGTTTTTGTTTTTTAGTTTTTTGAAAATTAATCATATAAATTCTATTTTCACTTATGAGTTTCTTTATTTTGTTATCCTACTTTCTACAAGTGTTTTTAAAATTCAAGTCAAAGTTTTAAAAATTAATAAAAAAAGAAAAATAGGATTTAAAAGTTTGTGTTTTGTTTTTGGAATTAGGCTAAAACTTCAAATGTTTATTTGAGAAAGATGAAAATCATTGTACACTAATGGTGAGAAAACAAGCATACTTTTCAAAAAAATCAAATGGTTATCAAATGAGACATTTTTTTGGTTTTTTGTTTTTAGTTTTTTTGGTTTCGATTTTTAGTTTTCTATTTTTTAAAAACAAAAAAACCTAGTCCCCGTTTAATTATTCATTCCGTTTTTACTTTTTGGTTTTTTATTTTTCTAGTTTCTGTTTTTCGTTTTTTTTTTAAAATAAAAATCATATATGTTTGATAACTGTTTTTTTGTTTTCTGTTTTTAAAAAACAGAAAATCAAACTTGTTTGATAACTGTTTTTTATTTTTTATTTTTGAAAATAACAAAAGTTGGTTGGATAATTACTATTTATTTTTATATTTTTTATAAAATAAATTATTTTTTTTAATAATATTAATTTATTAGAATGTAAAAAATTGCAACATTTATCAAAATTGAATTAAGGTCCAATTAATTGATGAAATTGAAAATTTAGGGTAAAAAATTATTTCTCTAAAATAAAAAGAATTTATTGTGTCGATAGTTTAATATATTAGACAATTTTTAGTTGACGTTTCTCATCCCTAAAGTCGAGAAAATAAAATATGTTGATTGTGTAAAGTGGATAGGTAGATTGGTGTAACATCACAATAATATTAAAATATAATATACTAGAAAAACTTTATTTAAATAAAATTATAATATATTATATTAATAATATTTTTATACTAAAAATATATTAATAATATTTTTTTAAGAATATAATAATAATATATTGACAATTTTCTTTAAAAAAATATATTAATGAAAATTTTATTTCAATTTTCATAAATAAATAAACATTTGAAGATAATTCAATAATTATATTTGACAATTTCAATAAAGTGGAGAGATGAAAGCTTTTTTTTCATTTTTAAAATTTGTTAATGAATGTAAAAACATTTTCAAAAATTTAAAAATCAAAAACTTAATTGGTTACCAAACATACCTATTTTCTAAAAATAAAAAATCGAAAACCAAAAACAAGAATTGAACGCGTTATCAAACAGCCCCTTAACGTCTGGTAACAATTTTTTGTTTTTTTTTTTTTTAAAACAAAAATCATACATGTTTTGTAATAATTTTTTATTTTAAATTTATTAAAAATAAAAAAATAAATATCTATAATAACTATTTTAAATTTTATATTTTCCTATAAAAAGAAAATCAAACTTTTTTTTATAACATGTATATATATTTTTTTTTATCTAAAATACTTTAATTAAATACATAAATAATCAATAAATAACTTAAAAGTTATGGAAATAACAAACAATAGAATTGGTTGCACAACAACAAACAAGCTAAAATAATGACAAATTTAGCAAAATTTAAAACATTTTGCAAATATAGAAAAAAATTAGTAACTATCACTTGATAGACTCTATTCTTGATATGGTGATAGACTACTATCAACAATAAACTTCTATCAGCGATAGACCATACTATTTGAGATAGAAATTTTCATATTTGCAAAAAATTTAAAAAAAAGTACTATATTTTTAATTATTTTACTCTAAATTTATATTTGTTACAATTTCTCTGGTTAATATTAGATATAAATGTATAGAAAATAGTATTAAGATTGAAATATAATTTAAATACTATTATTTATTTTTAAACAAAAATATACCTCTTTAAATTTATTTTATTTAAATAATTCATTAATAAGATAATAGCTAGTCAAAAAATTATTTTAAAAAATCGTAACTATTAAAATTTATTAAGTTGTAAAATAAAGAATTAAAAGAAATATATATATATATATATATATTATTGGTTTGCAAAAGAAAAAAAACGTGGGAAAATATGAAAGTTGATTTGCAAAAGAAAAAAAACGGAAATTGGTTTTGAAAAACATTTTTTTTTTCTGTTTTCAAAACAGCTTTACATTAAAAACGTTTTCAAAATTTTAAAACAAAGAACTGAATTAATTATCCAAACGTTTTCAAAATAAGAAATGAAATGAAAGTGTTTTTACAAAATGAAATCGTTATAAAGCCCTAATGAAAGTAACAATTTCATTATTCATGGGCTTTCGGATTCGTATTTCTTAAAAATAGTGTTTTCAGTCTTATTTATTTATTTTATTTTATTTTAAGGAAATTGTAGTAAATGACAATTTAAGACTTATTGTTTGCAAATATAGCATGTTTTTAAAAATTTTGCGGATATAGCAATTTCTATCGCTATATCTTATGACTGATAGAAATCTATCGCTGATCACCTCAGCTTTTTATAGATTTTTGTCAGTGATAATAGTCTATCAGAGATAATAGTCTATCACTGATAGAACTTTGATATAATAAAGTCTATGAGTAATAGAAACGAGTTTTTTTGCCATATTTGCAAAACATTTTAAAGTTTGCTAAATTTGCAATTAGTTTGGGCTGATTGCTATTTGTGCAACCAGCCCTTTATTTTATCTGTAAGTAAATTTTTAAAAAAAAAAGAAAAAGAAAAAGAAGTGTTAAAAAATAGATTTCAAATTTTATACTTTTTATTCTCGAACTTTTTCTTTATGACCTTCATTTTTTCTCCATTCAACATATTCTCTTTAATTTTCTCTATCAGACTTGGTATCTCTTTTTCCCTCTCTAACATATTACTCAACCTATGTTGTTTTTTCCTTTTTAAAAAACATATAACAAACTTTTTTACCATTTTTGTTTTCCATTAAAAAAAATCATTATCAAACAAAGCATCGATTCTTCAAAACTACCTCTTTTTGATATATCATGCTGTTGTCAAAATCAATTAGTAATGAGAGGAGTAACCTGGGGCGGATACAGACATTCATGTTTGGGAGGCCAATTTTTTTTTGGATGTAAATATATATAAAAAAAAAAAATATCACAAAAAAAATCGTTTGAATTCACACTCACACGTCAATCAAAAGTGGACTAAATTTAAATAAACTTAATATCATCATAAAATTTAGCTCATCTCGATGTCTTATTAATTAGAAAAAAAAATTAAATTACGAGTTTAGTCAATGAACTTTAAAACTTGAGTCTATTAGATCTCTAAACTTTAAAAATAAACAATATATTTCTAATGAATCCCTGAATTTTAAAAAATGTCAATATAACACAGATATATTAGACTTTAATTTAAAAATTGGAGAACGTATTAAATACAAAATTGAAATTTGAAAAATATAGTGAACATTTTTTAAAGTTTGTGGATCACAAAATTAAATGTTCAAACAAAAATTATAGTACTAATTATTGTACTTAAAAAAGTATAAAAAATTAATATGACCCCGATAGGTTTTGAACCTATATGTTCTTATGGTCCAAAATTTATCCTCCAACTACCAAAGCACAATACACTTTCTTTAAATTTGGGTGGCCAGTATATATAATATTTAAAACAAAATATTTTAAGGTAATATTTTTACCTATATATATATAAAATTAAAAAATTGGGGGGCATGGCCCCCCACCCGGGCCCCCTAGGAGTAACGACTCAAGTATCTTATATTGTGAGTGAGGTCCGTTATCTTTTCAATATGGATCCTCGACAACTTTCACCTTTATTATTTGTGTAATATTCTAAAGTAAAAGGATGGGCAATTTGACTTTTTGTACCCAAAACCAAAACAAAGGGTCTTTTAGACTCCCAAAGAAAAAACTAACACTTTTAGACTCTTGATGTGAAAGGTCTTAAATGCCCTTACTTTTAGGGACATGAAAGGTCTAAAATACCCCTCCTAAACCCAAAAAACTTTTCATTTTTTTTCCTGAACTTTCGATTTTTTTAACTTGGGTTATTTTCAGCGAAAATTTAGGAAAAACAATAAAAAAAAAATTGAAAAATTAATTTAAAATTCTATGAAAATCTATCCTTTTAATCAAAAATCTAAAAATAAGATTTAAAAATTTATCGTTAGAACAAAAATATGAATTGAACTCTAAATGGAAAATTATTACTATTTATCTTAAATAAAGATTTACTATTTATTTTAAGTTATAGCAAATCTTTATAACTTAAAATAGATCGTAGATTTTCAAATTCTATTTTTTTTTTCTTCTAAATCTACGCTTCTGTTTATAAATTTATCATGTGTGAAAAACCCACCATGAAAATAAGCCTTCTGTGTTTTTTATCGGTGAAAATTACAGACCGGTAAATTACCGGTGGGTTTCGACCGGTAAATTTAAGGGAAAACAAATTTATCAGTCGGTAAAACCCACCCGTAAATTTACCGGTCTGGAATTCATACCGATAAAAAAAAGCAGAAGCTTAAATTTAGGAGATTTATCAGGAAAAACCCACCATTAAATTTACCGGTCTTGAATTCATACCGATAAAAAAAACAAAAGCAATTTATCAAGTCGGTAAAAACCGTTCTGTAATTCATATCGATAAAAAAAAACAGAGGCGTAGATTTAGAAGAAAAAGATAAATCTCATAAATTTAAGCTTCAAATCCTATTATTTTTTTTCTTATAGATCGCTTCTGTTTTTTTTATCGATATGAATTTCAGGCCGAATTTTTACGGACGGATAAATTTATTATGTTTTTTTTTATCGGTATGAATTCAAGACCGTAAATTTAATGTTGGTTTTTCCTGAATCTCCTAAATTTAAACTTCTGTTTTTTTTATCGGTATGAATTCCTGATAAATCTCATAAATTACAGACTGGTAAATTTATGAGGTTTTTTCCGACCGATAAATTTGTTTTCCCTTAAATTTACCGCTAATTTTCATCGATAAAAAATACAGAAGACTTATTTTTGGTGGGTTTTTCATAAATTTACAAACAGAAACCTAGCTTTAGGAGAAAAAATAGGATTTGAAAATCTACGTTCTATTTTAAGTTATAAAGATTTGTTATAACTTAAAATAGTCATGAGATAAATAGTAAATCTTTATTTAATATAAATAGTAATAATCTTTCATTTAAACTTCAGATATTTTTGTTATAACCCTAGATTTTCAAATCCTATTTTTAGATTTTTGATTAAAATGATAGATTTTCATAGAATTTTAAATTAATTTTTCATATTTTTTTTATTGTTTTTTCTAAATCTTCACTGAAAATAAGCTAAGGCAAAAATTGGAAGTTCGAAAAGTTTTTTTTGGGTTTAGGAGGGGTATTTTAGACATTTCATGTCCCTAAAAGTAAGGGCATTTAAAACCTTTCACATGAGAGGTCTAAAAGTGTTAGTTTCAATCTTGAGGTCTAAAACACCTATTTGTTTTGGTTTAGGGTCAAATTGCCCAAAAAAAGATTTCGAATAATCATAATAAAAAATAATAATAAAAAAAAAAAAAGTTATACTAGGAAGCAACTACTTTACTTTTGTAGGGCATCTAATAAAATCAACCTTGTTGACTAGCTGCTGGTCTCCACCAAATTATAAACACAAAAATAATAAAATAATTTATGAGGAGGGTGCATAAAAGGGGAAGGCATTGGGCATTGTTGTTTGTGGGAGTGTTCTGAAATCATGTCTCTTGTTGGAAAGCTTGTGGGTGAATTAGAAATAAATTCATCTGCAAAAGAATTTTACACAATCTTCAAAGATCAAATGTCTCATATTCCAAATATTTCTAAAAACTGCTTCCAAAATGTTGATATTCATGATGAGGATTGGGACACCTATGGCCATGGTTCCATCAATACCTGGTATTACACTCTCGGTATGTATAAAATGGTCGCTACTCTTACAACGACCACGACCACGATTACTTCTTTTTTTCTTTTCAAATGTTTTCACGAATCACCTATTCTAAACAATTTGTCTCTTTTGTGTTATTTTGTGATGTGTTAAGATGGCAAGCCCGAGGTTTTCAAAGAACGGGTGGAATACGATGACGAGAAGATGGCGGTAACTTTGATTGGATTGGAAGGAACTATGTTTGATCATTACACAAAATTCAAGGGAATCTATCAAGTTGTGCCAAAGGGACCCAAGCATTGCTTGGCCATTCTGACCTTGGAATATGAGAAAATTGATGATGGTTGTCCTCATCCTTACAAGTACCTTGATCTCATGACTAATCTCACCAAGGATATTGAATCTCACCTTAAACAATAAGGGTTTATATGTCTTGCTTGAGCTTCATCTTTCTTGATAACATTCTGATAGGATTGAGTATGTTGTGTGTGGAGTTGGTTCTCTACACTTGTGAGGGTTTTGTAAAAATTAAATAATGGTTATCATGAACATATGTAAAATGGATGAAGCTCAATTATAAAGTTTGCTTGAACTAATATGTTATCTTTTTGGATATGTGTTACCTAGTTTTTTGCTATTTTCTTTGTCTGTGCTGAAATTTAAATATAGTTTATCACAAAGTTTTTTGAACCTCTAACCTCTTTGTTGATGGTATATATATTTTTAACCAATTGAGTTATACTCAGATTATTACAAAGTCTTTTTTTTCCCTTTAGGTGCCGTTTATTTTCTATGAATCTAGATAACTGGAATACTACAAGAATTTTAGGATCTGTCGACGGTTTTTCTCTCGACGCTTTACAAATCGTTGGCAAAAAAGACCTTCTCTCGACGAAAACTTAAACCATCGAGAGAAGTCACTGTCTTGAAAAACCATCAAGAGAAATCCATTTCCCTCGACAAAAAGTTAAACCGTTGAAAAAAATCGGACTTCTCTCGATGGTTTAAGTTTTTGTCGAGAGAAATTTGGCTTCTCTCGACAAAACAAAACAAAAACAAAAAAAACTAAACCGTCGAGAAAAATAGGACTTCTCTCGACCGTTTTTCTAAACCGTCGAGAGAAGTCCTGTTTTTCTAATCCTAAAAATCTTATTTATTTTTATTTTTTTTACTTCAGTCGCTTATGCTCTCTTCTTCTTCGATTTTCTCCCTTTTTCCCCACGTTTCTTTTCCCTTGTTCTTCGAAATTTTCCTTCATCCACACTTCTTCTTCGATTTCCTCATTCTTCCTTATTGATTATTAATCGTAATCTTCATCTCTCTTCTCTCAACTCTCTCATTTTCTACAACATCGGTAGTAGCAACATCTCTTCTCTCATCTTTATTTATTCGGGTACCTCTCAAATTACTTGCATTCTTATTCTTTTTCCATCTAGATTTCAGTTTTTTTTTATCTAGTTTGAGGTCTTGAATCTGATGTGAAGTTTAATTGTACTGTGGACTTAGTTTTGTAATAACATTTGTGATTCTTGATGGGTTTATGGTTTATATATCAACCCTTTTTGCTTACTTGTTCTTTTGAAGGGAGGGTTTTGAATGTATTTTAATTTTGGGGGTTTTAGAACTTCTTTGTTTTCATTGTTCTACATGATAATTTTGGAGTTTTGGTTTCTCATCGCAGTGTGTTGTTGATTTTCTCTATACTTTGTTCTAGCTTCAACTTTGGATTATGACCATAGGCGATTGTTACAAACATTTGGTTTTGTATGTGTTAATTTTGATGAATGAGATGAGATGGTGATTGTTGTGAATGTAATTCATGAGTTTAATGTAGTTATTTTAAGTTTAGTTTAAGTTATTAAGTTTAGTTAGTTTGGTTAATTTAAGTTAGTTTCTTTGGTTGTTTAAGTTTAGTTATGTTTACAGATCAATTTGGTTGTTTAAGTTTAGTTAACTTGATTGTTTATGATATGAATTATCTCGACAATCCAATTCATATACATGATGAATCTCAAAGAAGTCAAATCATTGTTATGGAGCAAGGACCAAAGTCAACAAAGAAGAGAAATGCATGAACTTCAAAATCTCACAAATCTATTTTGTGGAAGACTAATAGATTATGTTAAAACTAAGTTTAAAATTCATATTTGGTTACTTAACGTACTCATTAAAAGTGTAACCAAGTTTTAGATGATCTTTCATATTTCAAGATAACTTTTAGTTTTTCAAGGTGTCTTTTAGAATATCAAGACACCTTTTGGTATTTCAAGGTGACTTTTCATATTAACATTTATGTTAGGGAGTTAAGGAATCTCTTGACTGATTTCCTTGTCTATAAAAGGGATTAGCCTCGTCTAATGTAAAACACAACTTTGATAGAAGATATGAAAATGTAGTTTTAGGTTTTAAACCTTGAAAGCTTTTAAGTTTTGTTTCTTGTGTGTTCTTGTGATAGAATGCATGAATATTTGGAGCATTCAAGTGGGGATTGATTTGTCTTGTTTGTGGAGTGCTTTGAAGATCGAGGGTTGATGGGAGCCACAAGCTTTGTCCGATCATTGGTTTGTTTGATCATCTAAGCAATCTAATTTCTAGCCTATCTTTGAGGTTGAGACCGAATTGGTTACGGGGATTTTCAAGTTAATGTGTTGGGATCCGTATAATAAAGAGGTTCTCACGCTTATTCTTGGAGGTTTCATATCAGTTTAAGTTTAGTCAATTTGGTTGTTTAAGTTTATTTACGTTTTTGATTTAGGATTGAGTTAATTTGGTTGCTTAAATGTAATTTAGTTTAGTTTAAGGTTAGTTTATTTGGTTGTTTAGTTTAGATTGTTGGAATTATTAATTTGGTTGCTTAGTTTAGATTGTTGGATTGTTTAGTTTGTTTAGTTTATGCACATTTAGTATTCTATATGTACATTTTTTTGTCATTTAATGTTCCAAAATATCTTTTATGTTAGTTTGAACAATATGTTTCGTGCATATAAGTGTTAGTATATTCAATGGTTTAACATGTTGTTCATTCTTAAATTTATTTTTTGTTTACAATCCCTACACGATTTAACTATTCATGATTCACGAGTGAGTTTGAAAATAAAAGAATCAGCTAGCCTTAGAGAAATACTTAAACAAATCGTGGATTCACGAGGAGGAACATCTAAATAGGTATGAACTCTCTCCTCTTATAATATGTAATGAAAGTTAAACTAGTTCTGTTGTTGTTATTCTGCAGTTATGGTAGCAACATAAGATATGTAGACAATTGTGTTATGGGTTGGGTTGATGCATGCTTCGAGATTGATTTGAGTATGTGAAGGGTAGGGAATTGTTTTGATTGTTTTAGTTGTAATTTTTTTGGAATATATATAGTGCAAGATAGTTAAGTTTTAGATGTTATGTAACGCCCCGCGTTTCAAAATTAGGTTATTTTGGAGTAAGATTTGCATTTAACCTCTTCTATCCGTTTAATGTTAAATTAAATGGATTTATTCGTTTATGGATTCTAATTTATGAAATTAGAAGTTGGGTTTAGTCCCCAAGTTTGATTAACTAAATTTCTAGAACATTTGGGGAAAATTGCAATGAGGTGGGTTAATTAAGGGTTGAAATTTAAGTTTGTAGCTAGTGGGTTTTTAAGTTTAGGAAAAATAAAATTAAAGTTTGAGAAAAGGTATTATGAGGTTTAATTGGTTTTGTTAGGATTAATTAAATTAAAAAGAAAAAAGCCCTAAAACTAATTCTTCATCCTCTCCTCATGAACCGCTCAAACCATTTCCTCTTGAACAAACTTCAGCCACGTTTCCCCTCTCTCTCAATCAACCTCCATCTCTAGCCAGCAGCACCTTCAGCGCCATCGGACGAGCGACGCTTCACCTCCGATCCTCTCCCTCGCATCCCCCATCTCCAGCATCGGCGAGAAGCGCAACCCACGCACGCGACGCCCTTCGATAATATCCAGCCCAACCTCAGCCTCCATCAACGATCCACGGCGTGAGCGAGCGGTGACGGCCAATCTTCGGCGTTCGCAGATGGCGGCGGCCCAATCAGACGACGTCGCGATTCATCTGCGGTGTTGCGAGCAGACGCCAACAGATCGACGACGAAGACGCACCAAGGCGAGCGCCGGATTCCTTCGGATCTAGATTTGCGCAGCCGCATTCCACCTCCGGAGACGATGCTTCCCCGATCGTTCTCCCTCTCCTCCAACCACGAATGCAGCAGGTTCTTCCCTCATCTCTTCTGATAGGCGACGCAAACGACACCTCCTTGCGCAACTGAGTGACAGACTTTGGCGGTTCGATCTCAGATCCGCAAGCAAACCCGAGCCAGCAAGGAGTTATTCCCCTTCGACGATTTTCCAACATCCTTTTTGTTAGCCAATCAGTGGCGTTCTCTTCCGTTTTGCAAGTCGTCGTCGGACACCAATCAGCATGCATTTGGGATCTTTTGGGTAAGACATTGCAAATCTTTCCGAACATCATCGATTACCCACCAACTAGGATTTGGGTCGTTTTGGGTTAATCTCAAGCATGGTTGGATTTGGAGCGTCGAGCCAAGCATTAAGACATTTTAGGAACCTTGAGTTGTTCTAGGAGTTATTTAGGTAAGTAGTTCTTACTTGTGGAGTCTGTTTGCTATTTGTTATATGTTAGTACGCATGTCCTAGTAATTTCTTTATATTATGGATTATATGAATTGTTAATGTTGTTGTTGGGTCTCTGATAAGACTAAGCACATCTGAGTGCTTAGCATGATGATGTACTATTATTTATGAACTCTCCGATAAGACTAAGCACATCTGAGTGCTTAGCATGTTGCACTTGAGTTGCATTATGAATAGATTAATCTGGTGATGAGATTATGGATGTATGTGCTATTGTTCTGGTGTAAGACATGTTGAATTGTTGTGTATTGTGATGAAGTTGAGCATGTTGTGGTGATGCTGAGATTGCATGAGATGCATGATAATGTTATGTTTATGTTGAAAGCATACTTTGTACGTGGTGACGTGCTGTTTACTATTGACATTGAACATGGTCTAGGAGTCATGTTTAGTTTGTGCATATTTGAGATGTGAATCAAGTATGTGTTAAATAGGGTCAGAGGACCGTGGAATTGTGACGGGAGGTGATGTTGAAGCCTCGGGTATAAAGAGTCGAGGGTTGACGTTGTAATAAAGAAAAGTGCAGTGAATACTAGTGCGCCTCGGGTACAAATGGCCGAGGGGTAGTATGTCACGGTCGGTTGATTAGTGTTAAGGAAAAAGTGTAACTTGTGGTTATAGGGAATGTTCAGTGATTACTAGTGCGCCTCGGGTACAAATGGTCGAGGGGTAGTATGTCACTAAGGGAAGTAGGGTGAATATCAGTGCACCTCGGGTACAAATGGTCGAGGGGTGATATGTCACCATGGTTTAAGCAAGTGTTGGGCGCCGCGGGAAGGGCCAACACGTTGCAAAGTCATCGGTGCGCCTTAGGTACAAATGGTCAAGGGGCGATGCAGCAGTTCGAGGCCTTGGGTATAAATGGTCAAGGGTCGAACGCTGAGCGCCGTAGAGAAGTCTCGAGGCCCTGGGTATAAATGGTCAGGGGTCGATGTGACTCGAAGGAGTTAGTCTCAGAGGGCTTGTGAGGGCCACGAGTTGAGTTGAGTTGAGATTACGCAGTGGAGTCCGAGAGTGGACTTAGGGAACTCAATAGAGTTTAAGAGAGCCTGTGAAGCTAGGGTTGAGTCGGAGAGGACTCAATGGAGTTTGAGAAGAACTGGATAAAGTTGTTAGTACTCGGTTGTATTTTGAGAGAGCTTGTTAGAACTCAAGTTAGTTGATGGATATGTATGACACGAGTGTATGTATGATGTTGTTGTTATTTATGTATTGAGCATGTTCAAATGATTATTGTTGATGTGTTTGATGTGAGAAGCACATCGTTGTGATGCATGTATGTTTGTTGTTTTGTGGCTCCTCAGGTAGGAGCTACTTACCAGTACGTGTTATGTATTGACTCCCACAAATTATGCAATTTTTGCAGGTGATGAGTACTACTACGAGCTTGGTGATGCTGACGAGGAGACGTGAGAAAAAGAGACCATTAGCTGAATATCTTTTATGTATTTATAGTTAGTCAAGTGTTACTTATTTATGAAGTTGCTTCCGCTGGTTTCAGTCTTTCTGTGTTATTTCTAGTAGTTGTCTTAAGGCTAAAGGTTGTATACGGGCTAAAGTTATTATCTTCTTCTTGTTGCAGTTCGTTTTAGAGTTCAACATTGGTCTTATAAAGTTAATAAGGTTGTATGTTTTGTAGTTAGACTTGAGTTGTCTTTTAGGATTTCGACCTGAAGGGTTTTATATTTATTTTTCTGACTGAGAGCGTTGTTGGACTAGATGGTGTCTTTCTTTACCTGATATGGCGGGGTTTTGTTGAGTTTTTCTGCTTTTCAGGTGTTACATAATTGGGTAGTTATTGAGGTTACGTCGTTGTGCTGCCGAATTTTTCGGAGCGCATTCCTTTTATTTCAAATAAACTTAAGGGTTAGTTATAATAACGCGCTTGTGATTAATCTAAAATTACGGGTCGTTACAGTTGGTATCAGAGCGGAGTTGTTCCTGTAGACTAACCTAGATCCTAGGTTGTTAAGTAGATAATTAAGTGGTTAAGGCTAATGGTCTTTCTCGGTCTTCTCTCCATCACCAGGTATGTATACTCATTTTGTTATACATTGTCGAACCTTTGTAATATTATTTGAATTGCCTGGTTGTCTGCTATGAAGGACCATTGTTTGACTTGTTTGTTTTATTAATTTATATGATGTGTATTGCATGTTGTCTTGAGTTATTAGTAGTTAGGCATAAGATATTCCCTCTAGATTGTTAGTTAGTGGGGTGTGCTTGTTCTATGCTTGTTGTTTTCTAGTAGGCATAGGATGTTCCCATAGTTGACTAAATAGCTTGTGTTTGGGTGTTTTGTTTGTTTTGTGTTAGTAGGTGTAAGTTGTTGCTTTTGAGTTAGGGTTAGATCTTTTGCACCTTGGAAAATAATAAGTTGGATTTAAGTTCCTTACAAGTGAAACCAAGACCATTAGGGAATCAATAATTTTCCTTGGTCAAAGATGTTCTTGGAAATGGGTTAAAGTAATTGTTTTATTTTTTAAGCATAAGTGAGCTTAATGGGTTTTAGTATAGTGGTTAGTAACGATTCACTTGTTTGGATTAGAAACTTTAGAACAATGTCGTTATCCAAGAAACTTTATAGAATGACATCAACTTAATTGGAGGAGCTTAAGTTGTAATCAAAAGGACTTTTGGACAAAGGGTTTGTCTGCCGTTGTGTGATTCCTCGGGGTGCCTAGTATTGTTCGTTAATGAAAAGGAATGTTCGTTAGGGTCTTGATTGTTTTGGGAGTTGAGTAAGGTAATAGTGAAAAACAAGTATTCCTTTTTTCGTGTTAATAAGCTTTGGACAAGCTTAAATGAGCCAAGTGTTTTCAAAAAGAGGTTTGTGTTTAGCACCAAGTGTGGACATTATTGAGTTTACCACGTTGTCTTTTGCACTCACAAAGGCTTCAGCTAGTTCATGGATCTCAGTGGAGTCGTTCATGACAAGTAATTATGGATGACATATTCTTTATCCAGGATTGAAACGGAGAACCATGATGAAAACACCTCGTGCAAGTGTGATGACTCTGAGAGGTAGTGAAGCTGCATCCCAAGTTTTCTAAGAGAGTTTGTCTGTTCAAACTTTGAGTTGGCAACAAAAGATGTTTGTGCGTTGTGTTCTCAAACTTCTAATGGCGTCTCGTTTGAGTTTTAGATTGTCGATGCCAACAAGAGGACGAAAGTTCTTAAGGTGGGGAGATCCCAACGTTTCAAATTTGGACACTTTTGGATGTAGGGTAAAGGTGTGAATAAAGAACATTAAGTTAAACAAGCAACTTGGTAAACATTCTACGAGATTAAAGCCGATTATTTAGAGCTCTTCGAGTAGCTTACTTTCGAGGACGAAAGTGTTTTAAGGTGGGGAGTCTGTAACGCCCCGCGTTTCAAAATTAGGTTATTTTGGAGTAAGATTTGCATTTAACCTCTTCTATCCGTTTAATGTTAAATTAAATGGATTTATTCGTTTATGGATTCTAATTTATGAAATTAGAAGTTGGGTTTAGTCCCCAAGTTTGATTAACTAAATTTCTAGAACATTTGGGGAAAATTGCAATGAGGTGGGTTAATTAAGGGTTGAAATTTAAGTTTGTAGCTAGTGGGTTTTTAAGTTTAGGAAAAATAAAATTAAAGTTTGAGAAAAGGTATTATGAGGTTTAATTGGTTTTGTTAGGATTAATTAAATTAAAAAGAAAAAAGCCCTAAAACTAATTCTTCATCCTCTCCTCATGAACCGCTCAAACCATTTCCTCTTGAACAAACTTCAGCCACGTTTCCCCTCTCTCTCAATCAACCTCCATCTCTAGCCAGCAGCACCTTCAGCGCCATCGGACGAGCGATGCTTCACCTCCGATCCTCTCCCTCGCATCCCCCATCTCCAGCATCGGCGAGAAGCGCAACCCACGCGCGCGACGCCCTTCGATAATATCCAGCCCAACCTCAGCCTCCATCAACGATCCACGGCGTGAGCGAGCGGCGACGGCCAATCTTCGGCGTTCGCAGATGGCGGCGGCCCAATCAGACGACGCCGCGATTCATCTGCGGTGTTGCGAGCAGACGCCAACAGATCGACGACGAAGACGCACCAAGGCGAGCGCCGGATTCCTTCGGATCTAGATTTGCGCAGCCGCATTCCACCTCCGGAGACGATGCTTCCCCGATCGTTCTCCCTCTCCTCCAACCCCGAATGCAGCAGGTTCTTCCCTCATCTCTTCCGATAGGCGACGCAAACGACACCTCCTTGCGCAACTGAGTGACAGACTTTGGCGGTTCGATCTCAGATCCGCAAGCAAACCCGAGCCAGCAAGGAGTTATTCCCCTTCGACGATTTTCCAACATCCTTTTTGTTAGCCAATCAGTGGCGTTCTCTTCCGTTTTGCAAGGCGTCGTCGGACACCAATCAGCATGCATTTGGGATCTTTTGGGTAAGACATTGCAAATCTTTCCGAACATCATCGATTACCCACCAACTAGGATTTGGGTCGTTTTGGGTTAATCTCAAGCATGGTTGGATTTGGAGCGTCGAGCCAAGCATTAAGACATTTTAGGAACCTTGAGTTATTCTAGGAGTTATTTAGGTAAGTAGTTCTTACTTGTGGAGTCTGTTTGCTATTTGTTGTATGTTAGTACGCATGTCCTAGTAATTTCTTTATATTATGGATTATATGAATTGTTAATGTTGTTGTTGGGTCTCTGATAAGACTAAGCACATCTGAGTGCTTAGCATGATGATGTACTATTATTTATGAACTCTCCGATAAGACTAAGCACATCTGAGTGCTTAGCATGTTGCACTTGAGTTGCATTATGAATAGATTAATCTGGTGATGAGATTATGGATGTATGTGCTATTGTTCTGGTGTAAGACATGTTGAATTGTTGTGTAATGTGAGGAAGTTGAGCATGTTGTGGTGATGCTGAGATTGCATGAGATGCATGATAATGTTATGTTTATGTTGAAAGCATACTTTGTACGTGGTGACGTGCTGTTTACTATTGACATTGAACATGGTCTAAGAGTCATGTTTAGTTTGTGCATATTTGAGATGTGAATCAAGTATGTGTTAAATAGGGTCAGAGGACCGTGGAATTGTGACGGGAGGTGATGTTGAAGCCTCGGGTATAAAGAGTCGAGGGTTGACGTTGTAATAAAGAAAAGTGCAGTGAATACTAGTGCGCCTCAGGTACAAATGGTCGAGGGGTAGTATGTCACGGTCGGTTGATTAGTGTTAAGGAAAAAGTGTAACTTGTGGTTATAGGGAATGTTCAGTGATTACTAGTGCGCCTCGAGTACAAATGGTCGAGGGGTAGTATGTCACTAAGGGAAGTAGGGTGAATATCAGTGCACCTCAGGTACAAATGGTCGAGGGGTGATATGTCACCATGGTTTAAGCAAGTGTTGGGCGCCGCGGGAAGGGCCAACACGTTGCAAAGTCATCGGTGCGCCTTGGGTACAAATGGTCAAGGGGAGATGCAACAGTTCGAGGCCTTGGGTATAAATGGTCAAGGGTCGAACGCTGAGCGCCGTAGAGAAGTGTCGAGGCCCTGGGTATAAATGGTCAGGGGTCGATGTGACTCGAAGGAGTTAGTCTCAGAGGGCTTGTGAGGGCCACGAGTTGAGTTGAGTTGAGATTACGCAGTGGAGTCCGAGAGTGGACTTAGGGAACTCAATAGAGTCTAAGAGAGCCTGTGAAGCTAGGGTTGAGTCGGAGAGGACTCAATGGAGTTTGAGAAGAACTGGATAAAGTTGTTAGTACTCGGTTGTATTTTGAGAGAGCTTGTTAGAACTCAAGTTAGTTGATGGATATGTATGACACGAGTGTATGTATGATGTTGTTGTTATTTATGTATTGAGCATGTTCAAATGATTATTGTTGATGTGTTTGATGTGAGAAGCACATCGTTGTGATGCATGTATGTTTGTTGTTTTGTGGCTCCTCAGGTAGGAGCTACTTACCAGTACGTGTTATGTACTGACTCCCACAAATTATGCAATTTTTGCAGGTGATGAGTACTACTACGAGCTTGGTGATGCTGACGAGGAGACGTGAGAAAAAGAGACCATTAGCTGAATATCTTTTATGTATTTATAGTTAGTCAAGTGTTACTTATTTATGAAGTTGCTTCCGCTGGTTTCAGTCTTTCTGTGTTATTTCTAGTAGTTGTCTTAAGGCTAAAGGTTGTATACGGGCTAAAGTTATTATCCTCTTCTTGTTGCAGTTCGTTTTAGAGTTCAACATTGGTCTTATAAAGTTAATAAGGTTGTATGTTTTGTAGTTAGACTTGAGTTGTCTTTTAGGATTTCGACCTGAAGGGTTTTATATTTATTTTTCTGACTGAGAGCGTTGTTGGACTAGCTGGTGTCTTTCTTTACCTGATATGGCGGGGTTTTGTTGAGTTTTTCTGCTTGTCAGGTGTTACATAATTGGGTAGTTATTGAGGTTACGTCGTTGTGCTGCCGAAATTTTCGGAGCGCATTCCTTTTATTTCAAATAAACTTAAGGGTTAGTTATAATAACGCGCTTGTGATTAATCTAAAATTACGGGTCGTTACATGTTATGTTCATATAAGTGTTACGTAAATTTAGTTCTTATGTGTTGCGATAAGTTGAGTTACTAATTTTGAGTTTATCTTCTTAGGTTTTAAGAGGGATCGAGTAGCAAATAATAGCCAATATGATTTGAGTATATGGGTTTACTTGATACGTACTCTTATAGATTGTATTTTAGTGCGTCTTCTTATATGAAAGTGATTTTCTGTGCTTTTCTGATTTTTAATTCTTTTGTGGGGAAAAATGAAGAAAAATTATGAAATTGGGATGAGAAATGGAAATATGAGAAATTTGAAGCATGGAAATGAGAGAAAAGATAAAAAATGAAGTTTGGGCTCCATTTGGTTTTCTAAAGGTGTTAAGTAAATTTAGTTCCTATGTGTGTTGTTATAAGTTACAAATTTTGAGTCTATGTTCGTAAGTTTATAATTTTTTCGTTTTTTTTTTTATGTTATGCTCAAATGAATTATTGATTTTCTTTTTTCAGGTGGTTTGGGTCAAATGAAAATGTTTCAGTTAAATACATTGGTAAACCTTCAAGACTAAGGAATGATTTTCCTTGTCTTGAGATATTTGATCATCAAGGTAATCCGATTTTTACTTTCCTTGGTTGATAACATCTAGATCTAGGAGAGTTTTAATTCCTACTTCAAGGGTCTTGCTAAATTAGCTTGGTTGTTTAAACTTGCAATTGAGTTTGCCTTATCATTTGGTATCAGAGTTTTAGGCTGAAGATCGGATATATGTTTCATTTGCGTTTCTCTTGAATTTTATTTTTTATTTTTCTTGTTAATCTTTCAATTTGTCAAGTTTCGTAGTCTGTCAAAAAGCACACAAATATCATATTTCCATAGGTCTTCTTGTCTTCATGTCTTTCGTGTTATTGTAGATCTATTTCTAAGCTGCAACTTTATCTTCTATGAGAGTTTCTAATTCCGTTTTTTTAGAGTGAAAAGTGTGCATTTTTGTAATCTGTTCTAAAAAAAATTGTTTGTCCGAGAACATGTGTTCTTGCTATTTTTGTCTCTAAAGCATGTTAGATCTGAAATATACTCATACAAGCTCTTCAATTGTGTTTTAATCTAGCATTTGGTCTACTGATAATATGAGTTACATATTGAATTTAAGCAAGAATTGATTGTTGGTCATTAATTCTTGACAGTTACGTTCTTGCACATTAAATTTTTCAGCCAATGATTTCAGTTTTCAAATTGTAACTCCTATGTTTAAAAGTTCAACCATTTGTCCTTAATTTTTTAAAGTTATATTCTTAGCTTGATCTTAATTTTTTCTATACAATAAGGTTGATGTCCAATTGGCCCTTATGTTTAAATTTTTGTCTGATTTCTGAATTTTTTTTTTCCATAAGTCTAGTTTGCTTGTTTGTATTCAAAGTGTGCTACTATCCATTAGATTGCAAACTATCTTGGCTTCTTTCTTTCCAATTTTGAGCGCCGAGAACGAGAGCTTAAATAGAGGGATTTGTGAAAATGAGTGAAAACACGAGTGACCAAAATTTCACTGAGTTCAAGCACGTGAGAGAGTGTTGTGAGGACCTTTTTGTTTTTTTTTTTTTAAATTTGTTTTTGCAGCAATGTTACACAAAAAAGATTCGGAGACGAATCTTCTTAAAGAATTGGAGAATGATATGAACCAAGGAGTCTCAATAAATTCATATTAGTTTGCTTTAAAAGTAAATTGGCTATATTCTTTGAAAAGTAAATTGCCTATATTTCTATGACAATTCGGACAATCCAAAGATGAAGAACGTAAAACTACAATTGTCACAAAACCTATGAGGATATGTCTACCTCATGTATAAATTAGGGAAAACAATTCAGGATCATCAATAATAATCGTCTCTCAACCTCAAATCATTGATATAAAAATCATGCAAAGAATGGTCAAATCCTAACATGCATTAAGGTCAGAAAAGTTCTCACAACCAATATAAAATTGAAATATCAACTATTAATTAAGAAGTATAAGATTCAATGAACGATTACATCAAGACTCTAAGTAAAAAAGTTTAGTTAATCATGTTCAATAGTTCAACATATAAACTCAATAATAAATCCATAACAAAACTACAAATTAAAAGGGAAAGAAGAAATCAAACTTTGATTTCCTGTTTCCACTACAATCTCCATCATCCCGAGCATGTAAATCTCTACTTTGTGCTCCCAAAAATATATTATAACTCTAAAAACTATGTAATTTCAAAAATGGGGTTCACTCTCCAAACTGACTCCCTAAAAAAGGCTAAAAAATATGTATTCATATAATATTTTAGGTAAAAATCATATCATAACAGGTCTAGGCGGGCGACGATCAGGTGCGGCACGCGTCCATGGAGTTTGATGTAGGGGCGAAGCCGAAAGCGTGAAAATTGGCTACCGATCATGATAAAGTTTGGGGGTTTAAAGATAAGAAATCATAGCTAGCTTGTTGGTTGTACGCTGGTTTAAGTAATGGTTTATGCGCGTGTGGTTTTGAGTTTGAATCCCGACATTATTTTATTTTCTTCTCATTTATTTTGAGCGGTCTGGTTCGGTTGTGGAGGTGGTCCCGTGGCGCCTAGACGCTATGCTCTTGGGTTTTTTGAATATTTTTCGTCACTTGGGAACTTCAAATTTCATCCAAATAGCTTAGTTTTCATCACAATGCTTCTGGTTCGCTCCAAAATGCTTGATATCTACAAAATAATCAAATATAATCGTGAAAATACAATTTATTCCTCAATATCTACAAAATAATCAAATATAATCGTGAAAGTACACTTTATTCCTCTAAAATAACAAAAAAATAGAGGTCCTAAAGATAGTTCATTTTGTGTACTATGAATGATCGGCTAAAGTTCATCGTTCTAATTTAGAGGTCGGGATTGCCCTTGATGCTTATGTGAGGAATTATTCTATATTGTTTTGATCTCAAATTGTTAGCATCTTTTTCCTATGCTTTTATTCATGGTGTTTTACAATTAAATTGACACATTGATTGTATTTGCATGACTAACTGCTAAAAATTAATGCATGATTTGTAATTAGTCTATATTTAATTGCCTAAGTAGCGAGAATTGAATTTTGTGGGTGTGATTTATTATTTTTTCCATAAACACATAACTTGCATGGTCAATTTTAGGCTTTAAGAAAAATCAATTAGTTAATTTAGGCTATTCGGGTTAATTAATTGTCTCGATATTTCCCTAATATCTAATTAATTAGGTCGTTAATTTTCATTGTGACTTTAGTCAAGATTAATATTTTGGGTTACTTGTTACGGAGGTTCCGAGCAGGTAAGCAGAATGCTGGCATGTTTAATTTAAGACAATTTTATTAGAAATTCATGTGATAAAAATTGCATTTTGGGGAAATTACAAGGGTAATTTATGGTGGGGTGTTGTTCTTCAAACTATTTAGAAAAATATGGTGGTTTTAAAAAAAAAATCGAAAAAATGGGGTTCTCAGTCAAACATTTGGAATGCGCTTCTTGGACCAGCGCAACACCCTCATCCATTGAATTAAAGTAATGATTTTTATTTACTAACTATAAAATTTTAATGGGTCCACGTAATAATTTTAACTTCCCTCTCCTCTCTATCGTTATATTTCTTTTACAATCTCTCCCGGCTTGTTTTTATTCTCTCTCCCTCTTCCCTTCCATCTTCTTTCTTCTTCTTCATAGTTCTGATTCCTTGGAGTGAGAAATGTTCAGATACCAAGAAGGTAGAAAGAAACTCACAATTAAATTATTTAAATAGTTAGTCGAAAATTTAAATCGTTAGTACACCACATTTGTTGTACTAAAATATAAATATTTGGAGAGAAAAAAAATCAATTTTTACTCTTAAACTTATCAAGTTTCATCAATTATTATAAGAAACCTTCAATCAATTATTATAAGAAACCTTCAATTTCATCAAATTGCATACTCAACTTAAATAAATGTTTAAAGTTAACTTTCATTTACGAATTTGTTACAAAAATATATATATATATTCTCACATGCTTTTAATTAATTATTAAAAAAAAATTATAAGGAATCTAATAAACACAAATTTAACATTTTAAGAGTATTAAAGATTGTTTTGAGACGTTTATAGTCGTTAATTATAATAATTTGTGGGTTATGCTCGTCGTAAATAGTAACCAGTACTATGGAGAAGAGGAAATACGATGAGAAGGAGAGAGGAGAGAGAATTCAAAAAAAAGGAGAGATTTAAAAAAATTATAACTACAAATAATTAATAATTTTGTTAGAGTGGAGAGGGAAATTAAAATATTACGTGGACCTCACTCAAAATTTTATATTTAGTAAATAAAAATCATCAGGCCACGTGCTTTAATTCAATGGAGATGGGGTGTTGCGCTTCTCCAATAAGCACATTCCAAACTTTGACCGGTCCAAGTGCGCGGGTTGAACCGGCGCACTCCTAATAAGACAAAAAAAAAAGACCATTTTTTCGATTTTTTTTTAAAACCACCCTATTTTTCTAAATAGTTTCAAAAACATCACCCCACCCTAAATTACCCCAATTACAATACCTTTAAATTAGAATCCTAGTAAGATTAATTTCTCGATTTCGTATAATTTCTTTGCACTAAGTTATCATTAATTGAATTGACTTAATTCACATGTTTAAAGCTTTAAAAACCAACCAAAACTTTCCATTTTATATTTTATAGCTGGAAAACTAAGTTTAATTTAGAGAAATTAATTTTGATCTCGTGAGTTCGACCCAGTCCGTTGTAATTTACTACAAGTCGTTGATCGATAATGTTGGAGTGCGACCAAAGTCCCACATTGGTTAAAAATAGGGGAAAATCATGGTATATAAGGAGGGACAATATTCTCCATTGGTATGAGGCCAAAAGGTATTTCCTCTATTTCAAGTTGTTTTTCTTTGGTTATTTCTTTAGGCCATACTTCTGGTTTATCTAATACTTTACCCAGTTTCTGTTGTACCAAAAGAGCTTTCAACTTTTTTCTCTAAATGCAAAAATCCCAGTTCGAATTTTGGAGACATTTTTTGGGGAATTTAACGGCAGGTCAGCCCAACCAGTAATACGAATCTGCCAACTCATAAAATTTCAGACCAATCAACGAAGCCACTGTGCAAGGCGATATCAATTTTATTGCTTCAACGTCAAAGACGGGAGAGGGATAATTCCAACAAAGCTCAAAACTCTCTCTCACAAAGAATCACCATATACCATTGAAGAAGAAAAATACTCAACAAAGAGAAAACTAATTTCTCGTGAAACTTCTTCAAGCACGACAAAGATGGCTCTAAGACGCTCTGTATTCTCTATATGGTTTTCTTCAACGATTGAAGAAGAAGAAGATTCAGTTTCTAACTTCACGACAAATGGATGGTGATGTGGAGTCTTTCACATGGGCTTTGAGACCCATTCATTTAGGCTTTTTTCAAACAATAATTTCAGCCCAAAACTTCTAACTATTTGTTAGATATGACTTGAGTCAAACATCCAAATCAACAAATCACCCTCTTGAATCAAGTATATCTTCAAATAAAGAAGCAACACACAAACTTCAAATCACCCTGCACTTTAAGCACAAACAAGCAACATTAGCCAACACCTACCTTAAGTAGGTCACAAAAGCTTTTAAATTTTACTCCTGACAAAGACTTCGTAAACATATCAGCAAGATTTTTCTCAGTTGCAATCTTTTCCAGCTTCACTGTCTTCTTGTTCACTTCATCTCTTAAGAAGTGAAACTTAACATCTACATGTTTGGTTTGATCATGGTATAGAGGATTTTTCGAAAGTGCAAGAGCACTTTGACTATCACAGTGTATAGTAGGTTCTGTTATATCTCCTAACATGTCTGAAATTAGTTCTCTCAACCAAATTGCTTCCTTAACTGACTCAGATAATGCTATATACTCTGACTCAGTGGTAGATAAAGCTACTACAAATTGGAGGGAAGATCTCCAATTAATTGTGTTACCAAACACCTTAAATACAAAACCAGTAGTAGATCTTCTTTTATCTATATCAGAAGCAAAATCAGCATCAACAAAACCTTCTAAACATTGAACATCAGAATCACCAGCTGTGTAAGTTAAACCATAGGTCTTAGTACCTTTTACATACCTGATAACCCATTTTACAGCTTCCCAATGATGTTTACCTGGACAACTCATGAAACGACTAACAACACTCATTGCATAAGCTAAATCTGGACGAGTACATGTCATTCCATACATTAAACATCCTACTGCATTAGAGTAAGGTACCTTGGCCATAACTGCAAGTTCTGTGTCTGTCTTTGGAGACTGATGCTTTGACAATTTGAAATGAGAGGCTAAAGGGACTGTCACTGACTTTGCAGCCTCAAGATTAAATCTCTTAACTACACTGTCTAAGTAACTCTGTTGTGTAACTATGAGTTTTCTAGCAGTTCTGTCCCTGAAAATTTCCATGCCTATAATCTTTCTAGCTGGACCTAAATCTTTCATATCAAATTCTCTGCATAATTCAGCCTTTAAATCAACAATTTCAGAGTAAACATGAGAAGATATCAACATATCATCCACATACAACAGTAAAAATACAGACACATCTTTCGAAACATGTTTAACATAAACACAACTGTCATAATCACTTCTACTAAAACCACATTTAATTATAAATGTGTCAAACCTCTTATTCCATTGTCGCGGAGATTGTTTAAGTCCATAAAGTGACTTTGTCAATCTACAAGCCAAATGTTCTTTACCTTTTTCAATGAAACCATAGGGTTGAGACATATAAATTTCCTCCTCCAACTCTCCATGCAAAAAAGCCGTTGTCACATCCATTTGCTCCAACTCAAGATTAAAATGAGCAACTAAAGACAACAACACACAGATTGAAGAATGTCTTACAACAGGAGAATAAACCTCATTATAGTCAATTCCATATTCTTGAGTAAAACCCCTTGCAACCAACCTAGCTTTGAATCTAGGTTTGTTTTCACCAATTATACTTGGTTTTACTTTAAACAACCATTTGCAATCAACAAGTTTATGGCCTGGTGGTTTTTCTGTAAGTACCCAAGTCTCATTCTTCATCAATGAGGTCATTTCTTCCTTCATAGCAATTAACCACTTGTCACTTTCTTTAGACTGTATTGCTTCATCAAAGTTTTAAGGTTCATGACTTAACAAGATTTCATCACAGCTTAAGGCAAAAGCTGTTTTCTTCCCCTGTTCTACTACACAACTTGCTTCATCATATCTTACTTGTGGTCTAACAACTCTTTTCTGTCTATCTCTAGTTAATTGATAATCAAACAAGCGAGATTCTGATTGATCATTTTCCGTAACTGCAGGCTCATCCTCGGGTGTCGAATAAAGGAATCTCCTAATAGTTAATCCGTGGTGTGAGCTCTATCGGAAAGGCGGTGGTGCTCCAGTGGAAGGAGTTTGCCCTAGATAAGAGCGCTCTATCGGAAAGGCGGTGGTGCTTCAGTGGAAGGAGTTTGCCCTAGATAAGAGCTAGACGGATAAATATGACGATTTGAGGGGAGGTTCTCGGTGGTACTTTGTTCGAGGGGAGGATTGTTGGAGTGCGACCAAAGTCCCACATTGGTTAAAAATAGGGGAAGATCATGGTATATAAGGAGGGACAATATTCTCCATTGGTATGAGGCCTTTTGGGTGACCAAAAGCAAAGTCATGCGGGTTTAGGCCAAAAGTGGACAATATCATATCATTGTGGAGGTCCGGTTTTCCTTAACAGATAATTATAAATTTATTTGACGGGCCCCGACAAACTCACTTCAGGAATCTGTAATGCTAAAGCTCCCATGTTTCAACCCCACAAGCAATTATGTAATGGCAGCTTCTATCTCGTCTTTGTTTGCAAATTAAAGTGTCTGGAAAAGCATTACATTAGTCTTTGGCGCCATGTAATTTTTCTGCTCAAAGCTCCTTTTACTTTGCCATTTTATCATGTTTTGTGCCATTGGCGACATCCAACCCCAATATCTTCCCCATTGCCTCCCTCCATTCTTGGGCCAATTTGAATGGGATAGAAGGAAGAAGAGTTCGTCGAAACAATCTCATCCTGATCCTGTTGTTGGAAGGATATCAAAGCTTGGGGTCGAATTTGAATAACTAGTTAGTTGTTTCAGTGAAACTGAAATATTCAGAAAATAGAGCCCCGGGGTCGAATTTTAGAACCAAATTTTATTTACCATTTTTCCTCGTTTTTTAACCTATTAGTATTTATATTTTTCCCTTGTCGAAGGATATCAAAGCCTTGGTCGAATTTGAGGAATTGATTGACTTGTTTTAGTGAAACTAAAGTATTTAGAAAATAGAGCTTTGGGTCGAATTTGAGAACCAGGTTAATTAATTTTATTTACCATTTTTCTTTGTTTTTTAAACCTATTAGTATTTATATTTTTTCCTTGTATTTTCCAATATAAATTACTTGTATTTTTCAATATATACTATTTGTCTGGGTGTATTTCTCAATATACTATTTATCTAGAAGAAATATATTTTTCAATATATACTAATTATTAAGTGTATTTTCTAGTATATACGACTTATCCTAAGTCATTATTTTAATCAGTGTTATATCTATCTATGTAATTTATGTATTTTAATTTTGTCAATTCATAACGTGATCCATGATTTTTACTTAACTAGATTTTTATTTTCTTACAAAAATTGGAAACAAGTTTAAAATTTTAGACTTTTTCTTTGGAGTGTTACCCTGTTGAATGCACAAATTACGATTTTTTAGTCGCGTAAAATTTTAATTACAATGTTCCGTTGTCAATTCCAACTAAGAACACGATAATACCAGTGAGTTGATTTTGAATCCTCATTTGAATTTGTAGCACCATTATACTAGCAATTAATTTGAATTAATCTAACGGTTTACTAATTTATATTTTTTCTATTTCAATTAATCTAATTGTTTTCATTTATATTTTTTCTATTTGATTTTCCTACATATTTCTCCTCCTTGTCATCATTGCTTTTTTGTAGTCCTTTTGATAGGATATGATTAAAAGTGTCAAATATCAACCCGTATAATTTCGTCTCAACGCAATTTAAAGATTATGCTAAATATAACGTTTAACTATTTATCAAAACTTTATTTAGTTTAGCTATTTTTCGAGTTGATAACTTGTTTGTCAACTCCGACGTCTCAATGGAGTTGGCAAACAAATTTTTTGGATGAGTTAATCCATTTTGGCGAAGATATATATCTATGTTAAGAGATTTGTAGTTCCCGCATGTTCGATTATATATGTCACGAATCATGTTATATGTTTGTACATATATGACCTAGTATTAGCATGATTCGTGACATAACATTTGTTCAGGTAACAGGAACGATGTTCAAAGTGAATGACAAAGATGTTTGTTTCTGTCATGGTTCTGCTTCCTTTAGTATGATGTTTTTTTAGTTTTCATGTTTTTTTTTGTTGGGTTTTTGTACAGTCATGGCCATTTTGGACCACTGCCTATTATATTTGTTTTAGATTTCACAGCTGCAGACATATATATATATATATATATAGGGAAATTGTAGTAAATGACAATTTAAGACTTATTGTTTGCAAATATAGCATGTTTTTAAAAATTTTGCGGATATAGCAATTTCTATCGCTGATATCTTATGACTGATAGAAGTCTATCGCTGATCACCTCAGCTTTTTATAGATTTTTGTCAGTGATAATAGTCTATCAGTGATAATAGTCTATCACTGAGTGATAATAGTCTATCACTGATAGAAGTCTATCAGTGATATAATAAAGTCTATCAGTGATATAATAAAGTCTATCAGTGATATAATAAAGTCTATCAGTGATAGAAACGGGTTTTTTTACCATATTTGCAAAACATTTTAAAGTTTGCTAAATTTGCAATTAGTTTGGGCCTAATTGCTATTTGTGCAACCAGCCCATATATATATATATGAAACTTTAATTTTTCTCTCATTTTGTCCCTTCCTTTAAATCCTCATCACTATTTCATGGGTGGCAATTTGATCTTTAATTAAAAGATTTTTGTTTTTACGTTTTTTATTTGTTAATTTAATTAGGAGTTCCTCCATTTTGGCAATTTTGGTTTTTAGAAGAATTTAATTAAGAAGGAAATTAATGTCTTTATTAACTCATTCATTAATTTTTGCTATTTTCACTCTTTCAACATTTTTTTTTTATTTTTATCTTCTTGAATTGTTACTCCAATACTATAATACAATTAATTATAAAGTAAAAAGTTGTCCATTCAACTTTCCAAAACTAATTAGAACAAAATTCTTAACAATTTAACTTTTATTCATGGCTTGTAAATGGTGAATTAGTCAAATTTAATGCAAAATGATTGATTAAATTCTCAACAAAAAGAAAAAAGTATAAATATTTGTTGAATTTTTTTAATCAAACAATACATCTTCTTTTGTTTCTTCACCCAAATTTTTTGAACAAAAAATAATTGAAATTTTTGTTTTATTTGATTTATTTCTAACAAAGTTTGTTGTGTTCTTTTGGTTTTAGGGCACATAGGTGAAAAAATAAGGAACAAAATAGCAACATCAATGCTATACTGAATGTGTAATTACTTTTAAAAGAATAGTGATATGTATCAACAATGTCTTATTTACATTGTGCAAATATGACTCTTATTTTAAAATGATACTTTGTATGTGCATTGCACATATTATCGACTTATTATTTCTTCAAACAATAAATCTTAATTCATTGAAGGCAATTTGGTCTAAATAATATTTTTATATCTTTTTTTATTTGTGAATTTTTTTTACGTTTTTATTTTTTAATTTAATTATTGACTCCTCCATTGGTGGCAATTTGCGTTTTTAATGGTTTAATTGAAAGAGAATTTAATGTCGGTATTAACTCATTCATTAGTATTTGTCTTTTTAATATTTCCTCTCTCTCTTCAACCTTTTTTCTCTTTTTTATTCTCAACACCTATTACAATACAATTAATTATAAATTTAACAAGTTATCCATTCAACTTTCCAAACTGGTTAGAACCATTCAAAATCCTTAGAAAATTAACTCTCATCCATTGCTTGTAAATGGTGACTTATGCAAAATGACTCATTAAGTTCTCAACAAAAGAGTAAATACTTTTTGGGATTTTTTAATCAATCAAACAATACATTTTCTTTATTATTTTTGAACAAAAAATAATGGAAGTTTTTGTTTTGTTTGGTTTATTTCTAACTAGGTTTGTTGTGTTTTTTTGGTTTTAGGGCACATGAGTGAAGAAACAAGGGACAAAAGAGCAACACCAATATTGACCTTTTAAAAAAAATAATTTTGGTGAGAGAATATCATTATTCTATTTTGTCCTTTAAAAAAAATAAATGATTTGTAATTACTATTTTTTTCATTTATTATTTTTGTTTTCTTAAATGTTATTCTTACATATTCAGATAGTAGTATGATCAAATTTACATTGTGCTAATATGCCTCTTATTTATATGAGCATTGCATATATGATATGAAATAGCATAAAAAAAAGTCTTAAGCAAGGGAGGGAGCAATTGATGAAAATGCATAATGCATTTGGAAGAAAAAAAACATATTGCATAAAAAAAGGAAGTTGTTTGTTTTTTTTCTTCTTTTTCCAAGATAAAATGATGTTATATATTGGTGATTCGGACACAAGCAAAGCATTATTAGATGATGAAGATGAAAAATATAATAGTAGACGTAAGCGATTTGAAGAGGCGGGTGCACTCTGAAAGTGAGGTAACTATGCAATATTTTTTTGGAAGCTTTCTTCTTCAAGTGATTTATGTCGTTTGTTATAGAATGTAGGAAACAAACTTTGTAAGATGCCATCACAACATCAATGAAGAAGAATTTGTATTTGTTTGCATATGCTCTATGATATTGTTTTTTTTTAAACACGATAATATATAGAATCAGAGAAGAAAAATGATTCTACTCCTCGACTTTAGTCGCCGGATAGGTGATGGAGGGGCACAAAGGCTAAGAGTGAAGCTAGAGTTTTCAATCATTATTTTCATTTTTTTTTATAATTTTTCTTTTGTATTTCTTAATTTGTATTATTTTAATGATACGTTTAATTTAATTATTAATAATTCAAACAACCATTCCTCTCTAATTACTCTCCAAATCAATCTCAAACTTTGTCTTTGTTTCTACATATCTTCATTTAGTTTAAAACTCTACAAAAAAAAATTAAGATTGAATCAATTGTCTAGATACGTGAATATTAGTAGTCTATTTCATTCAGTCTATTTCATTCATTTGTTTTAAAGTTTAAAACGACATGATATATTTTTATTGTGTTGTTTTAAAAAATTTAATCTCCAACCAAGTTTTTTTTGTTTGCTCGTGCTAATAAGCATAATTGGGAGGACATTGAAATCTGGTATCACTAATAAAAAAAAATATACATAAAAATTGCTCATTAATTATGAAGTTGAATAATAAAAAAAAAGACAAAAGAAGGATGGAGAAAGGATAAAGAGCCAGGGGAAGAAAAAAAAAACTACCCCATAACATAAAAGTAAAATAAAATTTCAAATGCTATATATTCATTAATATGAGTTTCAAATTTAGGGTTTATTTGGCTCCCAATTTTTAGAATTTAAGAATTAGAGTTTTATTTTCCTATTTAAAGTTTAGAATTTAGTATTAATTTAATTAAGTCATAAGGTATAAGAAATGATACCTGCCTCTTGACTTTTATGGAAAGAATTCATACGAGTTTTCTCATATATCATTGCGTCAGTATATTTACATTAATTTTTAGGTTAAGATTAAAAATAATAATAATAAAAAATACTATTTTTTAAAAAATTAAAACTACATGATTCCACGTGTATCTTACTAGTATACATAAAAAAGCTAAAAATCGGAAAGGTAAAAGATCAATTTTGACTGAAGTAAAAAATCAGTGGGCATAACATTTGTGTATATGTAATATACATATAATATACATATATGTATATGGTATATACACAAATGTTATGTCCAGTGAGTTTTTACTTGCGAGAGTATGTTCTCTCGTGTCGGATTAATGGGTTTTTTCTTTATTGTTTATCTCAAACTATCAAGTTATGGTATTTAGAAGTCAATAGTTTTAAGTTATGGTATTTAGAAGTCAATAGTTTTTGTTAGACTATTTGAGGCAGAAAATTTATTGGTAGTACGCAAATGATTTAAATATGGTTATGAATATTTGTCTTCTTGCCGGCCCGAATCCACGGGATGACAAGAAGCCCAAATGAAAAGAGTGGTGCGCAAGGGTGAGGAAAAGAGTGAAAGAGGAAAAAAGTGATTTGGATTTTATTTTTTTGTGGGAGTGTAAGATGAATGAGGGTGAGAGAATTAGGGGTGTTTGGGGCGTTGAGTAGGTAGGTTATTATAATCGGTGATTATAACAATTTATGGGTTATAATAAGTTGTGAATAATAAATACTATTAAAATGATTATGGTAACTTTATTGATTGTAGATTATAATAGTCGGTTTGTCAAACGTAGAATGAATTATAATAATCGAGTCCCCCAACTCCAACTGAGTTGGTGCCCTCAAACACCCCTTTAGAGTTTTGTATGTAAAAGATCAGAACGTGAGGTTAAAAAAAATTGAAGCAGCAACTTACTTCATTTCAATCCAGAAATGGAATAGACTTGCAGGAAGAATAAAAGGAAGAAAATAACAGCTTTTGAATTAGCACAAACTGATGATGTTGACACTGACAGTCACTGGTTGGCTGGAGTGGTGATTCGTCTAGTGAGCTTGGAGAGCGAGAACTTCGAAACTAGCACGATTTCCGATGAGTGATGCAAGAGAGGTAGACTACTGGCATAATATGTTCAACCGGCATAATATGTTCTCTAGACCAAGAGGTAAAAAATTCGAACCTTCTGTCCCACATATTATTGAACTAAAATAAAAATTCGGTGAAATCATCTTGTTCACACGAGAATTCGAACGACGAATGGAAATTCGACACGTGTAAATGAATTTGAATTTGTATTGATGTATTTGTATTTATCAGTGCGTAGCGGATTACAATCTCTAATGTTTGATCCGATTCTCTCTCTTAAATGTAACGTACTCGAGGGCTTCGTAGCTTGTTCTCGAGGTTGAATCTTCAGTTACGCGTAGTGGTGAAGTCTTCAGGTGTGCGTAGTGGTGAAGTCTTCAGGTGTTTGAATTTGGAGTGGCGTTCAGTCTTCAGGATTCAAAGAGTCTTTCGTTGTTTGAGAATTCTCTCTGAGTTCTTAGGAGAAGAAATTTTCTGAACCCTAGAAATGAAAATGAACTATCTATTTATAGAGTTTTCATGGGCCTGGATCCAATGGGCTTGGGCTTTGGGCCCAATGGGCTTGGGTTTGGACCCAATGGGCTTTTGGGCTTTGGGCCAAATTGTCATTTAATCTTTCTTGTCCGATTCGATTTCGAGCTCAATTGCAGTTTGACCGACTTTGCTCGGTCAAGTCTATCTGATCCCCAGTCGTGATGGAGACACGTGGCGACCACTGATTGGCCGAAAATTCTCGGTCAACAAATGCCCCCTTTTTCGAGAGTTATGCACAAGTATGTGTGGGTGAGTCTCGGAAAAGTTAAATAGATAAATCGAAACGTAGGACACTCCTAATTTCGACTCCGCTTTGACGTATCAATTTTATTGAAATATGAAGTTCGATTCATAAATCAATTATTTTAATTGACGTCTCTTTCCATGTCAATCGATAAAAAATATGAATTTGGCTCGTAGTTTTGATCTTTCTTATCTGACAGAAATTTGATTTAAACTTCGGTAGAGATTTTTTTTTTTTTCTACCTTAGTTTATCTTGAGATGTAGAGTAAGGACTTGTGTATGCCCAATTGTATTTTGAATAGGGTTTGACTTTGAACTTTACTCTAATTTCGACGTGGATAAAATATACCAAAACCGCCAATTTTGATTTGAGACTTGGATTAAGATAACTTTTGACTCTAAATCATGTCTGAAAATAAAATTTGGAATATTCCCAAAAATTTTAATTTTCTCGGTCAAAAAAATGGTAAGCTTCTAAAGTTTGGCTTGAATTCGGAATAAGAGTGTTGAATTTTTTTTTATTTTGGCTTAAATAATTGGCCAAATGCAACAGTAGAATGTGAAGACAAATGGTAACCAAGAAGCTTGTTTGGTAGAGCAGAACTTGGACGGCTTTAGTTGTCTTTGGTCCTGAGTTCGAGTCTGACTTTGTACATTATTTTTGCAACTTTTTTAACTCAAATGAAGGACATTTAAGTAATTTTACTCTCCAAACCCTAACTCCTTTAGGTTTTCTAATTCATATAAATAGAATGAGATGGAAGTTGAAGAGTTAGAATAGGGTTTGTTTGGAGAGGAAGGGAGAGAATTTGTTTGGAGAAGAAGAAGAGGGAGAGCACTTGTTTGGAGAAGAAGGGAGAGCTCCAACGCCTCAGCCCCGCCGCCAGCCCGCGCCGCCGCGTCGCTCTGCCTGCACCGCCGCGTCACTCCACCCGCACCGCCGCGTCGCTCCGCCCGCACTGCCGCGCCCGCGTCGTTCCGCCCGCACCTTCGCGCCCGCGTCGTTCCGCCTGCACCGCCGCGTCGCTCCACCGTCTCCTTCGCGCCCGCGTCGCTCCACCTGCTCTGCCAGCCGCCAGCCCTCGCCGCCGCCGTCGCTCCGCCAGCCGCCCGAACCGCCGCGCCCAGATCTGCCGCCCGAACCGCCGTCGCTCCGCCAGCCGCCCGAACCGCCGCGCCCAGATATGTCGCCGGGGTCTGCGCCTGCTCCGCCTCAGCCCAGCGCTCCAGATCTTCCCCGCGCAGGTGAGTTTCCTCTTCTTCTTTTTTTTTTTTATTTGTTTTGTTTTTTTTTATTTTTTTGTTATTATTATTTTTTTATTATTATATATATAATTTTTTTATGTTTTATTTTAACTTTATATATATATATATATATATATATATATATTTTGATATACAAGTGCCTATTTTCATTCTCCCGGCGTTCTTCGTACGGACATTAATTTGGTAAAGAAACATCTTTTACTATATTGATATTGTATGTAATTTAATTTATGGGTATGTAATTTAATATATGTGATTTATGTATGTAATTTAATTTATGGGTTGTAATTTACTTATGGGTTGTAATTTATTTACGTAATTTAATTTGTGTAATTTGATGTAATTTATTTATGGGCTGTAATTTATGTTATTTGTGATAGCCTGTAATATTTTGCATTTTGTTATTGTTTGTTGTGATTGATAAATTAGATTTATTTTATGAAGATTGGGCTTTATGAATCCTCAGTAATTTTCAATTTGGGATTTTGTGATTAAAAAGCCAATAAGAAATTTGTTAATTTGAAATTAAGGTTTTTAAAATTAGTTAAGTGATTTGAGATTTTGTAATTAAAAAGCCAATAAGAATTAATTTTTTTTAATTTGAAATTAAGGGCTTTCAAAATTAGTTAGAGAATTTTGAATTTGAGATTTTATAATTAAATAACGTAATTCGGGAATTTGGGGTTAAGAAATTTAAAATTAGTTAAATGATTTTGAATTTGGGATTTTATAATAAAATAACAAGAAACTTTTTTTTTTGCTTTTTTTAAATGAAATTAAGAATTAGAATTAGTTAAATAATTTTGAAATTGAGATTTTGTAAATACATTAAAGTAATTGACTTTTTTTTTGCTTATTTTTTTTTAAATGAAATTAAGAATTAGAATTAGTTAAATAATTTTGAAATTGAGATTTTATAAATACATTAAAGTAATTTGGGAATTGGGGGTTAGGAAATTTAAAATTAGTTCAATGATTTTGAATTTGACATTTTATGAATATATTATTTTATTATATACATACACACCTTGATTTGAAATTTATTCACTTTTCGATTTTAACTTGTTTATTCCAAATGGGGGAACGTTGCGACTTTTTTTTGTAGGTGTGTCACTTCTTTTACCGCCGATTCAGGATTTGGCGTACTGATTTGGGCGTTACTTCTTCTTTGTAGAGGCTTCGGTTCTTACTTTGTGTGAGATCGGAGTGTTTGCTTGGGAAACGTACTCCGTCCTTGTTGGTACGCCAAATCGTCGTGTTCAGCTCCCGTGGCCTCGACGTAACAATCTAAGGGCGTTACTTCTCCTATGCAGATGCACGTCTGTTTAGGGAACGTACTTCGTCCTAGGTTGTGTGTCGAGTCGTTCTGTTCGGTTTCCGTGGCCTCGACGTAACAATCTACGGGCGTTACTTCTCCTATGCAGATGCACGTCTGTTTAGGGAACGTATTCCGTCCTAGGTTGTGCGTCGAGTCGTTCTGTTCTGTTCTCGTGGCCTCGGCGTAACAATTTACGGGCGTTACATCTCTTATGCAGATGCACGTCTGCTTAAGGAACGTATTTCGTCCTAGGTTGTGCGTCGAGTTGTTCTGTTCGGTTCTCGTGGCCTCGGCGTAACAATTTACGGGCGTTACTTCTCTTATGCAGATGCACGTCTGTTTAGGGAACGTATTCCGTCCTAGGTTGTGCGTCGAGTTGTTCTGTTCGGTTCTCGTGGCCTCGACGTAACAATTTACGGGCGTTACTTCTCTTATGCAGATGCACGTCTGTTTAGGGAACGTATTCCGTCCTAGGTTGTGCGTCGAGTTGTTCTGTTCCTATGAGATTGGCGTGCCGACTTGAAGGCGTTACTTCTCTTTTGTAGATGCGTCAGTTTGGGCATTTTCACTCTACGTGAAATGAACGCATCTACTTAGAGAACGTACTTCGTCCTTGTTGGTGCGTCGGGTCGTACTGTTCGGTTCTCGTGGGATCGACGTACTGATTTAAAAACGTTACTTCTCTTTTGTAGATGCGTCAGTTTGGGCATTTCCACTCTACGTGAAATGAGCGCATCTACTTAGAGAACGTACTCCGTCTTTGTTGGTACGTCGGATCATCGTGTTTCGTTTCTGTGAGATCGACGTACTGATTTAAAGACGTTACTTCTCTTTTGTAGATGCATCAGTTTGGGCATTTCCATTCTACGTGAAATGAGCGCATCTACTTAGAGAACGTACTCCGTCCTTGTTGGTGCGTCGGATCGTCGCGTTCCGTTCCCATAAGATTGGCGTGCCGACTTGAAGGCGTTACTTCTCTTTTGTAGATGCGTCAGTTTGGGCATTTCCACTCTACGTGAAATGAGCGCATCTACTTAGAGAACGTACTCCGTCTTTGTTGGTACGTCGGATCATCGTGTTCCGTTTCTGCCAATCTGTTCACACGAGAATTCGAACGACGAATGAAAATTCTACACGTGTAAATGAATTTGAATTTTGTATTGATGTATTGTATTTATCAGTGCGTAGTGGATTACAATCTCTAATGTTTGATCCTCTGATTCTCTCTCTTTAATGTAACGTACTCGAGGGCTTCGTAGCTTGTTCTCGAGGTTGAATCTTCAGCTTCGCGTAGCGGTGAAGTCTTCAGGTGTTTGAATTTGGAGTGGCGTTCAGTCTTCAGGATTCAAAGAGTCTTTCGTTGTTTTGGAATTCTCTCTGAGTTCTTAGGAGAAGAAATTTTCTGAGTGATGAAGAGCGCTGTCAATCAATTTATCCACACCTTTCCTCAAATAATCGCCATGCTTAATCGACCACCACTTTCGATAATTTGAAGTAACATGGTCATGGGGGTTCAACATTCGAGCTGGAAGAAACACTTCCCACCCTACGTCAGCGCAGATACAAACCCGCCAATGATGTAAAATAGTAGACAAATCGACCGAAGGAGAAGCTCCCCTTATATCGTTTGGCACGTCTTGGTAGAACCCGAACTGGCGACCAAATCGATACGGACTGTATGATTCGATGACAAGCGACTCCCCACATCGCGCTGATACATAGCACGATCGGAGGCTCGAAAAGTATGAAGAATCTTCAGAGTCGTTGATGGTTTCTCTATTTAAGATTTCGTGTTTATTCCTGTGTTGGAGATTCACGTGCCATGCTATCGATGCGCCCTCATAGATCAGTTCATGCGCTTCAGATTCATCTAGATATTTAGCCCCACCTTCGCCGGAAAATTCAACCATCTCTGGACCTTGGACCTCCTCAGGAGTCTTGTGATGAGTATTGAAGTAATGAGCTAACCCGCCAATAATGTAATGCACCGGGAGACAGGTTTCGATACGGCCGACCGAACTAGCAGTCATTGAGATTTTGCCTAACACGTGGTAAAGGTTAGCTAAGACCGGGACGACAAGACTAAAAGTTTCACCCTCGGCCATCAGACAAGCAATCTTGAAAACACCTGGACGAATGTGGTGAGCATTGGCCTGAGGAAATAAGAAGGCACAGAGCCAGCAACATAAAAAGGCGGTCAAGTATGTTTTATCCTTCCATCCTTCGTCAATATTTAGACTACGGAACATGTCGCACTCATCGTCTGACCATTCACGATATTTAACTTTCGTGCCGTCGGGGTTATGAGTCACGCCGGGGCGAGAAGTAGGCTTAGAAGCAGTTCTTTTCTTTGACCTTCGCGCCGATATTTTACCATATCGCTGGGTGCCTTTAAACCATAGTGAAATCCAATCACTGATGGCAACGTGAGAATGATCCGTCTTCTTAGCAGTTAGTGTATGATAAGCGCGAAATAAATGTTCGCAACTTTTTGGGAGATGTCTGCCATTCCGCCCCGATCCAGTCAACTCTTTAAGACACGGAATGACTTCCTCGTAAAATTGTCCATCGATAGGAAGACCCCCGAATTTCCAAAGGTCCCACAAAGAGATGGAAAGTTCCCCAGCTTGGGTATGAAGAGTATTGGTTGCAGGGCACCATGCTTCACAAAAGGCTCGTACCACGGCTTTATTTCGATCGTAAGTATAGAGCGAAGCCATCACGGCATCTAACAGACAGACATGGCGAAGTATCTTCTTACTGCGACCGACGACGAGTTCCAACCACTCCCAATATTGAGGGATAAAAAGGAATTCCCCAGAAATCTTTAATACAGAGCCCCAACGAGTGGTACCTTCGATAATTCGGCGTCCCAATGTTAGCTCGGGGGTTTGACTGAGATTTTGGCGGTGAAGCGCAGAACCTAACATCCACACCTTAGACGAGGAACCCTGACCCAAAGTTTTTTCTGAGGACCATTTTGACAAACGACCTGGGTCTCCGAGTCGCGGCCACTTATTGGAGTAATCACCGATCTTGGGCTCTTCTACTAGGAGGTTAACTCCGCGTTTTAAGGGCTGATGTTCATCTTTTAAAAGAACGAGATGTTTTTCTTCAGAGACGATCTGCTCTGCAAAATACACCATGTTCCTGCAAAACAAATTCGAAAGAGTTAATAAATTCAAAACAAAGCGATAAGTATGGCGAAGGAATTAAATGAGCTACACAAACATGCGAGCATGAAGCGATTACCAAGAAAACGCAACAACAACAAAAAAAGGAGCTATATACACCCTTAAAACAAAATAAACCGAATGACAAAAAGAAAATGACAACACATATAGCCTTCCAACGAGATGTATCATAGATGATACGCCGACTTAGAGACGTTACTTCTCCTTTGTAGATGCGCTAGCTTGACATTTACACTTTATGTGAAATGGGCGCGTCTAGTTAGAGAACGTACTCCGTCTTTGTTGGTGTGCTTCCCCCCATAACACTCCCATTTTTTGGAAGGCTATATGTGTTGTCATTTTCTTTTTGTCATTCGGTTTATTTTGTTTTAAGGGTGTATATAGCTCCTTTTTTTTTGTTGTTGCGTTTTCTTGGTAATCGCTTCATGCTCGCATGTTTGTGTAGCTCATTTAATTCATTCGCCATACTTATCGCTTTGTTTTGAATTTATTAACTCTTTCGAATTTGTTTTGCAAGAACATGGTGTATTTTGCAGAGCAGATCGTCTCTGAAGAAAAACATCTTGTTCTTTTAAAAGATGAACATCAGCCCTTAAAACGCGAAGTTAACCTCCTAGTAGAAGAGCCCAAGATCGGTGATTACTCCAATAAGTGGCCGCGACTCGGAGACCCAGATCGTTTGTCAAAATGGTCCTCAGAAAAAACTTTGGGTCAAGGTTCCTCGTCTAAGGTGTGGATGTTAGGTTCTGCGCTTCACCGCCAAAATCCCAGTCAAACCCCCGAGCTAACATTGGGACGCCGAATTATCGAAGGTACCGCTCGTTGGGGCTCTGTATTAAAGATTTCTGGGGAATTCCTTTTTATCCCTCAATATTGGGAGTGGTTGGAACTTGTCGTCGGTCGCAGTAAGAAGATACTTCGCCATGCCTGTCTGCTAGATGCCGTGATGGCTTCGCTCTATACTTACGATCGCAATAAAGCCGTGGTACGAGCCTTTTGTGAAGCATGGTGCCCTGCAACCAATACTCTTCATACCCAAGCTGGGGAACTTTCCATCTCTTTGTGGGACCTTTGGAAATTCGGGGGTATTCCTATCGATGGACAATTTTACGAGGAAGTCATTCCGTGTCTTAAAGAGTTGACTGGATCGGGGCGGAATGGCAGACATCTCCCAAAAAGTTGCGAACATTTATTTCGCGCTTATCATACACTAACTGCTAAGAAGACGGATCATTCTCACGTTGCCATCAGTGATTGGATTTCACTATGGTTTAAAGGCACCCAGCGATATGGTAAAATATCGGCGCGAAGGTCAAAGAAAAGAACTGCTTCTAAGCCTACTTCTCGCCCCGGCGTGACTCATAACCCTGACGGCACGAAAGTTAAATATCGTGAATGGTCAGACGATGAGTGCGACATGTTCCGTAGTCTAAATATTGACGAAGGATGGAAGGATAAAACATACTTGGCCGCCTTTTTATGTTACTGGCTCTGTGCCTTCGTATTTCCTCAGGCCAATGCTCACCACATTCGTCCAGATGTTTTCAAGATTGCTTGTCTGATGGCCGAGGGTGAAACTTTTAGTCTTGCCGTCCCGGTCTTAGCTAACCTTTACCACGTGTTAGGCAAAATCTCAATGACTGCTAGTTCGGTCGGCCGTATCGAAACCTGTCTCCTGGTGCATTACATTATTGGCTGGTTAGCTCATTACTTCAATACTCATCACAAGACTCCTGAGGAGGTCCAAGGTCCAGGGATGGTTGAATTTTCCGGCGAAGGTGGGGCTAAATATCTAGATGAATCTGAAGCGCATGAACTGATCCATGAGGGCGCATCGATAGCATGGCACGTGAATCTCCAACACAGGAATAAACACGAAATCTTAAATAGAGAAACCATCAACGACTCTGAAGATTCTTCATACTTTTCGAGTCTCCGATCGTGCTATGTATCAGCGCGATGTGGGGAGTCGCTTGTCATCGAATCATACAGTCCGTATCGATTTGGTCGCCAGTTCGGGTTCTACCAAGACGTGCCAAACGATATAAGGGGAGCTTCTCCTTCGGTCGATTTGTCTACTATTTTACATCATTGGCGGGTTTGTATCTGCGCTGACGTAGGGTGGGAAGTGTTTCTTCCAGCTCGAATGTTGAACCCCCATGACCATGTTACTTCAAATTATCGAAAGTGGTGGTCGATTAAGCATGGCGATTATTTGAGGAAATGTGTGGATAAATTGATTGACAGCGCTCTTCGTCACTCAGATTGTTCAAAACCTAAGAAGCCTAAGAAGGTCAATGCTGACCTCGGAGGAAAGAAAATTCATTTGCTCAAAGATAAACCGTCATGTCATGCCTTAGATCAAGCTGAAGATAGTCAGGGCAATGATAGAGACGTTTATTGGAAGAAGGATAAAAGGCTCAGGCAGACCCCCGATCTCCCCGATCTCGATGACAGATTCTTCGACGATGTCCCTACTGCTTGTGACATACCTGATGATGTTGGAGCCTTAGTTCAGTAACTTTCTCCTTCTTCTTTTTTCCTGAATATTTTTTTTTTTACATCCACCTTTCGTTTAAATTTTTATGTATATATATATATATATATCAGCAAATAACTTGTTTGAAAATCTTCTATTGTTACAGCTTCACCTGGATGATTATATTCAAGCCGAGGGCGAGCAACATAGCGACCGATCGTCGGGGGGTTCAGAAGCTTCGGTTTCTATTGATAGGCGACCTGGGAGCTCTTCTGCCCCATTGGAAGAGCGAAGTACCAATTTACCTCTGGTTACCATCAGGGAGCGTTCTCAACATGTTCCATTGGATGCAGTTTCGCAAGCTCCTGAAACTTCTGTTTATTGTGCTGACAATATAGTATCCAGCCTTCAACGAAAAGCGGCCATGTCTATGTGGCAAAACTTGCGAGAGAAAATGGCGCGTACCCCTTTTGAGGATGTTCCGAAACTTGAGCCAGAGATTCGTAAGATTCTTAAAGGCATCTCGGACACTCGGGCAAACAACCAGGTGTCTCTGCAAGAATTTGTAGAAGGCTATTGTAAGAGAGTGGAAGACTACAACCAGATGCAATCTTCAATTTCCACCCATTTAAACTCCAACAGTAGGGATTGTCAACTGGAAGAAAAGAAGATTTATTTGGACCGATCCCTCCTAGAGATTACAGAGGCGAAAACGGAGATAGAAGAGGCGAAAGCGAAGATAGAAGCTGCGAAGCTCGAGCTTGAGAGGCTTTCCACTTTTGTTTCCGCCCAGAAGCAAGTCTTGAGTCGCGGGACACTTGAAGTCTCGCGTGTACGCGAAGAGATTCGTGCCCTCGAATGTGCCCCCATTATTGACGAGGACGATGCTCGAGCCGTTGCTGCAGTTTGCGAGCTTCTAGAGAGCTCGCGCGCGGAGTTGAAAGAGTTTCAGTGGGCGCCTTGATTTACGCATATATGTGCATATATATTTTTTTATCTATCTTCATCTAGATTTCTCTCGTGTAAAAGAACTTTTATGTTTTCTTTATGAACACTTGGCTTGTCTCCCTCATTTTGGAATAATAATTTTCCTTTGTTGTTTTGTTGAACTTAATTTTTTTTTGTTGCTTACGTATTTTCGAAATCAAGAGATCACTTGTTTGAACGTAGCTCGAATGGAATGAATGTATATTTTTTTATTGCGCGCGACTGGACTTAAAGTATATATGTATTTTTTTTCTTTAAGTTGCCTACGTACCCTTAAATGGAAGGGATCAAGTCATAACGTAGTTCAAATTACATGAAGAGTAAATTTTTTTTTTTTACTTGGGCCGTTCACCTTTTAAGCTCGTGCGGGCCAGGAGCAACATGTAGTTTATACTCTTACGTTAAGGAATATTACATTTTTTTTATGCATAAAATTTCTTAAGAAATTTGCCGTTGATTGGGCCAATCCTTAATCCATCTTGATCTACAATTTTGTATGCCCCATTTGTATAGACTTCCTTAACAACATAGGGTCCATCCCACTTAGGGGTGAACTTGCTCCCGTATGTCTCGTTGTGATGATGGGTCTTCGAACCGCGAGCACTAGATCGCCAACTTGAAATGATCGAGGCTTCAAATTTTTGTTGAAAGCCTTGGTCATTCGCGCTTGGTAACATTCCAATGCTTGCTGAGCATCCAATCTTCTTTCATCGAGCGCTTCCAATTCTTCGAGGCGCAATCTTGCATTGTCTTCGGTAGTTAGCCCTTCTTGCACCGCCATTCTTAAGGAAGAGATTTCTCTTTCCAAAGGGAGCACAGCTTCAACCCCATAGACTAGGGAATAAGGTGTGACCCCTGTAGGAGTGCGGTGGGTAGTTTGGTAAGCCCATAATGCCTCACCAATCTTTTCCTGCCAGTCTCTTTCTGACTTGGAGACTACCTTTTTTAGCAAGTTGCACAATGTCTTGTTGAATGCTTCTGCCAATCCATTTGTCGGAGCGTTGTACATGGATGACTTGCATTGCTTGAACTTGAATTTCTCACATAAACTGTCCATTAGACTATTGGAGAATTGTCTTCCGTTATCGGTCACGAAGCGGTGAGGGATGCCGTAGCGGTAAATGATGTGGGTTCGGATGAAATTCACAACAGTTTCCTTCTTTGCCTCCTTTAACGCAATTGCCTCGGCCCACCTTGAAAAATAATCTGTCCCAGCGAGGATATAAGAATGTCCTGCTGAGGACTTAGGTGTTATTGGACCGACGAGATCAAGCCCCCAAGCTTCAAAGGGCCATGAAGCTATGGTTGGGTGAAGTGGTTCTGGCGGTTGATGTATGAAGTTGGCATGAAACTGACAAGCCTCACATTTCTTTGCGTACTCCATCGAGTCTTGAATCATCGTTGGCCAGTGATAACCCATTCTTTTCAACTGAAAATGAAGTTTCGGTCCCGATTGATGAGCACCACAGACCCCTGAGTGTGCTTCCTCTAATGCCTTTATCGATTCTTCTTTTCCTAGGCATCGAAGAAAAAGTCCGTCATAGGAGCGTCGATAAAGGGTTTCCTTGTAGTAGATGAATCGAGCACTTCTTCTTCGTATATCGGCCTTACGTCGGGACTCTGTGGGAAGTTTTCCATGTTGTAGATAATCTACAATTGGTTGTCGCCAATCCTCTTCCTCAATCACATAGACCGATATTACGTTTGCTTCTTGACTTTCAACTTCAGTTGGCGGTATAACCCATTTTTGACAAATCGGAACGTTCAATATTTCACTTTCTGATACAGTCAGGGTTGTGGCCAAGTTTGCTAATGCATCTGCCTTTGCATTTTCAGCTCTTGGAATATGCTCTATCGTCATACTATCAAAGCTCTCTAAGAGTCGTCTTGCATAATTAAAGTAGGGCATTAAATCTGGGTGTTTCACCTCGTATTGGAGTGACAGCTGATTAATTATCAGTTTTGAATCTCCATAGATCTCAATGTAGGTCACTCCAATTTCTATTGCTATTTGAAGACCCATAATGAGTGCTTGATATTCAGCAACATTATTCGAACATACCTCTTTAAATGCGAAGCTATACGGCAGCATGTTCAGGGGTAATGAATACTATACCCGCTCCTGCGCCATATCTTCGAGCTGCACCGTCAAAATACATAATACATGGGTCAACAATTTCAACGTAGAAGATTTCTTCGTCAGGCAGGTCGTCAGATAATTTCCAGTTTGACGGCACCGGATGATCTACCAAGAAATCAGCCAAGGCTTGCCCCTTCACCGCCTTTTGTATAATATAGACAATATCATACTGTTGTAGTAAAATTGCCCATTTTGCCAACCGACCTGAGATAATTGGTCTAGACAGAACATACTTGATTGGGTCAGCCTTAGCCACCAGATGCACTGTGAATGCCTGCATATAATGCCTCAACTTATCGATGGCGAAGAAGAGCGAAAGACACATCTTCTCAATGGGTGAATAATTCAGCTCTGCCCCATTGAGAGTCCTACTTAAGTAGTAGAGGGCACATTCTTTACCCTTCTCGCTTTCTTGCGCAAGCAATGCCCCAAGCGACCTTTCTTGCGCAGTAATGTAGAGTATCAATGGCTTTCCTGCTACGGGGGCGCTCAAGACAGGAGGGTTAAGCAAATATTGCTTTATGTTGTCAAAGGCATTTTGACATGCTTCATCCCACTCAAAGGTCGTGTCTTTCCTCATCAGTCTCTGAAATGGTTGGCATCGGCCTGCTAGATTGGAGATGAACCTCCTGATATAAGCAAGTCGTCCTTGGAGACTTCTCAGTTCATGCAAGTTTCGCGGCTCTGGCATTTTTTGAATGGCGTCGATCTTGGATTGATCAATCTCGATCCCTCGATGTTTTACGACGAAACCAAGGAATTTCCCCGAAGTCACGCCGAATGCACATTTGAGAGGATTCATCCTCAATTGGTACTTTCTCAAACGATCGAAAACCACCTTTAGATCTTTCAAGTGATCCTGTCGTTTTTTGGACTTGACTACAAGATCGTCGACGTAGCATTCGACATGCTTATGCAGCATATCATCGAAGATCTTTTGCATGGCACGTTGATAAGTTGTGCCGGCGTTCTTTAATCCAAAGGGCATTACCTTGTAACAGTATATCCCTTTCGGAGTTCGGAACGCTGTCATTTCTTCATCTTTGAGGGCCATTCGAATCTAGTTGTATCCTGATGACCCATCCATGAAAGACAAAGTTTCATGCCCTGTGGTAGCATCGACCATTAGTTCAGTGATGGGCAATGGGAAGTCATCTTTCGGACATGCACTATTCAGATCGCGAAAGTCAACGCATACCCGTAATTGTCCGTTTTTCTTTCTGACAGGGACAATGTTTGCTATCCATGTCGGGTAGTTTACTTCGCGAATGAACCCTGCTTCAATTAGCTTGTTAACCTCATTTTCAATTTGGGGGATGAGCTCTGGCCTGAAACGTCGTTGAGCTTGTTTGACTGGTCGATACCCATGTTCAATAGCGAGATGATGTACTGCGATTTTTGGATCAAGTCCCGGCATCTCTTTATACGACCAAGCAAAGACATCTTTATACGCAATGAGCAAACTCAAGTACTCACACTCCTCTTCATCGGAAAGTGATGCGCTTATAAAGGTTGGAAGTGGTTCTTCCGTCGTACCCAGATTAACTTCTTTCAGTTCGTCAACTGTTGGTTGACTTCCATCTTCGAGTGGCAGTGGAGCCTCTTCAACATCCTCTTCAGATATCTCGGCCTCCATTTCTTCCCCGGCAGTAATATGATGACAAGAGGCTTCATCCTCATTCTTTGCATGTTTGCTCGCAGGGTTGGTGATGATGACATTGCGTCGTTTAACCTTCAATGCACCATCAGTATTCACGGTAACAAAAGTTTTTCTTTTCATCCGTGAGGGGACGATACTGCGGATCTCTTCATCGCTTTTTGTTTTGCTAGACTCTTTATTGTTCAAAGTCTCTCGAGCCTCTTCGTGTAGGAGGCGATCGAAAATGGAAGTGGATGAAAGTTTCTTATCTCTCTTTGTGGTCACGCTTAATCTTTGCAACGCTGACGTTCGTGAGAGAGATTTATCGGGCAACGTATTTTCTTTCTCCTCTGCCGGCTTACTCAACCTTTGAAACGCTGACTTTCGTGAGAAGGGTTTAGCGGACGCTGTGTTTTCCTTCTCATCTGCTGGCTTACTCAACCTTTGAAATGTTGATTGCCGTGAGAGAGATTCAGCGGACGACGTGATTTCTTTTTTATCTGCTGGCTTACTCAACCTTTGAAATGTTGATTGCCGTGAGAGAGGTTCAGCGGACGGCGTGCTTTCTTTTTTATCTGCCGACTTACTCAACCTTTGAAAGACGGAAGATCTGGTGGGTTTAGGTGTTGAGTGCGAATTGTCCTCTTCTGCCACAGCCGTTTTCAATCGCTGGAAGGCTGAAGCGCGCGTAGCTGGCGGCTTGATGCGCTTAAAGATAGAGATCCTTGGTTTGACAGCTTCCTCTTATTTTGAGTTGTGTGCCTCTTTGGTCGTTATGTTATTACTGTTGACCACTTTCTCTTTCCCTTTTCGGGTTATCCGGACTGGTTCAGGCGACTTATATCCAAGCCCCTTTCTTGATGCCGGTATAGGATATCCTTCCTTTAGGAGTTTCTTCTGTGTCGAAGAAAGCTCTGACCTGCCCTCGAGGATTTTCAGGCCCTTGAACTCAGTGTGAGTTGTGAAGTCATATCCTGCCTTTGCTAGCAGTCTATATGCCTTGGGATCGTATCCTTCTTTCGTTCGTTTCTCAGGTAGGACCATCCCTTTCTGAATCTCTTTGGACTTCGTGACCTCTTGTTTTGTTATCTTCGTAAGAGGGGTGACAAAATTTTCTTTCAGGATCTTAATGTCACCGACTTTCAAACTTTTAGTACATTCTGCGAATGGTGATTCACCTTTCTTACGCCGGGACAAGGGAACGTAGCGCAGAACGGAAGGGTTCGAACTTTTCTCGTCTTTCTCAGCCTTAGCCTTCGTAGGGCTGGCGGATGTCTTGCTTTCGCAAAACTTGGGAACATTTTCTTCTTTGATGGATTCTTTCCCTGCGCAAGTCTTCTGCTCCCCGCTGATCAAAGGGATTTCTTTTGGCATTATTTCTTCTATGTTGCTGTTATTTATGTAAAACTTGGCATCCGCGAAATGAGACTCGGCCTCTGAAAACGGCTTAGTGTCTGCCTCAACCTTTTTGACGCCGTTTTGATAAAACTTGAAGCACTGATGCAAGGTGGAAGTTATTACCTCATTTCCATGAATCCAAGGGCGACCCAACAATATTTTATAGGTAGTCCTGGAGTCTATGACATGAAATAAGGTATGTGCTTTCAGATCTCCGATGATGAGTTGTAGGCGAATCATGCCGATCGCTCATTGTCCTCCCTTATTGAAACCCTGGATTACCAGCTTGCTACTTGATAGCTCTTCCATCAGGATGTCAATCTCCTTCATGACTGATTTCGGCATTATGTTGACGGTCGATCCATCATCAATGAGGATTCGACCGACCCTCTGTTCTCGAATGTATCCTGAGACGAACAAGGGTCTATTGTGAGGTTTTGACCCCAACATCAAATCATCATCGGTGAAGCTTATGGACATGCAATCAGACGCGCCTGCATGTGCTGTAGAGGTTGAAGGTTCTGAAACATTAGAGTCCTTCAATGTGTTGACGTGAGCAGTTTTGTCCATTTGAGGCAAATCTACTAAATTGAGGGAATGTGTCTCGTCCAGCTTTATTGCCAACTCCGTTGAACTTGGAGTGGCGCTGTCATCCTCAATTGCCACAACGACATGGCACGTAACAACTTCAACTATTTCTTCCGGCTTCTCATTAAAGAATCCCTTGGGGAAAAAATCTCGTAGGATCATAGGCTGCTGGGGTCGAGGGAGGTCTTTGTTTTCCTCCACGACAAGTTTTGGCCTTCTCATACTCTTTCTTCCTTTCCTCTTTGGAAGTTTACTTTTTCGCCTATACTCTCGAAGTAGGCGGGCTTCTTTCTGAACAGGTCTCTGTCGCCGCATTTTCCGACGAGTTACGACGGTCCATCCTTCATCCTCATCCGCAACGGGTTCGGGTTTCACCCGCGAAGTCTCCTGTAGGATTTCATGTTCGTATCGAACGATTACAGGTTCGCAAGTCCCGAACTGGATCAAACTCTCCTCTTGCTTCTTAGGAGAGACAGGAGATAATTGAACGCCGGAGTTCAATGTTACGGCGGCGTGATTTGCTTGAGCTATCTCGTCGAGATCCAGCTCAATCTTCTTTTCACTAGCTAATTTCATGATTAGCTCTTTCAGGACGAAACATTTGCCTACAGGATGGCTGACGACCCGGTGGTATTTGTAGTAGTTAGGATCATTTACCTTTCCTAACTCCTCCGGTCGTTTGCACTCTGGCAGTTGGATGAGTTGCGTTTCCAGCAATTGTTCTAACATATCGGGAATGTCAGAGTCTGGAAACGGGTAGATCTTTTCTTGTCTTTCTTTCAACGTAAGGCGACGTCTTTCGCCTTTGTCATTTCTTGCTTCCGTTTTGTTTTCCTTTGCTTTGGAGGAAAACCTTAAGGGGGCCGTGTTGACGACCATGGATTCTTTCACGACATTCTTCGTGATCTTCCCAACGCTCTTCATTTCCGTCTTTGTTTTCTTTACATCGGGGATTAAGAGGTCTTTGTTTCCTCTATTGGCAATACTCAACTCCATATCGTGGGCGCGAGTTGCCAGCTCCTCGAATGTTTGGGGTTTTATCCCTTGCAGGATGTAGTGAAGTCCCCAATGCATGCCGCCGATGCACATCTCGACAGTAGACACTTCCGTGAGTCGGTCCTTGCAGTCAAGACTCAACGATCTCCAGCGGTTAATGAAGTCGACGACAGGCTCGCCCATTCTTTGGCTAGCATGCGAGAGTTCAGACATGCTGACTGTTCGCCTCGTGCTGTAGAAGCGATTCAGGAAGTCTCTTTCAAACTGCTCCCAACTGTCGATCGTCTCGGGTTCCAAGTCGGTGTACCAGTCAAAGGCGTTTCCTTTCAAAGTTCGGACGAATTGCCTAACCAGCAAGTCTCCGCGAGTTCCAGCATTCTCGCATGTTTCGACGAAGTGGGCAATGTGTTGTTTAGGATTGCCCTTCCCATCGAATTGTTGAAACTTTGGCGGCTGATACCCAATGGGCATTCTTAAGTTGTCGATCTTCTTGGAATACGGTTTGGTATACAAGAGGGTGCTTTGGGCTGGTCCACCGTACTGGACTCGGATGGTGTTGGTAATCATGTCCTGCAGTTGTTGGACGGATAAGGAAGCGACTGACGTCGAGTGTTGCGCTTGGTCTTCCTGGATGACCATTTTTTCTTTGTCTTTCTTTCTGGCCGCAGGAGTTAGGCTTGACTCCACGACCTCACGGCTCTGCATCTGACTCCTCAGTTGGGCAATCTCGAAGTCTTTGTCCTCGACTGCTTTCATCAAGAAGCTGATTTTCTTTTCCATCTCAGCCATCGCTTCGTCGTTAGTACGCGCATCTGCCATCATTACAGATACGTTAGAGTCAGACACTTTCTCCGGCTGATCAGAGGAGGGAACAACCTCATCGAACAAAGGATTGTCCTTGATGATTATCCCAACCTGCTCGGACTCCGTCAGTCGTTTGTATATTTTGCGCACTATGGCCGGAGTGTGTTCGTCCGTCCGCGAGACTTCTTTGATGACGCGGCTGCGGGTGGCAGGTCATCTGTAAGGGCTGTTGGAACTGAGAGCCTTGAATGTTGTTTTCTTTGATGCCATTGTTAAATTTTTTGTTGAGAGAGAGAGATGAAAGGTAGAGTTGTCCCACCGGGCGTGTCAATCTGTTCACACGAGAATTCGAACGACGAATGGAAATTCGACACGTGTAAATGAATTTGAATTTGTATTGATGTATTTGTATTTATCAGTGCGTAGCGGATTACAATCTCTAATGTTTGATCTTCTGATTCTCTCTCTTAAATGTAACGTACTCGAGGGCTTCGTAGCTTGTTCTCGAGGTTGAATCTTCAGTTTCGCGTAGCGGTGAAGTCTTCAGGTGTTTGAATTTGGAGTGGCGTTCAGTCTTCAGGATTCAAAGAGTCTTTCGTTGTTTGGGAATTCTCTCTGAGTTCTTAGGAGAAGAATTTTTCTGAACCCTAGAAATGAAAATGAACTCTCTATTTATAGAGTTTTCATGGGCCTGGATCCAATGGGCTTGGGCTTTGGGCCCAATGGGCTTGGGTTTGGACCCAATGGGCTTTTGGGCTTTGGGTCAAATTGTCATTTAATCTTTCTGGTCCGATTCGATTTCGAGCCCAATTGCAGTTTGACCGACTTTGCTCGATCAAGTCTATCTGATCCCCGGTCGTGATGGAGACACGTGGCGACCACTGATTGGCTGAAATTTCTCGGTCAACACATCTCTTTCGAGAAATGATTTCCCACATGGCACATGCGAAAAAGATTGAAAAACAATTTTGCTTCCAAGTGCCAAATTCTTCTTTTCATCACAATAAAAACTACAATATTTCTCCTCTAAAAAAAATACAATATTTTTACTTTTTACAACAGAGAAAAAAATAGATATGTTCTGAATAAATATGAAGAATAATAAGTCCTAACCCATTAGGCTCTCATTTATTTGAATATATATTTTAGACATGCAGCTCATGGCTGATGCCTACAGACCTCCAGCGGCCAATATTACATGATTCAAGACATCAGGAATTTAGACAAAGCTACCTAAAGCTTGTTAGTATCTTCATTTCCTTGATATATATATGTACATTATTCATAGGTATAGCTCTAATGATTGGGTATACCTATATCTATTTGTGTCGATAAATCATAACTTTGGTCCTTGAATCTTCAAAATTGTATCTAATAGATCTCTAAACTTCCAATTTCGTGTCAATTAAATTTCTAGCCTTTAAAAAGTATCTACCAGATTTTTAAGTTTTCAATTTTGTGTCTAATAAGTCTCTCAACTTTAAAAATGGTCCAAATAGATCAAGAATCTATTAGACACAAACATTAAAAGTTCGTTGTCCTATTAGGTATCTTTTTAAAGTTTAAAGATCTATTAGACACAACATTGAAAGTTTAAGAACCTATTAGACATCTTTTAAAGTTTAGAGACGTACTAGAAACAACTATGAAAGTTAAAGTTCAGACGCCAAACTTATAATTTAACCTAATTAATGTCTTACTTCTTCAAGTGATCTGCAACATTTTTTCCTCTTGTAATCACAATTGTAGAGGGTGACAAACTGCGTTTGTCGCCCGAACCCAAAAGACCATGGACTTCCTTGCTTCTCTCATCTTTGCAGGATTTTGCTGTAGATAATGCAAACATCTGCACTGTTAAGCTTCCACCTGCACATTAACATCACCAGAAACTGTAAAAAGTCTTGCAAAGTAGATGGGGGTATGAACACCACATATCCTCATGGAATAAGATGCAAAGAAATGCAGAAATTTGTATGTCCAGAGGAACGGTGAATATGGTGTTTTCGGTGCAATCATCTATTTTTTTGTTCATAATCTTATACACCTTTTTGATCCACAGCATAGAGGATTAACATTCTTTTGGGGGATTAACATTCTTTGTATAAACTATAGACAACAAAAGAGCCCAAAGAAAACAGCCTAGGGGAAGAAAAGGTCCAATAGGTTCTTGTGTTGAATCATGGACAAGCTATAATTCAGTTCTTGTGTATGTGTCCCATAGAGCTAAGAAGCACAGACACTGACACGCGACACGAATACGACACGGCGAACACATTGGGGACACGTTATTTTTTTATTTATTTTTTTTCTTTTTAATATATGAGCATATATGGACATATTATGAATACTTAATGCTTTTAGTGTAATTTTTTACCTTTAAACATCATAAAAAAAATATTCATACAATTCATTAAAAAGATAAGAGATAAAAAAAAAAAAAAACTGAGGCTGGAAAATAACAAGAAAAAAATCAATTTCCGCTGAAAAAATCCCTAAACAGCAAGCCCCCACAGATTTTCACTTATGAAAATTGGCCGCCGGTGGTCATGGATGGCAGCAGCAATGGAGATGGGCAGATGGCTGTCGTGGGGGGCAACTTTGTTTGGAAGTTAATGAACTAAATGGACTCTTAAAATAAGAACTGGGCTTGGGTATTAGGCTCTCTAAGATTTAAGCTAAAGTCCTTGCTGAGAGAAAGTCATGCCTTCGATCATTTCACATTATCAGAGTGCTTTCAAATCAGGTAGACAAATTTTGGACCCGATTCTTATAGCTAACGAGGTTGTGAAAGATTATAGAGTCCAAAAGAAAAAAGGTCGTTTTTTAAAGCTTTCGACCGTGTGGATTGGGATTTCTTGTCTAAAGTAATGAAGCTTAAGGCTTTTGATGATAAATAGATCAAATGGATAAATGGATGTGTTCAATATCCCAAGTTCTCCATATTTATTAATGGGAGGCCTCTAGGTCGAATTGAGGCTTCGTGTGGTTTGAGGCAGTGATGTTGAGGAGCGCAACCAGGCGAGGCGGAACCGGGAGGAAGCGCCTCCGTAGTGCACTAGGCGACGGTCTTCAAACGGGTGCGCGCCTTTTCGCGCCCGGTGGCGCCTTCGCCTGAGAAGAAGGCGTGCGCCTGATATTTCTTCATCTTCTGCTTTTTCTTTTTTCTTTTTTTAATTTGTTTTAACTTGAAAGAAACGATAACCCTAAAAGCCACTAAAAAAAACTAACTTAAATTTTAAACTCCATCCCATTAGAAAAGATAACTTTCCAAATTCCAATTCTCAATTCCCGATTTGTTTTCCTTTTCGTTTCCCATTCCTCCAGCCTCAAATTCTTTCAAATTCCATTTAAACTTCTTTTTTTTCATTCCTTCGTCAGCACTCAGCAGCCTTCACCCGAATATTATTTTATTTTCCATGCAAATTATTATTTATTCCTTCAATTTATGAAACATCGATTCCTTCGGTTTCTTCAAGTTCAACTTCAATTCAACTTTTCTCATTCCTTCAGTACTAGAACTTGATTATTATTGGATGTGTTTGACATTTTTACTATCTAAATTTATAAATTTATGCTCTATATATATATTATGTGTTTATTTATTCATTGCGCCTCGCTTCACTCGGGCCTCGCCTTTTTGTCGCCTCTCGCCTTCGGGCTATCAAGAGGATGTCGCCTTGTGTTGCGCCTTGCGTTTTGAAAACACTGGTTTGAGGGAAGGAGACCTGTTGTCTCCCTTTTTATTCTTACTAGTAAGTGAAGTCTTAAGTGGCCTCATTGATATAGCATTCTCCAAAGGTGTCTTCGAAGGTTTTGTGGTTGGCAAAGATAGAGTTCATGTTCCTATCCTTCAGTTTCCTAATGATACACTTATCTTTTGTAAGTATGATGATGCTATGCTAAATTCCCTCATCCACCTTATTGAACTATTCGAATGGTGTTCTCGTCTGAAAGTAAATTGGAAAAAATCAGCATTGTGTGGGCTGAATGTGGATGAATTAGAAACTCAACTTGTTTCTTCTCGCTTGCATTGCAAAGTTGAACGATTGCCTTTTATGTTTCTCGGCCTCCCTCTGGGAGGTCACCTCAAGATCTCTCCTTCCTTCTGGCAGCCAGTAATAGATAAGATTGAGAAAAAACTTGATCGATGGAAGTCGGAAGAGGTTTAATTTATCTCGTGGTGGCCGTTTGACTCTTTGTAACTCGGTTTTATCCAGCATTCCTTTATACTATTTGTCTCGGTTCTCCATCCCTTCAGAAATCAGTTTAAAAATGGAGAGATCAATGAGATCGTTTTTCTCGGAAGGTAAAGAGGGTGGCAAAGTTAATCATTTGGTGAGATGGAATTTGGCTTCCAGATTACAGCCTGAAGGTGACCTTGGGATTGGAGGTTTAAAACATAGAAACAGTGCCCTTTTAGCTAAAAGGGGTTGGAGGTTTCAGTCCGAACAAGGCTCTTATTGGTGCAAAGTTATCAAAAGCATTCATGGCTCCACTTCTCATGGATGGCACACGGCTGGAAATAAATCCTTTAGCCTTAGAAGTCCTTGGGTCAGCATCTCCAAAATATGGAAAAAGGTGGAATTGATGGTTTTTTTTCTCCTTAGGTAATGGAAGAAGAATTCTTTTTTGGAAAGACATTTGGCTCAATAACAGCACCCTCATGTCGAAATTCCCGCGCTTAGCTAAAATTTCCTCCTCCCTTAATGGCTCGGTATTCGACCATTGGGATGTGGATACTTCTTCCTGGCACCTTGTTTTCCGAAGGCTTCTTAAAGATGAAGAAATTTTGGATTTCCAGCAGCTTCTATCTTGTATTTCGGCCTTCCAAGTTGGTTCTTCCTTAGACTCTAGACGGTGGTCTCTTGAAAGCTCAGGCATGTTTACAGTTAAGTCATTAACTCGGTTTTTGGCCTCCTCCACTTCTCCACTCGACAAAGAAGTGTTTGTAGCCATTTGGAAATCCAAAAGCCCTAAGAGGGTAAATGTACTCACTTGGATAATGTTAAATGGCTCTTTGAACTGTTCAGCAGTTCTTCAAAGAAAGCACCCGAAGCACTTCATTTCCCCCTCAATTTGCTTCCTTTGTTTATCAGCGGCAGATACTTTGCAACATATCTTCTTTGATTGTCAGTATTCAAGGCAATGTTGGCTCAAATTATTCTCAATTTTTAATGTCCATTAGGTTTTCTCCAACTCGTTCAAAGATAACGCTCTTCAAGTCCTCATAGGGCCTTCTTTAGCTCCAAAAGCTAAATTATTGTGGTCTAACGCGGTGAAAGCTTTACTCTCTGAACTCTGGTTTGAAAGAAACCAACGCCTCTTCCAAGATAAGCACCTCTCATGGTCTGATCGTTTTGACTTAATTCGTCTCAAGGCTTCTTCCTGGTGCGCTCTCTCCAAGCTTTTCTCAGATTATTCTTTTCAACAACTAAGTCTGAATTGGAATGCTCTTATCTTTGCTCCATAATTTTATTTTCCCTTCTTAATATTTTTTTCATTCTTCTGTGGAGCTTGTACTTTCATTATTGTTCTTTTAGTTCCTCTGTGGTACTTGTAATATTTATTATTATTATTGTTTTTCTTTCTGCTCCCCTGTGGAGCTTGTACTTTTTAGCATTAGTCTTTTTTCATCTCATCAATGGAAAGTTATGTTTCTTGTTTCAAAAAAAATGGACTCCTAAATTTTTAAAAAAACACATGAATGTGTCTTAGAAGTGTCCCAGCAGTGTCCTTGCGTGTCCGAAAATTTTAAAAAAAAATAATAATAATTAGAATAATAATAAATGGACACGCCAGTTGGCGTGTCGGTGTCTGACACCAACACTTGAGCCTTTTACAAGTGTCGGTGCTTCCTAGCCAGATAGCTAAAACAGAGCTTTCCAGTTGTGTTTATATTTGTATAATCATGGACACTATAAGTTTTTTGTTCATAATCTTATTTTTACATTTGTATGTCCCAAAGAGCTAAAACAAAGCTTTCCAATTGTGTTGAATCATGGACAAGCTATAATTATAAAATAAGTTCTTGTGTTTCAAACACAACCAAGAGGTTAAAAGCTGAACATTACTACAAAAAGACTCAAAATGAGTAATTTTGTCTTAAAAAATTCTCTGATTTCTCTCTAACCAGAGACTCCACTTAGTGGCCCTGGTTGGAGTTTTAATTTTTATGCCTTTGTATTCTTTCGTTTGTTTTTTTTAAAACAAGAAACGCAACTTTTCATTGATGAGATGAAAAGAGACTAATGCTCAAAAAGTACAAGCTCTAGAGGAGCGGAAAGAAAAACAATAATAAATAATACAAGCTCCACGGAGGAACAAAAAAAAAACAATAATGAAAATACAAGCTCCACAGAGGAACGAAAAAACAATTATGAAGAACAAATAAAATTACGAAGCAAAGATAAGAGCATTCCAATTCAGACTTAGTTGTTGAAAAGAATAATCTGAGAATAGCTTGGAAAGAGCGCACCAAAAAGAAGTCTTAAGGCGAATCGAGTCAAAACGTTCAGACCATGAGAGGTTCTTATCTTGGAAGAGTCGATGGTTCCTTTCAAACCAAAGTTCAGAGAGTAGAGCTTTCATCGCGTTCGACCACAATAATTTAGCTTTTGGAGCTAAAGAAGGCCCTATGAGAACTTGGAGAGCATTATCCTTGAACAAGTTGGAGAAAACCCAATGGATATTAAAAATCGAGAATAGTTTGAGCCAACATTGTCGAGAATACAGGCAATCGAAGAAGATATGTCGCAAAGTATCTGCCGCTGATAAACAAAGGAAGCAAATTGAGGGGGATAAAAAGTGCTTCGGGTGCTTTCTTTGAAGAACTGCAGAACAATTCAATGAGCCATTTAACATTATTCAAATGAGTACATTTACCCTCTTAGGGCTTTTGGATTTCTAGAGGGCTACAAACACATCTTTGTCTAGTGAAGAAGTGGAGGAGGCCAAGAACCAAGTTAATGACTTAACTGTAAACATGCCCGAGTTTTCAAGAGACCACCATCTAAAGTCTAAAGAAGAACCAACTTGGAAGGACGAAATACAAGAAAGAAGCTGCTGGAAATCCATAACTTCTTCATCTTTAAGAAGCCTTCGGAAAACAAGGTGCCAAGAAGAAGTATCCACATCCCAATGGTCGAACACCGAACCATTAAGGGAGGAGGAAATTTTAGCTAAACGCAGGAATCTCGACATGAGGGTGCTGTTGTTAAGCCAAATGTCTTTCCAAAAAAGAATTCTTCTTCCATTACCTAAGGAGAAAAAAGCCATCAAAAGGCTAAAAGATTTATTTCCAGCCGTGTGCATCCATGAGAAGTGGAGCCATGAATGCATTTGATAACTTTGCCCCAAAAAGAACCTTGTTCGGACTGAAACCTCCAACCCCTTTTAGCTAAAAGAGCATTGTTTCTATGTTTCAAACCTCCAATACCAAGGCAACCTTCAGACTGTAAACTGGAAGCCAAATTTCATCTCACCAAATGGTTAACTTTGCCACCCTCTTTACCTTCCCAGAAAAACGATCTTATTGATCTCTCCATTTTTAAATTGATTTCGGAAGGCATGTATTCTTTCGTTTGTTCTTAATGAAAGTTTGGTTATCCATAAAATATTTATATATATATATATTTATGATTCCTCCTATTCCCTTCCAGCTTCTCAATTTCTGCAAAAACTATTCTTTTGTTCATAATCTTAAACACCTGTTACTGAAGAAGACTCTCCAGATCGCCCTTTCCTCTAAGCAAAAATTTCCCTTACCACTTCTCCTATCAAAGTCAAGAATGAACGAACACCTTGTGCCCAACCGCACATTTGACCCCATCGAGGGTGGCAACCATGTGCGAAGACTAAGCAAACTACAAGGAACATTGTGGGACAACTAAGGAATTGTGGATATGGATAGGAACAGAATGGGAGGAGAGGAAAAGAGATAGAGAGGTCGGTGATGAGTAAGATAACAATTACTTCTGTATATATTGATGATATCATCCTACCAGAAAATTTTATAGGTGAAATTCAAAGAACTATTAGCTGCTAAATTTGAAATTAAAGACATGGAACCACTCAAATATTTCATTGGGATGAAGGCGGCCAAAGTGTCTCACAAAAGGAAATATATCCTCAATCTACTTAAGGAAACAAGACTAATGGGAAGTACGCCAGTTGATACTCATAACTAAGAATTTTGTTCATCATGATCAACCCAAACATGTGGAATCAGATAGACACTTCATCAAAGAAAAGATTGAAGAAAAAATTATTTCTCTTATATCACTTCAATATGAATGCAGAACATCTTCACGAAGTCATTACAGATATCTAAATTTTAAGAATTGAAGTCCAAGGTTAGGTTAATCAATATATATATCCCAACTTGGAGGGGAGTGTTGAAGTTGAGCCATTTCATCTGTCCCATTCCCAAGTTTCCGGAGGCTTTTACTACTCACCAAAATTAACTTGTACCATTATGTAAATATTCACTGTTTCCTTGTTGTACTTTAGCCAATTTGACCTAAATTCCATGGTTGTACCTCTAAAAGGAGTTTGACATCTGCAAAATTAATTCATTTCTTAAGCATTTTCTTCAATATCCTATTGAACAATTTGCTCCCTCGGCCCCCTTATTAATTTTGGAGAAAGAACCTCCTATTTTTCTACTAGAGGGAATAGATCGGATGTGAAGGGGAGATTCATGCAATGGAGGAACCTGGCCAACCCCTCCCAAAATTTCTTATCCAGAAGCTCATAGGGCATAAATCCTGCTAAATTATAAACCTCTACCCTATGGTTGTTGATGTTAAAAGATTGGCAGTTACCCATACTGTCTTAAGCATTTTGACACATGGTTGAGCTATCCAATATAGCCGGGGATTTTAGCATACAAGAGCAAATTAATAAGCTCGTTATTTGATTCTAAGCGATCATTTCCTGTGACACCTGAACTGAACAAAGCCCCAACTAGTGAAGCTTGTGACCAAAAGCTTCAAAGTCTAAACTATCATCAAAACATTTTCTGATAAAGGAAACCTTCTTTCTCTAAAGTTATATACATGTGTGTGTGATTCGCCCCTGCATTCTACAATCTCAAAATCACCACTAATTCATCCATTGAACACTCACAATTTTTACCATTCAAATAAAAATCTTAATGACATCACTAAGGAATAATGTTTACCACTCGTAATAAATCACAAGGAAAGAAAATTAAAACAAAAGCGCCCTCATCCTACATACAGCAAGTAGCAAATTTAAAGTGAAGTTACATATAGTCGCCTGCAACCTCTGAATCAAATCTTTAACTTGGAAAAAACTTAGAACTATACTTGTAGATAGTAATCCTGAAAGGTTTGTCTTTACTTCAAAGAAAATTTTACACGTCCTTTCCTTGCATTCGTTTGATAAACTTACCTTTTAAGAAAACATTGGACTTTGCTTTCCAGTCCCTTTTCTTTTCATGAAAAAAAAGACTCAGAAACATTGAACTTTTAATTTGGTAGTTTCATAATGCTTGTTATAATATATGGAAAGTATATTATTCATTGTATTGAGAGAGAATTACATTGAGATATATATAGAGATTGCTATGACGAAATAAGGAAAGAACAAATACAAATAAGGATAAAATAACCAATAACAAATAAGGGAAGAATAATCCCTAAACTAAACCCTAAATCCTAACAATGCTTATGTTAACGCACAAACTGTCAGGCAAAGAAAGAAGATAAGCCCCGCTAGCATATAGTCCTTTTACCCCGCAGAAAACATGAGATATTTGCACAGATGACCCCTCCACCCTCCTCGGGGGTCTTAATGTTTTTTGACCCCCTCGGAAACGCATGTTTTTTGCCCCTTTGTTGACATCATCAGCACTACGCTGTCGCGAGAAAAAAGTTCGTAGTACCCTTCACTGAGCACGAGGGCACTATAGTCGTCTCCCCCGCGATCGTGCTCAGCGAAGGGTACGAATGACTTTTTATAGAGGGAGGGAGCTTGCTAATCACAATAGAAGGTCAAAAAACATGCGTTTCAAAAAACCAGGTCATTTGGCATTAATACCCCGGAGATCATCCGTACAAAAAACCCCAGAAAACATCTCAATAATACAGGAAAAAGACGTGCAAAAAGTTACAAGTCAGCTCAAACGCACTCTCTGTTAACATTTAGGGAAGTGAAAAATGATGCCAGTCCAAAAGTAGAAAATCCTTGGTCAGTATTTGTTCTTAGCCAGTTACAGAAAGATAAATAGCATAGCTCCAACATGATTTTTTTAATTTCGTAAGGAAGTTTACCTAGCACAAAGGCAGCACCAATCCAGCCAGTCAATCCCCACCTTTCACCAAGAAGAAACCAGGCAAAACTACCGCCCCAGACTGGCTCCAAGCTGTAAATAACGGCAGTTTCTGTGGCTGATACATCGCACATGGCAGCCATCTGGAGAATCATATATTGCTTTGCTAAGAAATCATGGCTTAAGATTAACTCTACTTTTTTATTTTTTGGATGGAAAAGACAACTCTTCTTTTACTTCACAAAGTATTTTCTGTAGATGTAGACTACAATTGTAAATTTGTAACTTCTTTCATCAGAGTGAACTTATTGTTTCTTTATCTGCTTAATAAAATGATATTTTATTCAAGTGAGTTTAAGAAGTATGATGGTAGGGAAGCAACAAGATTACTTCAATGCAGCAGATTCATTTACCAATTACAGATGTCTTATGCATCATTATGTTCGCAGCACTTTAAGTGCATACTCATATCATCATATGTGTGCACAGATGTGTATACACACACACACATGCATGCATATACACACTGACACACATACATTAAGTTTACTATTTGTAAATTTTCAGGTGGAAGGAAAAAGTACTTACATTTATTATTTCTAGTTACAAAACTATGTAACTTATATTGTTTGTAGGAAACAAAAGCCCATAAAAAAGTATGAGACATTATTGCTGATACAAAGATGCTGATGGACTTGAAGACATTATTTCCTTAAGGCTAGCGAAAATATAGTATAGTGCTTCTGAATTCCTTGTAATGTCGATCGAACTGACGAACGCACCTACAACTTTCTGCAATTTAATGAATGATGTTCTTTATGAGTATCTCGATGACTTCGTGGTGGTTTACTTAGATCATTGTTATCTATAGCGCGACACTTGACGATCATCTTATACATTTGAAAAAGGTTCAGCAAGCTAAAGGAATTCCAGTTGTACGTCAAGAAGAAGAAATATGAGTTGTTCCGGAATGAAGTAATGTTCCTTGGTCACTGGGTGAGCAAAGAGAAGATACACATGGATGAACGAAAGATCCAGGCTATTGCAGACTGTCCCGTGCCATCCAAGGTAACCGAATTGAGATCTTTTCTTGGGTTAGCTAACTATTACAGGCGATTCATAGAAGGATATTCAAAGGTGAGTCCTTTGACGTACCTTCTAAGGAAGGATGTCAAGTGGGTTTGGGCAAAACTTTTTCAAAAAAACTATGAGAGACCTAGTTAGGGGTATAATGGGATTATTAGTGGGATATTAGTAAAGGGTATAGTGGTAATTATCTAAGAGAGTCGTGGTTATAAATAGAGCGTGTTAGGGGCCTTAGAAGGTAGAAATCATTTTGGTGGATTGTCCTTAGGACTCCTTGGGAGAGATATAGCCCTCTCGAATGGCTATTGTTATATTGTAACATCCTTCGATATTGTAATATATTCTATCAATGTGTTTGTTTACATTCTTTCGATATTGGTATCAGAGCACGTTCATCCTAGAGCATAAGTCATGGATTATGACAAACTACGAGAGTTACTACAGAATTCCTATGATGAACAGATGCAAATGTTAGAGGAGATGCAAAATTTGATTAAGAATGGTTGGCACCGTTGGGAGAAAAGAATGAAAAAACAAAAGGAAAGAATGCATGAACAAAGTAGGAAGCATCAGAATCCTCAAAAGAGGAACAAAAACAGAGTGGAGAAGAAGCAGAAGAAACAATGTAAGAATCAGATGAGAGTGTGTAAGAGAGATAGAGAGGGAACAAACAAGATGGTCCGGTATAAGAAATGTAAAGTCCGGTCGAGTTTTCAGCGGTTGTAGAGAAGGAAAGTAGCAAAACGTCGAGGAGGCTGGAAGTGCGACAATGGCGAAAGAAGGAGGTCGGAGAGAAGCGATCCAAGGGAGGCCTACCTGTATTTTGTTGGAATTCGAAGTTTGTGCATAAGTGGGCGGGAATAATGTTCAAGACGACGAAGTCGGATTGCCAAGAGAGAAATTGCCATCGTCGGCGAATGTTGAAGCTGAAAAGCCAAGGGAGGCGCAGACGCAAGTGTTCGGAAGAAAAAAGAGAAAAGAAAGACAGAAATCATAACCCGCAGGGCTTTCATGTGTGGTTGGAGACAAAGTTGTGGGAAAGTCACCGAATCAAGGGTCGAGAGGAGGCGAGAGAAGAATCGAAGGTGAACAGTCATGAAGGAAAGGGACTAAAAAAGAGAAGAAGGATCGTCAGAAGCCATTACCGACGGCAATTGTGTGTGTGGCTGGAGAGGAAGAACCGAAGATGGCATAGTTACAAATTTCATGTGTGGCCAGAGATGAAGCTTTGTGGAAGGCATCGATTCAAATTTCGTACATTACAGGTAACGGAATGGTGAGTCACGAAAGGAAAGAGAAAAATCTGAAAATTAGTTGGTTGATAAACCCCTAAACACGTGAAATCAGATGGTTTCTAGAAGAAGAGAGTGGCCTACTTGGGCTTGGGCAAGAGATTGATAAGCTGATTTTTATGGGTTGTTTTTAAATACCTTGGATGAGGCCCAATTGGTTTCAAATGAAGAAAATTTGGTGGTGGGTTTACAATATGTGACTCGGATTGGGTGGACTTTTGTTTTAAACCTGAAACCCGACTCGGAATGTCAATACATTACCCATGTGAAGAAACAAGCCCTAATCGCCATTGTTTTCTGCTCTACACTCATATCGCCGCCAATCTTCAACGGACGACTCCGACGATGGAAATTTCACAAGGGAAAGAAGAAGCTGAAGGGGAATGGATGAAAGAAAACATGTCGGTGAACAAATGGCTGGAAAAACGAGGTGGCGGGCAAAAGAAAAAGTGGCGAAGCTCAGTATGGTCGGAGAGGAAGACTACTAACCCTAATCACGTGGAAAATCAGCTTGAAGAAGAAAAGTGGGAAGAAAGTGGAATGGGAGGATGGTTAATGGGCTGATTACAAACAATGAGCATTAAAAGGAGGGTCAATGGGCGGCCATTGAAGGAGACAAAGGAAAAGAAACTGGGGCAGAAGCTAACCCTAGCCATATTTCAATTTACCCTTAGAGGTGCAGACTGATGCATTTGGCAAAGCAATCAAAGGTGTCTTAATTCAAGAAGGACACCCTCCGGCATTCTAGAGTAGGAAACTGAAAGACGCCAAACAACGTTATTATACTCATGAGAAGGAGATGACGGCGGTGGTCCATTGTCTAGAGACATGGTGACATTATTTGCTCGGAACCAAGTTCGTTGTGGTAACAGACAATGTGGCAAAAAGTTACTTCACAACACATAAGAAGCTAACTCCAAAACAGGAAAGGTGGCAGGAGTTCCTTGCGGTTGCGGAGTTTGATTTTACGTGGGTACACAGACCGGGAAGGCAAAACATTGTGGCTGATGCATTGAGCCGCAAAGAAGTGAGTGCATATGTTGTTGCCTTAACTTTTGTTAACAAGGATTTTCTTGACAAGGTACGCAAGCAAGCTAAGAGTGACGACGTCTACTGCAAGCTCTTGAGGGAAACTCAAAAGGGCGTGTTGTACGTAGATATTGGCTTGAGGATGGAGTAATCTATACTAAAGGAGAGCGACTCTATGTCCTTACGCGAGCAAGCTAATAGTGACGACGTCCTTCGATATATGAGCTCGTCCAGGCGCATAGGCACGCGCGCACGGCGCGTGCGCTGAATGCGCACAGACAGCCTCCTGGGCGTGCATGGGGAGTGTTGTCGGGCACTCTCCTCTCCACGAAGTTGAAGAACCAAAGTATTAAAGGGTCAAGCATGAGACTTTTAAATTGGAGACACTTAGAGTGGAGAAGAAATAAGCTTGCAAGCGAAGTCGTGGAACCGAAGAATAGGATTTGCTAAATATAGCAAATGGTGGGTGAGACTATTGAGCATAAAGAGTAGGCACAAGTGGGTTGAGTTTACTTAAAATAGGGTGAGTGGTTGTAAAGACACTCAACTCCCTAAAGTGGTGGAAAGTGGATACTATTATTAGTAAGTCCATTTCCATAAGTCTCTCAACCATCCTTGGATTGTGGGGCAAGTGGTTGAAGGTGGAGACTATAAAATGCGGACCCGCAAGTGGTTGAAGGTGGAGACTATAAAATGCGGACTTCAAGTAGTAGAAGTCATCCAATCTCATCCAATCCGATCCCATCTCATATCATGTAGTTTGGGGAGTCCATAAGGGAGAAGAAGCTCCTATATGACGAGGGCTTAGACTACGGGTTGTGTAGACAAGTTCCTTTGGGAAAGGGTCAAGTTCCTTGGGGAAGGAACGACGTTCATCAAGAAGTTGTCTTGAGAAACGACTTCAGCAGCAATGTCGGAGTACAACCAACGATAGGTTTAGCCAAATAAGTATTGTGTAAGGTGAGGTCGTGAGAGGTCTTCTTACATTCTTCCTATATACGTGATTTGTATAAAGAGGTTTGGACTTAGTTCCTGTAAAGATTGGCTTTGCGTGACTTTGTTGTTGTGTCGATGCTTGCTTACTCGTCCAACAAGGGTTAGCCAAACCTTGAAAGAGGTTGTTGAGAGTCACATTCCAAGGAGAGGCTTGGGAGAGTTAAGGAGTGATTAGGGAAGGTTGGCTAAGAGGGGCCATGCGAATTAGGCTCGCCACCCATGTACATGGGTGGGGCGGTCTAGGGGTGCCTCTTAGCGTCGCCCGGGTCGAAAAAATTTTGTTCATAATCTGACCTTGTGATAACTCCATTTTGGAGCTATAATTTACTCCCTAATCCCAGCTAAATACCGTACTTAATTATGTTAATTTTCTTTGATTATAGGTGTTTCACGGTTAGAGAGCTCGAGGAGTCCAAGGACGTGTTTCGGAGCTAAGAAGGTCGTTTTAAGGCCTCGGGATCGCTTCGGGAAAAGAGGAGCTTCAAACATGAAGAATTTGCCAAAAAGGAGCACCCAAGGCAAATTAAATTGCTCAAACCCGAGAGCAAGCGTCGAGCGCTAGCATCAAGACGCTGGTCAAAGTTGCGCCTGTAGCGTCTCGACGCTCCGAAGAGGCGCGCGTTGAACTTTCCGTCCGCAGCGTCTCGACGCTACGGCGATTATATAAGTCCCATTTTTCGATTTTTAGGTCATCTTATTCATTTTTCCCTTTCCTCCATTGTTGTAAGCTCAGTTTTTGGAGCTAGAACTCCATTTTTCTTCCATTTTCTTGTAAATAAAGCTCAAACATTGTGGATTTGGCTTGATTCTCACAACGGGCAACTAAGGTAAGTGCTCTAATTTGAGTTAGGGATTTACTTTGATGCTTAGGGAGGGTTTACGTTAATTTCTAGCTTAGTTTTGATAATTTCTTGCATCTCTTGCCGGTATAAAGAACGAATAGCATGCCTTTCTAATTAGGAGTGACGCCCGAAATTGTTACGCATGTTAGTGGGCTAGCGTTAATTCTTGATAAGCTTTAATGCATAGTAGCAAGGGTCTAGCTTGTGGCTAATCAATTCGACCATATGTGACAGTGGGGGTATGAGTTGATTAACGTTTTCACGGTGGGCTCAAGGTTAGGAGAGAAATCAAATTAGTCTTAAGAAATAATTCGTCGCGACGTTACCCGTTACTGTTTTCTGATTAATTGAGGGTTTATCACCTTAGATTAATTAAGAAGCATGTTTAATTAGAATTTACGCCTCTAATTAATTCTTTGGGGTGTTTGTATCGGTGTCGAGCAAACATTGCGCGTGCATGAAGTAGAATAACTACGCATTCTAGAATCCCTATGAACTAAGCGCATCAAGTAAATCCCGAGCACTCAAATTAGGAGCACATGTTACTTTATTTTACTTTTCCGTTAGCTATTTTACCGCTTTCCTTTATTTTTTCCGTAACCCAATCCCCCATTTTTATCGCTTTATTTATTGTTTTAGTTAAAAAGCAAATAGAAATTAATTAGGAGAAGTTAATTTAGGTTCCCTGCGGATCGACCCGATTACCACTAACTACAAGTTAGTTTAGTGAGATCGGTATTATAAATTTCATTTTGGCGGGCTTCGACAACCCGAAATTGGAGTACACCATAAAGTGCTCTACCACCTTGTAACAAGTGGGAGTGAGAATTGGGGAAGACTACGATTTCATTCCATCACAACTGAGCTTAAATACACATTATAATGTTCAAATTAGCAACAACTATTCTTCCTTACTTTAGGGTGGTTGTGAAACTTGTGGGAAGCTACATACTAATAATACTAGTTTTTCAAAACAAGAAAAAAACAAAAAAATTCAGAAAAAGTAAAGCTTACCCACCTTTCTATACTTTAGGAGTAAGAGTAAAAGAAGACTTATTCTTCCTCCACTGTTTTAGGCAACTTGAGTTAACTAACAAATACAATTAGGGGTTGTTTGGAGTAAGAGTAAAACTTAAAAGTAAAGCTTAAGCACCAGAATTCTAGTTTCATTTTTATTTAATTTCATAAAGTCTAATTAATATTCTGTTTAGCCACTATTACTTACAATATTTTTTTAAGAACTTATATTTCTACTTTTTCTTAATTTTTGTTTGAAAATTTAATAGTTATATTTGTATTTTCATGTAGAGTATTTATTATTTTATATAAAATTATTATTAATAATATTTATTTATTATTTTATTGAGTGCTTTTTGTTGCCTCTCCCCTTAAGGAAATTAAGAGACTTGTCGCCTTAGAGTGCGTCTTGCGCTTTGAAAACACTGAGACTGGATTATAATAACTCAGTCTACCCAACTCCAAGTAGGTGTCCCAAACACCCCCTTAGCTTTCCTCATTCAATTTATATACTCATTCTATTTTGGGTTTACAAATAGCACGACAATAAATTTCAATCAAGTTCAGAATAAATACAACAAAAAAAGCAAAAACACCCCAGACAAAGGATCAATAAAATCTAATAGCAACTCAAAGGAAATGAAAAACTCAAATTAAAATTTTATATAGAGACAAAATGAGAAGGCATACCTCTATCCACATGCAAAAACCAGTGGACAATAAGCCTGTGTACAGAGCAGGTACCCAAGGAAACATGAACACCCAATCTAAATATGTTTTCCAATTCCACGGCTCGCTAATTGTTTCAGTTCCATCAATCCATCTCCAAATAAAATACCATAACATCGATAGAATAGAAACAACGCAAACCTGAAAAAGTAATTAAAATCGTTCAAACTGTGCAGCAAAACTAGCACCACTGCCGCCCAGTGTCTACTATATATGAGAAAATATTAATACCTCATATGCAAGGAGTGGTAAGAATTTATCCTTTTCTGTGCGTCTTGAAATATGCTCTGTTCTAAGCATATGCACACCAAAAAATATTGCACTCAAGAAGTTCAAAAGATCTCCCACCTGAATTAGATCATACAAATTAGTTGAATGTGCTGTCTATGCACATATCAAAATCTCAAATTTAGAGGATTCAGAAATTTTAAAAAATTATTGATTAAGTTCTGCTAATTATTACAAGTTTGTTACTTGGTAATCAAATAATTTGAGACTAAACATACACATGGAGGGGATCCACTAGATTCCAACATTGCAACTCCAATGACTGACATGAGAGCTCCAAACCAGGTACGAGCAGGAACTACAGCCCCTAAAAGTCCATCAAGAAAAGGAACTACAAGTACCTGATTATTCATACACAAGGTATCTTAATTCTTTATACACAATATTATAGCAAGAAAGGTCATGAGCATAGCTCAACTGGCATAATTATAAAGTATGTACTCTCGACCAAGAGGTCAGAGGTTCGAATCCCCCACTCCATATATTGTCAAAATATTATAGCAATAAATGTTACTACACCATGTACCCTACATATAATTCAGAATCTTACCGTGAGCACTGATATGAAGGATGCACGCCCAGCATCCGATGTAAGAAGTCCAAATGCCTGCATCAGATACCCTAGACTAACCCAGAAACCTAACTCTATTCCAGCATTGCGGGTCTCAACATCATCCCATTTATTCAATACAAGTGGAATGAATGGAATAGCAGTTATGGCAAACCGCACAACATTGAAGGTTGCTGGATCCACTAATTCTTCAACCTCTTTCACAACTGGAATATTGCTAGCTACAGCAGCCAAGATTTGAAAATATGGAATGGTATTTTAGTTGAAGATCTGAAGGAATTCCTTATCATAGGAAAAGAAGGAAACTTCAAGACTTTTGTAGCTAACATTTTTAATAGTAGGAACATAATTGTATATTATTATGGCAAAATTTCTGCCCACCACACATGATTTTGAGAATAAATAAGTTTTTTTTTTTCTTTTTCCTTTGCTTCTTTTTTCTTCTTCTTCTTTTTTTAACAAGAAACAAACTTTCATTAAGATAACTGAAAGTATGAAACAATTTACCTAAGAGATTAATATTTCACAAGTTCCCTAATTTCACAATCGTACAAAGTATACATCATGACTCGCGACAAAGATGTCATGTTGACAATGTTGGCCAACAAAGCATGAACATAATATGATAGGTTGTAGGAGAATATAATGGTTGCAACTATCAAGCATACAGTAAACAACAAAATTCCAGTCCAAATACATGAGAGAGTTAACTATCATGGGTTGGCCTAGGGGTCAATAAGAGCATTGGGAATAATAACGCCCTTCACATAAGCGAATGGGTTCAATCCATATTGGTAACCTAACTGGGAATTAATTTCCTAAGGATTTTCTTGAGAACCAAATATTGTAGGGTCACTCAAGGTGCGAAGCTGGCCCGAACACTCGCGGATATAAAAAAAAAAAAAATACATGAGAGAGTTGACTGCCAGACAAATATTGGAATATCTTAAATTGATTCATTCTTCTTTTCTATGGGTAAATTCAAACCAAGCAGCAGAAATAATATAGAAATTAGTACAAAGTCTCGCCTCCCCAGAGAATCGGAAAAAAAAAATCTGAATCAATTCAAAAGTAGCAGTGTGCAAATTCCGGTCGACATTCTTATCATAAATTGAGAATATAAGAAGTGCGGGGGTTAAATAGAAGCTCACCGTAAACAATCGTGACGATGTTGAGCAAAATGATACTCCTAACTTTCTTCGAGGCAAAAAAAATCCTTCGCCAAAGAGAGCGTTTGTCAAATGAAGACATTAGAGAGAGAATCACACCGTTACCCCGTCGAATCGGAGTCGAAGAGACTGGAACAAGCTCATTATCTTGGAAATCTCCGAGAACGACCGATTTCGAACTCGGAGCATCGGAGTTCGTTGATTTAGGCCGAGGCGAATTGGGGTTGTGAGCACAAACAGCGCAACGACGAGTGGACGAATCATTCAGACGAGATCGTTTACAGTAATAGGAGATGAAATTGGATGGGGAGGAAAGGAAAATGGGAGATTTGAGGTTGATCGGAGCAGGTTGAAGAGATGAGCTCCATTGAAATGGCGCTCTCATGGCTCAATCCGATCGGAGCAGCATGTTCTTCCAGTTCCTCCTGTGTACCAAAGTTCTTGGATTTCTGTGTGTGTATAAAAATATAAATATCAACCATGTTCTGAGCTTGATCTGTCTCTTCTGGAGAAGCCAATTACTTGGCGGCACGTTCACAAAATTGTTTTCGGATGCTATAAAGAAATTTTGGATCTTCATACAAATTTGCCTAATTTCTATTTTCTACCTCTACTTTGTTTTCTTCTAGAAAAAATGTAAACTAAGTTTTTTTTTTTTTGGGTTAAGCAATGAGTTAAGTATCAAAAATACTCTCGGAAATTTCAAAACTACCTCTGAACTATGGAAAACCTTTCAATTATGAAAAACGTTTCAAAAATGCTCCCAACGTTAACAACAATCATAGAATTCTAATGTGGACGGTTAAATATTCTAATTTGTACTTGTGTGGCATGGAAAAAAAATAAAAAAGTGGACGTATTAAGTATTAAAAAAATCATGAAAATGTAGACATTTGATATATTCTCCACCAATTTTGTTCTAGTTTTATTCCTCTTTTGATCGATCAAATAGGATTTTCATGATTTTTTTTAACCCCTGAGGTGTCTACGTTTTCATTTTAGTGTCATGTTACAAGTTAGAATTTAACCTTCACATTAGAATTTTGTGGGTTGTTAATGATGAGAATATTTTTGAAACGTTTTTCATAATTCAAGGGTATTTTTTAAACGAAACTCATAGTTTGTTTTGTTATGTGTGGTCAAAATGCACTTTTACTTTGAGGTTGATATGCACCATGAGCAAGAGGTCTCAAGTTTGAATCCCTCTCCCTACACATGTTGTCAAAAAAAAAATATATGCAATATTTTTTTGCAAAGGTATTTAATTAATGCGGGAACCTCTGACCTCTTAATCAAGGCACAACTTTATGTCAATTGAGTTGTGCTCGGTGTTGGCCTGATATGCAATCTTTATCGTCTAAGCCTGAACTTAGTTTGCATAGCATGATGTCACCTTGCATCTTGCCCAACTTTCTTAAAAAAAAAATGTGGCTCCACCCTATTGTAACTGCTACAAGAAAATGTATGTGCTTTGTAGTAAATTTGTCACAATTAACATAATTTGCTATAGGAAAATAACCTACGTTTAAGGGAGCTGATTGGAACGGGTGAAAGACGAGATGAACTTTATTATCTTCGGCGGGGTTCAAGTTTTCAAGCGGCTTTGGTGGTTGGCTCTTCTTCGATGGAGCTATGACATAAGCGACTGAGACATCCTTCGGAGAAAATAGTAAAATTATTACCTTTTGTTAGTCGATTGAGACATCTTCCCTTCGATGGGCTATGGCATCGATGGCGTAGGAGTACACTGCATGGCGGGTCCTTTGAGCCTAGACCACTATTAGTTGTAATGAATGGAGACGAGATCTTACAAGAAGTGAACGCCCTACACTTTTCAGTGTTAAGTAAACATTCATCCAAACAAGTTAAGAAAAGGAAGAAACGTACTATTTACTAGAACAAAAAAAAAGTATATTCTTCGAATTGTCATATTGGTCTAAACTTATGTTAAGACATAAGCTTGATGTCATGCATATTGAAAAAATGTATGTGAGAACTTGTTGGGGACCTTGTTGAGCATTGAAGGGAAAACAAAAGACACGACAAACGCTCGTATGGATCATAAATATTTGAATATGCGAAAGAAGTTACACCTATTAGCGCTGAAAAATGATAAATATGCAAAGCCACATGTTGCGTACACATTGACTACAAGTGAGAGGTTAGATTTTTGTAAAGTTTTGAAATCGGTTAAATTTCCTAATGGGTTTGTCTCAAACCTATCACGATGCGTGAATGTCAGCGATGGAAGAAATTTGGGGTTGAAAACTCACGATTGTCATATTCTGCTCCAATGACTTATTATTATTGTTGTTCGAGCATACTTACGAAAGGATGTTGATAGCTCCAAAATAGAGCTATTATTTACTCCATAATATTAGCTAAATATCGTGCTTAAAGATGTTTATTTGCCTCTGTTGTAGGTGTTTTACGGTCATAGAGCTCGAGAAGTCCAAGGACGTGTTTCGATGCTAAGGAGGGCGTTTTGGAAGCTTCGGGAAGCAATCGGGCAAAGAAGACGAGCTAAGGACCAAAGTTTCACTTTTGGTCCAGCGTCGAGACGCTGCCCTAGCGTCTCGACGCTACTCCATCAAAGCTTCAGAAAAACCCCGAGAGCAAGCGTCGAGCAGAGGGCGTCTCAACGCTCCGAACGCGCGCGCTGAAGAATTTTCGTCTATAGCGTCTTGACGCTGCAGCAGCGTCGAGACGCTACGGCGGGTATAAAATCCATTTTTTTCGATTTTTAGGTCATTCTTCCTCTTTCCCCTCTTCCCATTTTACAGTTTTCTCTAGAATTCGGGGTTTTCTCCCCTCTATGATGTAATAAAGCCTAAACCATTGTGGATTTAGCTTGGTGTTCATCCCGATCAAGGTAAGTGCTCTAATTTGAGGTTAGGGATTTGTCTTGATGCTTAGGGAGGGTTTTGTATGAATTTATAGCTTAGTTTTGTTAATTTCTTGCATCTTCTAACTGTATTAAAAATGAATGACATGCCTTTCCGATTAGGAGTGACGTCCATAATTTGTTCTGCATGTTAGTGGGTTAGCGTTAATTCTTGATTAGTTTTAATGCAAGTAGCGAGGGTCTAGCTCGTGGCTAATCAATTCGAGCCTAAGTGACAGTTGGGGGTAGGAGTTGTTTAACGTTCTCAAGGTGGGCTCAAGTTTAGGAGAGAAATCGATTTAGTCTTAGGATTAATTTGTCGCAATGATACCCGTCACTGTTCGTTAATTAATTTAGGACTAATCAACTTAGAATAATTGGCGAGCATGTTTAATTAGATTCGTATGTTTCTAATTAATTCTTTGGGGTGTTTTGGACCCGAGAGGGACAAAGCATTTTGTGTGCATTAAATAGAACAGCTAAGCATAATTAGAATCTTTATGATCTAAGCGCATCAAGTAAATCCCGAGCACTCAAATTAGGAGCACAGGTTACTTTATTTTAAGTTTCCGTTAGCTATTTTTTCTGCTTTCTTTTATTTTTCTGTAACCCAATCCCCCCATTTTATCGCTTTATTTTATGGTTTTCAATAAAAAGAAAATAGAAATTAATTAGGATAAGTTAATTTAGGTTCCCTACGGATCGACCCGTTACCACTAGCTACATGTAAGCTTAGTAGTATCAGTATGATAAATTTTATTTTGGCGGGACTCGACACCCCGAAATTGGAGTACACCATAAAGTGCTATACCAGATGTCTATACAACTATTGTCGAGCTATGTAATTTCTTTCGTGATCTATGCGCGAAGGTAATATGCATGTTGTCAGTCCCAATGTGTGTGCAAAATGTAATGGGAACTACTAGTTCATGCAAGCGCACATGGTCAGCAGCAAGTGATAAGTATAATTTATATCGTTTTCCCACAGAGATTTGAGTTAAGCATGCACGATTTTATATTGTTAACAATGAGAAAGGTAACCAGTGACAAATTGGTATAGGTGGAATGCTGCGGAAATGCGATAAAAGCAATGGAAACTAAAGATGTAGTGCAACTAAATAACAGAATGCGGAAATAATGCAAGACAACAATACTTAAACAGAACACAAAAGTTAAAGATGCAAATGCGTAAACAGCAAAATAAACGCAAATAAGACAACAACAAAACTTCTATTCTAACAAACAGGGTCGGCTAGGACTCATGTAGTAACTCATAGATCGGGCGTTTCAGCTGCGAATAAACATGCATATGCACCGTTAAAACATTCACCCACAATATCTCTCGATCTTGAGCATTAGAAATCAAGTTCATTCATATTCAAATGAGGCCATCATCCAATTCATACAACCATCCTATCTAACGTGCTAGGAGAGTAACTACGATTAGACTCCTCTCTGGATACCTAAAAAGGCTAGCAAAAATATGCGACTCAAACTTCCTACTCCTCTCAGAGGTTCAGAAATCAGTAACAGATAATGGATGTCCGGTCGAAAATGCATTATTATCATGAAAACACATATGCTTAGAACATTCCATGCTAAACAGTTGTATCCTAGGAATTACTAGTCCTTCCATTTTGCTAAACTTTTGTTCTTTTTACATTTTTCCTTTCTCCTTGGTTGCCTTTTTACGCAATGTCAACTGTGAGGCTCACAATCAACCCTGGTTACTCAGCAACTTAAAGAAAAGAAAAAATTTCTTTCTAGCACTTTTAAGGAAGTCATTGGACTTAGGAAAGAGGAATGTTATTGAGTTTTTCGGCTTTTCTCTAGGTTGCCTCACCCCCAAACTTAAACTTCTCATTGTCCTCAATGAGAGTAATGGACGGCGGCTCCCCCAAACTTCGCTAGAAGCATCTAACACAAGACTGAGATAGATGATCATTTCTATTTGATTTTATATGAAATTTTAAATATCCCATGGTTTATATGAATTCCAAATATACCTTTGTTTATATAAGATTTCAAATATAACTGGATTTATGTAGTTTTCATTTATGCTAATGTTTCTAATTACATTTATGTCCGTGCATGTTTAATTAAGTCTTTTGCTATTAGTTTTAAATTACAAGTATGTCATTATGTGTCATTTACAAAATTGCATTTTTTAAAGTTTTTTAATTGATTTTCAAACTATTTTAAATCTAAAATTTCAAATAATTTTACTTTAATTTTCTATTATTTTTCAAATGAATTGGTAAATTGATTTTCGATTGATTTTTAAATTTTGTTTTCATTTAATTTTAAATCTAGAGTGATTTAAAAATTTATTTTTCCAAAGTATTTTCAAATGAATTAACCTTTTAAAAAAAACGTTTTAAGTTGACTTTTAAGACTGTTTTAAAAAACGAAACTTTATTTGATTTTTAAAATAGTTTCCAAATGAATTTCAAATTAAATTTTACTCGAAGATATTTCAAAATTTGTTTTCTAATATCTTTGTTTTTATAGCGTGATCCCCGTTATGGGGTTAAGGCAACTAATGGCAAAATTGATGGGTAATTTCACTCACAAATCGAGTTCTTACTTTATTTTAAAGTTAAGGAAAGATTAGTTGAGACATTCTCTTTAAATATTATTTTTTTTCTTTTCTCAAATTAAAGACATTTTAAATAAATTTAATTGGATAATAAGAATAGAATTTTGGCTACCGTTTTAACGGGTGTTGTAGGATGCTAGCACCTTCCCTACACTCAACCGACCCCCGAACTTGATTTCTATTTTCTAGACCAGTTTTTGTTTTAAGGTGACCAATCACACCCAAAATGGTTGGTGACGACTCCATCTCTTTATTTTTAAAACATAACCCTTAAAAGAGGACGTCGGTTGCTCTGCGTCGCGATGACGTTGCGACAACATGGCGACTCCACTAGGAACCTTTTTTTAGAGGGTCAAGGCCATTGTATTTATCTTTTATTATCCCGTTTTCATTTTTTGTTGGTCCTTTGTTTGTTTTTTGTTTTTGTTTTTGTCTATTTATTGTTGTATTATTTTATTTAACTTGTCTTATTTAGTGTTATTATTTATCGCATCTCAATTTGTATTATCATGCATTTCACACACAATCACGGCTCTATACCCCGAGCTATACCTTTTAGGATTAGAATTGAAAATTTAGTAGTGTCGACTTTCGAGGGGATTTAATTGCCCCCGCATAGGCGCATGAAAAAATTTCGCTCAAGTTAATTCATTTGTTATTTTATAACATTGAAATTAATGTGGGGACCTTTGTCCTTTAGGTTTAGAATTTTACCATCACACCATTTTTATTATTGTTCAATTTATTTTCTTTGTGGTTGAAATAATTTTTTAGGTCATTTTGTTTTTTTATAATTATTGTTGCATTTGTATAGTCTTGAGTTTAACTTTGTTTCGTTCATTTCATTTTTAAAACAAATTTCCAAAAAACAAAAAACATATTTTTTCATCAATTTTTTTTTATCATTTTAATTTCATTTCAAGATTTAGTAGTATTTATTTTTTACTTTGTTTTAAGACTAAGTAGTGTTGACCATCAAAATAATTGTGAATGATAGGCGTATGAAATGTCTTATTTCATTTTCTATTATTATTCTATTGTTCATTTTTAAAATCAAAACAACTTCCATCATTTTAATTTTATTTTTAGATTTAGTAGTGTTGACTTTCAAAAGAATTACCTTTGTGTTGGCACATGAAAAATCTTATCTCATTATCATTCATTCTTATTTCAAAATAACGTTCATCTTTTTATTATTATTTTAAAACTTAGTAGTGTCGACCGTAAAAAAAGATTGTTAAGGATAGGCACATGAAAAGTCCTATTTCATTTTCCATGATTGTGTTATTTCTTAAATTTTATTTCAAAACAATTTTCATTATTTTAATTGCATTTTTAGATTTTGTAGTGTCGACCCGGGATATAATTGCCTCGTATAGGCGCATGAAAAATAGTGAATTTTTTATTTCCATTTTTTTTAAAAAATATATATATATATCTTTTTTTTCACATACGCTCATTTAAAATTAATAAATAAAAAAATAAAAAAATTCAAGATTGATTTGTGTCAACCATCGAGAATGTAGATACCCCGTATAGGCGCATGAAGTGTTTTACTTAAGTTATTTCATTTGTTATTTTATAACAATGAAATTAAGTGTTGAGTGTTGTCTTCTAAAATTTTTGTTTATGATTTTCTTCCATTTTTTTTGTTATTTATTTAAAAAAAAAAATGCATAGAACATCATTCATACACATTTTATCTAGGAGTAGGACATTTTTAGACACCTTCATACACTTTCATAAGATTATTTTCTCATTTTGGTTCAGTCATCACATGAAATCCAAAGAGTCCATTAAGTTTTAGCATACTCTAGGTTATAAGCATCGTGCATTTTTCACGTTCATAAATTGGTGAGTCATTCGGCTCTCATGCAAGTACAAAATTTCTCTCTCGTGAATACTTTTTTTTCTCTTTCTAAATACATTTAGGGTCTAGGTATATTTACATGCATATAAAAAGAAAATTTCATTGCATTGTCTCATTTTGCATGTCAAGTCATAACATTTTTTTTTTTAAAAAAAAAAAAAAAATTATTTGTTAGTTGCATAAAGTCATCTCATATATGCATCATAAAAAAATAAAAAAAATATATTCATGCATCATTATCTCATTTTGCATGTCAAGTCATATCATTTTTTTGTTTAAAAAAAAAAAAATTATTTGTTAGTTGCATAAAGTCATCTCATATATGCATTAGAAAAAAAAAAAAAAAAATCATGGATCATTATCTAATATCTAATTTTGCATGTCAAGTCATAACATTTTAAAAAAGGATAAAAACAAAAAAATTATTTGTTAGTTGCATAAAATCATCTCACACATGCATACATAAAAAATAAAAACAAAAAAAATCATTTGATATCCCATCATATAAAAAAAAAAAAAAATAAATAAAAAAAAAAATAAAATAAATTGATGCATCATTTTGCATGTCAAATCATCAATTGCATCATATCATCTCACAAAGACATATATATAAAAAACAAAACAAAACAAAAAAAAATCATTTGTTATCATGCACATGCATACATCACAAAAATCAAGTTTCACTTCTATCTCACACATGATAAAAATGCTCATGCATCATTATCTCATTTCACATAAAAAAAAATCAAAATAAAAAAAAATATTTGTTATTCATCAATTTCATAATATCATCCCACACATGTTTTTTCACAAAACATTATTAATTTTTATCATATTCTTCATCACATCATTTAAAAATAAAAAAAAATAAAACATTTTTGTGTTCACTTTGATTACCCTTGTGTTTACTTTGGTCGTTCTTGTTAGGTGAAAACTTAACAAGAATTTTGAGCAAAAATGTTGAATCATCATTTGGAGGGAATGAAAAAAATAGTAAATGAAAAAAAAAAGAAAAAAAGGGAATGAGTGCTTTCACTACTCTTATAAAAGAAATTGTCAAGTCTCAACCATTTTCTTCTTTGAAAAATACTTCCCTCAAGTTTCATAATTGAGACGAACTCGTAGTTGAAGACGACCTTATTTCGACTTATATATCCCTCATGTGCTAAACACTTTGAACTTGCATGCCACATAAACTTTGAGGCAATTTACCCTGATTTTGTAGATCCACCTTTAAATCCATACCAAACTCGCCATCTACATTATATGGTGCCTCTCTACCCACCTAGCCCTTTTGTTAAACCTGCCACATTTATTTAGATGACAAACACCCCAAATTATTTGAGAGAGCTTCAAATGTAATGAAATAGTATTAAACTCTTATGTTCTACTACTTCATAATTAAGACTTGTAATTTCTTATACATTTCTCATATTCAACTTCATTTTATCTAAATTCTCATTTCTTTCTATTTTTATCATTTGTTATTTCTCTTTCCTCAATTAGAAAGTGATTCCAAGACCTAAGATAATAGTTTTGAGAACTAATGAGTCGATAACTGTGAAAATCATCTCGAAGTCTCACAATAAGTTTTGCTCGCGGGACATCCTCGATAACAAGAATCATGGTCAAAGAAACGGCGAGGAAGGACTACAAAGAGTTGTAAAAGAGTAATTAAATGTTATCAATTATTTGTATATGATTGCACAATTTCTTGCTAAATAAAAGAAACAATGTATAGCAAAAAAAAAAAAACAAAAAAAAAAAAATGCTGCAAGATTTGTGCAATCAGTAGATCAAGGAACTACATCTCGGAAGGCTTAAAAAATCTCCTTTGCAAAGCATCCAATTGGGGCAAAGCCTCTATCTTCGCCAAACTGGGACAAAATTTTAATCTTTGTCACACTGGAGCAAAGTCTTCGTCTTGGCCATACTGGAGCAAAGCTACTATCAACAAACTCGAGCAAATTGTCACACTGGAGCAAAGTCTTCGTCTTTGTCATACTGGAGCAAAGCTACCATCAACAAACTGGAGCAAAGTCTTCATCTTTGCTACACTGGAGCAAAACCGATATCAACAAACTGGAACAAGGTCACCATCTACGTCGGGGAAAAAATCGACACCAACAAGCTGAAGCATTTGATTGCGTCATTTCTGAAGAAAAAAAAAAAAACCTTTATGGGGAAATGCTTTAAAATCTCACATTTGCAAAATTGGAGCAAAGTCATCATCTTTGTCATACTGGAGCAAAGCTACCACCAACAAACCGGGCAAAAGTGTCGCCTTTACCACATTTGGGCAAAATCACTCATTTTCGTCACACCACCAGACCAAGTGAAGATGAAGATAATCAAATTATCGAGGACTTCGAGCTACCCAAAGAAAGAAGCATATATGAGATGATTTCTTCAGGTGCTAGCTTCAGGTTCTCAAAATTATTGTCCAAAGAATTGGAATCACTTCATTCGTTCTTTCGTCGCCCATTTTATCATATTCAATCTTTTACTCAAAATTTGAAATATATCATCAATCTCTTATTGTTCAAGAGATTTGAAAACCACATTCTCCGTTGTATTTTTTTCTTTCGAAAAAAACATATACTTTTTATCATTTTATACTTACTTCGAAGCTAAATTCATTCAAATCATTGTGTCTATTACAAAACTAAAGTTATGAAGCAGTTAATCGAGTAAAATTCTACAAATTACTTTTGATAGTTCTCTAAACTAGCACATGAGACACTACCCAAAGTCCACCACGCCTAATATGGTTGAGTGATCTACGATTGACATACATAATCCTTTTCGAGTGAAACCATTAAAAAAAAAAAAAAAAAAAAAAAAAAAAAAAATCATTGACACATATGTGTACATATTTCATTCATAACATTCATTTTTCTACCATTGGTCATCATGCCTTCAAAATCAATTTCATTGGTCAAACCAAAACAAATCAAGGAACACGTTGTCATACGTGATAATAACAAGTTTCACCCATAACGAATATTGAAATTTATCCACGTGATTTTAATCCATTTGCATTTTTTGCATTTGCATGTCAGCACATTCTCTTTAGAGAGTCATTCATCAATTCATACTAGTTTTCATGTCCTCTGACAAACTCACATCTCATAACTCATGCATTTAAGTCTTTTTCATATTCATGAAGTCTTAATGTTTTCGAAAGAACATTTTAAAAGAAATCTCTAGAAAAGGGTTTCATTTTGGCAACTAAGTTTTGAGATAAAAACCGTTGTTCATATTTAAAAACAAGAAAAAAACAAAACAAATTTGAAAAAAATGAAAATCCAAATAAAATAAAGATCAATCACTCAATCTTTTACATTTTATTCCAGTTGGTTAAATCGAACCCTAATCCAGCATTAGCGGTCGAAGCCCGGGAGATAACCAGGTCCGTTTTAAATTTCATTTGGTTAAATCGAACCCTAATCCAGCATTAGCGGTCGAAGCCCGGGGGATAGCCAGGTCCGTTTTAAATTCCAGTTGTTTAAATCGAACCCTAATCTAGCATTATCGGTCGAAGCCCGGGAGATAGCCCATGTCCGTTTTAAATTTCAGTTGGTTAAATCGAACCCTAATATTCAGTAGCGGTCGAAGCCTACGTAAACCCAGGTCCGTTTTAATTTTCTTGTTGGTTAAATCAAACCCTAATCCAAGATTAGCGGTCGAAGCCTGTGTAAACCCAGGTTCGTTTTAAATTTCTTTGTTGGTTAAATCGAACCCTACTATTCAGTAGCGGTCGAAGCCTGTGTAAACCCAGGTCCATTTAAATTCCTTGTTGGTTAAATCGAACCCTAATCCAAGATTAGCGGTCGAAGCCTGTGTAAACCCAGGTCCGTTTTAAATTTCTTGTTGGTTAAATCGAACCCTACATTCAGTAGCGGTCGAAGCCTGCGTAAACCCAGGTCCGTTTTAATTTTCTTGTTGGTTAAATCAAACTCTACTACTCAGTAGCGGTCGAAGCCTGTGTAAACCCATGTCCATTTAAATTTCTTGTTGGTTAAATCGAACCCTAATCCAAGATTAGCGGTCGAAGCTTGTGTAAACCCAGGTCCGTTTTAAATTTCTTGTTGGTTAAATCGAACCCTACTATTCAGTAGCGGTCGAAGCCTGCGTAAACCCAGGTCCGTTTTAATTTTCTTGTTGGTTAAATCGAACCCTACTATTCAGTAGCGGTCGAAGCCTGTGTAAACCCAGGTTCATTTAAATTCCTTGTTGGTTAAATCGAACCCTAATCCAAGATTAGCGGTCGAAGCCTGTGTAAACCCAGGTCCGTTTTAAATTTCTTGTTGGTTAAATCGAACCCTAATCCAGCATTAGCGGTCGAAGCCCGGGAAATAGCCCAGGTCCTTTTCATTTCCTTGTTGGTTAAATTGAACCCTAATCCAAGATTAGCGGTCGAAGCCCGGGAGATAGCCCAGGTCCGTTTCATTTTCTTGTTGGTTAAATCGAACCTTAATCCAAGATTAGTGGTCGAAGCCTGTGGACATAACCAAGGTCCGTTTCATTTCCTTGTTGATTAAATCGAACCCTAATCCAAGATTAGCGGTCGAAGCCTGTGGACATAACCCAGGTCCGTTTCATTTCCTTGTTGGTTAAATCGAACCCTAATCCAAGATTAGCGGTCGAAGCCTGTGGACATAACCCAGGTGCATTTCATTTATTTGTTGGTTAAATCGAACCCTAATCCAAGACTAGCGGGAAGCCTGTGGACATAACCCAGGTCCGTTTCATTTCCTTGTTGGTTAGATCGAACCTATCCAAGATTAGCGGTCGAAGCCTGTGGACATAACCCAGGTGCGTTTCATTTCATTTGTTGGTTAAATCGAACCCTAATCCAAGATTAGCGGTCGAAGCCTGTGGACATAACCCAGGTCCGTTTCATTTCCTTGTTGGTTAAATCAAACCTTGATCCAAGATTAACGGTCGAAGCCTGTGGACATAACCTAGGTCCGTTTCATTTCATTTGTTGGTTAAATCGAACCCTAATCCAAGATTAGCGGTCGAAGCCTGTGGACATAACCCAGGTCCGTTTCATTTCCTTGTTGGTTAAATCGAACCCTAATCCAAGATTAGCGGTCGAAGCCTGTGGACATAACCCAGGTCCGTTTCATTTTCCTGCTGGTTAAATCGAACCCTAATCCAAGATTAGAGGTCGTAGCCTGTGTAAACCCAGGCTCGTCTTCGTTTTAATAATAAACAAATTTTCACCTTCCCAATACGTTGTCTTCGTCCTTTGTCTACCCTTTCAATTCTTCAAAGATACACAAAGGAACAAGCTGTAGACACCGTATTTTGTTCGGGAATTTGTTTATTATTAATGCTTTTACCTTATTTATTTATTTATTTATTATATTTGATTGAGTCTTTTTAAGTTGTAAATTCATTTTTTTATTATGTATTTAATTAATTTCGAAAATTGGAGAAAAATAACAAAAAATAATGTTTTAATTGTTTATGAAGGATTTTTAACTAATTTGACAAATAAAATTAGCATTTTATGAGTATAAAATTTATAAGTCATTTTATGGCTAAAATTTAATATTCATTTATTTCTATAGTATAAAATATTTAATTTATTTTTGGGTTTAAAATTGATATTCATTTATGAGTATAAATTATTTAATTCATTTTTGGGTTAAAATTTGATATTCATATATGAGTATAAATTATTTAATTCATTTTTGGATTAAAAATTTGATATTAATTATTTAATTCATTTTTGGGTTAAAATTTGATATTCATTTATGAGTACAAATTATTTAATTCATTTTTGGATTAAAAATTTGATATTCATTTATGAGTATAATATATTTGTTCATTTTTGGTCAAAATCCGTTTCAATTAAAAATAAAATTTCGAGTCATTAATTGTTTGATTTTAAACTTGTTTGACGTTCTCATCGTCTATAAATATCGGGTAAAGAATCATTCAAAGGGAGAAAAAAAAGGCGGATGCAATTTAGAGCAAAAATGTAAAAGATAAAAAAGAATTTGATTTTAGTCAAATCAAGTAAAAATTGATTTTCTCTCTCATCCAACTCAAAAACTTTTCTTTTTTCATCTCATGCACGAAAACCGAGATCAACTACTATTCATCACCTCCCTCAATTATCTTCTACCTAACTCCGGCGGCGACGATTCGAGCAACACGGCGGAGTTCGAATCCAGGTGACTCGAGTTCACGAGCTGACGGCGGTGGACGAAATCCAGATCTCTGGCCACCACCACGACGAACTTCGCGACGACGCATCTGAACGCAGACGACAGCGGCCTGCGGCGAATTCCACGGCGGCAGACGAAACTCTTCGGCGACGAACCACGCGGCCTGCGACGACGTAGGCGCGGTCAAATTTGACGGCGGCACACTTGAACGCAAAAGATGACAACCTTACACACAGACGACGACGTACGAAGACCCAGATGGCGGTAGCGGCGGATGAAGTTTCTCGGTGGAAATCCATGACCAGATCTGCAACAACCCAGCAGAGCTCGTTACAGTCCCATGACGGAACTCCACGGCAGACGACGGCGAACTTCAACGCGACGGCGCACGGCGGGCAACGACGGAGATCTGCGGCGGAAGAAGCTTCATGACAGACAATGGCTGAAACAACTTTTTTTCACGTGGGTATGAAATTAAAATTTCATTTTTTAGATTTTTGTGTTAATTACAATTATATCCTTTTGGTTTTATATGAAAGTTTAAATATCCCATGGTTTATATGAATTCCAAATATACCTTGGTTTATATAAGATTTCAAATATAACTGGATTTATGTAGTTTTCATTTATGCTCATGTTTCTAATTACATTTATGTCCGTGCATGTTTAATTAAGTTTTTTGCTATTAGTTTTAAATTACAAGTATGTCATTATGTGTCATTTACAAAATTGCATTTTTTAAAGTTTTTCAATTGATTTTCAAACTATTTTAAATCTAAAATTTCAAATGATTTTACTTTAATTTTCTATTATTTTTCAAATGAATTGGTAAATTGATTTTTGATTGATTTTTAAATTTTGTTTTCATTTAATTTTAAATCTGGAGTGATTTCAAAATTTATTTTTCCAAAGTATTTTCAAATGAATTAACTTTAAAAAAAAAACGTTTTAAGTTGACTTTTAAGACTGTTTTAAAAAACAAAACTTTATTTGATTTTTAAAATAGTTTCCAAATGAATTTGAAATTAAATTTTAATCGAAGATATTTCAAAATTTGTTTTCTAAAATCTTTGTTTTTATTGCGTGATCCCCGTTATGGGATTAAGGCAACTAATGGCAAAATTGATGGGTAATTCCACTCACAAATCGAGTTCTTACTTTATTTTAAAGTTAAGGAAAGATTAGTTGAGACATTCTCTTTAAATATTTTTTTTTTTCTTTTCTCAAATTAAGGGCTACCGTTTTAAACGGGTGTTGTAGAGTGCTAGCATCTTCTCTACACTCAACCGACCCCCGAACTTGATTTCTGTTTTCTAGACCAGTTTTTGTTTTAAGGTGACCAATCACACCCAAAATGATTGGTGCCGACTCCATCTCTTTTATTTTTAAAACAAAACCCTTAAAAGAGGACGTCGGTCGCTCCGCGTCGCGATGACGTTGCGACAGTAATTAAAATAATTGATGATTATAATAGTATGTGAATAGTAAATATTATTAAAGTCAGTGTAATTACTTTATTGACGGTGAATTATAATAGTCAGTAGGTACGTGGACTGAGTTAACTCGACTTCAAGTTGATGGTCTAAGCACCCCTGAATGATTGATGTTTGTGAAAATATTTTAAATGGTGCTTGAGGATATTTAACTGTTAAAAAAAGCTGTTGTGACAATAATTTAATGAGTATATTGGGCCGACACAACATCTTTCAAACTGTTGGCTAAAAATATGTATTTTTTAAAAAATAACTTTGCTAATTTTTTTTTTCCAAACCAAAATTTGGGGATCTCAATTTTATGAAAAAATTGAAAATATGATAAATTGAGGATGAAATATTTCTAGAGAAGTCATAAAAAGAAAATTGGAAAAAAAAAATCATTAACAAATAAACATTTACCCTTTTAAATAAATTTAAATACTTACTATTGGTATTAGTTCCATTTTTTTTAAGTAAATATATATTAGCTCCATTTAACTTTTTTTAAAATATATATTTTGATATATGTAAGTGTCTAAGACAGTTTATGAGCATCTCGATTGATTGTTACGACATTTGATCGCCAATTAAATGATATATATATATATTCTAGTTTTTTAACAATATTATGAAATTGTTTATCCACTACTTACATCGACATTAAATTCAACATGTAGAAATGTCGAGGAAGACGTACCATATTTAGAAGTAGTAATTTGATTTTGAAATTTGGTTTTAAAAAAAGTAGATATAGAAATGAAGTGTTCTCCCAATCGCCAACCCTAAGTTTTCCCAATTTCATCTCCCGCGCTCTCTTCGTCTCTTTCCTACAAACTTCCCTCTCTTTTCTCTGTTTCTTTCGGAACAGAACAAAGAGAAACCCAGAAACCCTAAACCATTGATTTATTCATGGAAAAGTACATGAAGAAATCCAAGCTTACAGGTGACATTGCAGTCATGGAAGTCTCCCCACATTCCTCTCCGGCACTCCGTACACGAGCTGCTAAAACCCTTGCGTTACAGCGCCTCAATAAATCCTTCTCTCAATCTCCCTTTTCTTCCAGCCCTAGACCGCTTTCTTCCTCTTCTTCTTCTTCTTACTTGCATCTACGTAGCCGCCGGCTTGAAAAGCCTTCGATGATACTCCGGCATCACCAGAAGCCGCAGCAGGACGTTGGTGTAAGGAGTTGTTGGAGAAGGAGTTGGGGGAGAAGTTTTATCTCGTTTGTTCCACGGACTTGTTGAACTCAGATAAAAAATATCAACTCTCCAGACTTCTACAGTAATTACTATTCAACTCTTCAAACTTCTACAGTAATTACTATTAATGTCTGACTCGATTTTCAAGCCAGCACATTTTTCTCTCTTCCTCTCTCCCTATCACAATTTTTTTAATTATTTAAAAAAAAACATAATTTAAACAAAAATGTGTAAAATGACTAAAAATGCAATTCAACCTATTTTTATTATTTCAAATATAAATTAGGTTGTTCAATCAAAATTTATACTTAAATCAAATTCAAAATGTAGTATTCTTACAATGGAGAATAAAAACATAAGTTTATTTGGATCGGTTTAAATTAATGGATTAAAATCTTTCAAATTCACTGTAATATTCAATACACTATTCTACTGCTCTCTTTTATTTCAAAATTATCCAAATAAAATGAATAATTAATGTGAGTGATATTGAAAAAAAGAATGTGAAGTATTGTGGTCAAAATTATTTTTGTTATCTTCAAAGAAATTTGTGAAGGATACCTAAAATAATAAAGCAAAAATTGCATTCTTAAAATTTATTGGAAAAAGTTCTTAACAATGAAAATATGGAAAATTATAGAAAAAATTGTACAAAAAAAATAGCTAAAATAAACCGTCATTGTTGAGATGTTGATTTCCGGATATAGTGGATTTAGATAGAATGAGAAGTTTAAGAGGGTGGAGACAGAGAAGATGTGTTTGACACGTGAGTCAGGGTAAGATATGTATTGTTCTTTTTTTTTTCTTTAAAAAGTTTGTAAAATATAACTACATTAATAAAAACAAAAAAAATCTCAATCTTATAATTTTGATGAATACTAAAAAGAAATGGATATATATATTAATAATATGAGGTATTGTCTTCAAAATTACTTTTGTTGTCTCCAAACAAATTTGTAAATGATGCATAAAATAAAAATAAAAATTTTCTTTTTTTATAATTTATTGGAATTGAAATAAATATTTAATAATGAAATTTTGAAAATTCGTAGTTAAACATTGTGCGGAAGAAAAAACAATTAAAATAAATTAAACATTGTGCGGAAGAAAAAACAATTAAAATAAATTCAGATTCAAGAACTACAAGTTCAACAACTCCTTACCCCAAACGCATTTTAAAATTTCAGACTAAACAACTTCATGCCCTAAATACACCTACTTCATAACTTCCGAGACTAAACAATTCCAATTCCTCAACTCCTTGGGCTAAATGCCTCCTAAATGATGTACTCAAAAAAAAAAAAAATGCCCCCTAAATGAAAAGAAAAGGGAGAGGCCGAGACTAAACAATTCCAACTTCTCAACTCCTTAGACCAAACGCCCCCTAAAATGAAAAGAAAAGGGAGAGGGCCATGTAGAATGCAGAAAGAGAGAGAATCTATGCTGAGAGATGAAGTAAAAGCACAAAAGTTAAATTGGCAGATTGGATATTTATTTATGCTCTTTCAGTTTTTTTTTTCTTTTTTTTTTATGAGAAAAAAACTCTATTTTTAGTTCTGGGTTTCAATTTCATTAAATTAACTCAACTCTTCACTGAAATAAATAGTTAATTTAATATTATTGGTTAGTTAAGTTTTTTTATTATGTTATTAGTTAATATTTTATGCTAGTTAATTCAAATCATTTGTAATTGTGTTGTAGATTCTTCAATATTATATTTTTGTGATGGAACTTATGATCTTTTATTCAAGCATTTTGATGTTAATTTTTAGGTTTTATTTTGATCAAATTAAAAAAAAAAAAAAAAAATCCGATTTTGTTGTATTCCCTAGATGAATGAGACTCGCACCGGTATGGCGTCTTGCCAACAATAATATTTCGATGCTTAACATGAGAATCGCACCGGTATGGCGTCTTGCCAACAATAATATTTCGATGCTTAAATTAGTGTTAAGTGGAGTTAATTTCAACTAATTGATATGGTAAGTTTTGTGTACTGCTAATTTTCTTATCCATCATTTTCTATTTATTGAGTGATTTTATCATATATCATGCATATTTAAGGAGGGAGGTTATGTTTCGAGGTTTGGGAGGTTATTGTTGAGGTATTCAGACTCTCTTTCTCCTCGGCAATGACCTATTTCCATCTTCCTCGTTGTCGACACACTCCCTTCATTCCTGAATTGTCACGTGTCGGTGATAAGTTTCCTACACTAGGTTTTTTTTTTTTTTTTTTTTTTTTTTTTTTTTTTTTTACAATATGTTAGGTGGAAAATTCGAACATTTGACCTCTTGGTCATTAGTTCATACATTATACAAAATGAACTATGCTCATATTGACAATTTTTTTTTTAATTTTGATTTTTTAATCATTTGCATCAACATTTCTACATGTTTATTCGACATAGACGAAGGGGATGAATTGACATTTACATTAATCGATGAAATATTAACACAAATAACAACAAAATGTTACTCATGCGAATATAATTTATATATTTTTAAGATAATAAAGTAGACGTGGATATCATATAATATATTGATAGTGAATATTTTAACTCGATTAAATAGTGTAAAATGTTTATTTGTTAATTTAATTTATTTAGATTTTTGCAAAAATATTCATTCACATCATTATCTTATCGATATTTTCATTGACATTACTATAAAATTGATACTTCGACATTTCTATCTTACGTGAACAATTTAAACCTTACGTAGGAGGGTGTGAATGAATCTCTCTATTTTTGACAAAGTCATCACAAATCATTTAACATAGTGGTTATTACTAATTTAGGTATTCAGTATAAAGATATGGAAATGATGGAATGATCACTTGCACTTTCCATTGATAAATAAATATATTTATAGGTTACAAGTTATCTATTTATGAACTATTGGAAGTTACACCAAGTACCAAATATGATGGAAAACTTGTTAATGGTTCTACAACTTAGGAGAATAATATGTTTGACTACTCTACAACTAAGGAGGTAGGTGCACATTATTCTCCAATATCCCCCGCAAGATGGAGCTCCGAGAGGAGAGACCAATCTTGGAAAGTAGGTGGTTGAACCAAATACGAGGTAGGAGTTTGGTCAACGCACCTGCTAATTGATCTGTTGATGAGATATGAGTGACACGAAGAATGTCACCCTGAACTTGTTCGCAGATAAAGTGGTAATCAAGTGCCACATGTTTCATACGAGAGTGGAAGACTCGGTTGGAGCATAGATTGGTTGCTCCAACGTTGTCACAGTAGATAATTGGCGTCTGTGTGGAACTTGAACCAAGCCCGTCTAGAAGAGAAGTGATCCAACGAACCTCAACGGCGGTAGAGGAAACAGAGCGATATTCGGCTTCAGTGGATGAGCGAGCCACCGTACATTGCTTCTTCGAGCACCAAGAGATTGGATTCCTACCCAAATATATGATATGCGCACTAGTGGAGGTAAAGTCATCTTTGTTGCCTGCCCAGTCTGCATCAGAGTACGCATGAAGAGTAAGGGGTGATTGGCGATGAAGGAGAACACCAAGATCAAGTGTGCCACATAGGTATCAGAGAAGTCGTTTGACAACATTCCAATGATCAGTAGTCGGGTGATGCATGAACTATGACAACTTATTGACTGCATAAACGATGTCTAGACGAGTAAGAGTGAGATATTGAAGGCTGCCAACAATGGTCCGAAATTCGGTTGGGTCAGATAGTGTTGAGCCAGAGTCAAGAGTAAGGACTGGTGAAGTAGCTATAGGTGTAGTGATAGGGCGAGAATCAATCATCTTTGTTCGAGCAAGTAAGTCAATGACATATCGCCGCTGAGAGAGGAGTAAACTGTGGGAATGAGGAACCACCTCAATCCCGAGGAAGTAGTGGAGATTACCCAAATCCTTCAGCGAGAAGCGACGAGCAAGAACCGAGACGAAATTCTGGACTGCTAGAACATTGTTACCTGTGACAATGATGTCATCACCATATACAAGTAGAAACAGAGTATCATTGTTAGTTTTCTGTATGAACAGGGAAGTGTTAGCGACCGAGTTCGAGAAGTGAGATGCAAGCAGAAATTGGCGAAGCTCATTGTACCAAGCTCGAGGTGCCTGCTTAAGGCCATAAATAGCCTTTCGTAGGCGGCACACGTGGTGAGGTTGATCAGGATCAACAAATCCTTGTGGTTGTGTCATAAAGACATCATCAGTAAGAGTGCCATGGAGAAATGCATTGTTGACATCTAGTTGACGAAGATCCCAACCATTATTGACAGCCATGGAAAGGTTACTACCTTGTTGTTGGGTGGGGGCGTTCGTCCAGGGGTGGAGGAGGGAATCAATCGGTAAATCGGACAATTTGCGACAGTATGACCCACATTCCGGCAACCTTGACACTTACCGAGATATGGGCAATGCTGGCGAGGGGTTGACTCTGACTGAGGAGGTTGAGATGATGACCCCAATCGAGGTGTCAAGGGGTGACGTTGACCACCAGATTGTGTTGAAGTAAGATTCGCTGTGATTGGGTGTAGAGAGGATGTCGGTTTTGACTACTGAAGAAACAGTTCTCGATTGATACGTTTCTCATGGAGCTCATCAAATGAGATAGGTGTGTCTCGACCTTCAACAATGTCAACAATATGGCGATAATTATCATCGAGGCCTTCAAGTATTTTTTCAATAAGGTCTTCATGATCTAGAGGTTTTCCTAGAGCAACGAGTTGATTAGATCGACACTTAATGAATTACATGTATTCAGAAATTGTCTTGGAGCCTTTGGTGGCTCGTTTGAGCTGATCCTTTATTTGATTAATGTGGCCACGAGTCGGGCGAGCATATGTGTTGGCAAGAAGAGTCGGGCGAGCATATGTGTTGGCAAGAATTTTTCATGCTTCACAAGAGGTGGCGGCTTGTTGGATCAAGGGTACAAGAGGAGAGGAGATGGAACCGACAAGGACACCAAACAAAAGTTTGTCTTGTTGAAACCATGGAATAAAGGCTGGGTTTGGAGATGAGGTGTTGTCAATGGAGATGGTTTTGGGTGGGCATTGATGAGATTCATCAATATATTTGTGGAGTTCATAACCTATTTTTTTTTTTTTTTTTTTGACAACATGTGGGGAGGGGGATTCGAACTTGAGACATCTCGCTCATAGTTCATACATTATGTCGGTTGAGCTATGCTCATGTTGGAGTTCATAACCTATTAGGATGGCTTCAATTTGAAGTTTTCAAGCAAGATCGTTGCGCTTGAGGAAGGAAGGAGATTGGGAGCAAAAGCTCTGATACCATATACAGATATGAAAATGATGGAATGATCAGTTGCACTTTCCATTGATAAATGCATGTATTTATAGGTTACAAGTTATCTATTTATGAACTATTGGAAGTTACACCAAGTACCAAATATGATGAAAAACTTGTTAATGGTTCTACAACTTAGGAGAATAATATGTTTGACTACTCTACAACTAAGGAGGTAGGTGCACATTATTCTCCAATATTAAGTATATGAAAGAAAAGTTGAAACATCTTTTAATCATATATTCAATTATTGAAAAAGTGACTAACTATATTGTGTCACCCTTTTATTTTTGACAACTTGTGTCAACCTCTTAATAATTTCTCCTCACGACATCTTTTAGAATTATTAAAAATAATAATTATTTTCTTTTTCAAAAAAATATTAATTAGTATAGGATGGAGATTGAATCTCTAACTTTTTAGTCAATAACACAACTATATGTCAAATTGAGTTAGACTCTGACATTTTATTTATATTTTTGTTGTTTCAATATTAAAATTATTTGTCAAATGATGCTGTTTTATTTGACAATTGAAACCATCTCATCATTTTTTTTTCTTTTTTTTGTTTAAATCATATATCATTATAAAGAAATATAAATATGCAAATATAAACATCGTTCACCAACAAGAGCATAACTCAACTAACATGATATATCGACTAGTGACTATAATGTCCTAAGTTCAATCCTGCACTCCCCCATGTTGTCAAAAAAAATAAAAATAAACATAGTTCATGTCGGTAAAACAATCAAGAGATCAGAGATTTGATTCTTCATCCGACATGTATATAATATATATATTCAATGAAATATAAACTAAGTTCGTAAATGAAACGTTTAATTTGTATAAATAACCAAATTGATACATTTAGGTCTATCTTTTTTTTTTTTTTTGATTTATAATAGATTCCGTAATTTCATTTAGATTTTTGAATCATCCACTTGTTCATCTTAGTTTATATTTATTTTACAACCTTCAATACTATCGTATTAATATATATATAATTTTTAATTATTGATATATTTGTTTAAAGTAGTAGTTTATTACACAACATAACTTGTTCCAAAATTTTACTAAAAAGTTCACAATGATTTTACAAGTTTTCGAGATATCAACGATTTTTTCATAATATTCTTTGATATATATCCGTAAATATGAAGTATCGAGATTGGTATCGATATTTTGATCTTTGATTACGAATTCCTTTGATTATTCTTAAATGTTTCAATTATTTTTGTGTTCGATCTTTTAATTTGCTATATATACATATATAATATATATATATATATATATAACAATACGTGTATGTGTAGTGAAGATATTTAAACCTCTAATTTTTTATTTTTTTTTAGTTGAAAACACGTGTCTTTACACTCACGAAGTCAAATTTTCTACAATTAGGACTATAGTACCAATTTTGTTATTATTGAAATTCTTAAAATGCTCGGAGCAAATTTGAAAGTAAGTACATAGCAAATTTGAAAGTAAGTACATAATTTATGTGTAAAATTGAAATAATAATAATAATAAATTAAAAATGTCCTTAATATTTGGCCGTGTGCTTCATTTTTTTTTTTTTTTGACAACATGTTGGGGTGGGGATTGAACCTCATGGTCCACTACTCCACTACTCCCTTTGGTTCCTTCAAAGCTATGGGATCTCATGGTCATGCCGTTTAGCTATGCTCTTGTTGGCGTGTGAGCTTCAACTTTGTCATTAACATTTCAAAAGTTTAATTCTTTTTCTTTACCCATAATCTTTTAATTCTCGCTGAGTATTCTAAAATGATATTTTGCTTAATATAGCCTAATTTTTTTTTTACAGTGGTGTATAATTTTATTTATTTTTTCAATGTTTAGTTTTCAATGTTTAAATTTAATTTTTAATTAGTTCTTAAAATTTGAAAATGGTTCCAAAAAAATCTCAAGTAGAGTTAGTTATTAGTTGATATAACATAATGATGAAATGATAATGTTGGCTACCAAAACATTATTGAAATTTGACTCTTCAAACTATATTATTTGTATTCACACGTTGATACAAAATAGAAAGAAATTTGTTTACCATTTCTCTCTCTTACCTCCAATTGTGCAAAATTGACTGCCACATTGTGGTGACCTTCTCAAATAAAATTAGGCACAGACACATATTTAGATGATCTTCACCCAACAATTATTAGGAGCAAGTTGCATTACGGTGGTCTCATTGAATAATTTATTCCAAAGTTGTCAAATTGTATCATAGACTTTCAATTTCATCCATAAACTTGTCAAATTGTATCTCTCATTAAAAGGAAAGTTAGGATTGTCAATCCAAACATAGCTTCAATAGATATAATGTATCAATTATCATTTCAAATGTCGATGATTCAATCATTCACTTTGCAATTGTTAAACTAAAAAAATTAGCGTTTGAAGACTACTTGTTTCGGTAGTAACACCTAACTTGAACACACAATTGGCCCAAATCCCAATGTTAAATATTAAAATGCAAAACTAACAAACAACTTTAGAAACATGCAACAAAGACAAACAAACAACTAACATGAAAGAAAAATTGTTCTCTATCCTCTAGGACTCATTTTAGTTATCTTACTTTCGAAATCTTCAAATTTTGTTTGTTTTTTCCTGATCCTTAGGGTCAATCGTTGTCTGATTATATCCTGAATAACCATCCAAAAATCAATAAAAGGCTTGCCCAACTAACCTATCAAGCATTTGATCTATGAAGGACAGTGGGAAATGATCCTTTTTAGTTGCCTTGTTTAATTTTCTATAGTCCATGCATACTCGTCAACCAGTTATGGTGCGAGTAGGGATTAACTCATTCAGTTCATTAACCACAACTGTCATTCCTCCTTTCTTAGGGACACACTGAATGGGACTAACCCACTGTTATTCGAAATAGGAAAGATTACTCCAGCATCTAACCACTTAATGATTTCCTTTTTGACGACCTCCTTCATAGAGGGATTTAAACGTCTTTGATGTTCAATTCGGGGAGAAAGTCCTTCTTCTAACATAATTTTATGCATGCAATAGGAAGGATTAATTCCCTTAATGCCAGCCAATGTCCTGCCTATGGCCGTTTTATGTTGTTTCAACAAATTCAATAACTCAAGTTCATGCTCCAGATTTAATACAGATGAGATTATGACAAGCAAGGTCTCATTTTCTCCTAGATATGCATATTTTAGGTGCACAGGCAGAGGTTTAAGTTCAAGCGTAGGCGGCTGCTCAATAGAAGGTAGCATGGGACAATTTATGCGATCATTAATATCATTAGTCACACTAGCATGCATATTTGCGTCAACATTACTTTGAGCAGCATCATGTGCAATATAAACATTTAGATCATCTACATCCACTTGACCATGCTTGTTAACATGCATTTCAAACAATTCTAATTCATGCTCATGTTCGACTAATGTATTAATAATATCCACAACAGGACAATCTTCTAGATCACAAGGGTACCTTAGCGCTTTGAACACACTGAATTTTACCTCTTCTTCATTTACCCGCATGGTTAGCTCACCTTTCTGAACGTCTATCAATGCTCTTCCTGTCGCAAGGAATGGTCTCCCCAAAATGATGGACACATCCTTGTCAGCTTCATAATCCAGGATGATGAAATATGCAAGGAAAATGAATTTATCAACTTTGACCAAAATGTCTTCAATCTTACCTTTGGGATAGAAGATTGAGCGGTCTGCCAATTGCAACATGACTGTGGTGGGGCGAGCTTCTCCAATGCCTAACTGCTGAAAAGCGAGAATGGCATTAAATTTATACTAGCTCCTAAGTCACATAGTGTTCTGCCTACGTTTCGGCCTCCTATGTCAACCTGTAAGGTAAATGATCTTGGATCCTTTTCCTTAGAAGGCAACTTATTTTGCAAAATAGCACTGCACTATTCAGTAAGGTTCACAATTTCAAATTCTCTTATGAACTTCTTGTTAGTGACAATATCCTTAAGGAATTTCACATAAGACGACATGGATTGCAACACTTCCACAAAAGGTATGTTGACATGCACTTGCTTTAAGATTTCTAGGAATTTATGGAAAATGAGCCTCTTGCTCTTGTTTCTTTTTCAGACGCCTTGGAAAGGGTGGAGGTGGAACGTACATAGGAATGTTAGGTCTAATCCCTACTGGAATGTCCTAATGATCTCTTCTGTCTCCTCCTCTATGGGTTCAAGTCTGGCTTTTTGCGCAACCTTCGCATTAACATTGCTAGAGTTTCGCTGGGTCACCAGTGGAGCATTAGGCTCGTTGTCCTTTACTCTCTTTGGCTCAGTCCTAACGTTGCTTGCTAAAGGTTTACCACTTCTAAGTTCAATAGCTTGAACTTGTTCATTTCCTTCTCTTCTTGGGTTTTCTGTATCTGAGGGCAATCGCCCTTGGGATCTAGCCTTGAGTTTACTTGTTAATTGACCTAATTGGTTCTCCAAACTTCTCAAAGAAGCTTGTTGGCTTTGAATAGTAGAATCATTCTTGGCCATGTATTCCTTCAACAAATTTTCCATTGACGGACTCATGGGCTGATTTGCTACTGGCTGTTTTTGGAATTGAGTGGGATTAGATTGATGATTTTGGAAAAATCCAAGGGTCCATTGGGTCTAGGTTGCATATTTTGCATTTGATTACTATTCCCTTGCCCATTCCACGAAAAATTTGGATGGTTCCTCCATCCCGGATTGTAGTTGTTTGAGTATGGATTGTTCCTCGGCTGAGGTTGACTTCCTACATAACAAACATATGCGGGGTTGGCAGGACAATAGTCATAAACGTGCCCTTCCCCACAATAGACGCATACCAAAGCATCTATCAGATTTGCTACGGCTGGCATTGTTGAAGCAGAAGCATTAACACTAGCATTCTGTTGAAGGTTTGCTTGGGCTAATTGCTTCATCATATTTGGCAACGCTGCAATCTGATTGCTCATCACATTCAGCGCATCAACTTCATATGCCTTTTTTTTCCTACTTGGCTCTATAGGATGATCTGACCATCTACAATTTGTGGCTGAAATCTTTTCCAAAATTTCGTACGCCTCATTATAGCTTTTAAACAACATTGACCCTCCAGCTGATGAGTTTAGTACTTGCCTCGTACTAGGATTACAACCTTTAAAGAAGACTTCTATTTGAATGCACCATGGAATGCAATGATGCAGACATTTAAGCAACAAATCCTTGAAACGAGTCCATGCTTCATGCACTGACTCATTCTCGGATTGCTTAAATTTAATAATGTCATCTCTAAAATTTGAATTCATATTAGGAGGAAAATACTTAACTAAGAATTTCTCAGTTAAATCGGTCCAATTGGCGATAGATCCTGATGGTAGTGAATTTAGCCAAGTTTTTGCTTTGTCCCGCAGAGAATATGGAAATAAGTACAAGCGCAATGCCTCTTGTGTAACTTCAGGTATAACCAAGGTATCGCTAACACCAAGGAAATTACGCAAGTGATTGTGCGGGTCTTCATTTTCAATCCCATAAAATTGTCCCACTGTGGACAACATCTGAAACATCACTGGCTTTAACTCGAATGAGTGAGCTGTGATTTCAGGTCTAATAATGCTAGGATTTAGCTCCTCTGGCATTGGGACTAGGTAATCAGTATCACATTATCCTTATCATTGGCTATATAAATGGGATTCCTAAGGATTCCTGCCCTATTTGGTTCAACTACTGGTTGGTTAATGCCAGGTGGGTTAAGGTTGGATGCGACAGGGGCTGGATTGCGATTTTGGTTCTCCATATTGGCTATGGTGTCTCTCTGTTCCCTTAGTCTATTTCTAAAAGTTCTTTCCGACTCTGGATCTAAATTGAATTCATAGCCAGGAAATTCACTTATAAATCAGCTCTCTTAGTAACTGCAAAAGACAAGTAATAGTTAAAATCCAATCGTTTAATTCAAGTCTCAAGTTAACAAAAATTGTTTTGCTAAACAAGCAAATCCACGACAACGACGCCAAAAACTTGTTGTCAGTCCCGATGTGTGTGCAAAATGTAATGGGAACTACTAGTTCATGCAAGTGCACATGGTCAGCAGCAAGTGATAAGTATAATTTATATCGTTTTCCCACAGAGATTTGAGTTAAGCATGCACGGTTTTATACTGTTAACAATGAGAAAGGTAACCAGTGACAAATTGGTATAGGTGGAATGCTGCGAAAATGCGATAAAAGCAATGAAAACTAAAGATGTAGTGCAACTAAATAACAGAATGCGGAAATAATGCGAGACAACAATACTTAAACAGAACACAAAAGTTAAAGATGCAAATACGTAAACAACAAAATAAACGCACATAAGACAGCAACAAAACTTCTATTCTAACAAACAGGGTAGGCTAGGACTCATGTAGTAACTCATAGATCAGGCGTTTCAGCTGCGAATAAACATGCATATGCACCGTTCTAACATTCACCCACAAGATCTCTCGATCTTGAGCATTAGAAATCAAGTTCATTCATATCCAAATGAGGCTATCATCCTATTCATACCAGCATGTTATCTAACGTGCTAGGAGAGTGACTACGATTAGACTCCTCTCTGGATACCTAAAAAGGCTAGCAAAAACATGCGACTCAAACTTCACTCCTCTCGGAGGTTCAGAAATCAGTAACACATAATGGATGGTCGGTCGAAAATGCATTATTATCATGAAAACACACATGCTTAGAACATTTCATGTTAAACAGTTGCTGAAAACCCAATCTATTTATTACTAAATCATCCTAGTCATCCCTTAACGAGATTAGCTACACATACTACAAAGAACAGAAAACTTAACAACAAAGTTCATAAATATTATGTCTAGCTACAAGAACAACAAAATGAAAGGGAAGAAGATAGAACAACTAGAAAATGAGCAAGGCTCGGTGAAGAACTTCCAGCTACTCAAGTTCCTTCAGATCTTCACACGACCTCTTGCTCCCTTCAGCTATCGGCACTCCTTGAGCTCTGCTCTAGGTGCTTTTCTTCACAGCTACGACTTTCTTGGAGATCCTTCAATGAAGGCCTTCTTCCTCTCTCTAAAAATCTCTCAAATCGAAATGAATTCTTCTAAAAGTTCTCTACCGATTCCTCCCAATTGTTGTTTTCTCTTTCTACCATTTTCTACTTATACCCTCAGGGTTTTCTCCCTCAAATTGCCCTAAAATGATCCAATGATTCTCATTGGATGGCTGCAACCGAAAAAGCATCTTGGTTTGTACGGCAGGGGACAGGCGCTGCCAATTCACGTGCTTCGGGTACAACTTTCGCGGATGCGTTGCGACCGCAAAAATCCTTAAAGATGCCAGCTTTGCTACCGCGATGCGTCTGCAAAACCTCTTTAATCTTCGATCCAGCCTTCCTGGCTTTATGCTCCCTTGGCGCAATCCTCGTGAAACCTGAAAGCGCACAAAAAGTGCTTATTTAAGTACAAACAGGCCTGAATATGTTCATTTATCGCATAAGGACTCAGAAGCAACCTTCTACTCACATACATGCTAAATCCTTTAAAACACTGATTAAGGCTCATCAAATACTCGTTGAAGACTCTAGATTCCTTCCATTTTAACTCTAAATAACTCTCATTTAGAGAGTTAACAACGCATTAGTGACTTGGATCGGCTGGAAGCTGATATTGTACTCATACTTTGTAAGTTTGAAAGAATCTTTCCACCAGCATTTTTTGATGTAATGGTCCATCTTCCAGTTCACTTGGCATATGATTCAAAAATCGTTGGTCTCGTTAGCTATAGTTGGATGTACCCTATTGAGAGAAGCTTGCGGACTTTGAAAAATTACGTGCAGAACAAAGCTTATCCCGAGGGTTCTATAGCAGAAGCTCATGTCATGAAGGAATGTTTGACTTTTTGCTACATGTATCTAACTGGAATAGAAACGAGATTCAATAGAGATGCACGTAACGATGACACAATTCCTTAAGGTTAGATTGGAGATTGGGTAGTGTTCAAACATAATGCACGACTATTGGGGGCTTTGGTTATGAGGACGCTGTCCCAAAACGAGAAACGAATTGCACATTTGTATATATTGAATAATTGTTCTGAGCTTGAGTCTTATCGCAGGTACTGGGTAGAGCACAATTAGGTGTGCCCCAAATTTTAAGCTGTCGAGGCTTGCCAAAATAAAATTTATAACCCGATAACACTGAGCTAACTTGTAGCTAGTGGCAACAGAATCGATCCATAGGGAGCGGTCTAAGAAAATCAGAGATTTGAATTGAATTGTGTTTGTTTGATTTTAGTAACAAAACAGGGGTTTTTTTTTTTTTTTTATCATTCAATAGGAAAAATAACCTAACAGAGAAATTAAAACAATAATATGAACGTGTTAGATTTGGGGATTCGGAATTTGCGAAATATTGTAAATCCTATCATTGAACTTCTACAAACTTAGTTAGAATTAATTGAGCACACAAACAGTTACCCAGATCGACCTAAGTAACTACCCAGAGATATTAGCTAGATGCATCAAATCTAACTAAACATTGCAATTAACCAATTCAGAGTGATCAATTCTAAACTAATCATAAGCAGTAACGGACGCATTGTGACGAACACTCGACTAGGAAGCCTAAGTCGATACTTCGATTTCTCTACTTTCCCGGGTTAGCTAACACTGTCTAGAGCATCATACTTATGTACTACTCATGGCTTCACCAAACCTTTGTTACAATGGAGATTAGGAGAGTGTTGGGTTTTATGTCCAAAAACTCGTGGTTTGTAAACTGAATGTATATTCTATTTTGCAATAAAGTTGTTATTGAGTTTTATTTAGTAAAGTTGTTATGGAATAAAGTGAATTGTGTTTACTTTTAACCTAAATCCAATAAACAAGGAACCCATGGCTATAGGTTGTATACTTGAACTTCATGTTTGACATGATTGTGGATCAAGTTCAAGTAATAGCCAAAACGGTCTATAGTATAGGGATAAGGTTGTGTACCTTATCCTGGGGACACTATTGGACGCGGCCCACTTTGTATAATACAAACGATGTGATCCGAAATCGTTCATGTGGAGACATGTGAGTGAGGGCGTCCTATGCAATGAGTTTGCATAAGACTGAACCGCGAAATAAAGTCACTCTTTCTTTACAACTCCGTTTACTGTAAAGACCGACTTTTTCATATGATGACCTAGGTAACTCGATCTGAATCCTGAGCTCGATATGAACTCTTGTTTATTCAGGCTTATCCTTTGACTTGTATGGGTGAGAGTGACCCGAGATCGCCGACTCAATAAGCCTACCATCTTGGGGATAAGACCGGGTAGGTAGCTGGGAACATAGTCCTGCGAGATGAAATTCACTCCTACCCGCCTTTAGCGATTAGTAGAGAGGTTGTTCCCTTAAGTGTTGACTCCGGGTCTTGAACTAGGGATCCCACCCTCTCATTGGCCCGAGAGGGACTTGGTATAGTGATGAGATCACTTACCAATCGGTTTGGTGGTTGGACCACAAACCAATAGTTCATTAGAGGATCAGTGGGACTTAAGGAACAAGATGTAATTACGGGCGTAAAACGATTATTTTGACCCAGCTGTAATTACGAACGACCTGTGAAGGATCGACTTACTGATGATGGTTATATCAAGAGGACAGAAATATATCTACGGTGAGGAGAGTGCAACCCTTGGACTTTAGTGGAGTCTCCGGGGGTTAACGAATGTTGGTTAGCTTGGCTAAAGAGTTTGTCCGGGTAGTCTCGTATCGTTGGAGCTCATGATCTGTAGGTCCTTTAGGTTCTCTTGGCTAGCTCGGATTAAGCCGTGTAACAATATGAGAGAAAAAGAATTTGAATTTATTCAAATTAATTTTTGGAAGAATGATGGACATATTTAAATATGATTTAAATATGAGATCGGTCTAAAACATGAATAGGGATTCATGTGTGATGATTTGGTTTAAGAAACCAAGATTAGTCTTATTATTTAATTAATATTTGATATTGAATTAAATAATAATAATAATTAATTAAAATTTATTTTGTTTATTAAAATTAATTATGAATTAATTTTAAAATGAAAAAATATTACAAGTGGGATTATCCGAGTTGAGTGGATTTATCCAAGTCAAGTGGGTTTATCCAAGTTGTGAAGTGGATTGTGAATCACCAACAACATGCATAAACTCATCAATTGTTGAACACTTGTGTGAAGACTAATTCATCCAATTTGAGGTGTCATGCTAAGCAAAGAGTTTGTTGCATGTGAATTGCCTATAAATTGGATGAAGCTCAAATGGTTTGAGGTTGATGAATTTTCAAAGGGTTTGAATATTTGGATGAGCATGAAGAGTTCATGTTACTTGAGAAATTAGAAAGCTAAGTGTTAGATATTTCTCACAAAATCCTCATCACTTTCATCTTCCCATCTTCTTCTTCCAAACTTTTTCTTTCATAAAGGAGTCCCACCACTCTGTTGCTCGGCCCGAGGATAGCGGGACTACCGGAGGTGGTTCTCGAAGAGTTCAAGGGAAGATTCGAAGGGTTCGTGAGGAGATTCGAGCATTGGAAGAGAATTCTTTAGAACTACAAGAGGTATGTGTTCTAATTTCTTTTATTTCCTAGTTTTGAGCATGTTTCTAGTTTAGCTAAATTGATGAAATTAGAGTGCCAATGATTCGACTCGCTTCCGCTGCGCTACATGCACTCCATCAGAGAGGCACGACATCACTAATCTAAATTAACCATAGAACATGCGAGAAATCAAGATTGCTAGTCTATTATGCAAACATGCTCATAAGAATAGGCATAGAAGAAGAAGATACTAAAAAATATTCAGACCAAGATAGAATTTAAAGAACAAGTTTCAAGTAATTACAAACTTCACAAAATCCCTACATTAATCCCAAAATCCTACACCTTACCGTAGCCAACCATGGTCTTGGAATTAATCCAAGCTTCCATGGAAGCTATTTGATTCATACAAGGAGAAAAAGAAAAAGAGAGAGCTCAACACCGAGCTCCAATGGCGGAAATATAGAGAAAAATAGAATGAGAATACCCTAAAATCGGAGAAGATGAACTTTTATAATCGTCGTGGCATCGAGACGCTACAGACGGAAATTCGCAGCGCGCGCCTTCAGGGAGCGTCGAGACGCCGGGACAGCATCGAGCAGCGTCTCGACACTCTCGCTCGACGCTTGCTCTCAGATTTTGGAAATTTAAATTGTCTTGGGCAGCGTCTCGACGCTCTGACTGTTGGGTTTTATGTCCTAAAACTCGTGGTTTGTAAATGTTTGTAAATAATCTATTTAGAATAAAGAGTTATTAGTTTTATTCAGTAAAAGAGTTTACTAGAATAAAGTGAAACGTGTTTAGTTTATCTTATACCAATGACCAACACCCATGGCGAATGACGAGTACTTGAGCTTCATGTATGACATGATTGTGGATCAAGCTCAAGTAGACAGTCAAAACGGTCTATAGTATATGGATAAGGCTGGGTACCTTATCCTGGTAACACTATTGGATGCGGTTCGCTTTGTATTGTACAAAACGATGTATCGTTTCATATGGAGATGTGAGAATCGAGGGCGTCATATGCAAAGAGTTTGCATAAGACTGAACCGCGAAATAAGTCCCCCTCTCTTTATAACACCGTTTACTGAAGAGACCGACTTTTTCATATGATGGCCTAGGTAACTCGATCTTAATCCTGAGCTTGCTATGAACTCCTGCTTATTCGAAAGTATCCTTTGACTTGTACGGGTGAGAGTGGCCCATTAGCGCGGACTCAATAACCTACCATCTTGAGGATAAAGTCGAATAGGTAGCTGGGGACATAGTACATCGAGATGGAATTCACTCCTAACTCGCTCTTCAGGGTTAGTAGATAGGTTGTTCCCTTAATAGCTGACTCCGGGGCTTGAACAATGAGTGCTCACCCTCTCTTGATTAAAGAGGGTTTTTGATCTGTTGGTTGAACGACATATCAATTGTTCATTAGAGGTGTTAGTGATACTTAAGGAACGCGATGTAATGCAGGGGTTAAACGGTATAAATGACCTAACTGCTATTACGAACAACCTGTGAAGGATCGACTTACCGATGATGGTTATATCAAGAGAACATAATATATCTACAGTGAGGAGAGTGCAACGACCCTCAGACTTTAGTGGAGTCTTCGGGGGTTAACGAATGTTGATTGATTCGGTTAAAAGAGTTTTGACAGGATAATCTCGTATCGTTGGAGCTTATGATCTGTAGGTCCTTTAGGTTCTCTCCTAGTTAGCTCGGATAAAGTTGTGTAACAGTGTTATAGGGAAGAATTTCGAGAAATCCAAATTCGGGTCTGTTGATCGAGGATGGACATATTTAAATATGATTTAAATATGTAATCGGAGGAAGATGTATTTAAATATGATTTAAATACAAGACCGGAGAAAAATATGAATAAAGATTCATAATGGAAAAATCGTTTTTCGGAAAATCGGGGCTAGTTTTATTGTTTAATTAATATTTGATATTAAATTAAATAATAAAATAATTTATTATAATTATTAATTATAATAATTTATTATTATAATAATAATTTAAAGTTATTGGATACATGTTTAGCATGCTAAACATGTGGAATCCACCATCTTTGGCTTTTGGGTTTGGATGACTTTGAGATTTTTCTCATTCTCATCCATCTGAACTTTTCTACTTTCTCTCTCTTCTCTTGGAAGCTCTCTCTCTCGATGTGAAGGTCTTCAATGGTTGAAGAATCCATTGATGAAGAGTTGCTGAACAATCCATTGATGAAGAGTTGCTGAAGAATTGAAGCTTTGTGTTGAAGAATTGAGGTAAGTTCTTGTTGAAGAATAGTTGAAGGATTGAAAGAGTTCAATCTCCTTCCCTCAATGATGTAATTCAATGGTTGAATTACATGAGTATTGTTGAGATAAGCTAGAAAGAGATGATGAAGAGTTCATCATATTCAAGTTGTTTATATCTCCAAACTCAACACCATATGTTTCTTCTCCTTCTTCCTTCTACTCCTTCTCAACATACCCTTTAGCTCAAGGAGTCCCACAACTCCGCTACTAAGCCCGAGGATAGCTGGGACTCCTCTAAGGGTGGTCCTCGTCGTGTTTGTGCTGAGTTCGTGACCGAAGGAGAGGTAGAGATCGAGGGGGCTGTAGAGGTGCTGAGGAGATGAGAAGACGAACATCTGCAAAAGGTAAGTTTTTCCCAATTCTTCGCTCTCTGGTAAATTTACCGGTCGGTAAATCGGTTGGATTTATCGGTTGGAAATTTACCGGTGGAGGCGTTTTCTACACTTTTGGCGTTGGCTCCTCGATTAGATTTACTGGTTGGGCATATCGGTGGTCTTTTTACTGAAGGAGCTGACCGGTAAAGAGTTTACCGGTCGTAGGCCAGACCGTTTTATCAGTAAAAATCTTTCGAAGATTTTTCCTCGGTATACCGGTCCAAGGCTTACCGGTATTAGATACTGGTCGAGTTTACCGGTCTAAAACTTACCGATGTGAGTTTTATCGATTTACCGGTGCGAGTTAAGCGTAACTTGAACCGGTTTACCAGTGGTAAACTTACCGGTCGAGTTTAACCGGTGTGCTCTAACCGGTTGAAATTTACCGGTGTGCCTCTTACCGGTGTAGGCTTGTGAAGCTTATCGGTTGGCACACCTCGGTAAATTTACTGGTGGCTTTCTTACCGGTTGAAATGCTTGTGAAGCATTTACCGGTCGAGGCTAACCGGTAAGCCATTTACCAGTGATGAATATATGATTCATATCGGTGGCTTACCAAAGCCTTTACCGGTTGTTCATTACCGGTCAACCCTTACCGGTTGACTTTACTGGTGGGGTTTATCGGTGGTAATGAACTTACCGGTGGGACTCGGGCTGAAGGAAATTTTGCTAAGTGTTAGAAATTTTCCTTCTCCCGTTTGTTGCTCATTGATAGCTGAAGATCCTCAACCAGTTTAGGCTTTTTCCGCTGCGCCTCTGGTTGTGTCGAGATTTCAGTTCCATCACTGACAGCGTCTTCACGCTGCCCCCTTGGACAATTTCTTCACTTGGCTACTCTTCTTCTCCCGATGCAATCCCGAGCCTTAAGGTGGCCTTCATAGCTCCAAAAAATATCATTTGGACTTTACGAGCTCTTCACCGTGAAACACCTATAAGAGAGGCATATTAACATTAATTAAACACGATTTTAGCTACAATTAGGGAGTAAAAAATAGATCCAAATTAGAGCTATCAAACACCCCCAACCTAATTCTTGCTAGTCCTCGAGCAAGGCAAACTTCAAATTATCTCTAAGGACTACAATTACATGCTACTAACTCTAATCTCGATGTTTTAAAAATCAAGGCATTTACAACAACAAGAAAGCAATCGAATGCATGCACTAATCAAGAAGAATTCAAAAATGAACTATTATTCCCCTACGTGCATGTGTGATTAGCCAACCTTTCCTAGCCTAAGTATACTTGAAAAAACCGCATGCAACACTACATCTCGTTTTCCCCCTACTTCTAGCAATTAAGAACAGTCAATAGCTTATCCACATCAGAGAGAGTAACAAATCAAGAGACCTAAATTCTTTTCGCTTTCTTTTTCTTTTGAGTACTTTGTACTCTTCTTTTGGTTCTTTGAACCATACACATCTTTTTTTTTTCTCCAAGAGAGCCTAACTTGTCAAGCTGGCCTTAACTTCACATTTTTCAGGACTAATTCTCACTTCTCAATGCGCATTTAAGAAGGAGGAGCATCTCAGGAGGTTTTATCTTTCAACATACTTTGCTTTTTTTTATTAGGCTAATACATTTGCTATACTCGATTAACCTATTATAAACTCTCATGCTTCAAGCTTTCCCTAAGGGTGTCTTTCGGGGTGACAACAAGAGTTCATGCGACAAAAGGTAAATCTAAGCCTACAGAGTCTAAGACAAGTTGCTAAGTGCTCGATAGATTCAAGGGAGCAACATATTTTTTTTAAATGTTTTTGAAATGAAGCTCAATCAGTGCAAAAAATATCATGCTCATCTAGATATGCAAAGACGAAGATTTTAAAAACATTTCCTAGGTCGTCATCATCAGATAGCATGCAATCTCAGACCAAAGCATTTCAAATTTAAAATTTACACATGCTCGACAACTGCACATGGAGTCAAGAGACACTTCATCCCCAACCTCAGAAGAATGCATTGTCCACAATGCATCAACCATCCGATAAAACAATAAATGCATAAAATAAAGAGAACACGAAGACTTCCCTAATCTTTGCGAGGTGGGCGGAAAAAAAGCGTGATCTTCTTCCGATCAAAGGTAACCATGTCGAGCATTTCTCTTATTCTCCTAAAAAGCAAAACAAAAACAAACAAATTAACTTAAACAACCTAACAACGAAAGCAGTAAACTAAAAATAACTTAAAAAACAGTTCAACACTCGGGTGCCTCCGAGAAGCGCAAAATTTTTAAAGTCGGTTGCTCGACTGTATTCTCCCATCCAAGTCAACCATTGTCCAACAGCGCGGGAGACTCTCCAATCATCCCCCCGTCCTACTGGGACCTACAATCATTCTTCAAACAAAAAATTCCATCTTGTGCCTCATGCACAAACACACAATCATCATCAGTAGATAAAAAAATAAACAGAACCATCATCCATATGCATATTCAGATCATCATTTTTCACAAACACAGCCGATTTCGAATCAAACATAGAAAATTCATTAACAACTTCGTCAAATTCCACAGATATGACGTCCTTATTCACATCAATTTTGACCCTAGCGGTCTTCATAAAGAGACGTCTTAACAAAATGGAAGAAAGAAGCATTCAATGATTTTTCATTCATATCCGGTATATAAAAATATGCAGGAAATAACATATTATCAACCCTCACAATAATGTCCTCGGTTTTCCCTATTGGATTGATGCAAGATCCATCAGCTAATTGCACCACTACACTTGTCTCATGCATTTTCATTTAATTTAAGTTCTTTGAACAGGGCATAAGACATAACATTAATGGATGCACCTAGGTCTAGCATGGCATTTTTTATCGTTATGTTCCCTATCATGCAAGGAAGAGTAAAAATACCTGGGTCCTCACATTTGATCGGCAACGAACCTGGGATTATCGCTGAAACATTTTCCTTTCTCTTTTAATCATTCAATTTTGACTCTCTTACCAATACACCAGCTCTTCAGGAATTTGGCGTATTTAGGAATTTGCTTCACAACCTCTAGAAGCGGGATATTCACCACCATCTTCTGAAAAGTCTTGAGGACTTCTTCATCTTCATTCACTTCCTTAGGCTTCGCAAGCCTACTAGGAAAGGGTGCTATGAGAATATTGACCGGTACTTCTTTATTCAACCTTTTTCTCTTTTCAGATTCATCGTTCACAAGATAGTTCGGGAATGATGCAACAGGTTTGCCATTCTTTTCTTCCTTCTCAATGCCAACGTTAGTGGGAACAGACTTCCCACTTCTCAGGTTGATCACACTCACATTTTCACATGAGTTTATGGTCGTTTGGGAAGGAAGCTTCCCTGAACTCTTGCTTTCCAATTTGCTTATTGACACGGCCATCTGCGTCAGTTGCTTGTTCAAGTTCTGCAACTCAGCTTTGTGACTATTGAGCTCCTCGCGAGCTTCCTTTTGAAACTTGCCGGTTGTATTTACGATGGTCCTCACCATCTCTTCTATGGAGTTTCCTGAAGTGGATAACTGAGCATGAGAGGTGTTGGGAGATATCTCATAAGATTTATTTGCATACCTCTGTTGTCCTTCCCTGTTCCCGTAGCTAAAATTTGGGTGATCTATTCGAATATGGGTCATACTTCCTTGGGTTCGAAGCATACCCACCGGTGGCATTAACCTCTTCTGAGTCTCGAATACTCCCTCCAACATTTTTTTTCAACAGACTGCTTATTTTAGCCACCTGGGCCTTGATGTCATTCACTTCGCTCGACTGATTAATCTGGTGCACTTGGCCTATTCCTCCTCTGACTCCGAACTGCTGGGAATTGGCTGCCATATTTGCAATCAGTTGTTTGGCTTCTGCGGGAGTCTTGTCAATTAGCGCTCCACCGCTAGCCGCGTCGATCATCTGTCAATCGTGAGGTGTCATACCTTCATAGAAGTATGGGATGAGAAGCTGGTCGGCGATTTGATGAGGTGGAAAACTTGCACACAATCGACCAAACCTCTCCCAATACTCATGCAACGGTTCATCGACATTCTGGGTGATTCATAAGGGTATGTTTGGGAGTGATTTTGGCATGGTCAAAATCAATTTTGTCCTTGCCAAAATCACTTTTTATTAAAATGATGATGTTTGGCAAATGAAAAAATTGATTTAAGAAAAATTTAAAATCATTTTAAATTGATTTTTCATCCATTAGTTGGTAGATGATTCTTGCTTAGGTGATGGACGGGGAATCACCTCCAAGTTTTATCTTGATTTAAACCATAAATCAAATACCGAAATTACCCTTATATTTAATTGAAATTTTCAAAGCCTTAAATCATCTCTCTCATTCGAAGCCCCTCTTTCTTCCGAAAAAAACTCCTATCTCAGATGATCCCTCTTCCTCTGCCATTATTTTTGAGTGAGCGTGCAGTCGCCGCTGATCGAGGCTCACGCATGGGTCACCGCCGACACGAAGACGTTCGCTGATCTTTGGCTAGATAACTTGCGCGCCGTCAAAGATTTGTTTGGGTAGATGATAACGGAAGGTCTGAGATCGCCGAAGGATGAGGGAGTTGTTAGAGGTGTCGTCGGCAGTGAAGAAACTGCAAAGACTGGGGGTAGCGGCGGCAACAATCGCGGCGTGAGAGAGGGGACGAAGAAAGATATCAACTTAGGGCTTTTTTCCCTTTTTCTTTTCGTTTTTTTTTTCTTCTACTTCCCTATTTTTTTTCTTCCAAATCTTAATTGAAATCCAAATTAACTCTATTTAAGAACTGGTTTAGGAATTTTTTTAGAAGAAAACTCTGATTTAGTAATTGATTTTGGCCATTTTTTAGAAGAAAACTCTGATTTAAGAACTGATTTTGGAAATTTTTTAGAAGAAAACTCTGGAGATAAAATGTAACGACCCGAGTTCAAGGTAAGAGCATTTTTATTTAATTAAATTTTGATATCGGGCTCGTTAGTGGGTAATGACTTGATCTTATGAAATTGGGCTTGAAAAATGGACAAGGCCTATGCGTTTGACTAAGTCAAAGTAGAGTTTGTGGGTTTTGAAAAGTGTTTGGTTATGTTTGGGCTTATTAAGTAATTAAATAAACCTAACCTAATTTGAAACCTAACAAAAAGAAAAAAAAAAAAAAAGGAAAAGAAAAAGGAAAGGAAGAACTTCTTCTTCTTCTCCATCCGTGCGAAGCAAGAGACGGAGCCGCCCCCTCCTTCACGAAGAAACGCGTCGCCGCCCTCGTCCGACCTCCGCCGTGCACGCCGCTCTTCGTCTGACCTTCGCCGTGCACGCCGCTCCTCGCCCGACCGCCGCCGTTCACGTCGCCCCTCGTTCGACCGCCGCCGTTCACGTCGCCCCTCGTTCGACCGCCGCCGTTCACGTCGCCCCTCGTTCGACCGCCGCCGTTCACGCCTCTCCTCTCCAATCTCCGTCGACTTCAGCCCAAGAGTTCAACCGCGGTAGTACTTCCGGCGATCGCTTGTCTCGTTCTCCGACAGTGGATCAGTTTGAGCGACAACGATTTTTCAAACGCTCTGTCTAGTTTCGAGACCCAATATCCGCTCGGCTCTAACGCTAGAATTGCGGACTTAGTCTTCGAACGTGTTGTTCTACGGTGACCTTCATCGTCGCAGTGGAGTGTTGTGGGTAACGAAGCCCCATCTTTCTTTGAACTTAATTCAAATGTTGAAATTGGGAGTATAAGAATTGAGTTTTTTTTTTTTGTTGTTGTTGTTGTTCCATTTATTCAGATCTGTCTTGACCTTGGAAACCCTCTGTTTCGGTGTTGAGGCCAAGTTCGGATTGAAGTAATTTAGCTTATAAGGGACGGTGAGTCGGGAGTGCGTAGGTTGAGACAAGAAGCCTTCTTAGCAATTTGTTAGTCATCTCGTCGAGCTCATCTTTAGGTAAGTAACCTTACTACGGGATAACCTTCGAGATGAGTTGATATTTTTGTTTGAACGTGGAGTACGATGTTTTAGTAGCTTTGAAGTGCTTGTATCTGTTGATGTGAATCTGTTTAGGAGTGTTTGTTATCTGTTAACCTGAACTAGCTTTGAAGTGCTGGTTATCTGTTGATGTGAATCTGCTTAGAAGTGTTTGTTATCTGTTAAGCTGAAATAGCTTTGAAGTGCTGGTTATCTGTGGTTGTGAACCTGCTTAGAAGCGTTTGTTATCTGTTAAGCTGAAATAGTTTTGAAGTGCTGGTTATCTGTGGTTGTTAACCTGCTTAGAAGCGTTTGTTATCTGTTAAGCTGAAATAGTTTTGAAGTGCTGGTTATCTGTGGTTGTGAATCTGTTTAGAAGTGCTTGTTATCTGTTGATGTGAATCTGTTTAGAAGTACTTGTTATCTGTTAAGTTGAATTAGTTTTGAAGTGTTGGTTATCTGTTGAGGTGAACTAGCTTGAAGTGCTTGTCATCTGTTGATGTGATGTTGTTGGAAAGTTTAGAAATTATAGCGAGAGATTGAATACACTAGGCCCGTATAGCGATGAGTGGTGTGTCATGGTTTTGGGTGAGTTTCGTTCATAAGTTTAAATGTAGCTGAGATGAAGTATTCAGGAATGTAATGCATGCTGAGAGATGAGATGCACGCATGTGAGAAAATTACTCCATGTGGTATCAATTAAAATATCATAATAAGACAGGTGTGACCCTAAGTAAGGATGAAATTTATGAATCTTAAGAGTAAAGTAGTTACCCCCATTCCTTGTAAGTTTTATTCTGCATGAAAGTGATGCAGGTTTAGGAGCTCTAGTCACATGGAAGTGATGTGTGTAGGGCTGGGGAGTATGAAAGTGATGCTCACCTGTGCATGGAAGTGATGCATACCTAGAAAGTTCTCCGTGCATGAAATTGATGCATCTGAGACGAATGTGTATGAAATTGATACACATTTAGAAGGATAGGGATGGGGTGGTAAATCGTATGATACAAGTTTAGGTCTCACCGTTTAAAGTTTTCCGTATATTCATGTCTTCATGTCATTCCATAGCTTGATCACGATAGTGAGGTTATTTACTGAGTATTTTGTATAAAATACTCATTCTTTCCTTAAAACTTTTTTTCAGGTAATGGCAGGAACGTACATGGCGTGTGACGAGGTGGATTATTGTTGATGCCATGGGATTAGAGTTCGAGTTTCCGCATTCATTATTTTCTTCTATTTATTTGTTGGAGTTAGATCACCTTTGTTGTGATTTGAACTATGAGTTTTGGTTTTAATCTCCCCTTAAAAGTACTCATTAATTTCGTTTTACAAGTTTAAGGAAATCCCGAAGTAGGTGGATTTGTATTGATTTTAGAGACGTTCTGAACATTTATTATTTCTCTTCCTTTATTCTTAAATAAAGTTTTTTTTCTTTTATTTATCGAGGTTCTTACGTCATGCATGTAGTAACGGTCCTACGATGACGTCGTTAAAATAAAAAGAAAAGTAAATAGAAAGTTGGGTCGTTACATAAAACTAGGCCTTTTAAAAATTAATCTAAAATTCAATGAAAAAGTAAATTCTCAAAAAAATAATGATTTTAAAACTTAATTGCTGTAAATAGTTAAATAATTGGATTAGTTAATAATTTCTTCAAATATGAAGTCTAAATTAGGAATTTGGTAATTCTAAAATCAATTTTCAAACCAAACATTAATAATTTAAATTAAATTCTCATTTTATGAAAATCACACCTTACCAAACATCAAAATGATTATATCAAAATCAATTTTATAAAATCAATTAGGATTAAATCTCTTTATACAAAATCACCAATTCAACAATCACTCTCAAACATACCCTCAATTCTCTTCCTTAGTGTCGTCGTGAGGAATGCTGGGAAGTACTTCTCTAGGAAGATCCTCTTCATCTCGTGTCAGGTGGTAATGGTGTCTGAAGGCCGATAATATAGTCAATCTTTGGCCTTATCCCTCAATGTAAAGGGGAATGCCCTCAAATTCAGTTGCTCCTCTGTCACACCTGGGAGTTTCATCCCCGCGCAGACACAATGGAATTTTATTAAGTGTTTATTCGCATCCTCCCCGGCATTACCATGGAAAGAAGGCAATTGGTGAATTAAACCGGACTTTAACTCAAAATTACCTGCAACAATGGGATAGGTAATGCAAAGGGGTTTATTCAGGTCTCGTGCTGCCAGTTGTTTCAACGTTCTTGGCACTTCCTCCTGTGTCATTTCTTCTCTAACGAAAGGACCTAGTCCTTCTTCCTCGAACAGTCTTCTTCCTTCACGTCTTTCTCTCCTTAGCCTCTGTTCTTCTCTATCGACCTCTGGTATAAAATGTAAACCACTAACCTTAGAGGAACGGGTCATACAACACAAGAAAATATTCAAATGTAAACAGAATCAAATCAAAAAAATTTGAAGACAATCAAACAAAAAAAATCCAAACCAAACGGATTTTCATTAAGTTGCTCCCGGGCAACGGCGCCAATTTTGGGTAGAGCACAATTAGGTGTGCCCCAAATTTCAAGCTATCAAGGTTTGCCAAAATAAAATTTATAACCCGATAACATTGAGCTAACTTGTAGCTAGTGGCAACAGAATCGATCCACAGAGAGCGGTCTAAGGAAATCAGAGATTTGAATTGAATTGTGTTTGTTTGATTTTAGTAACAAAACAGGGGGAGTTTTTTTTTATCATGCAATAGGAAAAATAAGCAAACGGAGAAATTAAAAGAATAATATGAACGTGATGGATTTGGGGAATTCGGGATTTGCGAAATATTGTAAATCCTATCATTAAACTTCTACAAACTTAGTCAGAATTAATTGAGCACACAAACAATTACCCGGATCGACCTGAGTAACTAACCCAGAGATATTAGCTAGATGTGTCAAATCTAACTAAACATTGCAATTAACCAATTTAGAGTAATCAATTTTAAACTAATCAAAAGCAGTAACGGGCGCATTGTGACGAACACTCGACTAGGAAGCCTAAGTCGATACTTTGATTTCTCTACTTCCCCGGGTTAACTAACACTGTCTAGAGCAGCATACTTATGTACTACTCATGGCTTCACCAAACCCTTGTTACAATGGCGATTAGGAGAGGCACGACATCACTAATCTAAATTAACCATAGAACATGAAAGAAATCAAGATTGTCAGTCTATTATGCAAACATGCTCATAAGAATAGGCATAGAAGAAGAAGATACTAAAAAATATTCAGACCAAGATAGAATTTAAAGAACAAGTCTCAAGTAATTAGAAACTTCACAAAATCCCTACATTAATCCCCAAATCCTACACCTTACCGTAGCCAACCATGGTCTTGGAATTAATCCAAGCTTCCATGGAAGCTATTTTATTCATACAAGGAGAAAAAGAAAAAGAGAGAGCTCAACACCGAGCTCCAATGGCGGAAATATAGAGAAAAATAGAATGAGAATACCCTAAAATCGGAGAAGATGAACTTTTATAATCGTCGCGGCGTCGAGACGCTACGGACGAAAATTTGCAGCGCGCGCCTTCAGGGAGCGTCGAGCAGCGTCTCGACGCTTGATCTCGGGTTTTGGAAATTTAAATTATAGACGCTGCCCCTTGGACAATTTCTATAGTTTGGCTACTCTTCTTCTCCCGATGCAATCTCGAGCCTTAAGGTAGCCTTCTTAGCTCCAAAAAACGTCATTTGGACTCTACGAGCTCTTCACCATAAAACATCTATGAGAGAGGCATATTAACATTAATTAAGCACGATTTTAGCTACAATTAGGGAGTAAAACATAGCTCCAAATTAGAGCTATCAGGTACATTTTGGAATATTATAATTTCGGTTCATATCCTTTTGTTTTCAAGTTCAAAGTATATTTTTGGAAAATCAAATGATTTAATTTTCTTCTATTCGTTATTATAACTAAATAGACAACATTTGAGACTGATTTGTATTAGAGGAGATAATCAAGCTAACTTACAAAGAAGACACGAATTACAAGATCCCTCAATGGTTAATAACACAAGTAAGTGTACTTTGTAAGTTATTTGTCGAACTTCAGTAATGAGTTATTACTTAGTTACCTTAACCTACTCAACATAAACATATGTACTCATTACGTGAAAGAGGAGAATCATCTGATGATCTTTACTCCGTAGCGCTGAGGCTTACTAATCAAGTCCACACTTACAATGGTTGCTTTGTCAATGTAGTACATTTTCACTATGCGGATCACGGCAATCGCCGAGCCACTCAAAATAGTGGAATCATGTCGTCTGGAGAATCTGAAGAAGACAAAATTAATAATATAACAAAAGAAGACGTGTGATCCTCTTCAAATGTAAATGGTTTGACACAAATGCTGGTTAGAAGAATACAATACAGGTGGATTTAGGATTTACGCCAATCAACACATCTCATTTTTGGTGTGTGAATGATCCTTACATATTTTTTACTCAGACCAAACAAGTTTTCTACATTGACGACCCTAAACTTTGTAATAATTGGAAAGTTTTAAAAATTGTTCCAAATAAACAGTTATGGGACATTCTAGAAGTTGAAGACGTAGAAAATGATGACGGGTTTCACTGATGATTCATTATGTAGAGACGAGGTTGAACCGACCAATGTTGTGATTGAACAACGATTGAATAAGAGTGCACCCTTACGAAATGATGACGATGGTAACGATTTTATAAATGATGAACCCGAAGATCATAACAATGAATAACATGTATAAATTGCGTATACTTAAGTTCAATATTTTGTAATCCGTGAATCTCCAACTAATCATATTTTGTAATCCGTGAATCTCTAGTCATATTGTGTAATTCGTGAATCACTTGTGAATACTTTAAGTTTCATATTTTGTAATCTTTTTCATCTTCCAGGAATAATCTTTAGTCATGTCACGTGGTGGACGAGCGCGAGAGATATCTGATGCAATTAATGAAATGGATCGTCCAATCATGGGGTAGGAGACAACAGTGGCATCAGGTAAGATATTAATGTCTTTGCTAACAAATGTTCCTTGAATAATTAGTTAATTTATTCATTTTTCCAAGTTTTAGACCCCGCTCAAGTCAGGAGAGAGGGCATACCCGAAACATTGGGCTAGATCTGGAAGTCGATGCACATTGGAGGATTAAAATAATGATTGACGAAGAAGCTGGAAAATCAATATGCCGCCTTGCCACAAAATTTAGTAATGTCGTTGGTGTCGTAACACGAGAAGTAATTCCATTGCGTTCCCCGACATGGAATGATGTACCCGAACAAGTCGTACAAAAACTCAAGGACCGAGTATCGGCAAATTGCTCTTTTTTAACGTATTTGGTTAGTATTTGAATGTATTAAGGTTGTGTGATTACAACATTTATTATTGATAACTATAGAGACACACTAGGACATAGATTTGTCAAAGAATCATGTCAACCGATATTTAGAAAGAATAATGGCCAAAAGGTTCAAGGAATTTAGAGCCGAGTTGTACCAGGAATACCTTTAGTTTGAAGATCCGGTAGACGCTCGTGCAAATCCACCCAAGCAGTTAACGAATCCTGAAGATTGACCAATTTTATGTGATAGATGGGAGACTCCTGAATGGAAGGTACGTTTCTCATTGATTTAATTATAATTTTCATTGATGTATTACTAATACAATATAGTTATAGAAAAAAATGGAACAGGCCAAGGAGAGTCGAGCACACCACCCTTTCCATCACCGATCTAGGAAGAAGTCATTTGTCCAAGTACAAAAAGAGCTGGTAATATGAAAATTCTTTATTTTTTTGTTAATCTTCGCAAATATTATGACTAAAAGTATTTCAATCACATAAAGAAAAAAAAGGTCGTGACATTGACCCAGTGGAGTTGTTCTACGAAACCAATTTTTGTATCAAGGATGGATGGACAATCGAAAAGGAAAATGTTGCATATGTAACTTCTAGTATACCAAACTTAGTTTTGTGACAAAGATGTTTATGTTCATATTTAAACTCGTTCAATTTCAAAAATAGTTGGAAATGCAAAGACTAGTAGAAGAATCGTTACAAGAAGGTGTCGAACCTATGAAAAATGAAAAGATTGTTCAATGAGCTTTGGGTGAACGATCAAGCCACATTAAAGGCCTTGGTTGGGACCCAAAACTAGCCTCCTCGAAAACTGTCAAGTCCAACTCACCATACGAAAAACAGTTGCAACAAAAAGAGGAAATGCTAGGGTCGAAGGTATAAGATATGGCGAAAATGAATGAGGCATTAGTTAGTCAGTTGGCAATCTAGGAAGGAAGATGGGCTGAAATGCAAAAATTGTGTGGTCGAAGGTAGAGCGAGGATGAACCTTCTAACGGATAATGTAAGTTTTAACATCTTATTGATTGTGTGTTGTATGTGTGTGGCCATCCTGCATTTATTGTAGCCAGTTCATGCATGTAATGAATTGATATAGAGTTAGAGATAATGTGTTGTATGCGTGTGGCTATCCTACAGTTATGGTAGTCAATTCATGCATGTAATGAATTGATATAGAGTTTAAGATTGTGTGTTGTATGTGCGTGGCTATCCTGCAGTTATAGTAGTCAATTAATACATGTAATGAATTGATATAGAGTTGGAGATTGTGTGTTGTATGTGTGTGGCTATCCTGCAATTATGGTAGTCAATTCATGCATGTCGTGAATTGATATAGAGTTAGAGATTGTGTGTTGTATGTGTGTGGCTATCTTGCAGTTATGGTAGCCAATTTATTCATGTAATGAATTGTTTTCAACTCTGTTTAGGCTATAGGTAAGTCGTTTAAGACATAAAATCTAACTTAGCTATTGTTAGGTACTTTTTGGTTATTTTGCTAATTTCTAACTCTGTTTAGGCTCTAGGTAAGTCGTTTGAGATATAAAATCTAACTTAGTTATTTTTTAGGTACTTTTTGGTTATTTTGCTAGTTTCCAACTCTGTTTAGGCTCTAGGTAAGTCGTTTTAGACATAAAATCTAACTTGGCTCTGTTTTAGATACTTTTAAGTTATTTTTGCTAGTTTTCAACTCTGTTTAGGCTCTAGGTAAGTTGTTTGAGACATAAAATCTAATTTAGCTATTTTTAGATACTTTTGGATTATTTTGCTAGTTTCCAACTTTGTTTAGGTAGGTAAGTTGTTTAAGACATAAAATCTAACTTAGCTCTTTTTTAGGTATTTTTTTTGGTTATTTTGTAAGTTTTCAACTATTTTTAGGCTATAGGTAAGTGGTGAGGCATAAATTGATACTTATCTTCTTTTTAGGTATTTTGTTTTTATTATTTTGCTAGTTCCAACTCTGTTTAGCTCTATGTCGTTTGAGACATAAAATCTAACTTAGCTCTTTTTAGATACTTTTTTGGTTAGTTGGTAAGTTTCCAACTATTTTTAGGCTCTTGAGACATAAACTGTTACTTATCTCTTTTTTAGGAACTTTTTGGTTATTTTGCTAGTTTCCAACTCTGATTAGGATCTAGGTAAGTCGTTTAAGACATAAAATCTAACTTAGCTCTTTTTAGGTACTTTTTGGTTATTTTATAAGTTTCCAACTCTTTTCGGTTTTACTCATTTTGCTTTAAAATCTAGGTTATTCATGTGGTGGATTGAAGTAACTAAAGTATGAAGAACGATCCGTGTGGCGTGCGAAGAAGCCCTGAAGGCTCTTTAGTGGCGTCGGATGAAGATTCTCTTACTTGATCGGTGTTTCGAGATTTAACTTTTATGAATGTAACTTAATTTTGTGACTGTTGTGACTATTTTGCTAAAAAAAAACATAAAATATTACATTTTAATATATAATGATGTTTATTATATTATTTTCTGTCCAAAATGATGGTAGTGTTATTAATTACATAGAATATGCTTTTAGGTAATTACAATAACAATATAATGGATAATAAATTGGTATTACAAAAAATGGTAAAAAGATTTATCAATAATACCAAAAAAATAATATTTTTTTTATAATAAAAAACATTCTAACCTCACGCTCAATGGGTCAGATTAGAGGCCCCCATGGTCTTGGAGTTATTTACCCGACACATGGTAGTGCATTTAGTTAAATGATTTTTACCCGCATTGACCATGCGTCTGGAAAGGGTACATTACCCGACGCATAGTCAATGCGTCGTATAAAGGGCTCTAACCCAACGCGTTGACCATGTGTCGGATTAGTCTACTTTATCTGATGCCACGCGTCGGCTTGTTCTTTTCCGACTCCCTATCTCGATGCATATATGCGTCAGGTTAAAGTTTACCCAACACATTGAGGGTCTATTCCGACGCGTTCGTGCGTCTGAAAAACCTTAAAATCTTGTAATGAAACAGTCTCTTCAGATACGATACTTGAAATATTTCCATTTTTACTACTTGGTTGACAACATGCACGTGCACTTGCGCTTGGACTCTTGTCTCCTTATAGGGATTGTACACGTACACTTTCCGTCCATCAACGCCCTAATTTGTTCTTTAGCGTCTTTGCCTAGCTCGTCTGCTTCATGTCAGTCCATCAACATGTGGCCCAACAAACGATCTTTAGCCCAACGTATGCCATGCTTCAGCCCGTGCCTGCATTATTGTCTTCGCACCTGCGTCGCATGGGATCCCAGTGCTCCAGACTTGTATTTTCAATTTTTTTTTATTGGCCCCAAATTTCCCATTATAAATTCATTATTTTCTTTAGGTCAATATGTGAAGAGATTTATAGAGGATAGTTATGGATTAAGTTAATTTTGGCCAAATTCCTTGAGTTTTCCTTTTGTTCTACATTGGGATCCCGTCGCATGGGATCAGGATTTCGATATCCGACTAGGCTCGTGATGTGGATTCAAAGGTAAGTCGGGTGTAAATTTATGAATTTGTGAGATTTTTAGTTAATTAAAATTTAAGTTCTTATTTAATTTTTATTTATTTCATCATGTTGCTTTTATGTGCAATTAGTATAGACTAAGTTAACGCATTAATCATGTACATATTAATTATTTATGTATGTTATGTTTGTAATTTGTCATTCATAATTGTCATAAATTGAATGCTTAATTGGAGTAGAAAACTAGGTCGAGTTATAATTATGTTAATAAATGGTTTTTCCATAATTAGCATGATGCACGTAAATAGACCGGGAGTAAAGAAGCGTTTAATTGAATATGGCCAATTTAATTAGTGTCCTCTATAGCTTAAAGTGGCTAATTGATTATCATGAAATGTTATTGTACCAAACTTATTTACTAGTTTAGAATTAGTTTAGATGTTTTGTCGAATTAATTAAATTATTGGACTCTTAGAGGCTTTTCTGGATGCTTCAGACTAGTCGATTAGACTATTCGTTAAGAAATCGTATTTTTATTGGAGTAATCGAGGAGCAAAAATCATTAAGTAGTCTAACTGTCTCTAAATTGACCAGGTAATCTTTTGTCTATCTCTCGTGAATTCTTTTGTTGTTATTTTTATTATTTTAATTTTTTAGGTTAACATGAAAAACCCCCCATTACGGCTTTTACGGTCAAATCTAGCTTAGAAAATTTCATTTTCGGCTCTCTATGTTTCGACCCAGTCCGTTGTGGGTTACTACAAACCATGGATTGATAAATTTATTTGATGGTCCTGGACAAACTCGCTTCACACGTGCAGCTATCGAGCTGGTGAGCGGTTTTGCGCAGATGGGTTGTTGCACACGTGAGGGCCTTGGAGTGGTCGACCTGCAAGGCCTGTAGGTGAACCGACATGGCTTCTCATACGGGTGGCCTGGCTGTGCGACCTGATGGGTTGCTCGTGCACATGGGCATGCTCAGCTTGGGTGTTTGTTCGTTGGTTGGGCCTGGTGCACATGCGGAACTTTGTATGGGTGTTGGGCTTCTCCTCGCATGATGCTAGGCATATTCTTGGACTTGGCTTTGCCACTTGTATTAAATGAAATTGTTTCTCTTCCTTAATATATTTCATTATTCCTTGAATGATTTTATTCATCTTTCCTTGAAGGTTCTTGGTGTTCAATCTTGCCATTGGCCTTGGTGGTAGAAGTGGAGTCCCTATAACCATATCAAAGAAGAACACGCCTTGGTGGTAGAAGTGGAGTCCCTATAACCATATCAAAGAAGAACACGAGAGCTAAAGAGAAGAAAGTAGAGAGCAATATTATATTCAATTTTGAATTCTTGCACGTGTCGTATATACAAATATTCTCTACAACCACTATTTATTCAGCCTCATCACCGGGCTTGAAGTCCAAAGGTCGGCCCAAGTCCGATCCAAGCCCGGCCCATGGTCAACGGTTGACCGACCCGACCCAGCCCAGCCCTTTATCATGCATTGGATTGGATATAGATCTGTTTTTTTAATTGGATCGGCCCATGGGCCAGCCCGTTCGAGCCGTATTTGGATCGGCTCGTTGGGCCGGCCCAAAGCCCCGATCCAATATAATAATATTATATAAGTCTATGATAGAGAAAAATTATGAGAGAATTGGAGTAGAAAAGTTTCCCTTTTATTTTATTGTCTCACATTGGAAGTTTGGAGGATGGAGAAAGGTTCATCCTCTATAAATAGAGTGTTAGTCCAATGATCATTTTATTATCCCACATGATAAGTTTTGAGGATGAGAAAAATTTATCCTCTATAAATAAAGTTTTAATTCAATTTTAACTTTATATTTAAAAATAATTTTTATTCATCTGGTCAATCCAAGTCCGATCCGAAGGGTCAATTTAAGCTTGATCCAATTTTGGCTCATTGAGTTAAGTCAATGGATTGGATTATGGACCTATGTTTTAGAGGTTGGGTCGGCTCAAGCCCGACCCAAACAATGGTGGAGGTCCGTAAAGCTTGGGCTTGAACCTCGGCTCAAGCCCGACCCAAACAATGGTGGAGGTCCGTAAAGCTTGGGCTTGAACCTTTAATTATTTGGACCGGAGTGTTGGCATGATGATGAGGCTGACTATTTATAGTGTTGATAAGATACTTGATTACAAGAACCAACATAAATAAGGGACAAAATAATTATGGAGTTAATGAAGTGAGTTAATAAAATGGGTGACTTAAGGAGTTATGAGACATATAATTAGAATATTTTCTTAGCAATTTATATATTTTAATAATAGAGTTAAGTATTGATTTGCATTAATGTCAATATGTAATTAGTATCAATTTTATTGAGAAGTAAATGATTCAAATAACATTTTTTTTGTTTAAATTTTCTTTTAGCTCGTGAAGAACTTATAAATTTATTCTATTTTAATGTCTAAACTTAAAAAAATACATATTTATTTTAATTTTGGAGCTTTCAAAAATAATAATTTTCTTCTTTACTATATTCTACCACTTAATTTATAACCTATGTTATTCTAAATGCATTTAATTTCCAAATTAGAATGTTAATAAACATGTTCAAACACTCATATAATAAAAATGACTGCATAGTGGATTAGTGCATTTGACTTCGAATAAAAAAGTAGTGGGTTTGACACATTGTGATTGAGGTTTCATAATTTTTGCCAACATGAATATAGTTTAACTGACATAAATGTGAACTAATGACTAAAAAGTCAAAATTTGATTCACGCCCCACATTAATTAAATATCTTTGAAAGAAAAACTCATATATTAAAAAAAAGAAAAATAACAATTGGTGCAACGAATGTCTTAGGGCGGATTTTCAAAAAACTATCAAACAAACACTTGGTGCAACGGGTGATGGATCGCATCACCTAGATAGCTTGAACTTTTAAAATAATTTATCAAACAATCACTATCGCATCACCTAGATAGCCTATAGTGGACTTTTAAAACAATTTATCAAACAACCACTTGGTGCAACGGGTAACACAGATAGATAGTCCAGAGTGGGTTGATTGATCTTGACTTGTACAAACAACCACGTACGGGTGCAAAAATTTAAATGCATTATTACTGCCCAAATTTTTGAAACGTGAACAATAAAACTCAACTGACATAAAACATGTACTCTCAATCAAAAAGTCAGAGGTTCGAATATTTCACTCCACACTAATATAATTTGTAAAATCGAGCATAACTCAATTGATATAAAGTTAGGCTTTTGACTAAGAGGTCATGAGTTCAATCTCGTATTAATTAAAATATTTTAAAAAAATAAAAATAATAAATATTAAGAACTAAAATAGATATTTAAAAAAAATCAAGAACTAAAATGGATTCAAACATAAAATTTTATGACTTGGATATTTTGAAAGTTTAGAAAATCAAACTATATAATAATTTTAAAATTTCAATTGCCAAAATAAAATGTATTATTGTTGTTATTATTATGATGGAGAAAAAAATATATATTTTAGAGTGGGAGGAAAAAAATGATAATTATGTACTAATTTTCATTAAAAAAAAAAAAGAATAAAGTAAAAGTGAACCCTTTTCTTAATAATATGATCTTCATACATGATTGGAATTACAAAGCAATAGTCTAAAAGTTCATGATTTTTTAGTTCATTCAGCCACAAATATCGTTTAAATGACCCAGAATGCATGTGTTAAACAAAAATGATTTAAAACTTTACCAAATGATTAAGTTTCATGAGATCAAGTACAAAATATAAATAAATAAATAAATGAAGAAGGAAAAAAAAACTTTGGAAACTATATAAAAAATTAATAGTGGTTCAAACCGAGCATAACTCAATTGATATAAATATTTGTCATCAACCATGAGATTTGAGTTCGAATCCCCCAGCTCCAAGTTATACTAAAAAAAAAATGAATTCCTTTGTTAACAAATCAAGTCTAGCTCAATAGATATAAAGTCGTGTCATTGATTAAGAGGTCAAGGAATCAATCTTACTAAATTATTCTATATAGTGCAAGGTACAATGTAAAAATAACATTAACATTATTCAAAAGGTACAACTATATATGCAAACAATTCACAGCAGTAATAATTAAATTATACAAATAAAAATTAGGGTTGGTTGCACAAATAGCAATCAGGCCCAAACTAATTGCAAATTTAGCAAATTTTAAAATGTTTTGCAAATATGGCAAAAAAACTCGTTTCTATCACTGATAGACTTTATTATATCACTGATAGACTTCTATCAGTGATAGACTATTATCTCTGATAGACTATTATCACTGACAAAAATCTATAAAAGGTCGAGGTGATCAGCGATAGACTTCTATCAGTCATAAGATATCAGCGATAAAAATTGCTATATCCGCAAATTTTTTAAAAACATGCTATATTTGCAAACAATAAGTCTTAAATTGTCATTTACTACAATTTCCCTAAAAATTATTAAATAAAATATTCAACTTGTTCTTGAATAAAAAAAATTATAAGGATAGTCCTAAACTCAGGCTATGAGCCCACTATTATTTAAAAGAATGCTCACCCACCATTTATAATTAAATAAAAGGGCAAAGGGAGATGACCTTTTAGGGCAAAGAATTACCCTTTTTTTTATTATCAAAATAGATTAATGTTTTTTTTTTTTTTTTTTTTAATATTTGATGTACCTTCTCAAATTTAATCTCTCTCTTCTATTTTTTTTTAATTTCTTATTTATGCTTGATCTCAATTTCTTCCCTAATTTATAAAATTTGATAATTAAAAAAAATAACTATCATTTTCTCCCTTCCCTCCCTCATTCTACTCTTAATCTCTCCCACAGAAAAAATATCACTCATCGTAACCCTGTGACCATTGTTTAAAAATAAACATAAAATTGCAAATCACAGTAAATCAAACGATGACAAAACCACAAACAAAACTTACAAAAAAAAAAAAAAAAAAAAAAAAAAAAAAAAAAAAAAAACCCATTGTCACAGTTGGATAAATACATAGAAAATTCAAACAGTCTAATTGCAAATTGATAGATAATTTGAAAATTACATAAATCAAACGAGGAGTAAAATAAAGAATTATAAATATAGTGTTTTTGCAAATCACTTTGTAAAAATAATGTTTTTGCAATTACATTGTATTTTTCATTTTGCAATTACATGAATATTTGATTTGTTGAAGTTTTTGGCACAATGCTCTCATATGTTAAGTTTCTCAAATACACAATCACTAATAAAAGAGAGATTGAGAGAGGTGTAAGTGTAGTGTAATTCTCCAAAAACAAGCTTTCACCACAGCAAAAAGGTCATGAATCCTTTACTTTATCCGTAGCTATTAGGTAGGAATGTAGGTACAACTTTGTGTGAAAAAAAAAAAAAAAAAAAAAAAAAATAAGGATAAAGTGCTTAAAAAATAGAGAAAAAAAAAAAAGTAAAATTAACAAGTGTCATCATCTTTAATTTCTCCCACCGTGCTGGCGTAGAATTTGGAGAATTGCAAAATCTAACCTTATTTGAAATTAAAAATTTAATATTTATGACCTAATTTTGACATTAGTCCCACATTTTCAATTTCATTGGGTTGTGAAATTTCGTACGTGTCCAAAAAATATTTTCATTCTTCCTTCTTCCCCTCTCCTTCTCTCTCTTCTTCACTCTCTTCTTCTCTTATTTTTTTTTCATTGTATCTCACTCATGTTCTCTTTTTTCTCTAATTTTTCTTTTCTTCTCCTTTGTCTCTTTCATCTGCTCTATTTTTTTTTTCTTCTTCTCTTCGGTTAATAGAGGAAAAGAAACACACACAGAAAGAAAAAAAAAAGTTAACTGGTTTTTTCATAAATCTAGAGATTCAAAACCTAAAGAAAACCCATTAAAATCTCAAATTTTCCTTCTCTCCACCTACGAAAGAACATGATACATCAGGCGGGTGATTTTTTTTAAACAGGAGAAAAAAATTAGATTTGTTGATAAGTTACACGATCTGTTTTCAAGAAATAATTTAACATGATACATTTTTAAACAGGAGGAAAAAATTAGATTTGTTGATAAATTACACGATCCTGTTTTCAAGGAATAATTTAAACAATTAAACGATCGTTTTTAATAATTTAAATGATCATGTTTTTAAGGAATAAGTTACATGATCCTATTTTTAAGAAATAAACAATGTTTTTAAGGATGTTTTTAAGGAATATTTATCCTATTTTTAAGGAATCAACGGTCGATCGTTGTTTTTAAGGAATAAGTTATATGATCCTATTTTTAAGGAAAAAATGATTGCGTTGATAATTTAAACAATCGATCGTGTTGATAATTTTGTTGTTTTTTTATTTTTTAATCATGATTTGATAATTTACAAGATCTTGTTGTGTTTTAGTCGGTTTGTCAAATTTTATTAGAGGGAGGTGGGTCTTGATTCTTTCAACCAAATCTGTAAAAAAAAATTCACTGAGATTGTGAAATTTGGAGGAGGAAAGAGGAGAGAAGTCGGGAAGGAGAGGGAGGCGGGAGAAAGATAATTTTTATTAGTTTTGAATTTTTTTTTTAAAAGAAGGGTAAAAACACAATTTCACATTTTTTTTAGTTGAAAAAGTGGGTCCGCCATCAAAATTGAGTGAGAAATGTTAAAATTTAGATTTACTGAGGTCAGATTTTGCCATTCCTAGTAGAATTTTCATTTTAATTTTAAAATAATTTATCAAGGACAATTTATGTTAGGAATTTCTAAATCTGACCCAATTTTAAAAAGATTTGTCAAAATTGACCCGAAATTAAAATTTTAACATTTCTAACCTAATTTTGACAGTTGTCTCACATTTTCAATTTTAATAGGTGGTAAAATTTCGAATATACCCCTTTTCATCTATCATTTCTTCTCTAGATTTTTTTTTCTTATTTTCTTCCCTTCTTAGTTTTTTTTTTTTTCTTCTTATCTTCATCCCTTCTTCACTATAAGTAGTAAAAAAAAAAACTTATTTTCAAGAAATTTGTATATTCAAAACCCCGGAAATAAAATCAAATTATCTCAACTGATTTAGGGTCCGTTTGGGATTGCGGTAGCTTCTAAAATAATTGTTGCTTATGAAGCTGTTTGGTAAATTTCAATTGAGAAGTACATAGAGCGTTTGGTAAGTTCAAACAAAATTGTTGTGGCTTGACTAAAGACCAAAATAGGCATACTATTTTAGTTATTTGTATGTTTTTTTAGAGAATAATTATTTATATGTTAATAGTTAATATATGAATGATTATAATTTAATTATTTATCATTATTTTTATAGTTTAAATTAGAAATAATATTTTGATTTCATATTTATATGATAAAAGGTTAGTAAAAAAAATTGTCACATGTATCTAAAACAAATTTTGAGTGACCATTTTTTCTTCTTTTGTTTCTACTTTTTCTTTCAAATTAATAAGAAAATCATGGAAAAAAAAACTGTAAAATAATCTTGATGTTATTATGTAATAGACTTCATGTTCATATAAAACTTAATTGTGTCCAAAACTCGTGAAGTGAGAGTAGAAATTAGTTGCATGAAAAAGGAAGGATGAGGAAGGATATAAAAGGAAAAATTAGTTGCATGAAAAAAGGAAGGATGTGGAAGGATATAAGTGGCCAAACAAATATTTTAATAGAAAATGTGTCAAATTAATCGAAAACTAAAGCTAGAGATTCTCAAAATGAAAGAATTTAGAAAGTGATTTTATATAAATTTTTAAAAAAATTGTTTTACCAAAGAACAAAAACGGTTAAAATTTTGTTAAAATTGATTTTTTATGTTTCCACCGCAATCCCAAACAGGTCCTTAAAAAACAAATTGGTCAGAAATTTTAAAGAAAACCAAATCTCAGCTGATTTATAAAAAAATTATCGTTTTTTTTTAATCTTGTTATTTGTTTATGTTGTAGATTTTTTTTATTATCGTGGTTAACACGATCGTGTTATTGGTTAATACGATTGTGTGGTAGATTTTTTTAGTTTTTTATTTTTTATTTATTATTGTGGGATTGATGAACACGATCGTGTTATTTGTTAACACGGTCGTGTTTTTTATATTTTATATTTTATATTTTTTTTATTGTGGGATTGGTTTCAACTATTGTGGGTTGAGATTATTGTGGGATTGGTTTCAAAGATCGTGTGATTGGTTTCAACAATGTGTGGTAGATTTTTTTTATATCTTTTATCAAAAGATTTGTTGGTCAATTTGGAGAGAAAATGGTAGCAGTGGAGAGAGTGGAGAAATGATGATGAATAATAGAGGGGAGGGAGATGAATTTCATAGTTGCGAGAAAGAGGAAGAAAATGGTAGGGAGGAGAAGAGATAGGAGAGAAGGATGAAGAAGGGTAGAAACATAATTTCACATTTTAAAAAAGTTGAAAAGGTAGGCCCGCTTTTAAAATTGGAAAAAAAAATGTTAAAATTTAAGGTCAATTTTGACAAACTTTCCCGAATCAGATTTTACAATTCCACAATTTATGTATTATCTTATAAGTTAGAAAAAACTTTTCATATTCTAGTTTTTTTTTTTTTCAATACAACTTTCATATTCTAGCTTTCTAAATGCTATTTTAAATCTAATTTGACAAAAAATAGTAAAAAAAAAACTCTTAAGCCATTTTGAAGATAGTAGGATGCAGGACGGATCCACGAATTTTTGTCTCGCACAATTCAAATAAGGTTAAATTATAAATTTAGTCATTGGAATTTTCGACTTATGTCTATGGATCCATGAACTTTAAAAAGTGCGTAATAGACCATTAAACTTTCAATTTTGAATCTAATACAATTCCTTAAACTCTCAATTTTGGGATAATAGATATTTAAACTCTCAACTTTGTATCCAATAGAGACATTTTAGAAATTTTAAAAAATTAAATGTTTTGTTAAGATATAAAATTGATGGGTCCTCAAACATTTAAAAAAAAAAAAAAAAAAAAATTGAAGGAGGCACATGTCTACCCCTATCCGGGAGAATTTCTAGTACATCGCGTATGAAATTTTTACATACCACTGTCTTTAAATTAATGACAGTGAAATTTAAAAAAATAATATATTTAATAGAGTGGGTCCTAGTCTTTAAACTATTTCGCCACGTGTCATTCAGGGAAGTGGTATGGAAAAACTTCATACCACCGATGTATTAGAAATTCTCCCACCCTACCCAACGTGATTCCGCCCCTAGATGAATATTATAATTTAAACATAAAATAATGATAGCGGTATAAATATTTTAAAAAAAAAGTATTTATTTTAAAAAAACTATTGTTAGACTTGTAAACAATCATAGAAGGACACTAAAAAATAATAGCTTATGAATTACACAGTGTATGCATGGGCTAAAATCTGCCCACACATCCCTGACACTGGGGTGTGTTTGGCTAGTTTAAGCTCTTTTTTTCATTAAACTTATTTTTAATATCTCCCATTTTCTAAGAAGTACTCCACAAAACAATTTTTTGTTGCACTATATTTATATTTAAAGAGCGGGTTGCATAAACAATAATCAAACCTAAAATAATTATAAATATAGTAAAATTTAAAATATTTTATAAATATAGCAAAAAAAATAGTCACTGATAGACTGTTATCGTTGATATGTGATTATCACTGATAAACTACTATGAGTGATAGTCACTGACAAAATTCTATAAAAACTGAGGTGATAAACTAGTATCAGTGATAGACTACTAAATTACTATAGCGATATATTACTATTAGTAATAGAAATAATTATATTTGTAAAAAAAAATTAAAAAATATTATATTTTTAATTATTTTACTACATCTATTACTAAAAATAATAAAGTAATTTTATTGATCATAGTTTTTTTTTCTTATCACGTAATTGGGAGATTTTCCGTCAATTACTCTCAAATTATTTTTGATTAATTTATATCTCAAATGTTTCTTTAAAAGTAATTTTTACCTTCATCCATTTTGAATTTGTGTGAAGTGCTTTTTATTTATTAGGATTTCTTTAAAACACATTTTTGATAATCTTAAATCCTCAAGTAATGGTAGTAAACACACTTTAAAATGATTAATTTTTTCAAATGGGTATATAAAAAAAATTGATTCATAAATTATTTCAAAACACACTCTTCTTTTAGACCAGGCCTTCGAGTCTCGTCCTACAATAACAATTAGATACCATCTAAAAAAAATTATCGTGTCATATCTATATTCTATTTATGTCTAACTTATACAAATTAACGAAATGAAACTATGTCAATTGACCGAATGACCATCACTATATTTTTCCAAAAAAAAAAAAAACGGTATATTTTACTAGTGTCCATCTATTTTCATATGGGACGCTACTTAAAATTGTACAATCCTTATTAGGCTAACACCATAGCCCTATAAATACAATTTTCCAAGCCCTAGCTTGAAGTACACTCATCATTATCACTATATTTTTAGCATTTTAAGTACTACATTTATAGTTTATCAAATTACACCACTAAATTGATTGTTTTGGGGTCTTTTTGGCTAACCCCACATGGATATCATATAATTATAAGGTATTTTAGTGTCTTTTTACCCAACCCCACATTGATATCATATAATTATAAGGTCTTGTACTCTAAAAAAAAATATCTAATCATCCAAGATTATAGATTCACATGATGTATGTCACTTTTTCTTAAAAAAAAAAAGAAAAAAAAAATACACTGAATATGAAATTCATTAAAACTTTAAAGGAAATAGAATAAAATTTGTTAAGTTTAACCAAATTATGAGGCTGTTTTTTTTTAAATATTATAATTTTTAAAAAAATTTATAAAAATATTGCAGGTTTTAAAGTATTTTTAAAAATATAATTTATTTTAATGAGAGGTCGCCTGCCCACGCAAGGGAAGAGCGATATTCAAAAGACGATTTTTTTCCACGTTGATGAAGAAAAGACATCTTCTTCTCCATCCACTAAAAAAATTGCATTAAAAATTGATATCTTTTTATCTAGATATTCAAAATTTCAAAAATGTATGATTGGAAAGGGAGCTTCAATTTGATACCTCGTTTCTGGAGTGGTGTATCAAAAGATAAACATCTCGAAGTTGGACTATAGTTCAAATTTCAGAATTAAAGATTCTTTTGGGCCGTGTGCATTAAAAAATGATATCTTTTCATTCAAATATGCAAAAAAACCGAAACAAATATTCTAACACCGAAAGCTTCAATTTAACATGTGGTTTCACTGTTTTTTTTTAAGTTGTATATCGAAAGATAAAGACCGTCGAAGTCGAACTACAGTTCTGAAAACTTCACTTAAACCAAATAAACTTCACTAAATTTGAAATTTTCAGAACTGTAGCTCGACTTCGACGAGTTTTATATTTCGATATACAACTTCAAAAATAGTAAAACCACATATCAAATTGAAGCTCTCGGTGTTAGCTTTCCTGTCATATTTTTTTCGAAATTTTTGCATATCTGAATAAAACAATATCGATTTTTGAATGCATACTGCTCAAAAGAATCTTCAGTTATGAAATTTGCAGAACTACCGTCCAACTTCGATAATCTTTTATCTTTTGATACACAATCCAAAAATAGTGAAATCAGGTATCAAATTGTAGCTTTCCCAACCATATTTTTTCGAAATTTTTGAATATCTAAGTAAAAAGATATCAATTTTTTAATGAAAAAAAAAATTAGTGGAGGCAAAAGAAGGTCGTCTTTTGAAAAAACGATATCATCCACGTGGAACCAAAAGACGATCTTAATTAGTGGAGGCAGAAGAAGGTCGTCTTTTGAAAAAATGATCTTTATCCACGTGGAACCAAAAGACGATCTTTGCTAGAGACGACCTCGCATTAAAACAAAATATTTTTAAAAATATTTTCATACACTCAATATTTTTTAAATTGTTTTTTTAAAAATTACAATATTAAAAAAAAACAAATTATATGACCGATAGAATTTTATGTACTAAAATTATATTTTGACATTTTCATGATTTATATATATATAAATATTATAAGAACACAAAAAATATATATATATAGAGATATTTTTCAATACTCCAATCCCAAAAGTTATATTTAATAACTCATAGCATAAAGTTTGTTTTATTGAATAGAGGTCATGATTTCAATTCCTGCATTAATTAAAATACCTCTAAAATAAAAATTATATTTAATATAATAAATTACCTTCAAACTTTCAAACTTTCAATTTCATCAATCATTCCCTTAAAATTACAAAAAATAAATTATAATTAAACCAAGGAAGGACCTATGTGGAGATTATTAAAGTATGGTCCCGAAATTTTGATTTGTTTTGTTTATATATGTAGGCAAAATCAAATATATTTTTTTTATATATATAGCCAAAATTAATGACTTAAAATATATAATATTTTTGTTTATATATGTAGGCAAAATCAATGACTTAAAATATATAGTATTTACATTATATAAACAATGCTCTGGTCAAAATTTTACAAATATCAGTATGTTCCTAATGCATGCATTGCATCTAGCCAGAGGTTGGAACAACAGTTATCCTCCTTGCCAAACCGAGCATAGCTCAATTGGCATAAGGTTGTGCCCGTGACTAAGAGGTCATAGGTTCAATCCTCGCATTTATTAAATTTATTAAAACACCGTTGCAAAAAAAAAAAACAGTTATCCTCCTTTATTTTTGTTTGAGATGTATAGTTTTTTTTATAACTATAAATGATAAAGACATTTAACATTTAGTTTTTAATATTTAACTCTATTAGACACGTTTAAAGTTTATAAACGTATAAGATAATATATTGAAAGTTTAGGGACCCACTAGATATTTTTTGAAGTTTAGAGATTTGATAGACTCAAACTTTAAAGTTCATGGGCTAAACTCGTAATTTAACTTTTTTTCCTATTTAATATGACATCGAGATATGTTAAATTATATGATGTTACTAAGTTTATTTGAACTTATATATACTTACCTATTCTTATCATCAATAACTTTTTTTTTGTTAAGGTCAACATAATATGAGAGTGTGTATTCGAACCTGTAATTTTTTTTGTGATATTTTTATTTTAATATTTATATAATAATTTTTTACCCCCACAACCCCAACCCTAAATTAAACCTTTAAATATTGCAAAATGCAAAAAAATGAACCTAAATTATAAGGATTATTATAATCTTTATCTTCCTTCGTTAGGAAGGTTACAATTTAACCCAATTTTTATTAACTCTATAGAATTTGAAAACTATAAAAATTTCAGTCTCCAAATCCATGTTGAGCTGTCATCTCGAATTAAGAAATAAAAAAAAAATGATGTAAATAATTTGTGTGTGATTATTGTAACAATATTATATATATAATAATTTGTGTGTGATTATTGTAACAATATTATATATATATATATTTTTTTTTTTTTTGAATCAGTAACAATATTATACTTAAAGTTGAAGGTTTTGATTGAAACAATATTTATAACTAAGGTGCCGTTTGTGTATTTTGAATAAGAGTTTAATTACGACAATTTTATAAGATTAAAAGGTTATTTTTTTTTTTTTAAATTCAAAAAAAAAATTATTTGATTTTTTAAAATGAAGCGACCACTTCTCAGCCTCATCATCGGGCTTGAAGTCCAAAGGTCGGCCCAAGTCCAGTCCAAGCACGATCCAAACTCGGCCCATGGTCAACGGTTGACCAGCCCGGCCCAGCCCATCCCTTTCATGCATTGGATTGAATATGGATCTGTGTTTTTTTAATTGGATCGACCCATGGGCCAGCCCGTTCGAGCCGTATTTGGATCGGCTCGTTGGGCCAGCCCAAAGGCCCGATCCAATATAATAATATTATATATATATATATATATATATATTATATAGTCGAGAAAAATTATGAGAGAATTGGAGTAGAAAAGTTTCTCTTTTATTTTATTGTCCCACATCGGAAGTTTGGAGGATGGGGAAAGGTCCATCCTCTATAAATAGAGTGTTAATCCAATTATCATTTTATTATTTCACAATGTAAGTTTTGAGGATGAAAAAAATTTATCCTCTATAAATAAAGTTTTAATTCAATTTTAACCTTATATTTAAAAATAATTTTTATTGGGTCAATCCAAGTCTGATCCGAAGGGCCAATTTAAGCTCGATCCAATTTTGGCTCATTGAGTTAGGCCTATAGATTGGGCTATGGACCTATGTTTTAGAAAGCTCGATCCAATTTTGGCTCATTGAGTTAGGCCTATAGATTGGGCTATGGACCTATGTTTTAGAGTTTGGGTCGGCCTAAGCTTGACCCAAATAGTGGTGGAGGCCCGTAAAGCTCGGACTTGGACCAAGTTTGGGCCTTTGATCATTTAGGTTGGGTCGGCCCGGCCCAGCCCGATGATGAGGCTGAACCACTCCTACTTATGTGTTTCTTTGTTTTGAGATTTTTTATATTAATAATGTACTTTAAGATAATTTTTAAAGTATTTACAAAAATAGGGTACCTAAATGGTACCTAAATCGTGTCTCATGGACACGAGTTTGCTAAATTGTGTCCATGGTACATGATTTAGGGGTTAACTCGTGTACATAAGACACGATGTAGGAAGTCACTCGTGTACCATGGACACGATTTCTATGTAAAGTGCGTATCATGGACACGAGTTATGACCAACTCACTTGCTTAAAAATTTGAATATATATAACCAAACTCGTGTACCATGTATGCGAGTTGCTTATAAAACTCGTGTACATGGTACACGAGTTTCATCTAACGTTGCAGCATGTGCCATAAGTGTTCAACCACCAGTTGCACGTCATAAAAATCGTGTCCATGGCAGGAGCATACCGTACAAGGGACTAGGGGGTCATTTTAACCCCTAATGTTTTAATTTTTTTTTATATATAGGTAAAAATATTATCTTAAAATATGTTGTTTTAATATTATATATATTTACCCCACAAATAAACTAAAATTTCATTTTAGAGCTTGGCAGTTAAAGCTCTAGCCTTGTAACTTTGCAACGGGTTGAAAACCTAAGAAATACATTAATTTTTAGATTTTTTTTTTCGCTACAATAATTAGTTTTTATAATTAGTTTTTAATATTTATACTTTAGTTGTATTATTTTATAATAATAAAATTTAATGTATATTAACATTACATTCGAACAACAGACCTCTTGGTCATCAAGTCATACATATGTCAGCTAAGCTATGCTCGCTTTGGCAAAATTTTAGAAACATATATTCACATTATATTGTGTTTTTTCTTAAAATATTTTTCTTTTCAAATGTCTAATAAATCTTTGAACATTTAATTTTGTGCTTAATAAATCTACAAACTTTAAAAAAAATGTTCACTATATTTTTCAACTTTCGATTTTGTATCTAATATTTTCTCAAATTTTTAAGTTTAAGTCTAATATATCTCTGTCCTTATCGACATTTTTTAAAATTCAAGGATTCATTAGAAATCTATTGTTTACGTTTAAAGTTTAGAAACTTATAAGATAAAAAATTGAAAGCTTAGGGACCATTAAAGAATTTTTAAAGTTCATGGACTAAATTCATAATTTAATTTTTTTTCTCTAAATATAAAACACCGAGATGAACTAAATTTTAAGATAATATTAAGTTTATTTGAACTTAGTCAACTATTGATTCAGTTACCTATTCACCTCAATAATTGTTTTTTGAAGGCCAATATAATGTTTGAGTGTGAATTCAAACGATTTTTTTTTATAATATTTTTTTATATATATATTTACATTAAAAAAAAAATTGGCCTCCCCAAACATGAATGTCTGGATCCGCCCCTGGTCCATGGTGCACGAGTTACGCCATAAATCGTGTACCATGGACACAATTTAGCGAACTCGTGTCCATGGTACACGATTAGGTACTCTAGTTTTATAAATACTTTGAAAACTACTATATTTTTGTAATAATTTATTTAAAGTATATTATTAATATAAAAAATCTTTTGTTTTGTTATCTATCTTTTATAAGCGTTTTCTAAATTCAAAGTTAAGTTTTGAAAGAAAAAAAAATAGTTTTTAAAAATTTATTTTTATTTTTGGAATTTGAACAATAATACTAATATTTTCTCAATGTAGAAAAAAGTGAAAAAATAAGCAAAAAAAAATGAAAAATGAAAAATAAAAAATAAAAAATAAAAAATAAAGTGATTATTAAGTCCGCGTAAGGGTGTTGTAATGTAACAACCTCTATAACTTTTGTAATTTTCTCAAACTTTACCATTTCATGAATTTTTTACTTTCTTAAAAAAAAAGGTTGAAAATTTTCATACAAAAAAGAAAAGGAAATTATTGAATGTGGCTGCTGCCACATTGTGGGTAAATTTTTACCATTTCATGATGCAAAGCTGTTTTTTTTGTTTTTTTTTTTACTAATAAAAAAAAAGTTGAAAAGTTTCCTTAAAAAACGAAAAGAAAATTATTGAAAGTGGCTACACATTGTGGATGCCCCTCTTAGGGTTGGTTTGTTTTTTGAAATGTAGATAATCAAAATCTTTTGTTTTTTTGAAATCTAGATAATCAAAATCTTTGGATATCTGACATTATAGATGTACGAAATTATAGATTTATAAAAATGTGTTATGATAAATCAATAACAAAAAATAAGTAAGCGCAAAAGAAGAACAACACAAATTTATGTGGTTCACTAACGTCGTGTTAGCTACGTCTACGGGTAGAGAGAAGAGCAGTAGTATTACAAAATAGGAGAGAATTACAAATGAACATATATGGGCGGCTGAAGTCATTAGAAAGTTTATATATGACACCCTTCTAATGACCTAATACAAAATGGGTCAAATCCCAAAACAGATAAGTAAAAATCCAAATCAGATTTTTCCTTTAGGGGCGTTGCCCCATACCCCCATCAGCGAGACCCCCGTACCGACCAATCGAAGATGGTCATAACAGATCCAAGGCATTCTAACAAATTTGGGTTTAGGCCCAAAGTGGACAATATCATACCATTGTGGAGATGCCTGGGTTCTGTCATCTTAATAAGTGGTATCAGAGTTATGTCCCTGAGTTAGCCATGTTTGTAAAAATCCTCGGGTGTCGAATAAAGAAATTGATGAATCTCCCAATGACATTGTCATAATTTGAGTCATAGTGAATCCGTGGTTGAGCTTTACAGATTGCTCAAGTGTAATTCGAATGGATGACTATTTGAGTGTCGTGGTTGAGCTTTCCGGGTTGCTCAAGGATTCTATCTGTGGAGAGGTCGTGGTACTTTGTTCGAGGGAAGATTGTTGGGAACAAAGTAGGCTTAAGTGTGGTACTTTTGTTTGAGGGGAAGATTGTTATGATACAAGCAATATCCCACACTGACTAGAAAAAGGAAAGATCATGGGTATATAAGGGGGGACAATTATCCAATGGTAGGAGGCTTTTTGGGTGAAACCAAAAGCACCCAAAAGTAAAGCCGTTTAGGCCCAAAGGGGACAATATCATACCATTGGTTTCGTGTCCTTCATAGAATGTTTGGGAATAAATTGTATTTGTTTTGCAGGATTATATATGCTCTTACTAATATATATTGATTCAATATTTGCTTAAGAGAAAAATCTCACAAAATACATAACTATTGTGCACTATTAAAAAAAAAAAAAAATAGAAATTAGTAAGAAAAATAAATAAATATTACACTTTAAATTTTGATTGAAAATAAATTGAGATATTATTCAATTTAACTAAAGTTTATTTTACACCTAAATGCAAAGTATGAATATAGTTAATTGCATATGATAATTTATTAGTGTATAAATACATTAATTTATTATACTAAAAAAAAACGAATACATTACATTATTTTTAACTACAAAATAAAAAATGTGAAATAAGGAAAATTGATGAAAGAAAAAAAAAACTAAAAGAAATGTGTGAAGGACAAAACTGACATTATAAAATCTCTACATGGGTATCTTAAAAATATATGTTGCATAATGTTGCAAAAGGGCATCCCAAAGTAGACAAATGCCTCACATTACTATAAAACAAAAGAGTAAACGAGATGCTATCTCATTGAAATCTTGGATTACCACGAAACAAACGACCCCTTGAATTCTTGGATATATGGTAAAATCCTATTTGTTTGTTTTTCTCTCGTGCATTACCATCTATTATGACAGAATCAACAACCAAAGAATAAGAACGAAAAATCAACATAGAGATTTACGTGGTTCACTAACGTTGTTGTTGAGATATAAATAAAGTCTCACGTTGACTAGATAAAGTGGGAGATCATAGATATATAAGTGAGGACAACTATCTTCAATAGAATGAGACCTTTTGGGTGAAACCAAAAGCAAAGGCATGAGGGCTATGCCCAAACGAACAATATCATACCATGGTGAGATATTTGGAATTGTTGTCCCTTTATAGTTGTGTTAGCTACGTTTACATGTGTTGCGTGATTTATTGCTTGTCGTAAGTGTACGTATCAAGTTGGAATATAGTGATTTAAGTACAAAGTATCAAAACTAACATGTCTATCTAACTCATGCAAGAATTTACAAGTAGTCATGCATTTAAGTAATACTCTAAACTCTACTTTTCCAAGCAAGAATTTAAGCAAACAACAATTTATACTTTGGCTAGAAGAATAAAAACATTAATCAAATAAATACATAAATAACTCAGATTAATCAAACATGAAAACTAAAACGATTACATCAATCCCCTAAGTATAGTGTATAACTACTCATAATCACTAAAACAATTCCTAAACTTAATTTAGAATCCATAAAACAAAACATTAAAAACAGAGGTAAAGGAAAAAAAAAAAAAATCTTGTAGCGTGCCAAACCTCGTTCCCAATGTGAGTTGCACGTTTCCAAGCTTCCAAATCTCTTATTTAACTCTCTAGAGTGTTCTTAGTCTATTTCGAATTAGGTTCAATATTGCTAAAGTTGGCTCTCTCAATTCAGAATAGAAAGAGATATATTTATATAAAAAAAATTGGGACAACGTCTAGACGCTACCCAAAACGCGTGAAAAGTTATTTTTGGAAAATAGGCATCGAGACGCTATAGCTCGACGCTAAAGAAACAAAATCAATAAGGCAATTTGCCGTGATTGTGGGGTGGTCCATGGCCAAAGACGCGTGCGCTAGAGGTCTTGAGTTCGTGTTTGTTTTATTTTCATTCATGTTGGACACGCTGTTCCTTCATAATTTTTGACTTGTTGGCTACATTTTGGAGCGTCTAGATGCGATCCTCCTAGGTTAGCGCAACTAGCTTTCTTCTTTTCTTGGTTCTAAGTCATCAAAATACATCTTTAGCTTTCTTCTTTTCTTGGTTCTAAGTCATCAAAATACATCTTTAACTTTCTTCTTTTCTTGGTTCTAAGTCATTAAAATACATCTTTTTATTTGAGAGTTTTTTTTTTTTTAACAACAGTTGGGGTGGGAGATTGAACCTAGGACCTCATGGTCATTAGGCAATACATCATGCCATTAAGCTAGACCCTAGCACGTCAAAAGATTCAAAACATTCCAACCAGTCTCCTCGAATAATTTCTCCATCTCCCGCCACTTTTCTTATTAACGTAAATTAAGGAATTCATACATTATCCTTTCCTTATCAGTCATAGAATTATTACGTCATTATTTCGATTATTCTTTCCTTATTTTCATATCAATCTTTCTATAAATTTCTACAAATCCTTCCAAAAATATATTGAATAATATCCTCCCTTTATTATCCACATTTCTATCAAGAATTCCCATTTCAATCTCCATCCATCTAACATAGACTTTCTCGAATCTCCACCAAACTATTCCAACAAGGATCTTTTGCAAGGATAGAAAACATTTGGTAGAGTGGGGACAAGAACATAAAGCCCATTTCTCATTGAACATCTTCTAAAACAAAAATTATTTATTAGAGGAGAAAATTAATCAATGAGAACACGTGTAAGGTTGTTGAGCCCCCCAATTTCCCCTCCACCTCCATCCTCTACTAATTTATTTAATAAATTTTACCAATCGAATTGGAGCCTTTTTTTCCCATTCAATTCCTTCACCAATTTCCTGAGTCTCTCTCTTTCTTGAATTATTACTACTGTCACGCAGCCAGTACAGATCCATGGCAATGGCCCCGTTTCTTCAATCTGCAATTATAACTTCTCTAATTGCTGTTCCTTTCACCAGTTTCTGATCGATCTCTAGCAATGCCAGCTTGTTCGTCGTCGGAGTTGCTCACCGGAGCTCGCCGATTACAGTATAGGTAACTGTGAGAAAATGGAGTGGTGGGTTTCTTCTGAAAATCGTTGGAGTGTGTTTTTTGTTTAGTGGTTCGAGGAATTTTTACTGGGTTTGGTTTTGTTTTTTGATTGATTGTGTGTTTTTGAAGTTGGGTTTTGAGGGATTTAATAATGCCTGCAGGTTTTGAATAAAGAATTCGATTCGAATCATGGGGAGGAGAGAAGAATCCTTTGATTTCTAGTCTGCGAGTGTTCACGTGAAGGTTGGGTATCTTCTTCTTAACTCCATGTCGAATGCTAATCCGACTGAGCTCCAAGAGCTGCTAGATGACTCTGTTTAAGACTCTGGAAACGACACTCCAACTGGCCGCCATTGGAGGGCATTTTGTTTTTCTTCAACTCTGTGAGTAGATGAAAGAAAGGGGATGTTGATGTTGAGTGATTTGAAGATTTCTAATCTGTTCTCTGCGATGAAAATGTTGTTTGTCTTGTTGGTTTGGGTACTTCCTCTGGTTCGAGCTGGAGATGCAGAAGCTTTGTTAGCATTGAAAGAATCTCTCGATCCTGGGAACTCGCTTCCATGGCGAGGAAGCTCTGTCTGCAACTGGGAAGGGGTGAAAGAGTGCAGAAATGGAAGGGTAACTAAGCTCGTTTTGGAGCATCTAAATCTCTCTGGTGTTCTTAACAACAAGATTTTGAATCGTTTAGATCAGCTTCGAGTTCTTAGTTTCAAAGGAAATTCACTTTCCGGCCAAATCCCTGATCTCTCCAGTCTCGTTAATCTCAAATCCCTCTATCTAAGCGACAACAATTTCTCCGGTGAGTTTCCGAGCTCCATCTCTGATCTCCACCGCTTGAAGGTCGTCGTTCTTTCCGGTAACCAAATGTCTGGCCCCATTCCAGATTCGCTCCTCAAACTCCGGCGTCTCTATGTTCTACACCTACAGGACAACCAATTCACCGGCTCCATCCCTCCTTTCAACCAAACCAGCCTCCGATTCTTCAATGTCTCTAACAACCACCTCTCCGGCGACATCCCAGTAACCCCCACCTTGGTCCGATTCAACGTGTCGTCATTCTCCGGCAATCTGGAGCTTTGCGGAGAACAAATTCAAAACCCATGTGGAAATGATTCCGTTGCACCATCATTAAGTCCCTCGTATCCACAAGTCCTGAGCTCAAGATCGTCTTCAAGACGGAACAAATTGGTGAAGATAATAGCAGGAAGCGTTGGTGGGTTTGTCGGACTTCTATTAATCATCCTTCTACTGTGTATGATTTGTAAATGTAGGGAAAGAAAGAGCCTGGCGGAGGTTAGAAACAAAGGAATCGGCGACGAGGGGATGACGGAGGAAGCATCAGGAACAGGAACTGGAACTGGAAGTGCCGGCGGTGGTGGCCACGGCGGAAAGCAAGGGGGATTTTCATGGGAAAGTGAAGGATTAGGGAGTTTAGTGTTCTGTGGAGCAGGGGATCAGAAAATGACATATAGTTTGGAAGATCTGTTGAAAGCTTCGGCGGAGACATTGGGGAGAGGGACGATCGGAAGCACATACAAGGCGGTGATGGAATCTGGGTATATTGTGACGGTGAAACGGCTGAAGGATGCAAGGTACCCACGGCCGGAGGAATTCGGACGGCAGCTGGAGATTCTGGGGCGGCTGAGACACCCTAATTTGGTTCCTCTCAGGGCGTATTTCCAGGCTAAGGAGGAACGCTTGCTCGTATACGATTATTTCCCCAATGGCAGTCTCTTCTCTCTCATCCACGGTAACTGTCGGTCACCCTTTGCACTTTTATTTTTCTTCAAATTTTGCTCAATATTTATCTGCCATGGGGTTGAACGTAATACTTCATAGCCACTAAACGATCTGTTGAGCTATGTTCGGATTGAACGTAAGACCTCATAGTCACTAAGCGATCTGTTGAGCTATGCTCAGATTGAACTTAGGACCTCATGGTCACTAAGCGATCTGTTGAGCTATGTTCGGATTGAACGTAAGACCTCATGGTCACTAAGCGATCTGTTGAGCTATGCTCAGATTGAACTTAGGACTTCATGGTCACTAAGCGATCTGTTGAGTTATGCTCGGATTGAACGTAGGATCTCATGATCACTAATCGATCTGTTGTTGAACTATGCTCTTATAGTTTTTTTTCTGCCCCCACCACTTAGTTGGGTTCTCAATGCTGAAAAGTAATATATTACCTATAGTATAGTGTAAAGTTAACCTTTGAAGCTTTTCAAAAAAAAAAAAAAAAAAAAAGTTAGCCTTTGAAGTACCAAATGATGTCTGGTTGAGAAAATGGGTATGCAAAGGGACAAAAAGAAAATGGTGTTCGTACCTAGCTTGATTAAAATTTTAAAAGTCAAGACAAAATTCAGTGAAAGTATGAATTTCTGTATTCAATTCTTTTAGGTTAAGTTATAAGAAATATCAAACTTTGTCATTTTTTTTTAAAAAAGTACTCCCTATTCTTTTTTAAAGTAGCTATATTACCTTAAACTTTCATAAACGTTTCAAAAATATCACTCAAGTAGAAATTTTGGATGAAATATCTACGTGCTGTGATCTAGAACAACGCAATGGTGACTAGAATGCTTATCTGAATTGAGTATAAAATAATGACATTCAAACACGTAGATTTTTGTCCAACTCTACTTTTTTTCTACTAGAGATATTTTTGAAACGTTTATAGAATGTAAAGGTAATATTGTAACTTTTAAAAGTAACCTTATTCTTTGGCGGCCAAATGTTGTAGGGTCAGGCGGTCTGTCCCGTGAGATTAGTCGAGTTGCGCATAAGCTGGTCCGGACACTCACGGATATCAAAAAAAAAAAAAGTACTCCTATACTTTTTAAAGTGACTATATTATCCCTGACATTTTATAAACGTTTCAAAATATCTTTGGAGTAAAAATTTTAGATGAAAAATCGACGTGAGGATGACCTAGAATAACGTCATGGTGACTAGAATGCTTATCTGGATTAAGTCTGAAATAATGACATTCAAACACGTCGATTTTTCATTCAATACTCTATGTTTTTTTTTTATCAAAGATATTTTTGAAATGTTTATCGAATGTCAGAGTAATATTGCAACTTTAAAAAAAATAAAAGTAGTTTTAGAACAAGAGACAAAGTTGGGGGATATTTCTTAATTTTCATTTGCATAAAAGTAGGGAGAGTCAGAGGGATACCCTGAGAATTCATAGAAAAGCGTGGGGGGACACGCTCTGGTAAAGGTTAAACCTCGTGGTCTTGAGGTAGACATGGCCAAAAGTTGAGGTTGTAGATACACAGATCACGTGGCTTTCCCCATACTTTCCTTTTGCCAGTTTTGAACCTCAGCTTCCTCCAGTCGTTTTTATCTTCTGGGGCCCTCGTTTGTTCTTCATTTCATTCACCTCTTTCATGTTCTTTTTCTAGGAACACATTATTAGATGAAAATAAAAGATTAAATATGGTTGAAAGGTCTTAATCCTTGTGCTTTTGAGAATGATCCTGAAGTTGATTATCCATTCATTATTCTATCATTGTCTGTGATGGGCCCTTGTCTTGTGTGCATCATACCGTAGTCATCTTCTGCATACCACACAATATGATTTCCCATTACATAGATCTGCCATATTTTTGGAAGGATTTGCCATCCAGCTTAATAACGACAATCTTCATTATTTTCTTGTCCCCTCTTTTTAAAATGTATGGATATGATTAAATAGTTCTTCATTTGGGAAAAAAGGGGTTTTCAATTCACTTCCCCTAGTTGACAACTCATCTTTCAAACTTCGGTTGTAAATTCTGACCATCAAAAGCTAACCTAGTGATCTTGAAAAGAGTTGTTGGCCTAATGATCATAAAGAATCTTTGGACTATTAAAGCCCTCCGAATGGATTCGATCTTTGGTGACCACCTACTTAAGAATTAATTTCCAACAAATTTTCTTGACGGCCAAATTTGTATGGTAAATTTGTATGGTAAGGTCAGGCTGTCCAAATGTTATAGGGTAGGGTCAGGCGGTCTGTCTCGAAAGATTAGTCGGAGTTTTTGTACGGATGACCCACCCTTCGGGGGCCGCGAGGTTTTTTAACTCTCATCGCGAAAACTTATGTTTTTTGACATTCTCTCGTGATAAGGAAGTGCACAAAGTCATTCGTACCCTTCGTGATAAGCGATTCAAGGTAAAAAAAACATAAATTTTCGCGATGAGGGTTAAAAAAACTCGCGGCCCCAAAGGGTGGGTCATCCGTACAAAAACTCTAAGATTAGTCGAGATGCGCGTAAGTTGTCTTGAACTGACAGGAAAAAAAAAACTTCAGCAGAGAATTCTGGCGTTTTCTGTAACTCCCCCGTTAATCTCTAGTTCATTTAGAGTTATGTGCTTAAAATATGCCATTGTTTTCATGCTAGTAGTAGTTTTCTAGCGCTTATTTTATTCCTTTGGTTTTCTCTCTCTTGTCACTTTTCACATGGCCTCTGTGCTTGCCGATATTGCTGACCAGTAGATTTCTTTGAATATTTAGGCTAGTTGACCTTGAGGTTTTCCGTTTCGTTTCATCATTATTTTATTTTCTTGCAAATGTAAATTGTAAACCATTAATATGTCCAAATATTTGTGGTCAAAAACGACGATTCCTTGTCAATAAGAAGATAGCTCAACGTCATGATGTATGGTCTAGTGACCATGGGGTCCTAAAAAAAGAAAAACGATCCTTGTGCTATCCTGTTCTGTTTCTTTTTCCTCTTGGGTGTGCTAGATTGGAGTTTATTAAAGATGACATGCTGCATTTTCTGATAATTTGAGCTGTCATTATTGACATAAAACATGGATTTTGTAATCTAGTACTATGTCCATGCCCAACATTTTATTGAACAGCCAACACTTCAACCACATGTTGGAAACTTGTGAAACACTAAAACTAAAGTTTCAAATGTTTCATTTATGTTTGTTTTAAAAATTAGTTGATGAAAGAAGAAGAAATAATAAAGTTTGAATCGGAAAACAACAAACTTTGTCTAAGGGTACGTTGGGAGTGATTTTGAAATGATTAAAATCACTTTTGTCAAGTTCAAAATCACTCTAAAACATGTCTTTGATAATTCAAAATCAATTCTTTGTTTGGTTTTACACTTTTAAATGCAATTTAATCTTGTTTTAGTCCATTTTGGTCCCGTACTTTGATATCTGTTCTCTTTTAGTCCTTTCAAATGTCTAAATTTAGTCCTCGTACTTTCAGTATATCTTAAAATTAGTCCATACGGTTAGTTTATGGTTAACTTTTCTGAAAAACTTCAGTCTCTATTAGCCTAAAATGGAATGGATACCGAAGTACAAAGATGAAAGATTTATGAAATTTGTAGATCCGTAACACAATGTGCATCTGGGCATTCTTAGTGTGTAAATTCCTCTTGCTTTCACAAATAATTTGTTTGAAGCTTTCATCACAGGATCGAGAACTTCAGGGGGAGGAAAGCCTCTTCATTGGACATCCTGCCTCAAAATAGCTGAAGACTTGGCCAATGGTCTGCTCTATATCCACCAAAACCCAGGCACAACACATGGAAACCTCAAATCCTCAAACGTACTATTAGGATCCGATTTCGAGTCTTGTCTTACTGATTACGGTCTTAATTTATTCCGAGATCCCGATTCACTCGAAGAACCCAGTGCAACTTCACTCTTTTACCGAGCTCCCGAATGCCGCGACATCCGTAAGGCAACCACACAACAAGCCGACGTCTATAGCTTTGGTGTTCTTCTGTTAGAGCTTCTAACTGGAAAAACACCATTCCAAGATCTAGTTCAAGAACACGGTTCCGACATTCCCAAGTGGGTTAGTTCAGTTAGAGAAGAGGAGACGGAGTCCGGGGACGATCCCGCGTCTGGAAACGAGGCATCGGAAGAGAAACTTCAAGCTCTTTTGAACATTGCAATGGCTTGTGTTTCGCTTATGCCGCATAACCGACCTACGATGAGGGAAGTTCTAAAGATGATAAGAGATACAAGAGCAGAGGCTCAAATCTCATCCAACAGTAGTGATCATTCACCAGGGAGATGGTCAGATATTGTCCAGAGTTTGCCAAGGGAAGAACATTTAAGCATTTGAATGGCTTTCAAATCTACAAGTTTGCAGTTTGATTATCATTTATCATTGTTGTTGTTGCTGCTCTTGATGGTTTTCATTTATAAGGAATCTTCATTATTCTTCATCTAGGATGGGTAGAGAGACAGAGAGTGTAAAGTTGTTAAATTTTATTGGTAGAGGTTTCTTGTTTCGGCTAGTTTCGAGTTTCGACAAACGGAGTTGGAGCGAGTTGGTTCGAGCTCGTCGTGATGTTCATTTGACACCAAACAAGTAATTTATCATTAGAAGAACTGAAAGTGTAGTGCTTTTAGGTGATTCAATGTCTTTGATCCAACCCAATTATTTGCTTTATATTGTTCAAATATTTATACATTTCACACACAAAGTGCAATTTGTTATGTTTTTCATCAATAATCTTTATCGATTACTTGCTTCATTCTGTTTTTTAGAGAGTTGGTTGACCAGAACAAAAACCAAAAGGCCCATTCATGTAAGTGGATATTCAAGAAATAGAGAACCAAAAGTGATATATTAAAAAAAAAAATTCTAGAATAAACTAAGATTTTGTTTGGCCAACACGATCATATGTAGGACCTAATGACTAATGCATTACTTTGAGGAGAGGAACTTTGTTGCTGGTCGGGCACAACTCTACCGCTCGACACGTGGTCCAATCGTATGGTGTCATATTTTTTTCTCTTTTTTTTTGTTTTTTTTGCTGTCCTCTCTACCCGTGCTTTTTTTTTTTTTTTTTTTTTTTTTTAATTTTTACTTTTCTATTGTTTTTATGTTTAAGAAAGATGTAATTTATATTTATTGCCAACAAGAACATAGTTCAACGGCATGATGTATCGCTTAGTGATCATGAGGTCCTAGGTTCAACCTCCACCCCTAACATGTTGTCAAAAAAAAAAAATTAATATTCTAAAATCATTTAAATTACCAAAAATAATTTTTTTATTTTTTTACAATATAATTATATTTTTCTCATTTTTTTTTATCTACACAATATTAACTAATCAATAAGAAATTGAAGATTCTGTTCAAAAAAAAAAAAAAAAAAAAAATAGAAATTGAAGATTTAAAATAACAAGGGTAAAAATAAATAAATCAATACTAAATATAAATAAACATTCAAACAACGTTTATAACTTTATATCTAATTATCTCATTTAAAATATTTCAAAATAAACCTCAACAAAACAAACTATGCTCTAATTATCAATCTATCGTATGGTTATTTTCTAATGATTTAATGGTCTTATTCCAATACATAAGAAATCAATGATTTTACGAAGAAAAATTAAGAATAAATCAACATATTTAATAAGAAAAAAATAAACAACAATATTAAAATAATAAATTTATGATAATTTAAATGATTTTAGAATATAGATAAATATAAATTACAACTTCTTTAAAGGTAAAAACAATATAAAAGAAAATAAAAGAAAAGATTGAGAGAAGAAAGATAAAAGAGAAAAGAAAGAAAAGATAGAGAAAAGAAAAACGGAGTAGAAAGGGTAGCCGAAAAAAGGAAAAGAAAAAAAAAAAATAAAAACAACTTTTAAAGTGACATGTGGCGCTAGACAATTGGGCCATGTGTCAATAGAGTTGAGATGTAGCCGAGCTAGCACGGGAGAATTTCTAATACACGTAGTATGAAGTTTTTCCAAAATGATTGTTTAACTGGGACCCACACTATTAAATATATTATTTTTTTAAACCATTTTGGCACGTGTCATTTTTTTTAAAGGCAGTCATATCACGAATGTACTAGAAATTCTCCCAGCTAGCACCCAATTTCCTCTCTTTTTTTTCAGAAGGCATTCCAAACAAAATCTTAGATTTTTTTTTACAATCCTCACTAAAGGATGATTGTGCGTAAGGAAAAATCAATACTCAAATGGAGTTTTAACTTTTGAATATGATTCTAGGGCATACCGGTTGAAGGAAGAAGATAAGAGTCTGCTTGATAACGTTCTTGTTTCCTGTTTTTTTTTTTTTTTTTTGTTCCCATTTCTCATTTTTTTAAGAAACAAACTTGTTTGATGTTTCTAAATTTTTAGAAAAATTAAAAATTAAAAAAAAAAAATTCTCTTAGTTCCGCTTCTACTTTAATTATTCCGTTCATTTTTTTCTCTCCATTATAAGGGCAGTTTCGAAACCTGGTACAACATTTTACTTTTTTATTTTTCTTCTTCTTATTCCTAATTTTGGAGTATATTTTTTTTTTTTTTTTATATATTATTTAAATTTTAAATTTATACCCTTTATATTTTTTTGTTTTATTTGAGAATATCAACTTAATATAAGTAATAAGTCTTTTATTTTATTTAAGTACATTAAAATATTTATTTATTTATTATTATTATTAATTTAAGTATATTAATTTTTTAGTTTTTTTTTTCTTTCATAAATATCTATTTACACCGACGTCGACAATTTAAACTTTGCAAATAAACATTTCACGATTTTTAAATAAGTTTAAATTTCTTACTATTAAATATAAAGTTCGCAATAGTGATATTTTAGTTATATAACGTCAATTTATCTATAATATAATTGAAATGTCGATTCACCTCTCATGTCGATATTGAGCTCAATGACACGTGTAAATGTCATTGAAAAAATGTCTACACGTCGCCGAACATTTAAAACACTGTCCATAACAAATAATGAAAAATTGACAATGACTTCAAGGTTTTAGAGAGAGGAGGCATCACCCTCGACATTCTTCACTGTCAAATGTTATTGAACGTTGTTTTGGAGAATATATACAATTTTATAGTTGTTTTTAATTTTTCATCCAAACTTATTTGTATTAGATTATGTAACCTTTAGATAATTATTTTTTTATATATTTTAATGCATGTTATATTTTTTAATCTCATGTGTATTAAATTCTATTTAAACTATAAAAAAAAGGGAGAAACACATAGGAAAAAATAAAAAGAAACAAAAAACAAGAAATAGTTATCAAATAAAATGTTTCTCTGTTTCTGTTTTTTTTCTTCAAGAAACAAGAAACAAAGAACGTTATCAAACAAATTTCTGTTTCTTTTTTTCAAGAAACAAAAAATAGGAGTAGTTATCAAACAAGTTCCTGTTTTTAGTTCTCAAAATACAAGAAACAAGAAACAAAGAACAAGAAACAAAGAACACGAAACAAGAAACAAGAACATTATCAAACGGGCCTTAAATGTTTCATTATTTATTATTTTATTCAAATATTTGTCTTCATGAGATGAAGTTTTTTTTTGTTGACCGATGATGCATAACAAAAAATATGAAACTAGGGTTACTCAACCTAATTTTAAGAGGATAGAAGAAATTTGAAAACTAAGATATGTGTATTTGAATTTTGTAATTTAAATTATATTCATTTTTTGAGGATATGTGAAATATGCCGATCAATTTTGCTTTATTTATTTAATTATGCATATTGATATATAAATTAAATTGTTTGATTGTTGCATAAAGTATGTGTCGTTTAGACCATAAATTAAAAATGTCATGCATCTTACTTATTTTGAAAATAATTATTTGTTATAAGTAATGATGTTGAAATTTACTTGAATGTCATATATTTACATTATTATCATAGGTGGGTGAATTTTTTATAGTAATTACATATTCTTTCTAGAGCTATTTTTTTTATTAGATATTCTTAATGATGGAGCGCATGTAGCGCAGCGGAAGCGAGACGAATCATTGGCACTCTAATTTCATCAATTTAGCTAAATAAGAAACATGCACAAAGCTTTGAAATAAAAGGAATTAGAACACATACCTCTTGTAGTTCTAAAGACTTCTCTTCCAACGCTCGAATCTCCTCACGAACCCTTCGAAGCTTCCCTCGAACTCCTCGAGAACCACCTCCGGTAGTCCCGCTATTCTCGGGCCGAACAACGGAGTGGTGAGACTCCTTTATGAAAGAAAAAGTTTGGAAGAAGAAGATGGGAAGATGAAAGTGATGAGGATTTTGTGAGAAGAAGTCTAACACTTAGCTTTCTAATTTCTCAAGTAACATGAACTCTTCATGCTCACCCAAATATTCAAACTCTTTGAAAATTCATCAACTTCAAACCATTTGAACTTCATCCAATTTATAGGCAATTCACATGCAACAAAGTCTTTGCTTAGCATGACACCTCAAATTGGATGGATTAGTCTTCAACCAAGTGTTCCAAAATTGATGAGTTTATATGCATGTTGTTGGTGATTCACAATCCACTTCACAACTTGGATAAACCCACTCAACTTGGATAAATCCACTCAACATGGATAATTCCACTTTGACTTGGATAATCCCACTTGTAATGTTTTGTCATTTTAAAATTAATTCATAATTAATTTTAATAAACAAAATAAATTATAATTAATTAAACTTTTTAATTAATTAATATTATTATTTAATTCAATATCAAATATTAATTAAATAATAAGACTAATCCCGGTTTCTTAAACCGAATCATCACACATGAATCCCTATTCATGTTTTACACTGATCCCATATTTAAATCATATTTAAATATGTCCATCATTCTTCCAAAACCGAATTTCAATAAATTCAAATTCCTTTTCTCTCATATTGTTACACGGCTTAATCCGAGCTAGCCAGGAGAACCTAAAGGACCTACAGATCATGAGCTCCAACGATACGAGATTAACCGGTCAAACTCTTTAACCAAGCTAACCAACATTCGTTAACCCCCGGAGACTCCACTAAAGTCCAAGGGTTGAACTCTCCTCACCGTAGATATATTTCTGTCCTCTTGATATAACCATCATTAGTAAGTCGATCCTTCACAGGTCGTTCGTAATTACAGCTGGGTCAAAATAACCGTTTTACCCCCGTAATTACATCTTGTTCCTTAAGTCACACTGATCCTCTAATGAACTATTGGTTTGTGATCCAACCACCAAACCGATTGGTATGTGATCTCATCACTATACCAAGTCCCTCTCGGGCCAATGAGAGGGTGGGATCCCTAGTTCAAGACCCGGAGTCAGCACTTAAGGGAACAACCTCTCTACTAATCCCTCAGAGCGGGTAGGAGTGAATTCCATCTCGCAGGACTATGTTCCCAGCTACCTACCCGGTCTTATCCCCAAGATGGTAGGCTTATTGAGTCGGCAATCTCGGGCCACTCTCACCCATACAAGTCAAAGGATAAGCCCGAATAAACAGGAGTTCATAGCGTGCTCAGGATTCAGATCGAGTTACCTAGGTCATCATATGAAAAAGTCGGTCTTTACAGTAAACGGAGTTATAAAGAAAGAGCGACTTGTTTCGCGGTTCAGTCTTATGCAAACTCATTGCATAGGACGCCCCCACTCACATGTCTCCACATGAACGATTTCAGATCACATCGTTTGTACTATACAAAGTGGGCCGCGTCCAATAGTGTCCCCAGGATAAGGTACCCAACCTTATCCCTATACTATAGACCGTTCTGGCTATTACTTGAACTTGATCCACAATCATGTCATACATGAAGTTCAAGTATACAACCTATAGCCATGGGTTCTTTGTTTATTGGAGTTAGGTTAAAAGTAAACACAATTCACTTTATTCAATAACAACTTTACTGAATAAAACTCAATAACCACTTTATTGCAAAATAGAATATACATTCTGTTGGGATTTATGCCCTAAAGCCTCGTAATTAATTAATAATTATTTGATAATTATTTTATTATTATTATTTGCAATTTATAATATTTATTATATAAATAAAATCCAAGGTTATTAGTGTAATCTTGAACTGTATGTAGTTGACATACGGGAGGATCATGTTCAAGTAATAACCTAAAGGGTCTATAGTATATGGATAAGGTTGGGTGCCTTATCCTGGTAACACTATTGATACGACCCACTTTGTAATTGTTACAAATGATTTGATCCAAATCATTCATGTAGAGACATGTGAGTGGGGGTATCTTATACAATGAGTTTGTATAAGACTGGACCACAAAATATATAATCTCTCTTTATAAATCCGTTATTTGAGAAGATTAGTATTTCACAGGATGATCATATGTGACTCGATCTTAATCCTGAGTGAGTTATGAACTCCTGCCTGTGAGGGTTCGTCCTTTGATTTGTATGGGTGAGAATGGCCTTTATAGCCGATTCAATAAGCCTACCATTTTGGGGACTTGACCAAATAGGGAGTTGGGAACATAAGTTTCACAAGATGGAATTCACTTCTTTCCTATATAGGGAAAGTAGATGAGTAGTTCCCTTAAGTGCTGATTTCGGGACTTGAACAATGGGGCCCCACCCTTTCACTGGCCCGAGAGGGACTTCGTTTATGGTTGGATCATAAACAGGTTGTTCATTAGAGAATCAGTGGTACTTAAGGTATAAGATGTAATTACAGGAGTAAAACGGACTTTTGACCCAGCTGTAATTACGAACAACTCGTGAAGGATCGACTTGCATGTAATGGTTATATCCATGGACACAACTTGTCCTACAGTGCATAAGAGTGCAACTCTAGGCCTATAGTGGAGTGACCTAGAGTTAATGAATGAAAGTCAATTAATTAAAGAGTTTAATTAATTAATTTTGTATCATTGGAGCTTATAAATCTGTAGGTCCATAAGGTCCCCTTGCTAGCTCATAATAACACTACAAGGATCAATTTAGTTGAAAGAAAAATTTGAAATATTCAAATTAATATTTAATATATTTGATATATTAAATGTAAGAGAGTAAAATATATTTATTGTATTTGATACATTAAATATTAGGGAAAATAGTTTATGTATATGATACATTAATATTAAAAACTATATACATATGTTATTTGAATGAGATTCAAATTGGTTTAAAGTATATTATAAAAGATTAATTTTATAATATTTGAATAAGATTCAAATAAATATAAAATACATATTTTAATATATTAGATATTAAAATGTATTTTATAAAATAAAATTAATTCCTAAAAGTCTTATTATAAATAAGACATTTAGGTTTAGCCAAAGGGTTGGCCAAACACACTATTCACCTTCTGCAGAGAATTGTTCTCTCATTCTTTCAAAAAGCTCCCACAAGCCTTGATCCCGTGTTCGAGTCATAGCGAGGAAGATCTCGTGGAAAAAGGAACACAAGAAGATGATTGTTCATCAAAGGTAATACATATGCTTAACCTTGTTTTTAGTTTAATTCTAAATAAAACCAAGTAACGATTCCAAACGCTTCCGCTGCGGGGAATGAAGAGTTCATTCCCTTCAATTGGTATCAGAGCAACTTTGTTTTTGTTCAGAATTAAAAATTCATGGTGGGTATTTGAATTTATTTTTCATATATGTGATATATGTGGTTTGCAAATTGATTGTTTAGGCATATTTTGGCATTAGTTTTATTGCTTTGATTAGATCAAATGTGAAACTCGAAAGAGATAGGAATTCTCTGTGTTCTCTGTATCATTTTTTGAAGCCATTACGGAATTGAAGATGGTGTAAAACGATGGTGAAATTGAAGCCATGAAGCCATTACGAAATTGAAGATTGAATCCTACCGAATTTCAGATTTGGAATGTTTGGAATGTCCAAAATAAAATCTAGAAATTTAGATTCAGATTTGTAATTTCTATAGATTTGATTTGGAATGTCCAAAATCAATTCTGGAGATTTAGATTCATATTTGGAATTTGGAATGTCCAAAATAAAATATGAAAATTTAAATTCAGATTTGGAATGTCTATAGATTTGATTTGATTTGGAATGTCCAAATTGAGTTATGAAAATTGGATTCAAAGGTGGAAAAATCAAAAAGAGGATTGAAGACCAAGATATGTCTTGGATTTAAATTAATGTAATTCAAAATTGGTTTCAATTTCTTAGGATATGCCAAATATGCCGGTCAATTTTGCTGTGTTTTTAATTTAATTATGCATGTTGTTTTTAATTTAATTATGCATGTTGATGTATGTTTTAAATTTTAATTGATTGCATAGAGTATGCCATCTAGGTTAAAATCCCACCATAGGTTAAGCATGATCATGCATTTTAATTATTTTTAATATAAGTGTTTTATTTGGAATATTATGATTAAAATGCTTTCTAATTTGATTAGATGATTTTCTAATATGTTTATATTTCCATATCAATATAATTGTTATATTTGGAAATTTTAAATTAGGATACTTCCTTTTATAATAGTAATCCATATTTTTCTAATATTGATTAAGATATCTTTTCCTAGATATAGTAATATCAGGAAATTTTTTCCTAATAAGATTGGGAAATCTTTTCCTAATGGAAATCTTTTCCTAATAAGATTGAGAAATCTTGATAAATCTTTTCCAATAAGATTGAGATATCTTTTCCGAATAAGATTGAGATATCTTTGAGATATCTTTTCCGAATAAGATTGAGATATCTTTTCCGAATAAGATTGAGATATCTTTGAGATATCTTTTCCGAATAAGATTGAGATATCTTTTCCCAATAAGATTGAGATATATTTTCCCAATAAGTATTAGGGATTTTTTCCAAATGAGCTTAGGATATTTTCTAAATGAACTTAGGATATTTTCTAAATGAGCTTAGGATATTTTCCTATGAGATTAGATTTTTTCTTTCCCTATTTAAAAGATAATTTAATTCATTCTTTAAATAGTTTAAATATTTGAATTTAGTTTATCTTTTATTCTAATAAGATTAGAATATATGATAATCTTTAATTTTATTTTCAAGATTATCCATAAGGTGAATTGGTTTTTAATAGGATTAAAAACATTGCTTAAAATCAACTGAAGTTCATTGATCTAGTAATTAATAGTTAATTAAAGATTAATGAATTTGAAATAAAAATTGACTATAAGGGAACCCTGTCTAAGAAAGGTTAGTCGGGTGAGGTACTTAAGTTGACTGAAAAGGAACACCTCTACCTAAGAACTGGCCTGGGGGTTGAATTAGTCAAATTTTATTTTATTTCATTAAGCAGGCTCATAATGTGATTAGTTTTAAATAGTTTAATATACTTGATAATTCACATTAAAATCAATCTAACCAACATAAGGGTTATGAAAGGGTAGATTGAAAAACTTAGATAAATGAGATTAGCCTAATTTGTCTAAGTAATAGAAAACCCTATTTCAAAATACTTATTGGGAGAAAGACATATGTCAAAATAACCCTACGGTCTCTACCATAGATTCACAGCGTGAGATTCATGTGAGGCCTCGAGGCGGCTTTGGACCGTCCCCCTACGGAAGGTGTTTACATGGTTCAATATCAGGGTGAATCTCTTGAGAAAGTATTTTTAAATAGTAAGTGGGAGAAGGAAATGTGTCAACATATCCTACGGTCTCTATCATTGGTTCACAACGTGAGATTCATGTGGGGCCTCGCGGCGGCTTTTGGACCGTCCCCCTACGGAAGGTGTTTACATGGGTCAATATCAGGGTGAATCTCCTGAGAAGGATAGGATTGTAATTTTATTTCCAATACTTGACCTACCCTACGGCGGCACTTGTTGGGATAAAATTATAGAATCTAAAATGATGGGTTACACTTACAAAGATATCATTAAGATTGTTAATGATTTTCTTGACCAAACTAATGGTAACTAAATGTTATAGAAATAAGAGTTATTTTGGGATAACACTTGGTTGAGATTGTCTCGGTTTAGTGAAGGAGCATTTGACCTACCCTACGGCGGCACTTGTTCTAACTCACTAAAGTATCATAGCATTAAAAAAAAAAATAAAATAAATAAATAATGTTTTAGGGTTCATTTATCAAATTGTTTGTTTTCTATGCTGAAATTGAATGAATATTGATTGCATGTCGTTAAATAATATTGTTTTTATATTTCAATATTATGTCTATTTCTCTCAATTTTAATTTTCGTTGCTAATTCGTCAAATTGAGAAAATAATATCACTTGGAAAAATAATGTTAACACTATATAATGACAGTGTACATTTTTTCTTTAATTTGTCTTTATTGAGAAACGTTCTCAAAAACCTATTGCCAATGCTAATCGAATTGTTCGTGAAGCACATGATTAATAAATCAATATAACGAGATGGCTTATACAAATTTTCTATTTGACATATTAGATGTCAAGATAAGAAGATAAAGAAGATGACAACAACGTATGAGATGTTGTTAAAGTCAATAAAAGCTAGATTTGGATATTTATCTAAATAATCTAAAAAATTAAGTATTACCAAAATCCAAGAAAAGAAACCATATGACTGTAGCTAAAAGAAAATAGTTTCTAAATTAGCAAAGTAGTCATAATGAGAGGAATTTATGAAATACCTCTGTGAGAAGAACATGGAAAAAAGTAAATTTGATTTACTAGATGTTTGGTGGAAAATAATCATTACCACCTATATAGTAGATTCAAATCCACTATTAAGAGTTGTTCTTCATTATACTTTATATAATTCTTGGAAAATACTTAATGATGTAGAATGATCTCTACTTGTTGGCACCAGAAAACCCATCTCAATTAATGTAGTGGGAGACATTAAGATGTCCATAAAAAATAATTGTTATTTAATGCTGAATATGGTGTTTTTAGTACCATAGGAGAAATTCAATTTCTCTAACTTTATTACTAATAAAATGTTCATATAGTATGAATATTTTAGTACTAAATTTTTATTTTCAAAATTGTTTGAAAAGTTCAGCCGAAAAATAAGAATAATTTGTATGTGTTAAATTGTTAACATATAAAATACTACACAGTGAGATATTCAGAATTATAGAATCCAGAATATAAAGACAATTTATATTCTCCTAAAATATGATACCCGTCTTTGGCATTCAAGATTGATTCTGATCAATTTGAATAAAACGACTACTACGAAGTGATTCTCTAAATGTTAGAGTTAATTACTTTATATGTCTTAAGATCTTGCCTTTCATGCAAGATAATTAATAGGTTTTTGTTGGAAAAGCCTACAGACCAAAGAACACTGATGAATATTTCATATCACTCTAGCTGATGATTATTCAAGAAATAAGTATCGTAACCTAATGCAACATAAGTCTGAATATTTTGAAAAGTTCAAGGAATATAAGACTCAAGTTGAAGGTCAATTAGGTAATTCTATCAAAACACTATGATCAGATCACAGTGAAAAGTACAGGAACGTTATGTACTAAGACTAATTGATAGAAAGTGAGATTTTATCTCAACTCTAGCACAAAGTACAATTGTGTGAAATTGTGCTGTAAGAGGAGAAACAAGACCTTGTTAGACATGGTCAGAACAATAAAGAATTACACGCCATTATAAGACTCTTGTTAGGATATACAATATAGATTGTATAGTAAACATGATTCTATCTAAAAGGTGTCCATGAGACAACTTTGAGATTATAGAAGAGTAGTAAAGTTAGTTTACAACCCTTCGAGTTTTGAGAGTTTTAAGCATACATGCTGAAACTTGAATATGTTCAATAGTGTTGAAAAGTTGGTTCCAAGTGAAGCCACTAAATAGTTAACAAAAGTTGTTAACAATTTAAATACATTTGATAGTCAAATGGATCCTAGTCATGAATTGGATAAGCCTCATCGTAGTGGGAGAGTTATGAGATGACCCAACCGTTACAAGAGCTTATATGAAGCCTAAGTTGTCGTATTAGATGACAAAATGTAGGGCTTCTTGACCTCAAAGTTGAAATGAGGGTCAATGACAAAGACTAGTAGACCAAAGTCATAAATCTCGAGATAGAGTAGATGTACTCATCTTTATCTAGAACTTGTAGATATTCGTGATGGGGTAAAACCCATAGGTTTTGAATATATCTACAAAAGTAAAAGATTTGTAAATAAGAAGGTACAGACCTTCAAAATAAGACTAATGACAAATATAGATGGAGAAAGTAAACTGTGGATAAACTTTCTCATTTGTTGTCATATTAGATTATATAAGCATTTCCTAATTCATAGTTGCATATGAGATATGTCAAGTGAAGGTTTAAGAATTTTTTTTTGAAAAGAAGTCTTAAAGAATGCATTTACAAATCAATTACATGAGTTCAATTTCAAAAATCAAAAGCAAAAGGTTTGCAAGCAGTAAATGTTCATTTATGAAATGAATTTGATCACTAGATTTTTTAATGTAAGGTTTGATAAAAGTATAAAAAACTATGACTTTGAATAAATATTAATGATATTGTATAGACAAGAAAATCATTAATTACTTAGTGGAATTTTCTCATATTTTATGTGGATGACTTATTACCCATTGTGAATGCTGTAAGATTTGAATCCAACATAAAATGTTGACTACCTAACCAATTCCAAATGAATGATTTAAATTACTAGGTATGTCCTAAAATAGAGTTTTCGAGGACAAAATGTTATTTATGTCTCACACATCTTATATTGACAAATTTGTTGTCAAGTATATGATGTAGTACTTCAAAAAATGATAATGTATCATTCTTAGATGAAGTTTAGATTGTCTAAGGAATAGTGTCCTAAGACATTTCAAAATGTTGAGAACATAAGATTGACTATCTACGTTTAAGTGGGAGAAAATCTAATGTACACTTGAGACATGACATTTGACAGTAAAATTGGTTAGCATTTATTAGTTAACCCAATGGTATGACCATTGCACGGAAAAATAAAAACTTTTCTCAAAATATCTATGGATAAATTGAGAAATTATATTTTTGTGTATGAGGTTAAAGATTTGATCTTTACGAGATGCACTGGTTTTAACAAAGATTTATGGAAATCTATGTTTACCCTAGATGATGGAGTATGGTATGCAAGTTAAATGTTCTTACTTATGAAGTAAAGAACTTGCATAACTCAAATAATTTCTTATTGGTCTGAAAGATGTTTCAGATATAGTTAAGCCTAAAACATTTCATGTAATGGCTAAACTTAAGGAACTTAGATAACATCAATATATAGGGTATCCTGCTGAGAGAGAAAGAATCGTGGTAGGACCAAGATGACTTTTAATTGACAGTCGTATTGATCTATATAAAAAGACTTTTCAGGCAAAAGTGTTTGAAAGCCACCTAGAATGTCTAGGATTATGAGACATGTCTCATCTTCACTAGGGCAAGTGGGAGAACATGTTGGGTGTAGAGTATGCCCTAGGATACATGTCTCACCGGCTTTAGTGCAAGTGGGAGATTGTTGGGATTTATGCCCTAAAGCCTCGTAATTAATTAATAATTATTTGATAATTATTTTATTATTATTATTTGCAATTTATAATATTCATTATATAAATAAAATCCAAGGTTATTAGTGTAATCTTGAACTGTATGTAGTTGACATACGGGAGGATCATGTTCAAGTAATAACCTAAAGGGTCTATAGTATATGGATAAGGTTGGGTGCCTTATCCTGGTAACACTATTGATACGGCCCACTTTGTAATTGTTACAAATGATTTGATCCAAATCATTCATGTAGAGACATGTGAGTGGGGGTATCCTATACAATGAGTTTGTATAAGACTGGACCACGAAATATATAATCTCTCTTTATAAATCCGTTATTTGAGAAGATTAGTATTTCACAGGATAATCATATGTGACTCGATCTTAATCCTGAGTGAGTTATGAACTCCTGCCTGTGAGGGTTCGTCCTTTGATTTGTATGGGTGAGAATGACCTTTATAGCCGATTCAATAAGCCTACCATTTTGGGGACTTGACCAAATAGGGAGTTGGGAACATAAGTTTCACAAGATGGAATTCACTTCTTTCCTATATAGGGAAAGTAGATGAGTAGTTCCCTTAAGTGCTGATTTTGGGACTTGAACAATGGGGCCCCACCCTTTCACTGGCCCGAGAGGGACTTCGTTTATGGTTGGATCATAAACAGGTTGTTCATTAGAGAATCAGTGGTACTTAAGGTGTAAGATGTAATTACAGGGGTAAAACGGACTTTTGACCCAGCTGTAATTACGAACAACTCGTGAAGGATCGACTTGCATGTAATGGTTATATCCATGGACACAACTTGTCCTACAGTGCATAAGAGTGCAACTCTAGGCCTATAGTGGAGTGACCTAGAGTTAATGAATGAAAGTCAATTAATTAAAGAGTTTAATTAATTAATTTTGTATCATTGGAGCTTATAAATCTGTAGGTCCATAAGGTCCCCTTGCTAGCTCATAATAACACTACAAGGATCAATTTAGTTGAAAGAAAAATTTGAAATATTCAAATTAATATTTAATATATTTGATATATTAAATGTAGGAGAGTAAAATATATTTATTGTATTTGATACATTAAATATTAGAGAAAATAGTTTATGTATATGATACATTAATATTAAAAACTATATACATATGTTATTTGAATGAGATTCAAATTGGTTTAAAGTATATTATAAAAGATTAATTTTATAATATTTGAATAAGATTCAAATAAATATAAAATACATATTTTAATATATTAGATAGGGCTGGTTGCACAAATAGCAATCAGGCCCAAACTAATTGCAAAATTAGCAAACTTTAAAATGTTTTGCAAATATGGCAAAAAAAACCCGTTTCTATCACTGATAGACTTTATTATATCACTGATAGACTTCTATTAGTGATAGACTATTATCCTATCAGTGATAGACTATTATCTCTGATAGACTATTATCACTGACAAAAATCTATAAAAAACTGAGGTGATCAGCGATAGACTTCTATCAGTCATAAGATATCAGCGATAGAAATTGCTATATCCGCAAAATTTTTAAAAACATGTTATATTTGCAAACAATAAGTCTTAAATTGTCATTTACTACAATTTCCCTATTAGATATTAAAATGTATTTTATAAAATAAAATTAATTCCTAAAAGTCTTATTATAAATAAGACCCTTAGGTTTAGCCAAAGGGTTGGCCAAACACACTATTCACCTTCTGCAGAGAATTGTTCTCTCATTCTTTCAAAAAGCTCCCACAAGCCTTGATCCTGTGTTCGAGTCATAGCGAGGAAGATCTCGTGGAAAAAGGAACACAAGAAGATGATTGTTCATCAAAGGTAATACATATGCTTAACCTTGTTTTTAGTTTAATTCTAAATAAAACCAAGTAACGATTCCAAACGCTTCCGCTGCGGGGAATGAAGAGTTCATTCCCTTCACATTCAGTTTACAAACCACGAGTTTTAGGACATAAAACCCAACAAACTCCCACTTGGACTAAAACGTCAGTGGAGTATTACATGCTGGATGAGAAAAACTGGAATATCAAATATTTCCATGGCTTTTCTCCCACTATCCTACTGTACAACTCGTAGTCCTAGACTCACTAGGTGCCCCTCGAACACTTTAGCCGTGAGGGACTTTGTAAACGGATCAGCAATATTGTGCTCTGAGGCAATCGGCATGACGATCACGTCTCCTCGATGCACTATCTCCCTGATGAGATGATATTTCCGCTCAATGTGCTTTCCACGCTTATGGCTTCTTGGTTCTCTCGAATTTGCCACAACACCAGTATTATCACAATAAAGTGTGATAGGCAAATTCATATTTGGAACAACTTCCAAATCCGTCAAGAACTTTCTAAGCCATACAACCTCTTTCGCAGCTTCGCAAGCCGCGACATACTCAGCTTCCATGGTGGAGTCAGCAATACAACCTTGCTTTATACTCCTCCATACTATTGCCCCTCCGTTAAGAGTGAACACTGATCCCGATGTGGATTTCCTCGAATCCTTATCGATTTAAAAATCAGAGTCAGTGTATCCTGTAAGGATCAAATCCTTCGCGCCATACACGAGCTCATAGTCCCTCGTTCTCCGAAGATACTTGAGGATGTGTTTAACGGCAGTCCAATGATCATATCCTGGATTGGACTGATACCTACTGACAATTCCCACTGCATAGCATATGTCGGGTCGTGTACATAACATGGCGTACATCAGACTACCGACTGCTGATGCATAGGGAATTCGTCTCATATCCTCAACTTCTTGAGGTGTCTTAGGACACTCTTCCTTTGACAATTGAATTCCATGCCTGAAAGGTAAAGAACCCTTCTTGGAATTCTGCATCGAATATCGTATCAACAGCTTGTCGATATAAGATGCTTGAGACAGCGCTAGCGTTTTGTTCTTACGATTCCTTACGATTTGAATCCCTAGAACAAACTGAGCCTCTCCCAAATCTTTCATTTGGAATTGGGTCGCTAGCCATTGCTTAACGTCAGTCAGGAACCCTACATCATTCCCAATGAGTAGGATATCATCTACATATAAGACTAAGAAAGCTACAATAGAATTTACTATTTTCTTGTAGACACAAGGTTCGTCAACATTCTGTTCAAAGCCATAAGATTTGATCGCAGTATCAAACCTTATATTCCAGGATCTAGACACTTGCTTCAACCCATAAATGGATCGATTAAGCTTGCAAACCTTTTGCTCTTGACCCTGAATTATGAACCCCTCTGGTTGAGCCATATATATACTCTCTTCAAGATTGCCATTCAGAAAGGCTGTCTTGACATCCATTTGCCAAATTTCATAATCATAAAACGTGGCAATGGACAAGAGTATTCTAATCGACTTTAACATGGCAACAGGGGAGAAGGTTTCTTCATAGTCCACCCCTTCCCTCTGGGAATAACCTTTTGCCACAAGTCGAGCCTTAAAGGTTTGCACCTTACCGGCTTGGTCTCGTTTCCTCTTGTAGATCCACTTGCAATCGATAGGTCTTTCACCATCAGGTTGCTCTATAAGATCCCAGACCGAATTGAAGTACATCGACTCCATTTCGAGGTCCATGGCTTTAAGCCACTGGTCCTTGTCTATGTCATCCATTGCCTGTTTGAAGGTCAATGGATCCTCAACGCCGTCATCAGGTATGACGACCTGGGTTTCCGTTAAACCCATGTAGCGGTCGGGTTGTCTCACATCCCTCCCACTACGTCGAGGTATTCTCAACTCTTGAGAAGGACCAGCCTGATCAACAACTCTTGTTGACCCATCTGTAGCTTTCCTGGAAAGTTCGGTCAAAACAATTTTGCTCGAAGGTTGATGATCTCTCATGTGGTCTTCCTCTAAGAACGTGGTGTTTGTCGATACAAGCACCTTGTCCAATTGAGGATCGTAAAATAGACCACCTTTCGTTTCCTTGGGGTAGCCTACGAATAGGCATAATTTTGAACGATGTTCCAACTTCTTTGGATTGGGCACCAACATATGTGCCGGACACCCCCAAATTCTGAAGTGACGTAAACTACCTTTACGCCCTCTCCATAACTCATAAGGTGTTTCTGAAACACTCTTAGAGGGAACCATGTTCAAAATATATACAGCAGCCTCTACTGCATATCCCCAAAATGAACTAGGCAGTTGAGCATAGCTCATCATAGATCGAACCATGTCTAACAGGGTTCTATTTCTCCTTTCGGACACACCGTTCTGTTGCGGTGTTCCGGGCGCTGAGAGTTGGGATACTATTCCATGTTCTATCATATAGTCCTGGAATCTTAAATCCATATACTCTCCACCTCGATCTGATCGGAGTGTTTTAATCGTTTTACCTAATGTGTTCTCAACCTCTGCCTTATACTTCTTGAACTTTTCAAGAGCTTCGGACTTATGATGCATTAGGTAAAGATAGCCGTACCTAGAATAATCATCAATGAAGCTGATGAAATATTCATACCCTCCCCGTGCTTTAACATTCATCGAACCACAAAGATCTGAATGTACAAGCTCTAGAGTTTCTTTGGACCTATGACCTTTTTCAGAAAAAGATCGTTTGGTCATCTTGCCCTCAAGACAAGACTCACATGGTGGTAAAGAGTTGTCCTCTAACTGATTTAGGAGACCACTCTTAACCAATCTCCCAATCCTATTGAGATTAATGTGGCCTAGTCTCAAGTGCCAAAGATAGGTACTTGGAGAAAGTTTCTGCCTTTTAGTTTGAGTTTGAGCTGTTTTAAACATCTCGGTGTTCAAAATAGCTTTTGCCTCTGTTGGTCTTAACACATACAAGTTGTTTTCAAGTTTCGCAGAACATATATGTACACCTCTTTTGCTAATGAACGCTTCATTAAAATCAAAAGATACTTTATACAAATGTTCAAGTAAACAAGAGATAGATACAAGGTTCCTTTTAAAGCTAGGAACCAACAATACATTTTCAAGTAAAATGAAACTATCTCTATATAACAACTTGACAGCTCCCACTGCCTTGGCTGAGACAACCTCTCCTGTTCCAACCCTGAGAGTTATCTCACCTTCAGCAAGCAGCTGCCAGGAACTAGTTTCTTGGAAAGAAGAACAAACATGGTTAGTGGCTCCTGAATCCAGTATCCAGGCAGAACTATCATGTTCCACTAAACATGTTTCAACAACGAGTAAATCATATTTACTTAGTTGTTTCTTCTCAGCTTTGCTCGCCATGAGGGTATCATGATAGACCGATGAGGACGGTTGTCCAAACATCATCTGTAATGAATCCATGATCTCCTTAGCGGAGACCATTACCTCATGCTTCTTAGCTAACACATTGGATGTGTTGGCCAAGATGTAGACTCGGGCTTTATCATTAGCCCTAGTGCACTTGTCAAATGCATCTCGAACAGTTCGAGTTGCAGATGAGCTAGGAGGGGGAGGACATTCCTCTGTTAAGACAAACCTAAGATCATCGATAACAAGAATCGTATTCAAGTTCGATTTCCAGGTCGTGTAGTTATCGCCGTTTAGTTTATCAGTGAAGGGAATGAACTCTTCATTCCCCGCAGCGGAAGCGATTGGAATCGATCTTTTGTTTTGTTTAGAATTAAACTAAGAAATAAGTTAAGCATATGTACAATTACCTTTGAAGATCAATCATCTTCTTGTGTTCCTTCTTCCACGAGATCTTCCTCGCTATGACTCGAACACGGGATCAAGGCTTGTGGGAGCTCTTTGAAAGAATGAGAGAACAATTTTCTCTGCAGAGGTGAGTGGTGTGTTTTGGCCAACCCTTTGGCTAAACCTAAATGTCTTATTTATAATAAGACTTTTAGGAATTAATTTTATTTTATAAAATACATTTTAATATCTAATATATTAAAATATGTATTTTATATTTATTTGAATCTTATTCAAATATTATAAAATTAATCTTTTATAATATACTTTAAACCAATTTGAATCACATTCAAATAACATAAGTATATAGTTTTTAATATTAATGTATCATATACATAAACTATTTCCTCTAATATTTAATGTATCAAATACAATAAATATATTTTACTCTTCTACATTTAATATATCAAATATATTAAATATTAATTTGAATATTTCAAATTTTCTTTCAACTAAATTGATCCTTTTAGTGTTACTATGAGCTAGCAAGGGGACCTTATGGACCTACAGATTTATAAGCTCCAATGATACAAAATTAATTAATTAAACTCATTAATTAATTGACTTTCATTCATTAACTCTAGGTCACTCCACTATAGGCCTAGAGTTGCACTCTTATGCACTGTAAGACAAGTTGTGTCCATGGATATAACCATTACATGCAAGTCGATCCTTCACGAGTTGTTCGTAATTACAGCTGGGTCAAAAGTCCGTTTTACCCCTGTAATTACATCTTACACCTTAAGTACCACTGATTCTCTAATGAACAACTTGTTTATGATCCAACCATAAACCAAGTCCCTCTCGGGCCAGTGAGAGGGTGGGGCCCCATTGTTCAAGTCCCGAAATCAGCACTTAAGGGAACTACTCATCTACTTTCCCTATATGGGAAGAAGTGAATTCCATCTTGTGAAACTTATGTTCCCAACTCCCTATTTGGTCAAGTCCCCAAAATGGTAGGCTTATTGAATCGGCTATAAAGGCCATTCTCACCCATACAAATCAAAGGACGAGCCCTCACAGGCAGGAGTTCATAACTCACTCAGGATTAAGATCGAGTCACATATGATCATCCTGTGAAATATTAATCTTCTCAAATAACGGATTTATAAAGAGAGATTATATATTTCGTGGTCCAGTCTTATACAAACTCATTGTATAGGATACCCCCACTCACATGTCTCTACATGAATGATTTGGATCAAATCATTTGTAACAATTACAAAGTGGGCCGTATCAATAGTGTTACCAGGATAAGGCACCCAACCTTATCCATATACTATAGACCCTTTAGGTTATTACTTGAACATGATCCTCCCGTATGTCAACTACATACAATTCAAGATTACACTAATAACCTTGGATTTTATTTATATAATGAATATTATAAATTGCAAATATTAATAATAAAATAATTATCAAATAATTATTAATTAATTACGAGGCTTTAGGGCATAAATCCCAACAATCTCCCACTTGCACTAAAGCCGGTGAGACATGTATCCTAGGGCATACTCTACACCCAACATGTTCTCCCACTTGCCCTAGTGAAGATGAGACATGTCTCATAATCCTAGAGACATTCTAGGTGGCTTTCAAACACTTTAGCCTGGAAAGTCTTTTTATATAGATCAAAACGATTGTCAATTAAAAGTCATCTTGGTCCTACCACGATTCTTTCTCTCTCAGGATACCCTATATATTGATGTTATCTAAGTTCCTTAAGTTTAGCCATTACATAAAACGTTTTAGGCTTAACTATATCTGAAACATCTTTCAGACCAATAAGAAATTATTTGAGTTATGCAAGTTCTTTACTTCATAAGTAAGAACATTTAACTTGCATACCATACTCCATCATCTAGGGTAAACATAGATTTCCATAAATCTTTGTCAAAACCAGTGCATCTTGTAAAGATCAAATCTTTAACCTCATACACAAAAATATAATTTCTCAATTTATCCATAGATATTTTGAGAAAAGTTTTTATTTTTGCTGTCAAATGTCATGTCTAAGTGTACATTAGATTTTCTCCCACTCAAACGTAGATAGTCAATCTTATGTTCTCAACATTTTGAAATGTCTTAGGACACTATTCCTTAGACAATCTAAACTTCATGTAAGAATGATACATTATCATTTTTTGAAGTACTACATCATATACTTGACAACAAATTTGTCAATATAAGATGTGTGAGACATAAATAACATTTTGTCCTCGAAAACTCTATTTTAGGACATACCCAGTAATTTAAATCATTCATTTGGAATTGGTTAGGTAGTCAACATTTTATGTTGGATTCAAATCTTACAACATTCACAATGGATAATAAGTCATCCACATAAAATATGAGAAAATTTCACTAAGTAATTAATGATTTTCTTGTCTATACAATATCATTAATATTTATTCAAAGTCATAGTTTTTGATACTTTTATCAAACCTTACATTCAAAAATCTAGTGATCAAATTCATTTCATAAATGAACCTTTACTGCTTGCAAACCTTTTGCTTTTGATTTTTGAAATTGAACTCATGTAATTGATTTGTAAATGCATTCTTTAAGACTTCTTTTCAAAAAAAGATTTCTTAAACCTTCACTTGACATATCTCATATGCAACTATGAATTAGGAAATGCTTATATACTCTAATATGACAACAAATGAGAAAGTTTATCCATAGTTTACTTTCTCCATCTATATTTGTCATTAGTCTTATTTTGAAGGTCTGTACCTTCTTATTTACAAATCTTTTACTTTTGTAGATATATTCAAAACCTATGAGTTTTACCCCATCACGAATATCTACAATTTCTAGATAAAGATGAGTACATCTACTCTATCTCGAGATTTATGACTTTGGTCTACTAGTCTTTGTCATTGACCCTCATTTCAACTTTGAGGTCAAGAAGCCCTACATTTTGTCATCTAATTTGACAACTTAGGCTTCATATAAGCTCTTGTAACGGTCGGGTCATCTCATAACTCTCCCACTACGATGAGGCTTATCCAATTCATGACTAGGATCCATTTGACTATCAAATGTAATTAAATTGTTAACAACTTTTATTAACTATTTAGTGGCTTCACTTGGAACCAACTTTTCAACACTATTGAACATATTCAAATTTCAACATGTATGCTTAAAACTCTCAAAACTCGAAGGGTTGTAAACTAACTTTACTACTCTTCTATAATCTCAAAGTTGTCTCATGGACACCTTTTAGATATAATGATGTTCACTATACAATCTATATTGTATATCCTAACAAGAGTCTGATAATGACGTGTAATTCTTTATTGTTCTGACCATGTCTAACAAAGTCTTGTTTCTCCTCTTACAGCACAATTTCACACAATTGTACTTTGTGCTAGAGTTGAGATAAAATCTCACTTTCTATCAATTAGTCTTAGTACATAAGGTTCCTGTACTTTTCACTGTGATCTGATCATAGTGTCTTGATAGATTTACCTAATTGACCTTCAACTTGAGTCTTATATTCCTTGAACTTTTCAAAATATTCAGACTTATGTTGCATTAGGTTACGATACTTATTTCTTGAATAATCATCAGCTAGAGTGATGAAATATTCATCGGTGTTCTTTGGCCTGTAGGCTTTTCCAAGAAAAACCTATGGATTATCTTGCATGAAAGGCAAGATCTTAAGACATATAAAGTAATTAACTCTAACATTTAGAGAATCACTTCGTAGTAGTCTTTTTATTCAAATTGATCAGAATTAATCTTGAATGCCAAAGACGGGTATCGTATTTTAGGAGAATATAATTTGTCTTTATATTCTGGAATCTATAATCCTGAATATCTCACTGTGTAGTATTTTATATGTTAACAATTTAACACATACAAATTATTCTTATTTTTCGGCTGAACTTTTCAAACAATTTTGAAAATAAAAATTTAGTACTAAAATATTCATACTATATGAACATTTTATTAGTAATAAAGTTAGAGAAATTGAATTTCTCCTATGGTACTAAAAACACCATATTCAACATTAAATAACAATTATTTTTTATGGACATCTTAATGTCCCCCACTACATTAATTGAGATGGGTTTTCTGGTGCCAACAAGTAGAGATCATTCTACATCATTAAGTATTTTCCAAGAATTATATAAAGTGTAATGAAGAACAAATCTTAATAGTGGATCTGAATCTACTATATAAGTGGTAATGAAAAAATCTAGTAAATCAAATTTACTTTTATCCATGTTCTTCTTATAGAGGTATTTCATAAATTCCTCTTATTATGACTACTTTGCTAATTTAGAAACTATTTTCTTTTAGCTACAGTCATATGGTTTCTTTTCTTGGATTTTGGTAATACTTAATTTTTGAGATTATTTAGATAAATATCTAAATCTAGCTTTTATTGACTTCAACAATATCTCATATGTTGTTGTCATCTTCTTTATCTTCTTAGCTTGACATCTAATATGTCAAATAGAAAATTTGTATAAGCCATCTCGTTATATTGATTTATTAATCATGTGCTTCATGAACAATTCGATTAGCATTGGCAACAGGTTTTTGAGAACGTTTCTCAATAAAGACAAATTAAAGAAAAAATTTACATTGTCATTATATAGTGTTAACATTATTTTTCCAAGTGATATTATTTTCTCAATTTGACAAATTAGCAACGAAAAATAAAATTGAGAGAAATAGACATAATATTGAAATATATAAAAAAAAATATTATTTAACAACATGCAATCAATATTCATTCAATTTCAGCATAGAAAACAAACAATTTGATAAATGAACCCTAAAACATTAATTTCTAATGCTATGATACTTTAGTGAGTTAGAACAGGTGCCGCCGTAGGGTAGGTCAAATGCTCCTTCACTAAACTGAGACAATCTCAACCAAGTGTTATCCCAAAATAACTCTTATTTCTATAACATTTAGTTACCATTAGTTTGGTCAAGAAAATCATTAACAACCTTAATGAGATCTTTGTAAGTGTAACCCATCATTTTAGATTTTATAATTTTATCCCAACAAGTGCCGCCGTAGGGTAGGTCAAGTATTGGAAATAAAATTACAATCCTATCCTTCTCAGGAGATTCACCCTGATATTGACCCATGTAAACACCTTCCGTATGGGGGACGGTCCAAAAGCCGCCGCGAGGCCCCACATGAATCTCACGTTGTGAACCAATGATAGAGACCGTAGGATATGTTGACACATTTCCATCTCCCACTTACTATTTAAAAATACTTTCTCAAGAGATTCACCCTGATATTGACCCATGTAAACACCTTCCGTAGGGGGACGGTCCAAAGCCGCCTCGAGGCCTCACATGAATCTCACGTTGTGAATCTATGGTAGAGACCGTAGGGTGATTTTGACATATGTCTTTCTCCCACTAAGTATTTTGAAATAGGGTTTTCTATTACTTAGACAAATTAGGCTAATCTCATTTATCTAAGTTTTTCAATCTACCCTTTCATAACCCTTATGTTGGTTAGATTGATTTTAATGTGAATTATCAAGTATATTAAACTATTTAAAACTAATCACATTATGAGCCTGGTTAATGAAATAAAATAAAATTTGACTAATTCAACCCCAGGCCAGTTCTTAGGTAGAGGTGTTCCTTTTCAGTCAACTTAAGTACCTCACCCGACTAACCTTTCTTAGACAGAGTTCCCTTATAGTCAATTTTTATTTCAAATTCATTAATCTTTAATTAACTATTAATTACTAGATCAATGAACTTCAGTTGATTTTAAGCAATGTTTTTAATCCTATTAAAAACCAATTCACCTTATGGATAATTTTGATTTTTTAACAATTTTAAACCCATTAAAATAAAATTAAAGATTATCATATATTCTAATCTTATTAGAATAAAAGATAAACTAAATTCAAATATTTAAACTATTTAAATAATGAATTAAATTATCTTTTAAATAGGGAAAAAAAAAATCTAATCTCATAGGAAAATATCCTAACCTCATTTGGAAAATATCCCTAATACTTATTGAGAAAATATATCTCAATCTTATTGGGAAAAGATTTATCAAGATTTCCCAATCTTATTAGGAAAAGATTTTCTATATCCTAATCAATATTAGAAAAATATGGATTCCTATTTAAGTATCCTAATTTAAAATTTACAAATATAACAATTATATTGAAAGATATGGAAATATAAACATATTAGGAAATCATCTAATCAAATTAGAAAACATTTTAATCATAATATTCCAAATATAACAATTATATTTAAAAATAATTAAAATGCATGATCATGCTTAACCTATGGTGGGATTTTAATCTAGATGACATACTTTATGCAACCAAACATAATTTAAAACATACATCAACATGCATAATTAAATTTAAAAAAAAACGCAGCAAAATTGACCGGCATATTTGGCATATCCTAAGAAATTGAAAACTAATTTAAATTACAATAATTTAAATCCAAGACATATCTTGGTCTTCGAATTTCCTTTCTTTGTTGATCCATCAAAATTTAGAAACCCTAAAATTGTCTTGAGTATCCACCCGCCTTTGAAAAAAAATATATGCTTCTCAAACCACCAGATTGGTCAACTCAAACTCTTTCTGCAATGCATAGGCGATGGTGACAGATTGAAGACCCATTGTTCAAACAATTTGAAAAACTCTATTCTCAGTTACTCAATTCTAAATTGAGATTTTAATAAGAATTCATCAAATCAATTCAATTCGAGAAGACACTCAATTCCAAATTGAGATTTTAAAAAGAATTCATCAATTCAATTCAAGAATTAATCTTCAGCAGAATCAATGTCTTCACCGTCTAACATTTAAGCTAAATGAGTACACCACTTGCACTTTGTATTCATCACTTTGACTCACCTCAACAAATAAGTTGCATATGCAAATCAATCCTTCTTTCAAAGATTCTTCACCGCCTAACGAAATCACAGTCGTCCGCCATCTTGTCTCCATCTCTTTGAAGAACAGATTAAATTACAAAAATCCTTAACCCTTATGGGTTTTACAATTTGATCTAATCAAAAGGTTTAAATCTAATGCCAATCAAATATGCCTAAACAATCAATTTTGCAAACCATATATATCACATATATATAAACTTAAAATACCCACCATACACAATTTTAATTCTAAACAAAACTCAAAGAAAGCTCTGATACCAATTGAAGGGAATGAACTCTTCATTCCCCGCAGCGGAAGCGATTGGAATCGATCTTTTGTTTTGTTTAGAATTAAACTAAGAAATAAGTTAAGCATATGTACAATTACCTTTGAAGATCAATCATCTTCTTGTGTTCCTTCTTCCACGAGATCTTCCTCGCTATGACTCGAACACGGGATCAAGGCTTGTGGGAGCTCTTTGAAAGAATGAGAGAACAATTTTCTCTGCAGAGGTGAGTGGTGTGTTTTGGCCAACCCTTTGGCTAAACCTAAATGTCTTATTTATAATAAGACTTTTAGGAATTAATTTTATTTTATAAAATACATTTTAATATCTAATATATTAAAATATGTATTTTATATTTATTTGAATCTTATTCAAATATTATAAAATTAATCTTTTATAATATACTTTAAACCAATTTGAATCACATTCAAATAACATAAGTATATAGTTTTTAATATTAATGTATCATATACATAAACTATTTCCTCTAATATTTAATGTATCAAATACAATAAATATATTTTACTCTTCTACATTTAATATATCAAATATATTAAATATTAATTTGAATATTTCAAATTTTCTTTCAACTAAATTGATCCTTTTAGTGTTACTATGAGCTAGCAAGGGGACCTTATGGACCTACAGATTTATAAGCTCCAATGATACAAAATTAATTAATTAAACTCATTAATTAATTGACTTTCATTCATTAACTCTAGGTCACTCCACTATAGGCCTAGAGTTGCACTCTTATGCACTGTAAGACAAGTTGTGTCCATGGATATAACCATTACATGCAAGTCGATCCTTCACGAGTTGTTCGTAATTACAGCTGGGTCAAAAGTCCGTTTTACCCCTGTAATTACATCTTACACCTTAAGTACCACTGATTCTCTAATGAACAACTTGTTTATGATCCAACCATATTCCTATAGCACCTTAGTTATCGCTACTTCGATCAAGAATCTACTAACAACTTAGTAATCCTTGTAAGTGTGACCCGCCATTTTCAGAACTCAGAGGTCGACCCCAACAGTGCAACCGAATGGAAATGTCAGAGTTGGGAATGGACCTAAGAGACCCTATCCATTTCTGGAGATTGAGTTGTTCCGACTCCCATGAATTGGCCCTCCGAATGGACGGTGCTACTATGGGCAACCAGCAGGCGGAACATGAGAATCTCACGGTTCAACCTAATGGAGGAGACCGCAGGATGTATTGACATACTTCCTTCTCCCACTTACTATAAATACTTTCTCCATTCACCTTGCTCTTGATTTATGCAAACACCATCCGAATGGGGATGCCCTATTGACATCACGAGGCCGAGCATAAATCTCACGGTGTGAACTTCGCGGAGAGCGTAGGAGGAGATTGATATATCATATATACCTTCTCAACACCACTACTAAGTATTTTAGAATGGTTTGGGTATACTTTTACTTAGGCATTATCCGACTAAGACAATAAAACCTAAGTCTAGGTAGAACATACTTTTACCTAAGATGTCTAGGTGATAAACGCTTTATAACCTTACACCTCTCACGTGCATGCTCATAAAGCCGGGTTAACTTAACTCAAGTACCGGATCGATCCCCAGGTAGGAGGTGTTCCGTAAACCGTCTTCTTAAATACCTCCAACCTTAGTGCAAGATCTCACCGGGTGAGTTCTCTTGTAACCTTAGCTTTACAAGATATCGACCTATTTTAACTATTAAAACGAATCGATACTAAATTCCTAATCGCATTGGAATTCTTTAACCCTTAGTGAGCATGCATTTATCTTTGTTATAGATTTTAAATGTCTATCTCATTTTACAACACTTTATAAAACAAAGACATTCTATAACATGCTTCCTAAGCTAGAATATAACCATTACATTCAATTTATAACATGCTTCCCAAGCAAGAATATAACAATTATATTCAACTAAGGCAACTATGTTGTATGTTTAATTTTACAATTAATATAACACTTATATTAATTTTACTTTTAAACAAGCAACATCCAATTCATAAATTAATATAACACTTATATTAATTCTCATGAATTAAGCATGCATACTATACAACATAACACTTATATTATACTTTCAATGCATGCAACATGCTTCCTATGGTGGGATTTGAAATCTATATGGCATACTTTATGCACATACAAGAGACTTTAATTAAAACATACATTCACAATGCATAATTAATTAAACACACTAAAGTGGACCGGTTTTGGCATCACGCACAAGCAAGCAACTAAATTATTACAATAATAATTCATCAACTAAGTTGAGACGCTTCCGAAACCTTCGAACCGCCACGAACCAGCTTGAATTTGCTTGAACCGGCCAAAAAAACAGCAACTACAAAACTTCAAAAAAACTGAACCGGTCCATAACTGCTGTCCCGACTTCAACAGCCCGTAACTTGACCAATACCGACCCGAACCGGACCAAACGAACGCTGAACCGGACCTCCAGAGGGTGAAGAACAAGGAACCGGTCTGACTTTCAGTGAACCGAACCATCCGAGGACTGAACCGGACCGTTTCTTCCACCTTGCGCTGAACCGGTTTTGTGCTGGAATTTTGCAGAAAAAAACAGCAAAAAACAGCATGCTGTTTTTTCCGACACCAGAGCTTCTGTCTTCGAATTGAAAGCCTATATGGACTCTAATGACTCCGAATTTTTTACAGACTCTTCTTCACACATTAAAGCCCATACACGCCCGGCCAATTACAAAACAAAGTACAAATAAAAGCTCAAAAAAATATGCCAAAACCGGAATCACACTTTAGACGCCCAGAAATTTAATTTCTAAAACAAATACCCACCTAGCTCAAATTGATGCAAATTGAGTGACCAAAAAACGCTCTGATACCAATTGATGGAGCGCATGTAGCGCAGCGGAAGCGAGACGGATCATTGGCACTCTAATTTCATCAATTTAGCTAAATAAGAAACATGCACAAAGCTTTGAAATAAAAGGAATTAGAACACATACCTCTTGTAGTTCTAAAGACTTCTCTTCCAACGCTCGAATCTCCTCACGAACCCTTCGAAGCTTCCCTCGAACTCCTCGAGAACCACCTCCGGTAGTCCCGCTATCCTCGGGCCGAGCAACGGAGTGGTGGGACTCCTTTATGAAAGAAAAGTTTGGAAGAAGAAGATGGGAAGATGAAAGTGATGAGGATTTTGTGAGAAGAAGTCTAACACTTAGCTTTCTAATTTCTCAAGTAACATGAACTCTTCATGCTCATCCAAATATTCAAACTCTTTGAAAATTCATCAACTTCAAACCATTTGAACTTCATCCAATTTATAGGCAATTCACATGCAACAAAGTCTTTGCTTAGCATGACACCTCAAATTGGATGGATTAGTCTTCAACCAAGTGTTCCAAAATTGATGAGTTTATATGCATGTTGTTGGTGATTCACAATCCACTTCACAACTTGGATAAACCCACTCAACTTGGATAAATCCACTCAACATGGATAATTCCACTTTGACTTGGATAATCCCACTTGTAATGTTTTGTCATTTTAAAATTAATTCATAATTAATTTTAATAAACAAAATAAATTATAATTAATTAAACTTTTTAATTAATTAATATTATTATTTAATTCAATATCAAATATTAATTAAATAATAAGACTAATCCCGGTTTCTTAAACCGAATCATCACACATGAATCCTTATTCATGTTTTACACCGATCCCATATTTAAATCATATTTAAATATGTCCATTATTCTTCCAAAACCGAATTTCAATAAATTCAAATTCTTTTTCTCTCATATTGTTACACGGCTTAATCCGAGCTAGCCAGGAGAACCTAAAGGACCTACAGATCATGAGCTCCAACGATACGAGATTAACCGGTCAAACTCTTTAACCAAGCTAACCAACATTCGTTAACCCCCGGAGACTCCACTAAAGTCCGAGGGTTGCACTCTCCTCACCGTAGATATATTTCTGTCCTCTTGATATAACCATCATTAGTAAGTCGATCCTTCACAGGTCGTTCGTAATTACAGCTGGGTCAAAATAACCGTTTTACCCCCGTAATTACATCTTGTTCCTTAAGTCACACTGATCCTCTAATGAACTATTGGTTTGTGATCCAACCACCAAACCGATTGGTATGTGATCTCATCACTATACCAAGTCCCTCTCGGGCCAATGAGAGGGTGGGATCCCTAGTTCAAGACCCGGAGTCAGCACTTAAGGGAACAACCTCTCTACTAATCCCTCAGAGCGGGTAGGAATGAATTCCATCTCGCAGGACTATGTTCCCAGCTACCTACCTGGTCTTATCCCCAAGATGGTAGGCTTATTGAGTCGGCGATCTCGGGCCACTCTCACCCATACAAGTCAAAGGATAAGCCCGAATAAACAGGAGTTCATAGCGTGCTCAAGATTCAGATCGAGTTACCTAGGTCATCATATGAAAAAGTCGGTCTTTACAGTAAACGGAGTTATAAAGAAAGAGCGACTTGTTTCGCGGTTCAGTCTTATGCAAACTCATTGCATAGGACGCCCCCACTCACATGTCTCCACATGAACGATTTCGGATCACATCGTTTGTACTATACAAAGTGGGCCGCGTCCAATAGTGTCCCCAGGATAAGGTACCCAACCTTATCCCTATACTATAGACCGTTCTGGCTATTACTTGAACTTGATCCACAATCATGTCATACATGAAGTTCAAGTATACAACCTATAGCCATGGGTTCTTTGTTTATTGGAGTTAGGTTAAAAGTAAACACAATTCACTTTATTCAATAACAACTTTACTGAATAAAACTCAATAACTACTTTATTGCAAAATAGAATATACATTCAGTTTACAAACCACGAGTTTTAGGACATAAAACCCAACACTTAAAGTTGCATAAATCATTAAGTCGCATTTTAATTATCAACATGAGTATAACTCAATTGACATAATATACGAGTGACTAAGAAAATCACAAGTTCGATTTCTCCAACCCCAAATATTGTTAAAAAAAAGTGCTTAGTTTAATTAGATGCAAAGTTGCATGATTTTAAACCACAAAATGCTCAGTTTTATTAGATGCATGTAGTTGCACAAATTTTAATAACAAGTGAGAATCTATACTAAAGAACATGTGTTAAAGAAAATATTTATTTATTTTCATATATTGAATATGTTCCTGCAATATCAAGAAATAAGTTTTTAACTATTACGATGAACATATATAATGTCTTCTTGAGATTGAATAAAACAAATGCGCATCTGATTTGATGAAAAATTATGAATCTCGACCAATTATTTCAATGAAATTGCCTGAAGTGAATGTTATGATATTTAATAATTGTGGTCGAGGTTGATGTCATGATAGAGTAAGAAACTATTACTCATAATTACTCATTCTATGGTAGTTATATATAATTTAAATATCAAGAAAACCACACATATATAGTGATTGAAAACAAAGTTATACAAAGAGACATTAGTTTTGTACCTGTCGTACATTTATATTCTAATAAGCTACAAGTCGAAGACCTTCAATAAGCTACAAGCCAAAGACTTTCAATAAGCTAAAGCCAAAGATCTTCAATAAACTACAAGCTGAAGACCTTCAATAAGTTACAAGTCGAAGACCTTCAATAAGCTACAAGACGGAGACTTTCAATAAGCTACAAGCCGAAAACTTTCAATAAGCTACAAGTCGTAGACTTCAAGAAGATCAACAAGCCAACAAGCCGATCCAAGAAGATCGACAAGCCAGAAGCCGATCCAAGAAGATCGACAAGGCAGAAGCCGATCCAAGAAAATCAATAGGCCAGAGGCTGATCCAACAAGATAACAAGTCAAGGGCCGATCAAATAAGATCAACAAGCCCAAAAATTAAAGTTTACATACTCGAGAGAAAATATCAGAGAATAAATATTAGAGACTGTAACACTTATATACAAAACCAATAAAATTCAATTTCATTTCCACGTATTAAATTTCTCCTATTTAAATCTCGTGTGAACAAATTGGCACGCCCAGTAGAACATTTTCTACCTCATATCTCTTTCTCTTTCCAAGAAGTGATGACATCCAAAGAAGTTTCTTCAAAGACTGCTACCTCAAGTGACGTCTATGGAGGGCCAGTTACGCACAATCGCTCCAAGAAAATTCAGCATGATGAAAGTGAAACACCTGTCATTGCAAACAAAATGTTCGAATGCGTGACATAATTTGCTCAAGCTGATGTCATTATTGCAGGAAACCTTGTAGTGACAAACTTGCTTTTCCTTCTCATCAACCAAAAAAAGGGTCAAATATGGATGTGATGTCCGTCATGATGACTAATGCAAACACTGAGGAGAAAAAGGATGGCTGAAGTGGTAAAGAAGATCAACATGTTACTGAAGGCAGTCGAAGAAAAAGACTATGAGATAGCTTATCTTAAGAATCAAATTGAAAGTCTAGATGTCTTTGAATTAAGTCAGACTCCTGCCATCAAAGATAAAAGAAAGAACGTTGTACAAGAAGATCAGTCGCAACATTCCACTTCAATCGCTTCACTGTCTGTCCAACAACTCCATGATATGAACATAAACTCTATCAGAGCTCAATATGGTGGACCTGCTCAAAATTTTCTCTTCTATTCGAAGCCATATACCAAAAGGATTGACAATCTGAAGATGCCTAGTGGATATCAGTCACCAAAGTTTCAACAATTTGACGAGAAGGGCAATCCCAAGAAACACATTGCTCACTTCGTCGAAACTTGTGAAAATGCAGCTACCCGAGGAGATCTACTAGACAAAAAGCTCGCATGGGCGCTAAAAGGAAACACTTTTGACTGGTATATCGATCTCGAATTTGAGACTATGGACAGTTGGTAGCAGCTTGAAAAGGAGTTCATCAACTGCTTTTATAGTACAAGGTGATCTGTCAGCATGTTGGAGCTCACCAATGCAAAGCAACGAAAAGATGAACCAGTTGTTGACTACATTAATCACTGAGAGCTATCTTACTGTCTTGATTGTAAAGATCGACTCACTGAGCTATCTGTTGTCGAGATGTGCACCCAAGGAATGCACTGGGAACTACTTTACATCCTCCAAGGTATAAAGTCGCACCTTTGAAAAACTGACAACTCAGGCTCACGATATGGAGTTGACTATTGCTAGTGGAGAAAATAATGATTTTCTAGTCTCTGATCTAAACAAAGAAAGTGAAGATATTGAAAATACTTCTAACAAATATTTTGTCGTCAATACAAGTTCTCTCAAGTTGTCTTGAAAAGGAAAAGATAAGTGGATTGACAAGAACAAGGAATGAGAAACGTCACATAACTTTAAAGGAAAGACAATAAAAAAAAACTATCATTTTCCTGACTCTGATGTTTCTTTTATGTTGGAAAATCTTCTAAAGATGCGATTGATTGAACTTCCTGAGTGTAAAAGACCGAAATATATGAAAAAAGTTGACGGTCTCAATTATTGCAACTATCACCGAGTCATCAGTCATCCAGTGGAAAAATGTTTTGTCTTAAAAGAACGAATTTTGAAGTTGGCTCAAGAAGGAAAGATTGAGTTGGATCTTGATGATGGTTGCTCAATCAAATCACGCTGCAATAACAACAAATACGAGCAACCAAACAACCTCAAGCTCATTTTAGAATGAAGGATGTGATGAAAACTATGATGAAGATAAGAGAGCTTAAAATGAAAATGCTTCTTATCGCAAGAGCATAAACTGCAAGATGCTCCCAGCCCACATGAGCTTAAAAGGTAAATGACAAAAAAAAAAAAAAAAATTTACATTTTGACTTGATCCCTTTCCCAAAGAAAAGAAAATGGTACGTAGGCATCTTATTATAAATGCAGAGGTTAGCAATTTTATTTTTGTTTTTGCAAAGGCATTTAATTTAAGCGGGAAAACCCATGACCTCTTAGTCAAGAGCACAACCTTATGCCAATTGAGCTATGCTCGGTTTGGCTAAAAATTTGGGCGATAATAATGCATTTAAATTTCTGCCCTGTGCGTGGTTGTTTGTGTTGGGTTATATGTCTTAAAACTCGTGGTTTGTAAACTGAATGTATATTCTATTTTGCAATAAAGTTGTTATTGAGATTTATTCAGTAAAGTTGTTATTGAATAAAGTGAATTGTGTTTACTTTTAACCTAACTCCAATAAATAAAGAACCCATGGCTATAGGTTGTATACTTGAAGTTCATGTGTATGTGTGACATGATTGTGGATCAAGTTCAAGTAATAGCCAGAACGGTCTATAGTATAGGAATAAGGCTGAGTACCTTATCCTGGGGACACTATTGGGCGCGACCCGCTTTGCATAGAACAAACGATGTGATCTGAAATCGTTCACGTAGAGACATGCGAGTGAGGGCGTCCTGTGCAATGAGTTTCCATAAGACTGAAGCGCGAAACAAGTCGCTCTTTCTGTATAACTCCGTTTACTGTAAAGACCGACTTTTTCATATGATGACCTAGGTAACTCGATCTGAATCCTGAGCACACTATGAACTCCTGTTTATTCGGGATTATCCTTTGATTTGTATGGGTGAGAGTGGCCCGAGTTCGCCGACTCAATATGCCTACCATCTTGGGCATACCACCGGGTAGATAGCTGAGAACATAGTCCTGCGAGATGGAATTCACTCCTACCCGCCTTGAGGGATTTGGACCACAAACCAATAATGTTCATTAGAGGATCCGTGGGACTTAAGGAACAAAATATAATTATGGGGGTAAAACGGTTATTTTGATCCAACTGTAATTATGAACGACCTGTGAAGGAACGACTTACTGATGATGGTTATATCAAGATGACAAAAATATATCTACGGTGAGGAGAGTGTGATAACACACAAAATAGGCTATCTTTAGGACCTATTTTATGCTAGTTTAGAGGATTAAATGTGTACTTTCACGATTATATTTGATTATTTTATAGATATCGAGCATTTTGGAGCAAACCAGTGAATTTAGAAGCTTTGTGGTGAAAACTAAGCTATTTGGATGAAATTTGAAGTTCTCAGGTGACCAAAAGGAAGAAATTGGGTTGAAAACCCAAGAGCGAGAGCATAGCGCCTAGGCGCCCATTCCGAGCGCCTAGGCGCTACAAAATGATGAAGAAAAAGAAAAACTGCAAAATGTACCACAACTTAGATTTGAACTTAGGCCCCTCAGCGAGCAAACAAGCATCCACCTAACACTTCTCTAACTCAGCCAAACACCTATTCTATTGAAAAATGCAGCGAAATTAATTGTATTCTTCAGATTAATGTGGAATTTCATCTCCGCACATACATCAAACTCCATAGACGCGCGCCGCACCTGATCCGAGCTCCTCCAGACCTATTATGCACGATTTTGACCTAAAATATGGTATAAATAGATCTTTTTTAGGATTTCTTCAGGAGCCGATTTGGAGAGTCAATCCCAATTTCGAAATTACATATTTTTTGGAGTTTGAAGAGATTTTTGGGAGCTTACATGCTTGGGATCGTGAAGATTGTAGCGGAAACATGGAATCGACACGAGTTTTATTTCTTCTTTCCCTTTTAATTTGTAGTTTTATTATGGGTTTATTTTTGAGTTTATATTTTGAACTATTGAACATGATTAGCTAAACTCTTTTGACTTAGAGCCTTGATGTAATCGTTCATTTAATCTTATTCTTTTTAATTAATAGTTGGTATTTGAATTTTATATTGGTTGTGAGAACTTTCCTAATCTTAATGCATGTTAGGATTTGACCATTCTTTGCATGATTTTTATATCAATGACTTGAGGTCGAGAGACGATTATTGTTGATGATCCTGAATTGTTTTCTCTGATTTATACATGAGATAGACATATCCTTGTAGATTTTGTGACAGTTAGAGTCTTACGTTCTTCATATTTGGGTTGTCTGAATTGCCATAGAAATATAGGTAATTTACTTTTCAAAGAATATTGTTATTGCTCGACAGAGAATAACAAGTCTATAGGGTAGAACTTGTCAACAATCTAGAAATTGATTAATTTCATCTTTTTTTATGAATGAAGAATTTGATGAGATAACGGTGAAGTCATTGCTCAAGTCAATTCCCTAGGACATATCTCTCTTTATTGTTCTCCAAATTTTATTTTATGTTTTATTTTAATATTGTTTTCATCATATTCTTTTAATTTCATTCTCTAAATAAAATTGAGTGATAGTATTCATGGTAATTAGGTGAACTAGAAAACCAATCCTGAGGACGATATCCGTATTTTCAATACACTATATTAAAACTTGACCCGTACACTTGCAGTATTTTATTGCACTAAAATTTCACAAGTTTTTGGCGCCATTGCCTGGGATTGGTAATTATTTAGTTTCACCTAATATTGTGGAGAACTCACTCGGTCTTACTTTAGAGTTTTTTTTTTTTTGTCTTGTTATTTTTTTGTTATTGTTTTGAGTTTTTTTCTTTACATCCTGACTATATTTTTTTTTATTGGTGTTTGCATTTACTTGAAAGCCTAAGTTTAGTTCTTTATTTTATTTTTATGGCTTTTAATAATTATGGGTGGCCTTATAGAGAGATTCAAGCCACCCAAGAACCAACACCATCCTTCAATTCATATCCTTTGAACTACACCTCTTATGACAATATGAATTATAATGATAATTATGGCTTTCAAGGATATCAAATGCATGATCATTATCATTCTGAAACTATGAGTTATGAAAATTATTTTTATGATAACGATGAGGACATTGAGAACTAAAATTTTTACTCTCCTAACAAAATTGATTTAAAATCTTCCTTGGAAGCCAATAAAACTTTATTGCAAGAGTACATTGTTGAACAAAGAGCTAGTTGTTTACTCATGAGTGATTCAAGAGAGAGACTTAATACCCAAATAGAAGCTCTTATATCAAAATACAATTCTATAGGATATCAAGTTAGTCCTGACTCACTAATAGCTTTACAAGAAGAAAATTGTGTTGATGTCAATGAGGCCGATAATTTAAAAATTTATGAAGCCATAGACATTGAGAGTGAGGATGAGTTGGAGACTTTTGAGTCATGTCAGGATGAGGTTTGTGAGATAAAGAAAGAAAATGAGTCTAATGTGGAGGAGGAAATTCAGATTATAGAGTATGAGGCTGAAAAGTCTCACCTTATTTTATTTCCAAAATTTCCTCTTAAAGTTGATATTTCTTTTCTTTATTCTCACGAATCTTGTGGTTTCGATTTTGATTTTTTGTCTTTTTCTTCTTTTATTTCTTTAAATAAAAATAACAAAAATATTTATTCTTCAGGGACCTATGAAAAACAAGTGAGCCTACAAGACTTAGTAGGTTACATCGATTCAAGCAAGAAGGGACCGAAGAAAATAGATCAGTTTTATATACCCTGACCCATAAATGTTCCTCCCGTCTAGCTAAGACGTTAAATAAAGCGCTTCTTGGGAGGCAATCCAAGTTTACATTCTTTAAGTTTTAAGTTTTTTGTTATTTTCTTTATTTTATTGTGTGTCGCAGTCCTCATGTTTCTGTTTATTTATTTTTTGTAGGAGCAAGAACACCATCAATCTCTTCCACAACTCTACTACCAATGTTGACTCTCTCATTTATCAGGGCAGTATTATCCACTCTTGTCTTTTCTTTGTCCTTCACATTACTTAGTAGTTTATACATTGAGGACAATGTATGTCTTAAGTTTGGGGGTGAAAATATTCACTTTGAGTAATGAATAACATGATTTTGAGCTTAAATTTTAAATTTTGAGCATACTCTTTATGATTGAATCTTTGTTGCATTGCTTGTGATTATGACAACCTAGGAAGTGTTCTAAGTTTGATAATCTGAAATTCTTGGACTATGAGACCATGTCTGTAAACAAAGTAATTTTTTAGTCCCTCATGATATCATTGAATACTTTATAAGTTAAATGTGCATCTTTGTTTTGAGTTTTAATGCATGAGAGGGATAAGCATGATTAGATTTTTCTTTGAAAAATATATGATGGTGTCTCTTTGAGTTATTGAATGAAGAATGCATAGGATTTTATGCCAAACTATCCTGCTTTTCTGTGAGTTTTTGAGCCATTAAGCACCTCCATTACACGGTGTTAATCTCTTAAATTGTGTGATTACCATACAGATTGATTTTTCTAGAACTTTCTTTGTTATGCATGTCTGGAATCTCTGAATTGACTTGGATGCTTTAATTTCACAAGGAAAATTAGGTAAAACCACTTTTAGCTTTCTCAAACAGCCTTCCTTTGACATAATCCTTAGAAAACCAAATTTTGAGTCTTAGACCTGTTCATTGGAAAATTACCACATTACAAGCCATAAATCCATTTGTTTGTTGTTTTTATTTCTTTGAACCTTAAAATGAAGAATTATATTTGCTTACCACATGAAGTTTCAGTTAATAAAAAAGAGAAAGTTGATCATTTGTCAATAGAGTAGTCAAAGGGAAGCATATCTTTCTTAGCTTCTAAAGAGAAAAAAAAAATAGACAGAGAAAAGAAAAGAAAAGAAAAGAAAAGAAAAATAGAAATAGAAAGAATATGTATTGAAAAAAAAAAATAGTTCATTATGTGAAGGGAAGTCAATGCTTCAACAAAGTTAAAAAATGATCGTTCTTCAAGAGTCAACCAAAAAAAAAAATTGAGCTTTATGTGAACAAGTCTTATAATTCTTTCATTCTAGTAGCTTAAAATTTCCATTTATCTACCCTTACCTAAGCCCAAGTACAACCAAAATGAGACTCTTGAATTTTTTTGCATTCATTCTATTCATCGATGATGAAGATGTGATATATTAGCAAGCTTATGGTAAAAATATTTTATGTTTTGGTTCGAGTGTTTATCTTATATATACCATAAACAGTTGAGCGTATTGAGTGAAATTCTGTGAGAGTGTCAGGTCTTGTGCATTCAAATTTGGTAACTCGATGAGATGTTTGAGTTTTTGGTACAAAATGTAGCCTATGAATGCTTATTTTCTTGATTGTCACTATGACTCAAGTCATTAATGTGTGTTTAGTTTTATTTGGATTCATAGATATCAAGAGAAGTTTAATTTGCACACACTCATGCAAGAGATACGATGATTTGTTTTTAAATGTCTTAATGATGAGTTGTGGTTTAATATGTCCTTCAATTGTGGATTATTTGTTTTATGAACATTGAGGTTTGAGTCACTTGCATGCATTTGTTGATTTAATTTGTGGTCTTGTTTTATTTTGCTCGAGGACTAGCAAAAACTTAAGTTTGGGGGTATTTGATAGCACACAAAATGGGCTATCTTTAGGATCTATTTTATGCTAGTTTAGAGGATTAAATGTGTACTTTCACGATTATATTTGATTATTTTATAGATATCGAGCATTTTGGAGCAAACTAGTGAATTTAGAAGCTTTGTGGTGAAAACTAAGCTATTTGGATGAAATTTGAAGTTCCCAGGTGACCAAAAGGAAGAAATTGGGTTGAAAACCCGAGAGCATAGCGCCTAGGCGCTACAAAATGATGAAGAAAAAAAAAACTGCAAAATGTTCCAACTTGGATTCAAAATCAAGCCCATCAGCGTGCAAACAAGCATCCACCTAACACTTCTCAAACTCAGCCAAACATCTATTCTAGTGATAAATGCAGCGAAATTAATTTTATTCTTCAGATTAATGTGAAATTTCATCTCCGCACATACATCAAACTCCATAGACGCGCGCCGCACTTGATCCGAGCTCCTCCAGACCTGTTATGCACGATTTTGACCTAAAATATGGTATAAATAGATCTTTTTTAGGATTTCTTCAGGAGCCGATTTGGAGAGTCAATCCCAATTTCGAAATTACATAGTTTTTGGAGTTTGAAGAGATTTTTGGGAGCACAAAGTACAGATTTACATGCTCGGGATCGTGAAGATTGTAGCGGAAACGTGGAAGCGACACGAGTTTTATTTCTTCTTTTCCTTTTAATTTGTAGTTTTATTATGGGTTTATTTTTGAGTTTATATTTTGAACTATTGAACATGATTAGCTAAACTCTTTTGACTTAGAGCCTTGATGTAATCGATATCCGTATTTTCAATACACTATATTAAAACTTGACTCGTACTCTCTTGTTGAACACTTGTGTGAAGACTAAGTCATCCATTTTGAGGTGTCATGCTAATTAAAGAGTTTGTTGCATGTGAATGACCTATAAATTGGATGAAATTCAAATGTTTTCGATGTTGATGAATTTTCAAAGAGTTTGAATATATGGATGAGGGTTGATGAATTGTTCATGTTACTTGAGAAATTAGAAATCTAAGTGTTAGATATGTCTCACAAAACCCTCATCACATTCACCTTCCCATCTTCATCTTTCAAATTTTTTCTCTTGTAAAGGAGTCCTACCACTCCGTTGCTCAGCCCGAGGATAGCGGGACTACCAGAGATGGTTCTAGCAGAATTCGAGAGAAGCTTCGAAGGGTTCGTGAGGAGATTCGAGCATCGAAATAGAAGAACTTAGAACTACAAGAGGTATGCGTTCTAATTTATTTTATTTCATAGTTTTGAGCATGTTTCATGTTTTGCTAAATTGATTAAATTAGGGTGCCAATCATCCGACTCGCTTCCGCTGCGCTACATGCGCTCCATCAGTTTGCACAGGTGCAGAATCAATCAACCCCCACTCTGGGCTATCTAGGTGTGTTACCCGTTGCACCAAATGGTTGTTTGAGAGGTTAGCAATTTCATGCATCTGTATTCATTTTAATGATTGCATTATGAGGAGGTTGCCATCGATCTTGCTGACTAGAGGTGGACATCGGTCGGTCGGTGTCGGTTTTGGGCTCAAACCAGCGCCGAAAACCAACAAGTTGGTTTGCGTCGGTCGGTGGTATTCTGTTTTGTGAGGGTTCGTACCGCCGGCCGATCGATCCAGTAGCGGTCGATCGGTTTCGGTCGGTTTATGGGATAAGAGAGGTGGAGAAAAAAAAAACGACGTTTTTTTACTCTTTCACTTTCAAAGGTGTGGATAATAAAAAAAAGGGAAAATGAGAAGAACAAAAAGAAAGGAAGAAGACGAAGAAGAAAATAAGGGAGGAGAGATGTGGCGAAGGTGGCAGTGGTGGAGGCTGCGGCCGGTGGAAAGAAGGGAGAGAGAAAGAAATCAGAAAAAAAAAGGGAAGAAGAAATGGGGAAAAAAAGAAAGAGGAGGGGAAGACTAAAAAAAATCGCAAGAAAAGAGGGGAGAGAGAGGAAAGAGGGAAGAAAATGTGGGAAAAGAATTTAGGGAGAGAGGAGGAAAATGTGGGAAAAGAATTTAGAGAAAGAGGAGGAAAATGTGGGAAAATACTTTTGAGAGAGAAGAGAGGGAGGGAAATGACTCAGAGAGAGAAATTTTCAAAAAAAATTAAAAGTTATGAGTGGTTTTGAGAAAACCATAGGCGCCCATGATTTTCTCAAAACCCTCCTCATTTTTAGCCATCATAATGACAATTTTTGTTTTTTGTTTTGTTTTTTGTTTTATGATTAACTCGGTCCGGTTGAGATTTTCATTTTTTTCACTCCGACCGACTGATCGGTCTGTTTTGCATTGTGCAAAACCGACTCCGACAGAATTTCCTTCTAAACCGACCAACCAACGCCGGTTTCGGTCGGTCGGGTCGATTTTCAGGTTTCATTTGGCCACCCCTATTGCTGACGGAGGGGCTGGGTTGGGCTAATCCCAAATCGATTATGTAACTCTAAAAAATGTTTGCAATAGTCAATCACCCAGTCTCAAGGGCTGCCCCGGCCTCCTCCCGCACTTCTGATTTTTGCATAATCACCGTGTTTCTTCTATTCCACAAGAATCAACTCATGACCAAAAATTGTTCTAGATGCTCAACGGATAAATTCACCAAAAACAAGCATACTAGATCATCATATTTAACCACCTCTTTTGACCAATTCATACTCTAGAAAAGGAGTTATGGATGGAAAAAGCTCAATGAACTTGTACGTTGGAAATAACATTAATAACGTAAAGGGATAACTACACAAATAGCTACCTTATGCCTATGATATTATATTAATGTGCACACTTTCTATTTTTATAAAAAATGTCAAACTACTTTAAGATTTTTCATAAAATTTTGGCGACAATTACTTTCAAACCTTTCGACCTCTCTAACATTTTATATTGAATTTCCTCTAACATTTTAATAAAATAAAATAAAAAGTAAACAAGCTCATTTAAGGAAAAAAAAATGAGATCATAAAACTCGCATTAATCATGTCCCTCTCCTCATTAAAATCGTCTTCTCTCTCCTCATTTAAATTGTCTTCTCCCTCCTCGTATACAGACCAAAACAATTTTCTCTCCGCAATATATGTTTTCATATATGAAATATATAAGGTGAGTATATGTAAAGAAATACATATATTTTCTTTAAAAAATTAAATATTATCTATAAGTATATAACCATATATACCCATATATGAAGTATATATCAATATATATGACGGGTATATATAAAAATTACATATATTTTATAAAAAAATAAATACATATCATCTATAAATATATATACAATATATATGAGTATATAGTCATAGATGAAATATATATGGTGGTGGGTATATATATAAAAATACATATGTTATAAGTATATATGCAGTATATATGAATATATACTCATATATGAAGTATATATAAATATATATGGTGATTATATATATAAAAAAAATGAAGATGATGAATGGAAATGAAGAGGAAAGAAAAATATGGGAAGGAAAGAACACTAACGTAAGAGGAGTATATATATATATATATAACACTAACGTAAGAGGAATGCTATATATATATATATATGCGTCTGTGTAAAATGTTGTTTTTGTGAAATGAAGAAAATGAAAAGGATGAATGAAAATGGAGAGGAAGAAAAATCTCGAAAATAAAGAACATTAACTTAAAGAGAATGCTAAAGTTAGGAAAACAAGATTGAAAGAAATCCCAAAAAAGGTATAAAACATCTTAGTGAAAGAAAATGATGAGAGAAAAATAGAATTTATTATAAATTGAAATTTAATACACAAAATAGAGAGATAAATTGAATAATATTATTGAGATGACAGAGGGGCATAACGATAATCAAAATTAATCAAAAAAATTTTTTTTAAAGATTTTTGGACATATTTGAAAATTTGGCATTGGTTAGAGAATTTCTCTCACATAAATTGGAAACATAACTAACAATTAAATACCTAACTCTAATGGTTAAATATAAATCTAAAAAAGTATTATTGAAATATTTTTTTTAAGAAAAGTCACACGTGTACAAATATAGTATATATAAAACTAGCGAGAGAAAACTAAAAATTAAGGGGCGTTTGATAACGCATTCAATTCCTGTTTTTGGTTTTTAGTTTTCGAATTTTAGAAAACAGGTCTGTTTGGTAACCAATCTAGTTTTTGGTTTTTAAGTTTTTGAAAATATTTTTACATCCATTAACAAATTTTAAAAAACAAAAAAAAAAGTTTTTGATTTCAATTTTTTTTTTCTCAACTTTACTTAAATTGTCAACAAAATTCGATATAATTATTGAAATTATCTTCAAAATGTTTATTGATTTATTGAAATTGAAATCAAATTGTCATTAATATTTTTTGCAATGAAAATTATGATTAATATTATTAGTATATTCTAAGAAAAAAAAGATATTATTAATATAATATATTATACTTTTATTTAAACTAATAAACTAATAAGCAACACGTGTAATGCACGCAAAATTTTGTCATTTTATTTTAAAGTATAATTAACGTATATATATTTTTTTTAAAATAGAACACATTAATTTTAATCAAGAATCTCAAAATTAAACCTAGATCAAAAGACCAAAAGGTTGGAAACTTTTAGAAAGTTGAAATGGAAGATCAAAGGTTATCGAAAACAAATCTACAGTAAAAAAATCATTAGAACCAAACAAATGAAAAACAATTAGATATTATTAGTATCCATACATTTTTATAGGTAAAAATTGAGAACAAATACACAAAAAGAACCATTTAAACCAAACCGACGGAGAACATGTATGTATTAACACATTTTGAAAAACAACTAGATATTATTAGTATCGATACATTTTTTTTTTCGATTGACACATTTTGACGGGTAAAAATAGAAAATGTATGTATTAACAGTCACGTTTCTTTCTTTTTATTTTTATACATGAATCGTACTCATACGTAAATGGATGTTCCGGTTTACTATGTAACCACCTTCCACCAGAACAGTCGCATCTCGTCAACATCAATTGCATCTATACAATTTATACACTCGAAGAGTCACGTCCATGTGAGTTAGTATTTGTTACGTGTCTCTAGAAGACTCCTCCATTGAAAAGAATTTATTGTAGAATTCGTGCACATGTCATGAACAATTTCTCACGTGGATCATCTGCTTCCAAGCCTAACCAACAAACAAAAACATAAACAATCATATAATCCAAAATTGGTTAAAAAACAAAATACGTGCATGTTCTACTTTTTAGCATTTTGTGTCATTTTTTCTCTCATATGAATAATGAGAAAATCCAAAATAGATCTTGTTTTCTAAATTTAGAAGCAACTGCAAAAATATGAAAGAAAAAGAAAAATGATAGGCACAATATCTTTAAATAATCAAATATTAAATTAATAAAACAAAAAACTAGAGATAATAATATATGAATTCATAAATTAATAAAGTAAAATGTGTGGATAAAGAGACTACTTGTTTGTAGTTTCATTTCGTGTGGATGATTCTAAATAGATCTTGTTCTCTAAAATTAGAAGCTTCAACTGCAAAAATATGAAAGAAAAGAAAGGGATATGCACAACATCTTTAAATAATAAAATATTAAAATTAATAAAACAAAAAACCATAGATAATAACATATGAATTCATAAATTAATAAAGTAAAATGTGTGGATAAAGAGACTACCTTGTTTGTAGTTTCATTTCACATGATTTCCATATGAGTTTTCCTCTTCCAAATCTCTAACTCTCCTACCTTTTCAATCATCCCATTTTCGTGTACATGACATATAAAAAGTGAAAAACCACATTATTTTATAGTGGAAGAGAAATATGAAAATTCCTTATTTATGATCCATTAACATTAATAATGGTGGGTACTCTTAACTATCTTTGAATCAGAATAAAAAATAGAAGTGGAAAAACATTTCGAAGAGATATCTTCTAGGGTTTTCTTCGTAGGTAGGCGTACAGGTTGGAGCGGCGGCGTGACTCCGGGGTGGCCTCTTTGGCGTTCTTCCCAGTGGTAGTAGTGGCGATAGTTACATGGGGAAGCAAAAGAGTGTCCAGGGACGTTCGGTGGAGGAAGGCTATGGCTCGATCTCAAGAGGTTTGGCGAAGAAGCCGTTATCAAACAAGCGTCTGTTAGAAGTGAAGAGTATTTTGAGGGCGGGAGGTAGCACGGTCCTAGGGCTTGAACGACTTCCAATGGTCAGTGTTCGTCGGGGGAACCCTCATCTGATTTGGGTTATGCATCAGTCGCAGACCTTGCCGTGAACACAGGTTTGCCTCAGTCGATGCAGGTTGGGATTGTTGGCATTCTGAAGAAGGTGGAGAACGAGTCAAGGGGGATTTCCGTCCCTGTACAGCTGGTCCGGTCGGAGCCCTCTCTTGGGCGGTCGGACCGCGCCGAATCTTCACCTGGGCAAGCGAACTGGACTAGGTCCTCTTCTGGCCAGTCGAACCAGACCGGTTCCCCTTCTGGCCGGTCGGACCGGACCGATTCCCCTTCTGGCCGGTCGAACGGGACCGATTCCCCTTCTGTAAGTGTGGCGTCTGACTTCTTTGTGCCTGTTCCTTTGCAAGCTAATGACGTCGTGGTGGGTCCAGGTCAATCTTGTGGGTTTGAGTTAGGTCCTATTGGTTCTTCCAGTTTGGGGGGATTTGGTGGCAAGGGCGTGGATAAGCCCAAATCCTCGTGGGCTTCACTATTTGGTACCTCCAATGCTAACGAGGAACCTATGGTTTATACCCCATTGCAGGTTATTGATGGTGTGCGTGTCGTTGTTCCCCCTCCGGGTGTGCGTGAAGAGGGTATTGCGTTCTGGCAGAATTCGTTAGTTGGTCAGTTTGTGAAAGGGTGTATGTCATATACTGTGCTTTCTCGTTTGGTGAGCCAAAATTGGGGTCATGTTCAGGGGTCAGTCATCTAAACTATGGACAATGGTTTAATCATGTTTCGTTTTCGATCTGCGACTTCTCGTGATTGGGTCCTATCGCATGGTCCGTGGCATATAGGCGGTCGTCCCATTTTGTTGCGGCAATGGACTCTAGGTATTGCTCCCAAAACTTTTGTTTTTGATTCGGTTCCCGTCTGGGTTTCTCTCTTTAATGTGTCGTTTGAGTTGTGGAATCGTAATGGGTTGAGTTCTATTGCTTCTGCTGCGGGCAGACCTATTTGTATGAATTAAACAACCACAGATCGCTCTCGCCTCTCCTTTGCCAAGGTATTAGTAGAGGTTGGGGTGAATGATGTGATGCCTTCGTCGGTTCCGATTAAGCTTGAGGAAAAGATTGTTGTGGTTAGACTTGAGTATGCTTGGAAGCCGAAGCGTTGTTCTCATTGCCAGGTTTTTGGGCATTCTAGTTCTTCATGTAGCAAACAGGTGCCTGGTGAGGCTGGTGTGGGCTCGGTTGCGCCCCCTGGTGTTGCCCACATTGTTCCCCGCGATGTCCCATTGTCTATTCCCCTTAGGTCTACAGTTTCCTTGGACCAGGCCCAGTGGTTCATGCTGAGGTTTCTAGAGCTGCCAAAGCTCGTAAATCAAATACGGTAAGAGCTCCCCCTGTTCCTCCTCGTTTGAGTGGTTCCCGTATTGAGATTAATTCAGGTAGGGGCCCGTCAGTGTCCAATTCTTTTGCTGTTCTTGCGCCTGTGGATTCAAAGATGGTGCCAGTCTCAGATGCAGTGCCCCCCACAACTCTGTGTGGCACCTCCAGTCCATTTACGGAGGGTCTCTCGAGTCCGTCTGGTGTAGGCCTGGATTCTATGGCTATTGTGATAGATAAGGTTCGTGGTGATCCTCTTCTGGATCAGGGTTTGGTCACTCCTACTTTCCCTGTTATATATGTCTAGTTGGTGTTCATGGAACGTGAGGGGGATCAACGATCCTGCCAAGGGTCTTGCTATTCGTTCCTTCCTTCAGTCTGCTCAGGTGGGTCTTTGCGGTTTGTTGGAAATGAAGGTTAAGGCTCATCAGTTTCAGTCAGTGCTTTAGAGATTTGGTAGAGGCTGGCAGTGTGTCTGTAGCTATGGTGAATCTGGTTTAAGTCGTATTTGGTTCATGTGGCGTTCGTCGCGGTTCTCCTTTACCCCTTCGGTAATCGGGCCTTAGATTATTTGGGGCACCTTGGTGGATCGTTCCTCCCAGATTTCCTTCCATGTTGCTTATGTTTATGCTCCTAACTCTAAGGTTGAGAGAAGAGTGGTGTGGAACGATATTGTTTCTATGTGTCATTCCTGGTCCCTTCCTGGGGTGGTTATGGGCGATTTTAACGCCATTCGTGTTTCTACCAAGTGCTTTGGGGGTCACTTGATCGAATCAGAAATGTCTGATTTTGATGGTATGATATCCCAATCAGATTTGGCTGAGTTTCTTGTGTCAGGTAGTTGGTTCACGTGGACTAAAACTCCCAGGGGCCGTCTGATATTATGAAGCGTCTGGATAGAGTTTTAGTTAATACTAGTTGGATGTTCGCCCAACCTGTTTGTGAGGTTCGCGCTCATAGTTGGAGTATTTCAGATCATTGCCCGCTAGTGTTTAATATTGAGAGTCATTCCCACCGCCGGGCACCCCATTTTCGGTATTTTAATCATTGGGCGAAGGACCCCCGGTTTCTAGACACTGTGGAGAGTAGTTGGATTCAACATCATGATATCTCTCCGTTAGCTGGTTTCATGAAGAATCTTAAGTATCTTAATCCCATTCTTCGTTAGGCGTTTGGTTGCTCCTTGTCGAGCCTTAGCCTGCAAGTGTCTGCGGCTGGTGTTCTTATGGAAAAGGCTCAATTAGCTTATGCTGAGAACCTGTTGTCGCCTGTCCTCTAGGCCCTAGCCAGTAGCGCTTCTCAGGATTTTTGGGCTTTGACTCGGAAGGAGGAAGCCTCCCTTAGACAGAAGTCTAGAGTCCAATGGCTAGCCCTTGGTGATCGTAATTCCAATTTTTTTTACCGTAGTCTTAAATCTCGGATTCTCAGTAACGACATTCGGTCGCTTACCAGTGCTAGTGGTAGTATTTTGACCTCTCATTCTGATATTGCTAGGGAGGTGGTAGCCCATTTTCGTGGTATTTTTGGATCTCAGTCGATCAACTATAGGGATCTTACTGACCAATTGTCTTCGATTGTTGGGTTTCGTTGGTCCGAGGATTGTTGTGTCGATCTTGTTAGGCCTGTCTCGTGTAAGGAGGTCAGGCGTGTGGTTTTCGCATTGAGTAGAAGTAAGGCCCCTGGTCCAGATGATTTCTCTATGGGTTTTTTTAAAGCAGCATGAAGTGTTATTGACAATGACTTCTGTGCTGCGGTGAGTCATTTTTTCTCATCCCATTTTCTTCCTCCTGGCGTGAATGCTACTGCAATCACGCTGATTAGGAAAAATGATGTTCCTATTGGTCCTGATGATTATAGGCCATGTTGGGTTTTATGTCCTAAAACTCGTGGTTTATAAACTGAATGTATATTCTATTTTGCAATAAAGTTGTTATTGAGATTTATTCAGTAAAGTTGTTATTGAATAAAATGAATTGTTTTTACTTTTAACCTAACTCCAATAAACAAAGAACCCATGGCTATAGGTTGTATACTTGAACTTCATGTATGACATGATTGTGGATCAAGTTCAAGTAATAGCCAGAACGGTCTATAGTATAGGGATAAGGCTGGGTACCTTATCCTGGGGACACTATTGGACGCGGCCCACTTTGTATAGTACAAACGATGTGATCCGAAATCGTTCATGTGGAGACATGTGAGTGGGGGCGTCTTATGCAATGAGTTTGCATAAGACTGAACCGCGAAACAGGTCGCTCTTTCTTTATAACTCCGTTTACTGTAAAGACCGACTTTTTCATATGATGACCTAGGTAACTCGATCTGAATCCTGAGCACGCTATGAACTCCTGTTTATTCGAGCTTATCCTTTGACTTGTATGGGTGAGAGTGGCCCGAGATCGCCGACTCAATAAACCTACCATCTTGGGGATAAGACCGGGTAGGTAGCTGGGAACATAGTCCTGCGAGATGGAATTCACTCCTACCCGCCTTTAGGGATTAGTAGAGAGGTTGTTCCCTTAAGTGCTGACTCCGGGTCTTGAACTAGGGATCCCACCCTCTCATTGGCCCGAGAGGGACTTGGTATAGTGATGAGATCACTTACCAATCGGTTTGGTGGTTGGACCACAAACCAATAGTTCATTAGAGGATCAGTGGGACTTAAGGAACAAGATGTAATTACGGGGGTAAAACGGTTATTTTGACCCAGCTGTAATTACGAACGACCTGTGAAGGATCGACTTACTAATGATGGTTATATCAAGAGGACAGAAATATATCTACGGTGAGGAGAGTGCAACCCTTGGACTTTAGTGGAGTCTCCGGGGGTTAACGAATGTTGGTTAGCTTGGTTAAAGAGTTTGACCGGTTAATCTCGTATCGTTGGAGCTCATGATCTGTAGGTCCTTTAGGTTCTCCTGGCTAGCTCGGATTAAGCCGTGTAACAATATGAGAGAAAAAGAATTTGAATTTATTGAAATTCGGTTTTGGAAGAATGATGGACATATTTAAATATGATTTAAATATGGGATCGGTGTAAAACATGAATAGGGATTCATGTGTGATGATTCGGTTTAAGAAACCGGGATTAGTCTTATTATTTAATTAATATTTGATATTGAATTAAATAATAATATTAATTAATTAAAAAGTTTAATTAATTATAATTTATTTTGCTTATTAAAATTAATTATGAATTAATTTTAAAATGACAAAATATTACAAGTGTGATTATAAGTCAAAGTGGAATTATCCATGTTGAGTGGATTTATCCAAGTTGAGTGGGTTTATCCAAGTTGTGAAGTGGATTGTGAATCACCAACAACATGCATATAAACTCATCAATTTTGGAACACTTGGTTGAAGACTAATCCATCCAATTTGAGGTGTCATGTTAAGCAAAGACTTTGTTGCATGTGAATTGCCTATAAATTGGATGAAGTTCAAATGGTTTGAGTTGATGAATTTTCAAAGAGTTTGAATATTTGGATGAGCATGAAGAGTTCATGTTACTTGAGAAATTAGAAAGCTAAGTGTTAGACTTCTTCTCACAAAATCCTCATCACTTTCATCTTCCCATCTTCTTCTTCCAAACTTTTTCTTTCATAAAGGAGTCCCACCACTCCGTTGCTCGGCCCGAGGATAGCGGGACTACCGGAGGTGGTTCTCGAGGAGTTCGAGGGAAGCTTCGAAGGGTTCGTGAGGAGATTCGAGCGTTGGAAGAGAAGTCTTTAGAACTACAAGAGGTATGTGTTCTAATTCCTTTTATTTCAAAGCTTTGTGCATGTTTCTTATTTAGCTAAATTGATGAAATTAGAGTGCCAATGATCCGTCTCGCTTCCGCTGCGCTACATGCGCTCCATCAATTGGTATCAGAGCGTATTTTGGTCACTCAATTTGCATCAATTTGAGCTCGGTGGGTATTTGTTTTAGAAATTAAATTTCTGGGCGTCTAAAGTGTGATTCCGGTTTTGGCATATTTTTTTGAGCTTTTATTTGTACTTCGTTTTGTAATTTCCCGGGCGTGTATGGGCTTTAATGTGTGAAGAAGAGTCTGTAAAAAATTCGGAGTCATTAGAGTCCAGATAGGCTTTCAATACGAAGACAGAAGCTCGGGTGTCGAAAAAAACAGCATGCTGTTTTTTTTTTTCTGCAAAATTCCAGCACAACACCGGTTCAGCGCAAGGTGGAAGAAACGGTCCGGTTCGGTCCTCGTGCGGTCCGGTTCACTGAAAGTCAGACCGGTTTCTTGTTCTTCACCCTCTGGAGGTCCGGTTCAGCATTCGTTTGGTCCGGTTCGGGTCGGTATTGGTCCAGTTACGGGCGGTTGAAGTCGGGACAACTGTTATGGACCGGTTCAGTTTTTTTTGAAGTTTTGTAGTTGCTGTTTTTTTGGCCGGTTGAAGCAAATTCAAGCTGGTTCGTGGCGGTTCGAAGGGTTCGGAAGCGTCTCAACTTAGTTGATGAATTATTATTGTAATAATTTAGTTGCTTGCTTGTCCGTGATGCCAAAACCGGTCCACTTTAGTGTGTTTAATTAATTATGCATTGTGAATGTATGTTTTAATTAAAGTATCTTGTATGTGCATAAAGTATGCCATATAGATTTCAAATCCCACCATAGGAAGCATGTTGCATGCATTGAAAGTATAATATAAGTGTTATGTTGTATAGTATGCATGCTTAATTCATGAGAATTAATATAAGTGTTATATTAATTTATGAATTGGATGTTGCTTGTTTAAAAGTAAAATTAATATAAGTGTTATATTAATTGTGAAATTAAACATACAACATAGTTGCCTTAGTTGAATATAATTGTTATATTCTTGCTTGGGAAGCATGTTATAAATTGAATGTAATGGTTATATTCTAGCTTAGGATGCATGTTATAGAATGTCTTTGTTTTATAAAGCGTTGTAAAATGAGATAGACATTTAAAATCTATAACAAAGATAAATGCATGCTCACTAAGGGTTAAAGAATTCCAATGCGATTAGGAATTTAGTATCGATTCGTTTTAATAGATAAAATAGGTCGATATCTTGTAAAGCTAAGGTTACGAGAGAACTCACCCGGTTTGATCCTGCACTAAGGTTGGAGGTATTTAAGATGACGGTTTACGGAACACCTCCTACCTGGGGATCGATCCGGTACTTGAGTTAAGTTAACCCGGCTTTATGAGCATGCACGTGAGAGGTGTAAGGTTATAAAACGTTTATCACCTAGACATCTTAGGTAAAAGTATGTTCTACCTAGACTTAGGTTTTATTGTCTTAGCCGGATAATGCCTAAGTAAAACTTTACCCAAACCATTCTAAAATACTTAGTAGTGGTGTTGAGAAGGTATATATGATATATCAATCTCCTCCTACGTTCTCCGCAAAGTTCACACCGTGAGATTTATGCTCGGCCTCGTGATGTCAATAGGGCATCCCCATTCGGATGGTGTTTGCATAAATCAAGAGCAAGGTGAATGGAGAAAGTATTTATAGTAAGTGGGAGAAGGAAGTATGTCAATACATCCTGCGGTCTCCTCCATTAGGTTGAACCGTGAGATTCCCATGTTCCGCCTGCTGGTTGCCCATAGTAGCACCGTCCATTCGGAGGGCCGTTTCATGGGAGTCGGAACAACTCAATCTCCAGAAATGGATAGGGTCTCTTAGGTCCATTCCCAACTCTGACATTTCCATTCGGTTGCACTGTTGGGGCCGACCTCTGAGTTCTGAAAATGGCGGGTCACACTTACAAGGATTACTAAGTTGTTAGTAGATTCTTGACCGAAGTAGCGATAACTAAGGTGCTATAGGAATATGAGTTATTCCGGTATTAGCATTTAGTCAAGAATGTCTTGGTTCAGTGAAGGAGTGATTGACTGCCCCTCGGTAGCGGTTGCTCTGATTCACTGAAGTATCGTTGCAAATTAATAATGATTTTTTGGGTACATTATTACTTTTGCTAAAATTCTTGATTGGTTGTTAAAAATAGGTTAAGTTCAATTCACTAATAGAATTCATTCTTTTCAGCATGTCTAGCTCGTTTATCCAATTACTAGCTTCTGATAAACTAAACGGCGATAACTACACGACCTGGAAATCGAACTTGAATACGATTCTTGTTATCGATGATCTTAGGTTTGTCTTAACAGAGGAATGTCCTCCCCCTCCTAGCTCATCTGCAACTCGAACTGTTCGAGATGCATTTGACAGGTGGACTAGGGCTAATGATAAAGCCCGAGTCTACATCTTGGCCAGCACATCCGATGTGTTAGCTAAGAAGCATGAGGTAATGGTCTCCGCTAAGGAGATCATGGATTCATTACAGATGATGTTTGGACAACCGTCCTCATCGGTCTATCATGATACCCTCATGGCGAGCAAAGCTGAGAAGAAACAACTAAGTAAATATGATTTACTCGTTGTTGAAACATGTTTAGTGGAACATGATAGTTCTGCCTGGATACTGGATTCAGGAGCCACTAACCATGTTTGTTCTTCTTTCCAGGAAACTAGTTCCTGGCAGCTGCTTGCTGAAGGTGAGATAACTCTCAGGGTTGGAACAGGAGAGGTTGTCTCAGCCAAGGCAGTGGGAGCTGTCAAGTTGTTATATAGAGATAGTTTCATTTTACTTGAAAATGTACTGTTGGTTCCTAGCTTTAAAAGGAACCTTGTATCTATCTCTTGTTTACTTGAACATTTGTATAAAGTATCTTTTGATTTTAATGAAGCGTTCATTAGCAAAAGAGGTGTACATATATGTTCTGCGAAACTTGAAAACAACTTGTATGTGTTAAGACCAACAGAGGCAAAAGCTATTTTGAACACCGAGATGTTTAAAACAGCTCAAACTCAAACTAAAAGGCAGAAACTTTCTCCAAGTACCTATCTTTGGCACTTGAGACTAGGCCACATTAATCTCAATAGGATTGGGAGATTGGTTAAGAGTGGTCTCCTAAATCAGTTAGAGGACAACTCTTTACCACCATGTGAGTCTTGTCTTGAGGGCAAGATGACCAAACGATCTTTTTCTGACAAAGGTCATAGGTCCAAAGAAACTCTAGAGCTTGTACATTCAGATCTTTGTGGTCCGATGAATGTTAAAGCACGGGGAGGGTATGAATATTTCATCAGCTTCATTGATGATTATTCTAGGTACGACTATCTTTACCTAATGCATCATAAGTCCAAAGCTCTTGAAAAGTTCAAGGAGTATAAGGCAGAGGTTGAGAACACATTAGGTAAAACGATTAAAACACTCCGATCAGATCGAGGTGGAGAGTATATGGATTTAAGATTCCAGGACTATATGATAGAACATGGAATAGTATCCCAACTCTCAGTGCCCGGAACACCGCAACAGAACGGTGTGTCCGAAAGGAGAAATAGAACCCTGATAGACATGGTTCGATTTATGATGAGCTATGCTCAACTGCCTAGTTCGTTTTGGGGATATGCAGTAGAGGCTGCTGTATATATTTTGAACATGGTTCCCTCTAAGAGTGTTTCAGAAACACCTTATGCGTTATGGAGAGGGCGTAAAGGTAGTTTACGTCACTTCAGAATTTGGGGGTGTCCGGCACATGTGTTGGTGCCCAATCCAAAGAAGTTGGAACATCGTTCAAAATTATGCCTATTCGTATGCCTATTCGTAGGTTACCCCAAGGAAACGAAAGGTGGTCTATTTTACGATCCTCAACAGGACAAGGTGCTTGTATCGACAAACACCACGTTCTTAGAGGAAGACCACATGAGAGATCATCAACCTTCGAGCAAAATTGTTTTGACCGAACTTTCCAGGAAAGCTACAGATGGGTCAACAAGAGTTGTTGATCAGGCTGGTCCTTCTCAAGAGTTGAGAATACCTCGACGTAGTGGGAGGGATGTGAGACAACCCGACCGCTACATGGGTTTAACGGAAACCCAGGTCGTAATACCTGATGACGGCGTTGAGGATCCATTGACCTTCAAATAAGCAATGGATGACATAGACAAGGACCAGTGGCTTAAAGCCATGGACCTCGAAATGGAGTCGATGTACTTCAATTCGGTCTGGGATCTTATAGAGCAACCTGATGGTGAAAGACCTATCGGTTGCAAGTGGATCTACAAGAGGAAACGAGACCAAGCCGGTAAGGTGCAAACCTTTAAGGCTCGACTTGTGGCAAAGGGTTATTCCCAGAGGGAAGGGGTGGACTATGAAGAAACTTTTTCCCCTGTTGCCATGTTAAAGTCGATTAGAATACTCTTGTCCATTGCCACATTTTATGATTATGAAATTTGGCAAATGGATGTCAAGACAGCCTTTCTGAATGGCAATCTTGAAGAGAGTATTTATATGGCTCAACCAGAGGGGTTCATAATTCACGGTCAAGAGCAAAAGGTTTGCAAGCTTAATCGATCCATTTATGGGTTGAAGCAAGCGTCTAGATCCTGGAATATAAGGTTTGATACTGCGATCAAATCTTATGGCTTTGAACAGAATGTTGACGAACCTTGTGTTTACAAGAAAATAGTTAATTCTGTTGTAGCTTTCTTAGTCTTATATGTAGATGATATCCTACTCATTGGGAATGATGTAGGGTTCCTGACTGACGTTAAGCAATGGTTAGCGACCCAATTCCAAATGAAAGATTTGGGAGAGGCTCAGTTTGTTCTAGGGATTCAAATCGTAAGGAATCGTAAGAACAAAACGCTAGCGCTGTCTCAAGCATCTTATATCGACAAGGTGTTGATACGATATTCGATGCAGAATTCCAAGAAGGGTTCTTTACCTTTCAGGCATGGAATTCAATTGTCAAAGGAAGAGTGTCCTAAGACACCTCAAGAAGTTGAGGATATGAGACGAATTCCCTATGCATCAGCAGTCAGTAGTCTGATGTACGCCATGTTATGTACACGACCCGACATATGCTATGTAGTGGGAATTGTCAGTAGGTATCAGTCCAATCCAGGATATGATCATTGGACTGCCGTTAAACACATCCTCAAGTATCTTCGGAGAACGAGGGACTATGTGCTCGTGTATGGCGCGAAGGATTTGATCCTTACAGGATACACTGACTCTGATTTTCAAACCGATAAGGATTCGAGGAAATCCACATCGGGATCAGTGCTCACTCTTAACGGAGGGGCAATAGTATGAAGGAGTATAAAGCAAGGTTGTATTGCTGACTCCACCATGGAAGCTGAGTATGTCGCGGCTTGCGAAGCTGCGAAAGAGGCTGTATGGCTTAGAAAGTTCTTGACGGATTTGGAAGTTGTTCCAAATATGAATTTGCCTATCACACTTTATTGTGATAATACTGGTGCTGTGGCAAATTCGAGAGAACCAAGAAGTCATAAGCGTGGAAAGCACATTGAGCGGAAATATCATCTCATCAGGGAGATAGTGCGTCGAGGAGACGTGATCGTCATGCAGATCGCCTCAGAGCACAATATTGTTGATCCGTTTACAAAGTCCCTCACGGCTAAAGTGTTCGAGGGGCACCTAGTGAGTCTAGGACTACGAGTTGTACAGTAGATAGTGGGAGAAAAGCCATGGAAATATTTGATATTCCAGTTTTTCTCATCCAGCATGTAATACTCCACTGACGTTTTAGTCCAAGTGGGAGTTTGTTGGGTTTTATGTCCTAAAACTCGTGGTTTGTAAACTGAATGTATATTCTATTTTGCAATAAAGTTGTTATTGAGATTTATTCAGTAAAGTTGTTATTGAATAAAATGAATTGTTTTTACTTTTAACCTAACTCCAATAAACAAAGAACCCATGGCTATAGGTTGTATACTTGAACTTCATGTATGACATGATTGTGGATCAAGTTCAAGTAATAGCCAGAACGGTCTATAGTATAGGGATAAGGCTGGGTACCTTATCCTGGGGACACTATTGGACGCGGCCCACTTTGTATAGTACAAACGATGTGATCCGAAATCGTTCATGTGGAGACATGTGAGTGGGGGCGTCCTATGCAATGAGTTTGCATAAGACTGAACCGCGAAACAAGTCGCTCTTTCTTTATAACTCCGTTTATTGTAAAGACCGACTTTTTCATATGATGACCTAGGTAACTCGATCTGAATCCTGAGCACGCTATGAACGCCTGTTTATTCGGGCTTATCCTTTGACTTGTATGGGTGAGAGTGGCCCGAGATCGCCGACTCAATAAACCTACCATCTTGGGGATAAGACCGGGTAGGTAGCTGGGAACATAGTCCTGCGAGATGGAATTCACTCCTACCCGCCTTTAGGGATTAGTCGAGAGGTTGTTCCCTTAAGTGCTGACTCCGGGTCTTGAACTAGGGATCCCACCCTCTCATTGGCCCGAGAGGGACTTGGTATAGTGATGAGATCACTTACCAATCGGTTTGGTGGTTGGACCACAAACCAATAGTTCATTAGAGGATCAGTGGGACTTAAGGAACAAGATGTAATTACGGGGGTAAAACGGTTATTTTGACCCAGCTGTAATTACGAACGACCTGTGAAGGATCGACTTACTAATGATGGTTATATCAAGAGGACAGAAATATATCTACGGTGAGGAGAGTGCAACCCTTGGACTTTAGTGGAGTCTCCGGGGGTTAACGAATGTTGGTTAGCTTGGTTAAAGAGTTTGACCGGTTAATCTCGTATCGTTGGAGCTCATGATCTGTAGGTCCTTTAGGTTCTCCTGGCTAGCTCGGATTAAGCCGTGTAACAATATGAGAGAAAAAGAATTTGAATTTATTGAAATTCGGTTTTGGAAGAATGATGGACATATTTAAATATGATTTAAATATGGGATCGGTGTAAAACATGAATAGGGATTCATGTGTGATGATTCGGTTTAAGAAACCGGGATTAGTCTTATTATTTAATTAATATTTGATATTGAATTAAATAATAATATTAATTAATTAAAAAGTTTAATTAATTATAATTTATTTTGCTTATTAAAATTAATTATGAATTAATTTTAAAATGACAAAATATTACAAGTGTGATTATAAGTCAAAGTGGAATTATCCATGTTGAGTGGATTTATCCAAGTTGAGTGGGTTTATCCAAGTTGTGAAGTGGATTGTGAATCACCAACAACATGCATATAAACTCATCAATTTTGGAACACTTGGTTGAAGACTAATCCATCCAATTTGAGGTGTCATGCTAAGCAAAGACTTTGTTGCATGTGAATTGCCTATAAATTGGATGAAGTTCAAATGGTTTGAAGTTGATGAATTTTCAAAGAGTTTGAATATTTGGATGAGCATGAAGAGTTCATGTTACTTGAGAAATTAGAAAGCTAAGTGTTAGACTTCTTCTCACAAAATCCTCATCACTTTCATCTTCCCATCTTCTTCTTCCAAACTTTTTCTTTCATAAAGGAGTCCCACCACTCCGTTGCTCGGCCCGAGGATAGCGGGACTACCGGAGGTGGTTCTCGAGGAGTTCGAGGGAAGCTTCGAAGGGTTCGTGAGGAGATTCGAGCGTTGGAAGAGAAGTCTTTAGAACTACAAGAGGTATGTGTTCTAATTCCTTTTATTTCAAAGCTTTGTGCATGTTTCTTATTTAGCTAAATTGATGAAATTAGAGTGCCAATGATCCGTCTCGCTTCCGCTGCGCTACATGCGCTCCATCAGGCCCATATCGTGTTGCAATGTGGTTTATAAGTGCATCTCGAAGATCCTGGCGAATCGGTTGAGTTCGTGGCTATCTGACTTTATTGGTCCTAACCAATTTGCGTTTGTTAAGGGTTGGAGTATTGTTGATAATGTTCTTTTGTGCCAGGAACTGATAGGTGGGTACCATCCTAATAAGGGCCATCCTCATTGTGTTATGAAGGTTGATCTCTAGAAAGCCTATGATTCGATCCATTGAGATTTTTTGTTTGGCCTTTTGTTAGCTATTGGGACCCCTGTTCAGTTTGTGAGTTGGATTCGGGCTTGTATCATGTCCTCTACTTTTTCCTTCATTGTTAATGGGTTGATGGAGGGGTAGTTTCCGGGTCGTCGTGGGCTTCGTCAGGGTGACCCCTTGTCTTCATATCTGTTTGTGATGGCTATGGAGGTTTTATCCCGACTTTTGAATTCTCCCCCTGCAGGTTTCTCTTTCCACCATCGTTGTGAGAAGATTAGTCTAACCGACCTATGTTTTGCAGATGACCTAATGATTTTTTGTAGAGGGGATTATTCCTCGCTTGCCTTCGTCCATTCTACTCTCCTTAGGTTTCAGGGGTTGTCTGGTCTTTGTGCGAATTCAGCAAAGAGCTTGATGTTAGGGTTGACTGGTGTGATGGGTTTCTCCCTTGGCTCTCTTCTTGTTCGTTATTTGGGTCTTCCTCTCGTTTCTGGGCGACTCTCTTTTGCGGATTGTAAGCCTCTCCTGGAGAAGATCACGGAGCGGGTCCAGAGTTGGTCAGCGCGTGCTCTTTCTTATGTTGGTCGTTTGTTGCTAATTCGGTCTATTTTCCAAAGCTTTCAGGTCTATTAGACGAATGTGTTTGTTTTGCCTTCCCGCGTTGCAGACGAGGTTGATTGCATCCTTCGGGCTTATTTGGGGCGAGGGTGCTCTTCTGGTAAAAGTGCAGCGAAGGTGGCTTGGGGGGATGTTTGTGTCCCTGGAGATGGGGGTGACCTTGGTATTCGTCATATTCGTTCTTGGAATGTGGTTGTTGTCATGAAGCTCCTCTGACGTCTTTTTTTTGCGCTCTGGCTCGTTATGGGTGGCCTGGGTGGATGCTTATATTCTGTGTGGTTGCTCTTTGTGGTCCGTTCCGATATTGGCCAGTTGGTCGTGGTGTACTAGGGCCATTTTCCATCTCCGGGAGCAATTTCATCCTCTTGTCCAAATTGCCATTTGGGATGGGCGGCGTTGCCATGTGTGGGCAGACTCATGGCTTCTGGGGGGCCCCATTATACAGCGTTTTGAGGCTGGTCTAGTTGATGTTGTTGGTAGTATGACTCATGCCCTGGTGTCAAATTTCCTCCTTCCGGATGGGTCGTGGCAGTGGCCCTGCGTGACTTGGGAGATGGAGGATCTGCTTCCTCTGGTCCAGGCTTCTATTCCCAATTTGTTGCAGCCTGATCGAGTTATTTGGGACCCAGGTAGATCTGATGTCTTCTCGGTGGCTAGTGCGTGGGGAAGTTCTGCGTCCTCGTCACGATTGTGTTCAGTGGACCAGCTTGTTGTGGTTCGAAGGTAACATTCCCAGACACGCATTCATAGCGTGGTTGGCGATTCGTGATCGGTTATTTACTAGAGCCCGTCTCCATGTTTGGGATCCCTTAATCCTGTCAGGTTGTGTGTTGTGCTCCGCTGCTGTAGAGACAAGAGATCATCTTTTCTTCGAATGTCCGTTCAGTGAGCATGTGTGGATGGGTCTTCTGCAATGGGGTCACTCCTCTCATCGTATTGCTCTTTGGTCAACTGAGTTGATTTGGATTAGTGCCATGGGGCGAGGTGATCGTCGTAAGCTTCATATTTGGAGGTTTGCTTGGAGAGCAACCATTTATCATATTTGGAGAGAGCGTAACTCTCGCGTTCACGGGGGTAGGCTTCGTTCTTCTCAGTCGATGCTTATAAGTGTCAGGCTGATTTGGTGTATAGGTGTGCCTCGTGGCGAGGGACGTTGATGACTCCTTTGTCTATTAGCGTTCCTTCGTGCGATTTATTTCCTTGAGGTCTTTCTGTCTCTTCGTTTTGTGTTCCTGAGTGCCTTGGTCCCGGGCTGTGGGACCCTCCTCGCTTGCTTTTAGTAATATATATTACCTTTGCAAAAAAAAAAAAATATTAATAATGGTGAGACTTTTGAGTTTCTACAAAAACGTTGAGCCTTTTAGTATTTCTAGGAATTAAATTTGTAGGTTCTTAATTTATTTCAATAATTGAGTGAAAACATAATGAACTATTAGTAAAATAATATATATTATTAATTTCAAATATGAAAAATTGCTGTCATTTTTTTTTTCTCTCTTAGCATTGATTCCAATTGTTTTTCATTGAAATAGCTCACTTTCTCTCTTCCTTAATTAATTATTAGAATTTTTGAAAGCTCAATTTCTATTAAAACAAATAATCAGTTTTTTGAAATTTTAATTTACATCAAAAAGACGGTTTATCTTATTAAATTGATGTTCTAAAAAAAAATAAAAAATAAATCTTATTAAATTGTGAGACTATGGTACCTTTTAAGAATAGGGGCTTAAGAGAAAGTTTCTCCCCATTTGAATGACACAATTGCCGACAAAATAATATGTTGTGAATAGATCGAGTAGAGATATACACATATTCTTGAAAAAGACCATTGGACTGCTCTTCGTCGATTCTTGAGGTACCTTAAAGGTACATTGAATTTTTGTTTGCATTTTAATAAGTTGCATCTAGTATTAGAAGAATTGTGATGCAAACTGGGTACCGAACAATGACGATGTGAGTACCATTAGAGGATATGTGTTCATACTAGGTGGGGAAGTTATTTCATGGAAATAAGCAGAGCAGACGTGCATAGCACGATCCACCTTAGGGTCTGAGTCCATAACTCTTGAGCTAGTAGGGCAAGAGGCAAAATAGCTAAGAAACCTACTGGGAGACGTACCATTGTGGGGGCATCAGTACCAGTCTCTATGCATTGTGTATAACGGCAAAAGAAGGCATTTACGCCTTAGACATGAAGTTGTGAAACAATTGCTGAAGAGTGGAATTCTCTCCTTGGAGTATGTGAGGTCTGAGAGGAATCTAGCGGATTCCCTCACCAAAGTCCTAACAGGGAGAGTAATTCTAGAGTTTTAAGCAAGTATGAGACTCAAACTCTTATAGTGGATCCATAGCCCTTTATTTGGGTGGTCTGAGTAAGACTCGATGGAACACTAGCACTTATTAGCCTTTCCTTTATGTTCCAAATTCTTCATTAAGTCTTGGCATTGTAAAAAAAATAAAAATTGGGTGGTAATTAGCCTTTCCTTTATGTTCCAAGTATCGTGCTTGCACTTATTAATCCATTAAAATTTTGAATTCCCTTTTAGTCACACTAGTCAATTCAAGTGTCAAATTGGAGAATCTTCCAATAAAACTCACCAACTACCTTAGAAAGCTACAAACCTAGGGGTCGTTTGTTTCACGTGTTTGAGGGTGGGCATCAGGATGAAAATGGCTTTCTGATGGACATGCCCATGTTTGGTTTGCAATTTTAGAATTTATGCCCAAGCATACCTTTAGCCCAGAAATCATTAATTATGTCTTTTAAAACCCTCTGGATAGACGACTTTCTCCAAAAACCACGATGAAGCATTGTCCAAGTATGTCATCTTCTTCAAATTTGTTTTTTTTTTTTAAATCTTCTTCTTTATTTTTTTTACAACGTTTCTTCTTCAAGTTTATTTTATTTTATTTTTTGTTTAAATCAATTCCAAAGTTTGGTTTTAGGTTTGTGTATTTTTTTCTCTTTCTTTTTTTTGGTTAAATTCATTCCAATCTCTGAGAGGTCTATGTATTTTTTTTTTTTGTTGAATCGATTTCAATACCTTCTTGATTTAAGATGAACGAGAATCGCATAGCAACCTATGCGATAACTAGCAACCTAAGCGATAGCTATGCGATTCTGAACAATTTTCAAAAGAAAACTTGTACTTTTTAGTATTTTGAGCTTTGTTTTATCATTACTTTTTATGAAAGAGAACTGAAATTTTATTATTCTTCACTTCTCAATAGAAAACTCTTACAATCTTATTAAACTATATAAAATTGATCATTATTTCTTCAATTTTATTATTCTACTAATTAATTAGAATTTATACCAACAAGACCATAACTCAATTGGTAAGATGTAGGAACTATTGACTATGGGGTCCTAGGTTCGATCCCCCACCCCCACACATGTTGTCAATTTTTTTTTAATTAGAATTAAAAACTTATATAATTATTAATGAAGGAAGATTAAATTAAAATCTATTTGCTTACAATTATTTTTAATAATTTGACTTAATAAAATGGATTAACTAGCAACAATTAATTATTTATAATTTATTTGCAAATCTGATGACATTCGGATGCAATACCGAACACAAACATCATTTATTCCCATGGAAATCTGATGTCATTCTCATGCACAACCCAACATAGACATCTTTTATTCCTAGCTATCTCAAACATATCATTCTAGACATCTTTTATTCCCATGCATATGCAAATCCTCAAACCAAACGGCCCCTTATAGGAGTTGTAAACTACCCAATTTAACTTTCACCTCAATGTTTTGGATATCAACAATTATGCCCCTTTGCATAAAAACACTTGGCCCAAAACACAACTTGATCATTCAAACACTCAAAGTTGCTAAATTTAGCATTTAAGCTCTTTTATCTTGCAATGTTTGTAACCTTATTCTAGAATATTATGTGTGCTCTTTCGTACTCTTAAAATAAATCAACTTATCCCTACGGGAAACAATCACATCTATATAAATTTTTGGTTTCCAAGATCCATGACTTTATTAGGTCGTTCACTATTAACTTCATATAGTGTAAAAAAAAACTCATCGTACTTAGATCGAGTCTTAAAAGAAATCTTTAGGTTCATCTATTCCTTCAGACATCTCCACAATAGTATGATATTGTCCATTTTGGGCCTAAACCCTCATGACTTTGCTTTTGGTTTCACCGAAATGGCCTCATACCAATTGGAGATAATTGTTACCCATTATATACCCATGATCTTTCCCTTTTCTAGCCAATGTGGGATATTGTTTGTATCCTAACAATCCTCCCATCAAACAAAGTACCACACTAAGTCTACTTTGTCCCCTCAAACAAAGTACCACACTAAGTCTAGTACCATGACCTCCCCACAGATAGGATGCTTGAGCAACCCGGAAAGCTCAACCACGACCCTCAAATAGTCATCCATCCGAATTACACTGAAGCATCCCGCTCAACCACAGATTCCCTATGACTCAAATTATGACAATGTCATTTGAGAGACTCGTCAATATATTTATTCGACACCCGAGGATTTTACAAACATGGCTAGGTCATGGACATAGTTCTGATACCACCTTGTTACGATAAATCAATAACAAAGAATAATAAAGCGTAGAAGAACAACGACACAAATTTGCGTGGTTCACTAACGTCGTGTTAGCTACGTCCACGGGCAGAAGGGAGAGCAATATTATTACGAAGTAGGAGAGATTACAAATGTTCAAATAAGAGGCGGCTGAAGTCATTAAAAGGTTTATATATGACACCTTTCTAATGACCTAATACAAAATGAGCCAAAGCCCAAAACAGATAAGTAAAAACCCAAATCAGACAAATTCAAGGCATTCCAACAGAACTTAAACGAATTTCAAACCTTGATATTCGATTAAACTCTTATTTCAATACTCCAAGACTAACTACGCTTTTGGCATAAATTTCTCACCACTCCTCAATGACTTGCCACTTGAACTACTATTTTGTGTCGACCGAGGTACCACATTCATTCTTTAATTTATCTTTTTGAGTTATCACTTCTAATATACTCTTCTCAATCCTCAAGTTGCTAAAACCAATCTTCCAAATTCTCTTCATCTTTCCTTTGTAAGATGAGTTCGATTTGTCCAAAAGAGCATTATCAAGTTTTTAATTTCTTAACTTTCTTGTACAATAGTAGAGCTGTCTTAGCTCAGCTGGTAGAGCGCATGGCTTTTAACCATGTGGTCGTGGGTTCGATTCCCACAGACGGCACGCGTATATATTCAAATTTGTTGCAACTTTTACCATATGATAAGTTTTCGTTAGAAAATTCATTAAAAAAAAGTATTTTCATATGCTTTTAATGAATTCATTTTCTTACACATGAATTGTACATTTTTTTTAGTACATTCGCATATTGTATAAATTAATTATCAAAGGTCACAGGTTTAATTATTCCCCACCCTACATATTGTAAAAACAATAAGATTTAGAAGAGAAACAACAATACAGCTAAATTTTTGTTAACATTGGTGGTGTTTTTGCAAAGTTATTAGTTAATTTATGCATTAATTTAAACTTCAATTTGTCCAAAATTTGATATTATTGAAATTAGTGAGCTTATGAAATAATTTAGCTTGTCTATTATTAAAAATTAGTGGGTGAATTAACACAAATTGGATAGAAGATAAAAATTGCAACATTTAATTAGGTCTAGTGTGACAAATTTATGGTTAAAATGGATTTTATACATTCATTATTAATGCGGGTGGGCAGATTGAACTCCTCACCTCTTAGTCCAAGGGCACAACTTTATGTCAATTGAGTTATTCTCAATTTGACATAAATAAATCAAATAATTCTTTAGTAAAATGGAAGATGCTAAGTATACAATTAATTCTAAAATGTATACTCATCGTCTAATCACATAAAATTAATTTTCACGGAGCAAATGAAATGACGATGAAAAAAAAAAAAAAAAAAAATCAGAGCATGAATAGAAAAACAAACATTATATTTCTTGAAAAAACAAAACAAACTTTACAATACAATAATTCCCGAAGCAAGGAAAAGGGAAGTGATAAAGTTTAGTTTTATAAAAATCTGGAAACTATATTCTATTCTATTCTATTCTAATGTATAAATTTTTTTAATTAAATATTAAAAAAAAATTATGTGATAATTGTTTTTTAATATTTATTACATGCGTTTTATAAATAAATAAAAAAAGACAACAATCCTTTTATTTATAATTTTTTAAAACTTAAATATAAAAAAATTAGAAGAAAAACAAGAAATGTAATTAGAAGAAAAACAAGAAATTTGATTGTGTTGTTTTGAAAATTTATAGGCAATTTGGAAAACATTTTTTTAATAAATGAGAAATCCAAAAACATAAATAGTTACCCAATGCTCATATGTTTCTAAAAAAAAATTAAATAAAAAAAAAAAGAAATAGAAAAGTTTTCAAGTGACACCTTATAGGGTGTAATAGAGGTGAAAATTTGGCGAATTGATAAAGGCCCGTTTGATAATATTCCTCTTTCTTGTTAATTTAATTTATTAATTTAATAATTTTTCATCCAATTTTAAATCGTGAAAAAAATATAGAGTCTGATAAGGGCCCGTTTGCTAACATTCCTCTTTCTTGTTACCTGTTTTTTTAGAACTAAAAACAGAAACATGTTTGATAACTACTACTGTTTCTGTTTTCTTGAAAAAAAAAATGTTTGATAACTACTACTGTTTCTGTTTTCTTGAAAAAAAAAAAGAAACAGAAACTTGTTTGATAACGTTTATTGTTTATTGTTTCTTAAAAAAAATAAAGAAAATAGAAACATCATCATGTTTGATAATTATTTTTTTGTTAATTGTTTTGTTTCTTTTTTATCTTTATGATTTTTTCTTTTTATTTTTTTTTATTTTTTTTTTTAGTACATTGGGGGTGGGGGGATTCGAACCACGGACCTCTTGGTCATTAAGTCATACATATGTCAGCTGAGCTATGCTCGCTTTGGCAGATTTTTCCTTTTTATAAGTTTAAATAGAATTTAATATACATAATATAAAAAAGATATAACATGCATTAAAAAAAATCCAAAGTTTACATAATCAAATACAAATAAGTTTCGATGCAAAATTAAAAACAACCATAAAATTGTATTTATACTTCAAATGTTATCCAAATTTGATTTGATTTGGTATATGTTTTTGTCTGTTGACAAGGTAAGTAGACATTTGTTTAAGAATAGAGAATTGAGCCTTCTACACACGAAAACATCATCCAATAACATTTTGGAGTGAAAAATGTCGGTAGTTAAACATTTATGGATGATAATTTGACATTGTTTGTTATGAACGGTGTTTTAAATTTTCGTCGATGTGTGTACATCTTCATTGACATTTTAACGTGTCAATGAGTTCAATATCGACATGAGAGGTGAATCACCATTTCCATTATTTTTTAGATAAATTGATGTTATATAACTAAAATATCATTATTGTGAATCTAATAAATAGTAAGAAAATTAAATTTATTTAAAAACCGTGAAATGCTTATTTGCAAAGTTTAAAATGTGGACGTTGATGAAAATATCAATGTCTCACTTTTATAGAAACGTAGATAAAAATATCGATAAAATTGCGATGTGGATAGGTATTTATGAAAAAAAAAACATATTTTTTATAAAAAAAATATATACTTAAATTAATAAATATGAAAATAATATATAAAAAAAAATACACCAAAATTAAGAAGAAGAAAAAAATAAAATCCAAAATTTTAGGGCTTGTTAACGTTGTCGTTTCTTGTTTCTTGTGTCCCTTGTTTCTTGTTTCTTATTTTTTTGAGAATTAGAAATAGAAATATGTTTGATAACTACTTTTATTACTTGTTTCTTGAAAAAAAGAACTTTTATTTATTTTTAATAGTTTAAATAGAATTTAGATATATAATATAAAAAATATAACACGCGTGAAAATATATATAAAAAAATACTTATAAAAAATCTATAATAGCTAATACAAGTAAATCTCGATGCAAAATTATTTTTATCTTTCAAATGTTGTCTAAATTTGATCTGCAATGTTTTTTCTCCCTCGAGTCACTTTGCATTAAATGATGTTGACTCGGATCCAACTCAATTATATAGCTCTGTAAATGTCGTGGTTTTAAAATAGTAAAGTGAGAGTAAATGCATGTTGTAGTGAGCAAAATTTATATTGGCAAAATTCTAATTGATTTAAGTGTTCTAAAAATTAAAAAACTATATATATATATTTTGCAAAATTTATATAATATATAAAAACATATTAGAAAATTTTCAAATTCAAATTCAAAATTCAAATAATACATAAAAAAAAAAAAAAAATCTGCAAAACTAATAAATAATATATATTTTAAAATTCGAATTCAAAATACTGCAAAATTAGTAGATAAAATATAAAAACAAAAAAAATGTTCTATCAATGGTTCCGAACCTAGGAACTAAAATGGAGAAGGCTTGTTGGACACCCTTTAACCATTAAAACCACACTGTATTTTATTTCATTATAGGAACGTAATAGGTATAATACAAACAGAACAAGTAGAAACAACATTTTGTAGTTTCTCAAAATTTAGAAACAAGAAACGAGAATAGTTAACAAACAAGTTTGTTTCTTAAAAAATGAGAAACAGAAACAGGAAACAGTAAACGGGAACGTTATCAAACGGGCTCTAACGTTCTCATTTCTTGTTTTCTGTTTATGTTTCTCATTTTGTAAGAAACAGACTTGTTTGATAATTATTATCATTTCTTATTTCTAACTTTTAAGAAACGTTTCCAAAAAAGAGGTAGAATTTGAGAAACTACGAAAAAATGTTTTTCTTTGTACCGTTTCGTTTTATATTATTTCGTTCTCTTTATTCGAGGTTAGGTGTAACATTTGTTTTTTTTTTTTTTAAATTATATTTCTTAATTTTGCAATATATATTTGTTAGTTTTTAGTACATTTGAACGAATTCGAATTTTGCAAATATAAATTTTGCTCACTAAAACATGCATTTAGTCTCAATCAAACAAGTTATTATTATTATTATTATTTATTATTTTTTTTTACAAGAAACAAGAATAGTTATCAAACACGTTTCTGTTTCTAGTTCTCAAAAAACAAGAAACATGAAATCATAAACAGGAAACGGAAAACGAGAACGTTATCAAATGGGCCCATATATGATCATTAGCCTCTTGCCAACAAACCAACCAACCAAACTTTTTTTTTTTAAATAAATAAGAACAAAAATTTATAAAACGAAACGGAACAAAAGTAATAACTTTTTGGTGTTTCTCAAATTTTGCCATTTTTTTTTAGAAACGTTTCTCAATTTAAAAACAAGAAACGAGAATAGTTATCAAACAAGTCTATTTCTTAAAAAATGAGAAACAGAAACAGGAAACAGGAAACAGGAAACGGGAACATTAGGGCTTGTTTGGTAACGTTCCCGTTTCCTGTTTCTTGTTCCTGTTTCTCATTTTTTAAGAAACGGACTTGTTTGATAACTATTCCCGTTTCTTGTTTCTAAATTTTGAGAAACGTTTCTAAAAAAAAGGCAAAATTTGAGAAACTTCAAAAAGGTGTTTCTCCCAGTTCCGTTTCTCTTTATATTAATCTGTTCCCAAAATGATGATAAATTAGTGTTGGTTCATTGGCAAGAGAAGCACCCAAATAAACTTCTCACCTATGAGGTCCTGACTTTAAATCCTCATTATAACACTTTTTTTTTTCTTTCTTAATTATGCAATGTTTTTTTTTTTTTTTATATTATTTTAATTTTAAATTTTGCTATTTTTTTTTAGGATACATTACTAATTACTTTTTATTTTATTTAAATACATAAAAAAATTTATTATATTTATTTATTAAATTTGTTATATCTTTTTTTTAAATACATTAAAATATTTATTTAATAATTGTAAAAAAAAAAATTATTATTATTTTTTATGTTTTTTTAATAAGTATCCATTCAATATTTTCATATTTTCATCGAGGACACTTTAAACTTTGCAAATTAGCATTTCAATATTTTTAAATCAGTTTAAATTTCCCACTATTAAATATTAGATTCACAAATAGTGATATTTTAGTTATATAAGATAAATTTATCTATAATATAATTGAAATGTCGATTCACCTCTCATGTCGATATTGAGCTCATTGACACGTAGAAATGTCTACACGTCAACGAAAATTTAAAACATGATCCATAACAAACAATGAGGAATGACAACGACTTCGAGATTTTAGAGCAAGGAAGACATCATCCTCGAGGTAGAGAAAAATGTTTAACTATCGAAATTTTTTCACTGCAAAATGTTATTGAACGTTGTTTTGGCGTGTTGGAGACTCGCTTCCCTATTCTTAAATAAACGTCTCCTTATCAACACACAAAAACATATACCAAATCAAATCAAATTGCAATTTATTTTTTTATTTATTTTTTAATGCATGTTATATCTTTTTTATATTATGTATACTAAATTTTATTTAAACTATAAAAAATAAAAAAATAAAACATAAAGAGAAAAAAGAAAAAAGAAACAATTAACAAAAAAAAGTTATCAAACATGACGATATTTCTATTTTTTTTTTTCAAGAAACAAGAAACAAGAAACGTTATCAAACAAGTATGTATTTCTGTTTCCTTTTTTTCAAGAAACAAGAAACAGGAGTAGTTATCAAACATGTTTCTGTTTCTGATTCTAAAAAAACAGGGAACAAGAAACAGGGAACGAGAAACGGGAAACAGGGAACAAGAAACAGGAACGTTACCAAACGGGCCCTTATCAAACTGGGTCTAACGTTCTCATTTCTTGTTTTCTGTTTATGTTTCTCATTTTGTAAGAAACAGACTTGTTTGATAATTATTATCATTCTGATTTCTAACTTTTGAGAAACGTTTCCAAAAAAGAGGTAGAATTTGAGAAACTACCAAAAAATGTTTCTCTTTGTACCGTTTCGTTTTATATTATTTTGTTCTCTTTATTCGAGCTCAGGGTGTAACATTTATTATTTTTTTAAAAAAATTATATTTCTTAATTTTGCAATATATATTTGTTAGTTTTTAGTACATTTGAACCAATTCGAATTTTGCAAATATAAATTTTGCTCACTAAAACATGCATTTAGTCTCAATCAAACAAGTTATTATTATTATTATTATTATTATTTTTATTTTTATTTTTTTTACAAGAAACAAGAAACAAGAATAGTTATCAAACACGTTTCTGTTTCTAGTTCTCAAAAAACAAGAAACATGAAATCAGAAACAGGAAACGGAAAACGAGAACGTTATCAAATGGGCCCATATATGATCATTAGCCGCTAATTTCTTCGAATTGGACAAGAATTTGTATGTAGTGAAGTGCTTATTTAATCACATCTCTTGCCAACAAACCAACCAACCAAACTTTTTTTTTTTTTACATAAATAAGAACAGAAGTTTATAAAACGAAACTGAACAAAAGAAACAACTTTTTGGTGTTTCTCAAATTTTGCCATTTTTTTTAGAAAAGTTTCTCAATTTAAAAACAAGAAACGAGAATAGTTATCAAACAAGTCTGTTTCTTAAAAAATGAGAAACAAAAACAGGAAACAGGAAACGGAAACGTTATCAAACGGAGTCTAACGTTCTCATTTCTTGTTTTCTGTTTATGTTTCTCATTTTTGTAAGAAACAGACTTGTTTCATAATTATTATCATTTCTTATTCCTAACTTTTGAGAAACGTTTCCAAAAAAGAGGTAGAATTTGAGAAACTACCAAAAAATGTTTCTCTTTGTACCGTTTCGTTTTATATTATTTCGTTTCTTTTTTTAAAATTATATTTCTTAATTTTGCAATATATATTTGTTAGTTTTTAGTACATTTGAACCAATTCGAATTTTGCAAATATAAATTTTGCTCACTAAAACATGCATTTAGTCTCAATCAAACAAGTTATTATTATTATTTTTTTTTAATTTTTTTTACAAGAAACAAGAAACAATAATAGTTATCAAACACGTTTTTGTTTCTAGTTCTCAAAAAACAAGAAATATGAAACAAGAAACAGGAAACGAAAAACGAGAACGTTATCAAATGGGCCCATATATGATCATTAGTCGCTAATTTCTTCGAATTGGACAAGAATTTGTATGTATGCAATATATATTAAAGAAAAACATTAATGTGCGGCTAATTTCTTCAAATAGGACAATAATTTGTATGTATGCAATAGATATTAAAGAAAAACATTAATTTATTGCATGAAGATTGTTTTTGAAAATTATTACAATAATGATTAAACCTTTAAGTAAACTGAAAAACAAGACAACAAAACAAACCACATCACGATGATAAAACTAACACATGAGAAACATATTAGAGAAGGGTCATTATCAAGACCTAATATTATCTAAAATTTGGACTGAATGTTGGTTATTATAGCGGGATCGGTTTGGAAAGCCTTTGCAAGGATATCAGTGGAGATGTCTGAGGGGCACAATTATTTTTTTTAAAAAAAATTAGAATATGTTTCCATTAGATAAAAATTTAAAAATTTATGGATTTGTTAGATACACCCTATTATGTACATTTTAAAGTTTATGGACCATATAGACACAAATAAAAAATTTAAGACTAAACTTGTAATTTAACTTTATTTGAATTGTGCCCCTCTGACATAAATTTCTGGATCCGCCCCTGATGGGAGGTATATTAGTTAAAAAATCAAATAATTCTTTAGTAAAATGGAACAATGCTTAAGTATACAATTAATTCTAAAATGTATACTCAGCCTCTAATCACATAAAATTAATTTTCATGGAGCAATTGAAATGAGAATCGACAAAAACACATAGAAAATACAAGAAAATTCCCAGCAGAACATGAATAGAAAAACAAACATTATATTTCTTGAAAAAACAAAACAAAACAAGCTTTACAATAATCCCCAAAGGCAAAGAAAAGGGAAGTAATAAAGTTTAGTTTTATAAAAACCAGGAAACTATATTCTATTATATTCTAATGTATAATTTTTTTTAATTAAATATTAAAAAAAATTGTGTGATAATTTTTTTTTTAATATTTATTACATGCATTTTATAAATAACAAAAATACAACAATCCTTTTATTTATAATTTTTTAAAACTTAAATATAAAAAAATTAGAAGAAAAACAAGAAATTTAATTAGAAGAAAAACAAGAAATTTGATTGTGTTGTTTCGAAAATTTATAGGCAATTTGGAAAACATTTTTTTTAATAAATGAGAAATGGAAAAACATAAATAGATGTTTCTAAAAAAAATTAAATAAAAAAAAAGAAATAGAAATTTTTTTAAGTGACACCTTATAGAGTGTAATAGAGGTGAAAGTTTGGGGAATTGATCACAGTTTAATTTAATAATTTTTTATCCAGTTTTAAATCGTGAAAATATAGAGTTCGTCTGATAAGTGCCCGTTTGATAAGGGCTCGTTTGATAACGTTCCTATTTCTTGTTCCTTGTTTCTCGTTTCTCGTTCGGAAAACCAGAGGAATGTTTACGATAAAAAACGGTTAATGAAAAATGTTCAAGTACGTGTTTTCTTTGGAATAAATGTCTAGAGATTTTTTAGCACAAATCTATTTAAGTGATTTCTCCATTATACCCTTTTAGATTCATTTTTTTAAAAAAATATTAGGTTTAAAATTAGTTTAATTTATTTTTAAATTAAATTAATTTTAATAGTTTATTTGGTGAGCTGGATCATTTCACTAAAAATAAACCGTTTTTCTTTTTCCGTTAACTAACGTCAGCCATTTTGTATCTCCATATGTTGCTATGAGTAGATCTGACACTAACACCCTCTGTCGGGGTATACGCTAGGACACACCCGTGGGTATATACAGTCATTGCGCACCAGAAAAAAAAACGGTAGGGGTATACAACTGGAGCCTGCGTGTGTAATTACTAGTTCCATTATTTTTGTAAATCTTTCCCTAAAAATAGGGATCAAACAATACACAATCCACCCCTACAAATGAGGAGATTCAGTCAAAATCTCATAGTTTTAAACAACAATACCCCTGAAATTATGCAATGTCTAACATTTTGGAGAATAAAATCTTCAACCTTACGTTTTTTTTTTTAAGTTTCCCTTTTCCATCGTGTTTTTTCCCTCATCCTTTTCGAGTTCTTCTGCATTGTTCCACCACAAAACAACAAACCATGTCGTCTCTTTCTATGATGGTGGCATTTGATGAGATTTGGAACGAAATGAACCAATACATAAATTACAAAACTTGCAGAGTTGTGGTCCCCCCGAATTCTACACTTGTGGAATTCACCAATTCAATCTCCAAGGCTCTAGAGCTGGATTCCCACCACACAATTTCACGGTTGTCCCTCTTCCGGAACGACACTGACAAATCTTTGATTACGAAAATGAGGAAAAATAGGTCGTTGTTATATTTAACGTAAATCCCCTGTAATCGTCTATTTTTTATATTCTGGAACTTCAACTGAATCCCTAAAAAAAAGGAATCACCACTTATTATCCAGATTTTTTGAAATCTTGGAGCTATCCGTGATTTTAATTCAAACAAATCTGTATAACAAAAAAAAAATTCCAGCTCCCGCTGAAGGTAAAACCCTATACCCTTGTAATCGTCTATTTTTGATATTCTGGGACTTCAACTGAATCCCTAAAAAAAAGGATAACCACGTATTATCCAGATTTTTGAAATTTTGGAGCTATCCGTGATTTTAATTCAAGCAAATCACTTGTTTAACAAAAAAAAAATCAGCTCCCACTAAAGGTAAAACCTTAGATTGTTAACCTGAAACCCCCTATACCTAAACTTTCATTATCATTTTAGTCGTTCGTTGGAAAAATAGTGACGAAGAAAAAATGCAAGAGAAGAAAATGCTTACGAAAATTAGGAAAATGCTTACCACGACTGTAGGTCGAACTTCCCTGTCTAATGCGTGGTGTTTACGTCGAACGATGTCGAAGAAGGTAGTGTGTGTTTTCGGTGTTTTCTGCCGAAGAAGGTAATGCCAAACAAAAGAAGAACTGCGTTTTGTGTTTTCGGTGTGCTCTGCCTCTAGGTCGAAGAAGAAGAACGATGTCGAAGAAGGTATGCGTATGTCTTTTCTGCCTCTAGGTCGAATGGAAGCAACTTTTGAGGATGAATTTAATTCTAGGCGGCGTGGTGCAGGTTTTTCTCTACCCCATAAACTACATGATATCAAAATATTGAGAATCGTTACCTTATTTAAAAATAGAGTATTCTCTGTTTTAAGTTGTTGGCCTCTTTTATTACTCTGTATGCAGTAATGCACACCCCAGTGATGGTTCATTCGTTGGTTGTATAACTTCTTCAGGGTATACATATTTCTGGTTCCCCCTACAGAAATCGTTTATGCCCATTTCTTACTATGTGTGCAGACATGCACACACCGCCACTGTTGATATTCTATTTAGTCCGTTTGCAGACATACACACAGACACCCTGCTTTGTTTTTGCTCTGTGTGCAGTCATGCAAAGACCTACATTGATTGTTGCTTCGTTGGCTATCACACTTCCTATGGTTAAACATATTTGGTCCCCCAGTGTCGTGTATGTCTCATTCTTACTACGTATGCAGTCATGCACACACAGCAACTGTTCGTATTCTTTTTATTATGTTTGCAGGCATTCACACACCGACCGCCACTTATGGATTCGTTCTGTCTAGACCCAATTATTAATTATTTGGGGCAGGAGGTATATCTATGTAATACTCATGGGATAAGTGTCATTTCAGTTCTAAGATTTTTAACGTCCTCTCTCTGTAAAATTCACGTCTAGAACTATTTTCTCTCTCCTCCTAACATTTTATATTTTTAAATATTAATTTTTTGATTCTCAAAATTAGGATAAATTGTGGAAGGGTAGACTTGTCCATTTGGTTGTAAATAACTTACTAAATATAGGTTTTAGACATAATTCAAAAGAAAAAAGACATTATACATTTTTCATCCTACCTTCTATATTTTTAGACATTCTTCTGATTTCCCCTTCTCGTTCCCTGTTTCTTGTTCCCTGTTTTTTTAGAACTAGAAACAGGAACATGTTTGATAACTACTCCTGTTTCTTGTTTCTTGAAAAAAAAAAGAAAAAAAAAAACAGAAACAGAAACTTGTTTGATAACGTTTCTTGTTTCTTGAAAAAAAAAATAAACAGAAACATGTGGGTACATAATATATAAAAATAAAAAAAGATATAACATGCATCAAAACATATCAAAAATAATTATCCAAAGTTTACCTAATCTAATACAAATAAGTTTCGATGCAAAATTAAAAACATCAATAAAATTGTATATATCCTTCAAATATTGTCAAAATTTGATCTGCAATGTCATCTCTCACCCGAGTCGTTCACCTTAAATTATGTTGACTCACATCTAACTCAATTATACTGTTTTGTAAATTGTCTGAAAAACTTTGTATATCGTTAACAATGATTTATTCATAGCTAATGTCATTGAAAAAGTCATATTGGCGATCATTCAATCTAATGTAATTGTTAATAATACAACATGTTTAAGAATAGAGATTCGAGCCTTCAACACGCCAAAACAACGTTCAATAACATTTCGCAGTGAAAAAATATCGATGGTTAAATACTTATTCCCTACCTCGAGGATGATGCATTCCTTGCTCTAAAATCTCGAAGCCATTGTCTATTCCTCATTATTTGTTATGGACTGTGTTTTATGCTGACGTGTAGACATTTTTATTGACATTTTCACGTGTCAATGAGCTCAATATCGACATTTCAATTTATATTATAAATAAATTTATGTTATATAACTAAAATATCAATATCTGTGAACCTAATATTTAATATTGAGAAATTTAAACTAATTTAAAAATCTTGAAATGCTCATTTGCAAAGTTTAAAATGTCGATGTTGGTGGAGATTGGAAAGTCGAGGTCTCAATTTTATGAAAATGTTGATGAACATATCGATAAAATGTCGATGTCGATAAATATTTATGAAAAAAAAAACATAAAAATTAATAAATAAACCTTTTTTTTGCAATTAATAAATAAATATTTTAATGTATTTAAATAAGATAAAAGACTTAAAATAATGTATCCTAAAAAAACACAAAGTATCAGGATTTAAAATTAAAATAATTTAAAAAGAAAAAAAAAGAGTTATGTAGTATTTGAAACCAAGACGATAAGAGGAACATATTTGGGCTTTCCTTTTGCCAATGAACCAACAACCATTTATTTGTTTTATAGGAACGGTTTAATATAAATAGAAATCGAACTGGGAGAAACACCTTTTTTAAGTTTCTCAAATTTTGCTTATTTTTTAGAAATGTTTCTCAAAATTTAGAAACAAGAAACGGGAACAGTTATCAAACAAGTCCGTTTCTTAAAAAATGAGAAACATGAAACAAGAACGTTATCAAACGGGCCCTAACATTTATGTTTCTTGGTCTCTGTTTTTTTAGAACTAAAAACAGGAATATGTTTGATAACTACTACTGTTTCTGTTTTCTTAAAAAAAGAAACTAAAACTGAAACTTGTTTGATAACGTTTCTTGTTTCTTGAAAAAAAAAATAAACAAAATAGAAACAACATCATGTTTGATAATTATTTTTTTTGTTAATTCTTTCTTTTTTCTCTTTACGATTTTTCCTTTTTATAGTTTAAATAGAATTTAGTATACATAATATAAAAAAGATATAACATGCATTAAAAAAAAATCCAAAGTTTACATAATCGAATAGAAATAAGTCTCGATGCAAAATTAAAAACAACCATAAAATTGTATTTATACTTCAAATATTATCCAAATTTGATTTGATTTGGTATATGTTTTTGTGTGTTGACAGGGTAATGAGACATTTGTTTAAGAATAGAGAATTGAGCCTTCTACACACGAAAACAACATTCAATAACATTTTGGAGTGAAAAATGTCGGTAGTTAAACATTTATGGATGATGTCTCTTTTCTCTAAAATCTTGAAACCAATGCTAATTTGACATTGTTTGTTATGGACGGTGCTTTAAATTTCCGTCGACGTGTATATATCTTCATCGACATTTTCACGTGTCAATGAGTTCAATATCGACATGAGAGGTGAATCGACATTTCCATTATTTTTAGATAAATTGATGTTATATAACTAAAATATCATTATTGTGAATCTAATATTTAATAGTAAGAAAATTAAATTTATTTAAAAACCCTGAAATGCTTATTTGCAAAGTTTAAAATGTAGATGTTGATGGAAATATCAATGTCTCAATTTTATGAAAATTGTGAGGTCTTAATTTTATGGAAACTTTGATAAAAATATTGATGTGGATAGATATTTATGAAAAGAAAAAAAACATATTTTTTATAAAAAAAAAAAAAATATACTTAAAATAATATATAAAAAAATACTCCAAAATTAAGAAGAAAAAAATAAAAAACCAAAATATTATTTTTGGAATTTGAAGCCATTACCTTGAATGTGAAGTGCTTATTTAATCACATCTCTTGTCAAAAAACAAACTAAACTTTTTTTTTTTTTTTTTTTTTTTTGCATAAATAGGAACAAAAGTTTATAAAACGAAACGCAATAAAAGAAACAATTTTTTGGTGTTTCTCAAATTTTGCCATTTTTTTTAGAAATGTTTCTCAATTTAGAAACAAGAAACGAGAATAGTTATCAAACAAGACTGTTTCTTAAAAAATGAGAAACATAAACAGGAAACAGGAAACGGAAACATTATCAAACGGACCCTAGCGTTCTCATTTCTTGTTTTCTGTTTCTGTTTCTCATTTTGTATGAAACAGACTTGTTAGATAATTATTCTCATTTCTTATTTCTAAATTTTGAGAAACGTTTCCAAAAAAAGAGGTAGAATTTGAGATACTACAAAAAAATGTTTCTTTTTGTTCCGTTTCATTTTATATTATTTCGTTCTCTTTATTCGAGGTCACGGTGGAATTTTTTTTTTTTTTTTTTTAAATTATATTTCTTAATTTTGCAATATATATTTGTTAGTTTTTAGTACATTTGAACCAATTCGAATTTTGCAAATATAACCTTTGCTCACTAAAACATGCATTTAGTCTCAACAATTAAAAAACAAGTTTTATTTATTTATTTATTATTATTATTATTTTTTTACAAGAAACAAGAAACAAGAATAGTTATCAAACACATTTCTGTTTCTAGTTCTCAAAAAACAAAAAAAACATGGAACAAGAAACATGAAACAGGAAACGAAAACGTTATCAAACAGACCCATATATGATCATTAGCCGCTAATTTCTTCGAATTGGACAAGAATTTGTATGTATGCAATATATATTAAAAAAAACATTAATTTGCGGCTTATTTCTTCAAATAGGACAAGAATTTGTATGTATGCAATAGATATTAAAGAAAAACATTAATTTATTGCATGAAGATTGTTTTTGGAAATTATTACAATAATGATTAAACCTTTAGGTAAACTGAAAAACAAGACAACAAAACAACCACATCACGATGATAAAACTAACACATGAGGAACATAATAGAGAAGACTCAAAATCAATCCTTAATATTATCTAAAATTTGGACTGAATGTTGGTTATTATAGCGGGATCGGTTTGGAAAGCCTTTGCAAGGATATCAGTGGAGATGTCTGGGTTTGATCCAAAAACTGCATTTGCAATGGTAATAGTACCTGGGTTTTGGCTGCTCAAAGCTGCAAGGGCAACTGCAGGGCCATAACCGATGTTCTGTTGGAAGTGAATTAGACCGACGGGAAAGACGAAGACGTCGCCTTTGTTCAATGTCTTGGTTATGAGACGATTTTCTGTGTTGGAGGTGACGAAACCTACCAAGAGGGTGCCTTCAAGGACAGTCAAGATTTCACTAGCGCGTGGGTGCGTGTGGGGAGCGTTGAGGCCCCATGGGGCAAAGTCAATACGAGCAAGAGAGATGCCAAGAGTGTTGAGCCCTGGGATTTGAGCAACATTGGCGGGAGTTACTTGAGAGCCGACAGGTTTGTTTGTATCGCCAACCACATTCAACCCGCTCAAGAAGAAGTCTTTGGCTTCTACAAGTTTGGGATCCTTGCAAACAAAACCATTCACTTTCACTGTGTCACAACAAAACAAGAATCATTATCCATGTTGAAATCAAAAAACACATGCATATCCGTAAAACAAACAAGATAAATGATTGGCTTTTATAGTCTTTGTCTCTGTGTCAAACTTTTATTGTAAAAAGACACATAAAAATTAGAAGGTTGAACATACTTACCGGGGTTGTTTAGATCTGCAACACAGAAATCTTGAAGTGAGCTAGGATCGGATGCCAATGCAACATAGCAAGAAGTTACAACGAGGAACGTGAGAAAGAAAACTCGAGCAACCATGATATCAATGGTGATCACGGGAAGGTTTGATATTTGGTTGAGAAATAAACCAAACTAGCTAGCTAGATTTGCTTTTGCTTAGAATTGTGTGGATGGATAAGAAGAACCTAAAGAAGCTCTATTTATAGATCACTAAAGCAAGAATTTTCAAATCTTAACATGAGTTTCTATTTGAAATTGTAAACAAATTAATGTTTGAATGGATCAAACATGTAAGGGAAGCAACCAAAAGAGATTTCACATTTGTAATACTATTATTGTGTTTTCATTATATAATTGAATTGTTTATTTAACATGGATTGAATCAAGTCTAAGTTGAAGAGAGACTTAGTATTGTAGTGATTAATTAAAGGAATCCAAGATTAAGAGTATATGAAATATCGTCAAACACTTCAACTAAATAATAAAAATAAAAGGCAATATTGACTTAGTTTTGTTCAACCTCTTTTGGGTAAATTAATTTTAAATAAACACTCAATTAAATAATAATCATAGAAGACAAATTTGACTTAGCTAGTTTTTTTCCAATTCTTATTTGGAGACATTATTATTATTATTATTATGGAAATGGATACACAATTCATCGAAAGAGTAGGTGAAAAAACTCGCATTTTTGTTACCGCACAAAGATTTTGTAGATCTTAAAGAAGTTGTGTAACGCCCAGCGTTATCAGAAGTTGTGTAACGCCCCGCGTTATCAACTTAGACTAATTTTACTCCTGTGAGGATTTATTTGTTTCGATTGGGTCTTTGAGGTGGGTTAAAAAGAAATAAATGAGTGGTTTTTGTTTGAAAAAAATAAAATAAAAGAGATTTCTTTTATTAAAAAGAAAAAAAAAAAGAAATAAAGATTTTGTTTTTTCTTAAATGAAAAAGAAAAGAAAAGAAAGGTTGTTGATTGTGGTTGTGTAAAAAAAATTGAGTTTACAAAAGTGAGCAACAACGAAGCTTCATGGGTGGCGTTCCGACGGAGGCGGTAAATGAACAACGCCGCTCCCTTTTTCCGGCGTTTTCTTGGCGTTGTTGAGTATTAATTCTAACCCGCTTTCCAATCGATTTCAAATTAGATTGTGCACAAATTGTTTGACCCCAAATTTTGTGCACCCCACACCGTTTCAACTTTAGATTCACAAAATTGAGGATTTTAACATGCAGTCCAACACTAATTTTTGGGCAAGGAGACATTTTTAACACTTATGCACAACCCAAAGAACTCCAATTTTGTTTAGCCACACCCCAATAAGTTCAATTTCGTGATTTTGAACATTTTCGAACTCCCAAACATCAAGATAATTCAGTTTTGGTGTTCAGGTTGTTTAAGTTGAAACCGTGAAGGAAGTCGTGAAATCACCCCAAAAACTTTTAAGTTGAGCCAAGCAAAAGTTTTGGGTTGTTATTGAGGTCGATCCAAGAACATTTTTTTGAGCAAGCATCAAGGGCGACGTTGGGTTGCTCAAAGCATTTATAAATTGAGCCAAATTACTTTTGAAATTGCTATTAAGGTAAGTGGCTCTCCTATCGGGTTGTCGGTAAATTATTTGATGTGTAGCATGTTTGTTTGTTAATATATGATATATGTTGAATTTTGAAAGTCAATAGTTAATTTGATTGTGAATGTTCGGTTTATTGAACCATGATATGATTGTGATCAAAGTTTTGTTTTGCATCTTCACGAACCTTTTAAGTTACCTCATGCATATGTATGACTCATGTATCTAAAGATATTTTAAATATGCTTTCAAAACTGGGCGATATGGCCACTAGATTGTTGAAACTTGGCGATATGGCCATGAGAATGTAAAACTTTGCGATATGACCATGAAAGTTTTAAAACTTGACGATATGGTCAAGATGTTTTGTATTTGAAACTTGGCTATATGGCCATGTGAAGTTTAAAGCTTGGTGATATGGCCAAGATGACAGGTGGCGATATGGCGATGAGAAGTGTTTAAAGCTTGGTGATATGACCAAGATGACAGGTGGCGATATGGCCATGAGAAGTGTTTAAAGCTTGGCGATATGGTCAAGATGACAAGTGGCGATATGGCCATGAGAAGGGTGCTTAAGACTTGGCGATATGGCCATGAGAATTTGTATTTAAAACATGGCGATATGGTCAAGAAGTAGAAAAGTCGTAACAAACCAAAGGTTTAGGTCCCGATAGTGTAGTTTCATGATGCATTTTGTTGTGTTTGTGGTTGCATGATCGACCCTGATAGCGGGGTTACTTACTGGGTATTTTATTAAATACTCATTCTTTTTTAAAACTGTTTTTTTCAGGTTTAGGTGAGGGCGTTCAAGGCGATTGACGGAGTTTGCTGGAGAGGGTCATGGGAGACTTAGGATAGGCTGATTTGTGTTTAGATTGTTCGTTTATAAGTTCTCTTATGTTTTGCGTTAAAACTGAAAAGTTTAAATTGTTTTTCATTTGAGGTTTTTGGTTATGTTGTTGTGGTTGTTTTCTGAATTGATTAGTGTGCCATAAGACACACTTGGTACTTGGTGTAGTTTTGGAGTTTTAATATTTTACTTGGGAGTGTATTTTAATTTCATGCGTGTTTTTTCTGTTTTTTAGAGGAAATTTTGCCGATTTTTTTTTAAAAAAAGTTTATAAAAGAAAATCATTTTCTTTTTCTTTTCATTTCTTTAAAACTTTGTGGAAAGTGAGATTTTATTGCGTTTTTTCAATTTCTTGTTCGTAGTAATGACCCGAGTTACCTGTCTTTGAAAAGTAGGGTCGTTACAAGTTGTGATTGGAATAATGTCCTCTAAACATGCATCAAAGGACAAACAACAATGACATTAAAGATTCTATTGTTACCTTGTAGACAAATATTAATCAAGATTGAACCAAATATATTTTACCATAAAAAGTTGTTTCGGGTACTAGGGATAAGTCTATGAGATTTATTAAAAAAAAAAAGGATAAGTCTCTAAGAAAAAATATTAAACTTTGCTTCATTTTTGTAGATGTGATAAGTCATAAATAATCTTATTTATTATGCCTAATTTTTTTATATTTAAATTTAATATTATATCTAATTTTGAAAATGATGTTGGATTTTATTTAGATGGAGAAATGTCAAAGATTGAAAAACTTTTTAAAGTGTCATTTTAAGAAGCCAAGTCAAGAGAAGAAATAAATCAAAGAAAAATTTGAGACCCCAAAGACACGTCAGGCGCACGAGCACGTTTCACCTCAACGTGTGCCTTGAAACGAGCTTGTCGAGGTCCGTCAAATAAATTTATATTTACCGACCAACGACTTGTAGTAAACTACAACAAACCTGGTTGAACTCAAGGAGTCTAGCCTAATTTCTCTATGTTAAATTTGAATTTAAACGCAATAAAAACATGGGGATTGGTTGGTTTGTGAAAATTAGAAACATCCAGATTAATAAAAATAAGCCAATGAAAAATTAAATGCGGGAGATTAAACCAGAAGGAAAATACCAATTAAAACGAGTGTCTAATTTAAAGGTGCGGAACTGTTCTTGATGCAATTTCAAATCACTGTAATTCCTAAGGGAATTTAGATATTTGCGATAGCACTAAGCTTTGCTTGCTCGAATCTGTATCAAACAACCCGAAATATTATATTAATTTTTACTAAAAGCCACAATTAAACTTAGTTGTACTCTAAATGTGCTATCTTTCTAGTCTTAATTGTGTGGGATCTGCACTTGTTGTTTTTAATTAAGGAAAAGGAAAAAGACAATATTTTATTTCAAGTTTAAATTTGGGCATTTGAGTTGGAGATTTTGTAGTTGTAGCAGCCCTTCTGTTCAGTCTTTGTCTCTATCTATATTTCATGATCTTGATTGTTTATGAGAAAAAATTGAGAAATTGGAAAAAGGGGTGGAAATTGAGAATTTTGAATTTGCTCTTCTACTAAGATTGATGAGAGTTGTAGGTCAAACTTGTTGATACCAAATGAAGGTATTCTTCTCAATTTGTTCAAATTCATTAGTTTTCATTATATATTAAATATATGCTTAATCATCTTTCGATCATTTCTGGCTATATAATATCATGGTGATAGATATTACTATTTTTTTATAGGCAGATATGTGATCTTATCAAATATATATTAAATTCATTAAGCTTGGGTAATTTTTTGAATGAATTTTATATAGGTTGAGTCGTTTCCATCTGTTAAAAATATTTTGAATTACTTATATATTTCATAAGGATTTAAGAATATGTGATTTAAAATAAAGGATCAAAACGTGATGGATTTACTAATATCTATGCAATATGAGTGGCTAAACTGTTAGTTGAGAAATGCAGCTTTTGTTATTCATCCATGAAAATTCAATCACTTACTTGAGAATAGAGTCTTGAGTTGGAAAGAATTTTCAATGGCTAAATCAAATAAAAGCAGAATGGAAGGTTATTTCAATAGTTTTGATGTGCAAGAAGATAATTGATTTGTTGAGGGATAAAATTGATTACCTAATATATATTAGGCATGAGATATTCTTTCCTTAAATTCATTGGATGACTTTGTTGAAGTTGTGATTCACATAATTATTATATCTGAGTTTAATATATAAATATATTTAAGGGCTGGTTGCACAAATAGCAATCAGGCCCAAACTAATTGCAAAGTTAGCAAACTTTAAAATGTTTTGCAAATATGGCAAAAAAATCTGTTTCTATCACTGATAGACTATTATCACTGACACAAATCTATAAAAAGCTGAGGTGATCAGCGATAGACTTCTATCACTCATAAGATATCAGCGATAGAAATTGTCATATCCGCAAAATTTTTAAAAACATGCTATATTTTTAATTATCTTATTCTAAATTGACATCTGTTACAATTTCCCTATATTTAATGAGTATATATTTATTTATTTCATGAGCTAACGATATTAAATTTGTTTCTCCCATGAATTGGGTGATGTGATCAATTAAGCAAACCTATTTGTCATGTTAGCATGAATATAAAAATAATATTTATTATTGTTGATAGAGTTCATGTATGTTGTTATAACAATTTTAAAATTGGTGAATTTTTTTTAAAGTTGTTTAGTTATGCATCTTGAAATTGTGAAGCAATAAATTAGAACAATTTTAAAAATTGGTGAAATATTGCTAAGTTGTTCGATGATGCAGCTTTTAATTGAAATTGTAAAACACTTGAAGATTGAGGTAATGTAGTTTTTCAATTGACAATATTAAGTGTGTGGTTCATATCATAAATTGCCAGGCTTAAGAGTATTGTATATGACCATAAATTTTCATGAATTTAAAAATTATTATTAGTGATAATAATTTAGTTTGGCCTTAGAACAATATTGGTTTATTACCTAGCTTATTGGTAGCAAGAAAAATTGTACAAAATCTCTCATGTCTATGTGGAGCTCGTAGAAATTGATTATAGTTTATGATCTTGATAGCTATGTTAAAATGTGTGATATTTAATAAGGGCTATTTAAGATCTTGTTGGTCAATTATGCCTGCATATTTTTATTGGTTGAAAATATGAAGTTATTCATGTCAAATATTTTATCGAACATGCCTATGAATATATGATATCATGAAAAATGAAAGGAAAAATATTGTCTAATTTTTCTTATTAATGATTTATAAATAAGAACATCAAATATATAAATTGTGAATAACACATGTGATTGAGATGTTCCACGTATTGTGACATAGAGATACATTTGTGTTATGATTATGTTGTTATGTGATTTTGAAATGTAACAACTTATGAATAAATGTTTTGGATAACATTTCTTGAAATATGCATATTTATGTCATTACGAAGAGATATCATGTGCAATATATATCTTATTGATGAAATGTATTGAAATAGTCATGTGAAATTAAATGAATTATTGGCGAAGTAAGAAATTTGTGATGCTCCCACTCATGTCTTATAATTTCTTATAATAGTATACATCAATTTATTGTGATAGTTTATAATTTATGTATTCATGCATAAATATGTTTGAGAGATTGAAATATATTTTTAATATCTCAAATGTGGGGGAGATAGTGATTAAAACCATTATTCAATGTAAAATAAATGGAAAAATCATTTGATTTTTCTTTCTTGTAAGTTTATGATGCTAGTATGAGTCTTAAGAAGAATAATGAAGATATTGTTACTCGATCTGAATATGCAAAACGTATACGAAGTGTCATGTTTCTTATGAACTATTTAGACCTGATATTGCATATGTTGTGAATAGATCGAGTAGAGATATACACATATTCTTGAAAAAGACCATTGGACTGCTCTTCGTCGATTCTTGAGGTACCTTAAAGGTACATTGAATTTATATTTGCATTTCAATAAGTTGCATGTAGTGTTAGAAGAATTGTGATGCAAAATGGGTACCGAACAATGACGATGTGAGTACCATTAGAGGATATGTGTTCATACTAGGTGGAGAAGTTATTTCATGAAAATAAGCAGAGCAGACGTGCATAACACGGTCCACCTTAGAGTTTGCGTCCATAGCTCTCGAGCTAGTAGGGCAAGAGGCAAAATAGCTAAGAAACCTACTGGGAGACGTACCATTGTGGGGGCGTCAATACCAGTCTCTATGCATTGCGATTCATAAGTTGTTATAGGTATTGCTAAAAACATTGTGTATAACGGCAAAAAAAGGCATTTACGCCTTAGACATGGAGTTGTGAAACAATTGCTGAAGAGTGAAATTCTCTCCTTGGAGTGTGTGAGGTCGAGAGGAATCTAGCGGACCCCCTCACCAAAGGCCTAACATGGAGAGTAATTCTAGAGTTTTCAGCAAGTATGAGACTCAAACCCTTATAGTGGATCCATAACCCTTTATTTGGGTGGTCTGAGTAAGACTTGATGGAACACTTGAAAGGTATCCATAGCCCTTTATTTGGGTGGTCTGAATACAGACTTGATGGAACCCTTGGAAGTCTTCATAGCTTAGTTGTTGAGTGGTCTAAGTATATACTTAATGAAGCATTTAACGTGATTGTGAAGGTGTGGCCGCCTTCTATGAAAGAGTATAGGGTCTCTTTCTAGAGCTTTCACGGTGACCCGAGGTTCGATGTGCATGGCCTTAAATAACACTTGATGTTGTATCAGTACGCAGATTCAAGATAAAACATAAGGAATGAAGCGTGTTGTGTGGGTCTCAACCCTTAATTGATGAAAGTTCAAGAGGAAACACACTCCCTTCAATTAGGTTGTTGCCCCACTTCACTATGCGACAATTCAAATTGTAAGATATTGTTGTTTAAGCTTATTGTTTCTTCTCTACTCAGATTTTATTTTTTTTTCTTTTTTCTTTATGGTAGTCATTCGTGGGGGATTGTTGAGAATGACTAGCCCATGGGCCGGTTCGGTTCGGTTAAATCGCGCCTTGCGCGAAAAAAGAAAATCTATTTACAACCCTTCTTTTTTAAATTATTACCGTTTTTACATTAATTGTTAAAACTGGTTATGACATCCAAAAATGTTTTGTTATGAATTCATTTCCGTTAAAAAGTTTTTTGAATTAATTCTGAATTAATTTGATTTAATATCTTAATTAATTCTTAATTCATTTTGTTTGAAACTCCCAAATTGTTTTCTCTATTTAAATAAGAGTTGAAAGGTCTTTTGACGAATTCATTTTTTCATTCATAAATAACCAATTCTGAACATCGTATTTTTGTCTTGATTTCAATCATTCTCTCACGAGTGGACGTGAGGGTTGAATATTGTGTTCTCCTTGGGGAGCAACCGGCATAAACGATTCACACCGAGGTCATTCACACTGAGGTCGTGCCGAATTTTGCTTTCAAGGCAGTGGTTTACCACGACGCAACGATTGATTTTTGGTTCTCGATTTCCAACACTTTCTATTTTCTTTTCAAAAATAAAAATAGTTCTTTGATATGACCACTTCAAATGCCCATCTTTTAATTTCTTTCTTCTTCACCACACCCTCTGCAATTCCTTTCCCAGCCAAGCCAAGGTTTGTTTTCAATTTTTCCATTCCTTCTAGTTTATTTGCTTATTATTCTTCTAATTTATCCCCAAGAATTCAACCTTCTCCCAAACTAAACATAGCTCAATTGGCATAATATTGTGTCCGTGACTAAGAGGTCATGGGTTCAATCCTCGCATAACTTTCAAACTTACTTCGAAACACATCCATCTTTGACGAGAATGCCATAATGGATAACAAATTCTTCATTAAGTCTTGGTTGGTGGTAATTAAACTTTCCTTCATGTTCCAAGGATTGTGCTTGCACTTATTAATCCATTAAAATTTTGAATTCTCTTTGTCACACCAGTCAATCCAGGTGTCAAATTGGAGAATCTTCCAATAAAACTCACCACGTTTGTTTCACGTCTTTGAGGGTGGGTATCATGATGAGAATGGTTTTCTGATGGTCATGCCCATGTTTGGTTTGCAATTTTAGAATTTATGATCGAGCGAGCATACCTTTAGCCCAGGCATCATTAATTATGTTTTTTAAAACCCTCTGGATAGACGACTTTCTCTAAAAATCACGGTGAAGTATTGTCCAAGTATGTCATCTTCTTCCCATTTGTTTTTTTTTTTTTTTTTTTGTACGATGTAGGAACTAGTGACTATGAGGTCTAGGTTCGATCCCCCACCCTCACATAATGTCAATTTTTTTTTAATTAGAATTAAAAATTTATATAAATTTATTAAATACATTTCTTGAGGAGAATTATTAAAATTGATGGCTAAATAAAATCAACAACCTGAAATTATATAATTATTAATGAAGGAAGATTAAATTAAAATCTAATTACTTACAATTATTTTTAATAATTTGACTTAATAAAATGAATTAACTAGTAACAATTAATTATTTATAATTTATTTGCAAATCTGATGACATTCGCATGCAATACCAAACACAAACATCATTTATTCCCATGGAAATGGAAGGAAATCTGATGTTATTCCCATGCACAAGCCAACACATACATCTTTTATTCCTAGCAATCTTATTCTCAGATATATCATTCTAGACATCTTTTATTCTCATGCATCTGCAAATCCTCAAACCAAACGACCCCTTATAGTAGTTGTAAACTACCCAATTTAACTATCACCTCAATGTTTTGGATATCAACAATTATGCCCCTTTGCATAAAAACACTCAAAGTTGCTAAATTTAGCATTTACGCTCTTTTACCTTATTCTAGAACATTTTGTGTGCTCTTTCCTACTCTTAAAATAAATCAACTTATCCCTACGAGAAACAATCACATCTATATAAATTTTTGGTTTCCAAGATCCATGACTTTATTGGGTCATTCACTATTAACTTCATATAGTGTAATAAAAATTCATCGTACTTAGATCGAGTCTTAAAAGAAATCTTTAAGTTCATATATTCCTTAATTTTTAACCACTTTTAAGTATTGGTCTTGATGAACCTTACCACAATTTTAACACTGGAAATACCACCCTTGCCTCAATTTTGATTCATCTTACTCCCTTTGTGAGTGATCCTCTCACAAAATTTGAGCTATTTGTAACTTGTTTTGTTGAACTTAAACGAATTTTAAACCTTGATATTCGATTAAACTCTTACTTCAATACTCCAAGACTAACTACTCTTGACATAAATTCCTCACCACTCCTCAATGACTTGCCACTTGAACTACTATTTTGTGTCGACCGAAGTACCACATTCATTCTTTAATTTCTCTTTTTGAGTTATCACTTCTAATATACTCTTCTCAATCCTCAAGTTGCTTAAGCCAATCTTCCAAATTCTATTCATTTTTTCTTTGTAAGATGAGTTCGATTTGTCCAAAAGATCATTATTAACTTTTTAATTTCTTAACTTTCTTGTACAATAGTAGAGCCGTCTTAGCTCAGCTGGTAGAGCGCATGGCTTTTAACCATGTGGTCGTGGGTTCGATTCCCACAGACGGCGCGCGCATATATTCAAATTTGTTGCAATTTTTACCATATGATAAGTTTTCGTTAGAAAATTCATTAAAAAAAAAGTATTTTCATATGCTTTTAATGAATTCATTTTCTTACACATGAATTGTACATTTTTTTTAGTACATAATTTGTACAAAATTGATAAGATTTCAAAGAAGTCAATATAACTCAACTCGCATATTGTATAAATTAATTATCAAAGGTCAGAGGTTTAATTATTCTCCACCCTACATATTGTAAAAAAAAATAAGATTTAAAAGAGAAACAACAATACAGCTAAAGTTTTGTTAACATTGGTGGTGCTTTTGCAAAGTTATTAGTTAATTTATCCAAAATTTAATATTATTGAAATGAGTGAGCTTATGAAATAATTTAGCTTGTCTATTATTAAAAATTAGTGGATAAATTAACACAAATTGGATAGAAGATAAAAATTGCAACATTTAATTAGGTCTAGTGTGACAAATTTATGGTTAAAATGGATTTTATACATTCATTATTAATGCGGGTTGACAGATTGAACTCCCGACCTCTTAGTCCAAGGGCACAACTTTATGTCAATTGAGTTATCCTCAATTTGACATAAATAAATCAAATAATTCTTTAGTAAAATGGAAGATGCTAAGTATACAATTAATTCTAAAATCTATACTCATCGTCTAATCACATAAAATTAATTTTCACGGAGCAAATGAAATGAGGATGAAAAAAAAAAAAAAAAAAATCAGAGCATGAATAGAAAAACAAACATTATATTTCTTGAAAAAACAAAACAAATTTTATAATAATTCCTGAAGCAAGGAAAAGGGAAGTGATAAAGTTTAGTTTTATAAAAATCTGGAAATTATATTCTATTCTATTCTAATGTATAAATTTTTTTAATTAAATATTAAAAAAAAAGTTATGTGATAATTGTTTTTTAATATTTATTACATGCGTTTTATAAATAAATAAAAAAAGACAACAATCCTTTTATTTATAATTTTTTAAAACTTAAATATAAAAAAATTAGAAGAAAAACAAGAAATGTAATTAGAAGAAAAACAAGAAATGTATTTGGAAAACATTTTTTTAATAAATAAGAATTCGAAAAACAAAAATAGTTAACCAATGCTCATATGTTTCTAAAAAAAAATTAAATAAAAAAAAAAAAAAAAATAGAAAAGTTTTCAAGTGACACCTTATAGAGTGTAATAGAGGTGAAAATTTGGCGAATTGATAAAGGCCCGTTTGATAATATTCCTCTTTCTTGTTAATTTAATTTAATAATTTAATAATTTTTCATCCAATTTTAAATCGTGAAAAAAATATAGAGTCCGATAAGGGCCCGTTTGCTAACATTCTTCTTTCTTGTTACCTGTTTTTTTAGAACTAAAAACAGAAACATGTTTGATAACTACTACTGTTTCTGTTTTCTTGAAAAAAAAAAGAAACAGAAACTGTTTTGATAACGTTTATTGTTTATTGTTTCTTAAAAAAAATAAACAAAATAAAAACATCATCATGTTTGATAATTATTTTTTTGTTAATTTCTGGGATTCGAACCACGGACCTCTTGGTCATTAAGTCATACATATGCCAGCTGAGCTATGCTCGCTTTGGCAAATTTTTCCTTTTTATAAGTTTAAATAGAATTTAATATACATAATATAAAAAAGATATAACATGCATTAAAAAAAAATCCAAAGTTTACATAATCAAATACAAATAAGTTTCGATGCAAAATTAAAAACAACCATAAAATTGTATTTATACTTCAAATGTTATCCAAATTTGATTTGATTTGGTATATGTTTTTGTTAATTGACAAGGTAAGTAGACATTTGTTTAAGAATAGAGAATTGAGCCTTCTACACACGAAAACAACATCCAATAACATTTTGGAGTGAAAAATGTCGGTAGTTAAACATTTATGGATGATAATTTGACATTGTTTGTTATGAACGGTGTTTTAAATTTTCGTCGATGTGTGTACATCTTCATTGACATTTTAACGTGTCAATGAGTTCAATATCGACATGAGAGGTGAATCACCATTTCCATTATTTTTTTAGATAAATTGATGTTATATAACTAAAATATCATTATTGTGAATCTAATAAATAGTAAGAAAATTAAATTTATTTAAAAACTGTGAAATGCTTATTTGCAAAGTTTAAAATGTGGACGTTGATGAAAATATCAATGTCTCACTTTTATAGAAACGTAGATAAAAATATCGATAAAATTGCGATGTGGATAGGTATTTATGAAAAAAAAAACATATTTTTTATAAAAAAAATATATACTTAAATTAATAAATATGAAAATAATATATTAAAAAAAATACACCAAAATTAAGAGGAAGAAAAAAATAAAATCCAAAATTTTAGGGCTTGTTAACGTTGTCGTTTCTTGTTTCTTATTTTTTTGAGAAGTAAATCTCGATGCAAAATTATTTTTATCTTTCAAATGTTGTCTAAATTTGATCTGCAATGTTTTTTCTCCCTCGAGTCACTTCGCATTAAATGATGTTGACTCGGATCCAACTCAATTATATAGCTCTGTAAATGTCGTGGTTTTAAAATAGTAAAGTGAGAGTAAATGCATGTTGTAGTGAGCAAAATTTATATTTGCAAAATTCTAATTGATTTAAGTGTTCTAAAAATTAAAAAACTATATATATATATATATATATATATATATATATTTTGCAAAATTTATATAATATATAAATACATATTAGAAAATTTTCAAATTCAAATTCAAAATTCAAATAATACATAAAAAAAAAAATCTGCAAAACTAATAAATAATATATATTTTAAAATTCGAATTCAAAATACTGCAAAATTAGTAGATAAAATATAAAAACAAAAAAAATGTTCTTTCAATGGTTCCGAACCTAGGAACTAAAATGGAGAAGGCTTGTGAAACAATTGTTGAAGAGTGAAATTCTCTCCTTGGAGTGTGTGAGGTCGAGAGGAATCTAGCGGACCCCCTCACCAAAGGCCTAACATGGAGAGTAATTCTAGAGTTTTCAACAAGTATGAGACTCAAACCCTTATAGTGGATCCATAGCCCTTTATTTGGGTGGTCTGAGTAAGACTTGATGGAACACTTGAAAGGTATCCATAGCCCTTTATTTGGGTGGTCTGAATACAAACTTGATGGAACCCTTGGAAGTCTTCATACCTTAGTTGTTGAGTGGTCTAAGTATACACTTAATGAAGCATTTAACGTGATTGTGAAGGTGTGGTCGCCTTCTATGAAAGAGTATAGGGTCTCTTTCTAGAGCTTTCACGGTGACCCGAGGTTCGATGTGCATGGCCTTAAATAACACTTGATGTTGTATCAGTATCGCAGATTCAAGATAAAACATAAGGAATGAAGCGTGTTGTGGGGGTCTCAACCCTTAATTGATGAAAGTTCAAGAGGAAACACACTCCCTTCAATTAGGTTGTTGCCCCACTTCACTATGCGACAATTCAAATTGTAAGATATTGTTGTTTAAGCTTATTGTTTCTTCTTTACTCAGATTTTGTTTTTTTTTTCTTTTTTTTTTATGGTAGTCATTCGTGGGGGATTGTTGAGAATGACTAGCCCATGGGCCGGTTTGGTTCGGTTAAATCACGCCTTGCGCGAAAAAAGAAAATCTATTTACAACCCCTCTTTTTTAAATTATTACCGTTTTTACATTAATTGTTAAAACTGGTTATGACATCCAAAAATGTTTTGTTATGAATTCATTTCCGTTAAAAAGTTTTTTGAATTAATTCTGAATTAATTTGATTTAATATCTTAATTAATTCTTAATTCATTTTGTTTGAAACTCCCAATTTGTTTTCTCTATTTAAATAAGAGTTGAAAGGGCTTTTGACGAATTCACTTTTTCATTCATAAATAACCAATTCTGAGCATCGTATTTTTGTCTTGATTTCAATCATTCTCTCACTAGTGGACGTGAGGGTTGAATATTGTGTTCTCCTTGGGGAGCAACCGGCATAAACGATTCACACCGAGGCCATTCACACTGAGGTCGTGCCGAATTTTGCTTTCAAGACAGTGGTTTACCACGACGCAACGATTGATTTTTGGTTCTCGATTTCCAACACTTTCTATTTTCTTTTCAAAAATAAAAATAGTCCTTTGATATGACCACTTCAAATGCCCATCTTTTAATTTCTTTCTTCTTCACACCCTCTGCAATTCCTTTCCAAGCCAAGCCAAGGTTTGTTTTCAATTTTTCTATTCCTCCTTGTTTATTTGCTTATTATTCTTCTAATTTATCCCCAAGAGTTCAACCTTCTCCCAAACTAAACATAGCTCAATTGGCATAAGATTGTGTCCGTGACTAAGAGGTCATGGGTTCAATCCTCTTATAACTTTCAAACTTACTTTGAAACACATCCATCTTTGACGAGAATGCCATTATGGATAACAAATTCTTCATTAAGTCTTGGTTGGTGGTGATTAACCTTTCCTTCATGTTCCAAGGATTGTGCTTGCACTTATTAATCCATTAAAATTTTGAATTCTCTTTTAGTCACACCAGTCAATTCAGGTGTCAAATTGGAGAATCTTCCAATAAAACTCACCACGTTTGTTTCACGTCTTTGAGGGTGGGTATCATGATGAGAATGGTTTTCTGATGGTCATGCCCATGTTTGGTTTGCAATTTTAGAATTTATGATCGAGCATACCTTTAGCCCAGACATCATTAATTATGTCTTTTAAAACCCTCTCGATAGACGACTTTCTCTAAAAATCACGGTGAAGCATTGTCCAAGTATGTCATCTTCTTCCCATTTGTTTTTTTTTTTTGGTACGATGTAGGAACTAGTGACTATGAGGTCTAGGTTCGATCCCCCACCCTCACATGTTGTCAATTTTTTTTTAATTAGAATTAAAAATTTATATAAATTTATTAAATACATTTCTTGAGGAGAATTATTAAGATTGATGGCTAAATAAAATCAACAACCTGAAATTATATAATTATTAATGAAGGAAGATTAAATTAAAATCTGATTGCTTACAATTATTTTTAATAATTTGACTTAATAAAATGAATTAACTAGCAACAATTAATTATTTATAATTTATTTGCAAATCTGATGATATTCGCATGCAATACCAAACACAAACATCATTTATTCTCATGGAAATCTGATGTCATTCTCATGCACAACCAGAAAGAGAATTGAGCTAAGAGAAGATAAAGCAATGGAGGCAATTCTCTGTATTGTTTTCAATAGCCAATAATGAAGGAGATTACATCCTATTTATATGAAACCCTAGGTTAGGGTTTCATTCTAATTTAGACAAAATATACACGTGGCACAAGCCAATAATAAACATATATAAATACAGGAAATATAATTGTTACTATATTTCCTTAATATCCCCCTCAAACGAGAGGGGAGCTCCACTACTCTGAGTTTGCTGCGAAGATACCCAAACTGAGTGTGAGATAGTGGCTTGGTGAGACAGTCCGCTAGTTGATCTGCCGACGGAACATAGCGTACTTGCAAGGCACCACGAAGAACCTAATCTCGAACAAAGTGAACATCAATTTCAATGTGTTTGGTGTGGGCATGAAAAACAGGATTGGTTGCCAAGGCACCAACACTCAAGTTATCACACCACAGCACTGGAACGGAAGGACAAATGGCCCGGAGTTCAGTCAATAGTTGTTGGAGCCATATAATCTCAGCAGAAGCATGAGCCAGAGCCCTGTACTCAGATTTTGTGCTACTGCGAGCAACTGCAGTTTGTTTTCTAGAGGACCAAGAGATAAGTGTGTTACCAAGAAACACACAATAGGCTGCAACAGACTTTCGATCATCCACATTAGCTGCCCAATCAACATCAGAGAATGCAACCAGTGAGGATATGGAACTAGGTTGAATGAGAAGTCCCATATGACGTGTACCACTCAGATAACGAAGGACTCGCTTGACAGCATGCCGGTGGACATCAGTAGGCTGTTTCAGAAACTGACTCAGATGATTGACAATGTATGCTATGTCAGGCCTCGTATGAGTAAGGTACTGAACAGCTCCAAGTGTACTGCGATAGAGAAAAGGATCTGACATAGGCTTCCCATCGCTAATAGACAGATGTGTACCCATAACAGCAGGTGAAGGAGTGGGTCTAAGATGCACCATATCAAGTTTATGCAGAAGATCATCAATATACTTGGTTTGGGTCAATAATAGCCCAGACTCAAGATGAGAAGCCTGAATCCCAAGAAAATAACTCAAGAGGCCTAAATCTTTTAGAGCGAAGCTAGTGTCCAGATCAGCAATCAGACTTGATAGTAAGGGGACATCATTGCCTGTGATAATGACATCATCAACATAAACCAGAAGGAAAATTATGGATGTACCTTTGCTGTAAATGAACAAAGATGGATCAGCTCTGCTGTGCGTGAAACCACGAGACAACAAGGCATTCTTCAATGTGATGTTTCAGGCACGAGGTGCTTGCTTGAGACCATAAATAGCCTTTTTCAGTTTGCACACATGATTAGGACAGTTATTATGAACAATAGCCAGGGGGCTGAACCATATACACATCTTCCTCAAGTTTGCCATTTAGGAAGGCATTGTGAAAATCAAGTTGACGAAGTACCCAACCCCGAGAAACTGCAAGGGAGAGCACCACTCGAATCGTAGATGGTTTCACTACAGGACTGAAGGTCTCAAAGAAGTCAATACCTGGACTCTGATGAAAACCTTTTGCCACAAGGCGAGCCTTGTACCGTTCCACACTTCCATCTGCTGCTCGCTTAATGCGAAAAACCCATTTGCTGCCAACTACATTTAGATTCGGAGAAGGCTCAACTAGCTGCCAAGTCTGATTTCGCATAAGTGCAGAAAACTCAAGATCCATTGCTGCTTTCCAAACCGGAGTGGCAAGAGCATCAGCTACACGGGTTGGTTCAGTCAACCTCCAGTCAGTACGAGCATCAGTCATCCAAACTTTAGGCTTAAAGACACCAACCTTAGCACGTGTGACCATAGGATGAGTGGACTGTACTGTAGGAGTATGAGAAATAGAAGTACTAGAGACATCAGGAGAGAGAGCCACAATACCTGATGGCGGTGAGGTGACTGAATGATCAGTGGATCCTAAATAGGCGTTGGCAGAAATTGCCGAGACACCTAGGGGGGGCGATAAGCCTGATCCCATGGTGTGACAATGATCCGGTAGAGTGCCTAATGACATCGGCACAGGTGATGATGGCGAGGGCAACTTAGTTGTTGCAGCAGAAATCTGATTAGAGGATGGTAGATGGCGAACATGTATGTCAGGCAGCTGTATCGGTGAACATAACAAGTCAGTTGGGAACCAAGAGCTTACTGAAGGTCCACCCTGAGATGACGAGTCATTTGTGTCACAGTCAGAAAAACCTGTCAGAAAGGAAAAATTATTCTCATTAAACTGAACATGACGAAAGATAATAATTTTTCCTGACGAACATAGGCATTTGTGTCCCTTGTGAGCTGGACTGGGACCCAAGTATACACATCTCTCTGTCTTGAGCTGAAATTTATTGACATTGTATGGTTTAAGGTAGGGGTAGCAGGCACACCCAAAAGTCTTGAGTTCCACAAAGTTAAGCTGATGCCCAACTAACATTTCCATAGGAGATTTTTCCTGAAGTACAGATGACGGCATGCCATTAATGAGCATGGTAGATGCAAGAAAAGCATCCGACAATATTGTAAAGGCATGGTAGCTTGAGCCAATAGTGTTAACCCAGTTTCAACTATATGTCTGTGCTTTCTCTCAGCTCTTCCATTCTGTGCAGAAGTATATGGGCAAGAAAATCTTGATTTAATACCACTTTGAGCACACATATCATGCACTCTTTTATACTCACCCCCATTATCAGATTGTAAGGCTTTGATCTCCTTTCCAAATTGAGTTTTTACCATCTTGTTGAAGTGACTGAAAGCTGCAAGTGTGTCACTTTTCAAATGCAGAGGATAAATCCATACAAACCTACTAAAATCATCAAGGAAGTGTACATAATAACGAAATCCTTTTGTAGATACAACAGGAGCAGGTCCCCACAAATCAGTATGAATCAGATCAAATGGAGCAACAGCATGAGAAGTAGAGTGTGGAAAGGGGAGTGCATGACTTTTACCAAACTTGCAAGCTTCACAAAATTCGAATTTTTCATTGCTTTTAATTGGGAGATTACATCCACTAATCAGCTTTCCTAAGGTATTTAAAGAAGGATGACCAAGTCTTCTGTGCCAAACAGCCTTGGACACAACGACATTAACACTATTACTTGAACTAGGAATAACAAAGCTAGAATAGAAAGCAACATTCTTTTTAAACTTCACATCTCTTGAGATAGTTCCAGGAACTTCCACTCCACCAAGTTGGTATAAGCCATCTTTAAGCACCCCTTTCAGTACTACTCTGCCCGTACGAGTATCCTTGATAAGACAAGAATCAGCATGAAATTCAATGTATACATGATTATCCTGGGCAAGTTTAGAGACACTAATAAGGTTCTTTGCTATATCAGGCACACACAGAACATTCTCAAGGCGAAGCAGTTTATTATTTGCAATCAGACATGATGAACCAATATGAGAAATTACTAATTCATTACCATTACCAACAACAACTGTTTCTTTACCTCCATATTCAGTAGGGTAGGTCATGTTGGTATGATTTGATGTCACATGACTGGAGGCTCCACTGTCAACATACCAGTTAGGATCAGCAACTGTAGCCGGGTTAGCTACCAGAAAAGGGTTGGAATTATTCTGAGTTGCAACAAAAGCCTGAGACGGAAACCCAGGTGCTGCATGATGATTGTTATTTCCCTATGCCGGATTGCTTCGCTCATTAGGCCACCTGTTCTGATCCTGATTTGGTGGAGTTTTGTCATATAAGTCAAAACACTTGTAAGCAGGATGTCCAGATTTACCACACCACTGACACACCACTTTGTTATTACTGTTATTGTTCCAACGACCACGTCCTCGACCTCGACCACCTCGTGGAGGATTCGAAGACCGATGATAATTGCCATTCTAATTGTTGTTTTGTTGTGGCTGCATACTATTAGTTCTTGGTGAACTTGATTGACCTCTCACATTTGTGAAGTTAACTGAAGCAGTCTGACTAAAAGCAACATTATTTTTATGTGTGTTTTGGAGCTCAAGTCGTTTCTCAAACACAAGTAGCTCCCCCTGCATCTCAGACCACGAAATACTGATTCTACCTTGAATCATTGCAACAACAGGATTATACTCCTCATCTAAACCCAAAAGTACTTGGGATACCAGTGAGCGCATAGGGACTGGACTTCCAGCTTGTCCCAAATTATCTGCATTACATTTCATAATACGCAAATAATCTACCATTTTAAGTGAATTTTTTCTAGTGGTTTGAAATACCTGACGCAAGAAATCTTCCTCTGCCCTAGATTGAATTCCAAACAGCTCCTGTATTGTTGTCCATAGGTTCTTTGCATTCTCATAACCCAAGAGTTGTGTAGAAACTTCAGGAGTCATGGAATTGTATAGCCAACCGAGTAGTAGTTGGTCAACTACGAGCCATCGTTCATATTGCGATTGACTCGCTGCATTATAGGGAAGTCCCTGACCGTTTTCATCAAACGAACCGCTGCCCAAGTTACCCACTGCCGCGCCACTATTGCAGCCAAAGGATTGTTGTCGTCGCACTTCAGGTGAAGGCGTTGCTGCACTTCGGGTGGAAGGCCCACTTGCAAGCCCACTGGAATCAAGTGAATCAAGGTTTTGCTTCTGCCGCACTTCATGAAGTGCTCCTTGAATGTCACCACCCATCTTGGCAATTTCATGTGATTGAAGCCCACTGGAACATTGGCAATTTCATGTGATTGATTAGGTGTTGTACTTCCGCTGGAAGTTCCAGTTGCAGAGGTAATATTATTGACGACTTCGGCTGAAATCAAGTGAGATTTTTCATAGCTATTTGGCGCACCCAATACGAAGGGACATACCTCTGCACCTGTAAGATGCCCTTCAAGCCGATAGCTTCGAAGGATGGACATTGCCAAAGTTTTCCATAACAGAAAATTTCCTCTATCAAGCTTGATTGTCGTAATCTGATTTAGAAGCTGATTGAGGGGAGGGCTGGAAAACGTGGGATTGACGGAAGGTTGGGAAATGTTGAAGAATGAGGCGTTAGCCATTGTAGTGGCTCTGATACCAAGATGCCAAAGTTTTCCATCACAGAAAATTTCCTCTATCAAGCTTGATTGTCGTAATCTGATTTAGAAGCTGATTGAGGGGAGGGCTGGAAAACGTGGGATTGACGGAAGGTTGGGAAATGTTGAAGAATGAGGCGTTAGCCATTGTAGTGGCTCTGATACCAAGAAAGAGAATTGAGCTAAGAGAAGATAAAGCAATTGAGGCAATTCTCTGTATTGTTTTCAATAGCCAATAATGAAGGAGATTACATTCTATTTATATGAAACCCTAGGTTAGGGTTTCATTCTAATTTAGACAAAATATACACGTGGCACAAGCCAATAATAAACATATATAAATACAGGAAATATAATTGTTACTATATTTCCTTAATACAACCCAACACATACATCTTTTATTCCTAGCAATTTTATTCCCAGACATATCATTCTAGACATATTTAATTCTCATGCATCTGCAAATCCTCAAACCAAACGGCCCCTTATAGCAGTTGTAAACTACCCAATTTAACTATCACCTCAATGTTTTGGATATCAACAATTATGCCACTTTGCATAAAAACACTTGGCCCAAAACACAACTTCATCATTCAAACACTCAAAGTTGCTAAATTTAGCATTTACGCTCTTTTATCTTGCAATGTTTGTAACCTTATTCTAGAATATTTTGTGTGCTATTTCGTACTCTTAAAATAAATCAACTCATTCCTACGGGAAACAATCACATCTATATAAATTTTTGGTTTCCAAGATCCATGACTTTATTGGATCGTTCACTACTAACTTCATATAGTGTAATAAAAACTCATCGTACTTAGATCGAGTCTTAAAAGAAATCTTTAGGTTCATATATTCCTTAATTTTTAACCACTTTTAAGTATCGGTCTTGATGAACCTTACCACAATTTTAACACTGGAAATACCACCCTTGCCTCAATTTTGATTCATCTTACTCCCTTTGTGAGTGATCCTCTCACAAAATTTGAGCTATTTGTAACTTGTTTTTGTTGAACTTAAACGAATTTTAAACCTTGATATTCGATTAAACTCTTATTTCAATACTCCAAGACTAACTACTCTTGACATAAATTCCTCACCGCTCCTCAATGACTTGCCACTTGAACTACTATTTTGTGTCGACCGAAGTACCACATTCATTCTTTAATTTCTCTTTTTGAGTTATCACTTCTAATATACTCTTCTCAATCCTCAAGTTGCTTAAGCCAATCTTCCAAATTCTATTCATCTTTTCTTTGTAAGATGAGTTCGATTTGTCCAAAAGAGCATTATTAACTTTTTAATTTCTTAACTTTCTTGTACAATAGTAGAGTCGTCTTAGCTCAGCTGGTAGAGTGCATGGCTTTTAACCATGTGGTCGTGAGTTCGATTCCCACAGACGGTGCTCATATATATTCAATTGTTGCAATTTTTACCATATGATAAGTTTTCGTTAGAAAATTCATTAAAAAAAAAGTATTTTCATATGCTTTTAATGAATTCATTTTCTTACACATGAATTGTACATTTTTTTTAGTACATAATTTATACAAAATTGATAAGATTTCAAAGAAGTCAATATAACTCAACTCGCATATTGTATAAATTAATTATCAAAGGTCCCAGATTTAATTATTCCCCACCCTACATATTGTAAAAAAAAAATAAGATTTAAAAGAGAAACAACAATACACATCTAAAGTTTTGTTAACATTGGTGGTGCTTTTGCAAAGTTATTAGTTAATTTATGCATTAATTGTTAATTTATGCATTAATTCAAACTTAAATTTGTCCAAAATTTAATATTATTGAAATTAGTGAGCTTATGAAATAATTTAGCTTGTCTATTATTAAAAATTAGTGGGTAAATTAACACAAATTGGATAGAAGATAAAAATTGCAACATTTAATTAGGTCTAGTGTGACAAATTTATGGTTAAAATGGATTTTATACATTCATTATTAATGCGGGTTGACTTGAACTCCCGACCTCTTAGTCCAAAGGCACAACTTTATGTCAATTGAGTTATCATCGATTTGACATAAATAAATATATATATATCATGGGAGGCAGGGGCCAGGGGGGCACGTGCCCCCCCTCGAATTATTCGGTTTGTATATTTGTACATAAATATGCATAATTAAATTAAATTGGTTTGTGTATTTGTATACTAAAATGCGAATTTTAACAATAAAATGTTGATGGAACAATGGTTGTGGGGCACGCCCATTGCCCTCCTCTCTTTTTGGGCTCGAGTTGGATTCCAGCTCATGTTTGTATTCTTTTTAATTTGTTTTTAAATCTCACGCCTCTGTTCTATTTTTACTTAATAAGCATTGTTAGTAAAAAGCATTGTTCTATTTTTAAGGAAATGTTCGATTTTTAAGGAAAATTTAGAAGAAACAAAAAATAACACGTAATTTTATTTAAAAAAAAATTATAAATATTTTGAATTTCATTATTTACTTATTCATTAGATTCTTATTTTTTTTAATTTTGTGTTTCAATAAATCTTTAAGCTTTAACAATGTCTAATAGATTTATCTGCTTTCAATTTTGTTATTACTTTTAAAAAAAAAAAATTGTTCTATTAGAGTGAAATTTAATTTTATCTCTAATTGAACCTTAAAGTTTTAATTTTGTATCTAATATATACGTGATTTTATAATAAAAAAAAAATGTCGAATAAATTGAGAACCTATTAGACACAAAATAAAAATTTATGTTTAATAGAACAATTATTTTTTAAAAAAAAAAAATAGAATATGTTTTCATTAGATAAAAATTTAAAAATTTATGGATTTGTTAGATACACCCTATTATGTACATTTTAAAGTTTATGGACCATATAGACACAAATAAAAAATTTAAGACTAAACTTGTAATTTAACTTTATTTGAATTGTGCCCCTGACATAAATTTCTGGATCCGCCCCTGATGGGAGGTATATTAGTTAAAAAAATCAAATAATTCTTTAGTAAAATGGAACAATGCTTAAGTATACAATTAATTCTAAAATGTATACTCAGCCTCTAATCACATAAAATTAATTTTCATGGAGCAATTGAAATGAGAATCGACAAAAACACATAGAAAATACAAAAACAAACATTATATTTCTTGAAAAAACAAAACAAAACAAGCTTTACAATAATCCCCAAGGCAAGAAAAGGGAAGTAATAAAGTTTAGTTTTATAAAAACCAGGAAACTATATTCTATTATATTCTAATGTATGATTTTTTTTAATTAAATATTAAAAAAAATTGTGTGATAATTTTTTTTTTAATATTTATTACATGCATTTTATAAATAACAAAAATACAACAATCCTTTTATTTATAATTTTTTAAAACTTAAATATAAAAAAATTAGAAGAAAAACAAGAAATTTAATTAGAAGAAAAACAAGAAATTTGATTGTGTTGTTTCGAAAATTTATAGGCAATTTGGAAAACATTTTTTTTAATAAATGAGAAATGGAAAAACATAAATAGATGTTTCTAAAAAAAATTAAATAAAAAAAAAAGAAATAGAAATTTTTTCAAGTGACACCTTATAGAGTGTAATAGAGGTGAAAGTTTGGGGAATTGATCACAGTTTAATTTAATAATTTTTTATCCAGTTTTAAATCGTGAAAATATAGAGTCCGTCTGATAAGTGCCCGTTTGATAAGGGCTCGTTTGATAACGTTCCTATTTCTTGTTCCTTGTTTCTCGTTTCTCGTTCCCTGTTTCTTGTTCCCTGTTTTTTTAGAACTAGAAACAGGAACATGTTTGATAACTACTCCTGTTTCTTGTTTCTTGAAAAAAAAAAGAAAAAAAAAAACAGAAACAGAAACTTGTTTGATAACGTTTCTTGTTTCTTGAAAAAAAAATAAACAGAAACATGTGGGTACATAATATATAAAAATAAAAAAAGATATAACATGCATCAAAACATATCAAAAATAATTATCCAAAGTTTACCTAATCTAATACAAATAAGTTTCGATGCAAAATTAAAAACATCAATAAAATTGTATATATCCTTCAAATATTGTCAAAATTTGATCTGCAATGTCATCTCTCACCCGAGTCGTTCACCTTAAATTATGTTGACTCACATCTAACTCAATTATACTATTTTGTAAATTGTCTGAAAAACTTTGTATATCGTTAACAATGATTTATTCATAGCTAATGTCATTGAAAAAGTCATATTGGCGATCATTCAATCTAATGTAATTGTTAATAATACAACATGTTTAAGAATAGAGATTCGAGCCTTCAACACGCCAAAACAACGTTCAATAACATTTCGCAGTGAAAAAATATCGATGGTTAAATACTTATTCCCTACCTCGAGGATGATGCATTCCTTGCTCTAAAATCTCGAAGCCATTGTCTATTCCTCATTATTTGTTATGGACTGTGTTTTATGCTGACGTGTAGACATTTTTATTGACATTTTCACGTGTCAATGAGCTCAATATCGACATTTCAATTTATATTATAAATAAATTTATGTTATATAACTAAAATATTAATATCTGTGAACCTAATATTTAATATTGAGAAATTTAAACTAATTTAAAAATCTTGAAATGCTCATTTGCAAAGTTTAAAATGTCGATGTTGGTGGAGATTGGAAATTCGAGGTCTCAATTTTATGAAAATGTTGATGAACATATCGATAAAATGTCGATGTTGATAAATATTTATGAAAAAAAAAACATAAAAATTAATAAATAAACCTTTTTTTTGCAATTAATAAATAAATATTTTAATGTATTTAAATAAGATAAAAGACTTAAAATAATGTATCCTAAAAAAACACAAAGTATCAGGATTTAAAATTAAAATAATTTAAAAAGAAAAAAAAAGAGTTATGTAGTATTTGAAACCAGACGATAAGAGGAACATATTTGGGCTTTCTTTTTGCCAATGAACCAACAACCATTTATTTGTTTTATAGGAACGGTTTAATATAAATAGAAATCGAACGGGGAGAAACACCTTTTTTAAGTTTCTCAAATTTTGCTTATTTTTTAGAAACGTTTCTCAAAATTTAGAAACAAGAAACGGGAACAGTTATCAAACAAGTCCGTTTCTTAAAAAATGAGAAACATGAAACAAGAACGTTATCAAACGGGCCCTAACGTTTATGTTTCTTGGTCTCTGTTTTTTTAGAACTAAAAACAGGAATATGTTTGATAACTACTACTGTTTCTGTTTTCTTAAAAAAAGAAACTGAAACTGAAACTTGTTTGATAACGTTTCTTGTTTCTTGAAAAAAAAATAAACAAAATAGAAACAACATCATGTTTGATAATTATTTTTTTTGTTAATTCTTTCTTTTTTCTCTTTACGATTTTTCCTTTTTATAGTTTAAATAGAATTTAGTATACATAATATAAAAAAGATATAACATGCATTAAAAAAAAATCCAAAGTTTACATAATCGAATAGAAATAAGTCTCGATGCAAAATTAAAAACAACCATAAAATTGTATTTATACTTCAAATATTATCCAAATTTGATTTGATTTGGTATATGTTTTTGTGTGTTGACAGGGTAATGAGACATTTGTTTAAGAATAGAGAATTGAGCCTTCTACACACGAAAACAACATTCAATAACATTTTGGAGTGAAAAATGTCGGTAGTTAAACATTTATGGATGATGTCTCTTTTCTCTAAAATCTCGAAACCAATGCTAATTTGACATTGTTTGTTATGGACGGTGCTTTAAATTTCCGTCGACGTGTATACATCTTCATCGACATTTTCACGTGTCAATGAGTTCAATATCGATATGAGAGGTGAATCGACATTTCCATTATTTTTAGATAAATTGATGTTATATAACTAAAATATCATTATTGTGAATCTAATATTTAATAGTAAGAAAATTAAATTTATTTAAAAACCCTGAAATGCTTATTTGCAAAGTTTAAAATGTAGATGTTGATGGAAATATCAATGTCTCAATTTTATGAAAATTGTGAGGTCTTAATTTTATGGAAACTTTGATAAAAATATTGATGTGGATAGATATTTATGAAAAGAAAAAAAACATATTTTTTATAAAAAAAAAAATATACTTAAAATAATAAATATTAAAATAATATATAAAAAAATACTCCAAAATTAAGAAGAAAAAAATAAAAAACCAAAATATTATTTTTGGAATTTGAAGCCATTACCTTGAATGTGAAGTGCTTATTTAATCACATCTCTTGTCAACAAAATAAATAGGAACAAAAGTTTATAAAACGAAACGCAATAAAAGAAACAATTTTTTGGTGTTTCTCAAATTTTGCCATTTTTTTTAGAAATGTTTCTCAATTTAGAAACAAGAAACGGGAATAGTTATCAAACAAGACTGTTTCTTAAAAAATGAGAAACATAAACAGGAAACAGGAAACGGAAACATTAGGGCCCGTTTGGTAACGTTCCTGTTTCTTGTTCCCTGTTTCCCGTTTCTCGTTCCCTGTTTCTTGTTCCCTGTTTTTTTAGAACCAGAAACAGAAACATGTTTGATAACTACTCCTGTTTCTTGTTTCTTGAAAAAAAGGAAACAGAAACACATACTTGTTTGATAACGTTTCTTGTTTCTTGTTTTTTGAAAGAAAAAAAAAATAGAAATATCGTCATGTTTGATAATTTTTTTTTGTTAATTGTTTCTTTTTTCTTTTTTCTCTTTATGTTTTATTTTTTATTTTTTATAGTTTAAATAAAATTTAGTATACATAATATAAAAAAGATATAACATGCATTAAAAAATAAATAAATAAAAATAAATTGCAATTTGATTTGATTTGGTATATGTTTTTGTGTGTTGATAAGGAGACGTTTATTTAAGAATAGGGAAGCGAGTCTCCAACACGCCAAAACAACGTTCAATAACATTTTGCAGTGAAAAAATTTCGATAGTTAAACATTTTTCCCTACCTCGAGGATGATGCCTTCCTTGCTCTAAAATCTCGAAGTCGTTGTCATTCGTCATTGTTTGTTATGGGTCATGTTTTAAATTTTCGTTGACGTGTAGACATTTCTACGTGTCAATGAGCTCAATACGACATGAGAGGTGAATCGACATTTCAATTATATTATAGATAAATTTATCTTATATAACTAAAATATCACTATTTGTGAATCTAATATTTAATAGTGGGAAATTTAAACTGATTTAAAAATATTGAAATGCTAATTTGCAAAGTTTAAAGTGTCGTCCTCGATAAAAATATGAAAATATCGATGTGAATGGATACTTATTAAAAAAACATAAAAAATAATAATAATTTTTTTTTTTACAATTAATAAATAAATATTTTAATGTATTTAAAAAAAAATATAACAAATTTAATAAATAAATATAATAAATATTTTTATGTATTTAAATAAAATAAAAAGTAATTAGTAATGTATCCTAAAAAAAAATAGCAAAATTTAAAATTAAAATAATATAAAAAAAAAAAACATTGCATAATTAAGAAAGAAAAAAAAAAAGAAAAAAAAAGTGTTATAATGAAGATTTGAAGCCAGGACCTCATAAGTAAAGAGTTTATTTGGGTGCTTCTCTTGCCAATGAACCAAAACTAATTTATGATCATTTTGGGAACAGATTAATATAAAGAGAAACGGAACTGGGAGAAACACCTTTTTGAAGTTTTTCAAATTTTGCCTTTTTTTTAGAAACGTTTCTCAAAATTTAGAAACAAGAAACGGGAATAGTTATCAAACAAGTTCGTTTCTTAAAAAATGAGAAACAGGAACAAGAAACAGGAAACGAGAACGTTACGAAACAAGCTCTTATCAAACGGACCCTAGCGTTCTCATTTCTTGTTTTCTGTTTCTGTTTCTCATTTTGTATGAAACAGACTTGTTAGATAATTATTCTCATTTCTTATTTCTAAATTTTGAGAAACGTTTCCAAAAAAGAGGTAGAATTTGAGATACTACAAAAAAATGTTTCTTTTTGTTCCGTTTCATTTTATATTATTTCGTTCTCTTTATTCGAGGTCACGGTGGAATTTTTTTTTTTTTTTTTTTGTTTTTAAAATTATATTTCTTAATTTTGCAATATATATTTGTTAGTTTTTAGTACATTTGAACCAATTCGAATTTTGCAAATATAACCTTTGCTCACTAAAACATGCATTTAGTCTCAACAATTAAAAAACAAGTTTTATTTATTTATTATTATTATTATTATTTTTTTACAAGAAACAAGAAACAAGAATAGTTATCAAACACATTTCTGTTTCTAGTTCTCAAAAAACAAAAAAAACATGGAACAAGAAACAGGAAACAGGAAACGAAAACGTTATCAAACAGACCCATATATGATCATTAGCTGCTAATTTCTTCGAATTGGACAAGAATTTGTATGTATGCAATATATATTAAAAAAAACATTAATTTGCGGCTTATTTCTTCAAATAGGACAAGAATTTGTATGTATGCAATAGATATTAAAGAAAAACATTAATTTATTGCATGAAGATTGTTTTTGGAAATTATTACAATAATGATTAAACCTTTAGGTAAACTGAAAAACAAGACAACAAAACAACCACATCACGATGATAAAACTAACACATGAGGAACATAATAGAGAAGACTCAAAATCAATCCTTAATATTATCTAAAATTTGGACTGAATGTTGGTTATTATAGCGGGATCGGTTTGGAAAGCCTTTGCAAGGATATCAGTGGAGATGTCTGGGTTTGATCCAAAAACTGCATTTGCAATGGTAATAGTACCTGGGTTTTGGCTGCTCAAAGCTGCAAGGGCAACTGCAGGGCCATAACCGATGTTCTGTTGGAAGTGAATTAGACCGACGGGAAAGACGAAGACGTCGCCTTTGTTCAATGTCTTGGTTATGAGACGATTTTCTGTGTTGGAGGTGACGAAACCTACCAAGAGGGTGCCTTCAAGGACAGTCAAGATTTCACTAGCGCGTGGGTGCGTGTGGGGAGCGTTGAGGCCCCATGGGGCAAAGTCAATACGAGCAAGAGAGATGCCAAGAGTGTTGAGCCCTGGGATTTGAGCAACATTGGCGGGAGTTACTTGAGAGCCGACAGGTTTGTTTGTATCGCCAACCACATTCAACCCGCTCAAGAAGAAGTCTTTGGCTTCTACAAGTTTGGGATCCTTGCAAACAAAACCATTTACTTCCACTGTGTCACAACCAAAAAAAGAATCATCATCCATGTTGAAATCAAAAATGAAACCAGATAAATAATTCACTTTTATAGTCTTTGTTACGGTGCCACACTTTTGTCCTAAAAAGACACATAAAAATTAGAAGGTTGAGTATACTTACCGGGGTTGTTTAGATCTGCAACACAGAAATCTTGAAGTGGGCTAGGATCGGATGCCAATGCAACATAACAAGAAGTTATAGCGAGGAAGGTGAGAAATAAAACTCGAGCAACCATGATATGAACCATGATCACAGAAAGTTTGATATTTGGTTGAGAAATAAACCAAATTAGATATGTTTTTGCTTTGAATTGTGTGGATGGATTAACAAGAATCTAAAGAAGCTCTATTTATAGATCACTAAGAAGACTCTTAATTAATTGAAGCAAGAATTTTCAAATCTTAACATAAGTTTTTCTATTTGAAAATGTAAAACAAATAAGGTTTGAATTGATTAAACATGTAAGGGATTTTCAAATCTTAACATAAGTTTTTCTATTTGAAAATGTAAAACAAATAAGGTTTGAATTGATTAAACATGTAAGGGAAGGAAGCAAAAGAGATTACACATTTGTAAGATTATTATTATAATTGTGTTTTCATTATATAATTTAATTGTTTATTTAACATGGATGGAATGAAGTGTGAGTTCAAGAGACTTAGTATTGTAGTGATTAATTAAAGGAATCCAAAAGTATATGAAATATGGTCAAACACTTAAACTAAATAATAAAAATAAAAGGCAATATTGACTTAGTTTTGTTCAACCTCTTTTGGTAAATTAATTTTAAATAAACACTTAATTAAATAATAATCATAGAAGACAAATTTGACTTAGCTAGTTTTTTTTCCAATTCTTATTTGGAGACATTATTATTTTTTATTTTTGGAAATGGATACACAATTCATTGAAAGAGTAGGTGAAAAAACTGGCATTTATGTTACATCCGCAGTGCAAAAAAGTAAAGATTTTGTAGATCTTAAAGAAGTTGTGATTGGAATAATATCCTTTAAACATGCATCAAAGGACAGACAACAATGACATTAAAGATTCTATTGTTACCTTGTAGACAAATATTAATCAAGATTGAACCAAATATATTTTACCATAGAAAGTTGTTTTGGGTACTAGGGATAAGTCTATGAGATTTATTATAAAAAAAAAAGGGATAAGTCTCTAAGAAAAGATATTCAACTTTGCTTCATTTTTGTAGATGTGATAAGTCATAAATAATCCTATTTATTATGCCTAATTTTTTTATATTTTAATTTAATATTATATCTAATTGTGAAAATGATGTTGGATTTTATTTAGATGGAGAAATGTCAAAGATTGAAAAAATTTCATCTTAAAGTGTCATTTTAAGAAGCCAAGTCAAGAGAAGAAATAAATCAAAGAAAAATTTGAGACGCCCAAACAGGGCGGATCCAGAAATTTATGTCAGAGGGAGCACAATTCAAATAAGGTTAAATTACAAGTTTAGTCTTAAATTTCTTGTTTGTGTGTATATGGTCCATAAACTTTAAAACGGACCTAATAGGTGTATCTCACAAATCCATAAATTTTTAAATTTGATCTAATAGAAACATATTCTAAGTTTCAAAAAAAAAATTAATGGTTCTATTAAACATAAATTTTTATTTTGTGTCTAATAGGTCGTCAACTTATTCGACATTTTTTTTTTCTAAAATCGCGTATCTATTAGATACAAAATTAAAATTTTAAGGTTCAATTAGAGATAAGATTAAATGTCACTCAAATAGAACAACTATGTTTTTAAAAAAATAATAACAAAATTGAAAGCTGATAAATCTATTAGATATCCTTAAAGTTTTAGAATTTATTGAAACACAAAATTAAAAAATTAAGAATATTCTGAATTATTTATCCATAAGTAAATAATGAAATTCAAAATAGGTGAAAAAAAATTAAAAAGTACACAGGTTGGGATCCAACTCAAGCCCAAAGGGAGAGGAGGGTTATGGGTGTGCCCAATGACCATTGTTCCATCAACACTTTAACAGTTAAAATTCACATTTTTCTATAGAAATATACAAACCAATTCAATTTAATTATCCATATTTATATACAAATATACAAACCGAATAATTTGAGGGGGGGCACGTGCCCCCCGGCCCCTACGTGCATCCGCCCCTGCGCCCAAAGACACGTCAGGCGCACGAGCACGTTTCACCTCAGCGTGTGTGCCTTGAAACTAGCATGTCGAGGTCCGTCAAATAAATTTATATTTACCGACCAACGACTTGTAGTAAACTACAACAAACCTGGTTGAACTCAAGGAACCTAGACTAATTTCTCTATGTTAAATTTGAATTTAAACGCAATAAAAACATGGGGATTGGTTGGTTTGTGAAAATTAGAAACATCCAGATTAATAAAAATAAGCCAATGAAAAATTAAATGCGGGAGATTAAACGAGAAGGAAAATAACAATTAAAATGAGTGTCAAATTTAAAGGTGCTGAACTGTTCTTGATGCAATTTCAAATCACTATAATTCCTAAGGGAATTTAGATAATCGCGATAGCACTAAGCTTTGCTTGCTCGAATCTGTATCAAACAACCCGAAATATTATATTAATTTTTACTAAAAGCCATAATTAAACTTAGTGTTTGATAGCACTCTAAATGTGCTATCTTCCTTACCTTAATTGACGTCATAGGATTTGAAGGCCCTGGCTAGAATCGTGCGCGGTCCAAGCGCCTAGGCGCTGCCACGCGATTATAAAATCATATTTTTCTCATTTAGGTCATTCCCAAGTCTGATGTAACGACCTGACTTCCTATGACATCACTCCAGGGTCGTTACTACATGCATGACGCCATAAATCTCAATAAACGATTAAAACTTTATTTTAGAAATAATAAAATCAAAATATAAATGTTCAAAGTCAGCAAATACATTTAATTCGGGATCCTAGTGAAAACATAAAAAAATAGTTCAACGAATTCATTTAAGACAAAATTTTAAATCAATGTTCTTGGTGTTAATCCTTAGCAAAACCGTTGGACTGACTCAAATAAATGACGAAATAATTAATGAAAGTGGAAACTCTGACTCTACATGTCCCACAACATCATCAACCGATCACCTCGTCAAACGCCTGGTACGTCCCTAGTATTACCTGAAAAAAAGATTTTAGAAAAGAATGAGTATTTTATAAAATACTCAGTAAGTAACCCCACTACTGGGTCAGGCTATGCAATCACATGCAACATGAAATGACTGAGACTTTAACTAGTGGAATCTAAACCTGACTATTTTGTAATTTTCTGTTATGGCCATCTAAGAGAACAATTAACCCAATCCCGCAATAACTCTCACAAGTACTCGGTATAGTAGACTCCTTTAGAGACTCATCTCTACTTATGGTTAGTTGGCATCCAGCCAGTGTAGCAAAGCCTCAGTCTACTAGATACCAAACATAACTAGAGGATGGATATAACTGTCGCTAAATTATCCTGAGTGAAAAATGTGGCATGCAATAATGAGGTCTCACAACAAGCATGTTCAACATGATAAAAGGAACATGACATTCTCATAACTTACATCATAAATCTCTCACATGCTGAACATGATAAAGTATAGCATTCTCATCACTTCATTCGTAAATTCTCCTCTAACATCATTTGGGCACTTTCATGAATAAGCTTTCAGAGCTACAAACAGAAATTCATTCAACATTAAAATAAAATAAATTCCACATCTCAACAATATCAGAAAATTCCCAACCTACCTCGAAGGCTAATCAGCAGTAAGATCACTTACCTTAAACTAATTCCAGCAACCGTAGTTCTCCAAACCGACTTGTAAAAACTTAACTTCAATCCTAAAACATGACTAAAGAATTAATGTCAACGCTTGTGGTCAAACAACTTACCCAAACTAAAGTGCTTAAACAACTTACCTAAACTACTAACTACTCCAAAACTTTGCTTTTGATCTCAACGATGCTCAAAGAGTAAAATTACTCAAATCGGGACTGCCCAAGGAAGAAGTCGTTGTCAGAAAAATTCCCAACGCATCCAACAATTTCACAGAAAACTTTAGGAGACGAACGTTACCAACGAAACCTCACCCAAGGACCCGATTCTTTGCTAGACAATGGCCAAACGCCCTTGAATCTGCAAATCTAAAGTCTAAATCGAGCGGATAATCATGTTCGGAGTCAACTAAAATCGCGACGAGGAGCGACCGATGTTCTCTTTTAAGGGTTTTGTTTTAAAAACAAAAGAGATGGAGTTGCCACCAATCATATCGGGTGTGATTGGTCACCTTAAAACAAAAACCGATCTACGAAAACATAAATTAAGTTCGGGGGTCGGTTGAGTGTAGGGAAGGTGTTAGCACCCTACAACACTCGTTAAAACGGTAGCCAAATTTTATCTTTATTATCCAATTAAAATTATTAAAAAGATTCTTAATTTGAGAAAAAAGAAATAAAATTAAATTCAAAGAATGTCTCAACTAATCATGTCTTAACTTTAAAATAAAGTAAGAACTCGATCTGTGAGTGGGTAAAATCCATTAATTAATTATCACATTGAAATTTCCTTTTATATAAAGAAAATTATTACCTCAAGAATTGGAGGAAATCTCAACTTCGTCATAGGATTTTTAACTGATAATATTAATTTAAATTCGTTTTGAAATACTTTTGAAAAATCTAATTTTAGGATAAATTGAAAATAAATTGAAATTATTTGAAATACTAAAAGATAAATTAAGGTTACTTTAAAAATCTTAAACTAAGGTAAACAAATGGAAATTATTTTTTTGAAATAAAAACCTAACAAAAAATAAAGAATTAAAAACATGCCAAAGGTTAAAGTGCAATTTTTGAAAGTTATTTCATTAATTACAAAATTGTAAATAAGACAAAACAAAAACTAAAAGATGGTAAAATTGTAATTAAATGAAAAACCTAAAAAAACTAAATTCTGAACTTATAGTGAAGAAGAAACGCAGCTGCCATTCCAACCATCTGTGCGTCCTGTCGTCGTCATGGTTTGGTTCAGTCCACCGCTGTCTCCTTTTCGTGAAGCTCCATCGCTGGTTTGGTTCGGTCGTCGTCGTGATGGTGGTCAGAGAAGACGGGTTCGCTGTCGTCATGAATCTGAAGATCGTCGGAGCTACTCGAGAAGGACACCGCCTGTTCTGCAGCTCCGCCGCTGTAGGTCTACTCCGCTGTCGGCAGTGGTGGGGTCTTGCCGAAATTTGAAGTTGAAGATGGAGGTGATGAAGTTGGAAGAAGAGAGAGAGAGTCGGGCCTTGAAGAAATAAAATTGATTTTTTTTAGTCAAATCAAGATTTTAATTTCAAAAATCGTCTTTTAAATTCTACTCTAATTTTATCCATCTCCCCTCTACAAGCCTTTTACTATTATATTCTATTTTTGTTCCCTATTCTAAATCTCCTTAGTGGTATTTATAAATCATTCAAACTCCCCACAAAAAGTAAAAAAATCTAAGTAAATTCATGACTCTCAGATTTTCTCATTTAAAACCGATTTTAACGAAAATGAAAAAAATATGTTATGCTCATAAATGAATATAACATTTTAGCCCAAAATGAATTAAATATTTTATACTCATAAATGAATATCAAATTTTAACCCAAAAATGAATTAAGATTTTATAAAGTAAATAAATGAATATCAAAATTTAGCAACTTAGAAATTTGATACTCATTAAATGCTATTTTTATTTGTCAAATTAGGTAAAATTCTTTTAAAACAATTAAAACACTCTTTTTTATCATTTTTCTTCAATTTTCAGAATTAATTAAATACATAAATAAAAAAATGAATTTAAAAAGTTAAAAATGATTAAATAAAATATGACAAAAAATAATAAAAATAAGAAGAAAAAAAACATTAATAATAAACAAATGGTCGGACCAAATACGGTGTCTACAACGAGAACGAAAGAAGAATGTGAGAAAACCTCACCTGATTGTTGCGGCTGCCGACGCGACGACCCTTTAGTGACCGACGAAGAATAACGGCGGCGCCGTGCGGCTGAGCGGCACGCGGAGGCGTGGCGTGGAGATGGAAGAGAGTGGTGACGACGGAGATCAAAGAGGGAGAGAGAGCGGTGATTGGTGGCCACGACGTTCGGCTGAGCGGCGACGCATTCGGAAGAGCGACTGGGTCGTCGGAGCTAAGGAAGAGAGAAGGCGGCTAACTTTTGAAAGGGGAGCGACGGTGATTTGCGAGGGCGTGCGATTGATGGAGAGGGATAGGCGACATGGAGATCGAAGACGGAGAGAGAGCGGCAGTGACGACGTTCGGCCAGGCGGAGACGGGTGCGGCGACAGAGAGCGTCTGGGTCGTCGAAGCTGAGGAAGGGAGAGGGCGGCTAACTTTCGAAGGGGGAGCGACGACAATTTTCGAGGGCGTGCGGTTGACGGAGAGGGAGAGGCGAAGGAGGAGGCGGCGGAGTAGAAAGGCGAAGGAGAAGGTGGCTGGTTCGTTTCACCGAAGAAGAAGAAGAAGAAAAAATCTTCTTTAATATATAATAATAATAATAATAATATAATTTTATAATTTTATAATTATTATTAATAAATCATTAACCCAATGTTTGACTTAGTGAAACGACTAGTCCTGGCCTCTTTTAAGCCCAAAATTCCACTGTATTCTTCCATTTTAACTCACTATCGAACCCGATAACAATAAAAAATTAAATAAATTTCTCTTACCTGGAGTTCGGGTCGTTACAATCTTCCCTCAAGAACTTTCGCCCCTGAAAGTTCCTCATCTTGGAAGAGCTCCGGGTATTTAGACGTCATCTCATCGTCTCGTTCCCATGTTGCTTCCTTAAATTGATAGTTCTACCAAAGAACTATGACAAAGGTTATTTCTCGATTCCGCAGGGTCTTCGACTCCTTTGCCAAGATTTGTTTGGGCTTTTATCATAACTTATATTCTCGTCTAAGCGCAAAGACCCAAAGTTAATCACATGAGAAGGGTCTGTCATATACTTTCGCAACATAGAAACATGAAAAATATTGTAAACTACAAAGAGAGTCGGTGGCAAAGCTAAGAGATTTGCCACAGGACTAAGAAGTCATACAACTACTACAAGAAACGAGTCTAGTAATCTCCCGAAGGCCCGGTTCATGAGATTCATGAAAGTTGCAAAAATAATGGTGAATCCCAAAAGACAACAAAATAAACTCATATTGATCACACTTGGTCCTAAAGACGTTCTTTAAGAGGCTAACCTCCTCAATCCTTAAGTAATGGTATCACGATAAAAAAAAAACCCATCTTAGCGAAAACTCATGCTCCTTGAAGTTGGTCAATAAGGTTATCAATGCGAAAAATATGGTACTTATTCTTCACTGTTACCTTGTTCGACTTTCGACAATAGATACCTAGCCACATGAATCCATATTTCTTCTTTCCAAACAAAACTGGTGCGCCTCATAGCGATTTGCTAAGGCATATAAAGAATTTGCATAATAGTTCATGTATTTATAGCTTGAGTTTATTCACTACTATTAGGGAAATAAACAATTCTTTAGAATTGAGAGTTGTCGCCAGCTCGAGCTCGATGTGGAAATCTATCCCTCGCGCTGGTGGTAAACATAGAAGGTTCAACTTACTTTATTTAACAATAACATAACTTTTCCATCTAAAATCTCAAGTCCCTTCCCAAACTGATTTGACTTTTATCACGCTAGCTAAACTAGATACTTTAAAGAGAGTCTTCATATTGTCATTTATACTTCCTTTGTTACTTTCCCTACTTTCAGCATGACAAAGGAAATAACCACAAATACCTTATTAATTAAACCAAACTTTAAACTTCCCAAGAGTAATCATTACAAAACAGTCCTTCAACCGTCTAACTTATGAGACATCAACTTCATTATTTACTGACCCTTGAAAAACTCTTAGTCTTTTAAGATCTTTCCTTTCTTATTTAAGACTATCAATGTCATGCTTAAGAACATACTTCATGTTGGTAAAGCTTTCTTTCACACCGCCACCTACATTGTCATCCCACTAAATGGGTTTCACTATGCTCTAAGATTGTTGAACCCAAGCATTCATTCATTTATAAGAAGCTCCTTTCATTAGCTAAAAATTAACTTGAGATGACCTACCAACCTCACTTAATGGAGTCATAGTCTAACACCCACAATACAACTTAACAACCTTCCACATGCTACAACCAACAACATCATACATATCATTAATTACAATACATCAATCATGAACTTCTCTTTTCTTAAGAAAAAAATTAATAAAGAATAAAACAATTTTGTAACAACAACATACCTGGCGATAACAAGGTACCTGTTGATGAGTCATGCAAACATTTAGGCTTACGATGTAAGACAATCTACAGAACCCTTAAACTTCGTCTCTGATACCAACTCTAACGACCCAACTTCCTATGACAACACTCTAGGGTCGTTACTACGTGCATGGCACCATAAATCTCAATAAACAATTAAAACTTTATTTTAGAAATAATGAAATCAAAATATAAATGTTCAAAGTCAGCCAATACATTTAATTTGGGATCCCAGTGAAAACATAAAAAATAGCTCAACGAGTTCATTTCAGACAAAAGTTTAAATCAATGTTCTTGGTGCTAATCCTTATCAAAACCGTTGGACTAACTCAAATAAACGACGAAATAATTAATATAAGCGAATGCTCTGGCTCTACATGTCCCATGACATCATCAACCGATCACCTCGTCAAGCGTCCGCTACGTCCCTAGTATTACTTGAAAGAAGTGTTTTAGGAAAGAATGAGTATTTTAAATAAAATACCAAGTAAGTAACCCCACTACTGGGGTCAGGCTATGCAATCACATGCAACATGAACTGCGTGAGACTTTAACTAGTGGGACCTAAACCTGACTGTTCTGTAATTTTCTGTTATGGCCATCTAAGTGAACAATTAACTCAATCCCAAAATAACTCTCATAACTACTCGGTATAGTAGACTCCTCTGGAGACTCACCCCTACTAATGGTTAGTTGGGATCCAGTCAGTAGAACAAAGCCTCAGTCTACTGGGTACCAAACATGACTAGGGGGATGAGTATAATTATCACTAAATTATCCTGACTGAAAAATGTGGCATGCAATAATGAGGTCCCACAACAAGCATGTTCAACATGATAAAAAGAGACATAACATTCTCATAACTTACATCATAAATCTCTCACATGCCGAACATGATAAAATATAACATTCTCATCACTTCATTCGTAAATTCTCCTCTAACATCATATGAGCACTTTCATCATATCGAACCCGATAACAATAAAAATAAATAAATATCTCTTACCTAGAGTTCGGGTCGTTACATTACTGCATGATAACTATCTTTAAACTTTCAATGTTAGTTACTAAACTACGAACTTAAATTTCTTACTACATGCTAGGTTGTCATGCTCATTATAACATTAACCATACAAAACCCTAAATGCTATAAATAAAGAAACATGATATTAGAATATAAACCAAAATTAAAGTAGACGCCCTTCTCAGACTTATGCTAGAAAAGACAATTGAGACTCCACATGGGTAAAAACATTAAAATTGTTGGTAAAAAACATGCTAAAATAAGAAATTTAACAAATAATTAGAAGGTACCCTCAACAAGAAATAACCATTGCTTGGTTTCTCTGAAGAGGATGAGAAAATCTTTGTGAAAAATTCGAGAGGAGGAACCATAACCCCTCATCAAAAACTGTATTCGTCAGTTAATGAGGTTTGTTATTTGTGTTTCAGCCCCTCATTGAAACACAAATGGTTGAAACCCAAATAACTAATGTATCTATGCATAATTGTATAATTCTACATTTAACCCATGATCATAAATTATATACTCTCAATCATTAATCACATAAATTAACCACTTTATAATTCATTAATAATAATAGCATACACAATATTGTTATATATGTTGCCCTACTAATTGAAATTCAAACAATCTATCATTGGGCTACATATGTAACATTAAATGTGGTTAACTGAATGAGCTCCTAAAGATGCTATGAAATAATGGAATATATCAAAACAAACTCGTCCATTGGCAAAACCAGCGTAGGATCAAAGCAGTCTTCATTACAAGCATCGTAACTAAACTCATCAATGACCACTTACACTAATAGAGTCAAATGACATAGATCAATCATCGATGCATAGTATGGAAATTACACGCAATGTGATTACCACATGTTTATTTCCAACTGGTTCTACCTAACTTTATTGAGATCAATCTTCTAGCACAATGAGACAGAGTAGAGTACGAACTAAAAACTTTACTTCTGATCAGAACATAATATTCAAATACATAAAAGTATGTCCAAAGTACTACATAGAATAATACAAGTTAAAATGGTACAAACTCCTACTTAAAATGAAGTATCATCTAACAATGTAACACCCATATGAGCAGTATGCTCATGAAAGACCTTGGGTGGTAAACCTTTAGTAAGCAGATCCGTTATCATGGAGTTTGTCCAAATATGTTTTATGGATATATGTCCACTCTGCACTCTTTCTTTTACAATTAGGAATTTAATGTGTATATGTTTAGACTTAGTGAACTTTTATTGTTATTGGAATATAACATCGCTGAGTTATTGTCACAATAGATGTTAAGTCGTTTTTCGACATCTTTAAGAATTTGTAGTCCAGTAATAAATTTTTGTAGCCATATTCCATGATTGGTTGTCTCATAACAAGCTATGAATTTTGCTGCCATAGTGGAAGAAGCTACAGTGTCTGCTTGACACTTCTCCAAGATATAGCTCCATCAGCTAATAAATAAACATAGCCTGAAGTGGATCTTCTACACTTGTGCAATTTTGTGCAATAAAATACCACAAGTACACGGGTCAAGTTTTAATGTAGTATATAAAAAAATACGAATATCGTTCTCAAGATTGATTTTCTAATTCACCTAATTACCACGAATACTATTACCCAATTTTATTTAGAGAATGAAAATAAAAGGATATGATTAAAACAAAATAAAAAAAAAAACATAAAAGAAAATATGGAGAACAATAAGGAGATATATGTTCTAGAGAATTGAACTGGAGTAATGACTTCATTGCTATCTTCTCCTATTCTCCATTCATTAAAAACGAGAATTCTTTAATTTTTAGATTGTTGACAAGTTCTACCCTATAGACTTGTTATTCTCAGCAATAACAATATTCTTTGAAAACTAAATTGCCTATATTTCTATGACAATTCAGACAATAAAAAATGAAAAACATAAAGATACACCTATAGTTTACAAAGTATTCAAAGATATCATTAGGGACTCAAAAAAATAAAAATTTACTCAAGTTCCAAGCATGGTCTAGTCCATGAATTTCAGATTATCAAACTTAGAACACTTCCTAGGTTGTCCTAATCACAAGAAATACAACAAAGATTCAATCATGAACAACATGCTCAAAATTTAAAATTTAAGCTCAAAATCATGTTATTCAGGACTCAAAGTGCAGTCTTTCCACCCCCAAACTTCAGACATACATTGTCCTCAATGTATAAACTACTAAGGCATGAAAAGGACAAAGAAAAGACAAGAGTGGATAATACTTCCCTAATAAATGAGAGAGTCAACATTGGTATCAGAGTTGTGGAAGAGACTGATGGTGATCTTGCTCCTACAAAAAAATAAATAAAGAGAAACAGAAGGACAACGACACACAATCAGAATACAAAAAAAAAAAAAAAAAAAAAAACTTAAAGAAATTAAACTTGGGTTGCCTCCCAAGAAGCGCTCTATTTAACGTCTTAGTTAGACGGGAGGAACGTTTATGCGTCAGGGTACATAAAATTTCTCTATTTTCTTCGGTCCCTTCTTGCTTGAATTGATGTAACAAGTCTAGTTGGCTCAATTGTTTCTCATGGGTACCTGAAGAAAAAATATTTTTGTTATTTTTGTTTAAAGAAATAAAATAAGAAAAAGACAAAGAATCAAAATTACAAGATTCGTGAGAATAAAGAAAAGAAATATCGACTTTAAAAGGATTTTCTGGAATTAAACTATGGTTGAGTTTTTCAACCTCATACTCTAAAACTTGAATTTTCTCCTCCACATTAGATTCATTTTCTTTCTTTATCTCACAAACCTCATCCTGGCATGACTCACAAGTCTCCAACTCATCCCCACTCTCAATGTTTATGGCTTCACAAATTTTCATATTATCGACCTTAGTGGCATCAACAAAAGTTTCCTCTTGTAAAGCTGTAAATGAGTCAATTACTGGGCTAACTTGATATCCTATAGAGTTGACTCTTGCTGTAAGAACTTCCATTTGAGTATTAAGTCTCTCCCTCGATTCACTCATGAACAAACAACTAGCTTTTTGTTCAACAATGAACTCTTCAAATAAGTTTTGGTTGGCTTCTAAGGCAGATTTTAAATCAATTTTGTTGGGAGAGTAAAACTTTTGGTTTTGAATGCCCTCATCATTATCATAAAAATAATTTCCATAACTCATAGATTCAGAATGATAATGATAAGTCATTTGATATCCCTGAAAGCCATAACTATCATTATAATTCACATTGTCATAAGAGGTGTAGTTTAATGAGTATGAATTGAAAGATGATGTTGATTCTTGGCTGGTTTGAAACTCCCTATAAGGCCACCCATAATTATTAAAAGTCATACAAAAAATAAAGAACTAGACTTGGGCTTCGAAGTAGATGCAAACACCAATAACAAATATAGTCAGGATCTCAAAGCAAAAACAAGAAAATAACAAGAAAATAACAAGAAAAATAAAATAAAAATAAAATAAAACTCTAAGGTAAGTCCGAGTGAGTTCTCCACATTATTAGGTGAAACTAAATAATTGTCAATCACCGGCAACAACGCTAGAAACTTGTTGTGCAATTTTGTGCAATAAAATACCGGAAGTGTACAAGTCAAGTTTTAATATAGTGTATAAAAAAAATACGGATATCGTCCTCAGGATTAGTTTTCTAGTTCACCTAATTACCAAGAATACTATCACCCAATTTTATTTAGAGAATGAAAATAAAAGAATATGATTAAAACAAAATAAAAAAAAAACATAAAAGAAAATATGGAGAATAATAAAGAGAGATATGTTATAGAGAATTGACTTGAGCAATGACTTCACCGTTATCTTCTCATATTCTTCATTCATTAAAAACTGGAATTATTTAATTTCTAGATTGTTGACGCGTACAAATCTGAAGAGTAAGGAATCTGGATGCGTACATATCTGGACGCGTACAAATCTGGGCATACATTAGACCCCTACTTCTAAAGAGTAAGAAATCTTCTGCATTTTCTTAGTTTCAAGGTTGTTTTTCGGGCATTGATTGAGACTAAACTTGTCCCTTTTAGCCACGGGGTGTCAGTTTAGCACTTTATCTATATAATTCCTTTGAGATAATTCAAGAATTCCTTTAGTACGATCTCAGTGTATTTGGATTCCTAAGACAAATGATGCATCACCAAGATCTTTATTTCAAAATTCTTCAATAGAAATCTCTTAGTGTCGTGCAACATCTCTATATTGTTTGTGGCAAGCAGTATGTCATCAACATACAAAACCAAAAAAATATACTTACCCCCACTGAAGTTATGATGCACACAATCATCAACTACATTAATCTTAAAACAAAATGAGATAATTACTTGATGAAATTTGTAGTACCATTGACGAGAAGCCTTTCGTTGAGACCGGAGAGAGTCTCTTTATAATCAATCCCTTCCTTTTGAGTAAAGCCTTTGGCTACAAGACGAGCCTTATACCTCTCTACATTACCATTTGCATCCCTTTTAGCTTAAATATATATTTGCAACCAATAGTTTTGCACCAGCTGGTAATGAGACAAGGTCTCATATATTATTGTCTTGCATAAACTTATACTCTTCATTCATAGCTTCAATCCACTTTTGAGAATTGGAACCTTTTGTGGCCTCATTAACGTTCATAGGTTCATAGGATCATCTTCCATCATTCAAATATTTTCCTCATGTTCTTGGAGAAATAATATAAAATCGTTTGAAATTGCACTTATTCTTTCTCTAGTGGATCGTCTTACAGACACAAATTCTTGAGGGGGATTTTGAGTTTGTCCTTCTGGAACAATGATCTCAACATGAATAAGAGATTGTTCAACATTATCTATTGGTGAATCCTGATATACTTTTTGATTAATGACAGACATAGAAACATGTACACTGTCAATAATATTAGTAGAAATTTCTTCCAATTCGTCCTCAAAGACAATGTTCCTTAATTTATTTCTCCCCCCAAATTCAATATCCTAAAAAAAAGTTGCAGTTTCTTTCTAAAAAATGTTCTTAATCATGGGATCATAAAACTTATACCCCTTAGATCGTTCAGAATAGCCAATAAAGTAACCACTAACTATTTTGGTGTCCAAATTATTTTCATGATGCTGATTAGGCCGTGCTTCAGCTAGACAACCCTAAATATGTAAATGCTTTAGACTAGGTTTTCTTCCTGTCCAAAGCTCATAAGGAGTTTTAGTAGTTGCTTTAGTTGGCACTCTATTTAAAATTTAAGCTATTGTCTTAAGTGCTTCTCCCTAGAGTGACTCTGGTAAGGTAGAGTTACTAATCATACTCCTTACCATATCCTTAAGAGTTCTATTTCGTCTCTCAGCTACATCTTTCATGTGAGGTGAACCTGACATAGTGTATTGTGGGACAATTGCACATTTCCTCTAGGAATCTAGCAAATGGTCTTGGACGTTGTTCACCTGAACCATCAGATCGACCATAATATTCACCAATTCGATCAGATCTAACTTTCTTAATTTGTTTGCCAAGTTGATTTTCAACTTCAACCTTAAAACTTTTGAACACGTCCACAGACTGTGACTTTTCATGAATAATAAACAAGTACCCATATCTAGAGTAGTCGTCTATAAAAGATATATAATATTGTTGACCATTCCAGGAAGACGAAGGGAATGGTCCACAAATATTTGTATGAATCAATTCCAAGACATCTTTAGCTCTATTGGTACCTGAATTCTTTATTTTGGTTTGTTTCCTCTTAATACATTTGTTGAGGATCCCACATCGGAAAGATGAAGGGACCTCACTCACAATATAAGATACATGGGTTACTTCTCTCATTGCCAATTGGTTTTAAGATGGAACCTCATGATATCAATCATGGTATCAAAGCCCACGAAGCCCAAATGGATATTCGATCCAAAAAATGGATCCGACCCAAGAATTGTGAACCCAAAGAGGCACCACCATTGAAGATGAAGGGACTCCACTCACAATGGGGTTACTCCTCACCTAAAATACCATCTGACATTCAACTCTAGTTTTAAAGATGTGTTCTAAACGTTTGTGCCCTAAAAAAAGTTGAATTCTTGATTTTTCTTTCGTTTTGTACAACATGAATTCGAAAGTAAATTTTTTAGTGGTAGATGTAATTACATCAAGCAAATATAAATTGTCATACATAACAAAAGAACCAGTTCCAACTACATTTGAATTTAAACACAAAGAAAATAAATTGTTTCCAAAGGAACAACAAAAGCCAATTTTTTCCAATACATAAATATAAACTAAATTTTGTCTTAAAAACGGTACAACAAAAGTGTCTTTCAAATCCAAATAGAAACAATAATTTAACAACAGTCTAAAAGGGCCTATTGCCTGTACTGTTACCGACTTGCCATTTCCCAAATAGATGTTTCTTTCAGCATCAGTTGGCTTCCGGTAACTTAGGAAATCCTGCATAGAAACACTAATGTGAGTGGTTGCACCAGAATCTAACCACCAAGTGTTTCTAGGAACTGAAGTTAAATTTACCTCAAAACAGACCAAAGTAAGAGATGTACCTTTCTTAACACGCCATCTGTGATATTTGGCACAATTCTTCTTTGCATGCCAAGTACAATTCTTCTTTTGGCAGTTATCCTTAGAGGTTGCTTAGGTGGTGTTGGAGTTGGAGCTTTAGCAGCTTCATCTTTCTTCTTTTGTCGTTATCCTTAGAGACACTAGCCAAATGAGCACTTTCAGTCCTTTCTTGCTTCAACCTCTCTTCCTCTTGTACACAGTAAGAAATAAGCTCGTTAAGAGTTGAATTCTTCTTTTGGCAGTTATAACTGACCTTGAATTGATTGTACTCTGCTGGAAAAGAAATCAATACCAGATGCACAAGCAAGTCATATTACAAGTCAAGCTTAAGAGCCTTAAGCGATGAAGCAATGTGAGACATTTCCATAATGTACTCCCTCATATGTCATTTCCCCTTCTATTTTAATGAATTGAAGAGTTCCAGAAGCGAGCTTGTTTCAACCTTATCGTTTTGAGCAAAATGTTTCTCAATTTCAAAAAGAAAATCCTTGGCAGTAGATATCTCATCAGATATCGCACCCCTAAATTCCTCTAGAATGCCATGCTTTATGATCATGAGTGTAACGTCCCGAATTTTCAGGTAAGAGAAATTCATTTTAATTAATTATTCTGGTCATTAGTCTCGTTAGTTAGTTTAAGTAGAACCATGTGAAATTTTGGGCTTAAAAGGTGTTAGGTTTGTCATTTGACCGATTCAATTAAGAGTTAATGAATTATTAATAATAATATTATTATTAATATATTAATAATATTTAAAAATATATATATAAAAAAGGAAAAGTTAAAAATGCAGGTGAAGAAGACCCACGCTTCAGAGCGTCGCCCACCCTTTCCCCCAGTTCTCTCCCTCTCGGTCCACTCTCTTCTTTAACTCCCTCTCATTTCCCTTAGCTCCAACCACCACGTCGTCGACGCCGTCTCTCTCTCCCTCTTCCCCTTCGCTCCGCTCGCCGCAAGTTTCCGCCCTTCCCATCCATCGTCGTCGCTCCCTCCCCACCGCACGCCGTAGCTCTCTCTTCCCCTTCGTCGTTTGCACGCCGCCACCAGCCGTTTGTCGCCCAGCCGTAAGCGTCGTCGCTCCGCCCTGCCGCACACTGTTCACCGTCGCGGACTCTCCCACTCTGATCAGATCTTTGGCGACGTTCAGCCAGCGAGCTTTTGGCAACGTTCGACCAGCGGGTAAGTCCGTCTCCCTTCCAACGATCTCTTGTCCTGTCCATTGAATGTTGATTCTGACCCACAACCCCTTTCGTTTTCATTTTAGTAGTTCACAAATGTTCCGTTCGACTTCGTGATTCAATACTCACCCCATTTGTGTGTCGAAATTGTGTGTTTTTATTGCAATTGAGCATACTGTCCAGCAAGGAATAACGACTCCGTAGCGAGTTTTCAGTGGGTAACGAAGCCTCGATCCCTTTAGAATACCCTTGTAAATGTGAAGTTCTTTTAAATTAAGACTTGGTTTTGTGGCGTTTAGGATTCAAATGTTTCGTTGTTGTCAAGAGACAAATTTTTGGAGTAGAGGTTTCTTGGGTTGGTACTTAGGTTTGTGTAAGCCAACATACAGTTATTTATGCATGCAGTCAATTGAGGTAAGTGACCTTATTACTGGTCAGCCTTCGAGTTAGGTTGGAAAATTTTATGATTGTATGTTGAGGTTTAATTGAATCTTTAGATGCTGAATAGTTGTTTGTGGAGATGTTGAATATATGTGGTTGAGATGCTGATTCGATTTTATGTAAATGTTATGAATTTCTGTATGTAGCTCTGAAAGTACTCTTATGTAGTTAGATGAGAAATTTATGAATGAAGTGATGGGAATGTTGTGTTTACCATTTTGAGCATATGAGAAATATTTGACTGACGTTATGAAATTTCATGTTTTAACATGATTAGTATATATGTTATGGGACCTCATTATTTCATGCCACATTTTTTTTTCAATCAGGATAATTTAGTGACAATTATACCCATCCCCTAGTCATGTTGGTACCTAGTAGATTGAAGTTGTGCTTCACTGACTGGATGTCAACTAATCATCAGTAGGGGTGAGTCTCAAGAGGAGTCTAATATACCGAGTAGTTGTGGAAGTTATTTTGGGATTGGGTTAATTGTTCACTTAGATGGCCACAACATAAATTACAGAATAGTCAGGTTTAGGTCCCACTAGTTGAAGTCTCATTCAGTTCATGTTGCATGTAATGGCATAGCCTGACCCCAATAGTGGGGTTACTTACTGAGTATTTTATTTAAAATACTCATTTTTTTCTAAAACTTTTTTTCCAGGTAATACTAGGGACGTATCGACGTCTGATGAGAAGATCGGTTGATGATGTCATGGGACACTAGAATCAGAGCTTCCGCTTTCATTGATTTATTTCGTTATTTATTTGAGTCAGTCGAACAGTTTTGCTAAAGATTAGAACGAATAGTTTTGGTTTTAAATTTTACTTTGAAGGAACTTATTTAATTGTTTTTATGTTTTCATTGGGATCTCGTATTAAAAGTATTTGTTGACTTTGAACATTTATATTTTGCCTTCATTATTTCTAAAATAGAATTTCAAATTGTTTATTTAGTTTTTGACGTCATGCTCTTAGTAACGTTTCTAGAGTGATGTCATAAAAAGTTGGGTCATTACAGTTGGTATCAGAGCCTAAGTTTTAGGTTTTGTAGACTGGCTTACATCGTAAGCCCTAAATGTTCCCATGACTCATCAACAGGTCCTTCGTCATCGCCAAGTATGTTCAATTTTAACAAGTTGTATGAAAGATGTTATTTAAATGATTTTGAATAGCTTAATGCATCGATAGTTACTATTATCTTGATTGATGATTTGATGAAGTAGTGGGATTATACTTGGTAGGTTATGGCATGTAACAGAGACTTAGTTAGACTGACAGAGGTCAATCAAGTAATTCACGTAAGAAAGGCTCTGACAAGCAGAGTAAGTTTTATAAGGGCTAGTCAAGTAACCAAATTGAGGCAGTAGGACAGACGCCCTCGGCTCATGCAACCAACCATATTGATAGACCACCAGTGGGACTGACGCCCACATTTCAGGCAGGTGTTCAGATTGAGAACACACCCACGACTCAACAAACATGAGCTATATTAGCGACGACGATGATGGAGGCCATGCAAACGTTGATTTAGACGACAGTCGCTAACCAGATGGCTCAAGTGAATCGAGATTAGAGAGGTCTGTCAGAAGATGCACGACATTTGCGAGACTTCAGGAAGTACGACCCCCGTCCCTTCAATGGGTCGTTGGCAGATCCGACTAAAGCAAAGATATGGTTGTCGTCCATTGAGACAGTTATCCATTAGATGAGATGGCTGGAGGAGCAGAAGGTGCAATGTGCAGCCTTCGTGCTAATAGACATTTCCCAACTATGGTGGGAGTCGACCGAGAGGTCGATCGACACTAGTAGAGGTCTGGTGACCTGGTCACAATTCAAAGAGGCCTTTTACCAATAGTATTTCCTGTCGGTGACCTGATATAGGAAGCAAGTAGAGTTCTTGCGCCTCAAGCAAAGATGTCGGTATGTGGCTGAGTACGTGGTGGAGTTCAGCAGGTTGTCTCGTTTCTCCCCGAAGTTAGTGGCTACAGAAGCTGCGAAAGCAATACGCTTCATTATGGGTCTGAGGAAGGAGGTCCAAGGCATCTTGGCGGCTCTCGCTCCACCAGATTATGTTGCGGCCCTCCGCGCGGCAATTTTGATTGATAATTGATAGCACACAAAATGAGCTATCTTTGTGACTTATTTTATGCTAGTTTAGAGGATTAAATGTGTACTTTCACGATTATATTTTATTATTTTGTAGTTATCGAGAATTTTGGAGCAAACCGAGGAATTTAAAAGCTTTGTGGTGAAAACTAAGCTATTTGGATGAAATTTGAAGTTGCCAAGTGACAAAAAGAAGGAATTTGGTTCCAAAACCTGAGGGCATAGCGCCTAGGCGCCCATTCCGAGCGCCTAGGCGCTACAAAATGATGAAAAAAAAAAAAAAAGCAAAAATGCACAAGCTTGGGCTCAAACTCAAGCACCTACATGTGCACAACACAACCTAAACAGACATTCAACCAACACGCCAATCTTGCATATTTATATGTTGAACCAGCAAAATAATATTTATTCCTCATCACCTGAACACCCCACCAGCGTGCACCTACATCAAGTTCCCTGGCAACGGCGCCAAAAACTTGTTGTGCAATTTTAGTGCAATAAAATACCGCAAGTGTACGGGTCAAGTTTTAATATAGTTAATAAAAATACGGATTATCGTCCTCAGGATTGGTTTTCTAGTTCACCTAATTACCATGAATACTATCACTCAATTTTATTTAGAGAATGGAAATCAAAGGATATGATGAAAACAAAATAAAATAAACATAAAATAAAATATGGAGAACAATAAGGAGAGATATGTCCAAAGTAATTGACTTGAGCAATGACTTCACCGTTATCTTATCAAATTCTTCATTCATTAAAGGATGAAATTAATCAATTTCTAGATTGTTGACAAGTTCTACCCTATAGTGCTTTACTCTTTTAAATTGTGTGATTATCATGCATGATTGATTTTTTTAGAACTTGTTTTGTTATGCATGTCTGAATCTCTGAATTTGATTTGAATGCATTAATTTCACAAGGAAAATTAGGTAAAACCACTTTTAGCTTTCTCAAATAACTTACCTTGACATTATCCTTAGAAAGCCAAATTTTGGGCCTTAGACATGTTCATTTGTAAAATTATCACATTACAAGCCATAAATCCGTTCTTTTGTTGTTTTCCTTTCTTTCAACCTTGAAATGAAGGATTATATTTGCTTACCAAAAGGAGAGAGTTGATCATTTGTCAATAGAGTAGTCAAAGGGAAGCATATCTTTCTTAGCTTCTTTTAGAGAGAAAAAAAAAATAGAAAGATAAAAGAAAAAAGAAAAAAAAAAGAAAAAAAAAAAAGAGAAAGAGAAAGAATATGTATTGAAAAAAAAAAGCAAAATAGTTCATTACGTGAAGGGAAGTTAATGCTTCAACAAAGTTAAAAAATGATAATTGTTCAAAAGTCGAAGTTAATGCTTCAACAAAGTTAAAAAATGATAATTGTTCAAAAGTCGAAAAATTGAGCTTCATGTGAAAAAGTTTTATAATTCTATTATAGTAGCTTAAAATTTTCATCCATCTACCCTTACCTAAGCCACAGTACAACCAAAATGAGACCCTTGAAATTTTTTGCATTCATTTTATTCGTCGATGATGAAGATGTGATATATTAGCAAGCTTATGGTAAAAATCTTTTATGTTTTGGTTCGAGTGTTTATCTTATATATACCTTAAACAGTTGAGCTTATTGAGTGAAATTATGTGAGGGTGTTAGGTCTTGTGCATTCGATTTTGATAACTTGATGAGATGCTTGAATTTTTTGTACAAAATGTAGTCTATGAATGCTTATTTTCTTGATCGCAACTATGACTTAAGACATTGATGTGTGTTTAGCTTTATTTGTATTCTTAGATATCAAGAGAATATTAATTAGCACACACTCACGTAAGAGATACAATGATTTACTTTTAAATGTCTTATTGATGGGTTGTGTTTTAATATATCCTTCAATTGTGTATTATCTGTTTTATGAACACTGAGGTTTGAGTCACTTGCATGCATTTGTTGATTTAATTAGTGGTCTTGTTTTATTTTGCTCGAGGACTAACAAAAACTTAAGTTTGAGGGTATTTGATAGCACACAAAATGAGCTATCTTTATGACTTATTTTATGCTAGTTTAGAGGATTAAATGTGTACTTTCACGATTATATTTGATTATTTTGTAGTTATTGAGCATTTTGGAGCAAACCGGGGAATTTAGAAGCTTTGTGGTGAAAACTAAGCTATTTGGATGAAATTTGAAGTTCCCAAGTGACAAAAAGAAGAAATTTGGGTCCAAAACCCGAGGGCATGGCGCCTAGGCGCCCATTCCGAACGCCTAGGCGCTACAAAATGATGAAAAAAAATAAAAAAAGCAAAAATGCACTCAAGCGCCTGCACGCGCACAATACAATCCAAACAAACATTTAACCAACGCACCAATCTTGCATATTTATATTTTAAACCACCAAAATAATATTTATTCCTCATCACCTGAACACCCCACCAGCGTGCACCTACATCACGTTCCACGGACGCGCGCCACACCGGATCTCCGCCCTCTCAGACCTGGTATATACGATTTTTACCTAAAATATGATATAAATACATCTTTTTGAGCCTTTTTTGGGGAGCCGATTTGGAGAGAAAATCTCAATTTCGAAATTACATAGTTTTTTGGAGTTTGAAGAGATTTTTGGGAGCACAAAGTACAGATTTACATGCTCGGGATCGTGAAGATTGCAGCGGAAACGTGGAATCGACGCGAGTTTTATTTCTTCTTTCCCTTTTAATTTGTAGTTTTTTTTATGGGTTTATTTTTTAGTTTATATTTTGAATTATTGAACATGATTAGCAGAACTCTTTTGACTTTGAGCTTGATGTAATCGTTCTTTGAATTTTATTCTTCTTAATTAATAGTTGGGATTTCAATTTCATATTGGTTGTGAAAACTTTTCTAGGCTTAATACATGTTAGGATTTGGCCATTCTTTGCGTGAATTTTATATCAATGATTTGAGGTCGAGAGACGATTATTATTGATGATCCGAATTGTTTTCCCTGATTTATACATGAGATAGACATATCCTAGTAGATTTCGTGACATTCATAGTTTTACGTTCTTCATATTTGGATTGTCTGAATTGCCATAGAAATATAGGTAATTTACTTTTCAAAGAATATTGTTATTACTCGAGAGAGAGTAACAAGTTTATAGGGTAGAACTTGTCAACAATCTAGAAATTGATTAATTCCATCTTTTAATGAATGAAGAATTTGATAAGATTACGGTGAAGTCATTGCTCAAGTCAATTCCTTAGGACATATCTCTCCTTATTGTTCTCCATATTTTATTTTATGTTTATTTTATTTTGTTTTCATCATATCCTCTGATTTTCATTCTCTAAATAAAATTGAGTGATAGTATTCACGGTAATTAGGTGAACTAAAAAACCAATCCTGAGGGCGATAATCCGTATTTTTATACACTATATTAAAACTTGACCCGTACACTTGCGGTATTTTATTGCACTAAAATTGCACAACAATAATCGTGCATCATGGGAGTCTTAATCCCCTACATGGACAAATTCTTTCTCGATTCAGAAAAGGAAGTCGCATCATGTGTCGTCTAACCCCGAACGTGCACAACATCACTCTAGGGAAACTTTCGGGGATGAAAGTTCTTAAGGAGGGAAGATTGTAATGTCCTGAACTTTCAGGTAAGAGAAATTAATTTTATTTAATTATTCTGGTCATTGGTCTCCTTAGTGAGTTTAAGTAAGAGCGTGTGAAATTTCACGCTTAAAAGAGGTTAGGTTAGTCATTTGACCAAGTCAATTAAGAGTTAATGAATTATTATTATTAATATATTATTATTATTAATATACTAATAATATTTTTAAAAATATATATATATAAAAAAAAGGAAAAGTTAAAAACGCAGGATGAAGAAGACCCACGCTTCAGAGCCCGCCCACCATCTCCCTCTCAGTCCACTCTCTCCTTCAACTCCCTCTCATTTCCCTCAGCTATTTCCCTCAGCTCTGACCACCATGTCGTCGATGCCGTCTCTCTCTCCCTCTTCCCCTTCGCTCCGCTCGCCGCAAGCTGCCACCCTTCCCATCCGTCGTCGCCGCTCCCTCGCCGTCGCACGCCGTAGCTCTCTCTTCCCCTCCGTCGGCTGCACGCCCGCACCAATTTTTCGTCGCCCTGCCGCATGTTGTTCGCCGCCGCGCACTCTCCCTCTCTGATCAGATCTTTTGCGGCGTTCAGCCAACGAGCTTTCGGCAACGTTCGACCAGCGGGTAAGTCTGTCTCCCTTCCAACGATCTCTTGTCCTGTCCATTGAATGTTGATTCTGACCCACAACCCCTTTTGTTTTCATTTTAGTAGTTCACAAATGTTTCATTCGACTTCGTGATTCAATACTCGCCCCATTCTGGTGTCGAAATTGTGTGTTTTTATTGCAATTGAGCATACTGTCCAGCAAGGAATAACGACTCTGTAGCGAGTTTTTGGTGGGTAACGAAGCCTCGATCCCTCTTGAATACCCTTGTAAGTGTGAAATTATTTTAAATTAAGACTTGGTTTTCTGGCGTTTAGGATTCAAATGTTTCGTTGTTGTCAAGAGACATATTTTTGGAGTAGAGGTTTCTTGGGTTGGTACTTAGGCTTGTGTAAGCCAACATATAGTTATTTTTGCAGGCAAGCAATTGAGGTAAGTGACCTTATTAATGTTATGAATTTCTGTATGTAGCTCTGAAAGTACTCTTATGTAGAAAGATGAGAAATTTATGAATGAAGTGATGGGAATGTTGTGTTTACCATTTTGAGCATATGAGAAATATTTGACTGACGTTATGAAATTTCATGTTTTAACATGATTAGTATATATGTTATGGGACCTCATTATTTCATGCCACATTTTTTTTTCAATCAGGATAATTTAGTGACAATTATACTCATCCCCCTAGTCATGTTGGTACCTAGTAGACTGAAGCTTTGTCCACTGACTGGATGTCAACTAACCATCAGTAGGGGTGAGTCTCCAAAGGAGTCTACTATACCTAGTAGTTGCGAGAGCGGGATTGGGTTAATTGTTCACTTAGATGGCCATAACATAAATTACAGAACATTCAGGTTTAAGTCCCACTAGTTGAAGTCTCCGTCAGGTCATGTTGCATGTGATTGCATAGTTTGACCCCAGTAGTGGAGTTACTTACTGAGTATTTTATTTAAAATACTCATTCTTTTCTAAAACTTTTTTTTCCAGGTAATACTAGGGACGTATCGGGCGCTTGATGAGGAGATCGGTTGATGATGCCATGGGACACTAGAGTCAGATCTTCCGCTTTCATTGATTTATTTTGTTATTTATTTGAGTCAGTCCAACAGTTTTGCTAAAGATTAGAACGAATAGTTTTGGTTTTAAATTTTACTTTGAAGAAACTTATTTAATTGTTTTTATGTTTTCATTGGGATCCCAAATTAAAAGTGTTTGTTGACTTTGAACATTTATATTTTGCCTTCATTATTTCTAAAATAGAGTTTTTGACGTCATGCTCTTAGTAACGGCTCTAGAGTGATGTCATAAAAATTCGGGTCGTTACAATGAGACTCATTCGGTTTGAGCGTTCCCACTTCTCAAAGTTTCTCTTGTCTTCAGGAGAACTCACAACCATAAGAGAAACAGGTTGCTCAATTTGAAGTGCATAGTCTAGATCCATGCATCCCAAAACAATGTGCATATTTTATTTCCAATCCTTGAAATTTGTCCCGTTAAGAATTGGGATATTATTTATGTTAGCAGATAGTGTAGAAACATTAGTGGTAGAGCACTTTAAGGTGTGCCCTAATTTTCAAGTTGTCGAGGCTTGCCAAAATAAAATTTGTAAACCGATTACACTAAACTAACTTGTAGCTAATGGTAACCAGGTTGATCCACAGGGAGCTGTCTATGAAAATCAGAGATTGAATTGAAATGTATTTGTTTAATTATGGTAATGAAACAAAGGGGGGTTTTTGATCATGCAAATTGAAGAAATAAACTAACGGGGAAATTAATCAAACGTACGAACGTGTTGGATTCGGGGAATTTGGAATTTGTGAAATTATGTAATTCATATCATTAAAATTCTAAATACTTAATCAGAACCAATCGATGCGCACAAACTGTTACCTGGAAACCACTAACGGCAACCGACCCAAAGAAATTAGCTAGAGGTATCAATTCCAACTAAATATGCAATCAATTTATCTAAGGTGATCAATCCTAGATTAATTAAAAACAGTAACGGGCGCATTGTGACAGATGTTCGACTTGGGAACCCAAAGCCGATTTTCTGATTTATCTACTTCTTCAAGGTTAGCTAACACAATCTAAGATAACATGCATATGTACTACCTACAACTTCACTGAACCCTCGTTACTTAGGCGATTAGGAGAGGCAACCACATCACCAATCTTATTAACAATAGAACATGCAAGCATTCAAGGTTGTCAAACTATTCTGCAAGAATATGCATAAGATAAGCATGGAAGAAGAAGGTGCATCAACATACATTCAGATTAAGAAGGAAATTTAAAGCACAAATCTCAAATTCTTACAAACTTCACAAAATCCCTAATTTAATCCTCAAATCCTACACTAACCTTAGTCTTCCATGGTCTTGGAATGAATTCAAGCTTCCATGGAAGCCATGTGGTTCATACAGCAAGGAAAAGTAGAAGAGAAGCTCCAAAACCAAGCTTCAATGGCGGAAGTCTCGAGAAAAACGGATTGAGAATACCCTAAAATCAAAGAATAAGGGTTTAATAATCGTCGTATCGTCGAGACGCTACAGACGAAAATCTTCAGCGCGCGCCTCTTCGGAGCGTTGAGACGCTGGGAGAACATCGAGTAGAGTCTCGATGTTTGCTCTCGAGTCTTCTATTAAATTTTCACTTGGAGAGCGTCTCGACGCCGTTGGGCAGTGTCTCGATGCTAGACTAAAGTGCAACCTTTGTCCTTTGCTCCTCTTCTTTGCCCGATGAAATCCCGAGACCTTAAGATGATCTTCTTAGCTTCGAAAAACGTCCTTTGGACTCTACGAGCTCTTCACCGTGAAACACCTATAAGAGAGGCAAATTAAAAATATTAAGTACGATTTTTAGCTATAATTAGGGACTAAAACATAGCTCTAAATTAGAGCTATCAAAGTTGTTAAAGAACAAAAAAAAAAAAATAGACACATTCATAATTAATAACAAACTTTATTAATTGCTAAAACAATTTACGAAATTAGTATAAGTCTTTAGACAATAATATTAATTGTAAGTGGTGTCATGTTGTAGTGATCAAATATTGATGATAAGGTCACGCCAAATAATACAATATCTTTGGATAGTCTCATTATTTACATGTTTAATGTTGTTAATCATCACATATTTATCACCCAAGTGTGTGTGCAATTTACCCAATATTAACCTTATTTTGGCCGGAAAACAAAAGGCAATAATATGCAAACACCAAAATAAATCAAATAGTGTCATAAATAATTCTCATAAGGGAGGTCACTTTGGTGATATCTTATTTTAATTAATTTAATCAACAATTTTAATTTAATTTAACTTTAATTTATCATATAGATACTGCAAAACTACAATTTAAAAAATGTACATATTTTTTATTTTGTATTATGTAAATGATAATTAAAAATAATAATTAATTAATCAAAATAATAACAAAATCGAAAAAAAAAAAAATCAAACCTAACAAATCTTCTAAATATATGATTTTTTATTTATTTATTCAAAACTATGTACTAGGCACAACATAGAATCCAAAAAAAAAAATATAGTTTTCTTCTCCAAAAAAAATCTCCAACTTAAATTAACATGATTTAGAGGAAAATTCAAGAACAACATACATGTCTTCAATCAATTCACATGGTAAAGTCGAAACCAAATATTCATGAAATCCATAAACAATTTCATAAATTAACAGAAAAAAAACCATGCTTGATTCTTCAAGAATCGTTCATGGGAGGCTCTAATACCACTTGTTGATAATAAAATGAGAGTTTCAACAAAAGCCAAGAACAAATATCTATGACGAATTCAAGAGAATCCTAAAGAAGCGAAAGCGTACCTTATATTTGTGGTTGGATTCATGATTCCACGGTTTGACTTTTTACTCCTTGAAAAAATTACAAAATTATTTTACAGTTTGTTTTAGAGAGAATGTTTGGTTTCTCTAATGAGGATGAGAAAATGTTTGTGAAAAATTCAACCGGAGCAGGAATCATAACCCTTTATCAAAAATTGTATTCGTAGAGATTTGTTATTTGTGGTTCAGCCCTCATTGAAACACAAATAACTAATATATCTTTGTATATTAGTATAATTATACATTTAACCCATAATCATAAATTATATACTCTCAATCATTAATCACATAAATTAATCACTTTATAATTCATTAATAATAATAGTATACACAATATTGTTATATAGGTTGTCTTACTAATCGAAATTCCAATTAGAAAAAAGTCGGGATGAGAGGTGTATGACTAGAGGGAGAGACAGAGGAAGGAAAAATAGGGATTTGTTGTTAGAGTTTTGAAAAAAAAGAGATGGGTTGCAGTGGAGGAAGAAGGAAGAAATGGGGTTGTTACGTGAGGGGGAAAAAGGAGAAACAATCAACCAATTTTCGAAGGTTTAGATATATAACAATAAATCAAGATGTTATTATCTCAATAGAAATGAGAAAAAAGAATAAATCTTTTCTTTTATTTAAATTATTTTTTTGGGGTTCAATTATGAATTATGAGTTTTTTTTTCTTTTTTTTTGACAAGTGTGGGTGGGGGATTGAACTTAGGACCTTTTGGTCACTAGTCGATACCTCATGCCGATCGAGCTATGCTCTTGTTGGCATGAATTATGAATTAGGAATTAGGTAGATTAAACAAACAAATTTTAATTATTTCTCTTCTCTCAACTTGCTGCGTGTCATTTGCTCAATTTCATTCATATATGATATGGCAATATGACTTGACTTTCACGGCTAGCTGCTATTAGGAACTAGTTTCCTGAAATGAAGAATAAACACGATTAGTGAAATATGACACTCATATATCCATGACTTTATTGGGTTGTTCACTATTAACTTCATATAGTGTAATAAAAACTCATCGTACTTAGATCGAGTCTTAAAATAAATCTTTAGGTTCATGTATTCCTTAATTTTTAACCACTTTTAAGTATTGGTCTTGATGAACCTTACCACAATTTTAACACTGGAAATACCACCCTTGCCACAATTTTGATTCATCTTACTCCCTTTGTGAATCCTCTCACAAAATTTGAGCTATTTGTAACTTGTTTTGTTGAACTTTAACGAATTTCAAACCTTGATATTCGATTAAACTCTTATTTCAATACTCCAAGACTAACTACTCTTGGCATAAATTCCTTACCACTCCTCAATGACTTGCCACTTGAACTACTATTTTGTGTCGATCGAAGTACCACATTCATTCTTTAATTTCTCTTTTTGAGTTATCACTTCTAATATACTCTTCTCAATCCTCAAGTTGCTTAAGCCAATCTTCCAAATTCTATTCATCTTTTCTTTGTAAGATGAGTTCGATTTGTCCAAAAGAGCATTATTAACTTCTTAATTTCTTAACTTTCTTGTACAATAGTAGAGCCGTCTTAGCTCAGCTGGTAGAGCGCATGGCTTTTAACCATGTGGTCGTGGGTTCGATTCCCACAGACGGCGCGCGTATATATTCAAATTTGTTGCAATTTTTACCATATGATAACTTAAATTTGTCCAAAATTTAATATTATTGAAATGAGTGAGCTTATGAAATAATTTAGCTTGTCTATTATTAAAAATTAGTGGGTAAATTAACACAAATTGGATAGAAGATAAAAATTGCAACATTTAATTAGGTCTAGGTCTAGTGTGACAAATTTATGGTTAAAATGGATTTTATACATTCATTATTAATGCGGGTTGACAGATTGAACTCCCGACCTCTTAGTCCAAGGGCACAACTTTATGTCAATTGAGTTATCCTCAATTTGACATAAATAAATCAAATAATTCTTTAGTAAAATGGAAGATGCTAAGTATACAATTAATTCTAAAATGTATACTCATCGTCTAATCACATAAAATTAATTTTCACGGAGCAAATGAAATGAGGATGAAAAAAAAAAAAAAAAAAATCAGAGCATGAATAGAAAAACAAACATTATATTTCTTGAAAAAACAAAACAAATTTTATAATAATTCCTGAAGCAAGAAAAAGGGAAGTGATAAAGTTTAGTTTTATAAAAATCTGGAAACTATATTCTATTCTATTCTAATGTATAAATTTTTTTAATTAAATATTAAAAAAAAAGTTATGTGATAATTGTTTTTTAATATTTATTACATGCGTTTTATAAATAAATAAAAAAAGACAACAATCCTTTTATTTATAATTTTTTAAAACTTAAATATAAAAAAATTAGAAGAAAAACAAGAAATGTAATTAGAAGAAAAACAAGAAATTTGATTGTGTTGTTTTGAAAATTTATAGGCAATTTGGAAAACATTTTTTTAATAAATAAGAATTCGAAAAACAAAAATAGTTAACCAATGCTCATATGTTTCTAAAAAAAAATTAAATAAAAAAAAAAAGAAGAAATAGAAAAGTTTTCAAGTGACACCTTATAGAGTGTAATAGAGGTGAAAATTTGGCGAATTGATAAAGGCCCGTTTGATAACATTCCTCTTTCTTGTTAATTTAATTTAATAATTTAATAATTTTTCATCCAATTTTAAATCGTGAAAAAAATATAGAGTTCGATAAGGGCCCGTTTGCTAACATTCTTCTTTCTTGTTACCTGTTTTTTTAGAACTAAAAACAGAAACATGTTTGATAACTACTACTGTTTCTGTTTTCTTGAAAGAAAAAAAGAAAGAGAAACTTGTTTGATAACGTTTATAAACAAAATTAAAACATGATGAACCACGGACCTCTTGGTCATTAAGTCATACATATGCCAGCTGAGCTATGCTCGCTTTGGCAGATTTTTCCTTTTTATAAGTTTAAATAGAATTTAATATACATAATATAAAAAAGATATAACATGCATTAAAAAAAAATCCAAAGTTTACATAATCAAATACAAATAAGTTTCGATGCAAAATTAAAAACAACCATAAAATTGTATTTATACTTCAAATGTTATCCAAATTTGATTTGATTTGGTATATGTTTTTGTTAATTGACAAGGTAAGTAGACATTTGTTTAAGAATAGAGAATTGAGCCTTCTACACACGAAAACAACATCCAATAACATTTTGGAGTGAAAAATGTCGGTAGTTAAACATTTATGGATGATAATTTGACATTGTTTGTTATGAACGGTGTTTTAAATTTTCGTCGATGTGTGTACATCTTCATTGACATTTTAACGTGTCAATGAGTTCAATATCGACATGAGAGGTGAATCACCATTTCCATTATTTTTTTAGATAAATTGATGTTATATAACTAAAATATCATTATTGTGAATCTAATAAATAGTAAGAAAATTAAATTTATTTAAAAGCCGTGAAATGCTTATTTGCAAAGTTTAAAATGTGGACGTTGATGAAAATATCAATGTCTCACTTTTATAGAAACGTAGATAAAAATATCGATAAAATTGCGATGTGGATAGGTATTTATGAAAAAAAAAACATATTTTTTATAAAAAAAATATATACTTAAATTAATAAATATGAAAATAATATATTAAAAAAAATACACCAAAATTAAGAGGAAGAAAAAAATAAAATCCAAAATTTTAGGGCTTGTTAACGTTGTCGTTTCTTGTTTCTTATTTTTTTGAGAAGTAAATCTCGATGCAAAATTATTTTTATCTTTCAAATGTTGTCTAAATTTGATCTGCAATGTTTTTTCTCCCTCGAGTCACTTCGCATTAAATGATGTTGACTCGGATCCAACTCAATTATATAGCTCTGTAAATGTCGTGGTTTTAAAATAGTAAAGTGAGAGTAAATGCATGTTGTAGTGAGCAAAATTTATATTTGCAAAATTCTAATTGATTTAAGTGTTCTAAAAATTAAAAAACTATATATATATATATATATATATATATATATTTTGCAAAATTTATATAATATATAAATACATATTAGAAAATTTTCAAATTCAAATTCAAAATTCAAATAATACATAAAAAAAAAAAAAAATCTGCAAAACTAATAAATAATATATATTTTAAAATTCGAATTCAAAATACTGCAAAATTAGTAGATAAAATATAAAAACAAAAAAAATGTTCTTTCAATGGTTCCGAACCTAGGAACTAAAATGGAGAAGGCTTGTGAAACAATTGCTGAAGAGTGAAATTCTTTCCTTGGAGTGTGTGAGGTCGAGAGGAATCTAGCGGACCCCTCACCAAAGGCCTAACATGGAGAGTAATTCTAGAGTTTTCAACAAGTATGAGACTCAAACCCTTATAGTGGATCCATAGCCCTTTATTTGGGTGGTCTGAGTAAGACTTGATGGAACACTTGAAAGGTATCCATAGCCCTTTATTTGGGTGGTCTGAATACAAACTTGATGGAACCCTTGGAAGTCTTCATAGCTTAGTTGTTGAGTGGTCTAAGTATATACTTAATGAAGCATTTAACGTGATTGTGAAGGTGTGGTCGCCTTCTATGAAAGAGTATAGGGTCTCTTTCTAGAGCTTTCACGGTGACCCGAGGTTCGATGTGCATGGCCTTAAATAACACTTGATGTTGTATCAGTATCGCAGATTCAAGATAAAACATAAGGAATGAAGCGTGTTATGGGGGTCTCAACCCTTAATTGATGAAAGTTCAAGAGGAAACACACTCCCTTCAATTAGGTTGTTGCCCCACTTCACTATGCGACAATTCAAATTGTAAGATATTGTTGTTTAAGCTTATTGTTTCTTCTTTACTCAGATTTTGTTTTTTTTTTTTCTTTTTTTTTTATGGTAGTCATTCGTGGGGGATTGTTGAGAATGACTAGCCCATGGGCCGGTTTGGTTCGGTTAAATCACGCCTTGCGCGAAAAAAGAAAATCTATTTACAACCTTTCTTTTTTAAATTATTACCGTTTTTACATTAATTGTTAAAACTGGTTATGACATCCAAAAATGTTTTGTTATGAATTCATTTCCGTTAAAAAGTTTTTTGAATTAATTCTGAATTAATTTGATTTAATATCTTAATTAATTCTTAATTCATTTTGTTTGAAACTCCCAATTTGTTTTCTCTATTTAAATAAGAGTTGAAAGGGCTTTTGACGAATTCACTTTTTCATTCATAAATAACCAATTCTGAGCATCGTATTTTTGTCTTGATTTCAATCATTCTCTCACTAGTGGACGTGAGGGTTGAATATTGTGTTCTCCTTGGGGAGCAACCGGCATAAACGATTCACACCGAGGTCATTCACACTGAGGTCGTGCCGAATTTTGCTTTCAAGACAGTGGTTTACCACGACGCAACGATTGATTTTTGGTTCTCGATTTCCAACACTTTCTATTTTCTTTTCAAAAATAAAAATAGTCCTTTGATATGACCACTTCAAATGCCCATCTTTTAATTTCTTTCTTCTTCACCACACCCTCCGCAATTCCTTTCCCAGCCAAGCCAAGGTTTGTTTTCAATTTTTCCATTCCTCATAGTTTATTTGCTTATTATTCTTCTAATTTATCCCCAAGAATTCAACCTTCTCCCAAACTAAACATAGCTCAATTGGCATAAGATTGTGTCCGTGACTAAGAGGTCATGGGTTCAATCCTCTTATAACTTTCAAACTTACTTTGAAACACATCCATCTTTGACGAGAATGCCATTATGGATAACAAATTCTTCATTAAGTCTTGGTTGGTGGTGATTAACCTTTCCTTCATGTTCCAAGGATTGTGCTTGCACTTATTAATCCATTAAAATTTTGAATTCTCTTTTAGTCACACGTCAATTCAGGTGTCAAATTGGAGAATCTTCCAATAAAACTCACCACGTTTGTTTCACGTCTTTGAGGGTGGGTATCATGATGAGAATGGTTTTCTGATGGTCATGCCCATGTTTGGTTTGCAATTTTAGAATTTATGATCGAGCATACCTTTAGCCCAGACATCATTAATTATGTCTTTTAAAACCCTCTGGATAGACGACTTTTTCTAAAAATCACGGTGAAGCATTGTCCAAGTATGTCATCTTCTTCCCATTTGTTTTTTTTTTTGGTACAATGTAGGAACTAGTGACTATGAGGTCTAGGTTCGATCCCCCACCCTCACATGTTGTCAATTTTTTTTTAATTAGAATTAAAAATTTATATAAATTTATTAAATACATTTCTTGAGGAGAATTATTAAGATTGATGGCTAAATAAAATCAACAACCTGAAATTATATAATTATTAATGAAGGAAGATTAAATTAAAATCTGATTGCTTACAATTATTTTTAATAATTTGACTTAATAAAATGAATTAACTAGCAACAATTAATTATTTATAATTTATTTGCAAATCTGATGATATTCGCATGCAATACCAAACACAAACATCATTTATTCTCATGGAAATCTGATGTCATTCTCATGCACAACCAGAAAGAGAATTGAGCTAAGAGAAGATAAAGCAATGGAGGCAATTCTCTGTATTGTTTTCAATAGCCAATAATGAAGAAGATTACATCCTATTTATATGAAACCCTAGGTTAGGGTTTCATTCTAATTTAGACAAAATATACACGTGGCACAAGCCAATAATAAACATATATAAATACAGGAAATATAATTGTTACTATATTTCCTTAATATCCCCCCTCAAACGAGAGGGGAGCTCCACTACTCTGAGTTTGCTGCGAAGATACCCAAACTGAGTGTGAGATAGTGGCTTGGTGAGACAGTCCGCTAGTTGATCTGCCGACGGAACATAGCGTACTTGCAAGGCACCACGAAGAACCTGATCTCGAACAAAGTGAACATCAATTTCAATGTGTTTGGTGTGGGCATGAAAAACAGGATTGGTTGCCAAGGCACCAACACTCAAGTTATCACACCACAGCACTGGAACGGAAGGACAAATGGCCCGGAGTTCAGTCAATAGTTGTTGGAGCCATATAATCTCAGCAGAAGCATGAGCCAGAGCCCTGTACTCAGATTCTGTGCTACTGCGAGCAACTGCAGTTTGTTTTCTAGAGGACCAAGAGATAAGTGTGTTACCAAGAAACACACAATAGGCTGCAACAGACTTTCGATCATCCACATTAGCTGCCCAATCAACATCAGAGAATGCAACCAGTGAGGATATGGAACTAGGTTGAATGAGAAGTCCCATATGACGTGTACCACTCAGATAACGAAGGACTCGCTTGACAGCATGCCGGTGGACATCAGTAGGCTGTTTCAGAAACTGACTCAGATGATTGACAATGTATGCTATGTCAGGCCTCGTATGAGTAAGGTACTGAACAACTCCAAGTGTACTGCGATAGAGAAAAGGATCTGACATAGGCTTCCCATCGCTAATAGACAGATGTGTACCCATAACAGCAGGTGAAGGAGTGGGTCTAAGATGCACCATATCAAGTTTATGCAGAAGATCATCAATATACTTGGTTTGGGTCAATAATAGCCCAGACTCAAGATGAGAAGCCTGAATCCCAAGAAAATAACTCAAGAGGCCTAAATCTTTTAGAGCGAAGCTAGTGTCCAGATCAGCAATCAGACTTGATAGTAAGGGGACATCATTGCCTGTGATAATGACATCATCAACATAAACCAGAAGGAAAATTATGGATGTACCTTTGCTGTAAATGAACAAAGATGGATCAGCTCTGCTGTGCGTGAAACCACGAGACAACAAGGCATTCTTCAATGTGATGTTTCAGGCACGAGGTGCTTGCTTGAGACCATAAATAGCCTTTTTCAGTTTGCACACATGATTAGGACAGTTATTATGAACAATAGCCAGGGGGCTGAACCATATACACATCTTCCTCAAGTTTGCCATTTAGGAAGGCATTGTGAAAATCAAGTTGACGAAGTACCCAACCCCGAGAAACTGCAAGGGAGAGCACCACTCGAATCGTAGATGGTTTCACTACAGGACTGAAGGTCTCAAAGAAGTCAATACCTGGACTCTGATGAAAACCTTTTGCCACAAGGCGAGCCTTGTACCGTTCCACACTTCCATCTGCTGCTCGCTTAATGCGAAAAACCCATTTGCTGCCAACTACATTTAGATTCGGAGAAGGCTCAACTAGCTGCCAAGTCTGATTTCGCATAAGTGCAGAAAACTCAAGATCCATTGTTGCTTTCCAAACCGGGGTGGCAAGAGCATCAGCTACACGGGTTGGTTCAGTCAACCTCCAGTCAGTACGAGCATCAGTCATCCAAACTTTAGGCTTAAAGACACCAACCTTAGCACGTGTGACCATAGGATGAGTGGACTGTACTGTAGGAGTATGAGAAATAGAAGTACTAGAGACATCAGGAGAGAGAGCCACAATACCTGATGGCGGTGAGGTGACTGAATGATCAGTGGATCCTAAATAGGCGTTGGCAGAAATTGCCGAGACACCTAGGGGGGGCGATAAGCCTGATCCCATGGTGTGACAATGATCCGGTAGAGTGCCTAATGACATCGGCACAGGTGATGATGGCAAGGGCAACGAGGGCAACTTAGTTGTTGCAGCAGAAATCTGATTAGAGGATGGTAGATGGCGAACATGTATGTCAGGCAGCTGTATCGGTGAACATAACAAGTCAGTTGGGAACCAAGAGCTTACTGAAGGTCCACCCTGAGATGACGAGTCATTTGTGTCACAGTCAGAAAAACCTGTCAGAAAGGAAAAATTATTCTCATTAAACTAAACATGACGGAAGATAATAATTTTTCCTGACGAACATAGGCATTTGTGTCCCTTGTGAGCTGGACTGGGACCCAAGTATACACATCTCTCTGTCTTGAGCTGAAATTTATTGACATTGTATGGTTTAAGGTAGGGGTAGCAGGCACACCCAAAAGTCTTGAGTTCCACAAAGTTAAGCTGATGCCCAACTAACATTTCCATAGGAGATTTTTCCTGAAGTACAGATGACGACATGCCATTAATGAGCAGGGTAGATGCAAGAAAAGCATCCCACAATATTGTAAAGGCATGGTAGCTTGAGCCAATAATGTTAACCCAGTTTCAACTATATGTATGTGCTTTCTCTCAGCTCTTCCATTCTGTGCAGAAGTATATGGGCAAGAAAATCTTGATTTAATACCACTTTGAGCACACATATCATGCACTCTTTTATACTCACCCCCATTATCAGATTGTAAGGCTTTGATCTCCTTTCCAAATTGAGTTTTTACCATCTTGTTGAAGTGACTGAAAGCTGCAAGTGTGTCACTTTTCAAATGCAGAGGATAAATCCATACAAACCTACTAAAATCATCAAGGAAGTGTACATAATAACGAAATCCTTTTGTAGATACAACAGGAGCAGGTCCCCACAAATCAGTATGAATCAGATCAAATGGAGCAACAGCATGAGAAGTAGAGTGTGGAAAGGGGAGTGCATGACTTTTACCAAACTCGCAAGCTTCACAAAATTCGAATTTTTCATTGCTTTTAATTGGGAGATTACATCCACTAATCAGCTTTCCTAAGGTATTTAAAGAAGGATGACCAAGTCTTCTGTGCCAAACAGCCTTGGACACAACGACATTAACACTATTACTTGAACTAGGAATAACAAAGCTAGAATAGAAAGCAACATTCTTTTTAAACTTCACATCTCTTGAGATAGTTCCAGGAACTTCCACTCCACCAAGTTGGTATAAGCCATCTTTAAGCACCCCTTTCAGTACTACTCTGCCCGTACGAGTATCCTTGATAAGACAAGAATCAGCATGAAATTCAATGTATACATGATTATCCTGGGCAAGTTTAGAGACACTAATAAGGTTCTTTGCTATATCAGGCACACACAGAACATTCTCAAGGCGAAGCAGTTTATTATTTGCAATCAGACATGATGAACCAATATGAGAAATTACTAATTCATTACCATTACCAACAACAACTGTTTCTTTACCTCCATATTCAGTAGGGTAGGTCATGTTGGTATGATCTGATGTCACATGACTGGAGGCTCCACTGTCAACATACCAGTTAGGATCAGCAACTGTAGCCGGGTTAGCTACCAGAAAAGGGTTGGAATTATTCTGAGTTGCAACAAAAGCCTGAGACGGAAACCCAGGTGCTGCATGATGATTGTTATTTCCCTATGCCGGATTGCTTCTCTCATTAGGCCACCTGTTCTGATCCTGATTTGGTGGAGTTTTGTCATATAAGTCAAAACACTTGTAAGCAGGATGTCCAGATTTACCACACTACTGACACACCACTTTGTTATTACTGTTATTGTTCCAACGACCACGTCCTCGACCTCGACCACCTCGTGGAGGATTCGAAGACCGATGATAATTGCCATTCTAATTGTTGTTTTGTTGTGGCTGCATACTATTAGTTCTTGGTGAACTTGATTGACCTCTCACATTTGTGAAGTTAACTGAAGCAGTCTGACTAAAAGCAACATTATTTTTATGTGTGTTTTGGAGCTCAAGTCGTTTCTCAAACACAAGTAGCTCCCCCTGCATCTCAGACCACGAAATACTGATTCTACCTTGAATCATTGCAACAACAGGATTATACTCCTCATCTAAACCCAAAAGTACTTGGGATACCAGTGAGCGCATAGGGACTGGACTTCCAGCTTGTCCCAAATTATCTGCATTACATTTCATAATACGCAAATAATCTACCATTTTAAGTGAATTTTTTCTAGTGGTTTGAAATACCTGACGCAAGAAATCTTCCTCTGCCCTAGATTGAATTCCAAACAGCTCCTGTATTGTTGTCCATAGGTCCTTTGCATTCTCATAACCCAAGAGTTGTGTAGAAACTTCAGGAGTCATGGAATTGTATAGCCAACCGAGTAGTAGTTGGTCAACTACGAGCCATCGTTCATATTGCGATTGACTCGCTGCATTATAGGGAAGTCCCTGACCGTTTTCATCAAACGAACCGCTGCCCAAGTTACCCACTGCCGCGCCACTATTGCAGCCAAAGGATTGTTGTCGTCGCACTTCAGGTGAAGGCGTTGCTGCACTTCGGGTGGAAGGCCCACTTGCAAGCCCACTGGAATCAAGTGAATCAAGGTTTTGCTTCCGCCGCACTTCATGAAGTGCTCCTTGAATGTCACCACCCATCTTGGCAATTTCATGTGATTGAAGCCCACTGGAACATTGGCAATTTCATGTGATTGATTAGGTGTTGTACTTCCGCTGGAAGTTCCACTTGCAGAGGTAATATTATTGACGACTTCGGCTGAAATCAAGTGAGATTTTTCATAGCTATTTGGCGCACCCAATACGAAGGGACATACCTCTGCACCTGTAAGATGCCCTTCAAGCCGATAGCTTCGAAGGATGGACATTGCCAAAGTTTTCCATAACAGAAAATTTCCTCTATCAAGCTTGATTGTCGTAATCTGATTTAGAAGCTGATTGAGGGGAGGGCTGGAAAACGTGGGATTGACGGAAGGTTGGGAAATGTTGAAGAATGAGGCGTTAGCCATTGTAGTGGCTCTGATACCAAGAAAGAGAATTGAGCTAAGAGAAGATAAAGCAATTGAGGCAATTCTCTGTATTGTTTTCAATAGCCAATAATGAAGGAGATTACATCCTATTTATATGAAACCCTAGGTTAGGGTTTCATTCTAATTTAGACAAAATATACACGTGGCACAAGCCAATAATAAACATATATAAATACAGGAAATATAATTGTTACTATATTTCCTTAATACAACCCAACACATACATCTTTTATTCCTAGCAATTTTATTCCCAGACATATCATTCTAGACATCTTTAATTCCCATGCATCTGCAAATCCTCAAACCAAACGGCCCCTTATAGCAGTTGTAAACTACCCAATTTAACTATCACCTCAATGTTTTGGATATCAACAATTATGCCACTTTGCATAAAAACACTTGGCCCAAAACACAACTTCATCATTCAAACACTCAAAGTTGCTAAATTTAGCATTTACGCTCTTTTATCTTGCAATGTTTGTAACCTTATTCTAGTATATTTTGTGTGCTATTTCGTACTCTTAAAATAAATCAACTCATTCCTACGGGAAACAATCACATCTATATAAACTTTTGGTTTCCAAGATCCATGACTTTATTGGATCGTTCACTATTAACTTCATATAGTGTAATAAAAACTCATCGTACTTAGATCGAGTCTTAAAAGAAATCTTTAGGTTCATATATTCCTTAATTTTTAACCACTTTTAAGTATCGGTCTTGATGAACCTTACCACAATTTTAACACTGGAAATACCACCCTTGCCTCAATTTTGATTCATCTTACTCCCTTTGTGAGTGATCCTCTCACAAAATTTGAGCTATTTGTAACTTGTTTTTGTTGAACTTAAACGAATTTTAAACCTTGATATTCGATTAAACTCTTATTTCAATACTCCAAGACTAACTACTCTTGACATAAATTCCTCACCGCTCCTCAATGACTTGCCACTTGAACTACTATTTTGTGTCGACCGAAGTACCACATTCATTCTTTAATTTCTCTTTTTGAGTTATCACTTCTAATATACTCTTCTCAATCCTCAAGTTGCTTAAGCCAATCTTCCAAATTCTATTCATCTTTTCTTTGTAAGATGAGTTCGATTTGTCCAAAAGAGCATTATTAACTTTTTAATTTCTTAACTTTCTTGTACAATAGTAGAGCTGTCTTAGCTCAGCTGGTAGAGCGCATGGCTTTTAACCATGTGGTCGTGGGTTCGATTCCCACAGACGGCGCTCATATATATTCAAATTTGTTGCAATTTTTACCATATGATAAGTTTTCGTTAGAAAATTCATTAAAAAAAAAGTATTTTCATATGCTTTTAATGAATTCATTTTCTTACACATGAATTGTACATTTTTTTTAGTACATAATTTATACAAAATTGATAAGATTTCAAAGAAGTCAATATAACTCAACTCGCATATTGTATAAATTAATTATCAAAGGTCCCAGGTTTAATTATTCCCCACCCTACATATTGTAAAAAAAAAATAAGATTTAAAAGAGAAACAACAATACACATCTAAAGTTTTGTTAACATTGGTGGTGCTTTTGCAAAGTTATTAGTTAATTTATGCATTAATTGTTAATTTATGCATTAATTCAAACTTAAATTTGTCCAAAATTTAATATTATTGAAATTAGTGAGCTTATGAAATAATTTAGCTTGTCTATTATTAAAAATTAGTGGGTAAATTAACACAAATTGGATAGAAGATAAAAATTGCAACATTTAATTAGGTCTAGTGTGACAAATTTATGGTTAAAATGGATTTTATACATTCATTATTAATGCGGGTTGACTTGAACTCCTGACCTCTTAGTCCAAGGGCACAACTTTATGTCAATTGAGTTATCATCGATTTGACATAAATAAATATATATATATCATGGGAGGCAGGGGCCAGGGGGGCACGTGCCCCCCCTCGAATTATTCGGTTTGTATATTTGTACATAAATATGCATAATTAAATTAAATTGGTTTGTGTATTTGTATACTAAAATGCGAATTTTAACAATAAAATGTTGATGGAATAATGGTTGTGGGGCACGCCCATTGCTCTCCTCTCTTTTTGGGCTCGAGTTCGATTCCAGCTCATGTTTGTATTCTTTTTAATTTGTTTTTAATTCTCACGCCTTTGTTCTATTTTTACTTAATAAGCATTGTTCTATTTTTAAGGAAATGTTCGATTTTTAAGGAAAATTTAGAAGAAACAAAAAATAACACGTAATTTTATTTAAAAAAAAATTATAAATATTTTGAATTTCATTATTTACTTATTCATTAGATTCTTATTTTTTTTAATTTTGTGTTTCAATAAATCTTTAAGCTTTAACAATGTCTAATAGATTTATCTGCTTTCAATTTTGTTATTACTTTTAAAAAAAAAAAAAAATTGTTCTATTAGAGTGAAATTTAATTTTATCTCTAATTGAACCTTAAAGTTTTAATTTTGTATCTAATATATACGTGATTTTATAAAAAAAAAAAATGTCGAATAAATTGAGAACCTATTAGACACAAAATAAAAATTTATGTTTAATAGAACAATTATTTTTTAAAAAAAAATTAGAATATGTTTCCATTAGATAAAAATTTAAAAATTTATGGATTTGTTAGATACACCCTATTATGTACATTTTAAAGTTTATGGACCATATAGACACAAATAAAAAATTTAAGACTAAACTTGTAATTTAACTTTATTTGAATTGTGCCCCTCTGACATAAATTTCTGGATCCGCCCCTGATGGGAGGTATATTAGTTAAAAAAATCAAATAATTCTTTAGTAAAATGGAACAATGCTTAAGTATACAATTAATTCTAAAATGTATACTCAGCCTCTAATCACATAAAATTAATTTTCATGGAGCAATTGAAATGAGAATCGACAAAAACACATAGAAAATACAAGAAAATTCCCAGCAGAACATGAATAGAAAAACAAACATTATATTTCTTGAAAAAACAAAACAAAACAAGCTTTCCAATAATCCCCAAGGCAAAGAAAAGGGAAGTAATAAAGTTTAGTTTTATAAAAACCAGGAAACTATATTCTATTATATTCTAATGTATAATTTTTTTTAATTAAATATTAAAAAAAATTGTGTGATAATTTTTTTTTTAATATTTATTACATGCATTTTATAAATAACAAAAATACAACAATCCTTTTATTTATAATTTTTTAAAACTTAAATATAAAAAAATTAGAAGAAAAACAAGAAATTTAATTAGAAGAAAAACAAGAAATTTGATTGTGTTGTTTCGAAAATTTATAGGCAATTTGGAAAACATTTTTTTTAATAAATGAGAAATGGAAAAACATAAATAGATGTTTCTAAAAAAAATTAAATAAAAAAAAAGAAATAGAAATTTTTTCAAGTGACACCTTATAGACTGTAAAAGAGGTGAAAGTTTGGTGAATTGACCACAGTTTAATTTAATAATTTTTTATCCAGTTTTAAATCGTGAAAATATAGAGTCCGTCTGATAAGTTTCGGTTTGATAAGGGCTTGTTTGATAACATTCCTATTTCTTGTTCCTTGTTTCTTCTTGTTCCCTGTTTCTTCTTGTTCCCTGTTTCTTGTTCCTTGTTTTTTGAGAACTAGAAACAGGAACATGTTTGATAACTACTCCTGTTTCTTTTTTCTTGAAAAAAAAAAAAAAAACAGAAACAGAAACTTGTTTGATAACATTTCTTGTTTCTTGTTTCTTGAAAAAAAAATAAACAGAAACATGTGGGTACATAATATATAAAAATAAAAAAAGATATAACATGCATCAAAACATATCAAAAATAATTATCCAAAGTTTACCTAATCTAATACAAATAAGTTTCGATGCAAAATTAAAAACATCAATAAAATTGTATATATCCTTCAAATGTTTTCAAACTTTGATCTGCAATATCATCTCTCACCCGAGTCGTTCACCTTAAATTATGTTGACTCACATCTAACTTAATTATACTGCTTTGTAAATTGTCCGAAAAACTCTGTATATCTTTAACAATGATTTATTCATAGCTAATGTCATTGAAAAAGTCATATTGACGATCATTCAATTAAATGTAATTGTTAATAATACAACATGTTTAAGAATAGAGAATCGAGCCTCCAACACGCCAAAACAACGTTCAATAACATTTCGCAGTGAAAAAATGTCGATAGTTAAATACGTATTACCTACCTCGAGGATGATGTCTTCCTTGCTCTAAAATCTCGAAGCCATTGTCTATTCCTCATTATTTGTTATGGACTGTGTTTTAAATTTTTGTTGACGTGTGGACATTTTTATTGACATTTCCACGTGTCAACGAGCTCAATATCGACATTTCAATTTATATTATATAGATAAATTTATGTTATATAACTAAAATATAAATATCTGTGAACCTGATATTAATTAAAAAAGAAAAAAAAAAGGTTATCTGTGAACCTGAGCATATTTGAGCTTTCCTTTTGCCAATGAACCAACAACTATTTATTAGTTTTATAGGAACGCTTTAATATAAATAGAAATCGAACTGAGAGAAACACATTTTTGAAGTTTCTCAAATTTTGCTTATTTTTTAGAAACGTTTCTCAAAATTTAGAAACAAGAAACGAGAACAATTATCAAACAAGTCCGTTTCTTAAAAAATGAGAAACAGGAAACAAGAACGTTATCAAACGGGCCCTAACGTTTCTGTTTCTTGTTCTCTGTTTTTTTAGAACTAAAAACAGGAATATGTTTGATAACTACTACTGTTTCTGTTTTCTTAAAAAAAAAAAAAAAAAACTGAAACTGAAACTTGTTTGATAACGTTTCTTGTTTCTTGAAAAAACAAATAAACAAAATAGAAACATCATCATGTTTGATAATTCTTTTTTTATTAATTGTTTCTTTTTCTCTTCATGGGTTTTCCTTTTTATAGTTTAAATAGAATTTAGTATACATAATATAAAAAAGATATAACATGCATTAAAAAAAAATCCAAAGTTTACATAATCGAATAGAAATAAGTCTCGATGCAAAATTAAAAACAACCATAAAATTGTATTTATGCTTCAAATATTATCCAAATTTGATTTGATTTGGTATATGTTTTTGTGTGTTGACAGGGTAATGAGACATTTGTTTAAGAATAGAGAATTGAGCCTTCTACACACGAAAACAACATTCAATAACATTTTGGAGTGAAAAATGTCGGTAGTTAAACATTTATGGATGATGTCTATTTTCTCTAAAATCTCGAAACCAATGCTAATTTGACATTGTTTGTTATGGACGGTGTTTTAAATTTTCGTCGACGTGTATATACATCTTCATCGACATTTTCACGTGTCAATGAGTTCAATATCGACATGAGAGGTGAATCGACATTTCCATAATTTTTAGATAAATTGATGTTATATAACTAAAATATCATTATTGTGAATCTAATATTTAATAGTAAGAAAATTAAACTTATTTAAAAACCCTGAAATGCTTATTTGCAAAGTTTAAAATGTAGATGTTGATGGAAATATCAATGTCTCAATCTAATGAAAATTTTGAGGTTTTAATTTTATGGAAACTTTGAGAAAAAATATTGATAAAATTGCATAGATATTTATGAAAAAAAGAGCATATTTTTTATAAAAAAAAATATACTTAAATTAATAAATATTAAAATAATATATAAAAAAATACTCCAAAATTAAGAAGAAAAAAATAAAAAATAAAAATATTATTTTTGGAATTTGAAGCCATTACCTTGAATGTGAAGTGCTTATTTAATCACATCTCTTGCCACAATCCAACCAATTTTTTTTTTTTTTTTTCGTAAATAGGAACAAAAGTTTATAAAACGAAACCGAATAGAAGAAACAATTTTTTGGTGTTTCTCAAATTTTGCCATTTTTTGTAGAAATGTTTCTCAATTTAGAAACAAGAAACGGGAATAATAGGGCCCGTTTGATAACGTTCCTGTTTCTTGTTTCTTGTTTCCTGTTTCTTGTTCCCTGTTTCTTGATCATTGTTTTTTGAGAACTAGAAACAGGAACATGTTTGATAACTACTCTTGTTTCTTGTTTCTTGAAAAAAAGAAACAGAAACAGAAACTTGTTTGATAACGTTTCTTGTTTCTTGTTTCTTGAAAAAAAAAAATAAATAAAATAATAGATTGATAATTATTTTCTGTTAATTGTTTCTTTTTTTTTTTTATGTTTTTTTCTTTTTTATAGTTTAAATATAATTTAGTATACATAATATAAAAAAAATATAACATGCATTAAAATATATATTTATATACAAAAAAAACTATCCAAAGTTTACATAATCGAATACAAATAAATCTCGATGCAAAATTAAAAACAACTATAGAATTGTATTTATACTGTTCTACACACCAAAACAACATTCAATAACATTTTGGAGTGAGAAATGTCGGTAGTTAAACATTTATGGATGATGTCTATTTTCTCTAAAATCTCGAAGTCATTGTATTTATACTGTTCTACACACCAAAACAACATTCAATAACATTTTGGAGTGAGAAATGTCGGTAGTTAAACATTTATGGATGATGTCTATTTTCTCGAAGTCATTGTCAATTTGCCTTTATTTGTTATGAAATGTGTTTTAAATTTTCGTCGACGTGTATACATCTTCATCGATATTTTCATGTGTCAATGAACTTAATATCGATGTGAGAGGTGAATTGAACCCAAGACCTTGAATGTAAGAGACTTAATTAAGGATACCTCATGCCAACAAACCAACCACACTTTTTTGGCTTAAATAGGAACTGAAGTTTATAAATGAGAACGGAACAGAAGAAACAACTTTTTGGTGTTTCTCAATTTTTGTCATTTTTTTAGAAACGTTTCTCAAAATTTAGAAACAAGAAACGGGAACAGTTATCAAACAAGTCTGTTTCTTAAAAAATGAGAAACAGGAAACGGGAACGTTATCAAACGGGCCCATAGTTATCAAACAAGACTGTTTCTTAAAAAATAAGAAACAGAAACAGGAAACAGGAAACAGAAACATTATCAAATGGACCCTAACGTTCTCATTTCTTGTTTTCTGTTTCTGTTTCTCATTTTGTATGAAACATACTTGTTAAATAATTATTCTCATTTCTTTTTTCTAAATTTTGAGAAACGTTTCCAAAAAAGAGGTAGAATTTGAGATACTACAAAAAAATGTTTCTCTTTGTTCCGTTTCATTTTATATTATTTCGTTCTCTTTATTCGAGGTCAGGGTGGAACGTTTTTTTTTTTTTTTTTAATTATATTTCTTAATTTTGCAATATATATTTGTTAGTTTTTAGTACATTTGAACCAATTCGAATTTTGCAAATATAACCTTTGCTCACTACAACATGCATTTAGTCTCAACAATTATCAAACAAATTTTATTTATTTATTATCATTATTATTATTATTTTTATTATTTACAAGAAACAAGAAACAATAATAGTTATCAAACACATTCTCAAAAAAAAAAAAACATGGAACAAAAAACAGGAAACGGGAAACGAAAACGTTGCCAAACAGGTCCATATATGATCATTAGCCGCTAATTTCTTCGAATTGGACAAGAATTTGTATATATGCAATATATATTAAAGAAAAACATTAATTTGCGGCTTATTTCTTCAAATAGGACAAGAATTTGTATCTATGCAATAGATATTAAAGAAAAACAATAATTTATTGCATGAAGATTGTTTTTAGAAATTATTACAATAATGATTAAACCTTTAGGTAAACTGAAAAAACAAGACAACAAAACAACCACATCAGGATGATAAAACTAACACATGAGGAACATAATAGAGAAGACTCAATATCAATCCCTAATATTATCTAAAATTTGGACTGGATGTTGGTTATTATAGAGGGATCGGTTTGGAAAGCCTTTGCAAGGATATCAGTGGAGATGTTTGGGTTTGATCCAAAAACTGCATTTGCAATGGTAATAGTACCTGGGTTTTGGCTGCTCAAAGCTGCAAGGGCAACTGCAGGGCCATAACCGATGTTCTGTTGGAAGTGAATTAGACCGACGGGAAAGACGAAAACGTCGCCTTTGTTCAATGTCTTGGTTATGAGACGATTTTCTGTGTTGGAGGTGACGAAACCTACCAAGAGGGTGCCTTCAAGGACAGTCAAGATTTCACTAGCGCGTGGGTGCGTGTGGGGAGCGTTGAGGCCCCATGGGGCAAAGTCAATACGAGCAAGAGAGATGCCAAGAGTGTTGAGCCCTGGGATTTGAGCAACATTGGCGGGAGTTACTTGAGAGCCGACAGGTTTGTTTGTATCGCCAACCACATTCAACCCGCTCAAGAAGAAGTCTTTGGCTTCTACAAGTTTGGGATCCTTGCAAACAAAACCATTCACTTCCACTGTGTCACAACAAAACAAGAATCATCATCCATATTGAAATTGAAAAACACACATATTCGTAAAACAAACAAGATAAATGATTCACTTTTATAGTCTTTGTCTATGTGCCAAACTTTTGTTGTAAGAAGACACATAAAAATGATTCACTTTTATAGTCTTTGTCTATGTGTCAAACTTTTGTTGTAAGAAGACACATAAAAATTAGAAGGTTGAGCATACTTACCGGGGTTGTTTAGATCTGCAACACAGAAATCTTGAAGTGGGCTAGGATCGGATGCCAATGCAACATAGCAAGAAGTTACAGCGAGGAACGTGAGAAAGAAAACTCGAGCAACCATGATATCAACCGTGATCACGGGAAGGTTTGATATTTAGTTGAGAAATATATCAAACTAGCTAGCTAGATTTGCTTTTGCTTTGAATTGTGTGGATGGATTAATAATAACCTAAAGAAGCTTTATTTATAGATCACTAAGAAGACTCTTAATTATTTGTGAAATTGTAAATCAAATAAGGTTTGAATTGATCAAGGAAGCAATCAAAAGAGATTTCACATTTGTAAGATTATTACTGTGTTTTCATTATATAATTTAATTGTTTATTTAACATGGATGGAATGAAGTCTAAGTTCAATAGAGACTTAGTATTGTAGTGATTAATTAAAGGAATCCAAAAGTATATGAAATATGGTCAAACACTTAAACTAAATAATAAAAATAAAAGGAAATATTGACTTAGTTTTGTTCAAATCTTAACTTCGAGATAATTGTCTAGTTGGGTATAAAACAATAAAATAATTGTTAGGTAAATTAATTTTAAATAAATTAAATAATAATCATAGAAGACAAATTTGACTTAGCTAGTTTCTCCAATTCTTATTGAAGACAATTTTTTTTTTTTTTTTTTTTTTTTAATAAATACACAATTTGTTACGTTTTAGACAAATATTCTAATATTAATTAAGGAATTGTGCACCCACTATTTTAAAAAATATCCAAATATATTATAATTATTTTTACTAAATTGTAAAATTATTATGCCTTTTTTAATTTTCTCTCTATTAATGAATTACATTTTTTTTATCTATTTTAAATTATTTATAAATCTCATAATCACACACCATTTTAATTGCTTTTCTCCTATCAATTAATTACACGCATTTATCTAAGTATTTATCCCACCATTTTAGCATTTTTAGTCAATTTGTCTTTCTCTTCCCCTAGTAAAATCCTACAATTTTAGTCAATTTATTTATATGAAAATATTTTATGTAGAAATAAATCATTAGGTAAATATATATTCATAATATACAAGATATTTCATACATAACTTAATCTTATGTTGAAAATAGTTGGTATTTTCATTTATATAAAAAATATATCATTTATAACGAATTGCATAATAATGACTACATATGGTAGTATATTAATTTATATTCGATTATACCATGTATATATTGGGTAGATAAATTAGAAATTGAATATAACATTGTCTATTTAATACGAAGTCAGTTATGAATATATATTGTATTATAAATCATATATAATTATACACATATATACTAGCTCATATATTATACATTCAATTGTTTATGTAGTTCTATTATTCTAGTGAATAGAAATTCATAACATCAGGTCATATATTGTTTTCATATTCAATTTGATGTAGCCTAATTTGGCACAAGAGAATCCTCTCTAAGAAATCAATACTCAAAGTATTATTCAAAGAAAAAGCTATCAAAAGTTAAAGAATACAAATGATAAATTCTCTATTTATAGAGAATTAAAAGCAAACTAAGTCCTAAAAGAAAACTAAAAAGATTAACTAAAGATTAACCATCACATAACTCTTAATCCTAGACTGCATCATCATGATGAGATAACCCATAATCTTATTCCTACTCCTACTGCATCATTCTATCCCTCCAAGAAAAAACTCGTCTTCGAGATTAAAAAAGAAAATGAAGATAGGTAGAAACAAGTGAACTGTCCGACTAGAAAGATGTTTCAGTCGATGGTTGCAAAAGACTCCAACTGAAAATTGTGTTCTAATTTCATCAACACGCCAAGGTGTACCAATGCTCCCCGAAGTTTGGTTTTTATGCCAAAAATCTTGCCAATCCAAAATCATATGCAATAGGATCCAGTAGTCTTCAAAAATTCCTCCAAATACACATACTTTTTTAGTGAAACAAAGTTCAACTGCTTTCATAAAGATGTCTTCCTGACTTGACCAAATTTGTGAAGGATTTAGTCTTTCATGTAACAAATCAAAATTAGGTTCTTGAAGGAATTTTCTTGAAAATTCTGTTGAAGTTCCAAACTTAAGAATAGTACCCTTATTTGAATATCTTCCAACATCAACCTCAAGAATTTCAACAAGGTTTTTCTCACAGTTTCATGGATTTGGTTCTGAAAATTTTTCAGCCCCAAGTTTTCTTCCACAATAGTCAAAAGATTATCCAAACAGATTAATATTTCATCTTCTTCGTCAAAATACTCAGCAAAATTTAAAAGGAATTGATCTTCCACGACATTCGAACTTATTTGATGGTGTTCATCATTTAAGAGTAAATCATTGAGGTCAATAAAAGAATCTCCGTGTTTTTCAGACAAATCATTCTGAAGAAGATCTTGAATAAATTTTCCAACAATACCATCAATATCATTAACATCAATCGTTTCTTTCAATTATTTGTCAACTGTATCTTCCTCGTCAAAATAATTTTCAAATTGTAGAAAACACTCATCTTCTTTGTTGAAAAAACCAGAATGTTTAAGATCAAATCCATGAAAAAAAATCATCTTCTTCGTTGGAACAATTGGAATCTTGAACCAAGAAACCTTCATTTCGGCATTCTTGGAGTTTATCATGATAAAAGATGTTCCCAACATTTTTTGGAAGGTGAGTTTTCTTTTCTTGGAGCATTTCTTCTTGTCTATCTTCACAATTTTGGTGTGGATCTCCATGGTAAAAATCTTCTTTTCTCGAACTTTCATAATCTTGATTCATAAATTTTTAAAATTGATGTTCTAGAGGCTTCCCCATTGTATTTTCTTGAATCTTTCTCATATGATCTATGAGTTCTTGACTTCGGGTGAATTCTCCATTTTCTTGACTACTACTTTCAAAATTTGTCATTCTTGCCTTTTCGGGTTCTTTTTGTTTGGTTGTAAAACGAGCCAAATTATGAGATATATTTTCCAAAAGACGTCGGACTTCATCATGGTTGTTGTAGTGTATGTCATGAGTTCCTTCAATTTTTGTCTTCAATGGGTGTGATGCACATTCAAATGAAACTTTTCTAGTCTTGAACTTCTTTCTTGTGTTGTAAATTCTCGTTCTTGGCAATTTCTTGAACATTCTTGAAATTGCAACATGATCTTCTTCTTTAGAATCACTAGAGTCACTACAATAAGAATTCCAATTTAGATCTTTATAGGATCTTTGAAAGAATCGAGCATGAATTGAGTTGTTATGTTGAAATTCATCTTGCGAATCGCTAGAATCAAAATTCCAGCATTGTTCTTGAGTGTATTTGTGGTTTTCTTGCCTATATCGATCATAGAATCTTTTCTTGGTCGCCTTATAATTCTCCATTCTTGAAAATTCTTGGTGAATCTTCTTTAAAGGGTTCCCCTTGTAATTAGTTGTACGTTGTCCGGCAACCAGCACAACTCACGAAGCTCCCTCTTGCGATCTGCGCCAACAAGAGTTTCCCGGTCTTCCACCGACGCTAGTCAACTGATAGCACACTAAATGGGCTATCTTTAGAGCCTTTATTATGCTAGTTTTGGAGTTTAAAGGAATGTTTTAATGATATTATTTATCTAAATTGTAGATTTCGAGCATTTGGAGCAAACCGGAGCTTTTTAGAAGTTATGGCATGAAAAATTAGCTTAAAATAGGAACTTTTAAAGTTTTCAAGCCATAATTCCCAACGGGACAGCGTCTCGACGTTGTAATCCCTCACAGAAAAAAATAAATAAATGAGTTGTACAACCCAGTCTCCCCTCACAGAAAAAAATAAATAAATGAGTCCCCAATCTCAAAACTAGGCAGGCGCGCATTGCTCACCCAAGGACCACCTAGACCACCATGCCACTTAGCCAATTTTGTTATACATTCCGCATTTGTAATACATATACCTGTAGCGTCGAGCTATAGCGTCTCGACGCTATGCTCGACGCTGGCTTTCCAAATCAGTTTTCACGCATTTTTAAGGGCAGCGTCGAGACGCTATGGCGATTTTTCCTATAAATGCATATTTTTCTCCATTCGACGGAGAGGCCAATTTTTGGGAGATTTGAACCCTAATTTCGAAATACACTCATTGGAAAGGCGTGAGGGACACTCTAGAGAGCTGAAGAAGAGATTCGGAGGCTCGGGAACGTGCAGATCACATCGGGAACGAGGCTTGGCACGCGACAAGAATTTTTCTCCTTTTACCTTTGATTTTATTGTTTATTTTATGGATTCTAAACATTGTCTAATCATGATTTTAGTGATTATGAGTATCTAGACTTTTACTTAGGGGATTGATGTAATCGTTTTAGTTTTCATGTTTGATTAATCTAATGTTCTTCATATTGCAACAATTGTTCTTGTGTTTGTTTGCTTAATGCTTTTATCTTTTGGCCAAAGTATAAATTGTTGATTGCTTTAATTCTAGCTTGAAAGAGTAGATTTTAGAGTAAAACTCAAACACTTTACTACTTGTAAATTCTTGCATAAAAATGAAGAATTCTCTTAGAGGCCGATAATAGAAGTTGTTTAATGCCTTTCTTTTCTATTAAAACTAGACAGACATGTTGGTTTTATATTAAGGGAAGAAAATTAATAGAGCTCTAGCGAGTCTTTTACGAGTTTTGTACTTCTTGGCTTATAATTGTATGCATGACTATTTTTGGATTAATAGATTAATTAAGCATGAATCTATTCGATGAAATAAATTCCCTAGGTTTTCTCTCCTAAAGGTTTCCCATTACTTTTCAGTCATTTATTTTTCACTCACTTCAAAGTCTTTTTAATCTAAATAGAATTTGTGGTTAGTACCTATGGTATTCAATTGATCTAGAAAACCAATCTTGTGGACGATACTCTTTACTTAAATCACTATATTAAAACTTGATCCGTACACTTGCGGTACGCAATAAATCACGCAACATCAACGTTGGCCTGTACGGTTGCTCGAATACCAATTTGATGTAGCCTAATTTGGCACAAGAGAATCTTCTCTAAGAAATCAATACTCAAAGTATTATTCAAAGCAAAAACTATCAAAAGTTAAATAATACAAATGATAAATTTCCTATTTATAGAGAATAAAAAGCAAACTAAATCCTAAAAGGAAACTAAAAAGATTAACTAAAGATTAAACATGGGATAACTCCTAATCCCACCCTTAATCCTAGACTGCATCATCATGATGAGATAACTCCTAATCCTACCCATGATCCTAGTGCATCACCACGGAATCTTATATTCATATTTCTTCACTTTCAAATAGTTATCATTTGCACTAATATGAAAATAGTCCATGTATAAATGAACCATCAGGTATTAATATATATTATCAATATATGGTATATATGAAAATATTTCATGTCTATTTGAATCTTATGTTTAAAACTGGTGACATTTTTATTTACATGAACATACATCATGTATAACTAATTATATTTATATTCGATTATACCATGTATATATGTCTTTGGAGAGAGAGAGTTTTGCCTAATAATGTATATATGCAAAAAAAAAAAAAAAAAAAAGGGTTGGTTGCACAAAGAGCAATCAGGCTAAAAATAATTGCAAATTTAGCAAAATTTAAAACATTTTGCAAATATGGCAAAAAATCGGTGGCTATCACTAATAGAAGTTATCGTTGATATATGACTATTCGTGATAGACTACTATCAGTGATAAACTACCATAACTCATAGACTAAAATTCTATAAAAAAAATAACTGAGGTGATAGACTACTATCAGCACCATACTATCATTGATAGAAATTGCCATATCTGCAAAAAAAAAAAAATTAAAAAGTGCTATATTTTTAATTTTTTTACTCTAAATTGACATCTGTTAATATTTTCCAAAAAAAAAATGTATATATGTCATTTTTGGAGGGAGAGTTTTGCCTCAAAAGAGTAGATGAGGTTAGGATTATTTGATTAATATAATTAATGTCTTAATTTTTGGGATTTACAATTGTATTAAATTATTGATTTATACCTTAAATGGTTAAAATTTATTTTATTTTATTTCATAAAAATCTCAATGGTTATATGAAGAGTTTTAATGTAATTTGGTCATTTGTGAAATAAATGGAATCTTGATACATATTTGTAAAATCATAGTAATCTTAAGCCTAATGATGTAGACAACTCTATTAATTAAGATTGAACCAAATATATTTCACCATAGAAAGTTTCGGGTACTAGTGATAGTCTCAGAAAAAAGATATTTAACTTTGCTTCATTTTGTAGATGTGATAAGTCATATATAATCCTATTTATTATGCCTAATTTATTTATATTTTAATTTGATATTATATATAATTGTGAAAATGATGTTCCATTTTATTTAGATGGAGAAATGTCAAATATTGAAAAAACTTCATCTTAAAAGGGTCATTTTAAGAAGTCAAGTCAAGAGAAGGAATAAATCAAAGAAAAACTCGAGGCGCCCAAAGACACGTCAGGCGCATGAGCACGTTTCACCTCAGCACGAGCGCCCTTGTAACGACCCGACTATTTACACCGAGACAATCTAAGGACGTTACTCCATGCATGTTAAAACGTTTAGAAATCCTAGAGAAATACATAAAGAATAGACTATCTTTCTCAAAGAATTTAAAAGAATTTATTTGGGATCCCATTGAAATCGTTGCAAAACACAAATAAAAACAAAATGTTAAACTTGTTGAAACAAACTCAGACATAACTTTTGCATAAAACATTTTAAACGTGAAACATCCTAAATGTCGACGCCATTCTGACATTAACCCCACGACACGACTAGCAAACGACCTTGGTCACTCGCCTTGTATGTCCTTGTCATTACCTGTGGAAAAACGTTTTAAGAAAAGAATGAGTATTTCAAAAGAAATACCCAGTAACTGACCCCGTTATCGGAGTCACGTTATGCAAGCGCATGCGATATGAATGTTCCATGCATTTTCCTCTAGTGGGACCTAAAACCTCTCCTCTTTAAAAACATTTTCTTCTTTGTCCAAGTGGACTATTACCCCCCACAACATACCGATCTAGAAGGCTTCACGATGGAGACTTTACCCCAACTGACGATTAGTTGGCACCCAATCAGCAGGGTCAAGTCTCAGCCTAACTAGATCCTCATTTTTTCCCTCTAGATGTACATCGAACCTCATTATTACCCTTTAGATGTACGTCAACCTCTTTAGGGTAATAGCCACAAAATCATTATGCAATGTATGTAACACAAATACATGAGGTCCCATAAATATTTTCTTTTCATTTCGTGATGAAACATGAAACAATCTTCATTACATTTCTTTTTTAACTTTCCAACTTAGTTCGAAACACATCCATCTTTGACGAGAATGTCATTATGGATAAGAAATTCTTCATTAAATCTTGGGATTGTAAAAAAATAAATAATTGGGTGGCAATTAGCCTTTCCTTGATAAACCTTACCACAATTTTAACACTGTGAATACCACCCTTGCATAAATTTGGATACATCTTACTCCCTTTGTGAGTCTTCGCACAAACTTTGAGCTATTTGTAACTTGTTTTTGTTGAATTTAAACGAATTTCAAACCTTGATATTCCATTAAACTTTGATTTCAAAACTCCAAGACTAACTACTCTTGGCATAAATTTCTCACCACTCCTCATTGACTTGCCAATTGAACAACTATTTTGTGTCCGCGAAGTACCACATTTATTTTTAAATTTCTCTTTTTAAGTTATCACTTCTAATATACTCTTCTCAATCCCCAAGATGCTTAAACCAATCTTCCAAATTCTCTTCAATTTTTCTTTGTAAGATGAGTTCGGTTTTTCCAAAAGAGCATTATTAACGTTTTGATTTCTTAATTTTCTTGTACAATAGTAGAGCCGTCTTAGCTCAGCTGGTAGAGCGCGTGGCTTTTAACCACGTGGTCGTGGGTTCGATTCCCACAGACGGCATGCGTATATATTCAATTTTGTTGCAACTTTTACCGTATGATGAGTTTTCAGAAAATTCATTTAAAAAAAGTATTTTCATATGCTTTTAATGAATTATCTTACACATGAATTGTACAGTTTTTTTTAGTACATGATTTGCACAAAATTGATAAGATTTCAAAGAACTCAATATAGGCTTATTGTATAAATTAGTTATCAAAGGTCACACGTTTGAATTCCCCACCCCACATATTGTAAAAAAAATAAGAATTAAAAGAAAAACAACATTAAAGCTAATTTTTTGTTAACATTGGTGGTGTTTTGGCAAAGTTATTAGTTAATTTATGCATTAATCCCAACTTAAATGTGCAAAATTGGATATTTAAAGATTTAAAAGAAAAGCAACATTAAAGCTAAATTTTTGTTAACATTGGTGGTGTTTTGGCAAAGTTATTAGTTAATTTATGCATTAATCCAAACTTTTTTTTTTTTTTGAAAAGTCATTAATCCAAACTTAAATGTGTGCAAAATTTGATATTATTGAAATTAGTGAGCTTATGAAATAATTTAGGTTGTCTATTATTTAAAATCAGTGGGTGAATTAACATAAATTGGATAGAGGATAAAAATTGCAACATTTAAGTAGGTCTAGTGTGACAAATTTATGGTTAAAATGGATTGCAACTTTATACCAATTGAGTTATACTCGGTTTGACATAAAAAAAGAAATGTCATGGGAGATATATTAGTGCAAAAATAGCTCTTTAGTAAAATAAAAGACGTTGAGTATACAATTAATTCTAAAATGTATACTCAACGTCTAATCACATAAAATTAATTGTCATGGAGCATTTGAAATGAGAATCGACAAAATAATATATAATCACAGAAAACACAAATTTTAATTTTTTCCAATTAGGGTATGAATAGAAAAACAAACATTATATTTTTTGAAAAAACAAAACAAAACAAGCTTTACGATAATTCGTCAGGCAAGAGAAAGGGAAGTGATTAAGTTTAGTTTTATAAAAAATTGGAAACTATATTCTCGTTAGACTCAGCAGAAGTGTAAGGTGTAAGTCAAAGAATTGAAGAAGAGATTCAGTCTATCCTTTAACCTAGTCTATATCTACCGCTGACGCAACTCTGTATTGACGCCTTACTACTACTTAATTAATTAATTAACGGCGAAGCGATTTTATAATCCGAACTTTTCTTAACCAGTTGATCTTAACCAGTTGATCTTACTTCTAATGTATACTTTTTTTTAATTAAATATTAAAAACAAATGTGTGATAAATTTTTTTTTAATATTTATTACATGCATTTTATAAATAAAAAAAATACAAAAATCCTTTTATTTATAATTTTTTAAAATTAAATATAAAACAATTAGAAGAAAAACAAGCAATTTGATTGTGATGTTTTTGAAATTTTATAGGCAATTTGGAAACATTTTTTAATAAATGAGAAATCGAAAACATAAATAGTTACCCAATGCTCATAATTTTTAATAAATGGCAATTTGGGCCTTAACGCCATGTTATATATTTTAATGAATGTTCTATATTTTTTATATTATATAATTAAATTATATTTAAGCTATAAATAAAATTAAAAAAAATAAAGGTAAAAACAATAAAAAGAAGAAACAGTTCTCAAATAAGTTTTTTTTTTGTTTTTTTTTTCTTTTCAAGAAACAAGAAAAATTATCGAACACTTTTTTGTTTCCACGGCTCAAAAAACAAGAAACAAGGAATAAAGAACAAAAGACAGGAAACGTGAAACGAAAGCGTTATCAAACCGGCTCATATATAATCATTAGCTGCTAATTTCTTCGAATTGGACAAGAATTTGTATGTATGCCATAGATATTAAAGAAAAACATTAATTTATTGCATGATGAAGTTTTTTGAAAATTAATACAATAATGTTTAAACCTTGTAAAGTGAAAAACAAGACAACAAAACTAAGACATGAGGAACATAATAGAGAAGGCCTAATATCAAACCCTAATATTATCTAAATTTTAGACTGGATGTTGGTTATTATAGCGGGATCGGTTTGGAAAGCCTTTTCAAAGATATCAGTGGAGATAATGTATGGTTTTGATCAAAAAAACTGCATTTGTAGTGGTAATAGTACCTGGGTTTTGGCTGCTCAAAGCTGTAAGGGCAACTGTAGGGCCATAACCGATGTTTTGTTGGAAGTGAATTAGATTGACGGGAAAGACGAAGACGTCGCCTTTGTTCAATGTCTTGGTTATGAGACAATTTTCTGTGTTGGAGGTGACGAAGCCTAACAAGAGGGGGCCTTCAAGGACAGTCAATATTTCACTAGTGTGTGGGTGCGTGTGTGGGGAGCGTTGAGGCCCATGGGGAAAAAGTCAATACAAGCGAGAGATGTCAAGAGTGTTAAGTCCTGAGATTTGAGCAACATTGGCGGGAGTTACTTGAGAGCCGACATGTTTGTTTGTATCGCCAACCACATTCAACCCGCTCAAGAAGAAGTCTTGGCTTCTACAAGTTTGGGATCCTTGCAAAAAAAAATCACTCACTTCGACTGTGTCATAACAAAACAAGAATCATCATCCATGTTCAAATCGAAAAACACACGCATACCCCTAAAGAAACAAGCTAAGACAAATAATTCACTTTTATAGTCTTTGTCATTCTATCACACTTTGTCTAAAAGGCGCATATAAGTTAGAAGGTTGAGCATATTTTCTTTTGACTCTCTTATACATATCGAACACATAGTCTTCTTATCCATAGTTCTCTAGGCTTAAAACTTGTTATTTGACATGTATTCTTGTTGTCTCCCAGAAAGGTGCCATTAGAGATGTTTGATGCACTATTGTTAGTAATATTTCATTTGAGGGAGTATAGCAAAGTTATTTACCTTGTGAAATAAAAAAATCTTCAGGGATACTCCTTCTTCTTAAGTTGGTCGAGTAACTAGGGGCGGTCATGGCACTCGTGTTTGTTACTACATGAAAGGACGACTAAGAAGTGAATATTAGTCTTAGATTGTGAAGTTTGCTTATATACATTGTGTTGTGGAACTGCGGGTAAGTTGGAACGAAGGTAAGCTTGACAACAAAGACTCTAAGAATAAAAAAATAAAAAATAAATGAAGTTTGGGAGAGTACAAAGTAACTCAAAATTGTGGGCACCCTTGTGACGTATTGCTCTATCTAGTGCTTGAAAGTTGATAATATGTTCTTATTGAAAGAAGTAGGGGGAAACGAGCTTGAAGGTTTCATAAATCTTTTTCGGTCTCATAAGGATTATGATAGATTGGACTACGCGCACATACACGTAAGCGATGATGAGTTTAATTTTAAATTTCTCAAAGTGTGAATATTTTGTTATCCAAAGCATTGAGGTTTGAGTTATTGATTTGCAATTAGAATTTCTTGGGATAGTTCAGAAGTTTACCTTGTTCGATGACTTGCAAGATTTATGTTGAGGGTAAAACTGTTAGTTTATAGCTCTTAAGTCTTGCGAGTTTTGTATATTTTATGTGCTTATATCATGTTTTTGCAGGAATCGAGCGTTGAGAAGTAAACAAGACCATTTCATAAAATAATAACTTAAAAAGAGAAGTTTAAGAACATAATATCAACAAACTAAGTCGGTCGATAATACTATGTATATAAAAAATCATCTATTATGTCAAATTGGAAGCATGGTTTGATGGTGTATTACTTGATATATTATTTAATAAGCCAAAGTTTGAATCATGGGGATTGCAAATCCTTGTATTTTTTAGGGGCAACCAGAGGAATGACTAGAATGAAATAGTGTTCAATGGAATATAGCTAACCGCCATAAATTAATGAAATATAGCTAACAACTATAATTAGTAAACCGTTGAAGCTACCTTGACACTTAAATACCCCTATGAGATTTAACCCGTTAAAAAATTAAATCAACTAAAAACCAGGGTTGATTTTATGAAAGAGAAATTAGTTGGGAGAAAAAAACGTAACAATCAGTGAAGCTACATTGAGACTTAAATTGATTTTATGAAAGAGAAATTAGTTGGGAGAAAAAAACGTAACAATGAGTGAAGCATTGAGACTTAAATACCCCTATGAGATTTAACCGGTTGAAAAATTAAATCAACTAAAAACAAGGGTTGATTTGATGAGAGAGAGAAATTAGTTGGGACGAAAAACGTAACAATTTTTAAATATTTGAAAATTTTGAAATAATTTGAATGAAACGTAAACCGAACCTGCCACTCTTTGTATTTACTGTATACACTGACTCGACAAACACAACAATGAAGTCCAGAAATTGTAGCGGAACATTGACAATCTGCAAAAACACAATTATGGAACATAAAAATGGTGCAAACAAATCGTTTGACAACAACAAAAAAAAAACAAACAAAATATACACTCTCATCCAAGGTTTGCAAAAATATCCATGGTTTCATTCTTGTGGTAGAAAATCAAAAATAAAATTATACTCATCCCCATACAAAAGTCAAATCAAAGAAAAAATATAAACTCTCATTAAATGATGGAAACCCTTCACCTTCCACAATCATGACAACATCGTTTGCAGCACTCCCAAAAAGTTTGTAAATATACATGGTTTCATTCTTGTTGTAGAAAATTCAAACCAAATTAAACTCATCCCAGTAAAAAAGTCACGTCAAAGGAAAAATATAAACTTTCATTAAATGATGGAAAACCCTTCCCCTTTCACAATCATGTCAACATCGTTTCCAGCACCCCAAGATTTGTAAAAATATTCATGGTTTCATTCTTGTTGTAGAAATTCTAAAACAAATTAAACCCCTCAAATCCCCCATTAATTTAACGCCCCCTCACCTCTCCAATCCAAACCAGATAACCACAACTCACCTACCTCAAAAAAATTGACGTCAATACTTTTCACCTCCAACACTGATTCCCGGCGGCGAAAGGTAGAGAAGAAAAGACAACCAACGATTGGGTCGCCTCCGTGTGCGACAAGGAGCTTGGGCGACCACCTATACAACGATTGGGTCGCCTCCGTGTGCGACAAGGAGCTTGGGCGACCACCTATACAACCTACAGTGCAAATCGAACATCGAGACTACTGGTCCGTTGATTGAATGAATGATATAATGTTGTTGAGATTTTCAGGTTTTCATATAGTTTAGGATCCCTATTTTTTAGGGATTTCTTTGTTATCCATTCTTTATTTATTTAATTGACTGGTTGCCCCTAAAATATAGGGCGTGAGTCTAGAGTTTAAATATTTATTCTATGTCCTCTACATTTTTGTAGATGGCAAGGGCACGTGAAAGATTGAAAGTTTTCGGTGTAATGTCGACAAAAAAAATGAAGAACCAATCGTCACCTATCCGGTGGATGGGGAAGCCTAGGTAATGACCATTAGACTATTACTTTTTTTCATGTTTGTATCCTAATAAATAGTTATAAATCTTTTTGGCGCATTATAATGCTTTCTTCTTCCGTGCTTCCATTGTTGAAATTAAGAATATGTGAAATTAATTTTGTAGCCATAGGTGGTATACCCCGTATGTGTTGTTATAGACCTCCATCAGAGTATACCTATAGTAGTACATCTTAGTATATACCCCAACTGTAGTGCATTTATTTCTTTTATACTTCCATGGTCAACATAAAAAATATGCATAATTAATTCTCTAGTCATATTTTAATTAGGTGGAATACTCGGTATGTAGACAGTATTTAATCAGATTTTATACTGCGATTCTGTTGATATATACATAAATCACATTTAATTGGAATTTGTTTGTTTGGATGATATATCTTGTATATTCTGTTATATACCTCGAACAATAGTATACATGTCTTAGTACAACATAGCATATACAAAGTAAATATGTTAAACGAATGTTTGTCAACACGTATGTATGGTGTTATATAAATCTAAACAAGTATGTTCATACCAGATCAAAATGATTAGTAAATGGATAGTTTCCCACGTATACCTGGTTGTGTAACCACCGTTCCATAACATGACAGGATGTGATGTGCGTCATTAGTTGATAGTTGTGTATGTTTTTATATACGTCAAACTATGCATGTTGATACCCATATGTTATCGGTGGTGTTTTGTTCTTGTTAATATTTGCACTCTAGCTTACTACATATGCCCCATCCACAACTACCTAACTTTGTACATCTGCCAAATTAAAATAATAAGTAAATAGATGGTTCCCCGCCTGTATCTAGTTGTGTTCCCTAGTATGTACTAGCAGTATGAAAGAGTATTGTTAACTGACATCTGTGTATATTAATATATTAATATAATTATTATTATGTATATCTTGCAAGATGATGACTATTTCATGCCATCGTCTAAAAGTAGGCCACTGAAAATTAACTTATGCGGCAAAAGTGACATAATGGATATGGTGCGCAATACACTAAAGAGTGATTGCGAGGCAAGATTTCGAGCAACATGTTTTAGACATTTTTGTGATTTTTCCTTTAAGAAAACATCCTCCCAGTTGCTCCTCCACCTCATCCAACACCAATGCAAACCCAAGAATACCTCTGAATTGAACTTCAAGATCGAAGGAAATTAAGTTCTGAAATTTGGACTAAGAGAATTTGCATTGGTGGCCGGGTTGAACTGTGGTCGCCTTCCTGAGATAGACCACAACTTGATAAAAAAGGGAAAACTAATAAAAATGTGTAGTTATACACCAACTGATGTGTTTGTCTCGAATTGTATATATGTGCAGCTTAATAAGATTTTTCCCCGGGATGGAGAGACATGTGGAGAGGTTCCTGCTGGAGGGGGTTTGTGGGGGCAATGCAAGGATCACACAGTAAGAAGACCCTTGAAGACCTCTCAGTTCAATTCTGCCAGCCCACATTTGATTTGAAACTCCGCCAACAAGAGGGTTGAATGATAGTAAATACATCTTATAAAACTGATGGTTTTTGGATAATTTAGACTTTAACTTTTATTATTTACAACCGAGCTTATGTTTTTTTTTTAATGATTTCTATTGTGAATGATTAAGAACTATATTTGCATTGACATTATTGTTTTAATATGCATCTGCATTATACAACTCAAACGAGAGTTAAATCGCAGTTTATACTATGACCCACGGTTCTCAACGTTGTCATGATTATGGTAATCGGATATCTGTATATAATGTTATATTCATCTCAAAGTGTATAGCGTAATTAGTAAACATAGAGTGTTTATTGTAGTATATACAATTGACATAACATACTATACCGAAAAGTGTAGTGCATATGCCAATTGGATCAGATACAGACCCAATTTTATATGTCAATTGTATATAGTATGTTATGCCACTTGTATATACTATTATTGTTTTAGTATTCATCTGAACTGCAAAACTCAAACAAGAGTTATATCGCAGTTTATAGTATGTCCCACTATTTTCAACGTTCTCATAATTATGGTGAAAGAGTATATGTATATAATGTTATATCCATCTCAAAGTGTAATGCATAATTAGTAAACGAAGGGTGTGTATTATAGTATATACCATTGACATAACATAGTAGACTACAAAGTGTAATGCGTGTGTCAATTGGATCGAATACAGACTCAATTGTATATGACAAATGTTATGTCAATTGTACATACTATGTTTTAGTATGCATGCGAATTACAATACTCAAACGCGAGTTATATCGCAGATTATAGTATGTCCCACTGTTTTCAACGTTCTCATAATTATGTTAAGCCCATTGTGTATATACTATGTTTTCAACGTTCTTATAATTACAATACTCAAAGTTGTTGTATATATCATTGTTGTCCCATACGCCATCGAATGCAATGTTAATTTAATAGTGCGTCATTAATACAGTGGTGAAAGATAAGTACTATGATTGTTCAAATGATGGAGGAGAAACAAATGAGTGTAAAAGACAGACAATTATTGTTGGGATAATATTAGGTGGGGTTTTGTACATTATTTAAATGTTGGAGGACAATTATAAATAAGGGAATCAACTTGATGGTCGTTTTTTGTCAAACCTAAATTGTTGGAGATTTGAATGTGAGGTATGACGATTTTACATCCCAGAAATAAAGAAAATCGGTTGGTGGGACTAACAAATTGGTTGGATGGTAGTTGGGTAAATATTGGTATATACAAGGGGCATTTTCGGTATGAAAAGTTTGGACTGAAGTTGATGGTCGGTTATTGTGAAGCCTTAAATGTTGGGGAGTTGAATGTGAGCTATGACGATTTTTACATCACTGAAATAAAGAAAATCTGTTGGTGGGGCTAACAAATTGGTTGAGTGGCAATTGGTAAATATTGTTATATACAAGGGGCATATTCGGTATGAAAAGTTTTATCTTCCCCACCCTAAAATGTAGTTAGCTATCAATACAAATAGTAAAATGGGTTAGCTATATTTCATTTTGGGTTTTTTAAATTAGCTATCCAGCACAATTCCCCTATTTTTTATTACCAATGTCAAACTGGCCAACCCATCTGATGAACGGCTCCAGACCAACGTGATCTTCAGCCCGGCTCACTTCGCAAGCTCGTGTATGTCCCCTGTTCCATTCATCTGCCCAATGTATCAGATGCGTGCCCACGCTCGAAGCCCAAACTCCTCGCCTGATCGGCCCAACTCCATTTTGAAGCCTATTTACACGTCAGACCTGGGAATTCCCGAGGGAGGATTGCAATTTTTAGGGTTTAGCCTCGGGTTTTGTGAGTTTTTTTTTTTTTTTTTTTAGAGATTTTCTTGGACATTTTGAATTTAATGATACATATAGAGTCGAAAATCGTAACGGCGATGCTCGGCTAGGCTCGTAACGCCTATTTGGTGGTAAGTCGGTCCTAATTATGTATTTTTTGTGAGATCTATTCTTGATTGTCAAGTCATTCTTTAGTTAATTGCTTCCTATTTCTTGAGTTATTTAACGAGCATGTTTGTTTATCTAAATTGACAACTTAGTTACTCATGTGCTCGTTTTTCTAAAGCATGAAATTGCAACCTGTAATCGTTGTAATTGATTGTATTTCAGTAGCATTTGGGGTTAAACATGTTTGTGCTAATTAATTGGCTTTTTCAATTAATTTTCATAGTTTGCATGATAGTCCCTAGATTTAGGAAGACATTTAAATTAAATGAAGTTAATTAATTTAGTTTAATTGTTTAAATCAATGTCTAGAGCTTAAGACGATTAATAGATTAGCATGAAATGCTATTGTGTCCAGTTAATTGGCTAGTTTATAATTAATTAGGATGTTTTGTCGAATTAATTGTATTAAGAGAAATTAGGATGTTTTGTTAATTGTATTAAGGGACCTTAGGGGCTAAACCGGCTATACTGGATTAGTCGATTAAGCTTTAAATTAAGAAATTGAAAATTTATTTATCATTCAAGGATCGAATTTTACATAATTAGCCCGACCACGTATCCAAATTGGTGTCAGGTGATCTTTGAATTAATTCTCGTTTCACTTTCTGCATTTAAATTTTTTTATGCGTTAATTTCTTACCGAACAATTTTAAACCTCCCTATTACATAATTTAGTTTATTTAAGAGAAATTAAATTTCGATTTCCTGTGGTTCAACCTGATATGTTGTAGTTTACTGCAAGTCTTAATCGACAATTATACATTTATTTTGACGAGATTGACATGCTCGATCAAAATGCCATTAAAACACTGGAGCGTAATTAACTTTTTCCCATTTCTACATTACAACATTGATCCAGTATTCTAAGAAACAACACTAAATCATACTTTACATCCACATTGAACATAGTCTCAAAATAAAAAAGAAACAGTTGTTACGAAGAACAGTATTTTTTTTTTAAACGATATTATAATTAATGCGAGGATTGAACCCATGACCTCTTAGTCACGGACACAACTTTATGCCAATTGAGCTATGCTCGGTTTGGCTACGAAGAACATTATTGCGAGGACAAACAGAGACAGATAAGACCATTTACTAAAGTGTCTCCACTATTATTGATCTCTCTCGTCCACACTACAAAGGGAGGTAGGCGGAGGAGGTATAAAAATAGGGGAAGAAGATGGGTAGTTTTGATTTATTTTTTCCATATGATAAATTTGTCCTTCTCCCACATTACTCAAATTGAACCCAATGGGTTTGATTGCAACAATTATCACTTTAGGGTGTGTGATTGAAATTAAAAGTTCAGAGGTTGATTGCAAGACTTATCAAACTTTAAGGGGTGTGATTGATCAAATTGAAAGTTGAGGGAGTTGTTTGTAACAAATATAGTTTAGGTGTGGTTTGTACAAATATTTTTGTTAGGGAAACACTTGTAGGTTTCCATGCTTGGATTCAATAGAATGCCTCATTAACAACTTTGTGCATAGCATAAAAAACAATCGTAGCACTAGGAGCCAATAACCAGTTTTGAACCTTTTACCTCTGTTATTACTCATTCGTCGTCTCGTTTTTATTTCGAACACATCACAACCACTCAACATATTTTTGGACCCATCGATTACCTTACAACACTCGCAGTTGTTTCATGATTTTAAACGCTTTGAATTTACACACAATTTTTTCTGGGTTCTAACCCTCGAATACTCTCAGGTATTACTTGCTAGCGCGTTAATTTATACTTGGACTAGTGTGTTGGGTACGATAAAGTGTATATACATATTATGTTTCATCGCTTGATTACTATTTTATTTTACTATATATCACCCTACTTGCATTGCCCTAAAATTAGCCTATACCTACTGTGTAATTTACGAATATACCAAAAATATAACAAAGAAATAATAAGTGTGGTTGTAGAGAATTAGGGCGTCAATATGCCAAATGAGGTTGTACCTAAGAAATAACATAAATCACATCAACTGAAACATGATTAACAATTCAAAAAACAATGATTTTGTTGTGAAAAAACTAAACAACCCCTTAATAAAAATGATAATATACAACAAACACCTCAACTGCGAGACCATAGAACCCCGACTTTGAAATATAGTTTTAATGTTTTATATATGTTGCCCTCTCAAAATTAACGACAATGTTTATGGCCTCAGTGGCAACCTAACAAAGGTGTTCTAATTTAGTCCTCCTATCTTCTACAAATCTGAAAATTAGGGTGTTTACTACTTAAAAAAAAATGTTTTTCAAAGAATGCATTTTTTTTAAAACATTTTTTTCTAGAAATATTTATAATTAAAACACTCACGTGTTTGGTTACATTTTCTCAAAAAAAAAATTTATCTACAAGTATGTTTGGTTTGCTATACACTAAAAATGTTTCTTAATGTCAAATTACTATAAGGTCAATTATTAATAAACAATATAAATTAATAAGTTTAAATTTATATTTGTCGTTTAGGGTTTAGGGTTTAGGGTTTAGGGTTTACTATTGTTGATGGTCGGGGTTGGGATCAGGATCGGGCAGCTAGGGTCAGGGTCGGGCGGCTGGGGTCTGGGTCGGGGTCAGGCGATCGGGGTGGGGGTCGGGTTTGGGCAGTCGGGGTCAGGTTCGGGCAGCCGGGGTTAGGGTCGGGGTCGGGCAGCCGGGGTTGGGGTCGGGGGCCGAGTCTGGGCTCGGGGTCGGGGTCGGGCGGTCGAGGTTTGGGCTGGGATAGGGGTCGGGGTCGGGCGGTCGGGGTCGACGTCGGGGTCAGGGTCAAGGTCGGGGTCGGTGTCGGGGTCGGGGCCAGACTCGGGGTCGAGGCTGGGGTCGGTGTCGGGCGGTCGGGGTCGGGGTCGGGGTCGGGGTCGGGGTCGGGGTCAGGGTCGGGGTCGGGGTCGGTTTCAGGGTTGGGCGGTCGGGCTCGGGGTCTAGTGGTCGGGCTGGCGGTGGTCAGGGTCGGGTGACCGGGTCAGGGGCCGGAGGTGGTCGGTGGTCGGGGTCGGGTGGTCAGGTCAAGGTTGATGGAGCGACACTACAACAAAGTTGGTCTATTTCGACCATTTTTTTATCGAAGGTTATAAAAAACCTTCGTAAAAGATAACATTTATCGGAGGTATTTTGAGGGCCTTCAAAAAAAATATACTCTTTATCGAAAGTTATTAAAAACCTTTGAAAAAGATTTACCTTTATCGGAGGTATTAAAAAAACCTTCGAAAAATATCTATTTTTTAGCAGAGGTTATAAAAAACCTTCGAAAAAGATATACATTTATCCAAAGTATTAAAAAACCTTCGAAAAATATTTACCCTTTATTGAGGGTATTAAAAGTCTTTTAAAAAAATATACATTTATTGGAGGTGTTAAAAAATTCTCCGAAAAATATCTACTATTTATCGAAAGTATTAAAAAACCTTCGAAAAATATTTACTCTTTATTGAAGGCTATTAAAAGTCTTTGAAAAAAATATACATTTATCGGAGGTATTAAAAAAACTTCGAAAAATATCTATTTTTAGCAAAGGTTATAAAAAACCTTCGAAAAAGATACACATTTATCGAAAATATTTAAAAATCTTCGAAAAATAGTTACAAGGGCATTAAGAATAGTTAAGAGTGTTTTGGAAAAATATATACTCTTTATCGAAGTTTATTAAAAACCTTCGAAACAAAATATACATTTATTGAAGGTATTAAAAAACTTTCGAAAAATACTACTTTTTATCGGAAGTTTTTAAAACTTTAGAAAATGATAGAAAAATAGGAAGGTTATAAAAAAAAATTGGATTCACAAACTTTTTAAAAAATCTACTTTTATTGAGGGTTTAAAAACCTTCGAAAAAAGTTACTTTAATCGAAGGTTTTTAAAACCTTCGAAAATGATAGAAAAATAGGAAGGTTATAAAAAATTTAGCCGAATACTTTTAAAAAAAATCTACTTGTATTGAGGGTTTAAAAACCTTCGAAAAAAGCTACTTTAATTGAAGGTTTTTAAAACCTTTGAAAATGATAGAAAAATAAGAAAAAATTCGATTTACAATTTTTTTTAAAAAATGTTGTGGATTAAATTGTTGGAGAAGAAAAATATATTTGAAGTAAAAAAGAAATAGTGATATTATTAAAGAATGCGTATGCGAGGAAAAAAATGATATTTAGCCCAGAAATTAGAGCAGGCGAGTGGAAGGTACGTGTAAAGGAGTATAGACAGCTTGACCAACACTTGACCATCATTTGCCACTTTTCCCTCTTGGCTCTTCCCTTTTTCAAGCGCACTCTTCATCTTCATCTTCAAGCCTCAACCTCAATTTCAAGGTATTGTTCTCTTCCTTGCATCGAATCGAATCGCAATTTTGTTATCTATTTTTCTTTCAATTCTATTTGCGTACGTATCTTTCTTTTAGCTTCCTTCTTTCGATTCCTTCAGTTAGTCAAGGATCCAAAGCTGCTGCTGGTAAGGTGCTCGGAAATTATGTGAAGGGGATTGCTTGCGGAGGTCGCCATAGCATCGTAGTAACAGGTGAGAACATATGATAACCATTTTGACTTAGGCTGAAAGTTGTGAGGTTGATTCAAAAGCTTTCATAATAGAACATGGATTGACTAGTGTGAATATGACCTACACATTGGCTACAAATGAGCCATTTGTATTGGCATCTTTTACTGTACGCGATCTTGAGCGTCGTCTTACCGAGTCTGAATTGGGATAGACAGTAGTGAGTGAAGATAAAGTTGTATTAAGAGGACAAATTGGATCAAGGCCACCAAAATGTGAGAGAAGATGCAGTTGGTGTGAACATTGTGAGGCAATTCAAGTTCCTGCAAACCCACAAAAATCAGCAACTAAAAAGGTTTCTTCAGGAATGAAGAACATAGCTTATGCTAGAGATGAAGCCTCAAATTACAAGCCAATGAGCTGGAAATGCAAATGTGGGAGCTTAATCTTCAACCCTTAAACTAGCTAGATGAATTCTTGTCTCTATACTCTCTTTACTTCTCTCTCTGTAAATTAGTGATTATTATATATGATTGGTTTCTTTTTTAACTTAATTAACCACTCTGTGTTTGGTTTTGGCACTTTGTGTACTGCAATTTGGTTGAAGGTTGAAAGCAGCAGGCATTTGATGAAGAGTATGATTATGAATTTTTCCTTTTCTAAAATTTAACTAAATCCTTGTTCAATACATCCTTGTTCAATACAGGACACTCCTCAGCAACTACTTGAAATTCGGGTGTTGGAATATTTATTGGGAAAACCCCAATATATGATTATTCAAGAATAAATACATTTAATCCAAGAACAATCATGACAAACTTTTGGGATCTAAGCATGGAAGAAAAACTAAATTAGAGGGGATTAGAATTACCTGGAACCTTTAGATGTGATGAATCCATAGCCTGTAATACTCTAATGGTTTGTGGTCTTCCTCATCTATGCAACCCAGACCAATCATGGGCAATTCTCTCTATCAGATGGGGAATAGGAGGCTAAAGCTGCATAGCTTATTGGGACCACAACCTAAACTATATATATGTTGATCCTAGGGTTTCCCATAATTCCCTAGGACCAACGGGCTGGTTTCTGCTCAGCAGGCCACACCACTATATGGAAGTTTTGGGCCCATAATCAAGATCACTAAAATGCCCATTAAATAGCTCAAATATAATTGTTATTGAATTTGTTACCCACATATGAATTAATTATTTAATTAATTCCAACAATCTCCCACTTGGGCAACAATTTCCTTATTAACAATTATTAATTTATTCTTTAGTGCACAACTTAATGCTATTTTAAAAATAACTTCCCTTTAATCACAATCCGGTCCATTTTGTATATCAATGAGGAACCAAAGCGACTTTTGTCACATGTATGGTCGCAACTCAGCCTTCAATGATCACCACACCAAATATACTCAATGACATGGATCAAGTGTGGAAGAGCAGCATGAAAATTACATGTAATGTGATCTAAACATGTCTATTTTCAACTGGTCAACTTTATTCTTTAGAGAGATCAAACTTAACTCTTTCTAGCCTTATGTTAAACTACTGTTAGAAAGAAAGTGATTCAGAGTAACAAAAATAATTCATCTTCTTTATTCTGCAGAAACAAAAATTTGTGTCTACTTTACAAAAGCACAAACTCCCACTCAACTGACGTACCATAATTTTCACACATATATGAGCATTATGCTCCCAAAACATTTGTGTGTGAAATTTCTTAATGAACGTATCCGTAATGATGAAGTTGTATTCCTTTAGACACAATAAAAACTCTGAATTTTCTTTATCAACTAAAGCTTATGATTCTCATAAAGCTTTTGTTGCTATAAATTGAAAAGAATTACAAATTCTTGTCAAGACAACTTAGTGACAAGAATTAAAATTTATGAGTTTCTTGCCACACAAAGTGTTATGACCACAAACCTTAATGATAAAAGAAACTACTACAAATGACTATTTGTCATTTTTATTTACACTAGTATCTTTTACTCATTTAGTGAACATAACCGGGAAGGTGGATCCTGCTGGCAACCCTTACTATTATCAAAATCAAATTACCTCATGATCTCTACTTTATTTGATTTTGACGAGTGAGCATGTATCATTTTGTTAATTACTTTAAAACTCTTTAGATCCAATTAAGAGTTATAAAAATATTGCCTTTTGTTATTGATATGAATACGGAAGCGGAAGCGTCTAAACTTCAAGCATGAAATTCTTCATTTCTTTATTCAAGGGACCTTTATTGAGACTAAATTTGTGTCTTTAATGATTTGAATATTTCTTAGTGCATACAACTTTATGCTAGAAAACTTGGGAGACTTTCTGACATAACCTCTTTTGTGAAATCTCAATGTTACTTGAGATTGATCTCACAATATCATTTCACAATATAAAAAGAGATATTCATACAAGCTTTCATCCTATAGCTTAAGTATTTATCACGTCATAGTCATATTATTGGCTTGTTGTGATAGGGGATGTGATTGGAATTCGTCTTTTCTTTGTTTGTATCACCGAGACACCCGAAGGGCTGGCCATATGTACCTCGCCTCGGGAGACCCGACCCATTCAAATAAAAATCGAATGAGCACCTACGACTAAGGGGAATGGAATGTCGACCACAGGGTGAGATGATCTTCTAATACGAGGACGAGTGACTGGTCAAGTCATGAAACTTTTGCATTTTACTCCTACTAAGTCTGTAATTCATAATTATCACTTTTGTATACCTTAGACCTTAAATGTGACAATTAATGAATGAAGCTTATGAAGTTACAAACAAAAACCTTGTTAAGATCACAAATGGAATGAAACCTTTGAAACCTTGTGTTACTAGATCAAGAGTTTCTAAACTATATAGACTATCAATCTTTATGTCTATTTGACATAACTTTTAAAAATAGTTTTGAACTGTTATCACAAGTCTCTAAATAATTAATGTCACTCATAATAATTGAAACATAATAACTAGACAAACCTTATATCTTTCAACACACATTACCTCTTAAAGGCAATATGACAAGATGTCAAATATTGTCATTGTTGTTTCACCTAATTCTTTGTGACATTAATTCTCTATTTTAAGAGTTAAATCTTTGTTTGACTTTACGGGAAGATAAGGAAATCATCTTACTTTTACGTTTAAGTCAAACTTAAATCTTTATATTTGGATTTCTCTCATCTCTTGTGATTACTTTAATAACACTTTTAATAATGTTGAGTTTGTCTTACTTAAATGAGGAGAATCTTAACTAATGTTTTCACATATAGAAAATAACTCAAATACTCTTTTCATAAGGATAGCATTCCTCATTTTATCTTCCCCCTCAAACTCAACATCCTTAAGAAAGTAAAGATATCTAGCAAATGAACCTAAGTGAGAATTAAATTTAGAAATCATGAAAATGACTAGTGTACCTAGAGTAACAACAAATAATCTTTTAAGTCCAAATTTTTCTTATTGACCTTTAGGACCAATCATTAATTGGACATCTCTAAATGCAAACATAATGTTAAGCATTTGCCTAACCTTTAATTGCAAGAGATTTAGTTGTTGTTTTATGTGGTACACCACTTTAACTTTATGCTGCAATCTTAAGTTTTTTTTTTCCAAAGAAGTTAAATGCAAAGAGAAATAATTTGTCATATTTCTAACCTCATCTTTATGAGATTTGAATCATTCTATAAGCAACACACTTTACTCAGGTTTGCCTTAAAAAAACGTCTTACTTAATGGCTCTATAAATTCTTAAAGAAGTTTAGCAAAATGCCTTAAATATTCTCTACCCAATCCATAGTGTTTCATCACTAGAAACTAATCATATGACTTCTAAGATATCCAGAACTAAAGACCTTTCTGACATAAAAAATGAGTGACTTCACTAAAAAAAAATAATTCTGGAAATATTAAACAATGTTGTTAAGCATTTTAAGAAGTCATATGGAATAAACTATTTCATTATTTCTCCATTGATTCTACCTAATACAGGCTCGACAATTTGTTAAATCAAAAGAACAAATCATCAATGAATAGAAATACTAGAGTCTATTCAACACATGGAAGTCTGACATGCAAACTAAACTAACTTTGTTTAAATCCTAAGTGAGAAGTCAAATTTTTTTTATACACTATGAAAAGAAGTACTAAGAACATATTTTCCTACATGTCCAAATTTTCTAAAAAAAAAAAAATACTAGAAATCTGGATCCTAATTTTTAGTAATTTGGACTAATATGTTCAAAATGCATCTTTGTGTCGACTTTAATTTCTCCCTTAAGGAAATAGTTAATTGAGTACATTTTGTTCTTTCATACTTAAAACAATTTTCTTCAACATACCATCGAAGATTCGCTCATTAAGGGTTCCTCTACCCTTACAAGCATCATAGTGTACTCTCTTATGTTCCATTGTTCTTCATTAAGACACATTTAACCAAAAGTTTAAATGTCTCTTACTTTATGTTCATTTCAGAACAATCTTTATCTTTTTAAAGGAATTTCCTAATTATTTCCTTATCAAACATTATTCCCTTGAATAAAAATTTCATCATCATAAAGCTTATGAAATTAAGATTATTCCATTTTTTTTTTTTCTAATATAAATCCCAATTAATCTGAATGGGATGTTGCTAAGTAGAAAAAAAAAATGAAAGTGTTTCTTTATTCATAACAACGTGAACAAAAATATTCTCAAAATCAAACAAGGCAATAGTATTTAAAATTTTGAAAAAACAACTAAAACATGCTCATGAATAACTTAGTATTTATAAAAATACCTTAAAATTAAACTTTATGAGGACAACAAGATACCAAACACAACATTGACAACCTTCCTTTGGGCCGACTGTCAACTTGCAAACAGTACTCTCAATGTGGTGAGGAAACACTGATACCTAATCCGGTCAAGTGAAAGTCTTCCTTTGGGCCGACAATCACTCACATGGCATAACTTTATATTATCCATGTTTTATCACCAAATAACCATAGATGTACCTGTTATTTGGTCAAACTGACGTCTTCCTTTGGGCCGACAACAGAACGCATAAACAACAGGTCCACAAACATCTAATTAACTATGAAGATGTCAATATCAGAAATCAGAGGCTACTTTGGCAGCATGATCCATCAAATCAACACTAACATAGAAAATCAGATTATTATGCAAAAACACATTTATTTGAATTACTATTAATTGTATCTTCATGAAAATGAAATTACCAAAATTATTTTCAAAATTAAGAGTAATATCTTTACATGCATAATTTATAAAGGGAAAAGTCCTCAAAAATAAAAATAGAATGCCCAAAAAAAAACTTTATTGGGATTTCAACCCACCTGACAACCTAACATATGCATTGGGCATCACATTTAGAATTCAATAATAAAATATAATAACTTATCCCTTTTAGAAGATAGTCTTCCTTTGGGCCGACTAACAACTTCAAGGACACATCATTATGTTATTCATACTTATTATTGATATTTGTTGTTTGGCCAAATTGTAACCTTCCTTTGGGCCGATCACAATATGCATAAGCAACAAATACACTCCATCTAATAATCTAATAACTTTATAAATGTTTTAATTTACAAAACATTGAAAATAAATTGTACTAATTGTGCTAATTCTTGATACCTTGTTAAGCACACAAAAAATGAAAAATTAAATAATTCTCCACACTTTTTTATGCCCAAATTCAAATTTATAACATAAGGCATATATATAATTTTATAAACAAATACTATTATTATAAAAGAAAAATACAAACAATAGTAATAGTTAAAATTATATATATTAACATAACATAAAATTTATTATGTTATATGTATATTTGCAGTGGGCTAAGGCCCACTGCAAATCTCATGTTACAGTGTCCTAACATCTCTTAAGCCATTTTCCACAACAACAGTGTTGCTGCGAACACTATTTTTTTTTTTCTTTAATTCTTTCTCTTATGATCTTTCTTCATGACAACCACCATACAGTCAAAGATTGAAAATGAAAACATTTTTTTTTTTTTTTTTTTTTTATCATTGAGCCAAAAGATGCATATGAAAACATTCATAATTCTTAATGATATAACTCAAATATGCAAAAGCATCCGAATTAAATTTGACTATTCAATCGTTCGAGTAATTCACACAACATGTTGTAAAATCATTCTAAAATCCTATTGAATCGAAATCTTATGAATCAAAGGAAAGACAACATGTTTGATAAAATTAGTAATCTACCATGCAAAAACCGCTGTGATACCACTTGTTGGAATATTTATTGGGAAAACCCCAATATATGATTATTCAAGAATAAATACATTTAATCCAAGAACAATCATGACAAACTTTTGGGATCTAAGCATGGAAGAAAAACTAAATTAGAGGGGATTAGAATTACCTGGAACCTTTAGATGTGATGAATCCATAGCCTGTAATACTCTGATGGTTTGTGGTCTTCCTCATCTATGCAACCCAGACCAATCATGGGCAATTCTCTCTATCAGATGGGGAATAGGAGGCTAAAGCTGCATAGCTTATTGGGGACCACAACCTAAACTATATATATGTTGATCCTATGGTTTCCCATAATTCCCTAGGACCAACGGGCTGGTTTCTGCTCAGCAGGCCACACCACTATATGGAAGTTTTGGGCCCATAATCAAGATCACTAAAATGCCCATTAAATAGCTCAAATATAATTGTTATTGAATTTGTTACCCACATATGAATTAATTATTTAATTAATTCCAACATCAGGTGCTTCTTTTAAAGATATCTTCCAGGAGATCGTAGTATGATAACATGTTCTCGCTTTTTGTTTAGAACATTATGTCTGAATTATGCAATAGATTGTATGATTTTAGTGGAAATTTACCGAAATGGTGAAGCTCGTGATAGTCAGATTAGGTACAGTTATTTGAAGCTCAAATATGTTTGCTCGAGCTCGGTTCCTGATCTTGTGGCCGTGGAAGAAGACTCTAAGCTGCAAACTTATGCTTCTACAAAGACAGTTTTATGTGGTAAGTTCTTTAGTTCTTCAACAGATTTTCATTTGCTTTCAGACATTTGAGAAATTAGAGTGTATTTTTTTTAAGGTGGAGATCTGAAGTTGGTATGTGATGGTAATATTACTAACCTTTAATTCTTGAAATTCTTGAAAGTCATTGTTTGTATTTGATTAGAGTTACATGTTTAAGAAACTGAAACTATTGTGTTTGTTGCTTTAGCTTTCTCTTTAGAAGAATCAAATTTATCCAGTTTTTGTATATTATTGGAGGATCAATATCAAGCTGAAAATAACATTAATTTGAAATTTTGTTTAATTTTGTTATCTCGAAGGATTTACAAATGTTGATAAAGAATTATTTTTGTAGGCTTTAAAATTGTTGAAAATAATATTATAAGCCTCTAAAAAAGGAAACCCTTCAAAAAAAGATAATTTGACAATAAATAATTATCGACAAATAATTTGATAACTATCGAAGGTTAATGAACCCTCGAAAAAACTAATTTTCGAAGGTTAATGAACCCTTGAAAAAAACTAATTTTTGAAGGTTAATGAACTCTCGAAAACAACTATTTTTCGAAGGTTGATGAACCCTCGGAAAAAACTATTTTTCGAAGGTTAATGAACCCTCGTAAAAATGAAATTTTCGAAGGTTAATGAACCCTCGAAAAAAGGTTAATTTTCGAAGGTTAACGAACCTTTGAAAAGCTTTTCCCGACGGAATTTATTTCGACACTTTTCGAAGGTTGAGTTAACCTTCGAAAAAAGATTTTTCGAAGGTTCATTTAGGGCTTTTTCGAAGGTGTGACCTTCGAAAAAGGTCAAGTTTCTTGTAGTGGACATGCGCAGCGGAAAGCGATTTCGGACCGATGATACTCTAATTTCATCAATTTAACAAATAGAAAACATGCTCTTAAAGCGGATATAAAGGAAAAAAAAAACATACCCTTGAAGTTCTACTTTTCTTCGTGTTCCGCCGGCCGTTCTTCGTCACGAACTCTTCAAGCTTCTTTTCACGAACGCTGCGAGGACCACCCCAGGTAGTCTCAGATATTCTCGGGCTTAATAGCGGAGTTGTGGGACTCCTTGAGCTAAAGGGGTTTGTTGAGAGAGGGGAAGAAGAAGATGATGAAGCAAAAGGTTGAGTTTGGAAATGAGTTTATCAAGAACTTGATGAACAATTCATCAAAAACTCATAAACTTATTTCAACAAAAACTCAAGAAAATCAACACTTGAAATTCTAAATCAAGGGAAGAAGCATAAACACCTTTACACCTTCTTCAAATTCTTCCAAAGAACAAACCTTAATTTATTAACCAAAAGCTTTAAATCAACAACCCTTCAAGCTTTTTAATTTTTCAAGTTGTGTTCTTCAACAATTGAAGACGAACAACCGAGAGTCCCCAAAAACCATTCTTGAGAGAAGCCACCCTTAAAGTCATCCAAAACTCCAAAGATGAAAGAATGGAAAAAGTGAGTGGAATCCATATGTTTAACATGCATAATGCATGTTAAACATAATGGATTATTATAATAATAATAAAAATTATTATAAATTATAATAATTAATAATTAAAACATTTTTAATTTTTAATTTTATTATTAATATTAATATCAAATATTAATATAATAATAAAACTTCCACTATGCCCGGTTTTCCGAAAACCGATTTTTCCAACATATGAATCAAAATTCATATTTTCTTCCGGTCTTATATTTAAATCATATTTAAATAGAGTTTCCTCTAGTTACATATTTAAATCATATTTAAATATGTAAACCCTCGATCAACAGACCCGAATTCGGATATCTCCGAATTATACCCCTTAGCCCTACTATACCGCTTTATCCGAGCTAACCAGGAGAACCTAAAGGACCTACAGATCATGAGCTCCAACGATACGAGATTATTCGGTCAAAACTCTTTCAACTGAACTAACCAACATTCGTTAACCCCCGGAGACTCCACTATAGTCCGAGGGTTGCACTCTCCTCACTGTAGATATATTATGTCCTCTGATATAACCGTCATGGGCAAGTCGACCCTTCACAGGTTGTTCGTAACCACAGCTGGGTCATTTAAACCGTTTAACCCCTGCGTTACATCTTTGTTCCTTAATTACCACTGACACCTCTAATGAACAATTGATCAGTGGTCCAACCAACAGATCAGGAACCTTATCTAACGAGGAGAGGGTAGGCGCCTATTGTTCAAGCCCTGGAGTCAGCTATTAAGGGAACAACCTATCTACTAACCCTGAAGAGCGGGTTAGGAGTGAACTCCAATCTTGTTGTACTATGTCCCCAGCTACCTATTCGATTTTATCCCCAAGATGGTAGGCTTATTGAGTCGGCGCTTATGGGCCACTCTCACCCGTGCAAGTCAAAGGATACTATCAAATAAGCAGGAGTTCATAGCGAGCTCAGGATTGAGATCGAGTTACCTAGGCCATCAAGTGAAATAGTCGGTCTCTTCAGTAAACGGCGTTATAAAGAGAGAGCGACTTTTCGTGGTTCAGTCTTACGCAAACTCATCGCGTAGGACGCCCCCGCTCGCACATCTCGATGTGAAACGACTCGGATCACATCGTTTTGTACAATACAAAACGGGCCGCATCCAATAGTGTTACCAGGATAAGGTACCCAGCCTTATCCATATACTATAGACCGTTTTGACTGTCTACTTGAGCTTGACCCACATTCATGTCATACATGAAACTCAAGTATCTATGATCGTCAAGGGTGTTGGTCATTGGTATAGATTAATGCAAACACGTTTCACTTTATTCCAGCAAACAACTTTACTGAATAAAACTTAATAACTCATTATTACTAAATAGATAATTTACAAACATAACTGTTTACAAACCACGAGTTTTAGGACATTATACCCAACAAACTCCCACTTGGACTTAAACGTCCGTGGTGTACATGTTGGCGAGGAGAACTATAATATCATATATCTATAGTCCTCTCCCACTATCCTATTTAGCAACTCGGAGCCCTAAACTCTTTAGGTATCTCTCAAACACTTTAGCCGTGAGAGACTTAGTAAACATATCAGCATGAAGTACTATGAGGCTTTCCATGTGACCATCACATCTCCTCATCCGCACTACTTAAGAGCTCAAAAACCACTTTTTTGATGTTGCTATACAAGCTGCAACAAATTTTTAGCTTTTATAGAGGAATCAACAATACAACTCTTGTATTCCATTCCTTTATACTATGACAAATTATTAACCGATATATCTGACAACTCCCACTGCATAAAACATATCAGGTCATCTATCTCAGAAGAGATAGATCTTAACCCAAGATGTGTTTAATGCGTAGGGACAGCACCTCATAACATCGATTACTAACAACTCTTGTCAATATCAGATGTTAGGAGACTATACTAGCGATTTGTTCTTGCGACTCAGATTAATCTGAATCCTTAGAATAAACTAAGCCTCTTCCAGATCACATACCTGGAAATGGGTCGCTAGTTTATGCTTAAGAGCCAGAAACTACATCCTATAACATTCTCAATGAATAGGAAATTAATTACGGAAACATATTATGAAAACTATAGTATTGATAAAACACTTGACCAGCAAAGTTTATCAATAACATGTTTAAGCCATAAGATTTGATTTGAACATCAAACCTTAATCATTCAAAATTAAGTTGCTAGTTCCAATCCATAAGAGAATTGAATAAGCTAACAAAACGATTTTGTTCTTAATCTTGTATATGACTCTTAGAGAGATTATGACTTATAGACACTTTAATCAAGATAGCTAGTCTTGATTTCTATTTATCTTATCCTATCTAGTATAGAACAAAAATAGATGAGAGTAGTCTAATAACTTACGTCTGGTAACAAGTAAACAAGTTGATACACAATCAACCTCTTCACTATGGGACAGTCCCATTACCAGAAAGTCAAGCCTTAAAAGTTTTCACCTTAGAGGCTCGGTCATTTAACCCCTTGAAGATCTACAGCTTCGAACCATTGGTCCTTGTTTAAATAATCCATTGTCTAACTAAAGACAACGAATCCTCAAGTCATCATCTGGTATGATAACTCGAGTTTTATAGACAAACCAATGAGTTAGGGTTTTCTCAACTATTGAGAATAACCAACTCTACTATCAACAACCCTTGTTGATTTAGATATAGCTTTCCTCTTAATACGCCTAGTCTTAACATCCATGTTGTTTTCTGAATTAATAGAACATGCAAGTATACATCTTTTGTAAAATGAACCGTTCATTTATTTACACCAAAAGATACTTATATACATATGCTAAAAAATACAGAAATATGTACAACTTAATTACACATATCACATATGTGATTTAGGTTTATACAAAACAACATCAAACACACAAAACTCCCACTGTGCAGCTGAATAGACGTCTTCTCAAGTCATCCAGCACAGAGAAACCGACAATCAGGAACTAGTTTCCTGAAAGAAAAACAAACATGATTAGTGGTTCTTGAAAAACATTCAGGTATGACATTCATAAATCCACTATACATGTTTAGACAAATAAATCTCATTTACCTTGTCGTTCTTTCTCGGCATGTTTCTCTGCAAGGTATTTCGGGCAATTGCGCTTCCAATGCCCTTCTTCGTTACAATGGAAACACTTCCCTTTGTCCGAAGACTTTACCTTGGCCACAAGCATAGGAGCTTTGCCTTTTCTCCTGTTACTCTTCTTCTTACGAATAGTCCTACTACTCGTAGCAGTTGCTTCAGACTTACTCCCAGATCCAGCCCCCTTCAGGAACTTCTTCGAAGTGACTACATTAGCCTTCTTCTCTTTTCCTTTAGAGGCATGAAGGGTCTGGTAAGTCTGCAACTCGTGCAGAAGAGTGGTCAAGTTGAATTCTATCTTATTCATGACCATGTTTGATCTGAAATTCAGGAAACTCTGCGGGTGAGATTCCAAGATAAAACTTACTTGACTCTTCTCGTCAATCGTGGCTCCGTTCACTTCTGCCGTCATGAAGTGGACCATCATGTTAAGGACATGTTCCCTAACAGAGGTTCCTTCCTTCATTCGAGTTATAAACGAATTTGAGGGCTTCATGGCGAAGAGACGAGGACGGTTGTCCAAACATCTCTTGCAATGAAAACATGATTTCTTTAGCAGAAACCATAACCTCATGCCTCTTGGCCAAGACATCCTGCATGCTTGCCAAGATATAGACTCGGGCTTTATCATTAGCCCTAATCCAGCGATCGTAAGCCTCACGAACAGTTCGTGAAGCATTTGAGCCAGGAGTTGGAGGACAGCCCTCCGTCAAGACAAATCTTAGGTCATCCAATACAAGAATCGTATTCAGATTGGATTTCCAAGTTCCGTAATTCTCTCCGGTAAGTTTGTCGTTAGCTAATAACTGTACAAAAGAGTTGGCCATGCTGAAAAAGAATGTAAACCTATTAGTGAAATGGTTTTAACCTATTTAACCAATTAAGAGGTTTAGCAGCAAATAAAGTACCCAAACTCTTTATTTACTTGCTACGATACTTTAGTAAGTCAGAATGGTCGCTACCGAATGGTAGTCGAGCACCCCTTTACTAAATCAAGACAATCTTGACTAAATGTTATTACCAGAATAACTCATATTCCTATAGCATCTTAGTTATCGTTTTTGGTCTGGATTTACTAACTCCTTAGCAAATCCCGTAAGTGTGACCCTCCATTTTTAGAATGCACAGAACGACCCCAACATAGCAACCGAATGGAATGTCAGTGTTGGGAATGGCCCTGTGTTTCACTATCCATAAATGGTGACTGAGATGTTCGATCTCCCATGCCCCGCCCTCCGAATGGATCGGTTCCTCCAGGGGCCACCTTGCAGGCAAAACATGAGAATCTTACGGTTCAGTCCAACAGAGGAGACCACAGGAAGCACCGACGCGCTTCCTTCACCCACTTACTATAGATACTTACTCCATTCACCTTGCTATTGAAAGTTGCAAATACCATCCGAATGGGGATGCCCTATTGACATCACGAGGCCGAGCAAAATTCTCACGTTGTGAACTATAGGGAGTGCGTAGCAGGAGAGGGATATATCATATATTCCTTCTCAACACTTCTACTAAGCATCGTGGACGGTTTTTAGGGTAAATACTCAGGTTTTATCTGGCTAAGTAAATAAAACCTTAAGTCTAGGCAAACAATTTACCTGAGATGTCTAGGTGATTAACAAATTTAATTAACCTCACACCTCTCCCGCACGCTCATAAAGCCTGGTTAACTTTACTCAAGTACCGGATCGTCCCCAGGTAGGAGGTGTTCCGTAAACCGTCAGCTTAAATACCTCCAACCTCGAACAGGATTTCACCGGGTGAGTTTCTCATAACCTTAGCATTTACGAGATTTCGACCTATTCATCTAATGAACCTGATCGAACCATTAACCCTAAATGAACATGCTCTTTTCTTTGTTATAAATTTTAAAAGTCTAAGTCATTTTTACAACACTTGCAAAAGCAGACTTTCTATAACAACCATCTATATGCTTCTCAAACATACAGTCGCTAAGGCATGACAAGTTGAATATTTAACTTCATAATCAATATAACACTTATATCGATTATGCTCCTTAAACATACAACTCCTAATTCATAAATTAATATAACCCTTATATCAATTTTTAATGAATTAAGCATGCATCTTATACATTATAACAATTATAACATACAATATGCATAAAACTAATGTTGGATGTTTTAATTTCATAATTAATATAACACTTATATTAATTATTCTATTAAATAAACAACATCAAATTCATGAATTAATATAACTCTTATATTAATACTCATGAATTAAACATGCATATACATTACAACACTTATAATATACAATATGCATAAAACTAGGATAACCAATGTTGTAAGTTCAATTTCATAATTAATATAACGATTATATCAATTTCTCTATTAAACTAAAAACATCCAATTCATAGATTAATATAACTTGTATATTAATTCTCATGAATTCCTAAATATACATACTATATATTATAACACTTATAACATAAATACTATGCATGGAGCATGCTTCCTATGGTGGGATTTTAAATCTATATGACATACGTTATGCACATACAAACATGGATTTCAATTAAAACATACATTCACAATGCATAATTAATTAAACACACTAAAGTGGATCGATTTTGGCATTTAGCAAGCAATAACTAATTTATTACAAGCTTGAACAACAAGCTACGTCTTGAGCGGACTTCGAACTCTTCGCACCGCCTTTGACCAACTTGCTTCCTCCGAACGCTTCGGCCAAATTCTCTTCGAATTTCTCCTCGAATTGCCTAGAACGAGTTTGAACTTATACCGAACATTTCGGCGAGTTCCAAACTCAAACTTCTTTCACAAAGAAACCTATATGGACTCTAATGACTCTAAAAATACAGACGCTTCAGCACACATTAAAGCCCATACATTCTCGGGCAATTACAAATTATGAAATTCAAATAGAAACAATGCCAAAATCGATTTTCACTTTAGACGTCCATTCAGAAACAATTTCTAAATTAAAATACCCACCAACTTAAATTGATGCAAATTGAGTTAATCACAAAATCGCTCTGATATCAATTGATGGAGCGACATGCGCAGCGGAAAGCGATTTCGGACCGATGATACTCTAATTTCATCAATTTAACAAATAGAAAACATGCTCTTAAAGCGGATATAAAGGAAAAAAAAAAAAAAACATACCCTTGAAGTTCTACTTTTCTTCGTGTTCCGTCGGCCGTTCTTCGTCACGAACTCTTCAAGCTTCTTTTCACGAACGCTGCGAGGACCACCCCAGATAGTCCCAGCTATTCTCGGGCTTAATAGCGGAGTTGTGGGACTCCTTGAGCTAAAGGGGTTTGTTGAGAGAGGGGAAGAAGAAGAAGATAATGAAGCAAAAGGTTGAGTTTGGAAATGAGTTTATCAAGAACTTGATGAACAATTAATCAAAAACTCATAAACTTATTTCAACAAAAACTCAAGAAAATCAACACTTGAAATTCTAAATCAAGAGAAGAAGCATAAACACCTTTACCCCTTCTTCAAATTCTTCCAAAGAACAAACCTTAATTTATTAACCAAAAGCTTTAAATCAACAGCTTTTTAATTTTTCAAGTTGTGTTCTTCAACAATTGAAGATGAACAACCGAGAGCCCCCAAAAACCATTTTTGAGAGAAGCCACCCTTAAAGTCATCCAAAACTCCAAAGATGAAAGAATGGAAAAAGTGAGTGGAATCCATATGTTTAACATGCATAATGCATGTTAAACATAATGGATTATTATAATAATAATAAAAATTATTATAAATTATAATAATTAATAATTAAAACATTTATAATTTATAATTTTATTATTAATATTAATATCAAATATTAATATAATAATAAAACTTCCACTATGCCCGGTTTTCTGAAAACCGATTTTTCCAACATATGAATCAAAATTCATATTTTCTTCCGGTCTTATATTTAAACCATATTTAAATATAGTTTCCTCTAGTTACATATTTAAATCATATTTAAATATGTAAACCCTCGATCAACAGACCCGAATTCGGATATCTCCGAATTATACCCCTTAGCCCTACTATACCGCTTTATCCGAGCTAACCAGGAGAACCTAAAGGACCTACAGATCATGAGCTCCAACGATACGAGATTATTCGGTCAAAACTCTTTCAACTGAACTAACCAACATTCGTTAACCCCCGGAGACTCCACTATAGTCCGAAGGTTGCACTCTCCTCACTGTAGATATATTATGTCCTCTGATATAACCGTCATGGGCAAGTCGACCCTTCACAGGTTGTTCGTAACCACAGATGGGTCATTTAAACCGTTTAACCCCTGCGTTACATCTTTGTTCCTTAATTACCACTGACACCTCAAATGAACAATTGATTAGTGGTCCAACCAACAGATCAGAAACCCTATCTAACGAGGAGAGGGTAGGCGCCTATTGTTCAAGCCCTGGAGTCAGCTATTAAGGGAACAACATATCTACTAACCCTGAAGAGCGGGTTAGGAGTGAACTCCAATCTTGCTGTACTATGTCCCCAACTACCTATTCGATTTTATCCCCAAGATGGTAGGCTTATTGAGTCGGCGCTTATGGGCCACTCTCACCCGTGCAAGTCAAAGGATACTATCAAATAAGCAGGAGTTCATAGCGAGCTCAGGATTGAGATCGAGTTACCTAGGCCATCAAGTGAAATAGTCGGTCTCTTCAGTAAACGGCGTTATAAAGAGAGAGCGACTTTTCGTGGTTCAGTCTTACGCAAACTCATCGCGTAGGACGCCCCCGCTCGCACATCTCGATGTAAAACGACTCGGATCACATCGTTTTGTAAAATACAAAACGGGCCGCATCCAATAGTGTTACCAGGATAAGGTACCCAGCCTTATCCATATACTATAGACCGTTTTGACTGTCTACTTGAGCTTGACCCACATTCATGTCATACATGAAACTCAAGTATCTATGATCGTCAAGGGTGTTGGTCATTGGTATAGATTAATGCAAACACGTTTCACTTTATTCCAGCAAACAACTTTACTGAATAAAACTTAATAACTCATTATTACTAAATAGATAATTTACAAACATAACTGTTTACAAACCACGAGTTTTAGGACATTAAACCCAACAAGGGTCGGGGTCGGTTTCAGGGTCGGGCGATCGGGGTCGGGGTCGGGCTTAGGGTCTGGTGGTGGTCGACGATATTTTGAACTATCGCTTAAACTCAAGCTGTCGAGGCTTGCCAAAATGTAATTTATAAGCCTATGACCAAGGCTTTGCAGCGAGTGGTAACAGGGTCGATCCAAGGAATAGGTAGAATGAAATTACTAATGAAATTGGGATTTAACTAATTGATTGATTTTAGTAACGGGGGGTTTTTTTAACATGCAGGGGAAATAATAAGAAAGCTAACGGAAGAGAGAATAACTAGTAGAAAACGTGTGCACGGTTTGGGAGTTTCGGGATCAAATGTTAGACAAATTCGGTTCATCATTTAATGCAAATTTCATGGTATTCAGTTTATTATGCACGCGGACGACTACCAGAGAAGCCCCAAAGTAGCCGACTCCATGGATTTTAATTAGACCACACAGTTCTAATTATACGTTATCCAGAATTACATTAAGGTGATCAGCCCTAAGATAAATCTAGACAGTCACTAGCTAACCGCGACGAACATTCGAGCGTGAATTCTAATTGCTAGTAGATTGCCCGCAAACGCCGTATGCAATCAACAATTATCCTACCCGACCCGATACTTCGATTTAGTTCTATCTACCTGTGTTACTTAGTCGAGCAGTGAGAGGCACGACATCGCTACTCTTTAACATACACAACATGCGAAACTACTCGAGTGTCAATCGTCGTATTTTAACATGCGCGTTGGATTAAGCAAAGTAGATAAATGCTAATAAACAGAACCCAATATGCATAATTCAAGAGTAGATTATCAGAACCAAATTATCTAACAAAATCGCCCTAAAACATTCCCACACCGTTCACCCTTACCTTAGCCACTCATGGCGCGGTTTGTCAATTCCGCTCCAACGACGGCCATGGAAGGAATCATCCACTAATTACAATGAAGTTGGAGCTCACTAGCATGCCAACAATGGCGGAGCTCCAAGAGAAATACAGAAAAATAGAGGAAGAAGAAGGTGAAGAGCTCCAAAAATGGTGAAGAAGATCTCCCAAAAAGTGCAGAAAATCGTCAATATAAGCTGCTGTAATCGTCGTAGCGTCGAGACGCTAGGCCAGCGTCTCGACGCTGTGCCCTAAGTAATCCGCGCGCGCCTTCGATGGCGTCGCGACGCTGGGCAGCGTCGCGACGCTGCCCCGATGATTTCCTGCGCGCGCCTCCTCCGGAGCGTCTCGACGCCAGGGCAGCGTCGAGCTAGCGTCTCGACGCTTGCTCTCGGGTTTTTCCAGCGTCGAGCCAGCGTCTCGACGCTGGCTCTCGGGTTTGGGGCTAAAACTTTGCCTCTCCAAGGCGGTTTTGGCCCGTTTCTTCACGGATCAAGTTCCCCTCTTCCCGATGCATTCCCGGGGCGCTAAAACTCCACTTTAAGCTCTCGAACGGGCCCAACGGACGCACGAGCTCTTTGCCGCTTTTCTCCTACAAAAGAGATATATTAATCAATTAAAAGCGGACTTAAGCTAATATTAGGAAGTATTTAATAGCTCCAAAATGGAGTTATCAAACACCCCCAACTTAAACATTGTTAGTCCTCGAGCAAGCACTACAAAGACATTGACTCTAAGGACGCGCTTACATGCATTCTAACTCAAACCTCCATGCATATTGAAAACTTTAAACACGAGTATAATCATGGAAGCATTTTGTTCATGCATTAACTAGGACATATCAAAAATTAACTCTTGCCCCCTAACGTGTGTGTGTGCTAGCCAACCACTCCTAAACTCACGTAAACCCGGAAAACCTACATGCAACGCACATCCCGTTTTCCCCCTACTTCTAGCGTTTAAGAACAGCTACACTTGACTTACACGAGAGAGAGAGAAGCAAATTAAGAGACCTAATTATTTTCTCATTCATTTTCTTTTCACGAGCACTTTGTACTCTTTTATTAAGGTTCTTTGACCCAACTTCTTATTTCTTTTTCTTTCCAACTCGAGCTGCCTAACACGTCAAACTTTGGCCAAAGCTTCACGTTTTTAAGGACTGACGCTCACTTCTTTAGCGCTACAAAGAACGAGGAGCGCCTCGAGAGAAATTTTCTATCAAACATGCTTTTCTATTTTTTTTTTAAATTAGGCTAAGCACATGCTTTCTCAATTAACTAACCACTAACTCTCATGCAACAAGCTACCTAAGGGTGCCTTTCGGGGTGACAACGAGAATTAGCGGAACACGCGATTTTCAAAGCCTACGGAATCTAGGGAGAGGTTGCTAAGTGCGCGACAAGTGCAAGGGAGCAACAGAAAAAATTTTAAATTTTTTGACATGAACCTAATAAACACAAAACTCATGCAAAAACTCGATTATGAACATGCTCAAATTTCCAACATGCATTTCCTAGGCTATCATCGTCAGAAAACAGTAAACAGAGTCCCAAGCACTTCAATATCAAAATAGCACTTCTCAACAGACTACACATGCGTATCCATCAGACCAACTCCACCCCCAACTTCAAAATATGGCATTGTCCCCAATGCCAACCAGTCAGATATACAAAGTAAAAAGGGAAGAAGAAGTACACTTCCCTGACTCTTTGTGAAGCTGGCGAGGGCGAGGAAGCGGCGCACGAACGCATCAGAGCCCAAAATTGCCTTCTCTTCCTCCATTCCTAAAAAAAAAACAGCAAGCTAATTAAAACTAAGTTAATCTAAAAAGCAATTAAACTAAACTAAAGCATAAAAAACAGTCCATCGCTCGGGTGCCTCCGAGAAGCGCAGAATTTTTAAAGTCGGTTGCTCGACTGTATTCTCTCCACAGACTCATCCATAGTCTGTAAGTGCGGGGGACGATCCAAGCTTGCCCTTGTCCACACCTTTCCTGCAATCATCCTGAAAAATATTTTGCACTCTTCGTGCCTCAAGCACGTGAATATCAGAATAGTTAGTGCAAAAACCAGCATCATTATCAAACAAATTTAAATCAGATTTTGTAACGGAGACATGGGAACCATCCCTCAAGCGCGAGGGTAGACTCCCATTCTCATCATGCTCAACCACAACAGAAATATTCTCAGCAGATTTCCTATCAAATAATGAGAACTCATGCAAAATATCATCAAACTCCAGAGAAACGACGCCCTTAAACACATCAATTTTGACCCTAGCGGTCTTAAGGAAAGGACGTCCTAACAACATGGAGGACGAAGCATGCGATGACTTTTCATTCATATCTAACACAAGGAAATCAGCGGGGAACATCATATCCCCAACTCTAACAAGAACATCCTCTACCTTCCCCCTCGTACATATGCACGACCCATTAGCCAACTGAACAGAAACATTACACTCATGCAATTCATTTAAATTCAAATCAAGAAACAGTGCATAAGACATAACATTTACAGAGGCTCCTAAGTCTAACATGGCGTTATGAACAACCTTACTACCTATCGTGCAAGGGATAGTGAAGGTACCTGGATCGTTGCACTTGGCAGGCAACGTACCTGGGAGTATAGCAGAAACATTCTCTCTTCTTTTCTCAGTCCCTCTGGACTTCCTTTTCTTTGTGCACCAGCTCCTTAGAAATTTTGCATACTTGGGCACTTGACTGACTGCCTCTAGGAGCGGGATATTTACCATCACCTTTTGGAAGGTACGAAGGACCTCCTCATCATCAGATTCCAAAGTAGGCTTCGCAAGCCTACTCGGGAATGGTGCTCTGGTAACATCCTCAGGTACACTGACCTTCTCATCTTTTCTCTCATTCTGAATCTCAGGAGCAGTCGGGGCGGACTTGTTCAAACTGTCCGTGGCTTCCTTCACAGCTCTAGTGGAAAGTGACTTCCCACTGCGCAGCTGAATAGCACTCACGTTTTCACATGAGTTAACTGTAGTTTGGGAAGGAAGCTTCCCCGAGCTCTTGCTCTCAATCTTACTGATAGACACCGCCATCTGTGTCAGCTGCTTGTTCAGATTCTGCAGCTCGGCCTTGTGAGAATTAAGCTCTTCACGAGCCTCTTTTTGGAACTGGCTGGTGCTAGTCACGATGGTCCTTACCATCTCTTCAAGCGAGCTGGAGGAGCTCGAGGCTTGAGCCTGGGTGGAAGAATGAGGCCTATCTTGGGACTGGCCTTGGAAGCGAGATTGTCCTTCCCTATTCCCATAGCTAAAATTTGGATGGTCGCGCCAACCGGGGTTATACGTGTTGGAATATGGGTCATACTTCCTTGGGTTGGAAGCGTACCCCCCGATCGCGTTGACCTCCTCCGCCTCGCGGGTTCCTCAAACGATTTTTTTCAGCATACTGCCTATCTCGGCCACCTGGGCCTTCATCTCAATTAATTCATGGCTCTGAGCCACGCTATGGACTTGTCCTTGCCCCCGAATACCGAATTGCTGCGAGTTTGTAGCCATGTTTGCTATCAACTGCTTGGCCTCAGCTGGGGTCTTGTCGATCAAGGCCCCGCCACTCGCTGCATCAATCATTTGTCGGTCATGGGGCGTCATCCCCTCATAAAAGTACTGTATGAGCAGCTGGTCGGCAATCTGATGATGTGGGAAGCTCGCGCACAGGCGCCCGAAACGTTCCCAGTATTCGTGCAGGGACTCACCGACATCCTGGGTGATCCCATATATCCTCTTCCGCAGTGTGGTGGCCAAGGATGCGGGAAAGTATTTTTCCAAAAATACCCGATTCATATCCTGCCACGTGGTGATCGATCCGGAGGGCAGATAGTATAGCCAATCTTTGGCCTTGTCTTTGAGTGTGAAGGGGAATGCCCTCATATTCAATTGCTCCTCCGTGACCCCTACGGGCTTCATCCCCGCGCAGACGCAATGGAACTCCATCAAGTGTTTGTTCGCGTCCTCACCTGCGTTGCCATGCAAAGAAGGTAACTGGTGAATTAAACCGGATTTTAATTCGAAGTTACCTGCTACCACGGGGTAGTTTATGCACAAAGGCTGCAGGTTCAGGTCTGGCGCTGCCAGTTGCTTTAGCGTCCGTGGCGCATCACCTTGCGCCATCTCGTCAACCAAGAAGGGATTGCCTTCTTCTCTTTCAATCGGTCTCTGCCCCTCCCGGGCTTCTTTTCGTAACCGCCGCTCCTCTCTGTCAATCTCTGGGATAAACTGCAATCTACTACCCTCAGAGGAACGGGTCATACACAAACAGAAATCCAAACATACAAAATACAAACAGAAAAAATTTTCAGCCAATCATCAATCAATCAAATTCAAACTTCAATCATAACTTCAATCAAATTTGCCTATTCCCCAGCAACGGCGCCAATTTTGGTCGACGATATTTTGAACTATCGCTTAAACTCAAGCTGTCGAGGCTTGCCAAAATGTAATTTATAAGCCTATGACCAAGGCTTTGCAGCCAATGGTAACAGGGTCGATCCAAGGAATAGGTAGAATGAAATTACTAATGAAATTGGAATTTAACTAATTGATTGATTTTAGTAACGGGGTTTTTTTTAACATGCAGGGGAAATAATAAGAAAGCTAACGGAAGAGAGAATAACTAGTAGAAAACGTGTGCACGGTTTGGGAGTTTCAGGATCAAATGTTAGACAAATTCGGTTCATCATTTAATGCAAATTTCATGGTATTCAGTTTATTATGCACGCGGACGACTACCAGAGAAGCCCCAAAGTAGCCGACTCCATGGATTTTAATTAGACCACACAGTTCTAATTATACGTTATCCAGAATTACATTAAGGTGATCAGCCCTAAGATAAATCTAGACAGTCACTAGCTAACCGCGACGAACATTCGAGCGTGAATTCTAATTGCTAGTAGATTGCCCGCAAACGCCGTATGCAATCAACAATTATCCTACCCGACCCGATACTTCGATTTAGTTCTATCTACCTGTGTTACTTAGTCGAGCAGTGAGAGGCACGACATCGCTACTCTTTAACATACACAACATGCGAAACTACTCGAGTGTCAATCGTCGTATTTTAACATGCACGTTGGATTAAGCAAAGTAGATAAATGCTAATAAACAGAACCCAATATGCATAATTCAAGAGTAGATTATCAGAACCAAATTATCTAACAAAATCGCCCTAAAACATTCCCAAACCGTTCACCCTTACCTTAGCCGCTCATGGCGCGGTTTGTCAATTCCGCTCCAACGACGGCCATGGAAGGAATCATCCACTAATTACAATGAAGTTGGAGCTCACTAGCATGCCAACAATGGCGGAGCTCCAAGAGAAATACAGAAAAATAGAGGAAGAAGAAGGTGAAGAGCTCCAAAAATGGTGAAGAAGATCTCCCAAAAAGTGCAGAAAATCGTCAATATAAGCTGCTGTAATCGTCGTAGCGTCGAGACGTTAGGCCAGCGTCTCGACGCTGTGCCCTAAGTAATCCGCGCGCGCCTTCGATGGCGTCGCGACGCTGGGTCAGCGTCGCGACGCTGCCCCGATGATTTCCTGCGCGCGCCTCCTCCGGAGCGTCTCGACGCCAAGCAGGGTCTCGACGCCAGGGCAGCGTCGAGCTAGCGTCTCGACGCTATCACTCGACGCTTGCTCTCGGGTTTTTCCAGCGTCTCGACGCTGTAGCTCGACGCTGGCTCTCGGGTTTGGGGCTGAAACTTTGCCTCTCCAAGGCGGTTTTGGCCCGTTTCTTCACGGATCAAGTTTCCCTCTTCCCGATGCATTCCCGGGGCGCTAAAACTCCACTTTAAGCTCTCGAACGGGCCCAACGGACGCACGAGCTCTTTGCCGCTTTTCTCCTACAAAAGAGATATATTAATCAATTAAAAGTGGACTTAAGCTAATATTAGGAAGTATTTAATAGCTCCAAAATGGAGTTATCAGGTGGTCGGGCTGGCGGTGGTCAAGGTCGGGTGACCGGGTCAGGGGCCGGCGGTGGTCGGTGGTCAGGGTCGGGTGGCCAGGTCCGGGCCGACGGTGGTAGGGTCGGGGTCGGGTGGCTGGGGCGGCGGGGGTCGGGGTCGGGTGGCCGAGGCGGCAGAGGTCGGGTGGACAGGCTGGGGCGGCGGTGGCCGGGGTCGGGGTCGGGGGCAGGCTCGGTGTCGGGCGGTAGTCGGGGTCGAGTGGTTGGGGCGGCGGTGGCCGGGGTCGGGGTCGGGGTCGGGGACGGTGTCGGTGTCGGGGTCAGGGTCGGGGTCAGGGTCAGGGTCGGGGTCGGGGTCGGGGTCGAGGTCGGGGTCGGGCGGCCAGGGTCGGGGTCGGGCGGCCAGGGTCGGGGTCGGGCGGCCGGGGTCGGGGTCAGGTGGCCGGGTCGGCGATGGTCGGGGTCGGGTGGCCGGGGCGACGAGGGTCGGGGTCGGGTGGCAGAAGCGAGGTAGTGGTCTGGGTCGGGTGGCCGAAGCGGGGTGGTGGTCCGGGTCGGGTGGCGACGGTGGCCAGGATCGGGTGGGAGCGGCGGTCAGGGTCGGGTGGCGGCGGCAGTGGTTGGGGTCGGGTGGCGGCGGCGGTGGTCGGAGCGGGGCGACGGATGTCCGGAGTGGGGAGGTGGTGGCCTGCGACGGGTGACCGGAGTTGGGCGGTGGTGGTCGGAGTTTGGAGGCGGTGGCCGGAGATGGTCGGTGAGGGGCTGCGGTGGTCAAAGGAGGTTGGTTGGTGGAGAAAATTTAAAAGAGGAGTGTGAGGGTATTTTGATAATTTTAATACAATATGAGAATTAAGTAGGTTTTTCAATTAAACATCCAAAACCATTTTTTTTCAAAAGTTAATATCAAGTGTTTCATTCAAAATGCATTATTTCAAAAACTCATTCTCCAAAAATTCATTTTGGATGGTTGCCAAACAATTCAATTTATTCCAAAATGATTTTTTGCAAAAATTAAACACTTAGTAATCTAAACCAAACACACCCTTAATCTCTCCTATTAATTTATTTTTTAACTTTTTCAAAAATAATTTAATCAATATTAACACACTATAAATTTTGGAAACATATTCACATTATATTGTGTTTTTTTTTAAATATTTTTTTTTTTCAAAATGTCTAATAAGTCTTTAAACTTTCAATTTTGTATTTACTTTTAATTTTGTATCGAATAGGTTTTCGAATTTTTAATTTTAAGTCTAATATAGATATTTGTCATATTCCATATTTTTTAAACCTTAGGTACTCATTATAAACAAAATTGAAAGTTTAAGGACATATTAGACACGTTTAAAGTTTAGAAATTTATAAGATAATAAATTGAAAGTTTATAGACCAATTATAGATTTTTTAAACTCTAGAAATTTAATAAACTCAAACTTTAAAGTTTATAGACTAAACTCGTAATCTAATTTTTTTTATTTCTTCTATTTGATAAGACATAGAGATGAACTAAGTCAGATGATGGTAGTAAGTTTATTTGAACTTAGTTAGGAAGTTTTTGGCATATTCAACGATGATTGATTCATTGTTAATGTCATTGAAAAAGTCATATTGACGATCATTCAATCTAATATAATTGTGAATAATACAACCTATTGTTGGGATATGTTTTTGTGCGTTGACAGGGTAAGGACATTTGTTTAAGAATAGGGAATGAAGCCTCTAATACACCAAAACAACGTTCAATAACATTTCGCAGTGAAAAAATGTCGATAGTTGAACACTTATTCCCTACCTCGAGGATGATTTCTTCCTTGATGTAAAATTTCGTGTTTTAAATTGTCATCGTTTGTTATGGACCATGTTTTAAATTTGTCATTGCCAATTTTTCATTGTTTGTTATGGACCGTGTTTTAAATTTTCGTTGACGTGTAGACATTTTCACGGTCAATGAGCTCAATATCGACATGAGAGATCAATCGACATTTCAATTATATTATAAATAAATTTATGTTATATAACTATTGTGAACCTAATATTTAATAGTAAGAAATTTAAACTAATTTAAAAATTGTGAAATGCTTTTATTTTCAAAGATTAAAATCATGATGTTGATGAAAATGTCATATGGAAAGTTGAGATCTCAATTTTATCGAAATGTCCATGAAAAGATCGATAAAATGTCGATGTCAATAAATATTTATGAAAAAAACATAAAAACTAAAAATAAACCTATTTAAATTAATAAATAAATATTTTTTTCAATTAATAAATAAATATTTTAATGTATTTAAATAAGAAAAGATTTATTACTAATATTAGGTAATGTATTCTAATAAATAAATAAAGAAAAAGAAAAAAAAAAAAACCGGTCGGCCACTTCTTTTGCAAACAAACTCCCATCAATTTTATGTTATAAGAGGAACGAATTAATACAAAGACAAACGAAACACAAAAACATTTATTTATTTATTTTTAATTTTTTTTTTTAATTTCTCAAATTTGGTCCATTTTTTTAACATAAAACGGACAAAACGGACACGTTATCAAAGGCCTACAAAACAAAGGAAGCTTGCCAAAGCGAGCATAGCTCAGCTGTGTTAACGATCGAGAGGTCTGTGGTTCGAATCCTCCATCCCTAAAAAAAAAAAAAAAAAAAAAAAAAAGCTTTAAGAATAATGCGAGGCAATGGAAAGGAAAGCGATAAAGTTTAGGTTTATTAAAAAAAAAAATGGAAACTACATTCTATTGAATTGTATTAGATTAATTTTTTAAAATTAATATTAAAAAAAAACTATATGATAATTCCGTTGCAAAAAAACAAAAACAATTATGTGACCATTATATATTTTTTAATATTTATTATATGCATTTTATAAATGAATGATAATACAATCTTTTTATTTATATTTTTTAAAAACCTAAATAAACAACATATTATTATTATTACTTTTAAAAAAAAACCAAAATTAACAAGTAGAAGAAAAACAAGAAATTTGGTTTTATTGTTTTCAAAATTTATACCCAATTCAAAAAACAGAAATAATTATCAATTGCTCATATAGTTCTAAAAAACTATTAACAAAAAAAAAATATTATCCAAGTCACCTCTTATAGAGTGTAATAGGGGCGAAAGTTTGGTTAAAATGATCGAAGTTTAAGTTGATAACTTTTTATCCCTATTTTTATCATTCGAGTAAACAGTGAAAATATATATGATCATTAGCCGCTAATTTCTTCGAATTGGATAAGAATTTATATGTATGCAATAGATATTAAACAAAAATATTAATTTATTAAATGAAGAAAATTTCTGAAAATGAATACAATAATGAATTAAACCTACAAGCAAACTGAAAAACAAGACAGCACAACTACCACGCACGACCAAGATGATAAAACCTACACATGAGGAACCTAATAAACAACGAAACCCTAATATTATCTATAATTTGTTTTAGCATACTCTTAATTAATAGCTTTATCACAGAAAACATATAATCACAAAAAACATAATAAATTAATTGTATATACAACCCACAACTCAACTTACATAAATCTTATACGTGGCCACCGAGCATATAGTTCAATTGGCATAAGGTTGTGCCTCCGACTAAGAGGTTAGAGGTTCAATCCTCGCATTAATTAAAAAAAAAAATCTTATACGAACCAAAAAGTTAGAGATTCGAATCTCTCACCCCACATATGGTAAAAAAAAAAAAAATATACAAATCTCTCAATAAAACATGATGTGAAATACTTATACATAGAAAATTTTAGCATAGCTCAGTGCATAAGGTCTCAATTATCATTCCAAAAGAGCATTATTAACCTTTTAATTTCTTAACTTTTTTTACAAAAGTATAGCCGTCTTAGCTCAGCTGGTAGAGCGCGTGGCTTTTAACCACGTGGTCGTGGGTTCAATTCCCACAGACGGCGTGTATATTCAATTTTGTTGCAACATTTACCATATGATAAATTTTTCGTTTGAAAATTCATTAATAAAAAAGTGTTTTCATATGGTTTTAATGAATTATCTTACACATGAATTGTACAATTTTTTTTTTAATACATGATCTGTACAAAATTGATAAGATTTCAAAGAACTCAATATGTCTCAACTTGCGTATTGTATAAATTAGACAACAATAAAGCTAATTTTTTTTGTTAACATTGGTGAGTTTTGGCAAAGTTATTAGTTAATTTATGCATTAATCAAACTTAAATTTATGCAAAATTTGATATTATTGAATTTAGTGAGCTTATGAAATAATTTAGCTTGTGTATTGTTAAAAATTAGTGGGTGAATTAACACAAATTGGGTAGAGGATAAAAATTGCAACATTTAATTAAGTGTGACAAATTTATGGTTAGATTTTTGAAATGTAAACTGTCCACACAGGACCTAAGAGAGAGAAATGTCTTGTTTTTTTTTTTTTTTTTTTTTTTTAAGCAAATAGCACAACTTTATGTAGTTCAGCTATGCTCGAATTTGAAATAATAAGGAAAGAAATGTCATGGGAGGTATATTAGTGACAAATTTGGTTAAAATCATCCTATTTTTCTCATTTGAAAAATCTGATGATTAGCTACTAATTTCTTTGAATTTGACAAGAATTTGTATGTACGCAATAGATATTAAACAAAAGGGGGATTTGCAAAAATAACAAAAACAATTAGGTTAATTGCATTTGTAGCAACTATGTTTAGTCTTTTCATATATAGCAAAAAAACAGGGTAATCGCGTGTTGATCTCGTGTTAATCATTAACCTAAAAGTTGAAAAGTCGAAAATACCCTCCCCTAACACTTTAAAGTAATCACATATTAAACACTAACCTAAATGATTGCATGTTGATACACCTCTGCTGATACACATCTGATATACTTTTCCATTTCTTTTTACATTCAAAATATTTAAGCTCAACCCAAATGAAAAAAATGAAGCCCGTTTATAATGGAAATGTAAAAAATACCCTCTCCCTCAAAGTAATCTTTTTTTTTTTTTTTTTTTTTTTTTGAGCAATCTCCCTCAAAGTAATCAACTTGTATAATCATGCGTTAAACCTAGAAGTAACTTTTTGAAACCTTTACGATTTCTCTTATCATTGCGATTTTCCTCTCCCTTCAATGTCGATTGATTCACTCTCGTTGCTATGTTCTACTCACCAAGTACAAGGTAATAATTCTTTGAAATTACCTGTACTTTAGATTCACTCTGGTTTTAAACGAAGGTGAAGCCTGATTACTGTTTGTTTTTCACTTTTTTTGGGTGTATCACTCTTGTTTTAATTTACTATTTGTCGAGAAATTGAATGATGTGAAGTCTGATTATTGTTTGTTTTTCTTCATATATTGTTTCCCCTTTTCACTTATTACACCATCTTGATAATTTAGATTACAACATGATATTCATCAGTAGCTCTTGATTATTTGGATGATAAACTACCTAACTTTTCACTTAATTTATACAACACATATAAGGTGAATCAGTTGTATAACTAATGCACAAAATCTAGGGTTTATCAGTTATACAACTGATACACCAAATATAAGGTAAATCCGTTGTACAACTGATACATCAAATATAAGGTAAATCAGTTGTACAACTGTTCCACTAAATATAAGGTATATCAAGTGTCACTGATACACCGAATAGAAGGTAAATCAGTTGTATAACTGATACACCCAATAGAAGGTAAATCCGATGTACAATTGATACACAAAATAGAAGGTAAATCAGTTGTACCCAACTGATACACCAAATATAAAGTATATCAAGTGTCACTGATACACCGAATAGAAGGTAAATTAGTTGTATAACTGATACACCCAATCGAAGGTAAATCAAATGTACAACTGATATACCAAATATAAGGTAAATAAGTTGTACAACTAATACACCAAAAGAATTAGTGCCCAAAAGAATTCAAAATGGATGGAGAATGTGCATAGACTTTAGGAAACTAAATGAGGTCACTAGGCAGGACCATTTTCCCATTCCTTTTATCGATCAGATGGTGAAGCGTTTAGCTGGGAAGCCATTCTTTTGTTTTCTCGATGATTTCTCTGTTTTTACCAAATCCCCATAGCCAAAGAAGACCAAGAGAAAGCAACGTTCACGTGCCCCTTTGGCACATTTGCATTTAGAATGATGCCTTTTGGGCTTTGTAACGCACCTGGTACATTTCAAAGATGCATGATGAGTATTTTTTCTGAGTTTGTAGAAAAATGCATTGAAGTGTTCATGGATGATTTTACAGTTTATGGCAATTCCTTCGATGACTGTTTAATTAATTTATCGCATGTCCTGAAAAGATGTATTGAAATGAACCTTGTTCTAAATTTCGAAAAATGTCATTTTATGGCTAGTCAAGGTATCGTTTTAGGTCATGTGGTCTTTGCTAAGGGTATAGAGGTAGATAAGGCTAAAATTGATGTTATCTCTAATCTGTCATACCCAACGAATGTTAGGGAGGTTCGGTCTTTTCTTGGCCATGCAGGGTTTTATCGCAGGTTTATCAAGGACTTCCCCAAGGTTGCCATGCCTATGACGTACCTCCTTCAGAAGAATGTCACGTTCGATTTTGGGGTGGAGTGCAGAAAAGCCTTCGATTTGCTTAAGGATAGTTTGACGAGCGCGCCCATCATACACCCACCCTAGTGGGACTTGCCTTTCGAGATAATGTGCGACGCCAACAACTATGCCTTGGGAGCAGTGCTTGGTTAGAAGATCGAGAACAAGAGCCGTGTCATTTACTATGCCTCCAGGACGCTCAATCCAGCGCAGTGCAATTATACGACAACAGAAAAAGAACTTATTTCTATTGTATTTGCGCTAGATAAGTTCCGTCCCTATATTATTGGTTCTCAAGTAACTGTTTTCTCTGACCATGCAGCTGTTCGGTACCTGATGACCAAGAAAGATTCGAAACCGAGGCTACTTCGGTAGATTTTGCTCCTCCAGGACTTCGATGTGAAGATCAAGGATAGGAGAGGAGCAGAGAACCCGGTAGCCGACCATCTGAGCCGCTTGGTCAGAAAGGAAGACCTTCTGCCTCTGAATGAAGATTTCCCCGATGAGACACTCTTCAGAGTTGATACAGTTCTTCCCTGGTATGCTGATATGGTGAATTACTTGGTCACATGTAATTTTCCATCTGGTTTCTCTTCTGCTAGGAAAGCTAAGCTGAAAAGCGACGCTAAGTTCTATGTTTGGGGGGATCCCCATTTATGGAAATTCTGTTCTGATCAGATAATTAGGAGATGTGTCCCTGAGCATGAGCATGCATCTATTCTTACTTTCTGTCATAATTATGCATGTGGAGGACATTTTGGGCCTAGGAGGACAACTAGGAAAATTTTAGATAGTGGGTTTTACTGGACTTCTCTGTTTAAAGATTCATATGAATTTTGTAAAACCTGCGATATATGTCAAAGAATAGGGTCAATATCTGGTAGAAATGAAATGTCTCAAACCTCTGTTTTAGTTTGTGAAATCTTTGACGCTTGGGGCATGGACTTTATGGGACCCTTCCCTCCTTCTTGTGGTTTTTCTTACATATTGTTGGTTGTTGATTATGTTTCCAAGTGGGTTGAGGCGAAAGCCACGAAGACTAACGATGCTAATTTTGTTGTTAGGTTCGTTCAGTCTAATATTTTTACCAGGTTTGGAATCCCACGAGCCATAATCAGTGACCAGGGGACTCATTTCTGCAACCGATCTGTGGAGGCTCTGCTGAGGAAGTATGGTGTGCATTATCGAGTGTCCACCGCCTACCATCCTCAAGCCAATGGGCAAGCCGAGGTCTCCAACAGAGAGGTAAAGTCAATTCTGGAGAAAACCGTGAGACCGAGTAGGAAGGATTGGAGCGTTCGTTTGCAGGATGCTTTGTGGGCCTACCGCTCCGCCTACAAAACCCCTACAAAACCCGTGGAGATTGAGCACAAAGCATTCTGGGCGATCAAGAAGTGTAACATGAGCTCTGACGAAGCTGGCGAGGCACGATTGCTTCAGTTACAGGAATTGGAGGAACTGCGTTTGGACTCCTACGATAACTCCAGGATCTATAAAGAGAAGTCCAAACAGTTTCATGACCGAAGGATCTTAAAGAAAAGCTTCGAAGTCGGTCAGAAAGTTCTGCTGTTCGATTGCCGTCTGAAGTTCATGCCAGGTAAGCTTCGTTCCCGTTGGAAAGGACCCTACATAATAACTAAAATTTTTCCTTATGGCAGTGTGGAGATTCAGAGCTTGGACTCAGATGAGGTGCAAAAGGTGAATGGGCATCGGTTGAAGACTTTCCACGAGGGTGACGCTGAGTGCTATGACGCTACATTACTTCTAGCGCCGCCCCAGTTCGATTATGAATGAATAGATAAGAGAATACAGTCGAGCAATCGACTCTAAAAATTTGCGCTTCTCGGAGGCACCCGAGCTTGGACTGTAATTCTGTTATTTATTGCTTTGTTTTTGTTTATTTTAGCTTTTGAATTTGTTGTTTGTTTATTTCTTTTCTTAGGAGGAAAGGTGGAATGACCGACAATTCGAGTTTATATTGGAAGACGATGATGCACATCTCTACCAGTCGGCTCCACAAAATTCAGGGGAGGTTTTGTGTTCCCTTAGAATTTTGTTGTTTTAAATTGTTGAATGCATTGAGGACAATGCATGTCTTAAGGTGGGGGGGTGGAGTTTGTTGAAAGAAAAGAGTTCTTAGTAGTTGCCGGGCATGTGTATACTCTGATTTTTAGATTAGAATCTGAATCCATGTTGTCCGATGAGGGCGGTCTGTGATATGCTTGTGAACACTCCGTATTTGTATAATTCGAAAATTTGACAATGTATGCACATTTTGAGCCTATTTTAAAAAAAAATCTGCTATTTCCCTACATTCACTAAGCACATAGCCCTTTTATTCTCAGTTATGTAGGTTTAGAATGATTTTATTTGGTCTGAAACCTTGTTGTCACCCCGAAAGGTACCATTAGGGAGGCTTGATGTGTTAGAAGTAGTAATAATTCATTTGTTGTATAGCGAAGCTATTGCCAAAAAAAAAAAAAAACATGAAAATAGAAACTCTAGAGTTGCTCCTCCTTCTTATGTTGCCCGTGTAACCAGGGGCGATCGTGTAACCCACGGTTGTCACTGCATGAAAGGGGAACTAATAGAAGTGAGCAATAGTCCTTAAAAATATGAAGCTAAATTTGGCTTGACGTGTTAGGCTCTCTTGGAGAAATAAAAAAAAATGGTTAAAAATGAACAATGGGTACAAAGTACTCAAAGAAAAGAAAAAAAATATAGGCCTTTTGTTTTGTTGCTTTTTCTATCGCTAAAAGCCGTTAGACTGTTCTTATCGCCATAAGTAGGGGGAAAACGAGTTATAGGGCTGTATAAGGTTGTTTCGGGCTTGCATGAGCTAGGTTGAGAGGTGTTAAACACACACACACGTAAGAGATTAGGAGTAAAAATTTTGGAATATTTTCAACTTTTGCATGCATTTGATGGTTTTACATTTATTTAAGTACCTTGTTTCACAAACATTGAGGTTAGAGTTTTCAGCATACAATTAATTCTTTGGAGATAATTTAGAGTATACCTTGCTCGAGGACTAGCAAGATTTAGGTCGAGGGTATTTTGATAGCTCCAAAATAGAGCTATTATTATGTCCATAATATTGGCTAGAACCATGTTAATTATTGATTAAAATGCCTTTTTGTGGGTGATTTCATGGTCGAGAGCTCGAGGAGTCTAAGGACACGTTTCAGGCCTTAAAGCGACGTTTTAGAGCTTCATGGATGCATCGGGAGTGAAGGGGCTTGAAGAATTGAAGAAATGGCAAAAATTGCCTTGAAAATGGGAGTTTTTGGCCATCAACCCGAGAGCAATCAGCATGAGCAGCAGTGTCGAGACGCTGGCCGAGCGTCGAGACGCCGCCCTGACTGCCTTCCAGATTTTGACACGCCCCGGCGTCGAGCGCGCGCGCTCCACGCCCGCTCAACGCTGTCCGAGCGTCTCGACGCCGCCCCGACGATTTTCAGATTGACGCGCCCTAACGTCGAGACGCTGTCCGAGCGTCTCGACGCCAGTGCGCGCGCACGCGGCCAACTTAGGGCACAGCATCTCGACGCTCCGACAATAAAAAGCGTGAAAATGCCCATTTTTTGGCCAATTTTTTCATTCCATCTCTTCTCCAACTTCTTCCTCTCGGGTCTACGCTATTTTTTGCACCATTTGAGCTTCTTTTTCTCCTCTTCTTGTATGGTACTAAGCTCTTCCATGGGGGGTTTGATTTATTCATCCTCCATGGAAGGCTAAACAAGGTTAGTGTTTAATTTTGAGTTTTGGGATTGTAATTATGGATGTTTGGGGAGATTTGCCCCTTTGTAAATTTTGAGCTAATTAGTATATTTATGCATCTATTGCTTGTTCTTCATCATTTCTAGCATGTCAACCTAGTAATTCCTAAGCATGATAGAGAGCTAAAGATTGGGACGTATAATTGCCCAAATCGCTAGGTAGCAAGGGCTTAAGCATGGCTAGGTAATTCAACCCAAAGTGACAGTTGAGGATTTGAATTAGTTAACGTTTTCATGTTAGGCTTAGGGCAAGAGAGAAATCGGGTTAGTCTAACCGTCACAATGTTCCCGTTACTGGCTTATGGTCAATTTAGGGGTCGCTACCTTGAATGGATTATTGGCCAAGAACAATTAGAATTGCACATATCTAATTATATCTTTGGGTCATTTGAGTTAAAAATTAGCCAAATGAATTGTGTGTTGAAGCTTGATTAGCTAATTAATTGTATCGATGAACTGAACGTCCATAGCGATCAATCTCATTACTCGAAGTTAAACACAACCATTTAATTTTGCACTTTGTCATTTAATTTTCCGTTAGCACTGCATTCTAGAAGCTCCCTTCCCCCCAAACTAAATTACCATTCTTTTTACCACCTTTTTACACACTTTTTATAATTAGCAATTTAGACTTAATCAAATTGAATTTCATAATTCCCTGTGGATCGACCCTGTTACCACTAAGCTGCAAATTGCTCGGTGCATTCGGGTTTTATAAATATTATTTTGGCAAGTCTCAACAGCTTGAAGTTGGAGCACCCCATTAAGTGTTCTGCCAATACTCTTTTTGTTCCAGTAAATAGTACGTTTCTTCCTTTTCTTAACTTGTTTGGATGAATGTTTACTTAACACAGGAAAGTGTAGAGCGTTCACTTCTCGTAAGATATCAGCTCCATTCATTAGCACTGGTGGTGGTCTAGGCTCAAAGGACCTGTCATGTAGTCTACTCTTACACCATCTATGGTTCATTGGAAGATAACGTCGATGTCACATATAACATCTTTTCCCAATTATCCCCTTTGATGACGTATCGTCTAAACAAACGGGGCACACTTTATAACCTTTGGTACACCATCCTGACAAGTCTCCGTACGCATGAAAGTCATTGATGGTCCACAACAAAAATGCATGTAATTGAAAGTACGCTTCACTCACGCAATCATAAGTGCGCACACCATTATTCCACAACTTTTTCAGCTCATCAATCAACGGCTGCAAATATACGTCAATTTCTTTTCCAGGAGACTTTGGCCCAGGTATAAGCAGAGACAGGAAAAAACTAGATTCCTTCATGCATTTCCATGGTGGCAAATTGTATGGAATAAGCACCACAGGCCACATGCTGTATACAAGACTCATATTCCCAAAAGGATTGAATCCATCTGAAGCTAAGGCTAACCGAACATTCCTTGGGTCTGAAGCAAACTGAGGAAACTCTTTGTCTAAATGTTTGCACCCTGCAACATCAACTGGATGTCTCAGCACATCGTCAGTTTCAACTAGTTTATCCTTATGCCATCTCATTTTAGAAGCAATATGCTTCGATAAAAACAATCGCTTCAACCTTGGTATTAGTGGGAAATGTCGTAACACCTTATGTGGAATTTTCTTACCCTTTCCATTCTTTACTTGATATTGTGACTCACCACATACTGGACAACTTTGGCAACCTTCAAACTCTTTCCAAAATATTGTACAATCGTACTTGCAAACATGTATGTTATTGTATCCTAAACCTAAGTCACGTAGCTTTCTCTTAACTTTATAGAATGTATTAGGTATAAAATTATCAATTGGAAATGCGTCCTTCAATAATTGTAGTAACAAATCGAATGACTTGTTACTCCAATTATGGAGAACCTTGATATGCATCAACTTCACCAAGAAGTTCAACGAGGAATATTTAGTACAACCAGGGTACAACTGCTTACGTGCTTCAGCCATCAACTCGTCAAAATTGTTCAAAGTATCCTGTTCTTCGACATTAACAGGCATTTCATCTCCAGAGAATTCTTCTTCGTATACATTCTCTTCCGCTTCTATCATTGGTCCTTGCAAATCATTTAAAAGACGTAACATCTCATAGTCATCGTTTTCGACATTAGACTCCCTATTCAATGCATCATCTACCGAAAAACTTGAGTCTTTTAGAAATCGAGCTAAATTTGCAGGTTCCCCATGAAAAACCCATTGACTGTATGAAGGAGAAATTCCATTCGAAAATAAATGCATTTCCACTACGTCCAATGACTGCGACATTGAGTTCTGACAATACTTACATGGGCATCTCGTTTTTCCCGCCTCATTTACATGACACTTTGCCACTTCTAGAAACTGTCTAACTCCTTCAATATAATCTTCAGAGAATCTATCTTTAAGCTTAATCCAATCCTTATTCATTTTCGAATATGCTTGGGTGAATTATTACCAATAGACAAGGTTCATTTCTGTAGGAATTAGGACAAAAAGATAGATAAGGGTTATTGTTCAGTAGACAAGATTATTCTGATTTGGACAAAAAGATAGAAAAGATAGATAAGGGTTATTATGATTTGAACAAAAAGATAGAATAACATAAAGGGTTATTGTTAAGTAAGTTCATTGACAATATTGGTAGTGTGGGGTGGGAATTTGGAAGCAGAGAAGAGAAAAGAAAAAATGGGTTTGAAATCAATTTTGATTGTTTTTGTGATGGTTGGTGTTGTGGGAGCTGGTCCATTAATGGTGTAAGCTCAGCTTGGGATTATTGGTAGTCTCCTTGGCCTTATCAGAGTCCAAGGGACTGTTTTTTGCACTGCCAATGGCAACATTGGCATCAATGGCAATTATTGGTAGTCTCCTTGGCCTTATTAGAGTCCAAGGGACTTTTTTTTTGCACTGTCAAATGGCAACATTGGCATCAATGGCACTGCCACTCCTGTTTTCCTAAGTATGCCTTCTTCATATAATGAATCTTAAATCTCAATGGTTTGAGAGAGAGAGAGAGAAATGGTAAGTGGTAAGTGTAGTGTTGTATTGAGAGACAAAAGAGAGGGAGTGATTCAGAGCCGAAAAGAGAATCAGAGAAATTAGGGGAAACAATCAAGAGCAGAACTAACTATCAAAACAAATAAGAATAAGTTATTAGAATTAAAAAAGAAAAAAGGAAGCAAGAGAGGGAAACAAACCATCACACCAAGTTAAAACATAACATACCAAGAACACAAATATAAAAACCAACAAAAATAACTTACCCAAATAAAAAACGAGCTTAGAAGCAAGAGAGAGAGAAACAACATCACAAGCTTAAGAATAAAAATTCAATACTAAACAGTATTATATTGTGAGTCAGGTCCCTTCATCTTTCCGATGTGGAATCGGGATCCTCAACAAACAGAACGGTTCCAAGCAAAAGAATCACAAACAATCGCAATAAATTTTAAAGCCATCTTTTCAGAGTAAGATATAGTGCTTGAATGGTAACCCTCATAATCAAGTTAGTTAGTTTCATACACTTTGGTGAAATTTTAACTATGAAAAATCATTTAAAATTACCAAACTGAATAATATTATTCCTAGATGAATTTAGAGCCATATTGTTTTAGGATTAATTGGAAAAACAAAACTGTCGTTTCTTACATCATACATCAAAATGTAAGGAGAGCACAAAACAGCACAGAACACCCAATCAACGAAAATAACTTGTAACTATAATATATGTATTTGTCAAAAAAAAAAAAAAAAAAAAAAAAAAAAAAAAAAAAAAAAAAACTTTAACGACTATATTAGAATCTCTAACTATAAATTTTCATATTTTTTTAGGGTTAATTGTAAACTACACAATCGAGACCATATATAGTATAAAATATGATAATGAATTATTGAACATGTGAAAATATAACTAAAAAATAAACTACCAAATTTATGTTCATATGATCTTATACAAACAATGCATTAGTTTTAAGAAACAAGGAGTGCAAGCTCCGCATACTCATTCAAATAGCGAAACAACATACAAACACTAAATTTACTTTTAGAAACATTATTCTCCGCTGAAATCAACAGAGTTTTATCAAAATCAAACAAGAAGAAGATCAAAATAAACATGAGTACAAGTTCTGCTTGATTATCGATTGTACTCTAAAAAGAATATAGAGATGCAATGCAAGAGAATAGAAGAGAAGAAAAAGAAGTTCAAACACATGGGTTAATTGAAATTGGGGTTTTTTTCATCATCATTATTGAGAGATCAAGAGACAAGTATCTGCAAAGACAATGTTCAACAAAATTCATTATCCAACTCTTCAACAGAACTACATTACTCATTAATGCACATGTGAATTAATCTGTGTTTATTACATCCAAAAACAATGGTTAGTTAATACAACAAAAAGGGGAAGAGATCTAAGGGGAAGGAGGAATAATAAAGAACTAAGAGAAGAATTTCACTCAATATTTGTATATTAAACTATGAACTCATCAGCAATAGAAAATCAAGTTTCAATACAACTCACTTAATTATATGATCCAAACACAAATTCATGGTGAAACAAATATAAAACATCATCATCTTAAGTGAAAAACAATAATTGATATAAAATGAGAGGTGCATTTTCAGAATCGTTCAACAAACATCAGTAAAGGAATTTATTTTGCTCTTATTTCAGACATTCATATCAAAACCATGTTCAGAATCGTTCAACAACCAAAGAAAAAGAAAACAAAAACATGTGAAATCTAATTTTGATATTTTTCCTGTTCAGAATCTTGATTAGAGTACCTTGCGAATGCCCAAACCCAAACTGAAAACTAAAAAATCTTCTAGGTCACAAAATCAAAATCAAAGGCAACGAACGCCCAAACCCAAACTTCGAAAGATAATTCCAGAAATTTGAGAAATTTCTTGCAGAGCAATGTCGAATTCCTACCCGAAACTTTGCGGCGAAAACCAGAGAGCTTTTACAGAGCTTGTAAGCAACGTTTGAAGAGGAGGTGGATCCGGACGGCGCGACGGAGATCAGCAGCGGCGTTTGAAGGGGGCAGCGTTTGAAGATAAGGGTTTCGAGAGAAGAGAAGAGAAGAGGCCAGGGTTTGAAGAACGAGCGGCGTTTGAAGAAATTAGCATTTTAAATCTTATTTACCCGACGTCTGGACCGGGCGTCGGGTAGAATAGCTTTATCCGACGCCTGGACCGGGCGTCGTATAGAAAATTGCCTTATCCGACGTGCGGTCTATACGTCGTGTAAAAAGTATTTTACCCGACACCCGGTCCAGGCGTCGTGTCAAATTGGTCTGGAAAAAAAAAATTCTTGTAGTGAAATGTAAGGTTAATCAGTTGTACAACTGATACACCAAATGTAAGGTAAATCAGTTGTACAACTGATACACCAAATATAAGGTACATTAGGTGTCATTGATACACTAAATACAAAGGAAATCAGTTGTATAATTGATACACCAAATAGAAGGTAAATCAATCGTATAATTGATACACCACATATTGATGGAGCGCTCATGGCACGCAGCGGAAGCGATTTTGGATCATGGACACTCTAATTTCATCAATTTAAACAAAAGGAAACATGCAAACGCAATGAAAAAGAGAAATTAGAACACATACCCTTGTCGTTCGTAATTCTCCAATTTCACCGCCAGAAGCTCCTCACGAGCTCACCGAGCCTTCTCACGAAACCTTCGTGGACCACCCACGGTAGTCCCGCTATCCTCAGGCCGAGAAACGGAGTAGTGGGACTCCTTTTACAAAAGAAAAGAAGGAAGAAGCTTCAACTGAAAAACTATTTTTCAGAGGAAGAAGATGAAGCAGACGGGGCTCTGTCAAAATTCAATTTCACAAATCAAAATGAATTTTGTATACCCCAATACGCACTAGCGCATTTTTTTTTTTTTTTTTTTTTTTTTTTTTTTTTTTTTTTTTTTTTTTTTTTTTTAAACTGATTGATCTGATCTGATGACACATAAATATATACTCTGTATATATTTACATGTGTCTTACATTGCATGTAAGACACATGTAAATATATATATATATAAATTATTATTATTAAAAATAATAATAATTATTTTATTAATTAAACTTTTTAATTAATAAAAAATATATATATATATTTTAATTAATATTATTTAATTCAATATCAAATATTAATTAAATAATATAATTAAACTCGGTTTTCCGAAAACCGACTTTTTGCACATGAATCCTATTCATGTTTTCAGACCAATCTCATATTTAAATCATATTTAAATATGTTCATATTTAAATCATATTTAAATATGTCCATATTTAAATCATATTTAAATATGTCTATCCTTCTTCCACAAACCCGAATTTGAACAATTCAAATTCTTTTCTTTTCTTTTATACTGTTTCACGGCTTTATCCGAGCTAGCCAGGAGAACCGTAAGGACCTACAGATCATGAGCTCCAACGATACGAGATTATCCGGTCAAAACTCTTTCAACCGAACTAACCAACATTCGTTAACCCCCGGAGACTCCACTAAAGTCCAAGGGCTGCACTCTCCTCACTGTAGATATATTGTGTCCTGTTGATATAACTATGATCAGTAAGTCGATCCTTCACAGGTCGTTCATAATCACAACGGGTCATTTAAACCGTTTAACCCTTGTATTATATCTTGTTCCTTAAGTACCACTGATACCTCTAATGAACAATTGATTTGTGGTCCAACCATCAAATCAGATTCCTCCCTGATCAGGAGAGGATTGGCCCACTGTTCAAGACCTGGAGTCAGCACTTAAGGGAACAACCTCTCTACTAACCCTTAAAGCGGGTAGGAGTGAATTCCATTCTTGCTACAACTATGTCCCCAGCCACTTATTCAATCTTATCCCCAAGATGGTAGGCATATTGAGTCGGCAATCTGGCCACTCTCACCCGTACAAATCAAAGGATAAGGTTGAATAAACAGGAGTTCATAGTAAGCTCAGGATTGAGATCGAGTTACCTAAGTCATCACATGAAAAAATCGGTCTTTACAGTAAACGGTGTTATAAAGAAAGAGCGATTTTATTTCTTGGTTCGGTCTTGTGCAAACTCATTGCACAGGACGCCCTCACTCACATGTCTCTACATGAAACGATTCGTATCACATCGTTTTGTACTATACAAAGTGAGCCGCGTCCAATAGTGTCCCCAGGATAAGGTACCCAGCCTTATCCCTATACTATAGACCATTTTTGGCTGTCTACTTGAACTTGATTCACATTCATGTCACACATGAAGTTCAAGTACTCACAATGTCGCCATGGGTGTTAGTTATTGGTATAGGTTAATACAAACACAATTCACTAAAATTCAATAACAACTTTATTGAAATATAATATATACATTCATTCAGTTTACAAACTACGAGTTTTAGGACATAAAACCCAACAAACTCCCACTTGGACTAAAACGTCAGTGGAGTATATGCTGGTCGAGAGAACTAGAATATCAAATATCTAAAGTTTCTCCCACTGTCCTACTGAGCAGCTCGCAGCCCTATACTTTGTAGGTGTCTCTCAAACACTTTAGCCGTGAGAGACTTAGTAAACGGATCAGCAATGTTGTGCTCCGAGGCTACCTGTGTGACGATCACATCTCCTCGTTGCACTATCTCCCTGATGAGATGATACTTTCGCTCAATATGCTTTCCACGCTTATGGCTTCTAGGTTCTTTAGAATTTGCCACTGCACCGCTATTATCACAATAAAGGGTGATTGGCAAGTTCATATTTGGAACAACTTCCAAATCTGTCAAGAACTTCCTAAGCCATACAGCTTCCTTCGCTGCTTCGCAAGCTGCGACATACTCAGCTTCCATGGTGGAGTCAGCAATACAACCTTAGTTTATACTCCTCCATACTATTGCTCCTCCATTAAGAGTGAACACTGATCCTGATGTAGATTTCCTGGAATCTATATCAGTCTGAAAATCAGAGTCAGTGTATCCTGCAAGGATCAAATCCTTCGCGCCATACACAAGCACATAGTCTCTCGTTCTCCTAAGATACTTGAGGACGTGTTTAACGGCTGTCCAGTGATCATATCCTGGATTGGACTGGAACCTACTGACAATTCCTACTGCATAGCAGATGTCGGGTCGTGTACACAACATAGCGTACATGAGACTACCAACTGCAGATGCATAGGGAATTCGTCTCATATCCTCAACCTCTTGAGGTGTCTTAGGAGACTGTTCCTTAGACAGGTGAATTCCATGCCTAAAAGGCAGCGAACCTTTCTTGGAATTCTGCATCGAATATCTTGACAACACCTTGTCAATATAAGATGCTTGAGACAACACTAGCACTTTGTTCTTACGATTCCTTATGATCTGAATCCCTAGAACAAACTGAGCCTCTCCCAAATCTTTCATTTGGAATTGGGTCGCTAGCCAATTCTTAACGTCAGTTAGGAACCCTACATCATTCCCAATGAGTAGTATATCGTCTACGTACAAGACTAAGAAAGCTACAACAGTATTGACTACTTTCTTGTAAACACAAGGTTCGTCAATATTTTGTTCAAAGCCATAAGATTTGATCGCCGTATCAAACCTTATATTCCAGGATCTAGATGCTTGCTTCAACCCATAAATGGATCGATTAAGCTTGCAAACCTTTTGCTCTTGACCCTGAAGTATGAATCCCTCTGGTTGAGCCATATAGATACTCTCCTCAAGATTACCATTCAGAAAGGCAGTCTTGACATCCATTTGCCAGATTTCATAATCATAAAATGCAGCAATGTATAAGAGTATTCTAATCGACTTTAACATGGCAACAGGAGAAAAGGTTTCTTCATAGTCCACCCCTTCTCTTTGGGAATAACCTTTTGCCACAAGTCGAGCCTTAAAGGTTTGCACCTTACCGGCTTGGTCTCGTTTTCTCTTGTAGATCCACTTGCAACCGATAGGTCTTTCACTATCTGGTTGGTCTACAAGATCCCAGACTGAATTGAAGTACATAGACTCCATTTCGAGATCCATGGCTTTAAGCCACTGGTCCTTGTCTATATCATTCATTGCCTGTTTAAAGGTCAATGGATCCTCAACGCCATCATCAGGTATGACGACTTGAGTTTCAGACAAGCCAATGTAGCGGTCAGGCTGTCTTACATCCCTCCCACTGCGTCGAGGCTTTCTCAACTCTTGAGAAGGACCAGCCTGATCAACAACCTTTATTGATCCGTCTGTAGCTTTCCTGGAAAATTCGGACAAAACAATTTTGCTCGACGGTTGATGATCTCTCATGTGGTCTTCCTCTAAGAACGTGGCATTAGTCGATACTAGTACCTTGTTCTCATGAGGATCGTAAAATAGACCACCTTTCGTTTCCTTGGGGTAACCTACAAATAGGCACAATTTTGAACAATGTTCCAACTTCTTTGGATTAGGTACTAGCACATGTGCCGGACACCCCCAAATCCTGAAGTGACGTAAACTACCTTTACGCCCTCTCCATAACTCATAAGGTGTTTCAGAAACACTCTTAGTGGGAACCATGTTCAAAATATATACTGCAGTCTCTACTGCATATCCCCAAAACGAACTAGGCAAATGAGCATAACTCATCATAGATCGAACCATGTCTAACAGGGTTCTATTTCTCCTCTCGGACACACCATTCTGCTGTGGTGTTCCTGGCGCTGAGAGTTGAGATACTATTCCATGTTCTATCATATAGTCCTGGAATCTTAAATCCATATACTCTCCACCTCGATCTGATCGGAGTGTTTTTATCGATTTACCTAATGTGTTCTCAACCTCTGCCTTATACTCTTTGAACTTTTCAAGAGCTTCAGACTTATGATGCATTAGATAAAGATAACCGTACCTAGAATAATCATCAATGAAACTGATGAAATATTCATACCCTCCTCGTGCTTTGACATTCAAAGGACCACAGAGATCCAAATGCACGATTTCTAGAGGTTCTTTGGACCTATGACCTTTTTCAGAAAAAGATCGTTTGGTCATTTTGCCCTCAAGACAAGACTCACATGGCGGTAAAGAGTTGTCCTCTAAACGATTTAGCAGACCACTCTTAACCAATCTCCCAATCCTATTGAGATTAATGTGACCTAGTCTTAAGTGCCAAAGATAAGTACTAGGAGAAAGTTTCTGCCTTTTAGTTTGAGTCTCAGCTGTTTTAAACATTTCAGTGTTCAAAATAGCTTTGGCTTCGGTTGGTCTTAACACATACAAGTTGTTTTCAAGTTTCGCAGAACAAATACGTACACCTCTTTTGCTAATGAACGCTTCATTATGAACAAAAGATACTTTATACAACTGTTCTAACAAACAAGATATAGATACAAGATTCCTCTGGAAGGTAGGAACCAGGAGTACATTTTCTAGTAAAATGAAACTATCTCTATACAACAACTTTACAGCTCCCACTGCTTCAACTGAGACAACCTCTCCAGTTCCAACTCTGAGAGTTATCTCACCTCGAGAAAGTGGCTGCCAAGAACTAGTTTCCTGAAAAGAAGAACAAACATGGTTAGTAGCTCCTGAATCAAGTATCCAGGTATGACAATCATGTTCTACTAAACATGTTTCAACAACAAGTAAATCATATTTACCTTGTCTTTCCTTCTCAGCCTTTTTCTCTGCAAGATACTTTGGGCAATTCCGTTTCCAGTGCCCATCTACACCACAATGGAAACATTTTCCTTTGTCTGTAGATCTAGTCTTGCTTTTACCTGCAGCAGGTGCTTTTCCCTTCCTTTTATCTTTCTTCTTCTTTTGAATACTCTTATTCTTAATAGAAGAAAGTTCAGACCTACTCCCTGAAGACGACCCCTTTTGGAATTTCCTAGAAGTGACAACGTTTGCCTCCTTCTCTTTTCCTTTAGAAGTGTGAAGGGACTGATAGGTCTGTAGCTCGCTGAGGAGAGAAGTCAAATTATACTTTATTTTGTTCATTACCAAATTGGTTCTGAACTGAAGGAAACTCTTCGGAAGAGATTCCAAGATAAAGCTTACTTGACTTGACTCATTTATAATAGCTCCGTTTACTTCCGCCACATTGAAGTGGACCATCATGTTAAGGACATGCTCCCTAACAGAGGTTCCCTCCTTCATGCGAGAGTTGTAAACGAATTTGAGGGCTTCATGACAGACCGATGAGGACGGAAGTCCAAACATCTCCTGTAATGAAGACATGATTTCTTTAGCAGAAACCATATCCTCGTGCTTCTTAGCTAACACATCAGATATGCTGGCTAAGATATAGACTCGGGCTTTATCATTAGCCCTTGTCCATCTATCATATGCTTCTCGAACAGTTCGAGTTGCATCCGAGCTAGGAGGGGGAGGACAATCCTCTGATAAGACGAACCTTAGATCATCTAGAACGAGAATCGTATTCAAGTTCGATTTCCAGGTCGCGTAGTTATCGCCGGTTAACTTATCGGAAGCTAGTAAGTGAATAAAAGAGCTAGACATGCTGAAAAGAGAATGAATAAATATTAGTAAAAAGGTTTTAACCTAATTTAGACACCAATCAAGAATTTAGCAAAGAATAATAATGTACCCAAAACTCATTATTAAACTGCAACGATACTTCAGTGGGTCAGAATGGTCGCTACCGAGGGGCAGTCAAGCACTCCTTCACTGAATCAAGACATTCTTGACTAAATGCTAATACCAGAATATCTCATATTCCTATAGCATCTTAGTTATCGCTGTTTGGTCAAGATTTACTAACTCCTTAGCAAATCTCGTAAGTGTGACCCTCCATTTTTAGAATTCATAGGGCGGCCCCAACGATGCAACCGAATGGAAATGTCAAAGTTGGGAATGGCTCTATGTTTCTTTATCCATAAATGGTGATTGAGATGTTCCGATTCCTATGAAACGGCCCTCCGAATGGATCGGTACCACTTGTGGGCACCTAGCAGGCAGAACATAGGAATCTCACGGTTCAATCCAATGGAGGAGACCGCAGGATGTATTGACATACTTCCTTCTCCCACTTACTATAAATACTTTCTCCATTCACCTTGCTCTTGAATTATGCAAATACCATCCGAATGGGGATGCCCTATTGACATCACGAGGCCGAGCATAATTCTCACGGTGTGAACTTGACAGAGAACGTAGGAGGAGAGGGACATATCATATATACCTTCTCAACACCTCTACTAAGTATTTTAAGACGGAATGGGTAAATTACTCAGGCATTATCCGGCTAAGACAATAAGACCTAAGTCTAGGTAAAACAAACTTTTACCTATGATGTCTAGGTGATAAACACTTTATTACCTCACACCACTCACGCATGCTCATAAAGCCGGGTTAACTTTACTCAAGAACCGGATGGTCCCCAGGTAGGAGGTGTTCCGTAAACCGTCAGCTTAAATACCTCCAACCTCGAACAGGATGTCCCCGGGTGAGTTTCTTGTAACCTTAGCATTTACAAGATATCGACCTATTCATCTAATGAAACGGAACGATACATTCAACCCTAAGTGAGCATGCCTTTGTCTTTGTTATAGATTTTAAAAGTCTATGCCAATTTTACAACGCTTTGCAAAACTAAGACTTACTACAACAAACTTCTACATGCTTCTCAAACATGCATCACTAAGGCATGACAAGTTGAATATTTAATTTCATAATTAATATAACAATTATATCGATTATGTTTTTAAATATACAACTCCTAATTCATAAATTAATATAACACTTATATCAATTCTCATGAATTAAGCATGCATCCTATACATTATAACACTTATAACAAACAAAATGCATCTAATGTTGGATGTTTAATTTCATAATTAATATAACACTTATATCAATTATTCTATTAAGCAAACAACATCTAATTCATGAATTAATATAACTCTTATATTAATACTCATGAATTAACATGCATCCTATACATTATAACACTTATAATATACCATGTGCATAAAACTAGGACAACCTATGTTGTTGATTCAATTTCATAATTAATATAACACTTATATCAATTATTCTATTAAATTAACAACAACTAATTCATGAATTAATATAACTTTTATATCAAAACTCATGAATTACCAAATATACATACGATATATTATAACACTTATAACATATTTTCAATGCATGAAGCATGCTTCCTACGGTGGGATTTTAAATCTATATGGCATACGTTATGCACATACAAACATGGAATTTAATTAAAACATACATTCGCAATGCATAAATAATTAAACATACTAAAGTGGATCGATTTTGGCATTTAGCAAGCAATAACTAATTTATTACAAGCTTGATCAACAAGCCACGTCTTGAGCGGACTTCGAACTCTTCGCACCGCCTTTGACCAACTTGCTTCCTCCGAACGCTTCGGCCAAATTCTCTTCGAATTTCTCCTTGTATTGCCCAGAACAAGTTTGAACTTACACCGAACATTTCGGCGAGTTTCAAACTCAAACTTCTTTCACAAAGAACCCTATATGGACTCTAATGACTCTAAAAAATACAGACTCTTTAGCATGCATTAAAGCCCATACATTCTCGGGCAATTACAAATAAAGAAATTCAAAAAGAAACTATGCCAAAATCGATATTCACTTTAGAATTCCATTCAGAAACAATTTCTAAATAAAACCCACCATAATTTAAATTGATTGAAATTGAGTGGCCAAAAACGCTCTGATACCAATTGATGGAGCGCTCATGGCACGCAGCGGAAGCGATTTTGGATCATGGACACTCTAATTTCATCAATTTAAACAAAAGGAAACATGCAAACGCAATGAAAAAGAGAAATTAGAACACATACCCTTGTCGTTCGTAATTCTCCAATTTCACCGCCAGAAGCTCCTCACGAGCTCACCGAGCCTTCTCACGAAACCTTCGTGGACCACCCACGGTAGTCCCGCTATCCTCAGGCCGAGAAACGGAGTAGTGGGACTCCTTTTACAAAAGAAAAGAAGGAAGAAGCTTCAACTGAAAAACTATTTTTCAGAGGAAGAAGATGAAGCAGACGGGGCTCTGTCAAAATTCAATTTCACAAATCAAAATGAATTTTGTATACCCCAATACGCACTAGCGCATTTTTTTTTTTTTTTTTTTTTTTAAACTGATTGATCTGATCTGATGACACATAAATATATACTCTGTATATATTTACATGTGTCTTACATTGCATGTAAGACACATGTAAATATATATATATATATATATTTATAAATTATTATTATTAAAAATAATAATAATTATTTTATTAATTAAACTTTTTAATTAATAAAAAATATATATATATATATTTTAATTAATATTATTTAATTCAATATCAAATATTAATTAAATAATATAATTAAACCCGGTTTTCCGAAAACCGACTTTTTGCACATGAATCCTATTCATGTTTTCAGACCAATCTCATATTTAAATCATATTTAAATATGTCCATATTTAAATATGTCTATCCTTCTTCCACAAACCCGAATTTGAACAATTCAAATTCTTTTCTTTTCTTTTATACTGTTTCACGGCTTTATCCGAGCTAGCCAGGAGAACCGTAAGGACCTACAGATCATGAGCTCCAACGATACGAGATTATCCGGTCAAAACTCTTTCAACCGAACTAACCAACATTCGTTAACCCCCGGAGACTCCACTAAAGTCCAAGGGCTGCACTCTCCTCACTGTAGATATATTGTGTCCTGTTGATATAACTATCATCAGTAAGTCGATCCTTCACAGGTCGTTCATAATCACAACGGGTCATTTAAACCGTTTAACCCTTGTATTATATCTTGTTCCTTAAGTACCACTGATACCTCTAATGAACAATTGATTTGTGGTCCAACCATCAAATCAGATTCCTCCCTGATCAGGAGAGGATTGGCCCACTGTTCAAGACCTGGAGTCAGCACTTAAGGGAACAACCTCTCTACTAACCCTTAAAGCGGGTAGGAGTGAATTCCATTCTTGCTACAACTATGTCCCCAGCCACTTATTCAATCTTATCCCCAAGATGGTAGGCATATTGAGTCGGCAATCTGGCCACTCTCACCCGTACAAATCAAAGGATAAGGTTGAATAAACAGGAGTTCATAGTAAGCTCAGGATTGAGATCGAGTTACCTAAGTCATCACATGAAAAAATCGGTCTTTACAGTAAACGGTGTTATAAAGAAAGAGCGATTTTATTTCTTGGTTCGGTCTTGTGCAAACTCATTGCACAGGACGCCCTCACTCACATGTCTCTACATGAAACGATTCGTATCACATCGTTTTGTACTATACAAAGTGAGCCGCGTCCAATAGTGTCCCCAGGATAAGGTACCCAGCCTTATCCCTATACTATAGACCATTTTTGGCTGTCTACTTGAACTTGATTCACATTCATGTCACACATGAAGTTCAAGTACTCACAATGTCGCCATGGGTGTTAGTTATTGGTATAGGTTAATACAAACACAATTCACTAAAATTCAATAACAACTTTATTGAAATATAATATATACATTCATTCAGTTTACAAACTACGAGTTTTAGGACATAAAACCCAACACATATAAGGTAAATTAAATTTACAATTAATACACCAAATATAAGGTAAATCAGGTGTACAACTGATACACCAAATATAAGGTAAATCAGTTTTATAGATGATACACCAAATATAATGGTTATCAAATATGAGGTAAATTAGTTGTACAACTGATACACCAAATATAAACTAAATCCGTTTTATAACTGATACACCAAATATAAGGGTTATCAAATATAAGGTAAATCAGTTAAATAACTGATACACTAAATACTAAATAGAAGGTAAATCAGTTGTCATTGATACTCCAAATATAAGGTAAACCAGTCGTACATATGATACACCAAATATAAGGTATATCAGGTGTCACTGATATAAGGTAAACCTGTCATACAACTAATACACCAAATATAAACTAAATCATTTTTATATCTGATATACAAAATATAAGGTAAATAAGTTATGTCTATTTACGCAATAAAGAGTTATTGAGATTTATTCCGTAAATGTGTTTATTGAATATAGTGAACCGTGTTTGCATTAACCTATGCCAATAACAAATACCCATGGCGAAGGATGAATACTTGAACTTCATGTATGACATGAATGTGGATCATGCTCAAGTAAACAGTCAAAATGGTCTATAGTATATGGTTAAGGCTGGGTACCTTAACCTGGTAACATTATTGGATGTGGCTGGCTTTGTATAGTACAAAACGATGTGATCCGAATCGTTTCACATGGAGATGTGAGAAGCGAGGGCGTCCTGTGCAATGAGTTTGCATAAGACTGAACCGCGAAATCCAGTCGCTCTCTCTTTATAACACTGTTTACTGTTGAGACCGACTTTTTCATTTGATGACCTAAGTAACTCGTTCTTAATCCTGAGCTCGCTATGCACTCATATTTATTCGAGAGTATCCTTTGACTTGCACGGGTGAGAGTGGCCAGATCGTCGACTCAATAAGCCTACCATCTTGGGGATAAACTCGAATAGGTGGTTGGGGACATAGTACAACAAGATGGAATTCACTCCTACCCGGGTCTAGTAGAGAGGTGTTCCCTTAATAGCTGACTTTGGGGCTTGAACATGAGGCCTCATCCTCTTCTGTGTGAAGAGGATTCTGATCTGCTGATTGGATCACAGATCAAATGTTCATTAGAGGTGTCAGTGGTACTTAAGGAACAAGAGGTATCACAGGGGTTAAACGGTTTAAAAGGCCTTGCTGTGATAACGGACACCTGTGAAAGATCGACTTACCCATAATGGTTATATCAAGAGGACATAATATATCTATAGTGAGGAGAGTGCAACCATCGGACTATAGTGGAGTCTCCGGGGGTTAACGAATGTTGATAATTCGGTTAAAAGAGTTTTGACCGGATAATCTCGTATCGTTGGAGCTCATGATCAGTAGGTCCTTTAGGTCCACGAGATTTTCCTCGCTATGACTCGAACACAGGACCAAGAGTTTGTTGGAGCCTCCCTGAAAGAATAGAGTTTTGAGAGAACAATTCTCTCGGTAGGGAAAATGACTAGTCTGTTAAACGTAAATTTCCTATTTATAGGACTTTTAGGAATTAATTTTATTTAATAAAATACATTTTAATATCTATTATATTAAAATATGTATTTTATATTTATTTGAATCTCATTCAAATATCATAAAATTAATCTTTTATAATATACATTTCACTAATTTGAATCTCATCCGAATTTCATATGTATATATAGTTTTCAATATTAATGTATCTAATACATAAATTATTCCCTCTAATATTTAATGTATCAAATACAATAAATATATTTTTCTCTTTTATATTTAATATATCAAATATATTAAATATTAATTTGAATATTTCAAATTTTTCTTTCAACTAAATTGATCATTTTAGTGTTACTATGAGCTAGCAAGGGGACCTTATGGACCTACAGATTTATAATCTTCAATGATACAAAATTAATTAATTAAACTCTTTAAGTAATTAACTTTCATTCATTAACTCTAGGTCACTCCACTATAGGCTTAGAGTTGCAGTCTTATGCACTGTAGGACAAGTTGTGTCCATGGATATAACCATTACATGCAAGTCGATCCTTCACGAGTTGTTCGTAATTACAGCTGGGTCAAAAGTCCGTTTTACCCCTGTAATTACATCTTGCACCTTAAGTACCACTGGTTCTCTAATGAACAATATGTTTATGATCCAACCATAAACCAAGTCCCTCTCGGGTCAGTGAGAGGGTGGGGCCCCATTGTTTAAGTCCCGAAATCAACACTTAAGGGAACTACTTATCTACTTTCCCTAGATGAGAATGAGTGAATTTCATCTTGTGAAACTTATGTTCCCACCTCCCTATTTGGTGAAGTCCCCAAAATGGTAGGGTTATAGAATCGGCTATAAAAGTCATTCTCACCCATACAAATCAAAGGACGAGCCCTCACAAGCAGGAGTTCATAACTCACTTAGGATTAAGATCGAGTCACATATGATCATCCTGTGAAATATTAGTTTTCCCAAATAACGGATTTATAAAGAAAGATTATATATTTCGTGGTCCAGTCTTATACAAACTCATTGTATAGGATCACTCACATGTCTCTACATGAATGATTTGGATCAAATCATTTGTAACAATTACAAAGTGGGTCGTATCAATAGTGTTACCAAGATAAGCAACTCAACCTTATCCATATAATATAGACCCTTTAGGTTATTACTTGAACACGATCCTCCCGTATGTCAACTACATATTGTTCAAGATTACACTAATAACCTTGGATTTTATATATATAATGAATATTATAAATTATAAATAATTATTAATTAATTACGAGACTTTAGGACATAAATCCCAACAAACTCTACATCTTCTCCTTGTTTGCGTCTTCGTCTTATTGGACTTCGCTTTATGCAAATGGTCATTAAGCATAAATTGCAATCCATTTCCGTAATTCTCATTCCTTGTCTGTGCTCTATATTCGAATGAATTGTTGGTTTCATTACAAAAAAAAAAAAAACAAGCCTATATTGACTTTTGAATGAAAAGAACTGATGGAATCAAGGTTGGATAATGTTGGATAATCAATCATGAAGCATTTATAATTCATTTCTATCCTACTAGTGAACATTCAAAATAATCTTAACTTGAGTTTTATAAATCTATAGATTTATGATACTGATGTAGTGTATGTAGTCTATATTCGATACTCAGAAGGTAAAAAAAAATTGGTCTCTATTAAATTTGTTGAATTTGTTAAGCATAAATTGGTCTCTATTAAATTTGTTGAATTTGTTAAGCATAAATTGGTCTCTATTAAATTTGTTGAATTTGTTATCATATTAATATACAAATAAAAATACATGAGAAAATAAAAAATGTATTAAAGAAATTTGATAGCATAGGTGAATGCAAGGAGTTGGCAACGACTTACTTAATAGAGAGAATGCATTTTTATTTTATTTTTTGAAACCATAATGTTTTTTTAATGAAGACAGAATGCATTAAGTGTTAAAAATAACAATGTATCAGATTCTCACACTAGAAAGACTCATGAGAAAGACTCCTGTTTGTATGGTTTGGATTTGGAAGAAAACAAAAATGTATATTATAGGTCAAGGCCATGTGGGAGTTTGATTTTTTTTTTAATCAATTCTAGCCTTTATATGGGAGCTCGTCAAATGTTGAAGATTAATGAAGCTTTGGATGAACAAAGGTTGTTCTTGATATCCATTGCTCCCATCGTACATCTCTATCGTACAACTCCCTCCTTTCCTCTAGACAAAGTCCCTTTCACTCAAAGAGTCCCACCACTCTGCTGCTAGGCCCGAAAATAGTCTGGATTGCTCTAAGGGTGGTCCTCAAGCTTCATTGCAGCTTGCATCAAGAATTTTACAGAGGAGGTTGTTGCGAAAACGAGAAGACAAAGGTAAAAAAATGTATGTTTTTTGTTCTGTCTTCCATCGCACAAGCTGTGCAATAGCTATGCGACATCCTAGTTGTTGTACGATCGCACAGTGAGGTATGCGATAGTTGTGCGATCTCACAGGTTTGTTGCACGATGGTTGTGCGACACCTATGCGATCGCATAGTGTTACTATGTGATGTAAGTGTGTGCGACTTGATCGCTCAGTGGGTCTATGCGATCTTCATGAAATCGCATAGGCCGCTTCCTAAAAGATGTGCGATCGCACACAACCTTGTTGTGCGATAGCTATGCGATGACACCTCTTTTGTTGCTTATTGATTGCTGAAGATCCACAACTAGTTTTATGTTTCTTCTGTTACGCCTCTGGTTGTATAGGGACCCTCAGTTCCATCAGAGTTCTCTTGTACTCTTAGCTTTACAAGATATTGTTGGGTTTTATGTCCTAAAACTCGTAGTTTGTAAACTGTTTGAATGTAATTATTCTATTTTGCAATAAAGTGTTATTGAGATTTATTCAGTAAAGTTGTTATTGAATAAAGTGAAATTGTGTTTGTATTAACCTATACCAATAAAAAACACCCTTTGGCGATAGTATGAGTACTTGAGCTTCATGTATGACATGAATGTGGATCAAGTTCAAGTAGACAGCCAAAACAGTCTATAGTATAGAAATAAAGTTGGGTACCTTATCCTGGGGACACTATTGGACGCGGCTCACTTTGTATAGTACAAAACGATGTGATCCGAATCGTTTCATGTGGAGACATGTGAGTGAGGGCGTCCTATGCAATGAGTTTGCAAAAGACTGAACCGAGAAATCAAGTCGCTCTTTCTTTACAACACCGTTTACTGTAAAGACCGAGTTTTTCATATGATGACCTAGGTAACTCGATCTCAATCCTGAGATCGTTATAAACTCCTGTTTATTCGAGCTTATCCTTTGACTTGCACGGGTGAGAGTGACCAGATCGCCGAATCAATAAGCCTACCATATTGGGGGATAAGAACGAATAGGTAGCTGGGGACATAGTCTTGCAAGACAGAATTCACTCCTACCCGCTTTTAGGGATAGTAGAGAGGTTGTTCCTTTAATAGCTGACTCCGGGTCTTGAACAATGGGTCCACCCTCTCCTGGCCCGAGAGGGATCTGATTTGCTGGTTGGACCACAAATCAATTGTTCATTAGAGGTGTCAGTGATACTTAAGATACAAGATGTAATGCATGGGTTAAACGGTATAAATGACCCGCTGTGATTACGAACGATTTGTGAAGGATCGACTTACTAATGATGGTTATATCAAGAGGACACAATATATCTATAGTGAGGAGAGTGCAACCATTGGACTTTAGTGGAGTCTCCGGGGGTTAACGAATGTTGATTAGGTCGGTTAAAAGAGTTTAACCGGTTAATCTCGTATCGTTGAAGCTCATGATATGTAGGTTCTTTAGGTTCTCCTAACTAGCTGAGATTAAGCCGTGTAACAATATAAGAGAAAAAGAATTTGAATTTATTCAAATTCGGTTTTTGGAAGAATAATGGACATATTTAAATATGATTTAAATATGGGAAGAGTCTAACACATGAATAGGGATTCATGTGCGAAAAGTCGGTTTTCAAAAAACCGAGGTTAGTCATATTATTTAATTAATATTTGATATTAAATTAAATAATATTAATTAATTAAAAAGTTTAATTAATTAAAATATATATTATATTTAGGGTTGGTTGCACAAATAGCAATCAGACCCAAACTAATTGAAAATTTAGCAAACTTTAAAATGTTTTGTAAATATGGCAAAAAAATCTGTTTCTATCACTGATAGACTTTATCATATCACTGATAGACTTCTATCAGTGATAGACTATTATCACTGACAAAAATCTATAAAAAGTTGAGGTGATCAGTGATAGACTTCTATCCGCCATAAGATATCAGCGATAGAAATTGCCATATCCGCAAATTTTTTAAAAACATGCTATATTTTTAATTATCTTATTCTAAATTGACATCTTTTACAATTTTCCTTATATTTATTTAAATTTAATTATGAATTAATTATTAAATAAATATAATGCATAATGGATTTATTCTTTTTCATGCATGTCTAACACATGGACATGACTTGCCAAACCGAGCATAGCTTGGCATAAGGTTGTGTCCGTGACTATGAGGTCATGGGTTTAATCCTCGCATTAATTAAATACTGTTACAAAAAAAAAAAACACATAGACATGACTAATCTATTTCAAAACTTAATTGTTAAGTTTTCAAATGCTTAAATTAGGAAAATTTTAATTACAATTGTGGGTTTCTCTTTTTGATAAAAAAAATTGAAGCTCTCTGGTTGTTCATGGAAAAATTGAAAATACTTTTCAATTTATTTTCCTTTACAAGACCTTCCATCCCATTTTCTCCATCTTTTTCTATTCCATGATTTTCTCTTGTAATGGAGTCTCACCACTCCGTTGCTCGGGCCGAGGATAGCAGAACTACCGGAGGTGGTCCTCAAAGAGTTGAGTTTGTCAAGAGATTCAAGCTTCGAAAATTGAAGAAATACGAACTACAAAGGTTTGTGTTCTTATTTCTTATATTTCGAGCATGTTTTCGTTTAGTTAAATTGATGAAATTAGAGTATCAACGATCCAAATCGCTTCCGCAGCGTTATGCGCTCCATCAGATATCGACCTATTTTAACTATTAAAACAGATTGAATCTAAATTCCTAATCGCATTGGAATTCTTTAACCCTTAGTGAGCATGCATTTGTCTTTGTTATAGATTTTAAATGTCTATCTCATTTTACAACGCTTATAAAATAAAGACATTCTATAACATGCTTCCTAAACATGAATATAACCATTATAATCTACTAAGGCAACTATATGTTGTATGTTTAATTTTATAATTAATTAAACACATTAAAGTGGATCGATTTTGGCATCACGGACAAACAAACAACTAAATTATTACAAGAATAATTCAAAAACTAGGTTGAGACGCTTCCGAACCCTTCGAACCGCCCCGAACCAGCTTGAAAATGCTTGAACCGATCCAAAAACCAGCAGAACCAAGCTTCAAAAGTGCTGAACCGGACCAAAACAGCAGACCAGTCTTCAACAACCCGAAACCGGACCAAAAACGACCTGAACCGGACCAAATCAGCGTTGAACCGAACCACTAGTGACTGAAGAACACGAAACCGGTCTGACTTTCAGTGAACATAACCGCCCGAGGACCGAACCAGACCGTTTCTTCCACCTTGCGCTGAACCGGTCTGAAGCTAGAATTTTGCAGAAAAAAACAACACATTATTTTCTTCGACACCCGAGCTTCTCTCTTCGAATTGGAAGCCTATATGAACTCTAATGACTCCAAATTTTTTATAGACTCTTCAACACATATTAAAGCCCATACACGCTTGGGAAATTGCAAAATGAAGCTCAAAATTGATGCCAAAACCGGAAAAACTACTTTAGACGCCTAGAAAATTCAAATTCAAAATGACACCCACCGAGCTTAAATTGATACAAATTGAGTGCTCAAATCATGCTCTGATACCAACTGATGGAGTGCATATCACAAAAGCGGAAGCAATTTGGATCATCAGCACTCTAATTTCATCAATTTAGCCATACAAAAAACATGCTCAAAGATGGAAAAACAGAAAAGTATGAACACATACCTTTGTTGCTCAAAATCTTCAAACTCGTTGCTTGTTTCTCCTCACGAACTCATCGAGGATCACCTCTAGTGTCTTCCCAACTATCCTCAGGCCTAGCAACAAGGTTCTTGTACCTTTTTATGGGGAAATTTTGGAAGAGAGGAAGTGGAAGTCTAAACCGAGAGGGAGAGATGTGTAGAATGTCTCACATTCAACATTCATCATCACCAACATCTTTTGAGTTACTCTTAATTTATAGGCATCAAGAAACCGTGTTAAGACACTTCAAAATGTGATGGATTAGTCATAAGTCAAATGTCCAAAACATGCTAGTTTTAAGAGTTTTAAGTAGGTTAGTCATTAACCACTTTCTAAACTCAAATTTGTTTGGCAAAATCCACTACAAATTTAATTTATTATTTTTAAAATTAATCCAAAATTAATTTGAAATATAATTAAATCTTAATTAATTAATTAAACATTTTAATTAATTAATATTATTATTTAATTCAATATCAAATATTAATTAAATAATAAGATTAATCTCGGTTTCTAAAACCGACTTCTCGAACATGAATTCCTATTCATGTATTAGATCGAACCCATGTGATTTTTGTTTTGTTATGACATAGTGGAAGTGAATGATTTTTTTTTGCAAGGATCCCAAACTTGTAGAAGCCAAAGACTTCTTTTTGAGCGGGTTGAATGTGTGGTTGGCGATACAAACAAACCTGTCGGCTCTCAAGTTACTCCGGCCAATGTTGCTCAAATCCCAGGGCTTAACACTCTTGGCATCTCTCTCGCTCGTATTGACTTTGCCCCATGGGGCCTCAATGCTCCCCACACGCACTCACGCACTAGTGAAATCTTGACGGTCCTTGAAGGCACCCTCTTGGTAGACTTCATCATCTCCAACACAGAAAATCGTCTCATAACCAAGACATTGAACAAAGGCGACGTCTTCGTCTTTCCTGTCGGTCTAATTCACTTCCAACAAAACATCGGTTATGGCCGTTCAGTTGCCCTTGCAGCTTTGAGCAACCAAAATCCAGGTACTATTACCATTGCAAATGTAGTTTTTGGATCAAAGCCAGACATCTCCACTGATATCCTTGCAAAGGCTTTCCAAACCGATCCTGCTATAATAACCAACACTCAGTCTATATTTTAGATAATATTAGGGTTTGATATTGGGCCTTCTCTATTTTGTTCCTCATGTCTTAGGTTTATCATCCTCATGTCTTAGTTTTGTTGTCTTGTTTTTCACTTTACAAGGTTTAATCATTATTGTATTAAATTTCAAAAAACTTCTTCATGCAATAAATTAATGTTTTTTCTTTAATATCTATTGCATACATCCAAATTCTTGTCCAATTCGAAGAAATTAGCAACTAATGATCATATATTGAGCCAGTTTGATAACGTTTTCGTTTCATATTTCCTGTCTTTTGTTCTTTGTTCCTTGTTTCTTGTTTTTTAAAATTAGAAACAAAAAGGTGTTGGATAATTTTTCTTGTGTCTTGAAAAAAAAATATATATTTGAGAACTTTTTCTTATTTTTTTTGTTTTTACCTTTTATTTTTTTTAATTTTATTTATAGTTTAAATATAATTTAGTTATATAATATAAAAAATATATAACATGCATTAAAAATTAAACGGGCCCAAATTGCAATTTATTAAAAAATTATGAGCATTGGATAACTATTTATATTTTTTATTTCTCATTTATTAAAAAATGTTTCCAAATTGCCTATAAAATTTCAAAAACAACACAATCAAATTTCTTGTTTTTCTTCTTTTATTTATCTAATTAATATTAAAAAAAAGAGTAAAATTCAATTTATACCCTTAAATTTTAAGGGTTTAAATTGATACAGTTCTGAAAGTTCAGGGTTTAAATTGATACAATAATTAGTTTAGGTTTTTAATTGATACAACCTTCAAAGTTTAAGGGTATAAATTGATTTTTTTTTAATATTTAATTATCACATAATTGTTTTTTAATATTTAATTAAAAAAAATTATACATTAGAAGTAAGATCAGCTGGTTAAGAAAAGCTCGGGTTATAAAATCGTTTAGCCGTTAATTAATTAATTAAGTAGTAGTAAGGCGTCGGTACGGAGTTGCGTCAGAGATGTAGATATAGACTAAGCTAAAGGACAGACGAAATCTCTTCTTCAATTCTTTTACTTACACCTTATACTTGCGCTGAATCTAACGAGAATATAGTTTCCAGTTTTTTATAAAACTAAACTTTATCACTTCCCTTTCTCTTGCCTGCGGACGTAAAGCTTGTTTTGTTTTGTTTTTTTTAGAAATATAATGTTTGTTTTTCTATTCATGCCCTATTGGGAATTTTTTGTGTTTTCTGTGATTATATGTTTTTGTCGATTCTCATTTCAATTGCTCCATGACAATTAATTTTATGTGATTAGATGTTGAGTATACATTTTAGAACTAATTGTATACTTAACGTCTTTTATTTTACTAAAGAGCTATTTGATTTTTTCACTAATATACCTTCCATGATATTTCTTTTTTTATGTCAAACCGAGTATAACTCAATTGATATAAAGTTGTGCTAAGAGGTCAGGGGTTCAATCCCCCACCCGCATTAATGAATGTATAAAATCCATTTTAACCTTAAATTTGTCACACTAGAGACCTAATTAAATGTTCCAATTTTTATCCTCTATCCGATTTGTGTTAATTTATACAATATGCGAGTTGAGCTATATTGATTTCTTTGAAATCTTATCAATTTTGTGCAAAAATCATGTACTAAAAAAAATTGTACAATTCATGTGTAAGATAATTCATTAAAAGCATATGAAAATACATGTGTAAGATAATTCATTAAAAGCATATGAAAATACTTTTTTTTAATGAATTTTCTAACGAAAACTCGTCATATGGTATAAGTTGCAAAAAAAATTAAAAATATAAGCACGCCGTCTGTGGGAATCGAACCCACGACCACGTGGTTAAAAGCCACGCGCTCTACCAACTGAGCTAAGACGGCTCTACTATTGTACAAGAAAGTTAAGAAATAAAAACGTTAATAATGCTCTTTTGGAAAAATCGAACTCATCTTACAAAGAAAAGATAAAGAGAATTTGGAAGATTGGTTTAAGCATCTTGAGGATTGAGAAAGAGTATATTAGAAGTGATATTTAAAAAGAGAAATTAAAAAATAAATGTGGTACTTCCACACAAAATAGTGGTTCAAGTGGCAAGCCATTGAGGAGTAGTAAGAAATTTATGCCAGGAGTAGTTGGTCTTAGAGTATTGAAATCAAAGTTTAATGGAATATCAAGGTTTGAAATTCTTTTAAGTTCAACAAAAACAAGTTACAAACAACTCAAATTTTGTGAGAAGACTCACAAAGGGAGTAAGATGAATCAAAATTTATGCAAGGGTGGTATTCCCAGTGTTAAAATTCTGGTAAGGTTCATCAAGATGAATACTTCAAAGTGGTTAATAATTGAGGAATAGGTGAACCTAAAGATTTATTTTAAGACTCAATCTAAGTACGATGAGTTTTTATTACACTATATGAAGTTAGTAGTTAACGACCCAATAGAGTTATGGATCTTGGAAACCAAAAATTTATATAAATGTGATTGTATCCAGTAAGAATAAGTTGATTTATTTTAAGAGTACGAAAGAACACACAATATTACAGAATAAGAACACATACATTACAAGATAATATAGCTTAAATGCTAAATTTAGCAAGTTTGAGTTTTTGAATGATCACGTTGTGTTTTGGGCTAAGTGTTTTTATGCAAAGTGGCATAATTGTTGATATCCAAAACATGGAGGCAATAGTTAAATAGGGTAGTTTAAAACTACTATAAAGTAGGGGTGTTCAAAAAAACCCGCAACCCACGAAACCCAACCCAACCCAACCCAACTTTTCGGGTTGGGTTGGGTTTTTTTTTAATATGGGTTGGGTTGGGTTGCTATTTTAAAAAACTGAATTTTCGGGTTGGTTCGCGGGTTGAACCAAATTTGGCTCGGTTCAACCCGAACCAACCCGAATTCAATATATTAAAAAAAAAAAATTATATATATAATGAATTCAATATATTTTTTTCAAAAAAAAATCATTCGGTGATTTTGAAAGGAAAATCAAGGATTAATGATGATTTTGATAGGAAAATCAAGGATTAAGGAATTTCCTTAATGGTAATTTTGAAAGAAAAATAAAGATTAAGGAATTTCATTAACGGTGATTTTAAAGTTAATTAAAAAAAAATATCTATTAATTAAAAAAAAAAAAAAAAAAAAAAAGTCAACCAGTCAACCCAACCCAACCCAATCCGAAAATTGAAGGGTTGGGTTGGGTTGACAAAAATGTTGGGTTAGGTTGGGTTGAGAATTCACCAACTCGAAACTTTCGGGTTGGGTTGAAAAACCCTCCAACCCAATCCAACCCATGTACACCCCTAGGGTTTGTAGCTTTCTGACGGAGTTGGTGAATTTTATTGGAAGATTCTCCAATTTGAAATTGACCAGTGTGACTAAAAGAGAATTTTCTTCTAGCTTAATCTCTCGCATTTAATTTTTCATTAGCTTATTTTTATTAATCTGGATGTTTCTAATTTTCACAAACAAACCAAACCCCATGTTTTTATTGCTTTTAAATTCAAACTTAAAATGGAGAAATTAGTCTAGGCTCCCAGAGTTCGATCAAATTTGTTGTAGTTTACTACAAGTCGTTGATCAGTAAATATAAATTTATTTGACGGACCTCGACAAGCTCGCTTTAGGGCGCTCGTGCTGAGGTGAAACGAGCTCATGCGCCTGACGTGTCTTTGGACGCCTCGTTTTTTTCTTTGATTTATTCCCTCTCTTGACTTGGCTTCTAAAAATTACACTTATGAAGTTTTTTCAATATTTTACATTTCTCCATCTAAATAAAATACAACATCATTTTCACAATTATATATAATATTAAATTAAAATATAAAGAAATTAGGCATAATAAATAGGATTATTTACGACTTATCACATCTACAAAATGAAGCAAAGTTAAATATATTTTTTCTGAGACTATCACTAGTACCCGAAACTTTCTATGGTGAAATATATTTGGTTCAATCTTAATTAATAGGGCTTTCTACCTCCTTAGCCTTAAGATTACTATGATTTTACAAATATGTATCAAGATTCCATTTATTTCACAAATAACCAAATATATTAGGAGTATTTCATAAAATTTGATGTTCAATTACAATAAAACTCTTCATATAACTATTGATATTTTTATGAAATAAAATAAAATAAATTGTAATCATTTAAGGTATAAATCAATAATTTAATACAATTGTAAAACCCAAAATTGAGACATTAATGATATTAATCAAATTCTAACCACATTTACTCTTCTGAGGCAAAACTCTCTCTCCAAAAACAACATATATACATTTGTTTTTTTGCATATATACATTATTATGCAAAACTCTTTCTCTCCAAAGACATATATACATGGTATAATCGAATATAAATTAATATAGGTAAAATTACCCTAATGGTCCATCAGGTTTGGGTTTGATAGCACTTGGGTCTCCAAGATTTCAAATCCAACAATTATACTCATGAGGTTTGGATTTAGTTCGTTTTTTGTCCCTTCGTCAAATTTTCTATTAAGTCCTAACAGGCGTTGGCGTATCACCGACGACGACCATGTGAGAGAGAAGATGAAGGGAAAAGAAAAGAGGGAAGAGGGAAGAGGGAAAAGGAGGAGAGATAGAGGGAGAGGAGAAAAAAAAACAGTCGTTGGCGTAATACCGGCGACGACCATGAGAAGATGGAGATGGAGATCAAGATCGAGATCGAGATGGAGATGGAGATGAAGATGGAGATGGAGGAGGAGAAGGAGAAAGGAAAAGGAAGAATAAAAAAATATATATTTTTTAATTTTAATAATTAAAAAAATATTTTTAATTAAAAATAGGTGTCTCGTCAGCCTTCTGTTAAGACTTAACAACAAAATTTGACGGAGGGACAAAAAACGAACCAAATTCAAACAGGGGTATAATTGTTGGATTTGAAATCTTTGAGAACCAAGTGCTACCAAATCCAAACCTAAAGGACCATTAAGGTAATTTTCCTATTAATATACTACCATATGTTAAAGAGATGTAATTAGCTATACATGATGTATGTTCATGTGAATAAAAATGTCACCATATTTAAACATAAGATTCAATTAGACATGAAATATTTTCATATATATCGTATATTAATAATATATATTAATACTTGGTGGTTCATTTATACATGAAATATTTTCATATTAATTAGTGCAAATGATAACTATTTGAAAGTGAAGAAATATGAATATAAGATTCAAACGTGGTATATTTGAATATGAAAACAATATATGACCTGATGTTATGAATTTATATTCACTAGAATAATAGAACTACCTAAACAGTTGAATGTATAATATATGAGCTAGTATATATGTGTATAATTATATATGATTTATAATGCAATATATATTCATAATTGGATTCGTATTAAATAGACAATGTTATATTCAATTTCTAATTTGTCTACCCAATATATACATGTATAATCGAATATAAATTAATATACTACCATATATAGTCATTATTATGCAATTCGTTATATATGATATATTTTTATATAAATAAAAATACCAACTATTTTCAACATGAAATTGTGTATGAAATATCTTCATTATATTATGAATATATATTTACCTAATGATTTATTTGTACATAGAATATTTTTATATAAATAAATTGACTAAAATCGTGGAATTTTATTAGGAGGAAGAGGAAGACAAATCGACTAAAAATGCTCAAATAGTGGAATAAATACTTAGATAAATGAGTGTAATTAATTGATAGGAGAGAAACAATTAATGTGAGATTATGAGATTTATAAATAATTAAAATAAATCAAAATTGTAATTAATTAATAGAGAGAGAAAAATAAAAAGGCATAATAATCCTATAATTATAATATGACATTTTTAAAAGGGTTGGTTGCACAAATAGCAATCAGGCCCAAACTAATTGCAAATTTAGCAAGCTTTAAAATGTTTTGCAAATATGGCAAAAAAATCCGTTTCTATCACTGATAGACTTTATTATATCACTGATAGACTATTATCTATGATAGACTATTATCACTGACAAAAATCTATAAAAAGCTGAGGTGATCAGCGATAGACTTCTATCAGTCATAAGATATCAGCGATAGAAATTGCTATATCCGCAAAAATTTTAAAAACATGCTATATTTGCAAACAATAAGTTTTAAATTGTCATTTACTACAATTTCTCTTTTTAAAATACGATTTTTAAGTGCATATTTGTATAGAACGTAAACGATAGAATTTTTAAAGCGAATTCTTTCGCCTACCATTTCAATGGATTGTGTATCTATTTCAAAAAAAACAATTGTCTCGTTGGACAAACTAGCCAAGTCAAATTTGTCTTCTATGATTATTATTTAATTAAGTCGTTTATTTAAAATTAATTTACCCAAAGGAGGTTGAACAAAACTAAGTCAATATTGCCTTTTATTTTTATTATTTAGTTTAAGTGTTTGACCATATTTCATATACTTTTAATCTTGGATTCCTTTAATTAATCACTACAATAATAAGTCTCTATTGAACTTAGACTTCATTCCATCCATGTTAAATAAACAATTAAATTATATAATGAAAACACAATAATAATCTTACAAATGTGAAATCTCTTTTGATTGCTTCCCTTGATCAATTCAAACCTTATTTGATTTACAATTTCACAAATAATTAAGAGTCTTCTTAGTGATCTATAAATAAAGCTTCTTTAGGTTATTATTAATCCATCCACACAATTCAAAGCAAAAGCAAATCTAGCTAGCTAGTTTGATATATTTCTCAACTAAATATCAAACCTTCCCGTGATCACCGTTGATATCATGGTTGCTCGAGTTTTCTTTCTCACATTCCTCGCTGTAACTTCCTGCTATGTTGCATTGGCATCCGATCCTAGCCCACTTCAAGATTTCTGTGTTGCAGATCTAAACAACCCCGGTAAGTATTCTCAACCTTCCAATTTTTATGTGTCTTCTTACAACAAAAGTTTGACACATAGACAAAGACTATAAAAGTGAATCATTTATCTTGTTTGTTTTACGAATATGTGTGTTTTTCAATTTCAATATGGATGATGATTCTTGTTTTGTTGTGACACAGTGGAAGTGAATGGTTTTGTTTGCAAGGATCCCAAACTTGTAGAAGCCAAAGACTTCTTCTTGAGCGGGTTGAATGTGGTTGGCGATACAAACAAACCTGTCGGCTCTCAAGTAACTCCCGCCAATGTTGCTCAAATCCCAGGGCTCAACACTCTTGGCATCTCTCTCGCTCGTATTGACTTTGCCCCATGGGGACTCAACGCTCCCCACACGCACCCACGCGCTAGTGAAATTTTGACTGTCCTTGAAGGCACCCTCTTGGTAGGTTTCGTCACCTCCAACACAGAAAATCGTCTCATAACCAAGACATTGAACAAAGGCGACGTCTTCGTCTTTCCCGTCGGTCTAATTCATTTCCAACAGAACATCGGTTATGGCCCTGCAGTTGCCCTTGCAGCTTTGAGCAGCCAAAACCCAGGTACTATTACCATTGCAAATGCAGTTTTTGGATCAAACCCAGACATCTCCACTGATATCCTTGCAAAGGCTTTCCAAACCGATCCCGCTATAATAACCAACATCCAGTCCAAATTTTAGATAATATTAGGGATTGATATTGAGTCTTCTCTATTAGGTTCCTCATGTGTTAGTTTTATCATCGTGATGTGGTTGTTTTGTTGTCTTGTTTTTCAGTTTACCTAAAGGTTTAATCATTTGTAATAATTTTCAAAATAAATCTTCATGCAATAAATTAATGTTTTTCTATTGCAAACATACAAATTCTTGTCCTATTGGAAGAAATTAGCCTCAAATTAATGTTTTTCTTTAATATATGTTACATACATACAAATTCTTGTCCAATTCGAAGAAATTAGCGGCTAATTATCATATATGGGCCCGTTTGATAATGTTCTCGTTTCCTATTATCTGTTTCTTGTTCCATGTTCCTTGTTTTTCGAGAACTAGAAACAGAAACGTGTTTGATAACTATTCTTGTTTCTTGTTTCTTGTAAAAGAAAATAATAATAATAATAATAATAAAAAAAAACTTGTTTGATAACTGTTGAGACTAAATGCATGTTTTAGCGAGCAAAATTTATATTCAAATGTACTAAAAACTAACAAATATATATTGCAAAATTAAGAAATATAATTTAAAAAATAAAAAATAAACGTTCCACCCTGACCTCAAATAAAGAGAACGAAATAATATAAAACGAAACGGAACAAAGAGAAACATTTTTTTGTAGTTTCTCAAATTCTACCTCTTTTTTGGAAACGTTTCTCAAAATTTAGAAATAAAAAATGAGAATAATTATCAAACAAACAAAATGAGAAACAGAAACAGAAAACAGGAAATGAAAACGTTAGGGCCCGTTTGATAACGTTTCGTTTCTTGTTTCCTGTTTCCTGTTTTTGTTTCTCATTTATTAAGAAACAGTCTTGTTTGATAACTATTCTCGTTTCTTGTTTTTAAATTGAGAAACGTTTCTTAAAAAAAATGGCAAAATTTGAGAAACACCAAAAAATTGTATCTTCTGTTCCGTTTCGTTTTATAAACTTTTGTTCCTATTTATGAAAAAAAAAAAAAAAAAAAAAAAAAAAGTTTGGTTGGTTTGTTGGCGAGAGATTTGATTAAATAAGCATTTCACATTCAAGGTACTCGCTTCAAATCCCAAAATATAATATTTGCAATTTTATCGATATTTTTATCAACGTTTCCATAAAATGGAGACCTCAAAATTTTCATAAAAGTGAGACATTGATATTTCCATCAACATCCACATTTTGGACTTTGCAAATAAGCATTTCACGGTTTTTAAATAAGTTTAATTTTCTTACTATTAAATATTAGATTCACAATAATGATATTTTAGTTATATAACATCAATTTATCTAAAATATAATAGAAATGTCGATTCACCTCTCATGTCGATATTGAACTCATTGACACGTGAAAATGTCGATGAAGATGTATACACGTCGAGACGAAAATTTAAAACATCGTCCATAACAAACAATGTCAAATTACCATTGGCTTCCAGATTTTAAAGAAAAGAGACATCATCTATAAAGGTTTAACTACCGACATTTTTCACTTTAAAATGTTATTGAATGGTGTTTTTCGTGTGTAGAAGGCTCAATTCTCTATTCTTAAACAAATGTCTCCTTACCCTTTCAACACACAAAAACATATACCAAATCAAATCAAATTTGGATATCATTTGAAGTATAAATACAATTTTATGGTTGTTTCTAATTTTGCATCGAGACTTATTTGTATTCGATTATGTAAACTTTGGATTTTTTTTAATGCATGTTATTTCTTTTTTATATTATGTATACTAAATTCTATTTAAACTATAAAAAGGAAAAATCATAAAGAGAAAAAAAAAACATTTAACAAAAAAAAAAAAAAAAATTATCAAACATGGTTATGATTTTGTCTTTTTTTTTTCAAGAAACAAGAAACGTTATCAAACAAGCTTTTGTTTCAGTTTTTGTTTCTGTTTCTTTCTTGTCAAGAAAACATAAATAATAGTAGTTATCAAACATGTTCCTGTTTTTAGTTCTAAAAAAACAGGGAACAAGAAACATGAACGTTATCAAACGGGCCCTTATCAGACGACCTCTATATTTTCACGATTTAAAACGGGATGAAAAAATATTAAATTAAACTATGATCAATTCGCCAAACTTTCACCTCTATTACACTCTATAAGGTGTCACTTGAAAACTTTTCTATTTCTTTTCTTTTTTTATTTAGTTTTTTTTTAGAAACATGTGCATTCGGTAACTATTTATGTTTTTCCATTTCTCATTTATTAAAAAAATGTTTTCCAAAATACCTATAAATTTTCAAAACAACACAATCAAATTTCTTGTTTTTCTTCTAATGTTTTTATATTTAAGTTTTAAAAAATTATAAATAAAAGGATTGTTGTATTTTTTTTATTTATAAAATGCATGTAATAAATATTAAAAAACAATTATCACATAACTTTTTTTTTAATATTTAATTCAAAAAATTATACATTAGAATAGAATTAGAATATAGTTTCCAGTTTTTTATAAAACTAAACTTTATCACTTGCCTTTCGTTTGCTTCGCGAATTATTGTAAAGGTTGTTTTGTTTTGTTTTTCCAAGAAATGTAGGGGGCGTTTGGCCTCCTGTTTTGGAATCAGAACCCTCGGAATCAGAACCCTGGGGGTTTGTCAGGGCGGCTTCAGAACCTTGGGAATCTAAAAACTGTGTTTGGGGTGCAGGGTTGGGAAGCCTCGGAATCAGAAACCAGTGTTTGGGGTGCAGTGTTCTGAACCCCGGGTTGAACAGTTTTTTTTTTTTTTTTTTTTCCTTTTACTATTTCGTTTCTCTTTTATACCCTTATTTTCTAGTGGTGAATTGTAAAACCCGACCTCACGTAACATGAGCAAAATTCTTTTGGAACTTAAAAATGAAGCATTTAATTTATGTTATATTCTAAGAATAAGAAAATAAATTGAACAATTTTCATATTTTGTACTCGTACAAAAAAAGTTTATGAAATAAGATGAAAAAATATACTTTTTAAAAATTAAGAAAAACAAAAAAATAAAAGGAAAGGAAAAAAAGTTTTTACAACATGTCGGGGTTACGCTCATGGTCACTAAGCAATACATCATTACGCTCTTGTTGACACAAAAGAAAAAAAAGTTATATTACTATTAATGAAAAAAGTTTTATGGAAAAAAGATATATTTTAACAAAATATTAAAAAAAAACATTTAACAAAAACAACAAAAACAAAAAACAAGAAATAGAAGAATGGAAAAAAAATACATTTTGTATATTCCAATTAGAAAAAAAAAAGTTACAAACACAACATTAATTTATAGAATACGGTTAAAAAAATACATAAAATAAACAAATAATAAAGAGGGAAAAAAATTGAAAAAAAACTTTAATTCGGATATAATGTAGATTCCAATAATTTCCTATTATTAATGGAAATTTTATAATAATATTAAAATATATTCATATTAGAAAGTAGTAAAAAAAAACATTACAAAAGAATATCATTTTTCATAATAGAAAAAAAAAAATATTTTAACTAAAAAAAATTACTACTGTTAGTTAATGGAATAAGATGGGACAAAATATATATATATAAATTACTAACACGGTTAGTTAATGGAATAAGATGGGACAAAATATATATATATATATAAAGGAAAAATGAATAGACATAAAGCAAAAATGGATGGCAAAATTGAAAAAAAGATTAAAAAAAATAAAATTGTTAGTGCTAGTGTCAAATGGATTAAGAGAGAGATAAAATTGTTATGTGACCAAGAAAGAAAAACAAAATTGGAGAAGTGAGGGGTTTAGAACCCAAAACCATGGGTTTGGGTTCTAAACCCATGGATTTCCAATATATCCATCCAAACATGGGTTTGGCTTCAAAAGCCAAACCCACCCAAACACAAGACAGGGGGCCAAACGCCCCCGTAATGTTTGTTTTTCTATTCATGCTATGCTGAGAATTTTTTGTGTTTTCTGTGATAATTATGGACTCGTTTGATAACGTTTTCGTTTCCTGATTCTTATTTCTTGTTCCTGATTTCTTGTTTCTTGTTTCTTGTTTTTTTTAGAATTAGATGTTTGATAACTACTCTTGTTTCTTGTTTCTTGTTTCTTTTTTCTTGTTTCTTGAAAAAACATAAACTTGTTCGATAACAGTTTCTTGTTTCTTGTTTTTTTTTTTTAATCTAAATAGAATTTAGTTATATAATATTAAATATATATAACATGTGTTAAAATATATATATATATATATATATATATATATATATATATATAAATCCCCGATGCAAAATTAACAATACTAATAAAATTATTTTTATCCTTCAAATGTTGCTCAAATTTGGTCTACAATTTAATTTCTTAAATGATGTTGATTCGGATCCAATTCAATTATATAGTTCTTTAAATGTCGTGGTTGTAAAATATTAAAGTGGGACAATGCATGTTTTAATCAGCAAAATTTATATTTACAAAATTTTAACTTGTTCAAGTCTACTCACAAAAACAAAAAACTAAAAAAAAAAATATAAATATATACGTATGTTGCAAAATTCAAAATTTAAATAATATATAAATATATACCTATGTTCCAAAATTCAAAATTTAAATAATATATAAATATATATTAAAAAAATTAAAATTCAAAGTCAAAATAATATATAAACAAAATATAAAAAACATAAAAGTCTGGAAGCCAGCACAAAATAATAAATAAACAAAAATATGGAAAAATTAATAAATAAAATTGCTCTACCCCAGTTTCGAAGCCACGACCATGAAAGAAAAAGAGTATTTAGGTTTAACTATGACCAAAAAACAAACATCATGTTGTGTTTCAAAATGGGAACGAAATAATATAAAGAACGGAAGAAAGAGAAACACATTTTTGTAGTTTCTCAAATTTTGCCCATTTTTTAGAAACGTTCCTCAAAATTTAGAAACAAGAAATGAGAATAGTTATCAAACAAGTCTGTTTCTTAAAAAATGTGAAACGGGAACAAGAAATAAGAAACGGGAACATTATCAAACGGGCCCTATATGTTTTTGTCGATTCTCATTTCAATTGCTCCATGAAAATTAATTATTTTATGTGATTAAACGCTGAGTATACATTTTAGAATTAATTGTATCCTTAGCATCTTCCATTTAACTAAAGAATTATTTGATTTTTTCAATAATATATACCTCCCATGATATATATATATATATATATATATATATATATATTTTTATATTTATATTTATGTCAAACCGAGTAAGTTGTGCCCTTGAACTAAGAGGTTAGGGGTTCAATCTGCTCACCCGCATTAATGAAGGTATAAAATCCATTTTAACCATAAATTTGTCACACTAGACCTAATTAAATGTTGAAATTTGTATCTTCTATCCAATTTGTGTTAATTCGCCCACTAATTTTTAATAATAGACAAGCTAAATTATTTCATAAGCTCACTAATTTCAATAATATCAAAATTTGGACAAATTTAAGTTTGAATAATGCATAAATTAACTAATAACTTTGCAAAAACACCACAAATGTTAACAAAAATTTAGTTGTATTGTTGTTTTTCTTTTAATTTTTTTTTTTACAATATGTAGGGGGGAGAATTAAACCTGTGACCTTTGATAATTAATTTATACAATATGCGAGTTGAGCTATATTGACTTCTTTGAAATCTTATCAATTTTGTACCAATCATGTACTAAAAAAAATGTACAATTCATGTGTAATAAAACTAATTCATTAAAAGCATATAAAAATACTTTTTTTTTAATGAATTTTCTAACGAAAACTTATCATATGGTAAAAGTTGTAACAAAATTGAATATATACATGCACCATTGGGAATCGAACCCACGACCATGTGGTTAAAAGCCACGCACTCTACCAGCTGAGCTCAGACGGCTATACTATTGTATGAGAAAGTTAAGAAATTAAAAAGTTAAACAATGCTCTTTTGGACAAATCGAACTCATCTTACAAAGAAAAGATGAAGAGAATTTGGAAGATTGGTTTAAGCCAACTTGAGGATTGAGAAGAGTATATTAGAAGTGATAACTCAAAAAGAGAAATTAAAGAATGAATGTGATACTTCGACACAAAATAGTAGTCTTGGAGTATTGAAATAAGAGTTTAATGGAATAAAGGTTTGAAATTCATTTAAGTTCAACAAAACAAGTTACAAATACCTCAAATTTTGTGAGAGGGCTCACAAAGGGAGTAAGATGAATCCAAATTGAGGCCAGGGTGGTATTTCTAGTGTTAAAATTGTGGTAAGGTTCATCAAGACCAATACTTAAAAGTGGTTAGAAATTAAGGAATAGATGATTGTTGAATAATAAATTTCGGCCAACCACAAATGGACATATCATTAATTTGAGTTAATTCAAGTTAATGATAAAAATATATATTTATAAATTTGGGACCAATTACAAAGTTATACATGTCCTCCATTTAAATTAAGAGAGCAAATCAAATTATGCCACATGTCCCTCAGACGAGTCCAATCAAACATTGCCCCATGGTGGTTGGACCCAAAGCTATTTAACCCGAGATCGCTAAAAATAATTTTGGGCTAAATTTAAATAATCCAAGTTATTGAATAATAAATAGATTAAGCCCAAATAAATAAAAGCCCAAAAGTTGGGCCAAAAGTCAGTCAGGCCCAAGCCCATACTAGGTCCATCAAACTCTATAAATAGAGGAGACCACCATTCATTCTAGAGATTCAGCCTTGAGCCAGAATTCAGAGAAGTCAGAAGCTCCAACAATCAGAAAGTCAGAATCCAGACAATTCAGAGGCATCAAAGACCCAGAGTTCAGAAGATTCAAAGACTACAAACTTCAAGAACAAGCCGAAGATCTTCAAGAAGCTACAAGCCAAAGACCTTCAAGAAGCTACAAGTCGAAGACCTTCAAGAAGCTACAAGTCGAAGACTTTCAATAAGCTACAGCTCTCAAGATCTTCAAGAAGCTACAAGCTGAGTCGAAGACCTTCAATAAGCTACAGCGGAAGATCTTCAAGAAGCTACAAGCTGAAGACCTTCAATAAGCCACAAGTCGAAGACCTTCACAAAGCTACAAGCCGAAGATCTTCGATTAGCTACAAGCCGAAGACCTTCAAGAAACTACAAGTCGAAGACTTTACGAAGATCAACAAGCTTGAGACTGATCATCCAAGAAGATCAAAAAGTCCAAAGGCCGATCATCCAAGAAGCCCAAAGGTCGATCATCCAAAGCCCAAAGATCGACCATCCAAGAAGATCAACGAGTCCAAAGATCAAAGTTGACATACTCGAGAGAAAGTATCAGAGGATAAATATTAGAGACTGTAACACTCATATATATATCAAAATCAATAAAATTCAAGTTCATTTCCACGTATCAAATTTCTCCTATATTGAAATCTCGTGTGAACAATGATCCTAAAAATTTCTTTTAAGACTCGATCTAAGTACGATGAGTTTTTATTACACTATATGAAGTTAATAGTTAACGACCCAATAAAGTTATGGATCTTGGAAACCAAAAATTTATGTAGATGTGATTGTTTCCGGTAGGGATAAGTTGATTTATTTGAAGAGTACTAATGAGCACACAGAATATTCTAGAATAAGGTTACAGACATTGCAAGATAAAAGAGCTTAAATGCTAAATTTAGCAACTTTGAGTGTTGGAAGGATCAAGTTGTGTTTTGGGCCAAGTGTTTTTATGCAAAGGGGCATAATTGTTGATATCCAAAACATTGAGGTGATAGTTAAATGGGGTAGTTTACAACTACTTTAAGCGGTCATTTGATTTGAGGATTTGCAGATACGTGAAAATAAAAGATGTTTGGAGATGATATGTCTGGGAATAAGATTGCTAGGAATAAAAGATGTCTGTGTTTGGTTGTGCATGGGAATGACATCAGATTTCTATAGGAATAAATGATGTTTGTGTTTGGTATTACATGAGAATGTCATTAGATTGGCAAATCAATTATAAATAATTAATTGTAACTAGTTAATTCATTTTATTAAATTTAATTTAATCTTCTTTCATCAATAATTATATAATCTCAGGTTAGTTGATTTTATTTAGCCATCAATCTTAATAATTCTCCTCAAAGAAATGTATTTAATAAATTTATATAAATTTTTAATTCTAATTAAAAAAAATTGACAACATGTGGGGGTGGGGATCAATACGACATCATAGTCACTAGTTCATACATCGTACCAATTGAGCTATGCTCTTGTTGGTTTTAATTCTAATTAATTAGTAGAATAAAAAAATTGAAAAAATAATGATCGATATTATATAGTTTAATAAAATTGTACGAGTTTTCTATTGAAAATTGAAGAATAATAAAATTGTAGTTCTCTCTCATAAAAAATAATGATAAAACAAAGCTTAAAATACTCAAAATTACGAGTTTTCTTTTGAGAATTGTTCAGAGTCGCATAGTTATCACATAGGTTGCTATGCGATTCTAATTCATATTAAATCAAGAAGGTACTGAAATCAATTTAACGAAAAACAAAAAAATTACACAGACCTCTCAGGTATTGGAATGAATTTAACCAAAAAAAAAAAAAAAAAAAAAAAAAAAAACTTGGGAAGAAGAAACGTTGTAAAAAAAAAAAAATGAAGATTTAAAAAAAAACAAATGGAAAGAAGATGACATACCTGGACAATGCTTCACCGTTGTTTTCGGAGAAAGTCGTCTAACCAGAGGGTTTTAAAAGACATAATTAATGATGTCTGGGCTAAATGTATGCTCGGGCATAAATTCTAAAATTGCAAACTAAACATGGGCATGACCATCAGAAAACCATTCTCATCTTGATGCTCACCCTTAAAGACGTGAAACAATTGGGCCCTAAATTTGTAGCTTTCTAAGGTAGTTGGTGAGTTTTATTGGAAGATTCTCCAATTTGACACATGAGTTGACTAGTGTGACTAAAAGAGAATTCAAAATTTTAATGGATTAATAAGTGCAAGCACAATCCTTGGAACATGAAGGAAAGGCTAATTGCCACCCAATTTTGGATTTTTTTTTTACAATGCCAAGACTTAATGAAGAATTTGTTATCCATAATGACATTATCGTCAAAGATGGATGTGTTTCGAAGTAACTTGGAAAGTTAATAACTTCTATTTCAATGTTGTTATAAAAGTACGAGAAAAATTAACCAATTCGTGGTTGAGGGGACTAACTACAATCAGGGGCGGATCCAGACATTGATGTTTGGGCGGCCAAAGAATTATAGTATATAAATGTTAAAAAAATATCGTAAAAAAATCAGAGGTTCGAATTCACACTCTCAAGTTATGTTGACAATAAAAAAAAATATCAGTGATAAGCATATGTAAGTGTATCAAAGACTTACGGACTAAGTTTAAATAAACTTAATACCATCATATAATTTTGCTCATCTCTATATTTAAATATATATATATATATATATATATATATATATATATATATATTTAATGAGTCCCTAAATTCTAAAAAGTCTTTAATGCGTCCCTAAACTTTAAACGTGTTGAATCGATTCCTATACTTTCAATTCTGTTTCTAATGAATTCCTAGATTTTAAAAAATGTCAAATAAAGACAAGGATATATTAGACTTAAACTTGAAGTTCGTGGGTCTATTAAACACAAAATTGAAAGTTCAAAGATTTATTAGACATTTAAAAAAAAAAAAAATTATTCAAGAAAAAACACAATATAACATGAATTTGTTTACAAAATTTATAAAATGGATGTTAATATAGTTACTTTTGAAAATGTTAATAAATAAACTAATACTAAGAGTTAATTTAAAGATTTATTTAAATTATGATGAGTACTAAATTTAAATATTTGAAATTAGAATGACTAAAATAATATAACTCTCAAATATAGATAAATGACATTTTAATTAAAAAAAAATCTTATAGAAGTAAATACTAAAAAAAAAAATAGGTCTTAAAATGAAATTTATATATTTTTACATATATATAAACAAAATATTGGAAGAGAACAATTTTTTTTAAAAAAATATGCATATATGAAAGGAAATGTAAAACAAATAAATTATTGTTATGGTTGGGTTTCGAAGCACAACAAAATATATACCATGCACAATAACCATGGCAGCAGAATAAAAATTTATTAATTTGGGGGGCCAAAATTTATTTAATAACAATAGTATATTTTTAAGGCATTATTTTTGCCTACGTGTATAAGAAAATCAAAAACTTTGGGGGGTCGTGACCCCCTAGTCCCTTCAGAGGTCCGACCCTGACTACAATGATATTGGTCTTTAGAGTTTGAGATACTTAAAGATGGATGATATTGTTGTTGAAGAGAATTTCCACATATTGAAGAACTATAAGGGTGTAAAGTATGTATTTTTCTAAAAATGATCGAATTTGTGTAAGGAAAGATGAAATTTAGTTGGGAAAATATTTTGATTGCACTATTGAATATCAATTCAGGAAAAGCTAATATTGTAGTTGATATCATGAGTATGGAAACCTACTTGTTTGAAAGTTTCACTTAATGTAAATTGTATTTCTTTGTTGGGCGAACTAAAAAGTCTGAAAGAGTTATTTGCTCTCTTTCAGGTAAGACCTATTTTGGTTGGAAAAATAAATTATAGGGGCTTAGTTTGATGATTCCATTTTGAGTAAGACAATGAATAAATGTTAATTAGTCGGCTAACAAATTATGCATTAAGAAGAGATGAAGCTCTGATTAAGTTTAATCACTCATGTGTGCCTAATCTAATGGATTTGAAGAATGATATCTTGGAAGAGGCTCATAGCTCGACTTATGTTATGTATCCACGGAGTACGAAGATGTACACAACATTGAAAAATCATTGTTGGTGACTATAACTTACTCAATAGTTTCTTCGGATCATTTCTACCCTTATATACTTAGGGTCCGTTTGGTATTGTCGTGCATGAAAAATCTATTTTAACAAAATCTTAACTGTTTTTGTTGTTCGGTAAAACAATATATTTTTTTAAATTGAAATAAAATCACTTTTTAAATTCTTTCTAAATTCTTTGATTTTGCTCTTTAGCTTTTAGCTTCTCGAATAATAATCGGGCGCCTTTTTTATTATTTTTTTTTATGATCATTTATATCCTTCCACATCCTTCCTTCTTTCCTGCAACCAATTTTACGAATTGAATTGTTGAGTTTCATATGAACAAAAACAAATTACATAAGAACATCAAGATTATTTCACACTATTATTTATTTTTTATTTTTTAGTCATGATTTTTTTACTCTTTTTCACGTACATTTGGATGGAAAAATATAAACAATTTTTTTTTTTTTTTTTTTTGTCAAAATTGTAACTCAAAATTTGTTTTAGATACTATTTGATGTATCAATTATTTTTCTCCTTTTATCATATAAATCTAGAGAAATATCAAAATATTATTTGTAATTTAAACTATAAAAATTATAAATAATTAAATTATAATCATATATATATATATATATTGAATATTAACATATAAATAATTATTCTCTAAAAAATATATAAATAACTAAAATAACATGTCTATTTTGGTCTGTACCGTTAAGCCACAACAATTTTGTTTGAACTTATTAAACGTTCTGATCTTGTTTTTTAAGGTTTAAAATTGAAATTTACCAAACACTAACCAGCTTCATATGACAATTGATTTTTCTAAAAGCATATCTAAAAGCTACCACAATCTCAAACGGAACCTTAATTTTGTGAATTCATTTTCTAACCCAAAAGAATTAAGGAGTAAACTAACAGCAATAACTACACAATGATTAACTATCTCTTCTATTTGTTGGCGCAAGATTTGAGACTCCCTCCTTTTTGTGAACGCTCCGAGAAGGGGCGAACCTACTAAGAGAGTTATCTCACTGCCAGCCCACGGGAGTTCGAAACTCACCAAAATAACATTTATAATTCCGCTGCAACTGAGCTTTGCAGCTAGTGGTAGTCGGGTCGATCCGCAGGGAACCTAAATTATTTTCTCCTAATTAATTTCTATTTGCTTTTTAATTAACTAAAAGAATAAAATAAAACGATAAATAAAATGGGGATTGCTAACGGAAAATTAAAGTAAGCATGCAAACTAGCTAACGGAAGAATTGAACTAAGTACATGTAAACTAGCTAACGGAAAATTAAATAACGGAAAAATTAAACGTAACGCGTGCTCCTAATTTGAGTGTCGGGATAGACTTTGATGCGACTCGATTTATTGGGATTCAAACGTACTTAGCAAGAACATAATTAAACACATAATTTACTTGCACGAAACTACTAATACAAATAACCCAAATAATTAAATAGAAACGTGGAGTTCTAAGTACACCGTTCTTTATTTAATCTAAGATGATCAATCCTAAATTAAATAAAGAACAGAGGCGAATGTTCGATTCTATTTAAACGTGATAATCAATCAACTGGGGGCCAACGTCGCCCATATTGATTATTTGACAGTAACGGGAGCACTACGACAGATGTTTAACCTGGAAGCTTAAGTTAATATTCCGATTTATCTATTTCTTCAAGATAAGTTACAACCAAGATCAACAAGGAAGCCTATGTTACCTATGGCTCAACTTATCCATGTTACTTGGCGATTAAGAGAGGCACGACATCATAATCTTTAACTAATGAATCATGCTTGAAATCAAAGTCGTCTACTCCTATCAATCAAACATGCTAATATGATATGCTTAGAAGAAAAAGATTGCCCAATCAGTCATGCTAAGTTACGAAATTAAGAGCAAACCCTCATAAATCGCATCAAAGACACCCTAAACTCAAATTAGAGCACTTACCTTAGCCAAACGTGATGAAAATTGATCCAAAATTGCCCCAAACAAAATTGATCCAAAACTCACCAAACCCGAGGCCAAATGTCCCAAATCGATTTTTCTCTCTAGTGAATAGTGCGGCCAAAAAATTAGGTCTAAATGCTTAAAAAACTGAAAAAATGAAATCTGGGCCTAAATTGGCCGCGCGCAGGTGGTCGTCTGGTGGGCGGTGTTGGGCGCTGGGCCTCGCGCGCGTGAGATGTCTGGGACGAGGAGGCCGCGCGCATGGGCCTGGGCGTTGGGCTGTTGATCGTTGACCAAGGGTTGTTGACTTTTATAAAATTGAAGGAAAATTTTGCATCCACCAAGCCACCCTCATTGTCTTGGCAAGCCCTGCAACACTAAGCTATTAATCGATTTTGAATTAAGATTAGATTAATAAATTAATGTAGTATAATAACTCAAAACGGTTAATTAATAAAATGCTCTAAAATATTCATTTAAACTCTTAGTTTACGCAAATGCCCGATTTACCCCTTAACAATTAAATTATACAAAATATATCAATTAAGCCCAAATAATTATTCTAATTTACAATACTTAGGAGCTAAATATTAGCACTTTTGGAGTGCTATCAACCACCCCCAAATTTGATAAGACATCGATTTGATAAATTTTATTATTATTATATTGATATAACATATTTTTTTTGCCCCCCCCCCCCAACATTAGAGTCTGGGTCCGCCCCTGACTTCTACGTTGCCTGTATCACCGGAGTTGGTTGGTACCTGCACAAAGGAAGAGGGAAAACTTGCACCGGTGTGGGACAAGACTCACTAGGCTTCGATGCTTAAGTTAGAGAGTTCTGAGCGTAAGTAGGAGAAAACGAGTGAGGACTCACTATAGGGTGAGTTTGATAACTTAGGATTGTGTACCTTATTCATACCCTTATGAGCATGTTTTATAGGCGTAAGGTTGTGGGTCGATCGGGTCGACCCGTCCTCTTCTCATCATTAGGATCCGAGATTTCAGGGAGTAGGTGTGGACTACTCACCCTCAATCTTAGATGAGGATCTTTGATCCCCTCGATCAAAGGCGGATTGAGGGGGACTCTTGTACCACTTCCCTGTGGGGTAAGGCAGGAGTGTCATTGTTTCACTCATTACCCCGACGTGAGGGTCGATGGCAACAGTCGATATGTGAATGGTCCTAAGGTCATCGTCCGTGGGCGGCCGAGGGTTCGGTCATTCACCTCACGGACGTCTGATGTTATCCTCGAGGGTTCGATCTTATGACGTCAGGTGTTGACCTCATGCTGAGGTAGCCCATAACACTATCTATTTTCTATCTAGTATAAAGACGATTAAGAATACTTCATAGTATTTCCAAACAACACACTCTTGAAAACAAGTAGTTAAACTCTAAAGATTAAAAACACTTCAAAGCATGCTGTGAGTTGAGTTCTAAGGACTGAAGATAAATCTAACATGATTAAGTTTAGTAACAAACAATTATGAACCAAAGAAAATTCAGAAAACAAGTCAAAAATCTAAAAGTAGGTTCCTTCGATTATGTGGGGACAAGATACGAGAGATTATAAAAGTCAAATTAACCAAACAAAAAAGAAATGGGGATGCTACCGGGGCTTAATATAGATAGTTCTAAACTTTTTGATCAAGTAATGAGGTTCTTCAACATCATTCTCTGCTTTCTACCTCCCTTTATTTTCACAAATATGGGTGAAAGGGTGGAAATCCCAAATATCACGAGTAGCGAAAGAATTTGAGTAGTAGAACTCCAATGTAGAGGAATTTATCGAACAAATAAATCAAAATTTCATAAGATCATCCTTGAGTCCAGAAAATAAAACTGTTCATTTGCTTAAATATCTAATTCAAACCATTAAGAAAAGAAATCATACAGAGATTAAGATTATCGAACAAAAAATTCAGCAGAATCGTATCAAACAAAAGCTAGGGCAAAACATAAATTTCTTCTAAATTGTACGAAGTTACTTAGAGAAGAAGAAAAGGTAAATACAATTCGTCAGTACTACTGCAGATCAGACTGAAGTGAATTTGATTTCTGATTGAATCAGAGGTATAACTATTTATGTCGTTCAATTTTGAGTTCTCAGTTGAGGCAATGAAGGAAGACAACGACAATGGAGGGCGAAGCAAATCGCGGCGGTGGAGGGCGAGGCCAACAACGACGGGGAAGGCTAGGGCAAGGGAAATAATGAAAAATCGATGGAAGAATAGAATGAGACGGATTGTCTAAATGTTAGGTTAAAAGGGTTTTCTCGACGATTTATAAAAATCGTCGAGAGAACCCAGTTTTTTTTTTATCAACTTTTCATAAACCATGGAAAATAAACCGGGATTTCTCGACGGTTTATGAAACCGTCGAAAGAAAACCGAGTTCTCTCGATGGTTTATGAAAATCATCAAGAGAACCCGATGTTTTCTCGACGACTTCATAAATCGTCGAGACAGATACTTTCGCCGTCGAAATCTAAACCGTCGAGAGAACTTCCGTCGACAAAAACCAAAATTCTTGTAGGTGTTGGGTTTTATGTCCTAAAACTCGTGGTTTGTAAACTGTTATGTTTGTAAATATCTATTTAGAATAAAGAGTTATTAGTTTTATTCAGTAAAAATGTTTACTGGAATAAAGTGGAACGTGTTTGGATTAATCTATACCAATGACCAACACCCATGGCGAAGGATGAGTACTTGAGCTTCATGTATGACATGATTGTGGATCAGGTTCAAGTAGACAGTCAAAACGGTCTATAGTATACGGATAAGGCTGGGTACCTTATCCTGGTAACACTATTGGATGCTGCTCGCTTTGTATTGTACAAAACGATGTGATCCGAATCGTTTCACATGGAGATGTGCGAGCGGGGGCGTCCTGTGCAATGAGTTTGCATAAGACTGAACCACGAAAAAGTTGCTCTCTCTTTATAACGCCGTTTACTATGAACTCCTGCTTATTTGAAAGTATCCTTTGACTTACACGGGTGAGAGTGGCTCAATAGCGCCGACTCAATAAGTCTACCATCTTGGGGATAAAGTCGAATAGGTAGCTGGGGACATAGTACAACAAGATTGGAGTTCACTCCTAACCCGCTCTTTAGGGTTAGTAGATAGGTTTTTCCCTTAATAGCTGACTCCGGGGCTTGAACAATGAGCGCTCACACTCTCATGTGATGAGAGAGTTAATTGATCTGTTGGTTGGACCACAGATCTATTGTTCATTAGAGGTGTCAGTGGTACTTAAGGAACAAGACGTAATGCAGGGGTTAAACGGTTTAAATGACCCAGCTGTGATTACGAACAACCTGTGAAGGGTCGACTTGCCCATGATTGTTATATCAGAGGACATAATATATCTACAGTGAGGAAAGTGCAGCCCTCGGACTATAGTGGAGTCTCCGGGGGTTAACGAATGTTGATCGATTCGGGTTAAAAGAGTTTTGACCGAATGATCTCGTATCGTTGGAGCTCATGATCTGTAGGTCATTTAGGTTCTCCTGGTTAGCTCGGATAAAGCGGTATAGCAGTGCTATAGGGGTAGAATTCGGAGAAATCCGAATTCAGGTTTGTTAATCGAGGGTTTATGTATTTAAATGTGATTTAAATATATAACCGGAGGAAGTCGTATTTAAATGTGATTTAAATAATTCGATTGGAGAAAAATATGAATTTTGATTCATATATTGGAAAAGTCGATTTCCGAAAAACCGGGTTTTGTGAAGGATTTATTATTAAATTTATATTTGATATTAATAATAATAATAAATTAAAATAATTAAAAAAGTTTTAATTATTATTAATAATTTTAATTTTTAATAATAATAATAATTATTATTATTAGTATTAAGCAATCACATGGAGCCTTGCATGTGTTCCATGTGTACTCCACTCTTAACTCAATTCTCCAAAGTTTTGGAGAATTGGGTTTATTTAATTATTAGAGGATTCTCTCTTTTCTCTCTAAGAAATCTTCTCTCTAGCTTGCTCTCGGTTGAATCTCTTCCAGTGTTGAAGAAATTCTCCATGGTTGAAGTTTAGAAGAAGTGAAGGTTGAAGCTTTGGTTGTTGAAGATTCAAGATTAGTCTTTTGGAAAGATTGAAGAAGAGATAAAAGTGTTTATACTTCTTCCCTTGATTTTGGATTTCAAGTTGTTGAAATTCAAGAGGTTTGTTGAATTGTGTTCTTGATGAATTGTTCATCAAGTTCATATTAACTCAATTCCAAACTCAAAACCAAAAGCTTCATCTTCTTCCTCCTCCCTCTCAACAAACCCCCTTAGCTTAAGGAGTCCCACCACTCCGCTATTAAGCCCGAGAATAGCTGGGACTTCTCTAAGGGTGGTCCTTAACTGTTCGTTCTGAGTTCGTGACCGGAGGAGAGGTAGAGTTTGAGGGGGCAGTAGAGGTGTGATAACTCTAATTTAGAGCTATTGTTTACTCTCTAATTATAGCTAAAAACCATGCTTAATGATGATTAAATGGCCTTGTTGTAGGTGATTCGTGGTGGAGAGCTCGAGAAGTAAAATGACGTGTTTTGATGCTAAAAGGAGCGTTTTGAGGCTTCGGGATGAACCGGGAAAATAAGAGGACAAAAAGAATAAAGTTGTGGCAATTAAGTAAAGAGAAGGTGCAAAAATTGGCAAAAAACCCGAGAGCAAAAGCTGCAAACTGATGCACAACACCATGTCCGACATTAAAAGCAGCAGGCACCATGCCCGTCATTAAAAGTCCAAGAGGCCAGCTGATGCACAGCACCATGTCCTCATTGCACAGCCACAAATGCCCGTCATTAAAAGTCCAAAAAATGCTCGTCATTAAAAGTCTAAAAAAGCGTTGTTTTCCATTTTTTTTTCCGTCCGTAGCGTCGAGACGCTAGGACAACGTCTCGACGCTACTCTGAAGTATAAAAAACATCTTTTCACGATTTTAGGGCATTCCATCTCCGTTTTGGGCTCGGGATTGACGATTTTTCACCATTTTTGAAGCTCTTCTTCTCCATTTGGGTTGTATGAACTCTACAACCTCCATGGAAGCTTGGAATACTCCATCTCCCATGGAAGGCTAGAGGTAAATGCTTGATTAGTTAGTTGAGGGATTGATTTCTATTGTATTTAGGTGAGATTTGTGCTTTATATTAATGTTTAGCATAGTTGTATGAACTCTTGCATCTCTTTCCTGTATTAAGAACGAATGGCATGCCTTTCTAATTAGGATTGACGCCCATAATTGTTACGCATGTTAGTCGGCTAGCATTGATTCCTGATTAGTTTTAATGCAAGTAGCGAGGGTCTAATCGTGCCTAATCAATTTGACCCTATGTGACGAATGGGGTATGAATTGATTATCGTATCGCGGTGGGCTCAAAGTTAAGAGAGAAATCGAATTAGTTTTAGGATTAATTCGTCGCGATGTTACCCCATTACTGTTTTCTGATTAATTTAGGACTAATCACCTTGAATTGATCAAGAGGCATGTTTAATTAGAATTGTTTGTTTCTAATTAATTCTTCGGGGTGTTTGTATCGGTGTCAAGCAAACATTTCGCGTGCATGAGCATCTCGGCTAATTTCCATGTTTATCGATGAACTGAAATACAATAGAGCAATCCCGATACTTTCTAATTAAGCATACTTGTCAATTTCATATTTCCCTCTTTAATTTTCCGTTAGCGCAATTCTTTGCATGTTAGTAATTTTCCAAACAAAACCTCCCATTGTTTTTACTTGATTACAAATTCAATTTAATTAAGTTAGGATTATAGCTTGCTCCCTACGGATCGATTCCGTTGCCACTAGCTGCAAAGCTTAGTGAGTTCGGATTATAAATATTATTTTGGCGGGCTTCGACAACCCGAAATTTGTAGGACATTCAAAAATCCTACCACCAAGGTGCTGAGGTAGACAAGAAGGCGAACGTCAAAATCAGGTATTTTTCCCTTCTTTTAGCTCACTGGTAAATTTACCGGTTGGTTTTACCGATATAAAATTTATCGGTGGAGCTCCCCAGCTCTCTGGTAAATTTACCGGTCGGTAATCCGGTTGATTTTACCGATAGAAAATTTACCAGTGGAGCTGCTCTACTCTCTGATAAATTTACCGGTTGGTTTTACCGATAGAAAATTTACCGGTTGAGCAACCCAAACGTTGTTTCTTAAGCATTTGAGGTTTGTTTCCCCGGTCGAGATTTACCGGTATTGTATCGGTAAATCCTACACCGAGAAAACTGATCGGTAAGTGTTACCGGTCTGGTTTATCGGTTGAAATTTATCGGTTGATAAATTTACCGGTTGAAACCTGAATCGGTATATCGGTAAAAATCAAGCGTTGATTTTTCCTCGGTATACCGGTCTAGTGTTTACCGATGGAGTTGAACCGATTGGTTTATCGGTTGCAATTTTACCGGTTTATCGATATTTCACTTGCTTTGGTAATTCTTTACCGGTCAACTTCCTCGGTTGACTTTACTGGTCGGTTTACCGGTGGTAAAGAATTTACCGGTTGGACTCGAAGTTGAGAAAAATGCTAAGTGTTACCATTCTTTCCCACTTCTTATTTGTTGTTTATTGATTGCTGAAGATCCTCAGCCAATTTTAGACTTCTTCCGCTGCGCCTCTGGTTGTGTCGGGATCCTTCGGTTCCATCAGTAGCGCACTAGGATTGGGAGCCTAGGCGCCCGACTTTCGTGTTTTTTTGTGCTGATTATAGCTCATTATTTTCACTTGATGCCTCAATTTGAATTTTTTTTTGCCCTTTTTACACTATTTGATGCTATGAACTCCATTTTGCTCAAATTCTATAAAATAAACAATTAAATATTGATAAGTAGCAAAACTAACAAGAATTAAGGCATGAAAGATAACACATCTAAGTGTTATCGGACACTAAGTTTAATTGTGGCTTTTAGTCAAACCTAATATATTATTTCGGGTTGTTTAATACAGATTCGAGCAAACAAAGCTAAGTGCTAGCGTGATTATCGAAATTCCCTTAGGAATTCGAGTGATTTGAAATTACATCAAGGGCAGTTCTGCACCTTTAAATTAGACACTCGTTTGAATTGTTATTTTTCTTCTAGTTTAATCTCGCATTTAATTTTTCATGAACTTATTTTTATTAATCTGGATATTTCTAATTTTCACAAACCAACCAAACACCATGTTTTTATTGCGTTTAAATTCAAACTTAAAATAGAGAAATTAGTCTAGGCTCCCAGAGTTCGATCAAGTCTGCTGCTGTAGTTTACTACAAGTCGTTGATCGGTAAATATAAATTTATTTGACGGACCTCGACAAGTTCGCTTTAGGGCGCTAGGTGAAACGTGCTTGTGCGTCTGACGTGTCTTTGATCGCCTCGAGTCTTTCTTTGATTTATTCCTTCTCTTGACTTGACTTCTTAAAATGCCACTTCAAGATGAAGTTTTTTCAATATTTGACATTTCTCGGTCTAAATAAAATCCAACATCATTTTCACAATTATATATAATATTAAATTAAAATATAAAGAAATTAGGCATAAAAAACAGGATTATTTATGACCAGGGGCGGATCCAGGATTTTTTGTTAGGAGGGACACAATTCCAATAGGGTTAAGTGCAAGTTTAGTCTTTGAAATTTTCGATTTATGTCTATATAGTTCTTGAACTTTAAAATGTGTGTAAAACACTCTAAAACTTTTAATTTTGAATCTAATAAATCCTTAAACTTTTAATTTTGTATCTAATAAAGACATATTAGAAAAAAATAACGTATTTCTTTTTATTTTTTACAAAAATATTTAATTAATGCAAGAGTCGAACCCCTGATCTCTTAGTCAATGACAGAGTTTTATGTCAATTGAGTTATGCTCGGTTTGAAAATAATAATGTATTCATTAGATACAAAATTAAAATTTTCAAGTGTAATTGAGTCCTCAATAGTTGATTTTTACTGGACAAAAAATTAAATGTCTAAGACCTATTAGATACAAAATGAAAGTTAATAAATTTAATTGAGTCCTCAATAATTTATTTTTACTAGGAAAAAAAATTAAATGTATAAGTCCTATTAGAATATAATAGAATATAGTTTCCAGTTTTTATAAAACTAAACTTTATCACTTCCTTTTGCTTGCCTGGCGGATTAAATAGACATTGTTATATTCAATTTCTAATTTATCTACCCAATATATATATGGTGTAATCGAATATAAATTAGTATACTACCATATCTAGTCATTAATATGCAATTCGTTATAAATGATATATTTTTATATAAATAAAAAATACCAACTATTTTCAACAAAAGATTAAGTTATGTATGAAATATCTTCATACGGTATATTATGAATAAATATTCGTGGGATTTACTGATACATCGATTAAAAATACTAAAATGGTGGAAAAAATACTTAGATAAATGCGTGTAATTAATTGATAGGAGTGAGAAGCAATTAAAGTGGTTAAATTGTGAGATTGTGAGATTTATAAATAATTAAAAAATAAATGAAAAATGTAATTAATTTAAAAATAAATAAAAAATGTAATTAATTAATAGAGAAAATTAAAAAGACATAATAATCTTACCATTTAGTAAAAACCTAATTCTAAAAATTATAATATATTTGGACATTTTTTAAAATAAGATTTTTAAATTCACGTATAATTCCTCTAATTAATAATCTTTATAGTCGGTTCTTTCACCTATCAATGAATTGTGTATCTATTTCAAAAAAAAAAAAAAAAAAAACCAAACAACAATTGTTTCCAAGTAAGAATTGGAGAAACTAGCTAAGTCAAATTTGTCTTCTATGATTATTATTTAATTAAGTGTTCATTTAAAATTAATTTACCTAACCAATTATTTTATTGTTTTATACCCAACAATTATCTCGAAGTAAGACTTGAACAAAACTAAGTCAATTTATGTTTATTATTTAGTTTAAGTGTTTGACGATATTTCATATACTTTTAATCTTGGATTCCTTTAATTAATAACTACAATACTAAGTCTCTCTTGAACTTAGACTTCATTCAATCCATGTTAAATAAACAATTAAATTATATAATGAAAACACAATAATAATCTTACAAATGTGAAATCTCTTTTGCTTGCTTCCCTTGATCAATTCAAACCTTATTTGATTTACAATTTCACAAATAATTAAGAGTCTTCTTAGTGATGAATAAATAGAGCTTCTTTAGGTTATTATTAATCCATCCACACAATTCAAAGAAAAAGCAAATCTAGCTAGCTAGTTTGGTTTATTTCTCAACCAAATATCAAACCTTGTGCGATCACCATTCATATCATGGTTGCTCGAGTTTTCTTTCTCACGTTCCTCGCTATAACTTATTGTTATGTTGCATTGGCATCCGATCCTAGCCCACTTCAAGATTTCTGTGTTGCAGATCTAAACAACCCCGGTAAGTATGCTCAACCTTCTAATTTTTATGTGTCTTTTTACAATAAAAGTTTGACACATAGACAAAGACTATAAAAGTGAATCATTTATCTGGTTTGTTTTACGAATATGTGTGTGTTTTTCAATCTCAATATGGATGATGATTCTTGTTTTGTTGTGACACAGTGGAAGTGAATGGTTTTGTTTGCAAGGATCCCAAACTTGTAGAAGCCAAAGACTTCTTCTTGAGCGGGTTGAATGTGGTTGGTGATACAAACAAACCTGTTGGCTCTCAAGTAACTCCCGCCAATGTTGCTCAAATCCCAGGGCTCAACACTCTTGGCATCTCTCTCGCTCGTATTGACTTTGCCCCATGGGGCCTCAACGCTCCCCACACGCACCCACGCGCTAGTGAAATTTTGACTGTCCTTGAAGGCACCCTCTTGGTAGGCTTCGTCACCTCCAACACAGAAAATCGTTTGATAACCAAGACATTGAACAAAGGCGACGTCTTCGTCTTTCCCGTCGGTCTAATTCACTTCCAACAGAACATCGGTTATGGCTCTGCAGTTGCCCTTGCAGCTTTGAGTAGCCAAAACCCAGGTACTATTACCATTGCAAATGCAGTTTTTGGATCAAAGCCAGACATCTCCACTGATATCCTTGCAAAGGCTTTCCAAACTGATCCCGCTATAATAACCGACATTCAGTCCAAATTTTAGATAATATTAGGGGTTGATATTGTGCCTTCTCTATTATGTTCCTCATGTGTTAGTTTTATCATCGTGAAAGGGTTGTTTTGTTGTCTTGTTTTTCATTTTACCTAAAGTTTTAATCATTATTGTAATAATTTTCAAAAACAATCTTCATGCAATAAATTAATGATTTTCTTTAATATCTATTCCATTCATACAAATTCTTGTCCTATTCGAAGAAATTAGCCGCAAATTAATGTTTTTCTTTAATATATATTGCATACATACAAATTCGGGTCCAATTCGAAGAAATTAGCGGCTAATAATTATATATGAACCTGTTTGATAATGTTCTCGTTTCCTGCTTCATGATTCTTGTTTCTTGTTTTTTGAGAACTAGAAATCTAAACATGTTTGATAACTGTTCTTGTTTCTTGGAAAAAAAAAACATTCCACCCTCGTCTCGAAGAACTTAGAAGAAAATGGGAAACTAGGCGCTATTTAGACCAACAAACGAGTAGTATGTTTTGTTTTAATAAAGAGAACGAAATATTATAAAACGAAACGAAACAAATAGAAACATTTTTTGTTGTAGTTTCTCAAATTCTACCTATTTTTTAGAAACGTTTCTCAAAATTTAGAAATAAGAATGAGAATAATTATCAAACAAGTCTCTTTTTTAAGAAATGAGAAACGAAAACAGAAAACAAGAAACGAAAACGTTATGACTCTATATTTTCACAATTTAAAACTGGATGAAAAAATTAAACTGTGATCAATTCCCCAAACTTTCACCTCTATTACACTCTATAAGGGGTCACTTGAAAACTTTTCTATTTCTTTTTTTTTTAATTTATTTTTTTTCTAAAAACATATGAGCATTGGGTAACTATTGATGTTTTTTGATTTCTCATTTATTAAAAAAATGTTTTCCAAATTGCCTATAAATTTAAACAACACAATCAAATTTCTTGTTTTCTTCTCATTTTTTTATATTTAAGTTTTAAAAAATCATAAATAAAAGGATTGTTGTATTTTTTTTTATTTATAAAATGCATGTAATAAATAGGGTTGGTTGCACAAATAGCAATCAGGCCCAAACTAATTGCAAATTTAGCAAACTTTAAAATGTTTTGCAAATATGGCAAAAAAACCCGTTTCTATCACTGATAGACTTTATTATATCACTGATAGACTTCTATCAGTGATAGACTATTATCATTGATAGACTATTATCACTGACAAAAATCTATAAAAAGCTGAGGTGATCAGCGATAGACTTTTATCCGTCATAAGATATCAGCGATAGAAATTGCTATATCCGCAAAATTTTTAAAAACATGCTTGCAAACAATAAGTCTTAAATTGTCATTTACTACAATTTCCCTAATAAATATTAAAAAACAATTATCACACAATTTTTTTTAATATTTAATTAAAAAAAATTATACATTAGAATATAATAGAATATAGTTTCCAGTTTTTTATAAAACTAAACTTTATCAATTCCATTTATTATTGTAAAGCTTGTTTTGTTTTGTTTTTTCAAGAAATATAATGTTTGTTTTTCTATTCATGTTTTGTTAGGAAATTTCTTGTGTTTTCTGTGTTTTTGTCGATTCTCATTTTCAATTGCTGCATGAAAATTAATTTTATGTGATTAGACTCTTGAGTATACATTTTAGAATTAATTGTATACTTAGCATCTTCCATTTTACTAAAGAATTATTTGATTTTTTCACTAATATACCTCCCATATATATATATATATAAAAATTGTAACAAATGTCAATTTAGAGTAAAATAATTAAAAATATAACATTTTTTTAAAAAAACTTGCTTATCGCAGATAATAGTCTTTTTTTTATAGAATTTTGTCAGTGATAATAGTCTATCAGTGATAGAAGTCTATCAGTAATAGTCATAAAGTCTATCAGTGATATTCACTGATTTTTTGCTATATTTGCAAAAGGTTTTAAACTTTGCTAAATTTACAATTATTTTGGGCTTGATTGCTGTTTGTGCAACCAGCCCTATATATATATATATATACATATATATATATTTATTTATTTATTTTTTCTTATGTCAAATCAGGTATAACTCAATTGACATAAAGTTGTGTCTTTAACTAAGAGGTTAGGGGTTCAATCTGCCCACCCGCCTTAATAAATGTATAAAATCCATTTTGACACTTAAATTTGTCACACTAGACCTAATTAAATGTTGCAATTTTTATCTTTGAATTAATGCATAAATTAACTAATAACTTTGCCAAACCGAGCATAGTTCAATTGGCATAAAGTTGTGTCCGTGACTATGAGGTCATGGGTTCAATTCTCGCATTAATTAAATACCGTTGCAAAAAAAAAAATTAACTAATAACTTTGCAAAAACACCACCAATGTTAACAAAAATTTAGCAAAGATATCTTATCAATTCTGTACAAATCATGTACTAAAAAAAATGTACTAAAAAAAATGTACAATTCAGGTGTAAGAAAATTAATTCATTAAAAGCATAGTGCACCGTCTGTGGGAATCGAACCCAACCACGTGGTTAAAAGCCACGCGCTCTACCAGCTGAGCTAAGACGGCTCTGTACAAGAAAGTTAAAAAATTAAAACTTTAATAATACTCTTTTGGACAAATCGACTCATCTTACAAAGAAAAGATGAAGAGAATTTGGAAGATTTGTTTAAGCAACTTGAGGATTGAGAAGAGTATATTAGAAGTGATAACTCAAAAAGAGAAATTAAAGAATGAATGTGATACTTCGGTCGAAATAAAATAGAAATTCAAGTGGCAAGTCATTGAGGAGTGGTGAGGAATTTAGGCCAAGAGTAGTTAGTCTTGGAGTATTAAAATAAGAGTTTAATGGAATATCAAGGTTTGAAATTCGTTTAAGTTCAACAAAAACAAGTTACAAACAACTCAAATTTTGTGAGAGGACTCACAAAGGGAGTAAGATGAATCCAAATTGAGGCAAGAGTGGTATTTCCAGTGTTAAAATTGTGGTAAGGTTCATCAAGATCAATACTTAAAAGTAGTTAGTAATTGAGGAATAGATGAACCTAAAGATTTCTTTTAAGACTCGATCTAAATATGATGAGTTTTTATTACACTAGTTAATGACCCAATAAAGTTATGAATCTTGGAAACCAAAAATTTATATAGATATGATTTAGGGATAAGTTGATTTATTTTAAGAGTACTTATAGAATAAGGTAATATTCTAGAATGAGTGTTTGAATGATCAAGTTATGTTTTGGGCTAAGTGTTTTTATGCAAAGGGGCATAATTGTTGATAAAAATATTGAGGTGATATAAAAAATGTTCAAGTTGCTATGAAGATTTGTAGCTTTCTAAGGTTGTTGGTGAGTTTTATTGGAAGATTCTCCAATTTGACACGTGAATTGATTAGTGTGGCAAAAAGAGAATTCAAAATTTAATAAGTGAAAGCACAATCCTTGAAACGTGAAGGAAAGGCTAATTGCCACCCAATATTTTTAATTTTTTTTACAATGCGAAGACTTAATGAAGAATTTGTTATCCATAATGACATATTCGTCTGGATGTGTTTCGAAGTAAGTTAGAAAGTTAATAACTTCTACTTCAATGTTGTTGTAAAAGTATTAGAAAATTATCCAACTCGTGTTTGATGGGACTAACTACAATAATATCGGTTTTAAGAGTTTGAGATACTTAAAGATTGATGATATTGTTGTTTAAGAGAATTTCTACATATGGACGAAGTACAAGGGTGTAAAGTATGTCTTTATCTAAAATGATCGAATTTGTGTAAAGAAAGATGACATTTAGTTGGGAAAATATTTTAATTGCACTATTGAATATCATTCAGGAAAAGGTATTGTTGTAGTTGATATCATGTCATAGCTCGACTTATGTTATGCATCTAGGGAGTACGAAGATGTACGGGACATGGAAGAAATATTGTTGGTGGCCTGGTATGAAGAGAGATTGTTGAGTATGTTTTTAAATGTGTTCAGTCTTGTCAACAAGTAAAACAAAATACGCTAGAAAGTAGCTGAAATTCTAATTTCACTTCCGAATTTAGAGTGGGAATGAGAGCATATTACTATGATTTTTTTTTGTTTGACTTCATCGTTCACATAAGGGCCATGATGGTATATGGGTGAAAGTTAACAGGTTGACCGAGACTGGTCGATTTTTGCTAGTTAGAATTACTTTTTCCATTGATAAGTCGACTAAATTATATGTGGATGAGATAGTCTCATATGAGATTCTAACGAAAACTAAAAGTATTCGATAGAGATTTAAGAGTATTTTTCAAGTATGGTTTAGTGTGTATAAGGTGTGGTGTACTAAGCAACATTTTAGTACAGTTGTTCACTCTGAATTAGATGGATGATTGAAAAGAACTATCTAGATTTTGGAAGATATATCACGAGACGAGTAGTAGCTCGATGGAAGGTGAGGACACTCATTAGTTTTTTTTTGGAGGAAATTGGTGAGTTTTGCTAACTTTGAATAAGCAAAATAAGAGTCAATGGTAGATTTTCAAGTTTTAATATGTAGTTCTTGGGTGTTGTTTGTAGGAGAAAATTAGGTAGGAATGAGAGAATTGACCTCAACTACAAGTTAGATAGAAATTAATGATTGATTTTGTGGGTGTTGTTTCCATTACAAAGACGGAGATCCAAAGAAGAATTCAATTGATGAGGTCAAGAAAATAGAAGGTTAAATTGTTGGGGTAAATACGAAGAAGAATAAAGCAAATAAACTAGGAGGAATGGAAAAATTGAAAACAAACCTTGGCTTTGCTGGGAAACGAATTGTAGAGGGTTTGGTGAAGAAGAAAGAAATTAAAAGATGGGTATTTGGAGTGGTCATTTCAAATGACTGTTTGTTTGTTTGTCTGTTTTTTTTTTTTTTTTTTTTTTTGACAAAAGATTGGGGTGGGAGATTGAACCTAGAATCTCATGGTCACTAGACAATACATCATGCCGTTGAGCTATATTTGACAAATACTTTTTAATTGAAAAGAGAGAATAGAGATTTGCCACCCATAATCAAAGTCATGGAAGAGAATTTTGAGGAAGAAGAAAACAATATTATTTTTATTTTGGAAAATAGTTCGTTATGATGAGAGAGAAAACATACTTTGGTTTAGATTAATGAAAAAAAGTTGGAAATTGGATTAATTTATGTATATATATATATATATATGGTGTTATGGTTTTCAAATTACAAAGTTTAGGAAATGATCTTTTAATTGATTATTGCAATTTCAGGATTTTGACAGAGTTTGATATCGCTCACGATTCGAGGGTTTACAATAAGAGTTATCTGCGTCGTTTATTTTATGAAATGTTTGTGTTATTTACTTATTATTATAAAATTTCAGGAAATTATAATTATATATGATTTTAGATGAATCCTTATGAGATTTAAGAAAAATTGTGAAGAGAATTTTCAAAGATGGTTATGAAATTACAGTATTTCATGATTTAGCTTAAATTGTGGTTTTAGAAATGTTTGAGATATTTGATGAATATTTTGAGAGCTTATAAATATTTTATTATGTTATTTGAGAAATTAGAGACGTTTTATGTTATTTGAGAAACTATAAATATTTTATGTTATATGAGAAATAAAAGGGTTTTATGAAATATTGTTTTAGAGGAAGCATGATTTGCTAATAGTTTAAAGTTTGTGAAACGTTGTTTCGTAAAGAGAATGGTTTTAAAGTGTTTTGATAACTTAAGAGTTATATGCAGATAGTGGTACTCGTATGCTATGTGGATGTGTTTCCATAGCATACCAAAGATAGAGAGGTTTGTGGGACCCACTCTAACATATCAGAGATAAAGAGTTCTGCATGCACGTATGACAGAGGCTCTGTTATGTACTTAGATATTACTCGGTGCATAGTATGATAGAGATTGCTTTGTTGTGCGTATCGAGGTTACTCTACGCCAGTATGACCAGAGATTGGGTACATGTTTTGTAACGACCCGCATTTTTAGACCTAATAGGGAAACGTTACTATGACCGACATTCAAGTTTGTTTAATACTAAAAGTAATGCTTCGAAAATTTTTGCAGCATAACGACGCATTTACAATAATCCCTCATTTACCTACTACCTGAAAGAGTTAGCATACGTGCAATATCACATATAATTAATCAAGAAAACAACCCAGAGCTTTCCACGCAGCAAACACAAGAGAACACATCCGAGCTTATTAACCCTTCCAGCTCAATTCCATTTTCAAACAAAACAAGCATACTCTTAACAACAATATCGATACTAACCAACCTAGATTAAACAGAAACGAGAAACATTATTAACCTTAGCCTGAATTCACAATGCCAAAAGAATAACGAATAAAAGAATGGTGACTGACAACTCTATAAATTACAAAGCACCTCAACATGACCGAGCTAAGCTTAAGAGAAACTAAAAATAAGAATCTAGCTAGACCAACTTAAAACAGAATGCTAGCTATTGGTTTGTTCTCTCGTGTCTCCTCATCGGTATCACAAGGATCGTGGTACCTCACATCACATCCACAACCTGTAGGTGGGTCAGTACATAACGCGTACTAAGTAAGTAACTCCCACCTGAGAAGCTACCACTCAACATACAACACGCAAAGCAACCACGTGCTATCCACATTAACTCATACACAACGTGTCATACACGCAACATAACATACTACAATTAAGAAACATTTATCAATTATCCACATAATACAATATTAGGAAACACATATCGTCATAACACAATCAAATCACACATTTCAGATCTAGCTTCCCTCGACTTCACTGAGTTCAACTTTCGCATGAAAGAAGGTAAAAGAACGAGATCACATGATCCACGTTCGGGCTTCACTGAGCTTCCTCAACCAAATCTCTAGCTTCACAAGCTCCCCTTAAACTCTACTGAGTTTTTTAAGCCCACTCTCGGACTCCACTGAGTTATCTCGATTTAACTCTCATGGCCCTCACAAACCCTCTGAGACTAACTCCTTCGAGTCACATCGACCCCTAACCATTTATACCCAGGGCCTCAACACTTCTCTACAGCGCTCAACGTTCGACCCTTGACCATTTGTACCCAAGGCCTCGAACTGTTGCATCGCCCCTTGACCATTTGTACCCAAGGCGCACCGATGACTTACAACATACCCAATCCACTCGTGGCCCTCACCATCCCTTTGAGACTAACTCCTTCGAGTCACATCGACCCCTAACCATTTGTACCCAGGGCATCGACACTTCTCTACGGCGCTTAGTGTTCGACCCTTGACCATTTATACCCAAGGCCTCAAACTGTTGCATCGCCCCTTGACCATTTGTACCCAAGGTGCACCAATGACTTTGCAGCGTGTTGGCCCTTCCTGCAGCGCCCAACACTCGCTTAAACCACGATGACATATCACCCATCGACCATTTGTACCCGAGGTGCACTGATATTCACCCTACTTTCCTTAACACTGCCCAATCGATGGTTACATACTACCCCTCGACCATTTGTACCTGAGGCGCACTAGTATTCACTCAACGTTCCCTGTAACCACAATACAGAGACCTCCATCCTCACAGTCTAACTACAATGCATACCTCTCACAGGTCATGCAACCTAGACTATGTTTCAGGTCAACATTATCACAGCATGTTCACCACACAAAACATGCCAACCCGGGCAACCTCAACCATTCAACAAGTTTAACAATTCAATACACACACTAGTTCAACATGCTTTACACCATATCCTCTAAGCCACATGTCATTCACCAACAACATACGTTTTCAGTGCACAACCATCAAATAAATCATTAAGAACGCGAGTCAAATATACTAAGCACTCAGTAGTGTTAAGCCCTATCAGAGAAAATATATTTAACATCACGCAACAATGCTAAACACTTAGGTGTGCTTAGTCTTAACATAGATTACACACATAGCAACATACAATCATGCTAAGCACTCAAATGTGCCTAGTCTTATCAGCAGATTTATCAATAACAGTATAACGATTGCTAAGCACTCAAATGTGTTTAGTCTTATCCAAAGATTTATCAATATCAGTATAACGATTGCTAAGCACTCAGATGTGCTTAGTCTTATCATAAATGTAACCATACCATAATGTAAGTCATAAAACTCATAATATAAATGTCATTATTAAAGCAAACATCATGCTAACAAACAACATAGCAAATACAAGCTTAACAAGTAAGAGCCACTTACCTAAAGCACTCCTAGAACAACCCAAGGTTCCTAAAATGCCTTGATGCTTGACTCGACGCTCCAAATCCAACCACTAGCACTTGAGATTCACCCAAAATGACTCAAATCCTAGTTGGTGGATAATCGGTGATGCTCGGGATGGTTTGTAGTATCTTACCCAACAGATCCCAAATGTGTGTTGATTGGTGTCCGACGAAGCCTTGCAAAACGAAGGAGATTGCCACTGATTTGCCGCTGAAACGCAATGAAGAAGAAACAACACGGTGGTTGGGTTCATTGGAGCCTAACCAAAAAGATGTTGGAAAATCGTCGAAAGGGAAGAACTCCTCGCTGGCTCGGGTTTGCTTGCAGATCTTCTATCGAACCGCCAAAGTCCGTCACCCACAGTTACGCAAGGAGGTATCGTGAACCGATGTCTGACGCTGAAACCGCTCAAGGCCGGAGGAGGGAAGTGCGCCGCGGGTCACCGTTTGGCGTAGGTTGCTTGCGGGTAGTCGTGAACATAGCAGATAGAGGATCGTCGCGCGCAAGGCCGGTCGGAGGAGATGTGTTTCTTGTCGTCCTCGATCTGCTACCAAAGGGCGTCACGGATTGCTAGAGGAGGCCTGCGTCGCCGAGTCGTCATCCTACCGCGCTGCTTTCGTCTGCGAACGCAGAAGAAGAATAGGCGTCGTTGGTCATTGATAGCTCTAAAATAGAGCTATTATTATGTCTTTAATACTGGCTGAAAACCGTGCTTAATTATTATAATTTACCTTGCTTATAGGTGTTTCAAGGTTAGAGAGCTCGGGAAGTCCAATTGCAAGTTCCGGAGTTAAATTGGGCATTTTAGGAGTTTCGGGAAGTACTCGAGACTAGAAGAGTGCAAAGAAGGTGCTAAAGATGAAGTGTTGAATAAATGAAGGCCAAAACCCGAGAGGTTAGCGCCTAGGCGCTGGCGCGCGGCGCCTAGGCGCCCAACGAATGCATCAGGACAGAGCTCCCAACGCCCCTGCGCTAAGAGAACCTCTCAGACCCAGCGCACAACACCTAGGCGCCCCACATTATTCTAGACCCGAGAGGCCAGCGCCTGAGCGCTGGCTGCAGCGCCCCTGCGCCCGACATTGTTCCAGACCAGAGAGGTTAGCGCCTAGGCGTTGCCGCGACGCGCACGCGTTCCTCAAATGTACAGTGTGCAGCGCCTAGGCGCTGACTTATGGCGCATAGGCGCTTGTCTGACGCAAAAATGGGTATAAAAACCCATTTTTCGAATTTAGGTAACTCACTATTCATTCTCCCCTCGGGATTGCCGCTTTTCTCCCTCTTTTTCTGGTTTGTCCCCATTTTTTGGCTGTATGAAGGAGACAACCTCCATGGATGCTTGGGGAAACTTCTTCTCCATAGATAGCTAGAGGTTTGTGATTGATTACTTAAGTTTAGGGATTGTTTATCTTTTGTATTAGGTGAGATTTGTGCTTAATTAAAATGTTTAGCATGTTTGAATGAATTTCTTGCATCTCTTGGTCTGTATTAAGAACGAATGACTTGCCTTTCCGATTAGGAGTGACGTCTTAATTTGTTACGCATGATTAGTCGGCTAGTGTTAATTCCTAACAAACCTTAATACATAGTAGTGAAGGTCTAGCTCGTGGTTAATCAATTCGAGCCCAAGTGACAGTTGGGGGTAGGAGTTGATTAACGTTGATTGAGAGAGGGAGGAAAGTGGTGTTGAAGGTGCTGGCCGGAGATGGAGGTTGATTGAGAGAGGGAGGAAAGTGGCTGAAGTTTGTTGAAGAGGAAATGGTTTGTGCGCTTAATGAGGAGAGGAGGATTAGTTTTAGGGTTTTTCTCATTTTTTTTTCTTTTTAATTTAATCCTAACAAAACCAATTAAACCTCATAATACCTTTTCTCAAACTTTAATTTTATTTTTCCTAAACTTAAAAACCCACTAGCTACAAACTTAAATTTCAAACCTTAATTAACCCACCTCATTGCAATTTTCCCCAAATTAATTTCCAAGTAACAACTTTTAGTTAAAACAATAACCAAAATCCAAAATTGTCAAATTTTGAAATGCGGTGCTTTACATGTTTGGTGATGTATTTTTACAAATTTGTGGTGACGTTTTCAAGAGTTGTTACAAATTTGATACTATGATTTTACTAGCATGTGTTAGTGATTTAAAGATTTTTATAAGAGATTTATCGATGTTTTAATCATCCAAAGTTTATTAAATTATTCATTATTTAGGTTGGTTTTATCGAGTTTTGAAGTTTCAATAAAGTTATTTCATTATTAACTACCACTCACTAGGCTTTTTAGCTCATTCTTTTATCTTTAATTTTTCCCAGGTTGCTCTCGAGTTTCAACTAGAGGAAGTTGAGATCAGAATCTGCCACATGTCTCATCGAGTCAATGCATATCATCTACTGTATGTAAAAAGTGTAATTATTGGTGCGTTCTTTTTATTTGAGGTGAAGTTGATTTATAAGCTAAGAGATAGACTTGACAATAGATTTCATTGTACTCTCGGGGTCTGTTGTCGTCACAGCTCGTCCTAGGTTTGATAGGGTAATCTGGGACCAGATAAACAAAAATGCTCGTTAAATAACTCAAGAAATATGAACCAATTAACTAATGAATGGTTTAACAATCAAGAACAAATCTCACAAAAAATTACATAATTAGGCCTGACTTACCTTCAAATTAACGTTACGAGCCAAGTCGAGCATCGTCATAATGATTCTCAACGCCAATCCACCATTTACTTGACTGTTTTATTTTATTGTTTTAATTAAAAAAACAAATAGAAATTAATTAGGAGAAGTTAATTTAGGTTCCCTGTCGATCGACCTGGTTACCGTTGTTCTACAAGTTACCAGTATTATAAATGATATTTTGGTGGGACTCGACACCCCGAACATAGTGGATATACCAAAAATCCACTACCAACATTGGCGTCGTTGTCGGGGAACCATTTAGTTTCTCTTAGTTAAATTTTATTTGTTTAAAAAACCAAAAAAATGTTTTTCTTGTGTCCTCTTGTTTTAGTATGGCAGATGTTCGTTTAGAAGAATGAGTGATAGCTTCAAGGTGTGAAGCTGAAGAAATTGCTCTTGATGACGATAGGGAATGTAGTGAGTTTGAGAGTCAATTCGATATAACTATTCCCCATCGTGGTGAGGAGTATAGAAGGAGATTGTTGGCAATAAAAGGATTGTAGAGGCAAATGCGTAAGCTGCACTCCGAGGTTTGGTGGACATTTATTAGAGAAATGTAGGCGAGAGCAAAACATTGTATTTGCTCGGTTGGGGGTTATACTTCCTACACATGTCCTGAGTCACTGCGAACCAGCTTTCTTTAAGCCTACCCTACCCAAGAGCATCCCGAGTTGAAAACCCAATTTCTTATGTCCTATAACCTAAGTCTTGAAAAAATGAGGGAGCAAATTGATTATATGCTCGAGGAAATGCACCCCAATTGCAAAGAAGAAATCAAGAATATTTCGCCATGCGAAGATGAGGTTGCTGAGATTAAGGAAAAGGCTGAGCCTAGTCCTAAGGAGGAGATTCAGGTGATAGAGTTTGAGGCTGACGAGTCTCTATCTGTTTTATTTCCTGTAGATTCTTCTATTGATGCATGTTCTCTTTCTTATTCTCCTAAGTCCGTTGAGTCTTTTATTTATGTCGAGTCTTTTATTTTGTTTTACTCTGTTGAGTCTTTTTTCTTTCCTTATATCAAAAAAATAACGACTTTGTTCGGCTGCCACGAGAAGTCGAAGAGTTTGCTTATCTTAGCAGGTTTTGTTGATTCAAGGAAAAAGGGGCCGAAGAAATACGAGAATTTCTATGTACCCTGACAGAACGGAGGACATGTCGAGCATAACGACGTTAAAAAATTACGCTGCTTGGGAGGCAACCCATGAGTTTTTAAAAAATTTGTCTTTATTTTCAGTTTTTATTTTTCCTAGCTTAGTTTTCTTGCTTTCTTTTGTAGGGGATTACCTAAGGATCGAGACAGTGGGCGAAGACTGCGCTGCTCCAACTACCGGACTCGCAAAATTCAGGGGAGGTTTTCTGTTCCCTTAGAATTTTATTCATTTAAACTGCTTAGTTTGATGTGTGATACATAGAGGACTATGTATCTTTTTAGGTTGGGGGTGGAGTTGTCTAGTGGATTGGATTTCTGTAGTTGTTGAGCTGTGGAGATTTTGAATTTGAAGTGCTTTTGTCTGTTGTTGCATGTTGTTCGATGAGGACAATCTATGAAATGCTTTTAAATTCTTCGTATTTGCATATCTAGAAAAGCATGAGATTGTATGTGTTAGTTGAGCATTTTTCAAAAAAAAAAAAAAAAAAAAAAAAATTGTTGCTCCCTTGCATCTATCGAGCACATCGCATCCTATTCTTGGTTCTGTAGGTTTAGAATTGCTTGATGTAGCCTGATATCATGTTGTCACCCTGAAAGGCACCCCTAGGGAAAGACTTGATGCAGGATAGGTTGTAATAAGTTAATCGAATTATAGCAAAGTTATTGCCTAAGTAAAAAAAAAAATCTAAGCATGAAAATAAAAACTCCTAAGGTGCTCCTCCTTCTTAGAATCGCGACTGAGAAGTGAGAATCAGTCCTTAAAAATGTGAAGCTTGCTCGTAGTCAGATACATTGTGCAGTGGAACTGCGAGTAAGCTGGAACGGAGGCAAGCTTGACATGTTAGGCTCTCTTGGAGAAGTAAAGAAAAGAAAAAAAAAATAGTAGTTTAAGAAATAAAGAGTACAAAGTACTCACGAAAAAGAAAAAAAATTAGGCTTTTTGGTTTGTTTGAAAAGTCATTAGACTGTTCTTAATTGCTAGAAGTAGGGGGAAACGAGATGTAGGGTTGCATAAGGTTTTTCGGGTCTATAAGAGCTAGGATAGGTTGGCTATACACACGCACGTAGGGGAGTAACAGTTGAATTGAAATGTTCTCAATTTGTGCATGCAATTGATTTTTCTCTTTTGTTGTAAATGTCTTGCTTTTAAAAGTGTTGAGGTTAGAGTTGAATGCATGCAATATCAGTCTTTAGAGATAATTTAGAATTTCTTTGCTCAAGGACTAGCAAGATTTAGGTTGGGGGTATTTTGATAGCTCCAAAAATAGAGTTATTATTTACGCCTTAATTATGGCTAAAAGTTGTGCTTAATGTTGATTAAATGCCTTTTTTGTAGGTTGTTCGCGGTAAGGAGTCCGTGAAGTCCAAGGACGTGTTTCGGTGCTAAGGAGGGCATTTTAGAAGCTTCGGGAAGCAATCGGGCAAAGAAGAGAAGCCAAAGTTGCAAATGGCACAAAAGGCCCAGCGTCGAGACACTGTCCTAGCGTCGAGACGCCGTTCGTTCGGATTTTTAAGAAAAACCCGAGAGCAAGCGTCGATCATCAGCGTTGAGACGCTGACCAAGAGCGTCTCGACGCTCCGAACATGGGCGCTCTAAACTTTCCGTCTGTAGCGTCTCGACGCTACGGCGATTATATAAGCTTTTTTCTCCGATTTTTAGGTCATCTTCTTCATTATTTTCCTTTCCCCCATTGTTGTAAGCTCGGTTTTGGGAGCTAAAACTCCATTCTCTTCCTATTTCTTATATATCAAAGCTTAAACTTGTTGATTTAGCTTGATTTGCACAACGGGCAACTAAGGTAAGTGCTCTAATTTGAGGTTAGGAGAACTTTGATGCATTTAGTGAGGGTTTAGATCTTAATTTCGTAACTTAGCATGACTGATTGAGCAATCTATTTATTCTAAGCATATTCTTATGAGCATGCTTGCATAATGGGCTGACAATCCTCATTTCTTGCATGTTCTATGGTTAATTAGATTAGTGATGTCGTGCCTCTCCTAATCGCCAAGGTAGCACAGGTTAAGTTGAGCCATAGGCAACATAGGCTTCCTTGTTAATCTGTGGTTGAATTAACTTACCTTGAAGAAGTAGATAAATCGGAATATTAACTTAGGCTTCTAAGTTAAACATTTGTCGTAGTGTTCCCGTTACTGTCAATTAATCAATATGGAACGTTGTCCCCGAGTTGATTGGTTGCCACGTTTAATTAGAATCGAACATTCGTCTCCGTTCTCTATTGAATTTAGGATTGACCACCTTAGATTAATTAAAGAATAGTCTACTTAGAACTCCACGTTTCTATTTAATTATTTGGGTTACTTGTATTAGCAGTTTCGTGCAAGTAAATTATGTGTTTAATTATTCTCTTGCAAATTATGTTTGAATCCCAATGAACTGAGTTGCATCAAAGTAATCTCGACACTCAAATTAGGAGCACATGCTACATTTTAATTTTCCGTTAGCTATTTTTTCGCTTTCTTTTATTTTTCTGTAACCAATCTCCCCTTTATTTTGCTGTTTTATTTTATTGTTTTAATTAAAAAAATAAATAGAAATTAATTAGGAGAAGTTAATTTAGGTTCCCTACAGATCGACCTGGTTACCGTTGTTCTACAAGTTATCAGTATTATAAATGTTATTTTGGCGGGACTCGACACCCCAAACATAGTGGATATACCAAAAATCCACTACCAATCTGTAATTATTTTTTTTTTAAACGAGGAGAATAATAGGGGAGATGGAGGTGGGATGGGGAGGTGGGATGGGGAGGGAGAGGAAGAGGGAGAGAGAGAGGGAGAGGGAGAAGAAGAGGGGAAGAAGAAAACGAGAAAAAATAAAATAAAAAAACAGTAGTCGCCCGTTGATACGCCAACGACAGCCAGGGGAGGAAGAAGATGGAAGATGAAGATGAAGATGAAGATGAAGATGAAAGATGGAGGATGGAGGATGGAGGAGGGAGGAAAAAGAAAAAGAAAAGACAAAAAAAAACGAACGAAATTCAAACCTCAGGGGTATCATTGTTGGATTTGAAACCTTGGGGACCCAAGTGTTACCAAACCCAAACCTGAGGGACCATTAGGGTAATTTGCCCTTTTATTTTATTTTTTTGTGCCCTCGCTCCACCATACTCTATGTTTTGGAGTAGAAAATCAATTTTTTTGAATTTTATGTTGTGCCTTCGTACATAGTTTTGAATAAATAAATAAAAAATCCAAAATAAAATCATATCTTTAGAAGATTTGTTATGTTTGATTTTTTTTTCGATTTTGTTATTATTTTGATTAATTAATTATTATTTTTAATTAATCATTTACATAATACAGAATACAAAATATGTACATTTTTTAAATTGTAGTTTTGCAGTATCTATATGATAAATTAAAGTTAAATTAAATTAAAATTGTTGATTTAATTAATTAAAATAAGATATCACCAAACCTTTCTTAGGAGAATTATTTATGACATTATTTGATTTATTTGGGTGTTTGCATATAGTCTTGTGTTTCCGGCCAAAAGAAGGTTAATATTGGGTAAATTGCACACACACTTGTGGTATAAATATGTGATGATTAACATTAAGCATGTAAATAATGAGACTATCCAAAAATATTTTATTATTTGGCGTGACCTTATCATCAATATTTGATCACTACAACATGACACCACCTACCATTAATATTATTGTCCAAAGAGTTGATACTAATGTTGTGTTGGGTATCTTGTGATGGAATAAACTATTATTTAATTTTGTAGATTCTTTTGGCAATTAATAAAGTTTGTTATTAATTATGAATGTGTCTATTTTTTTTATTTATTTTTTTGTTTAACACCTAAAGTTTCTACCGCTAACATAAATAATATTATTTTTATTGTGGAAAAGAGTTGGTTAGGATGAGAGAGAAAACATCATTTGGTTTAGATTAATGAAAAAAAAAAGTAGAAAATTGGATTAATTTATGTATATATATGGTGTTATTTAAATCACAGTTAAATATGTCCAACTATTTTCCAAAACCGAATTTGAATGAATTCAAATTCTTTTCTCTCATATTGTTACAAACCTTAATCTGAGCTAGCCAGGACGACCTAAAGGACCTACAGATCATGAGCTCCAACAATTCGAAATTAACCGGCCAAACTCTTTAGCCTAGGTAATCAACATTCGTTAACCGTCGGGTCACTCCACTAAAGCCCAATGGTTGCACTCTTCTCACCGTAGATATATTTTTGTCCACTTGATATAACCATGATTAGTAAGTCGATCATTCACAGGTTGTTGGTAATTACAATTGGGTCTAATAAACTGTTTTACCCCCGTAATTACTTCTTGTTCCTTAAGTCCCCACTGATCTTCTAATGAACAATTGGTTTGTGGTCCGACCACCAAATAAGATCCCTCTCGGGCCAATGAGAGGGTGGGCCCATTGTTCAAGACCCAGAGTCAGCACTTAAGGGAACAACCTCTCTACTAAACCCTAAAAACGGGTAGGAGTGAATTCCATCTCGCAGGACTATGTTCCCAACTCCCTACCCGGTCTTATCCCCAAGATGGTAGGCTTATTGAGTCGGCGATCTCGGACCACTCTCACCCATGCAAATCAATGGATAATCCCGAATAAACAGGAGTTCATAGCGTGGTCAGGATTCAGATCGAGTTACCTAGGTCATCATATGAAAAAGTCAGTCTTAACAGTAAACGGGGTTATACAGTAAGAGTGACTTAATTTCGCGGTCCAGTCTTATGCAAACTCATCGCACAGGATGCCCCCACTCGCATGTCTCCACATGAACGATTTTGGATCACATCGTTTGTACCATACAAAGTGGGTCACGTCCATAGTGTCCCCAGGATAAGGTACCCAGCCCTATCCCTATACTATAGACCGTTCTAGCTATTACTCGAACTTGATCCACATTCATGTCACCACATGAAGTTCAAGTATACATCTTATAGCCAAGGGTTCTTAGTTTATTGGAATACGTTTAAAAGAACACAATTCACCCGTTCCACTTTCGTACCGGAGGATTTCAGATAGTTGGTGGATCGGGTCCTCGCATCATATTTTCTTCCGAAAGGCAGAATTTGGTACAACAGCAGCATCTCATCTTAGAGCCCGGCGCGACGGGTCGCCTTTTGAATTCAGTAGAGTAGATAGAAGAAACTATTATCGAGATACAAACGAGAGAGTTGGAGTATGTGAGTGAGTCCTCACGGACCTGAGCGATTTCGATCACCTAGCAGGCCTTTTATTTGGTAGGTAACATCACCAAAGTGTATCATCAGATTTGACTACGAAGGAAGGCACTCGAAGTGAGACGGCACCGTCTTGTGCAATGCAACGATAATTGGCCCTCTATCATCTTCGAGACGGTAGACTTGGTAAAAGGGCCCCGACGGATTTCCAGAAGTCGAGTAGATTATTTTATTGAGATCGTAAAAGAGATTATTTTATTGCAATCCAATTCTTGAAACAATATTTGAGAGTACCACAACTTTGGAATGGAGGAGATCTCGACTTTGCTCAAAGAAAATTGCCCACGCGTTGGAAACCTGAAAGTATACTTATCGCTCGAGATAACCAGGGAGCAACAAGGACATCAAGGGGCTTTCGACAAACACCAGGCCAGGGGCCGCTATCGTTCGGTTCGAATAAGTCTCAGAACTATGGCACTGAAACGGGAGTGGAAACCGTCGGGAGAATACGATATCACTAAGAGAAACTCCAAGCTGGAGGAAGAATACGATATCACTAAAGCAACCGTCGAAATGAAAGCAAGGCCTAATTGCTTGCTGCACTTCGCGCGCAGGAACAGACCGATGGATAAGAGAACGGAGCAGGCCTAAAAAGCGCTTGGGCGCTCTACGTACGATGTAGACTCCATCAGATACATATCGATTTCTTTCCTCAAAATAGATTATACATTCAGTTTACAAACCACGAGTTTTAGGACATAAAAAACAACAATAATATATACTCTTGATGAGCAATGTTATGTATGCAGGTTATTCAGTCAGACATCTCACATTAGCTTAGTTAAATAATATAATATATGTTCTTGATAAGCAATGTTCTGTATGCAGGTTATTCAGTCAGACATGTCACGTTAGCTTAGTTAAATAATATAATATATGCTCTTGATGAGCAATGTTCTGTATGCAGGTTATTCAGTCAGACATGTCACGCTAGCTCGGTTAAATAATATAATATATGTTGTTGGTGAGAAATATTTTGGATGCAGGTTATTCAGTCAGACATGTCACGTTTGCTTAGTGGTAGTAGCTTTTTATGCTACTCATAGGGTGTCGAATCCGGACAAATTACATTTATAATACTGGTTTTTTGCTAAACCAATTTGTAGTTAGCGGTAACCAGGTCGATCCGTAGGGAACCTAGAATTAACTTCTCCTAATTAATTTTTATTTGCCTTAATTAAAATAATAAATAAAAGGGGGATGGTTAAAGAAAACTAAAAATAGAACATGCAGAAAAAAATAACTAACGGAAAATGAAAGAACAAGAAATTAAAATAAAGTAACCAGTGCTCCTAATTTAAGGGTCGGGATTGACTTTGATGTGACTTAGATCATATGGATTCAAATATACTTAGCCAAAACATTTCAACCACACAAATTGTCTACTCGGAACTGTCGTAGCAAACAATCTCAATTAATTAGCCAGAGACGTGCAATTCTAACTAAACTTGGCAATAAATTAACTTAAGGTGATCAATCCTAAATTAACCAAAGTCAGTGACAGACAAATTATGACGGATGTTTGACTTGGATAGCCTAAACCAATATTCTGATTTCTCTACTTCTTCAAGGTTAGTCGAATGCTCTCAAAGGTAAACATGTAATGCTACCTAAGGCTCAACTCAACCTCTTGTTACCTAGGCGATTAGGAGAGGCACGACATCACTAATCTAGTTAACGGTTTACATGCATACACGTCTTGAGCGTCAATCAATTCACATACACAGGCTAATAAGAGGATGCTTAGAAGAAGAAGATGCTTGAGCAAGGTAAGTGCTCTAATTTAAGGTTAAATCAACAATGGTTTGAGCTTTGATATATAAGAAATGGGGAGAAAATGGAGTTTTAGCTCCCAAAATCGGATTACACAACAATGGGAGAAGTGAAGAATGACCTAAAAATCGGAGAAGATGAGTTTTATAATCGTTGTACCGTCGAGACGCTACAGGCAGCGTCGCGACGCTATGGACGGAAATTTCCAGCGCGCGCGCGTTCAGAGCGTCGAGACGCTAGGGATATCGTCGAGACGCTAGGGACAGCGTCGAGACGCTAGGGATATCGTCGAGACGCTAGGGACAGCGTCGAGACGCTAGGGATATCGTCGAGACGCTAGGGACAGCGTCGAGATGTTGTCGCCTAATTTGCTTTCGGGTTTGCAGCGTCGAGACGCTGGCATTTTGTTCCAAATTTTACTTTGGCTTCTCTTCTTCGCCCGGTGCACTCCCGAAGCTTTAAAATGATCTTCTTAGCACCGAAATGCATCCTTGGACTTCTCGAGCTCTATACCGCGAAACACCTACAACATAGGCAGTTAATCAACAATAAGCATGGTATTTAGCCATAATTAGGGAGCAAATAATAGCTCTAAATGAGAGTTATCACTTAGTTAAATAATATAATATATGCTCTTGATGAGCAGTGTTTGCTTTAGAGGGATATCCGTCAGGTGTGAACTACGCCTTTTGTATTTAGTTATTTAGTTATTTAGTTACAATTAACTTACCTCGGTAAGACGTGGACACCGATAATCTTGATACTTTACACCAGCTTTGGTACCCTTATCATTTAGATATGGTGCAGCTGAGCAGTTACGCTCACCATTCAGATATGGTGCAGCTCAGCAGTTACGCTCACCATTCAAATATGGTGTAACTCAACAGATACGCTCACCATTCAGATATTGTGCAGCTCAGCAAATACGCTCACCATTCAGATATGGTGCAACTCAGCAATTACACTCACCATTCAGATATGGTGCAGCTCAGCAGTTACGGTCACCATTTAGATATGGTGTAGCTCAGCAGTTAAGCTCACCATTTAGATATGGTACAGCTCAGCAGCTACGCTCACCATTCAGATATGGTGCAACTCAGCAGTTATGCTCACCATTCAGATATGGTGCAACTCAACAGTTACGCTCACCATTCAGATACGGTGCAACTCAGCAGTTACGTTCACCATTCATATATGGTGCAGTTTAGCAGTTAGGCACACCATTCTGAGCTGGAGCAATTCAGTAGATGTTATGTTTTGTTCTACAGTTCAATCCCACATAGACACCACACAGAGCAGACTCACTTAAGATAAGTTAGTTGTACACTCACTCAGAGTATACTTCTGTTAGAACAGTTAGAACCCCTCTTAATTTTTTTCAGGTACATAAACTTTACATGTGAGATTATTCCAGCTAGGCTACTTACTGTGTATTTTATATACTCACCCAGTTTTTATTGTTTCTTTTTCAGGCGTTAACTTAAGCATACGAGGCGGGGGACAAATTTTTTCTTCTTAGCCAGGTCGTGGTGACAATGCAGTTATGAAGTTTCAGGGTTTAAATATGTGTACTAAAATTGAGTTTTTTTATTTATTTTTTCGACGCTGAGTATTTCTCCGTCTGTTTGTCTAGACTCGTGGTGTGTTGATAGGTGTGCACGACCCGCGATCGACCTATAGACTGGCAGAAGGCTCGTGGCGTCCGGGTTGAGGTCTGGCACCTACTGTCTGACCCTGCATACTTCTCCGTCTGTTTGCCGAGACTCGAGGTGTGTTGATAGGTGTGCACGACCCGCGATCGGCGTATAGACTGGCAGGAGGCTCGTAGCGTCCGAGCTGAGGTCTGGCACCTGTTGTCCGACACTGAGTACTTCTCCGTGTGTTTGCCGAGACTCGGGGTGTGCTGAAAGGTGTGCACGGCCCGCAATCAACGTATAGACTGGCAGAAGGCTCGTGGCATCCGAGCTGAGGTCTGGCACCTGTTGTCCGATGTGGAGTACTTCTCCGTCTATTTGTCGAGACTCGGGGTGTGCTGATAGTTGTGCACGACCCGCGATCGGTGTATAGACTGGCAGAAGGCTCGTAGCGTCCGAGCTGAGGTCTGGCACCTGTTGTCCGACACTGAGTACTTCTCTGTGTGTTTGCCGAGACTCGGGGTGTGCTGAAAGGTGTGCACGGCCCGCGATCGACGTATAGACTAGAGATCCGATGCCAATGGACTTAGCACTTTTGAATCCCTGGGTCATGTTGGCCCCTGTCCGAGATCGATTAGTACCCGAGGTGGCGGGCTTCGGCCCTTGGGGTACGTTCTGATTTATTTGGTCGTATAGTCCTGTCGTACCCCTATTCATAGAGAACACAAGTCGTGTGGCAGGAAAACATACTGTCGTGCCTGGTTTCGAGGTGGCGTGGAGTTCCTAGATCGTCTTCGTCCCTTGGATGCTTTGCGCGGTGAACGGTTAAGATGACCCTTGGGTTGCTATAAAAGGGGATGGCCCCTGAGGCATTCTCCACACCCCTTCTTTCGCCGGTATTGATGTATTTTCTCGCTTGGAGGCTGCTCCACTTCGTTGCGCTGGGCGAGTTTCTTGTCATGGGATCCTGGTGAAGGCTTCCTCCTAGAGATGTCCAATTGTTCCCTACGAGTACCGTGTGCGTACAGGGCTCTATAGAAGTATCGTGTGCGGTTCACGCTTTTGGGTCATTCGCTGCCTTTTCTCCACCAACAGGGAGCTCGGACTCTCTTCCTCCGCTGCGTTGACGTTACATCCAGGAAGAGAGTTAGTACACGTACGACTGGTGGTTGGCTGGGAGACAAGGTCGACCATGCCCGTCAGTGGCGACCCTAATGTTCGAGATGAACAGAACCAGGGCCACCTGAGGATCCGCCACTGTCGGGGGGGCGACGACTGTGTCGCGCCACACATTCCTCGACATACCTGTATTCACTACTCTCCCCGTATTTTTTTGACAAACTGTGTTGTCGTTGGCCACGGCGGGGGGCGGGGGCGGGGGCGGGGGGGGGGGGGGGGGGGGGGGGGCTTGGGCTTTCATGTCTACGGGGAGCCATGCTCCTTGAGGGGGAGGGTCGTGGTCCAGCCTGCGATCCCTTGCGGTACGTCTGAACCCATCCCTCGTGACACATAGGCGATGGGTTCGTGTCTGAAGACAGTCTATTGTTATCTTGAGCTCCAAGGACCATTTTGTAGCCTCGGTCGTGTAATACACTTAGTCGTTCTTGTGCTGCTACCCCGATATTTCCGGCATGGCGTTGTAACGCTTTTTAATAAAATGGTTCGACCACTTTTTTGGCATTCTTTCTGCTTTTATCCTTATCTCCGTCTTGAGTGCCCGGCGTGAAGTTGCGCACCCGTTCTAAGAAATAACTTTGCAGGCAAAAAGGCATGGATAGAAAAGAGTCAAGGGAGCATAAAAGCGTTTACTTGAACATGGGTGTGAGTTGTCGGCCCCGGTGAGGTGCCAATCAGAACCTGACTCTCTAGAATCGGAGGGGGGGTATTGATTCTTTGCGGCGCTTGGGGACGTCTTGGACGGATGCCTCGCAGCTGTGTGTTGGGACACCCGTGGCGTCGCCCATGGAGGCCCTGAGGGAGTTGAGGCTCCTTGGGACTCGTGGGATTTTGGGGAGCGGGTCGACCCGTCGGCGCTCAGGTTGTTCCTAGCTTGCGAGCCTCTTCGTCCGCTCGTTCGCCCGAGGGTAGGCCTCAAGGGCGGGATTCTGCGAGCGGAGAGGGCGGAACCTGGCGGTCTCTATGGTGAGGCGGTGCTCCGCGCTTCGTCCGATGGGGCTTCTGCCTCCATTGTGTTATGGTTTGTTTAACACTGAAGACAGAGTTGCATCTTTGTTTCTGGGAAGAGCGTTATGGTTTGTTTAACGCTACATTCCCACAGACGGCGCCAGATGTTGGCGCAAGATCTTGGACTCCTTTTTATTCGCACGTACTCCGTCGCGAGTTGTCGTTGCCGGAATCGGTAGGTAGCACAAGGGAAGAAGATAACTTTCACCAGTCTAGGGCTAGGCCCACGAGGCTCCGTTGTTTAAGTCAGAGAGTTCTGAGCGTAAGTAAAAATGGTAGTGCGTAGAGTTTGCGTAGAGTTACGCCTCTGTTCTGTTACTTTTGCCTCCCAAACAGGGAGGGGTATTTATAGATGGCATGAAGGGAATGCTCCCCCCTGATTTCGGCGGCCCGCCATCATGAGGATCCCCAAACCGGGGAGGGGAGGTCTGGACCGTCCGGCGGTCCGTTCGTACTTCTTGTCATGATGGCAACCGTCGTCCCCCAATTCTCAAGAGAGTTGGGGGCGTTGTTGTACCGTCGCCTCGTCAGGTGAGTCAGGGACGTCTTGTCGATCATCATTTACGCTTATCGAGGGACATCCTGGCAACAACGAATCCTCGAGTGAGCAGATAGACTCGAACCCTCACAGCCCTAGGGTCGTCCCTAGGTTGTTGATGCGTCTTGTGCTGGTGTCGTGGCCTCAACTTCTTGGGAAAGCGGATCGTGACGTCAGCGGGTGACCTCAGGCTGAGGTAGCTCGTAACAAATATATATTGCGGAGAGAAGATTTCTTAGGTCTTGTTACGAGGAGAGAGAAGAAAATTTTAATGAGGAGAGAGACGTGATTAATGTGAGTTTTATGATTTCAATTTTTTTCTTAAATGAGTTTTTTTTACATTATTTTATTTTATTAAAATGTTATAAGAATTTTAATATAAAATATTAGAGAGGTTGAAGGGTTTGAAAGTAATTATAACCCAACTTTTATGAAAAATGTTAAAGTAGTTGAATTTTTTTTTGATAAAAATATAAATTGTGGAAATTAATATAAAATCATAAGGAGACTATTTGTGTACTTATCTTGTTATTGTTACGACATATGAGCCATCTTAAATATGTTTATCTTGCAAATAAAGAATCTCTACCACTTGGATTGTATTTGTTTTTTCTTTTCTTTTTTTTTTTTTTTGCTAAGAGAATGAACTTAAATGATTGGAAGTAGTTAAGAAATACGAGAAAAGCAAACAACTGGACAATAGCTAATATTAGAGTGCACGAACAAGTTGGCCAACTTTAGATCGGGTCATGGGCAAGGTACAGTCCAATGTGTGTTTCTCGAGAGAAGGGGGAATCACCATGGTAGGGTAATTGAGACCTAGACTAGACATATGACATGTTTGGAAATAATTTTAAGAGAAGAGGTTCTTGAAGATTTCGTGGATCTCGTTGTTGATTGTGATTTGGTTGACCTCTCACTCTATGCCGCTTCTTTCACTTGGTCTAGCATGAGGAAATGGAAGGAATTGCAAATCTGATGTAGACGGAATCTTTTCTTAATTGACTGGATAGAGAAGACCATCTGCAAGACACTACAAAAACTGGGGACCACAGTTTCCCTTCCTTTATAGACATTTGTCTACATACAAGTCATAGAGTGACGACTAATAAACTAGGTTATATAGAATATACTAAGACGGGAGGATTCAATTGCAGAGTCTCGACTAAAGGGCGACTAGCCGAGTACTACGACTAAGTGGGGAAGCAAAGCTTCTACGACAGCTTCGCTTCCTCGTCGCTTCTTTTCTTTCTACGACTAGCATCTCAAGTGGGCGGCTTGGTAAGTAAGTCTTGGGGATCGACAAAAGCTAAGCATTTTGGCCATCACGATTTCCGAAGTCTTTCTTCATTTTTTCGAGCAAGAACCGAAACTACAAGAAAACTTTCTTTAACTTGATGGATAACCAATCCATTTTCATATATAGTTGGGAGCCTCTCCCCAAGAAATGGGTCAAAAAAAGGTATACTGACTTTCTCGGACTTAGTCGAGATCAAGATGGTTCGTTTTAAGTTTGATTTTGCACTTTTAAACGCGATTTTGCATTGAATGATTAAATACATGTTTTTGAGTGATTTTGAACATGAAAAAAGTGATTTTAATCATTTCAAAATCACTCTGAAACATGTCGAAAGGGTAAAAATGTAGGATGATTAAAGTAATAGTAATTTCTTAATGCTTTACACTTTTTAGTTCGATAACAATATAACACAAGCAAGAGAACACATTGGAGATATTCAAATAATACATCGAGTAGTTTCTTAATGGCACTATAAGACCTCATCACCAAGGTGGAATACCAGGATCATCGACAGTGAGAGATGCACCATTATTAGCACTTGTAAGGTTGAGAATCATAGGAGCTGCCTTTGTAGCCCTAACACAATTTAAGCTACAAAGTTGTCAAACAAACATCCAACCAACAGTACTCAATAAAAGACTTTAATTTTTCTTTGTGGTATTTATTGACCTAACTGCAAAAAAAGTAAGGAAAAAAAATTGAATATATGTTCATACCATTGCTGAGGAGATTGGTATTGAGAAGCTAAATGGCCAAGATGAGAAGCAAGAATATCTGTATTTATAATGCCAGGATCTAATGCAACAATTGTCATTCCATTTGGTACCTCTTTTGCTACTGATTTGCTTAACCCTTCGATTGCCCATTTCGAGCTACAATATGCTGAAACCTATAGAATTTAACCATCTTAATGACATTACAAAAAATTAGAAATTCACAGTTGCAAAAATATTTCAATCCAAAAACTATTTTTCATTCTTATAGTTTGACCAAACTAGTTTTTAATAAGCAATAATCAAATGCACTCAAAACCTTCTTTTTATTTTTGGAATTCGTCTCGGGGTTCTAATGTTTCCTAACAAAGATGAAAATCAAGGTAGAAACGACTCATAGATGATGTATTGTTTATAAGCTTTGTTGGGCTGATTATTTGGGATTCGGAAGAATGAGGCCTAAAGGTCTCTCAATTCAACACCTCAGCCTTGGGTGTGTGAGTTGAAGTAGGGACGTCCACGTAGCTCGCTAATGCAACAGAACACCCTAAACCTAACTTTACTCTTCCGACTTATAGAATTGAAGAAAGGTATGGAGAGAGAGGATAAATTGTAGAAAGTGACCTGTCAGTGGAAAACTTTAACAAAACTGACCCGTCCTCCACAAATTAATGTTTTTGACCGGTTTGAGGGTAAGAGGGGTGTGAAATTATCCATTTGCCCCTCACTTAAATTTACTTCCAGCTTCCCTCTAATATTGCACAACTAAGGGAGGCCTAGAATTGCATAATGCATAGTGTTGGGTCTCCTCTTTCAAACTTTGGAAGAGGGAAGAGAGCACCAACGATTGCTATGCGATTCTGGGTCCCCCTTAGGTGTGCGATTGTAGAGGGAAGCTGGAAGTAAATTTAAGTGAGGGGCAAATGGATAATTTCACACCCCTCTTACCCTCAAACCGGTCAAAAACATTAATTTGTGGAGGACGGGTCAATTTTGTTAGTTTTTCACTGACAGGTCACTTTCTTCAATTTCTCGAGAGAGAGAAAGCGAAGCTCTTGCCGTTTCTCTATGTGAAACGAAAAAGAAGAAGAGTAATAAGGAGAAGATGGAGATCAAGAGTTCAGATAGTTTAGCTATATCAAATAGCCTCATAAACTATTCAAGTTTCATCAATGGGAAAAAACTGTAATTTACATAAGGTTTTTTCTTTGTCTTAAACTTTGAACATATAAGTTCTTCTTTATGTGTATTTTTCCCTAATCTTCTTTGTTAAGTCATATGTTTGTATTTATAGAAACTGTTAACAACTATATTTTGTTACATTGTTATAACCATATTAGATCATTTTCTACAATCTTCATTTTTTAAAAATCAAATGACTGTAAAAAAACGAAAACCTACAAAAAAAAAAAAAAAAAAAAAAAAAAAAAAAACGACAGAAAACGTTTTTTTTTTTTCGCAACATGTTGTAGTGGGGATTGTATTAGACATCATGAGGTTCCATACTAAACTAATTGGTTATAGGAGGAGTAGCTCATGTGTGTTATATTATGAGTGAGGTCCCTTCATCATTTCGATGTGGGATCCTCAACAGATTGAACCTAAGATCTCATGGTCACTAGGCGATACATCATACCGTTGAGCTATGCTCTTGTTGGCAAACGACGAGAAGCTTACACTAATTGAGTATACATACCATAGCACCTCCCGTTCTTCCATAAATGGAAGACATATTAACAATGACGCCCTTATTTTTAGAAATCATAAGAGGAATGAAATGACGTAGCACATTTGCTGTTCCTTTTATATTTGTGTCAATGACGTTATCAAATTCTTTTACTGGAGCTTCCCAAATCTTGGCGTTTACATTAAACACACCTGCATTATTTACTATAAAACACAAATAATAAAGAAAACGTTAATTAATTAACTGTTTCATTTAGAGAAAAAAGATCAATTACATAACTGATAACACACAGTATACCAATAATATCAGGAGCACCCATTTTCTCTTTCACAATTCGTGCCATTCGTTCAACGCTATCATTTGACCTCTACAAAACGAACATATTTTGTCGAGATATAAATCGAGAGTTTATTATTCAGTTTTATAAGAGTAAAGATAATTACATAAGAATTTATATAAACTTTGCTATAATAAATAAGAAGAAAAAAAATCTAGTTTATAGTCCTAATTACGGAGGATCTTGTTATGACAGATAATGAAACAACGACGTAAATGAAATTACTTAATTTACGATGACATATTTAAATATTGGAATACACGTGAGAAGTGTTTGGAGACAATATAATTAGTATAAAATCAGAAGAACGCGAGATAGAAATGCAACTTAATTGCGTTTGAGAGAGTTGGAAGTGATTAAGAAAAAGTCAAATTATTTTAAAATATGTTAAAATCACTTCTCCCTAACACGTTGATTTTATACCTTCCTAAAAATCTGTTTTTCCCTAGCTTTTAGATTCGTTAAAGCTTCTTCACAAATTTTCAACTCTTTTCAAAATTAAGAATTATTTTATATATTTAGTATATTTTTTCCACCACCAAATTTATTTTATCATTTTTAAATTAATAAATCAAATGCAAATATTTTTTTAAAATAATACCATATTGTTTTTTTCTTAAAACAATGTTATACAATTTTTTATAACATGTCTATTTTAGTTATTATAGCTAATCACAATAATTTAATATTTATTTACCAAACACAATAACCAACTCATTCAAGACTATGTTTGGGATTGCGGTAGCTTTTAAAATAATTGTTTTCATCTTTGCTTCTAAAAAAATCAATTGTTTGAGAAATCAAATTAGTGTTTGGTAAATTTTAGTTGTAGACTTAAATAAGTTGGTTAACGTGTTTTGGTAAATAAATATTAAATTATTGTGATTTCACTAATGACTAAAATAGACATATTATAAAAATTTGTATAAATTTTCTTAAGAAAAAAATAATAAGGTATTGTTTTTAAAAAAATATTTGCATTTGATTTATTAATTTAAAAATTATAAAATAAAATGAGGGGTGGAAAATAGATACTAAATATATAAAATAATTTTTAATTTTGGAAAGATTTGAAAATTTGTTAAAAAAGTGATTGTTAGAACTAAAGCTACAAATAACAAATTTTGAAAGGTGAGTGACATGGAAAAGTGATTTTAACAAATTATAAAACAATTTGTTTTATCAAACACAAAAATTTCTCACCCTTTCAAACCCAATGACAAACGGAGCCAAGTCTACTGCTAAAATTTACCAAATACTAATTTAATTCATTAAACAACTAGTTTTGTTAACAGCAATTATTTTAAAAGCTACCGCAATCCAAACGTAGCCTTAAAAACTTTTTTATACCGAGTAGAATAGAACTAAAAAAAGACTAGTTTACCCTTATATAGTAAACTCTAGTCTCAAACAAATAAAACATAATCTAAACCAACACATACCACATCAAGATTGAGAAGCAAATGAGTGCGTGAAGAAACGTTATGAAGCTGAGTTTGGAGAGAATCCAATTTGTGTTGGGTACGGGAGCAGCCAACGATGATGTGGCCACGCTTTGCGAGCTCCAATGCCAAAGCTCGTCCTAACCCATTGCTCACTCCAGTTATCATAATCATGTACTCAACGTCTGTTGCTTCTCCAACCTCCATTATTATTGCTTGCAATCTGATCCTTTCACCAATGAATTTCTTTATTAGAGGGTCTTCTCAAGCTTATAAAGGCCCCGGCCATGTGACTTTGTTTGTCCGGAAGCTTCAACTTCAATTCAATCTAAATGGGACTCACTAGCCCTATTGTGTCCCCGTCTATACAACTATACTTTGTAGGAGACTTATTTGTCAATCATTTATTGTAATTGTCTCTTTTCACAAATTTGTTCTTAGTTTTAATTTGTAGTGTAGTGTGTATATATATTTATGGGTAAAACCCCATCTCCTGCCACGGCACGAGCCCCAAGAAACCTACGACGCGCAGTTGCTCGAAGAGGCAATATTGAATACCTCGAAAGCTGGTATGTCGAGCCGAGCAGGAGAGCCAACTATCCGATGGAGAAATGTCTCGGTCGACCAGCCTGTCAGCTACATCACTGACACGCCAGAATAGGCGTACGGCGTTGGCCCCACTACAAACACGATCCTCACTATAAATATGGGTTTTCATTTCATACATTTGGTAAGCAATTCAACCCTAACTATTCTTGTGCTCGGTTATATCCAATTCGTTCTCTGACTTAAGCTTCAGAGTGACATTGAGCCGAGCACGACACCGGCGCGAGATCAGTCTTTGCAGGTCAACTCAGACTACCTAGCTCCCTCAGGGGACCAAATCGAGCAGAGACAGGATCGTGCACCAACAATATATATAGAGATTCATATAGTTTGAGCCAATATGAATATAGCTCAAGACAATAATGTATGAACTATTGATCAACAGGTAAGAGGGTAAGAGGTTTAGCCAAAGCGAGCATAGCTCAGCTGGCATATGTATGACTTGATGACCAAAAAGTCTGTGGTTCGAATCCCCCCACCCCCAATGTTACTCAAAAAAAAAAAAAAGGTAAGAAGTTTGAATCTTCCATCCTATTGTAATTTTAATTTATTTATTTATTATTATTTATTTATTTATTTTGACAATAAATAAATAACCTTATATGTAGAAAGTCAATATAAAAGAAAAAAATAAAAGGAGGAAGAGAGAGAGGAGTATCAAGCTCTAGCTGATGGCAGAAAAAATCAAAAAATAAAAATAAAATAAATAAATAAATTGAGTTGACACGTGACGTCATACGGTTGGGCCATGTGTCGGCCTCAACCTAGCTCCATGATAAATAACTTATATTTTCACATCTACTATAACTTTTTTATATTTTTCGAGTATTTATGGTGTCATTTAATAAAATAAAATAAATTTATCTTATCATTTTACTCTCCATTTAAAATCATATAACTTTTTTTATCATTTATATATTTTTCGAGTATTTATGGTGTCATTTAATACAAAAAAAAAATGATCTTATCATTTTACTCTCCATTTAAAATCTGAAAATAAATATATTTTATTACTTTTTAAATTTTACATTATTAATTAGATGGTTTTATTTATAACAATTATCAATTATCATTAATTAGATTTTGTTATTAATATGATTTTATTTTGTATGTCATTTGTTACCAAAAATGATTTACTCCATCAATTTTTCTTCTTCTCTCTAACCACCATTTTCATTTGTTACCAAAAACAAATTTCTTCCATCAATTAAATTTCGTCGTCTATCTGCACCGACCGTTTTCGGCGCCCACCACTTTTCCAAAACGGTTTCGTCGCCGCACAGTTACCCTCAATATATCTGAAACAAATATATACCCCTAATATATACACTGTGTTATATATACACACTTATTTTAGATTGATATATACCCAGATTTATACCACGTATATATCTCAAACAGTCACATAAACTAGAATCATTAATAATATATTGTGATATATATACCGTAGTATATACACCCTGTTTATATCAGAAAACACCAACCATTAAAAAATTTAATGATATATACCTGTATATAGACCCTGTTATATAAAAATAAAACCCCCAAACTAAAAAAATACAAAATAGTGCGATAAATCTACCACGACCTATGGTTACCAATGACAAAACCACAAAAGAGAACGACAGCGTAAATAAACAACGACCTATGGGTACCGGCAATGACGTTGGTGGGTTACCAGAGGCGAATGGACGTGGGTTACTGGCGACGGCGAACAACGAATCTGTAGAAGAGGGTTTCAATACCAAAAAAAAAAAAAAACTTAAAAAGGGATTTTGAAATTCTGAAACGTAGAGATGACTTTAATTTTAAAAAATCATATATATGGTATATTTTCTATATTATTACTAATTAATTTCAAATCGATCATTATTATTTATTTTTATCTTTTGTAATTTGTAATTTGTTTTTTTTTTTAAAAAAAAAAATGTAACACATTATATCGGATAGAATGGTAAAATTATAAATGCTTTTTTTCTATTTTTGTATCAAATAGACATGAATGTAATAAAATTTATCTTAAAAAAAAAAATTAATATCATATATCTTCATCATTGATTTGTGTTCAAACCCTTAATAAATATAGAGGTAGGAATTAAAACTCCTTTTAAAATCATTTGTGTTCAAACCCTTAAATATAGAGGTAGGAATTAAAACTCATTTTAAAAGAAGTAAAGAGTATTAACTATTAATATTTATATTGGTACCAAATTTGAACTTTAACTTCGCTCAAAATTACAAGAAACGTATAGATTACAGAAGAGGCAAATAATTACTTGTTTAGTTCATCATTTAGATTATTAGATATTATTAGCTACATATTATTATATATTATTACATTGTCTTTTGAATTTGATTTGACTTTGATAGAAGTCATTAAATTTTTATTTTAATTATGCAATTTTGTTCCATCTACCCTCGCCCTTTTAGGATATTATATTATTAATAGTGATAACCTGAAGAATGTCCAAAATTAAATAACCGTTTTGATTCGTGTCCAAAATATTTTTTATTGTCAAAATATTTTTAAGTTATATTTAGCGTGTGCCACTAAATAACTAACAGACTAAATTATCTTCCTACAACCAAATCTAAATTAATTGAATAAAATCAACCAAAAATATCTAATTTAGTTTCACCCATTTATAAAAAAAAAAAATATATGTATAACCACCAATTTCCTAAAATTATGAAGAAAAAAAATGAGTTTAAAATTAAGAAAGAATTAGTTTAAAATTAATGTTAAAAAAATACAAATAAAAGCTAAAACAACTCTACCACAATTTAAAGAGTGTTTCAAAAAAAAAATATAAATAAAAATAAATAAATAAAAATAATAATAATAATAATCAAGAGAGTAGTTCTCATAACAATATGTTAAATGTATTATTGGGGTAAAAACAAAAACGTATTTAAAAAATACACAATCATAATTTATTTTCATACATATATCCATGCAAGTTCAAAAAAATCTGAAACTATTCATATATAAATGTAAATACACAGTATGTAAATAAGTTCGAAATATCTAAAAATTTAGAATATATATATATATATATATATATATATATATATATCAAAATGTACATCGAAAGAGAGGACATAAATGTATTTGAAAAGGTTAGTGAATGAGTATGCAATAAGGGTGAAAAATATTATAATAAAAAAAATCATAGTTCATATATCTAGAAATGGTGTATTCGAAAATAAAAAGAATATATAATTCATATGTCAAGATATTGAGTATTGGAAAGAAAAAAAATATTGAACTTCAATCATAATTACCTCAAGCCTAAATTTTGCCAAGTCTTTATCTGTCGATTTGGGTATCTCCGATTTGCGAAACTCGACGAGATCGAACAAGTTTGAAACAATTACGGAGTCGGAGTTGGTGAATGCTCAATGTTTGAGAAACTCTTCGATCTGCCAAACTCATTCATCTTACCATATGAGCTTCACATTCAAATTTCAAAGCTACTTTCCTCGTTTCTCCAAAAAAATATTTTGGTTCAACAAAATCCCTGAACAAACTGCCGTCTAGTCCTCCCATAGAAATCACGTGGTGCCCAACGAATCCATTCTCCAACGCCTAAAGATCCGACAATCAGTGAGATTTGATTTTTTAAAATTTGCTTAATTTGAGAAAAAATCATCTCGTCTTTCAAATTAGAATGCCAGGTGGTGTGGTATCAACTATTTAGAAAGGGCAAAATAGTCCAATGTATGTGCTCACACGAGAATTCGAACGACGAATGGAAATTCGACACGTGTAAATGAATTTGAATTTGTATTGATGTATTGTATTTATCAGTGCGTAGGATTACAATCTCTAATGTTTGATCCTCTGATTCTCTCTCTTAAATGTAAATGTATCTCGAGGGCTTCGCAGCTTGTTCTCGATGTTGGATTTGTTTCGAGGGCTTCGCAGCTTGTTCTCGATGTTGGATGATCGTTCAGTCTTCCAAGGATTCAGGGAGTCTTCGTTGCTTGAGAATTCTCTCTGAGCTCTTAGGAGTAAAAATTTTCTGAACCTTAGAAATGAAAATGAACTCTCTATTTATAGAGTTCTCATGAGCCTGAATCCAATGGGCTTGGGTTTTGGGCCCAATGGGCTTGGGTTTGGACCCAATGGGCTTTTGAATCTTGAGCCCAATGGGCTTGACCTTTGGGCCAAATTGTCTTTTTAATCTTTCTGGCCCGATTCGATTTCGAGCCCAATTGCAGTTTGACCGAATTTGCTCGGTCAAGTCTATCTGATCCCTGGTCGTGATGGAGACACGTGGCGACCACTGATTGGCCAAAATTTCTCGGTCAACAAATGCCCCTTTTTCGAGAGTTATGCACAAGTATGTGTGGGTGAGTCTCGGAAAAGTTAAATAGATAAATCGAAACGTAGGACACTCCTAATTTCGACTCCGTTTGACGTATCAATTTTATCGAAATATGAAGTTCGATTCATAAATCAATTATTTTAATTGACGCCTCTTTCCATGTCAATCGATCAAAAATATGAATTTGGCTCGTAGTTTTGATCTTTCTTATCTGACAGAAATTTGATTTAAATTTTGGTAGATTTTTTTGTTCTACCTTCGTTTATCTTGGGATGTAGAGTAGGGACTTGTGTCTGCCCAATTGAATTTTGAATAGGGTTTGACTTTAAACTTTACTCTAATTTCGACGTGGATAAAATATACCCAAACCGCCAATTTTGATTTGAGATTTGGATTTAGATAACTTTTGACTCTAAATCATGTTTGGAAATAAAATTTGGAATATGGCCAAAATTTTAATTTCATCGAAAGAAAAGAGAAAAAAAAAATATATATGGTAAGCTTCTAACGTTTGGCTTGAATTCGGAATAGGAGTGTTGAATTTTTTTTATTTTGGCATAAATAATTGGCCGAATGCAATAGTAGAATGTGAAGACAACTGATAACAAAGAAGCTTGTTTGGTAGAGTGGAACTTGGACTACTTTAGTTGTTATTGGTCTTGAGTTCAAGCCGAGCTTTGTACATTTTTTTGCAAAATTTCTTAACTTAAATGAAGGACATTTAAGTAATTTCACTCTCCAAACCTAACTCCTTTAGGTTTTCTAATCCATATAAATAGAATAAGATGGCCTCCATCTCATTTGTTTGAGAAGTTTAAGAGTTGGGGGAAGTTGAAAAGTTGGAGAAGAAGGGAGAGCTCCAACGCCGTCGCCTCAGCCCGCCGCACGCTCCACCGCACCGCCGTCTCAGCCCCGCGCGCAAGCCTATGTAAGTTTGTGTTTTACTCTTCGTTTTTTTTTTTTCTTTTCTGTACATAAGTTTGTGTTTTACTCTCTGTAAGTTCGTTTTTTTTTTTTTTTTCTTTTCTGTACATATTTTTTTTTTTTTTTGTACGAATATGTGTTTTTTTTTTTTTAACATATTGTTTGTACGAATCTGTGTTTCTTTTTTTTTTTTAACATACTGTGATCAGCCTTTTTTTTTTCTTTTTTTTTTTTTTACATACTGATCTGCGTTCCTTTTTTTTTTTTTTTTTGTTCAGATTTTTTTTTTTTCTTTTCTTTTTTGTTTATGGATCTTCTTTTCTGTTTTTTTTTTTACACACTTGAATTTGTATATTTTTTTTTGCATTTGTATATTTTTTCTGCATCCACCGTCGGGTTTTTCGGCCTCTGTAAGTATTTTTTTTTTATTTAACTTACTGATTTGATTTGATTGATTTTTTTTATTTATATATTTTTTCCTTTCGAGCTCTCGAATACAAATCGCTCTAAATTATATGTTTTTTTTTACCGCGTTCAGAATTGCGGTCCATCACTGAAGTTGATCGATTTGAGGAATTGTTACAAGTAATTTTTTTTCTATTATCTATATTGACTTGTATATTTTAAGTTGTATTTGGACTGTTGTTTCAATGTTTCAATTCTGGGACTGTTGTTTCAATGTTTCAATTCTGGGACTGTTGTTTCAATGTTTCAATTCTGGGACTGTTGTTTTAATTTTAGGATTTTAATTTTTGTATTATGGACTGTGATTGGCTTTTAATTTTGTGGTTGCAATTATGGACTGTGGGTTTTAATTTTATGTTTGTAATTTTAATTTTATGTTTGTAATTTTAATTTTGTGGTTGTGGTTGCATTATATTTTAATTTGTGGCCTATGGGAATATGAGAAGTTTAATATGTTATTTTAGACCATTGTATTATGTAATTGTTGTATTATGTAATTGAGAGTTGACATTTAGAAAATTTGGAATTGAGATTTAGCATTAACACTTATGAATTTATTAAATTGTAAATTTAGATTTAAAATCTAGACTTTTTGAAAATCCCATGTAATTTTTTTGTAATTATTTTTATTTGGAAATTTAAAATTGGGAATTTAAAACTCAAATTTAGACTTAGAAATTTGAAACCTGACATCGCCATGTATTTTCTTATTTTCTTCAAAATAAACTCAATTTGAGCTTGTGGATATATTTTCTTTTTACTTTTTTTTTTAAATACAAAACATATTTGAGCTTGTGAATTTCTTTTTATTATTTTCTTTTTTAAAAAAAACAAAACAAAAGCTTCCTAAACCAAAACGTTTTTTTTTTTTTTTTCTTCAGTCTAAAGGAGTTAAGGATGTGACACTGGGTTGTGGGACGCCCACTCACGCCTACGTGTTGCCCCTGTTAAGGATGTCCACTTGTCGGATGCGACTTGTAGGTCTATCTAGAAGCAGACATCCTTAAACCTTTCAGACTTAAAATCTTTTCCTTTTGCAAAGAAGTTAGAGATGTGACGCTGGGTTGTGGGATGCCCACTCACGCCTAAGCGTTGCCCCTGTTACGGGTGTCCACTTGTCGGATGCGACTTGTAGGTCTATCTAGAAGCAGACATCTTTAACCTCTTTGGGATTGAAAATATTTTTTTTGTTAAAAGACCCTTTTTTTTTTTTTGCTTTTCAGTTTGAAAGAGTTAAGGATGTGGCACTGGGTTGTGGGACGCCCACTCACGCCTACGTGTTGCCCCTGTTAAGGATGTCCACTTGTCGGATGCGACTTGTAGGTCTATCTAGAAGCAGACATCTTTAAACCTTTCAGACTTAAAATCTTTTTCTTTTGCAAAGGAGTTAGAGATGTGACGCTGGGTTGTATTTTTTTTTTGTTAAAAGACCTTTTTTTTTTTTTTTTTGCTTTTCAGTTTGAAAGAGTTAAGGATGTGGCACTGGGTTGTGGGATGTCCACTCACGCCTACGTGTTGCCCCTGTTACGGGTGTCCACTTGTCGGATGCGACTTGTAGGTCTATCTAGAAGCAGACATCCTTAAACCTTTCAGACTTAAAATATTTTCCTTTTGCAAATGAGTTAGAGATGTGACGCTGGGTTGTGGGATGCCCACTCACGCCTAAGCATTGCCCCTGTTACGGGTGTCCACTTGTCGGATGCGACTTGTAGGTCTATCTAGAAGCAGACATCTTTAAACTCTTTGGGATTGGAAATATTTTTTTCAAAATCTTGGTCAACGGTCATGATGAAAACCTTTCGTACAACTACCCTTTTCACCAACATTGGATCATCGTACCGCTGTAATCCTTTTTTTTTTTTTTTAATAATTTTACATATATTGGTGTTGAATTTCATTTTTTTTTAACGTTTGCTCGGAGTCACGATTGTAAAAAGTCAAAATTAATTATTCATTTTTTTTTGTAGGTCAAGTTATGGTTTTTTTTACCGAGTTTTCAGACGATGCAAGAGTAAATTTGGTTGTTTTAGACAACAAAGATCAACCACTAAAAAGTGGCATCCTTTTCCCCATGGAAGATCTGCCTAAAGAATCAGAATTGGACAAAAACCATTTTTTGGGCGAATGGTCTACGGAGCGACCCCGCGACCAACACTCCCCCGCGTGGATTTTACAATCCTCTTTACATAGAGGGAAAGCCAAATCCCATCCGAGTCCCACCCTTGGGCGTCGTATTATTTCGAGCGGAATTCGTGGGGTTCTACCTTTAAACTTAATGGTGAATTCCTTTACACTCCGCTTTATTGGGAGTGGCTTGAATTCACCGTTGCTCGAAACAAGGACTCATTGCAAGGCTCAGGTATGCTATCACCCATGCTGGCCTCTCTGTATACCTATGATCGCAACTTAGACGTGATGCGGGCTTTCTGCGAAGCCTGGTGTCCTTCAACCAACACCATTCACACCTCATCTGGAGAAGCATCCATTTCTTTGTGGGACATGTGGAAACTCGGAGGTCTTTCAATCAAAGGCAAATTCTATAATGAAATCATTCCAAGTTGTGAGGAACTGATGGGTCCGCGCGTGGGGCCGCGTGTCCGGGGTGAGCATCTTCCCAAGAGCTGTACTTATCTTTTTGATGCTTACTACCGGATTGCTTCTCAGCAAGTAGAGAAAACACGAATTTTCACCCATTCGTGGATCAAGTTTTGGTTTAAAGGTGACATAAAATATACCAAACCCCCTGGTCGGAGAACCAAAAAATCTTCCCGGCCTCGCCTAACTCATAACCCGTCGGGCTCTATTCCTGCTCCCCGTGGCTGGTCTAACGAAGAGCAAGAACTATTCCACGAACTGGGGGTAGAGGAAGACTTGAAGGACCAAACATATCTGGCTGCATTTATCTCGTGCTGGCTGTGTGTTTTCGTGTTTCCCTATAAGAGTGGGAACTTTCTTCGTCCTAGTGTGTTTAAGGTAGCATCCCTCATGGCTGAAGGTAGCCTTTTCAACCTTGCAGTCCCGGTTTTATCCAATATTTATCATGGACTTAGCCAACTTTACAACACCCCTCATTCTTCCGGGAGCTCCGACATTTGCTTCCCAGTACATTATGTTTACGGTTGGCTTGCCCTTTACTTTGGTACACACTTTAGAATATCCTCAACAACTGGCCCATTAATGGTTGACTACTCAGGAGAAGGTGGCGCGAAATACTATGATGCGTTCGCAGCCCGCAAAGTAATCCATGAAGGCATGTCCATAGCGTGGCATGCAAACCCCCAACCCAAGAGTCAGGGCGGCATTTTACATGATGTTAAAGGTTTATCATTCTCATCATCTTCATACTTTATAAGCATTCGCTCGTGTTACTTATCCTCTCATCACGGAACACAAATGACTATCGAGGCCTACCACCCTTGTCGGTTTAGTCGACAACTTGGCTTTTATCAAGATATACCGAACGAGTTACGTGAAGATCCGCCTACGATCAACTTGGAGAATGTATTCCACCATTGGAGGATTTGCACTGAGACACTAACCTCGTCCCGGGTGCATCTCCCTCAGTGTATGCCAAACCCTGCTGATCATGTCACCGCATCCTACAAGAAGTGGTGGAACAAAAAACATGGGAGCTATTTCGGGGTGAACATACAATTGTTAGTTAACAGTTTCACTCCTCCTCCTATAAAACCTCCCAAAGACACCGGTAAAAAGGTTTGCGCCGCGAGGAAAGAGGTGTCAATTCACGAAGTGAGTAGTCCTGACGAAGACACTGGCAGTCAGAGTAGCAGCAGCGAACACAACAGCGACCGCTGCTGGAAGCAGACTAAATCTGAGAAGACTAAATCTCGGAAGAGATCGAAAAAGATTATTGATGCCCCACAGTCCCCTGAACTTGTTGCACCTTTGGTTAGTGACTCATTCATCCTTTCTTCTTTGCATATATGTATCCCTTTAGTTTTGTTCGAGCATTTTTGTACGCTTATTCATCGTTATTTCCTCATTTCCCTATTGTTATTTTTTATTTTGCAGGCGTCTTCGAGCAGACAGTCATTGATGATCGTGGCTTCTAGCCCTCCTAAACAGGCGGTTGAGGATTTGGATATTGCGACTTCAGAGGCTTCCACTTTTGTTGCTGACGACATAATCTCCAAAGCTCGTCGAGATTTTGCCTTAGCCATGTGGAAGATTGTACAACAAAAACTTGGTCGTACTCCTTTTGAGAAGGCTTCCTCCCTTGAACCTGAGATTCAGAAAATATTCGATGCCGCCTCTGAAGTTGATGCGACGAGCTTGGCATCTCTGAAGAATCTTGTGGATGAGTACTTTCGAAACGTGGACCAGTACAACGAGCTACAATCTCGCTACTCTCCATGCTTGACCTCATCTGGCAAGGATCAGGACCTGGCAAAGTTGAGATGCAGCTTGGAGGGTGTCTCGTCTCGTAAAAACTTTCTGCTCGAAGAAAAGAATGTACTTCAGGACCGGTCTAAGCAGATGCTCTCGGAGATTGAAAGTATCAAGGCCAAACTGAAGACTATGGAGGCTGACCATGAATCACTTTTTGTACTTATTTTGGAGAAAGAAAGACATTTCAATGAAGAGCAACTTAAAGAAAACAGGATGTGCACGGAAATTAGCAATATTGAAGATACTCCCGCTATTGGTGACGAAGCTATAGCTTCTCTAGACGTACTACGTGGTTTTCTAGAAACTGCGCGCGAAGAATTGAGGGACTTCAGATGGCTGCTTTGACTTTATTTTATTTTATTTTATTAGTCGTTCATTTATTTTATTCACATTGTGATTGAATTTACAGTTCCTTTTTTTTTATGACTGCATAAAATTGAATGAATTTTAGTTTGTGACTGAACTCAAAGTATATATTTTTTCTTTAAGTTGCCTACGTACCCTTAGATGGAAGGGATCAAGTCATAACGTAGTTCAAATTACATGATGAATGATCGATTTTTTTTTTTTTTTACTTTGGGCCGTTCACCTTTTAAGCTCATGCGGGCCAGGAGCAACATGTAGTTTATACTCTTACGTTAAGGAGTATTACATTTTTTTTATGCATAAAATTTCTTAAGAAATTTGCCGTTGATTGGGCCAATCCTTAATCCATCTTGATCCACAATTTTGTATGCCCCATTTGTATAGACTTCCTTAACAACATAGGGTCCATCCCACTTAGGGGTGAACTTGCTCCCCGTATGTCTCGTTGTGATAATGGGTCTTCGAACCGCGAGTACTAGATCGCCAACTTGAAATGATCGAGGCTTCAAATTTTTGTTGAAAGCCTTGGTCATTCGCGCTTGGTAACATTCCAATGCTTGCTGAGCATCCAATCTTCTTTCATCGAGCGCTTCCAATTCTTCGAGGCGCAATCTTGCATTGTCTTCGGTAGTTAACCCTTCTTGCACCGCCATTCTTAAGGAAGGGATTTCTCTTTCCAAAGGGAGCACAGCTTCAACCCCATAGACTAGGGAATAAGGTGTGACCCCTGTAGGAGTGCGGTGGGTAGTTCGGTAAGCCCATAATACCTCACCAATCTTTTCCTGCCAGTCTCTTTTTGACTTGGAGACTACTTTTTTCAGCAAGTTGCACAATGTCTTGTTGAATGCTTCTGCCAATCCATTTGCCGGAGCGTTGTACATGGATGACTTGCATTGCTTGAACTTGAATTTCTCACATAAATTGTCCATTAGACTATTGGAGAATTGTCTTCCGTTATCGGTCACGATGCGGTGAGGGATGCCGTAACGGTAAATGATGTGGGTTCGGATGAAATTTACAACAGTTTCCTTCTTTGCCTCCTTTAACGCAATTGCCTCGGCCCACCTTGAAAAATAATCTGTCCCAGCGAGGATATAAGAATGTCCTGCTGAGGACTTAGGTGTTATTGGACCAACGAGATCAAGCCCCCAAGCTTCAAAGGGCCATGAAGCTATGGTTGGGTGAAGGGGTTCTGGCGGTTGATGTATGAAGTTTGCATGAAACTGACAAGCCTCACATTTCTTAGCATACTCCATCGAGTCTTGAATCATCGTTGGCCAGTGATAACCCATTCTCTTTAACTGAAAATGAAGTTTCGGTCCCGATTGATGAGCACCACAGACCCCTGAGTGCGCTTCATCTAATGCCTTTATCGATTCTTCTTTTCCTAGGCATCGAAGAAAAAGTCCGTCATAGGAGCGTCGATAAAGGGTTTCCTTGTAGTAGATGAATCGAGCACTTCTTCTTCGTATATCGGCCTTACGTCGGGACTCTGTGGGAAGTTTTCCATGTTGTAGATAATCTACAATCGGTTGTCGCCAATCCTCTTCCTCAATCACATAGACCGATATTACGTTTCCTTCTTGACTTTCAACTTCAGTTGGCGGTATAACCCATTTTTGACAAATCGGAACGTTCAATATTTCACTTTCTGATACAGTAGGGCTGTGGCCAAGTTTGCTAATGCATCTGCCTTTGCATTTTCAGCTCTTGGAATATGCTCTATCGTCATACTATCAAAGCTCTCTAAGAGTCGTCTTGCATAATTAAAGTAGGGCATTAAATCTGGATGCTTCACCTCGTATTGGAGCGACAATTGATTAATTATCAGTTTTGAATCTCCGTAAATCTCAATGTAGGTCACTCCAATTTCTATTGCTATTTGAAGACTCATAATGAGTGCTTGATATTCAGCAACATTATTCGAACATACCTCTTCAAATGCGAAGCTATACGGCAGCATGTGTTTTTCAGGGGTAATGAATACTATACCCGCTCCTGCGCCATATCTCCGAGTTGCACCGTCAAAATACATAATCCATAGGTCAACAATTTCAACATAGAAGATTTCTTCGTCAGGCAGGTCGTCAGATAATTTCCAGTCTGACGGCACCGGATGATCTGCCAAGAAATCAGCCAAGGCTTGCCCCTTCACCGCCTTTTGCGGAACATAAACAATATCATACTGTTGTAGTAAAATTGCCCACTTTGCCAACCGACCTGAGATAATTGGTCTAGACAGAACATACTTGATTGGGTCAGCTTTAGCCACCAGATGCACTGTGAATGCCTGCATATAATGCATCAACTTGTCGATGGCGAAGAAGAGTGAAAGACACATCTTCTCAATGGGTGAATAATTCAGCTCTGCCCCATTGAGAGTTCTACTTAAGTAGGAGAGGGCACATTCTTTGCCCTTCTCGCTTTCTTGTGCAAGCAATGCCCCAAGCGACCTTTCTTGCGCAGTAACGTAGAGTATCAATGGCTTTCCTGCTACGGGTGCGCCCAAAACAGGAGGGTTAAACAAATATTTCTTTATGTTGTCAAAGGCATTTTGACATGCTTCATCCCACTCAAAGGTCGTGTCTTTCCTCATCAATCTTTGAAATGGTTGGCATCGGCCTGCTAGATTGGAGATGAACCTCCTGATATAAGCAATTCGTCCTTGGAGACTTCTTAGTTCATGCAAGTTTCGCGGCTCTGGCATTTTTTGAATGGCGTCGATCTTGGACTGATCAATCTCGATCCCTCGATGTTTTACGACGAAACCAAGGAATTTCCCCGAAGTTACACCGAATGCACATTTGAGAGGATTCATCCTCAATTGGTACTTTCTCAAACGATCGAAAACCACCTTTAGATCTTTCAAGTGATCCTGTCGCTTTTTGGACTTGACTACAAGATCGTCGACGTAGCATTCGACATGCTTATGCAGCATATCATCGAAGATCTTTTGCATGGCACGTTGATAAGTTGCGCCGGCGTTCTTTAATCCAAAGGGCATTACCTTGTAACAGTATATCCCTTTCGGAGTCCGGAACGCTGTCATTTCTTCATCTTTAAGGGCCATTCGAATCTGGTTGTATCCTGATGACCCATCCATGGAAGACAAAGCTTCATGCCCTGTGGTAGCATCGACCATTAGTTCGGTGATGGGCAATGGGAAGTCGTCTTTCGGACATGCACTATTCAGATCGCGAAAGTCAACGCATACCCGTAATTGTCCGTTTTTCTTTCTGACGGGGACAATGTTTGCTATCCATGTCGGGTAGTTTACTTCGCGAATGAACCCTGCTTCAATTAGCTTGTTAACCTCATTTTCAATTTGGGGGATGAGCTCTGGCCTGAAACGTCGTTGAGCTTGTTTGACTGGTCGATACCCATGTTCAATAGCGAGATGATGTACTGCGACTTTTGGATCAAGTCTCGGCATCTCTTTATACGACCAAGCAAAGACATCTTTATACGCAATGAGCAAACTCAAGTACTCGCACTCCTCTTCACCGGAAAGTGATGCGCTTATAAAGGTTGGACGTGGTTCTTCCGCCGTACCCAGATTAATTTCTTTTAGCTCATCAACTGTTGGTTGGCTTCCATCTTCGAGTGGCAGTGGAGCCTCTTCAACATCCTCTTCAGATATCTCGGCCTTCGTTTCTTCCCCGACAGTAATATGGTGACAAGAGGCTTCATCCCCATTCTCTGCACGTTTGCTCGCAGGGTTGGTGATGATGACATTGCGTCGTTTAACCTTTAATGCACCATCTGTATTCACGGTAACAAAAGTTTTTCTTTTCATCCGTGAGGGGACGATACTGCGGATCTCTTCATTGCTTTTTGTTTTGCTAGACTCTTTATTGTTCAAAGTCTCTCGAGGCTCTTCGTGTAGGAGGCGATCGAAAATGGAAGTGGATGAAAGTTTCTTATCTCTCTTTGTGGTCACGCTTAATCTTTGCAACGCTGACGTTCGTGTTTGAGATTTATCGGGCAACGTATTTTCTTTCTCCTCTGTCGGCTTACTCAACCTTTGAAATGTTGCCTTCCGTGAGAGGGGTTTAACGGACGGTGTGTTTTCCTTCTCATCTGCTGGCTTACTCAACCTTTGAAATGCTGATTGCCGTGAGAGAGGTTCAGTGGACGGCGTGTTTTCTTTTTTATCTGCCGACTTACTCAGTCTTTGAAATGCAGATTGCCGTGATAGAGGTTCAGTGGACGGCGTGTCTTCTTTCTTATCTGCCGACTTACTCAACCTTTGAAAGACGGAAGATCTGATGGGATTAGGTGTTGAGTGCGAACTGTCTTCTTCCGTCACAGCCGCTTTCAATCGCTGGAAGGCTGAAGCGCGCGTAGCCGGCGGCTTGATGCGCTTAAAGATAGAGATCCTTGGTTTGACAGTTTCCTCTTCTTTTGAGTTGTGTGCCTCTTTGGTCGTTATGTTATTATTGTTGGCCACTTTCTCTTTCCCTTTTCGGGTTATCCGGACTGGTTCAGGCGACTTATATCCAAGCCCCTTTCTTGATGCCGGTATAGGATATTCGTCCTTTAGGAGTTTCTTCTGTGTCGAAGAAAGCTCTGACCTGCCCTCGAGGATTTTCAGGCCCTTGAACTCAGTGTGAGTTGTGAATTCATATCCTGCCTTTGCTAGCAGTTTATATGCCTTGGGATCATATCCTTCTTTCGTTCGTTTCTCAGGTAGGACCATCCCTTTCTGAGTCTCTTTGGACTTCGTGACCTCTTGCTTCGTTATCTTCGTAAGAGGGGTGACAAAGTTTTCTTTCAGGATCTTAATGTCACCGACTTTCAAACTTTTAGTACATTCTGCGAATGGTGATTCACCTTTCTTACGTCGGGACAAGGGAACGTAGCGCAGAACAGAAGGGTTCGAACTTTTCTCGTCTTTCAAGGCCTTAGCCTTCGTAGGACTGACGGATGTCTTGCTTTCGCAAAACTTGGGAACATTTTCTTCTTTGATTGATTCTTTCCCTGCGCAAGTCTTCTGCTCCCCGCTGATCAAAGGGATTTCTTTTGGCATTATTTCTTCTATGTTGCTATTATTTATATAAAACTTTGCATCCGCGAAATGAGACTCGGCCTCTGAAAAATGGCTTAGTGTCTGCCTCAACCTTTTTGACGCCGTTCTGGTAAAACTTGAAGCACTGATGCAAGGTGGAAGTTATTACCCCATTTCCATGAATCCAAGGGCGACCCAACAATATTTTATAGGTAGTCCTGGAGTCTATGACATGGAATAAGGTATGTGCTTCTAAGTCCCCGATGATGAGCTGTAGGCGAATCATGCCGATCGCTCGTTGTCCTCCCTGATTAAAACCCTGGATTACCAGCTTGCTACTTGATAGCTCTTCCATCAGGATGCCAATCTCCTTCATGACTGATTTCGGCATTATGTTGACGGCCGATCCATCATCAATGAGGATTCGACCGACCTTCTGTTCTCGAATGTACCCTGAGACAAACAAAGGTCTATTGTGAGGTTTTGACCCCAACATTAAATCATCATCGGTGAAGCTTATGGACATGCAATCAGACGCGCATGCATGTGCTGTAGAGGTTGAAGGTTCTGAATCATTAGAGTCCTTCAACGTGTTGATGTGAGTAGTTTTGTCCATTTGAGGCAAATCTACTACATTGAGGGAAAGTGTATCATCCAGCTTTATTACCAACTCCGTTGAACTTGGAGTGGCGTTGTCATCCTCGATTGCCACAACGACATGGCACGTAGTAGCTTCAACTATTTCTTCCTGCTTCTTATTAAAGAATCCCTTGGGGAAAAATTCCCGTAGGGTCATAGGCTGCTGGGGTCGAGGGAGGTCTTTGTTTTCCTCCACGACAAGTTTTGGCCTTCTCATACTCTTTCTTCCTTTTCTCTTTGGAAGTTTGCTTTTTTCGCCTATACTCTCGGAGTAGGCGGGCTTCTTTCTGGACAGGTCTCTGTCGCCGCATTTTTCGACGAGTTACGACGGTCCATCCTTCATCCTCATCCCCAACGGGTTCGGGCTTCACCCGCGAAGTCTCCTGTAGGATTTCATGTTCGTATTGAACGATTACAGGTTCGCAAGTCCCGAACTGGATCAAACTCTCCTCTTGCTTCTTAGGAGAGACAGGAGATAATTGAACGCCGGAGTTCAATGTTACGGCGGCGTGATTTGCTTGAGCTATCTCGTCGAGATCCAGCTCAATCTTCTTTTCACTAGCTAACTTCATGATTAGCTCTTTCAAGACGAAGCATTTGCCTACAGGATGACTGACAACCCGGTGGTATTTGCAGTAGTTAGGATCATTTACCTTTCCTAACTCCTCCGGTCGTTTGCACTCTGGCAGTTGGATGAGTTGCGTTTCCAGCAATTGCTCTAACATATCGGGAATGTCAGAGTCTGGAAACGGGTAGATCTTTTCTTGTCTTTCTTTCAACGTAAGGCGACGTCTTTCGCCTTTGTCATTTCTTGCTTCCGTTTTGTTTTCCTTTGCTTTGGAGGAAAACCTTAAAGGGGCCGTGTTGACGACCATGGATTCTTTCACGACATTCTTCGTGATCTTTCCAACGCTCTTCATTTCTGTCTTTGTTTTCTTTACGTCGGGGATTAAGAGGTCTTTGTTTCCTCTATTGGCAATACTCAACTCCATATCATGGGCGCGAGTTGCCAACTCCTCGAATGTTTGGGGCTTTATCCCTTGCAGGATGTAGTGAAGTCCCCAATGCATGCCGCCGATGCACATCTCGACAGCAGACACTTCCGTGAGTCGGTCCTTGCAGTCAAGACTCAACGATCTCCAGCGGTTAATGAAGTCGACGACAGGCTCGCCCATTCTTTGGCTAGCATGCGAGAGTTCAGACATGCTGACTGTTCGCCTCGTGCTGTAGAAGCGATTCAGGAAGTCTCTTTGAAACTGCTCCCAACTGTCGATCGTCTCGGGTTCCAAGTCGGTGTACCAGTCAAAGGCGTTTCCTTTCAAAGTTTGGACGAATTGCCTAACCAGCAAGTCTCCGCGAGTTCCAGCATTCTTGCATGTTTCGACGAAGTGGGCAATGTGTTGTTTAGGATTGCCCTTCCCATCGAATTGTTGAAACTTTGGCGGCTGATACCCAATGGGCATTCTCAAATTGTCAATCCTCTTGGAATACGGTTTGGAATACAAGAGGGTGCTTTGGGCTGGTCCACCGTACTGGACTCGGATGGTGTTGGTAATCATGTCCTGCAATTGTTGGACAGATAAGGAAGCGACTGACGTCGAGTGTTGCGCTTGGTCTTCCTGGATGACCATTTTTTCTTTGTCATTCTTTCTGGCCGCAGGAGTTAGGCTTGACTCCGCGACCTCACGGCTCTGCATCTGACTCCTCAGTTGGGCAATCTCGAAGTCTTTGTCCTCGACTGCTTTCATCAGGAAGCTGATTTTCTTTTCCATTTCAGCCATCGCTTCGTCGTTAGTACGCGCATCCGCCATCATTACAGATACGCTGGAGTCAGACACCTTCTCCGGCTGATCAGAGGAGGGAACAACCTCATCGAACAAAGGATTGTCCTTGATGATTATCCCAACCCGCTCGGACTCCGTCAGTCGTTTGTATATTTTGCGCACGATGGCAGGAGTGTGTTCGCCCGTCTGCGAGACTTCTTTGATGACGCGGCTGCGGGTGGTAGGTCCCCTGTAAGGGCTGTTGGAACTGACAGCCTGGAACGTTGTCTTCTTTGATGCCATTGTTAATTTTTGTTGAGAGAGAGAGATGAAAGGTAGAGAGGTCCCACTGGGCGTGCCAATCTGTTCACACGAGAATTCGAACGACGAATGGAAATTCGACACGTGTAAATGAATTTGAATTTGTATTGATGTATTGTATTTATCAGTGCGTAGGATTACAATCTCTAATGTTTGATCCTCTGATTCTCTCTCTTAAATGTAAATGTATCTCGAGGGCTTCGCAGCTTGTTCTCGATGTTGGAGTTGTTTCGAGGGCTTCGCAGCTTGTTCTCGATGTTGGATGATCGTTCAGTCTTCCAAGGATTCAGGGAGTCTTCGTTGCTTGAGAATTCTCTCTGAGCTCTTAGGAGTAAAAAATTTCTGAACCTTAGAAATGAAAATGAACTCTCTATTTATAGAGTTCTCATGGGCCTGAATCCAATGGGCTTGGGCTTTGGGCCCAATGGGCTTTTGAATCTTGAGCTCAATGGGCTTGGGCCAAATTGTCTTTTTAATCTTTCTGGCCCGATTCGATTTCGAGCCCAATTGCAGTTTGACCGAATTTGCTCGGTCAAGTCTATCTGATCCCCGGTCGTGATGGAGACACGTGGCGACCACTGATTGGCCAAAATTTCTCGGTCAACAGTATGTAATAGTATGTTCATGTCATTTACAGATGTGGATATTATTCTAATGAATTTTATTTTCCGTCGTTCACTTTTTTTTATTTGTTGTCCTCACCTAATGCAACTCCAACTCTTTTTTTTTTCGCTCAATTTCCTTCAAGTATAATATATACATGGTTGAAATTGAAGGAGTTGGAGTGGGACACCAAATCATAAATGTGAGGAGAACAAATAATAAAACTGAAGTATGTGGTTGAAATTGAATGAAGTAGAAGTGCTGGCATATGTATGTCTTGATCCAAGAGGTTTATGGTTCGAATCCTCCACCCCTAATTTACTCCAAAAAAAATTGAATGAAGTAAACTTCGTGTTAATTAGAGTAGAACTTGAAGTTAAATCGGGTTAAAATCAATTTTGCACCCGCCCAAACACGTGACTTAATCATAGAATGTCACGTGTCAACACAATTAATTTTTTTCATCTCGTTTATGCCTCCCCTTGTCCATTTTGCATTTTCTTCTCTTTTGTTTTTTTCTTTTTTCTTTTTCTTTTGACTTTTATGAATATATATTTTATACTTTTGACTATATTTCATGCATGACCATATTTTAAAATTATGTATTCTACCCATAAATAAATAAATAAATCTTCATTTCTTTACAAAATTATCTAATCTACCCATAAATAATTTTAGGGATAATTTCTCAAATGACCACCTTTAAGGTTAAAGGTAGTATTTTTAAATATGTTTTAAAATTTTGAAATTTTCGTTTCTATTTTTGATTAATTTTAAATATTATTATGTCTGTCATTAATGTGTCTATTTTCATACAAAATAAAATTATTGTTGGATTAAATTTCATTTTCGTAATAAATTTCAAATTTCTCTCTCATTTAGTGTATTAATGTGTCTATTTCATTATTCCATTTTATCTCTCTATTTTCATTAAAAAAAAAAAAAAAAAAAAAAAAGAGTATATATTCCTTCGGTCAAATTTAGTGTATTAAATTTCATTAGTGTAAAAAAAAATCTCTCTCATACTCAACGCAAAATGAGTGTATTAAATTCTATTTTTTAAATAAATTTTCAATTTTATCTCTCATTTTATCTTACCACTTATTTCTTCACCATTTAATTTTTTATATATAATCACCATATATATATATATATATATATATATATGAGTATATACTCATATATACTGCATATATACTTATAGCATATGTATTTTTTTATATATATACTCACCATATCATCTATGACTATATACTCATATATACTGTATATATACTTATCGACAATATGTATTTATTTCTTTTATAAAATATATGTAATTTTTATATATACCCATCATATATATTGATATATACTTTCTTTTCAAAAAATATATTGATATATACTTCATATATGGGTATATATGATTATATGCTTATAGATATGCGTATTTTCTTAAAGAAAATAAATGTATTTCTTTATATATACCCACTTATATATTTCATAAATGAAAATATATATTGCGGAGAGAAAATTGTTTAGGTCTGGATATAAGGAGAGAGAAGACAAGGACAACATTAAAGGAGAAGGGAAGCTGAAAGAAGACTATTTTAAGGATGAAGGGAGCCTGAAAATGAGTTATTTAAATATAGCATTCAAGGTAAACAAGAATTGGACTGAGAATGACATGATTAAAATGGCCCAATTGATTGCCTAGAAAGCTTTTTGCTTCCTAGAAGGTTAACATTGAAATAGACCACGTACTGATGGTGGATGACGAGGACTTATTCCAGAGCTACCCATGGGGGCGAGTGGCGTTCCAACTACTTGCAAACTATATGAAGAAAGCAGTGCTGGGTAGAGGAGGGAGTTGCATAACTATGAGAGGGTGTGTTTATGCTCTGCTTGCATGGGCATACGAGCTCATACCCGCGCTTAGGTTTTCGTCAACCTAATATGCTACGAGAATAAGGAATACATACCCACACATTATAAATTGGGAGGTTGATTCGCATATTGAATGGAAAGAGCTACAGACGAAAGTTTTCGAAGCTCCACAGGTAATTTTTTATAAGAATTTGCTATTCTAATGTCCTTGAAATTGTCAGTTGTAATATTAGTGTGTTCTTGCAGTTAGAGGTGATTCCTCTGGAACCAACATTTGAAGAGATGATGATGTCGTATTTCGCCCCATTCCTGGAATCGGAAATGGCAAAACGTAGATTGGGTGAAGCTGCAGCGAGTCTGAAAGCGCAAAACGTGGCGGCCCAAAATTTAATCAATGGGTCATCATCAATTGGAGAACGGTTAGACGGAATCGAAAAGATCCAAGAGGCGATTATGAAGAACCAAGAAGACATGCACAGGAAACTTGACGTTACGGTACAGTCGGTACAACAAATGATAGAGTCATTCCAAAGCGCTCAGCATGACGTGGACATTGCCCAAACAAGGTTCATGATGCAAGGCGATGTGGGTAATGTAGTAGATGACAAAAGTATTGGCATGAGTACACAGGAATGTAAATGGAAATGTACCTTAAGTGTGCTGTAAATTGATGGTGATATAAGGAACAACATAGTTTAACTAACGGTATGTGCACTGTAGACTGTACCAACCTCTAGTGCTGAATTGGTGGAGGAACGTACGGAGGACTCGAAGAAACGAGGTACGAAGGATCATTACCAATAAAAATATATACAACCAGCAAAGGATGATGACGAGGGTGGAGCAGGAGGTGGAAATCCTACCAAGAAGTGTGCGGGTGCGTTCGGCAGTACACAAGCTTAAAACAAACAAACTGACAAAGGTTGGGAAAACCATTCGGGTGATGGATCTATCGGGGATGGAAGAGTACAGGTATGACAACATCATGTTCGTTTTTCCAGTGTTTAGGATTAATACCTAAATAGAAGTGAATGTGCAAGACTCCTCGCTGGTACCATAAAAGGCTAGCAAAAACATGAATATTCAGACTCCCTACTCCTGTCAGACGATCAGAAATCAATAAAGCATAATGGATGGTCGGTCGAAAATGCTTTGTTAGAATGAAAACAAACATGCTTTGAAAGTAATATGCTAAACTTATGCCGAAACATCATTTTCATTCATTGAACCATACTCTTAGTCTTCCCTTCGGGAAGTTAGTTCATCAAGTAGCTAAATACAAATAGAAGAGTGAAGAAAGCCATTACAACACTGTAAAACTATTGCTCAGTAAAAGAAAGTAAAGATGAAGAGAATGAAGATGAAGAAGTTTTGGATGCCGTAGGAGTTGAGCTTGATCTACACAGGCTTGTCTAGTTCTCCTCCGATCAGCAGCTACCTCTTCTTCCTCTTGACGGTAAAGACAAGCAGCAGCCTCTCTCTTTCAATGCTCCTTCCCGAGAGAGATTATTCTCTCTGATTTTTCTTCTCCTTGGCTTTTAGGTTTTTGGAGGTTTTCTTCCTTCAATGGTGGTCTCTCTTCGATAATGATCTCCTCATTTTCTCTTTCCACCATTTTCTACTTATACCTCAAGGGTTTCTCCTTATTTTTGCCCTAAAATGGATGATGGAATTATATTGGTTGCCTGAAAACGGAAAAAGAAAATTGTGTGTACGGCAGGGGACAAAAACTGGCAACCCACGTGCTCGGGTACAATTTTTGCGTTGGTTTTGCTCTTCCGAAATGCCTTTAGCAATTCCAAAGATCCCTATTTTGCGCTTATTTTGCTTCTACGAGCTCTTCACGACAACCTGATTTTAGACACGAAGATCTTATCTAAGTACAAATCAAGCTTCAATATTCACATTTTCGCATAAAGACTCACAAGCATACTCCTACTCTTATGTAACACAAACAACCCTAAATCAAAAGTCTTTTCAAGCCATTACTCAATTCTGACTCTAATTCTTTTCTAATTTAGCTCAAAATAACTCTCATTTGGAGAGTTATCAATACCTCTACCGAAGATGTGTGCGGCGACCCTACTCGAAGAATCCATGGAGATATACAACGACAGAAATAACTTAACGGAAAAAATAACGAAGCTTCTTTTTAAAGTGAGATATATGTCCCTTATTTAGTTTAATTTCTCTCTCCTATTTATTTTCATTACTTAATTACCGTTCCCAAATCTCATAACTCTCCCCCAAGATTTTCTCTATTTTCTCTCCCTCCTTTTTATTTGTTTCAAACATTCAAAATAACAAAAACGTATTTCCTTTATTCTCTCTCCCTCTTGTTACAAAAATTAAAAATTACATAAAAAAATTGACCTAGAAAATCATAAAAAATAAAAAATAAAGAGAAAAAAAAAACAATCAAAACTTATACAACCATTTTCAATCTTATCGGTTTCAAAAAAAAATTAAAAAAAAACATATGTAACACAAAAATTGGAGAAAAAATATGCTAGTCTTTTTACTTCATCATAACAATACTTTTTTTTTTTTGAAAAATAGTCTTATTTTCAATTCACTAGAAATAAAAATACAGTAATTAAGTAGTAGATTGCAATTGCAAAGTGCAATTACACAATACATTGCAAAGATTGTAATTTGCAAACTGCAATTACACCGTAATTATAATTTGCAAACTGCAATTACACTGTAATTATAATTTGCAAACTGCGTAATTGCAGTTTGCAAATTACAATTACACGGTGATACTCCGGTAATACAAAAACTAAAAAAAAAATTGTACTGTATTTGTAAAAAAAATCAAATAAATAGGTTTTTCAAAAATCAAATAAATTGTTTTTGCAACAAAAACTAATCTTCAAATACCTGTACTTGAAAAAAAAAATAATAATAAATAAATAAATAAATAGTTTTTGCAACAAAAACTAATCTTCAAATACCCTGTAATTGAAAAAATAAAAAATAATAATAAATAAATAGGTTTTGCAAAAATCAAATAAATAGTTTTTGAACAAAAATACCTGTAATTGAAAAAAAAAATCACTTGCAACATAATCCAATCAAATACCTCGAAGTGGTGGTTACAAGAAGCTTGAGTCGAGCTTTTGATTTGTCAATTTTGAAATGTAGGATCTTTCGAACATGAACTGCAATCACATTATCCCCTGGTTTTCTCACCACCACCACAAGCAATCAAAACAGAATCTCTCCTCCGGAATTTGAAGAATTGAGGTCGACGATGATCCTTCTCTTCTTGGTGACCGCCGATTTGGGTACGACGAGTGCATTTTTTTTAGGTGATCAGTCATCGCCCATTTGATTTGGGTCTGGCAATCTTTATTCCTTCAAACACCAACTACGTTATTTCAAGGTAGAAGTAGAAAGAGACTAAAATCTAACATTTTTTTTTATTATTTCTAGGAGGAATAAAATCAGAGAAATTGAATCATGGTTTATTAGAGATTTTGGATTAGAAGAGAGAGGATATCATTGATTATTAGAGATTTTGGATTAGGGGAGAGAGAATGAAGAAATACTAAATGAAGATCAGGGGAAGAGAATGGAGAATTTTGTTGGAGAAAGAGATGAATATGTTTTTTAAAGATAAAATTTTTAAAAAAAAATGAAGTTGGGAGGGTAAAAAAAGAATGAAAAGTGAAAGAGAGAGAAAATGAAAAATAAAAAGTGACATGAAACTCAATTTTAAAAAATAGGACATCCTTTAAAATAAGTTTCCAAAAAATGGTCATGAATTCCCTTCTTAAGAATTCCCCCTTATTCTATATCCTAACAGCCCAAGTCCAAGCCCAAATCTAACATTTTCAAAAAAAAATGCCCAAAGTTCCAAACCCTAAGTCTTAACATTTGCAACCCTAGTACTAAAAAAAACAACTCCTTCTCCTTCTCTCTAAATATATATATATATATATATGATTGAACAAACATTTGTTGATTTGACAAGCACCAGCAAAAGGGACTAGATGTTAGGTAATTAGCCAAAGAATTGGGTATAAATAGGAGTGGAAGGAGATGAATTTAGAAAATTGTTTAGTGATTTTATGCTTTGGTAAGAATACTCCATGAAGAGCAAGGATGAAAAAATTGCCAAAATATAGCTCAAATAAAGGTATCGATAGAGATTTTGGGGGTAAAATCGTCTTCACCCAAACTCATCAATATATCCACGAAATCTTCGATATTTATTTTACATCGTCGATAAATTAAAAATTCTTCTTCAGGAGCGGGTTCAATCTTGAAGTTTGCCTAATTAATTTCCCTTATGACTTCACCCTCCCTCTCCTTATTTTTTTTTTTTTTTAAATATTATGAGCATCTAATTTATTTTTTAAGATAGAATGAATTAAAAAACAATATTATCATTATTTAATCAATTATATTAATGTTGGTTGAATACTCTAAGAACATCATCTTATTATTGAATTGTGAATCATGTACTTGACCAAAAAATTTATTTACAAATTTATATTTATTTTACAACGTATTATTATTGTATTAATGCATAAATTTAATTTTTAATTATTGATAAGTTTACTTAAAGTAGTAACGCAATATTTCGGATGCTTTCATGATATATGTGATTTTTCCCAGATATTTGTCGATATATTCGTAAATATGAGTTACTGATATCAATATTTTCGTCATTGATGAAGAGAGGGTCCAAATACCTCAAATAATTTATTGAACAAAATAGAGTAGGATAATCAATAAAAGTATTAGAACTATGAAAAATGTTACAAAAATGCCTTCATTATTAACAATAGACATGAAATTTTGATGTGAACGGTTAAATTCTAGATTGTAAATGTATGACATGAAAAAAAATCATGAAAACGTAGACATCTGATCTTTTCTCTACCAATTTTGCCCTAATTTTTTTCTATTCCTTGATGTTTTGAATCGATAAACAGAACTCATGATTCAGGAGTATTTTTGAATCATAACCCATATACTACTCTTCAAAAAGAAAAAAAATACGTTCGTCTAAATAGTTTATGTCAATGTAAGCATAGTTCAACTGATTAAGACATATATACCTTGACTAAGAGATCGTTGGTCTCTATTCCCACATGTTTTATATATATGTATCAACTCCCTCAACTTCATTTCATTCCAAAATTCAAGAAACATAAGACAAAATGATATAATTTAAAATAAAGGTACATATCATCAACTAAAAAGTATATATCTGATCTTTTCTCTACCAATTTTGCCCTAATTTTTTTCTATTCCTTGATGTTTTGAATCGATAAACAGAACTCATGATTCAGGAGTATTTTTGAATCATAACCCATATACTACTCTTCAAAAAGAAAAAAAATACGTTCCACATGCCTAAACGTCTAAATAGTTTATGTCAATGTAAGCATAGTTCAACTGATTAAGACATATATACCTTGACTAAGAGATCGTTGGTCTCTATTCCCACATGTTTTATATATATGTATCAACTCCCTCAACTTCATTTCATTCCAAAATTCAAGAAACATAAGACAAAATGATATAATTTAAAATAAAGGTATATATCATCAACTAAAAAGTCTTCCAATACCCACCCTTTGATATAATTGGAACTTGGGGTTACGGGTAAAATAACCTAGAGAGAATCTGCTGGAAAGTCTGAAGTCAAAATTTACTCTTCCATGACTAAAGATATTTGAGACCCACCTCTAGATTTCTGTCATCGCCATAAATTCTCCACTACTTGGACTTCGACAAGACCCACCTGCAAATTATCATGCTCATCTTTCATCCATCTACCAAAAAGAGCACAGAAGTAATAAAACTGACAAAACAAATGAAGAATCCAGACATCATCTACCAACAAGAGCACAGAAGTAATAAAACTGACAAAACAAATGAAGAATCCAGACATGGCAGGTTTGGTTAGGTTTGCTGCAGAAGAAAAAAACAATGTCGTTTTAGACCAATTATGCACAAAGAAAAGAACCTGCAGAGCAAAAACAATTATTAAAGAAACTAAATAAACAATCATGGAAATATAGAACATTCTACTTCATGGGCCTACTGCCAAATGGGAACAAATTTGCTAGATGACAACAAAAGGGTCCCAATATAAACTTTTCTTGTCCCCCAAAAAGTCAAAAAGTTGAAGGTAGGTTTGGATCTTTCCCTTTGCATCGTTTTCCCACTTTCTAAGGCTTAGTCTTCCATCGTTAATATTAAAAGGGATCGAAACAGACCTTGTCTTCCCAAATTTTTGTGAGAAAAATGGCAGGAGAGAGAATCGATATTTTCGCGACAATTGTCACTACATGGTAGCTCCTTTACAATGTCCTCTTTTGTTCTCTTTGTTTTCTTCCACTTGTGATCTTCCTCCTCCTCACAATTTAAGACCCAACTTCTCTTTTCCACAAACAGAGTATTATATAAAGAGCACTTCTCAGTTTCATAACTTTTGTAGGAAAGCCAAATGTTTATGGAAGATACAACTATGATGGACTCCAATCCACCACTCTTCCATCAATATGAGTTGCTTTTGCAATCCACAGCTCATTTACAACCATTTAACAATGGCAATCAACCAACTAGCTCTGTCATGGAGGAATGTCAGCTGCCTCTTATTGATCTTAAAGGTTTGGAAAGTGGCAATTTGAAGGAGAGGATGGCTTGTAAAAGAGAGATTTTTGGAGCATCTGAAGAATGGGGATTTTTCCAAGTGATTAACCATGGGATACGCACAGAGCTGCTGAGCAAAATGAGCAAAGAACAAATGAAGTTGTTTGGGGAAACCTTTGAGAGAAAATCTACAAGTGGGATTTTGGATAATTCTTACCGATGGGGAACACCTACTGCAACTCATCCAAACCAGTTATCTTGGTCTGAAGCTTTTCACATTCCCCTCACAAAGGTCTCTGAAGCTGCCTGCTATAGCGAGTTCATTCATTTAAGGTATCGATTTTTTTTTTAGTTAAACAGGAGGGATTTGAACCTCCAAAACTCTAACCTCTTGATTGAGGATATATGGCTTAACCAATTGAGTTATGCTCAGGTTGGCTAAGGTATTAATTTTATCACCCTTCTTCCAACTCCCTTTTCTTTTTTTCTTTTTTTTGAGTTTAACAACATCCGGGGTGGGGGATTCGAAACTCTGACCTATTAGTCGAGGGTATGTCTTAACTAGTTAAGTTATGTTCGGGTTGGCACCCTTCTTCTAGCTACATACTTCTCTTTAAGCATTGTCTTTTCTTTATTCCATTCAATTTCAATACTTAAAAATGTGACATTCAATCTTTTAGACTTAAAAAAGTTCAATTACATCCTTAAGTTTTAGATTAATTTCAGATTATGTTTTTATTCGTTAATATCACATTAACGGAATGCTGACATGGCAGGCTGGTTAATTGATCCAACCCTTTCCATACCATGCCAACTCAGTCAAAGTTATCTAAACATGTCACATTAGTATTTTAGTTCAAATTGTAGAAACATAATTGAATTTTTTCAAAGATCTATTGATAATCTAACCGGATATCTTTTATATCACAATTGTCCATCCACTTTTCATCAACATCCCGGAAACATGAAGAGTTCAGCTCTTGTAGACATTTTCACAAACAGTTAGACCGTAAATAAGTAATGGCACTTCGATATCACAATCAACCGGGCATTAAATGGCCACATTCTTCCACAGTAGTACTAAATTACAAAAACAAGGAGAGCCCTTACTCACTGACCTTATATGTTTGAACGCCAGGGAAGTGATGGAGGAACTGGCAACCGCCATGTCGAAGCTAGCAAGATCTTTAGCAGGAGTTTTGGTGGAGAGTTTGGGCCACCGGAAGGAAGTATTTGACGATATCTGTGACAAAAGCACATGCTTCCTCCGGTTGAATCACTACCCGATCTGTCCAGTTTCCGGCGAAGTTCCCGGCCTGGTGCCCCACACCGACAGCGATTTTCTTACCATACTTCATCAAGATTGCGGCAGCGGGCTTCAGCTGATGAAAGGATCGCAATGGGTGGCTGTGAAACCCAATCCAGAAGCTCTAGTTGTCAACATTGGAGATCTTCTACAGGTAGACACTGCAACTCTTTTGGTTTAGTTTACATTTTATGTTTGATTCTAATTCAATGGTTAAATTTGTAATTAGTTTTAATTTGTTCATATGATTTAAAAAAAAAAATAATAATAATAATAATACAACAATGGAATATAGAGATTTAAACATTTGACCTCACAGAAGTAGTATATGTCAATTAACGGGCAAAAAAAAAAATTATTACGGTTTAAATCAAGTAGAGAAATGAAGAATATGTTTCAAGTCTGAAGTATAGTTTAACCTATTGAGAACAAATTTGTAACTTGACTATTTAAAATAAATAAACATACTCTAAGAAAACCAAAATGATGCATAAATTAAAATAAATATATAGATAAATGTAGTTACATATTCTTTTACTAGAATTTAATGTAGTTATATATTTTTATAATTGTTCATCCGAGCATAAAGCATCAATTACCATCCCAAAGGTCGATGGTTCGATCTCCACTCCCCTAATATTGTACTAATATATATATAATATGGAGGGAATAGGTCCCACTTCTGGTTTTATTACTTCCCCTGAGGTACACATCAGTAGATGTACTCGAACCCAAAGACTTGGGAGATAATCTCTCTAAACATCCCAGCCTCTTACCACTAGGGATTATAAATAATGCATTAATCAGTAAATAGACAAAAGAATATTAAATATTTAAATAAAGCTTACCTTTGACTCCATTGTTAAAATGTCAAATTCAAAATTAAGAAAAATATATATATCAAAATTAAGAAATTTGTAAGCCTTTTTTTCAACAAATAAAGAATAAAAATTTGAACATCTAACTTTTAAGAAGATAAGTTATGCTTTGACCAATTAAACTATATTATACTGAAGTCACACAAATGTCTTAAAATTTGGTATTATTTTTGTTTTTTTAATTTAATTTGTATGTTATTTGAAAATGACTCATCATTTGCTCTCAAAGAATATTATCACTTCTCAATTTCATTTTTAAAGTTTCAAAAGTTTTATTTTGTCCCTAGTGTTGTAAAAATAAATTAATCAAACCTCAATAACGTCATTGATAATATTGTGACAAAATACCTAATAATTTTTTTAGTATAATGGGACAATACCTCACCAAATGGGTCTTCAATTAAAGAAGAGTTGATTTAGTGAGGTTAGTCATGAACTACTATAAATATATCATAAAATACATTGGGAGGATGGAGAACTATATTAAAATCATAAATAGAAGTTTAACTTTTAAAACTTTCCTTAATATGCTCTTTCTAATTTATATCCATATATATATATAAGAAGTTAGATTAAAACATATTTTGTCATTATATACTTTGGCTTGGTAATATTTTCATCCTTATACTTTGATAATAATTCAATCCAATAACTTGGTACCTAATATTAAAGACATTGTAATCCATATACAAATAATTAAACCACCTTTCAGATTACTTCATTCACTTCCAATATTCCATTTATAAGGCTATTTTTCCATAGAATAATTTGATGAAAATGTTATCTCAACAACTCAATCACTACATTTCTCAAAGTACAAAAACATTTTACAAATAAAAGTAGAAGGACCAACTAACCAAGATAATATAAGAGCAAAAATATGTGTCATGTCTACAAAGTTTTAGAATTATTCTGTGTTTTTTATTATACATTTGATTGACTTTCATTTTACATATCTTTGCCTCCCTTCTAAGAAACTTCTTGACCCAAACAGGTGTGATATCTCCTCATTAACCTTCAACTACATAAAAATATTATAATGTATAATTAACTTCATGCTTTTTTTTTTCCTTCAATCTAAGTCTAGTTTTTGCATCCAAACCATGAGATATTCTCCGGTCTCACATTACTACATCATAGTTTCTATATTATAACTGAAAAAAAAAAATCATATATATGTGTGTGCATATATATGATATATATAACCTAAGGTGGTGTCTAAAAATGGTGTAGAAGTTATTTACCAAATGATAAGGCAAACTCAATTGCAAGTTCAAACACCCAAGCTAATTTAGCAAGAACCCTTGAAGCAGGAATAGAACCCTCCTAGATCTAGATGCTATAAACCCAAGTAAAGTAAAAACTCGGATTACCTTGATGATCTAATATCTTGAGGCAAGGAAGGTCATTTCTTGTTTGAGATCCGAATCACTCACAAGCAAGATTGATCAAGTCAAGCTTGAATGGTTCTCAGCATGCAACCTATACTACATAGAATTGCAAATTTTCTTAGTTCTAAGCTAAAAGAAAGCACAATGGCTCTTTTTACTACATTTTCATCTTACCTTTGAGGTGGGAGAATTCGAACCTCTGACCTCTTGGTCGAGGATATATACTTTAACAAGTTGAATTATGCTCATTGGCAAAAAAAAACTAGTTCCACATAAAACACAATAAAAGAGCACCTAAACTCTCTTATCCACATATTCCTACAAATCTCATACTACAACAACCTTCATAACACCACTATTCCTCATCCCACAAGAGGGAGAAGCCTCCTCAAACTCAAAGAGGGAATTTCCTTTAGTATTAGGGAAGTTTTGGGATTCTTTTAAAAAGTATTTCACTTTTTTTGGTCAAAAGTTTTATTTTGTAAGCACTTTTGGATGAAAACTAATTAAATATTTCATCTTATTTGATTTTAGTATTTCTCAAACTTTTTTATTATCAAATACTAAATGGACTAAAATGTGAGTAATATTATGGTAGAGCAATTAGAAACTCACTATAAAACAGCATGGACTGATAAGTTGAGCTGCAGGCTTGGAGCAATGATACGTACAAGAGTGTGAAGCACAGAGTCGTGGCTAATCCGATGCGGGAAAGATATTCATTAGCATACTTCCTCTGCCCTTCTTATCATTCTCGAATCGGGAGTTGCAGACAGCCTTCACCTTATAGACAATTCACTTTTGCTGAGTACAGGAAACAAGTCAGAGATGATGTGGAAAAAACTGGCTACAAAATAGGTCTTCCAAGATTTCGGCTGTAAATCACAGCAATAACAAATAAAAGTAGATCTACTATTTAGAAGACCGATATCAATACCAATTCAACTGAATCACATATAAAGTGAAATTGTAGTTGCATTCCCAACAAACCACTGTTACATAAAAGCAAAGGCAGTAAACAAGATACATGATATTATAAGTCTTCGAAGAAATCTCATTCGCACAAAATTGTTCCTGATTTAGCCTTGACTAGACTAGCCACTGATACAGGATATATATATATATATTTAATTCCACGTCGTTTTTGTTTTTAACAAGAAACGAGACGAGACTAATGCTCAAAAGATACAAATTCCACATAGGAGTGGAAATAATAATAAAACAATAACAAAAAAATATTCACCGAGGAACAATAAAAGCATGTCAGTTAGACTAATATCTTGAAGAGAAAATCCAGCAAAGAGTTTCAAGAGAGAACACCAAGAAGAAGCCAGCAGACTCAAATTCCACATTGTAAAATTCCCAGAAAGAATTATGACCATCTGAGAGAGAGAGAGAGAGAATTGTGACTATCTAAGCATACTACTTATTTCTTCAGACTTAAGACAATACCCTCGATCAAGAGCTACATCCATAGCTTGTGTAGTTTTGCCAAAGAAACACGGACAAGCACGCGACACGACACAACACATTGACACTTTTTTTTTCTAGATATCAAGGACATGAACATATTTTAATAAATCTACATTTTTCTTAAATATATATCACTTCTATACCAGCAAGAAAATTAAAGTCAATAATCTTGTGTATGCTTAACAAAATATGTTTGATGTATTTCACTTTCAAAATTTATTAGCTTTGTCTTATACTACTATTTATGTCTAGTTATTATGTTTAACAAGTGTTGGCATATGTGATATGCCTAACAAATGTTGGGCTCATATTCAATTTGCCCAACTAGTGTCTCACAGGTATCTTTGGTGCTAACAAGTGCCCAACACGTGTCCATGTTTCGTAGAGTTTAACTGTTCGAGTACATGTTGTGTTCACCTTGCCTCCCTCTGAGAACCAGCTACATTCTCCCTTCCTCCCCAAACTTTGGAAGATAAAACTTCAAAGTCCAAGATAAATCAAAATTTTCTCCTAGTTGGTGGCGTTGAGGAGGCTCAACAGTCAACACTGTGGACTCCATCCAAAGGTCTTCTTACTTCATGCTTGAGCCTCAATGGTCTCTTCTCTCCTTAAGCAAGTATGGAAAGACCTAAAAATTGTATTATTTGGAGGTGTTTAGTTTAGTTAGCTCGTTTCAAAGAAACAAGAAACATAACCTCCATTATTTAGTGAAAAGTAGTAATTACAATTTACAACCTCATGAATAGTGCAAAGAAACAAGAAACATAACCTCCACTATTTAGTGAAAAGTAGTAATTACAATTTACAACCTCATGAATAGTGTTCACAATTAATTGAATCCATGAGGGGGAAGGGGGGGGGGCAAACAAACATACATAGTTCCAAAGTAGTTTTCAAAGAAATCTACCCCAATTAACTACAACGGGAGTATAATTTCTAAACTCACTTCCTAAAGAGCATCAAGAAACATAAAATTTAGCTAACTCGAATGCTCCCCTCCATTCTCGTGCTTGCTCATTAAGAATTATGTTGTTCCTTTACAGCCAAATACACAAAAGAACTAAAATTCATAGCATAAGTCCAAAGCTTCTTTCATTTCCTCTTGAGAGGATGACCACAAAATATATGAAACAAAATGTCTTCCTACACATATTGAAACGTCCAAGATATACCAAAGATTTGTAGAAGATATTTCATGGAGATGGAACTATTTCAAGATTTTGGGTAGTCCTGGTTCCAAACAATTACTATCGTGCTAGGAAGAAGTTATTCTTCATCCTCCTTCCCTAAACAAAGGAAAGTTTTGTGGCAAGCGGGCTTCTCAGCAATTTTGTGGAATATCTGGTTAAAAGGGATGGGAGGGTTTTTAAGGATGTAGAGGGATCGTGGAATTATCTTGGAGTTTGGCCACTTTAAATATCTGTCTAGGCTATCGGATCTAAATTTTTTAATGATATTTTAAAGTTTGTAGGAGCTCTTTCTTGTAATTATTTGGAAGCTCCCTTTTTGCTTGGGTCTATAATTTTGTTTGGCTCTTCTTCTTTCGTAATCTTCTAATTCTTCTTAACAAAAGTGGTTTTCTATCCTAAAAAAAAAAAAATACCTCGTAAATATATAAAGATGGTGGTAAGCAGCAGACAACCTGAAAGTGTTACATAGTAGATGCAAAATAGTGAAAGATGCATACCTCATATCTATCATCTTGATGATATCAGTGAAAACAAAATGACTGCAAGGATCAGCCACCTTGTAGTTCAACTATTCTGGATCAAGAAACATCTTGATATATCTACTTTATCTTGAAACATCACTGTGACAGATTTATCTGTTTTATTTAGCCAAGAAATATTGCCACCTTATCTTTCAGACTGCTCTTCTTCTTCATTACTGGGACCACTTCTCCAACATGATCATTATGCCTTTGATTTTGACTTTGTAAGTCACAAGAAAATTGTACATCTGCTGTAACAAATTTGGATTTCTCATTCTCTACGGACTTCTTAAGCAAAGGACCCAAAAATAAATCAAGCATGTCCTTAGCAGGATCTCCCGTTGTCCTGACACCTTTATCAACCTTTTCACCACCTGAAATTGCAGTTGAATAATGAGGAATTGAGGTTTTAAGATCCAGTGAACTCTGCTTGCTATCATTATTAGTATTGAAAGATCCTTCAGATTGATTCCTGGTGTGGCTTGTTCTTTGATTTATGCTACTAGATTCATGTTCTCCATATAATTCGTGTTTATAAGAGTTATCCTCGTCAGCTTCGACATACTGCATGCAAATGAAAATTATTATATCCCTGAAAACTCAGTCACCAGTAAATTAAAAGCATAAATTGTTGTACGAGGTAAACCCACCAAACATTCAACTATCTGTTATTCTCTAAGCATACCAATAATGTTAGACACAACATAAAATGATAACTATTTCTTGGAATTGAAAGAAAATAAAATGTCTTATTTCATAATTCATATGTATGAGAGGGTAAACAACCTCTTTTGCAATGACCATAAGATCTTCCACTGTCAGTTCCATATCATCATCACCCGGAGCTTGGACTTGGATATCCAAATTACTTCTGGAGCCCGAGTTCTTTGGTCTTTTTCTTTTTTTCAAAGCAGAGTCCAGAGGCTTCCTTCTAAGTATATTTGATTTCTTAGCTGGGACTGCCTCAGGGTCGTCAGCATCCCCAGCCTCATCAATTTGACTTGATTTTCGTTTTCTTCCCTTTCTTTTCTTTGATTCACATTCCGTGATGCACGAATCTTCCATCAAAATTTCTTTCTGTTGGTGCAACACAGATTTTCGAGGGCGTCTAATCGAATTTGCTTCATTGGCTGGGGAGGCTTGATAGTCAAGTTCTTCCTCTAGACTCTTCTTGTTGTTATCTACATCATTAGATCTCTGTACTTGGTCATCAGCACGAACTCCCAGCATCCACTGCGGTAAACGACGTCCAGTTCCTCCATCAGAAGCAACTCTCACCATCTGTTTCTCCCTGATATTATCCTGTACCACGAATACAGACTGTTTGATGCAATATATATATACACACCCGCACACATAATTCTAAGGATTAACTTGACTTCAAACAAACTAATACAAGAAACCTCTCTGAACCAGAAAAATATATCAAACGTAACAGCACAAAATCTTCAAGAGGTTGCAACAGATACAGATTCCCAATTGTTAGAACAAAAAAAAAAAAAAATCAAGCCGCTAATTTCCCAATTCAAGTAGGAACTGGGAATTAACAAGAGCATAAATTGAGAGATTATATGGGTGAGGACGAAGATAATCGCAAATATCTCAGGTCAATCGATACTGGGGTCGAAGTAGAAAAAAAATTATACAATTCTATGATCCATTACACCAAAATTCAAGGATCAGGTTGATGAAACAGGAAATAAGTTTTACGTCCATCACAATTTCAGTTGAATTTTCATGAATTGGAACATCAGAATTCAATCGTATTTAAAGAGACCTAATAAAATATCGAAGTGGGGAAGAGAATTGCTACTAACCTGCGACGTTTGACGAGCTTTGGAGGCCGATTTTGGTGATCTGTTTCAGAAATGGCGATGGAGAGGGAAATTGCAAATATTGACCGATCAAATCAAAATTTTAACAAGGCTCATTCCTAATGTTTTTTACCATTTTAGGCTTAAGTGAGGTTGTTAAAGGCCCATTTGATAAACATTGCAAAGCCAATACTCGAACCTGCTCCCGTCTGATAACAAGGAAAACCCTAAGCCACCTTGTCCAATGCTCTATCTTGAAATTACCTTAGTTTTTATTATACTAATGTAATCGGTCGGTTTTGGGTATTTTGCAGTTCAATTTTTAAAACCCCAAAACCGACTGAAAATTTTCGGTTTTCTTTCTTCCAAAACCGAAACAGCCAAACCGACGACGGTTTCGGTCAGTTTGAGCGATTTTTTTCGGTTTGTCAGTTTTACTTGCACCCCTAATATACATAATATAAAAAAGATATTACATGCCATTAAAAAAAAATACAAAGTTTACATAATCGAATACAAATAAGTCTCGATACAAAGTTAAAAATAACCATAAAATTGTATTTATACTTCATATGTTATCTAAATTTGATTTGATTTGGTATATGTTTTTGTGTGTTGACCGGATAAGGAGACATTTGTTTAAGAATAGATAATCGAGCCTTCTACACACGAAAACAACCTTCAATAACATCAATGTCACAATTTTATGAAAATTTTGATGTCTCAATTTTATGGAAATGTTGATAAAAATATCGATAAAACTACGATGTGAATAGATATTTATATTTTTTTTAAAAAAAAAATATACTTAAATTAATAAATAAACATTTTTTTTTTATAACTAATAAATAAAATTTTAACGTGGGTAAATAAGATAAAAGACTTATCACTAATATTAGGTTCACATTAATATTAATATTAAAAAAAAAGGTTCACATTATAATCTCAAACAAAACAAAAATAGAGAGTGACAAAATTTAAAATTAAAATAATATATAAAAAATACTGCAAAATTAAAAAGAAGAAAAAAAATAAAAAACCAAAATGTTATTTCTTAGATTTTAACCTAAGCCATATAATGCTTGTTTAAGCACATCTCTTGCCAACAAACCAACCACATTTTTTTTTTTTTGTTATAAATAGGAACAACAGTTTATAAAAGGAAATGGAACAAGAAACATGCCATTTTTTAGAAACGTTTCTCAAAGTTTAGAAACAAGAAACGGGAATGGTTATCAAACAAGTTTGTTTCTTAAAAAAAATAAAAATAGAAACAGGAAACGGAAACGTTATCAAACGGGCCCTAAATTATCATTTCACTCCTGACTCAAGTAAATCAAAAGGTCATCGCATCGCACAGATTTTCCCTCAAAGTCATCGCACAATTTACCGTACCTTCCTCCATCGACATCTCAAAGCATCGCACAGATTTCCCCTCCAAAGTATGTTTTCGACCCTAATGCTTATTTATTTTCAACACATTTCTAAAATTTAGGGTTGGATGTGGATTTGAATAGTTAAAGGAATCTGAATATGAATTTGTGCATGAGGGGTTGGAAAGAGTTGAAATGTTTGTTTATAGGTTGTAGGTTTGGTTTTGTCGATGTCTAAGCAATAGAATCACATAAAACTGTGTTTGAAAAGGGTTGTCATTGATTTTGATTTTGAAGTTTATGACTGTGTGATCGACTAGGTTTATGATTGTGCAAAAAATTATTCATATAATCACCAAGTCAACTATTTATAACTTGTGAACGTTTTGGACTTGAAGCCTCTACGGCCCTATTTGTTTCATCAAGGCTAGTATCAATTTAATTTTTTGTGTATAAGAATAAATAATTGTATTCAATATTAACATATGAAAAGAAAGAAAAAGAACAAAAAAAAAAAAAAAAAAAAAAAAAACTTAACAACATTCAAATTTATATTACAACATACGGTAGAAATTGGTTGGATAGATTTTCCTCCTCAATCAGTTTTTTTAAACAGGCCAAAGCAATTTTTTTTTATTATTAAATAAAGTGATTTTAAGAAAATGTCTACAAATAATGAGAGAAAATGTCTAAATACGTGTATTATTTGCACTCTATATGTACAATTTTTTAGAAAGAAGTTTGTTTTAGTTGGTTGTCATTATACCCCTTCTAGGATTCTCTATTTTCAAAATTAAAAGTTTTGAAATTAATTTATTGGATTTTAAAATTTAATTATTTTTTAAATTAATTAATTGGATACTAGAGTTTGTTTGGTGAAGTGGATGATTTGTCGGTAAAAGAAACTTTGTTATTTTTTCCGTTAATTAATTTATGTCCATGAGTACAGCGTCATACACACCATCTATCAGGGTATACAGTTTGACACACCCATGGAGATATACAACGACAGCGCCGCACACACAGTTGGTCAGGGTATACGGTTGGACACACCCGAAGGTAATTACTAACACCCTTGTAATCCCAAAAACGTTCCCCTAAAAATAGGGAACAACCAAAACCTCATCCTACAAACGAGGAGAGATCGGTCAATATCATATCTTTAAACAACAATACCCCTATAATTATGCATTGTCTACCATTTGTCATAACGTATACCCTGAATCTTCAACCTTCAACCTCGAACTTCAACCTCTTCCTGTTCCAGTTCTTCTGCAAGAAATAATTTGTTCCCTATTCTCTCACCACCAGAAATCACCATCAACACAGAACAAAATTATGGTAGTTCATCGTTCCACCACACAACCCCAACCCATGTCGTACCATTCTATTATGGTGACATTTGATGAGATTTGGGACGAGATGAACTGTTACACTAATTTCAAAACTTGCATAGTTGTTGTCTCCCCGAATTCAACACTTGCAGAATTCACCAATTCAATCTTTAAGGCTCTAGAGCTGGATTTCCACCACACGATTTCACGTCTCTCCCTCTTCCGGAACGACATTGATAAATCATTGATTATAATCATTTCCGAAGATCGAGACATGTCTTGGGTGTTAGTGGGGTTTGCCAACCGTATGTATGATGATTGTGTTATTGTCGCTGATGTTCAGGCTGAAAGTATTAGGACATACGACCATGGTACACCAATTACCCCCACGTCGCTCTTATCTCATGGCCATAAGGATTATAAATTCTTTGACCTTATGTCGGGTGATTCTTCTATTTCTTGATGACTACATATTCTCGAGCAAGGTAGATCTAAAGGAAGCAGTTTCCCGGATAGCCTTGAAAGGAAACTTCCAGTATCGAACAACGAAATCCAGTATGCAACAATTGACACTTAAATGCATGAGGACCCTTGTCTATGGTATCTTCGTGCGTCAGTCTTTCCCAGTAGCCAATTGTGGGTGGTCAGAAAGTTCGTACACGAGCATACTTGCGCCATAGATGTTGTGAAGAACAACCATCGCCAAGCCACTATCGAAATTGTGAGCTATTATGCAAAGACCATATTATAATCCAATAGCAAGTTGCACTGTACGCCCGCTGACATTATTAAATACACTCGTAAAGTCCACGGTGTTGGCATAAGCTACGGCAAAGCTTGGAGGGCAAGAGAGCAGGCTTTCTTCTCTAGAGGATCACTTGAGGATTCATATGCACGCATCCTCAGGTTTGTTGCGAGGTTGATAGAAAAGAATCATGGTATATACTTTTTCCCTCTGCCTGGTTTTTTGGATTTTTTATGTTGTATATGTTTATATTTACTTACTTTGTTGTCAGGAACATACACTCCACAAGAGGTAGATTCCGACAACCGCTTCAAATATTTCTTCATGAGCTTGATCGCCTTTATACAGGGTTGGGAACACTGTCTCCCCGTTATTACGGTTGACGGTACCTCCTTAAAAAACAAATTTAGTGGGATGATGCTCACAGCTTCTACGTTTGATCCTAACTCGCAATTTACCCGTTGGCATTCGCCGTTGTCGATTCTGAGAATGACTCATCCTGGCGTTGGTTTTTTCAGAACCTTAAGGCAGTATTAAGTGAACCAAATGACCTCATAATAGTTTCAGACCGTCATGTCAGCATATCAAATGGATTCAAGAGTGTATATACAACCGCACACCATGGGTTGTGCATTTATCACCTTCAACAGAATCTGAAAAAAACGCCACAGGGGTAAACATATCCATGAACTGTTTATTAAATGTGTCAAATCTTACACCACAATCGAGTTTAAGTATTACATGAGGTAGATGGAACAACTAGTCTCATCCATCTGTAGCGAACTCGTTGAGATTAGTCTATTCAAATGGTGTCGTGCGTTCTCGAAGACCAAACGTTATGTAATGATGACAACGAACATTTTAGAGAGTTTGAACTCACGCCTCTTGAAGGGTCGTACTAAACCTATCATATCTCTTTTAGAGTATGCATGCGATATCTTGCAAGAGTGGTTCTTTAAGCGTAGAACAATTGTCGGTTTCTGACGTCACGACATAACACCTTATGCAGCCACTCAATTATGTGAATCCCTACAGGCTTGTCACACGATGGATGTAAGTTTTAGATGTCGTCCCTTCCCCCTATTCAATTATAACTATAACTTGAGATTGTCTCTTCCCTCTATTCGATTATAACTATAACTTACGTGTGTTTACTTTTCTGTTTAAATGAATAGTTTTACGACATCAACGAGGTTCAGTTTGAGATCCGCGATGGCAACAAACAATTTGAGGTTGACACAATAAGCGCACTTGCTCCTGTAGACGGGGGACGAAGATATTATCCCCTGCCCACATGTTGTTCGAGCGATATGTCGTAAAGGGTTTACGCTGGAGTCTTATGTTCATGAGTTTTACCGGACATCAACTATTCAAAAACTTTATACTAGTGATGTGCATCCAGTGTGCATTTCATATGATAGTCATGTCACACCGACGACATTTGATTTACCAGTACAACCACCTGATAACAAGCGGCGTGCTGGACGTCCGAAGAAAAAAAGGATAACCTCTCACAACGAGAGGATCACAACTCTAAAGTGTGGTTGGTGTCGTCAGCATGGCCACAACCTGCGAAGATGCAACAATCCTATTTCTAGTTGATTTTATGTTTCTTTTATCTCCTAACCCTATAATAATAACTCTTTCCGGTTACTAGATCACAACTATTTCATGTTAGCAAATTCTCTATTTAGCATAAACAATAGGAGTACGTGTTACATGTGAGTTGGGATGTACACATTTTTCCTACCTTCTCTATTTCGTGATTTACCTCCCTCTTTACCGGAACCTGTATGACCATGGACCAACCGGGGGCGAAGATGGTGTATACGTAACCTGTATAATCACAACACATGTATGGTATACAACCTTACACCCCTGGCAATACACCATTCAATTTGTATTCACCCCTAATCCGTTATCCATATAACAAGCATTGAGATATTAAGCTACATGAAAATCACCTATATATTAGTGAATCATCACCTGAATGTCATATCACATAACAGAAATCCAGTCATCCACATATCACAGAATTCAAACTAAGGAAAGCAAAATGTTCATACATCGTTAACCAGTTTAAATCAAAATAACCAAAGTAAACGTAATAGTATATAGTTTGTGTACTTTGGAATAAACATTTAACCTAGTCACATTCATGTCTTCATTCATCCATTTTACTTATTTTGAGATCAAAGGTAGGCTCGTAGAATTCTTCTGGAAGGACCTCCACTGTCGCAGCCTTCCGCGCTCCCCGTCCGCCATCCACGACCCCTATCGTTCCCCCTGTTCCAATGAATTTATTTCTCTGCAGATCTCCATTCACCTGTATCACCAAGAAAAAAATAGTAGAGTACATCAGCATACGAGTTTCAATGTCACATCAAATAATTTTTCAAACCATTTCCCTACTGCCAACTACTTACTTCTGTAAGTGTTTGTTGTTTATGCACTTGTTTCCCAAAAAACTGCGACAACTTCATGGACTTCATCTTCTGTATCAACTACCCATGTTATATATAGAACATTCAGAAACTAATTATTAACATGTACTGATTTACCTTTCCTGTAGTTGCCCTAGATGTACTCGGTTTTGGAACCACGTTCTGTTTTCCCCTTGGCAAACCCTGGCACACCAAGTACATTTTTAATGAATCATGCAATCCATTCATTACAGAACCAAAATTCACAGCACCCCCAACATACCATCACATTCCTAGTCCCTTTTATCCTTGCTCATATTTTCGAGTATCTCAGACATGTCAATTGACTAAATTACTTCATTAATCATATCGCCTGCCTCATCACACTCTTGCACATTCACTTCCATTTACTCTTCCTTAATCTTAAACACTTAAAAATGATCAAGGATGCTGTCATACTTGTACTTTTCCATCCCCGGTAGTTCCCTCACCCTCTTGGGTTTCCCACCCTCTTGTCAGTTTGTTTGTTTTCCGCTTCTGTATGTCCGGACGCACCCGCACACTTCTCGGTAGGATTTCCACCTCCTACTCCATCCTCGTCATCATTCTTTGCAGGTTGTATAGGTTTTTCTTGGTAATTATCCTCTGCACCTTGTTTCTTCGAGTCCCCTGTACGTTTCTTCCACCAATTCAGCACTAGAGGTTGGCACAGTCTATAGCGCACATATCGGTAGTTAAACTATGCACTTGCGTATACCACAAATAATTCCCAACATACTTAAGTTGCATTTCCATTTTCATACTTGTGTGCTCACACCAATACTTTTGTCGTCTACTACATTATCCATGTCGCCTTGCATCATGAACCTTCCTTTGGCAATGTCCATATCATGTTGAGTGCTTTGGAGTGACTCTATCATTTGTTGTACCGACTGTACTGCAACGTCAAGTTTCATGTTCAATATGTCTTCTTGGTTCTTTATAATCACCTCTTGGATCTTTTCGATTCCGTCTAACCGTTCTCCAATTGGTGAGGACCCCTTGATTAAATTTCGTGCCCCCACGTTTTGCACTTCCAGACTCGCTGCAGCTTCACCCAATCTACGTTTTGTCATTTCCGATTCTAGGAATGGGGAGAAACACGGCATCATCATCTCCTCAGATGTTGGTTCCAGCGGATTCACCTTTAACTGCAAGAACACACTATTATTACAACTCACAAATTCAAGGAAGTCAGAATAGCAAATTCTTACAAAAAATTACATGTGAACCTTCAAAAACTTTCGTTTGTAGCTCTTTCCATTCAGTATGGGAATCAGCCTCCCAATTTATAATGTGTGGGTATGTATTTCTTATTCTCGTAGCATAGTAGGTTCGGCCCGAGCTAAGAGCGGGTATGAGCTCGTATGCTCATGCAAGCAGGGCATAAACACACTCTCTCATACTTATACAACTCCCTCCTCTACTCAACACTGTTTTCTTCATATAGTTTGCAAGTAGTTGGAACGCCACTCGCCCCCATGGGTAGCTCTAAAACAGGTCATCATCATCTACCATCAGTAGATGGTCCCTTTAAATGTTAACTTTCTCCTGCCTAGGAAGCAAGAAGCTTTCTAGGCAATACAACTGAGCTATTTTAATCATGTCATTCTCTGTCCCATGCTTGTTTACCTTGAATGTCATATTCAAATAACTCATTTTCAGGCTTGTTTCATCCTCAAAATAGTCTTGTTTCAGCTTTCCTTCTCGTTTGATTTTGTCTTTGTCCAGTTCTGGCAGCGGCCCACAATTCAATCCAGTCACCAATGCAAACTCACGCAGCCCGAACGTATGCACTTTACCTTCAATCTTGAAATTTATTTCCCACGTTCGTTTTGGTTTGCACTGATGTTGAATCAGATGCATCAACAAATGTAAGGATGTCTTTTTGAATGAAATGTCTCAGAACTGACTGAAGCATGTACTTCTGAAAGTTGTTTCATATTTTCCCCCAAGTTTGCCCTTATAGTTGCCATCGTCCCTGTTTTACAGTACAATTAGATCTTCAGTGCTCTTCCTCTCTTTGCATGCGTCATTAGATAGTCGTCGTCCTGAAAAAGCAGGTAAAACACTTGTTAAACAACTTCACAAACAAGAAATACCTCACAGAATAGACAATCACAGGACATGTTACACCCTTACATACAGGCTACTTGCGTGGTTGCCATTACACAACACAACACAAAAAGTTAAACGCCCAATGCATATACTATGTATCCATCCACATGTATCTACGTTAAACATCTAATTACAATTCATATAATATGTATACAAACTTCCCCCACATAAGTTAACCGCCTCATCTACCATATACACATGTGTCTATGAAATGACTATGTTCAGTACCTTCTCCATGTCTGCCTCCTCAACCGAAAGGTCCTTTCGATCTTTCCCATGTTGGTCCTTCTTCATTGATGAGTCCTTCTTCATATCAACCTGGAAAATACGTGGTCAGTAAACTCATGTACATACTGATGGAGCGACATGCGCAGCGGAGGCGATTTCGGATCGATGATACTCTAATTTCATCAATTTAACAAATAGAAAACATGCTCTTAAAACGGAAATAAGAAAAATAGAAAACATACCCTTGTAGTTCTACTTTTCTTCGCGTTCCGCCGGTCGTTCCTCGTCACGATCTCTTCAAGCCTCTTCTCACGAACGCCTCGAGGACCACCCCAGGTAGTCCCGCTATCCTCGGCGCCGTGCAACGGAGTGGTGGGACTCCGAAGAGAAGAGAAAAGAAAAGAAAAAAGAAAAGGAAGAAGAAGAAGAAAGAGGAAGAAGAAGAACTTGAAGGCAGAGGGTCTTTCAAAAATGAAAAAGCTGGAATTTTTTTTTAAACTATTCGTATACCCCTCCTTTCAAGCCTTTTCTCAATTGAAAAAACAATTTCAATACCCTCCTTCTATATAGATATCCTCTGGCCAACTTATACAAATATATATATATATATATATATATATATATATATATATATTACTTTGCATATATATGTGTCTTGCTGCATGCAAGACACATATATATATAATTATTATTATTATTATTAAAAATAATAATAATAATTTTATTTATTAAACTTTTTAATAAATAAAAAATATATATATATAATTATTAATTAAACTTTTTAATTAATGATTATTATTTAATTCAATATCAAATATTAATTAAATAATATGATTAAACCCGGTTTTCCGAAAACCGACTTTTTTTTACACATGAATCCTATTCATGTTTTAGGCCAATCCCATATTTAAATCATATTTAAATATGTTCATCCTTCTTCCAAAAACTGAATTTGAACAATTCAAATTCTTTATCTTTTTCTTTTATTTTCTCTTATATTGTTGCACGACGTTATCCGAGCTAGCTAGGAGAACCTAAAGGACCTACAGATCATGAGCTCCAACGATACGAGATTATTCGGTTAAAACTCTTTTAACCCGAATCAATCAACTTTCGTTAACCCCCGGAGACTCCACTATAGTCCGAGGGCTGCACTCTCCTCACTGTAGATATATTGTGTCCTCTTGATATAACCGTCATGGGCAAGTCGACCCTTCACAGGTTGTTCGTAATCACAGCTGGGTCATTTAAACCGTTTAACCCCTGCGTTACGTCTTTGTTCCTTAAGTACCACTGACACCTCTAATGAACAATTGATCAGTGGTCCAACCAACAGATCAGGAACCCTCTCTAACGAGGAGAGGGTAGGCGCCTATTGTTCAAGCCCCGGAGTCAGCTATTAAGGGAACAACCTATCTACTAACCCTGAAGAGCGGGTTAGGAGTAAACTCCATCTTACTACACTATGTCCCCAGCTACCTATTGGACTTTATCCCTGAGATGGTAGGCTTATTGAGCGGACATTCTGCCACTCTCACCCATACAAGTCTAAGGATACTGTCTAATAAGCAGGAGTTCATAGTAAGCTCAGGATTGAGATCGAGTTACCTAGGCCATCAGGTGAAATAGTCGGTCTCTTCAGTAAACGGCGTTATAAAGAGAGAGCGACTTTTCGTGGTTCAGTCTTACGCAAACTCATCGCGTAGGACGCCCCCGCTCGCACATCTCGATGTGAAACGACTCGGATCACATCGTTTTGTACAATACAAAACGGGCCGCATCCAATAGTGTTACCAGGATAAGGTACCCAGCCTTATCCGTATACTATAGACCGTTTTGACTGTCTACTTGAGCTTGACCCACATTCATGTCATACATGAAACTCAAGTATCCATGATCGTCAAGGGTGTTGGTCATTGGTATAGATTAATGCAAACACGTTTCACTTTATTCCAGCAAACACCTTTACTGAATAAAACTTAATAACTCATTATTACTAAATAGATAATTTACAAACATAACTGTTTACAAACCACGAGTTTTAGGACATTAAACCCAACAAACTCCCACTTGGACTTAAACGTCCGTGGTGTACATGTTGGCGAAGAGAACTATAATATCATATATCTATAGTCTTCTCCCACTATCCTTTTTAGCAACCCGGAGCCCTAAACTCTTTAGGTATCTCTCAAACACTTTAGCCGTGAGAGACTTAGTAAACATATCAGCATGAAGTACTATGAGGCTTTCCATGTGACCATCACATCTCCTCATCCGCACTACTTAAGAGCTCAAAAACCACTTTTTTAATGAAGTTGCTATACAAGCTGCAACAAAATTTAGCTTTTATAGAGGAATCAGCAATACAACTCTTGTATTCCATTCCTTTATACTATGACAAATAATTAACCGATATAACTGACAGCTCCCACTGCATAAAACATATCGGGTCATCTATCTCAGAAGAGATAGATCTTAACCCAAGATGTGTTAATGGGTAGGGATAGCACCTCATAACATCGATTACTAACAACTCTTGTCAATATCAGATGTTAGGAGACTATACTAGCGATTTGTTCTTGCGACTCAGATTAATCTGAATCCTTAGAATAAACTAAGCCTCTCCTAGATCACATATCTGGAAATTGGTCGCTAGTTTATGCTTAAGTGCCAGAAACTACATCCTATAACATTCTCAATGAATAGGACATCAATTACGGAAACATATTATGAAAGCTATAGTATTGATAAAACACTTGCGCAGCAAAGTTTATCAATAACATGTTTAAGCCATAAGATTTGATTAGAACATCAAACCTTAATCATTCAAGATTAAGTTGCTAGTTTCAATCCATAAAAGAATTGAATAAGCTAACAAAACTATTTTGTTCTTAATCTTGCATATGACTCTCAGAGAGATTATGACTTATAGATACTTTAATCAAGATAGCTAGTCTTGATTTCTATTTATCTTATCCTATCTAGTATAGAACAAGAAAAAATAGATAAGAGTAATCTAACAACTTACGTCTGGTAACAAGTAAACAAGTTGATACACAATCAACCTCTTCACTTTGGGACAGTCCCATTACCAGAAAGTCAAGCCTTAAAAGTTTTCACCTTAGAGGCTCGGTCATTTAACCCCTCGAAGATCTACAGCTTCGAACCATTGGTCCTTGTCTAAATAATTCATTATCTAATTAAAGACAACGAATCCTCAAGTCCTCATCTGGTATGATAACTCGAGTTTTATAGACAAACCAATGAGTTAGGGTTTTCTCAACTATTGAGAATAACCAACTCTACTATCAACAACCCTTGTTGATTTAGATATAGCTTTCCTCTAATATTATTAGTCTTAACATCCATGTTGTTTTCTGAATTTAATAGAACATAACAGTATACATCTTTTGTGAAATGAACCGTTCATTTATTTACACCAAAAGATACTTATATACATATGCTCAAAAATACAGAAATATGTACAACTTAATTACACATATCACATATGTGATTTAGGTTCATACAAAACAACATCAAAAACACAAAACTCCCACTGTGCAGCTGAATAGACGTCTTCTCAAGTCATCCAGCACAGAGAAACCGACAATCAGGAACTAGTTTCCTGAAAGAAAAACAAACATGATTAGTGGTTCCTGAAAAACATTCAGGTATGACATTCATAAATCCACTATCCATGTTTAGACAAATAAATCTCATTTACCTTGTCTTTCTTTCTCGACATGTTTCTCTACAAGGTATTTCGGGCAATTGCGCTTCCAATGCCCATCTTCGTTACAATGGAAACATTTCCCTTTGTCAGAAGACTTTACCTTGGCCACTAGCTTAGGAGCTTTGCCTTTTCTCCTGTTCGTCTTCTTCTTACGAATAGTCCTACTACTCGTAGCAGTTGCTTCAGACTTACTCCCAGACCCAGCCCCCTTCAGGAACTTCTTCGAAGTGACTACATTAGCCTTCTTCTCTTTTCCTTTAGAGGCATGAAGGGTCTGGTAAGTCTGCAACTCGTGCAGAAGAGTGGTCAAGTTGAATTCTATCTTATTCATGACCATATTTGATCTGAAATTCAGGAAACTCTGCGGGAGAGATTCCAAGATAAAACTTACTTGACTCTTCTCGTCAATCGCAGCTCCGTTCACTTCTGCTGTCATGAAGTGGACCATCATGTTAAGGACATGTTCCCTAACAGAGGTTCCTTCCTTCATTCGAGCATTATAAACGAATTTGAGGGCTTCATGGCGAAGAGACGAGGATGGTTGTCCAAACATCTCTTGCAATGAAAACATGATTTCTTTAGCAGAAACCATAACCTCATGCCTCTTGGCCAAGACATCCTGCATGCTTGCCAAGATATAGACTCGGGCTTTATCATTAGCCCTAATCCAGCGATCGTACGCCTCACGAACAATTCGTGAACCATTTGAGCTAGGAGTTGGAGGACAGTCCTCCGTCAAGACAAATCTTAGGTCATCCAATACAAGAATCGTATTCAAGTTGGATTTCCAAGTTCCGTAATTCTCTCCGGTAAGTTTGTCGTTAGCTAATAATTGTACAAAAGAGCTCGTCATGCTGAAAAAGAATGTAAACCTATTAGTGAAACGGTTTTAACCTATTTAAACCAATTAAAAACAAACTTTAGCAGTAAATAAAGTACCCGAACTCTTTATTTACTAGCTACGATACTTTAGTAAGTCAGAATGATCGCTGCCGAATGGCAGTCGAGTCACTCCTTTACTAAATCAAGACATTCTTGACTAAATGCTAACTCCAGAATAACTCATATTCCTATAGCATCTTAGTTATCGTTTTTGGTCTGGATTTACTAACTCCTTAGCAAATCCCGTAAGTGTGACCCTCCATTTTTAGAACGCACAGAACGGCCCCAACATAGCAACCGAATGGAATGTCACTGTTGGGAATGGCCCTGTGTTTCACTATCCATAAATGGTGACTGAGATGTTCGATCTCCCATGCCCCGCCCTCCGAATGGATGGTGCCACTAAGAGCAACCTGCACGCGGAACATGGGAATCTTACGGTTCAGTCCAATAGAGGAGACCACAGGAAGCACCGACGCGCTTCCTTCACCCACTTACTATAGATACTTACTCCATTCACCTTGCTATTGAAAGTTGCAAATACCATCCGAATGGGGATGCCCTATTGACATCACGAGGCCGAGCAAAATTCTCACGTTGTGAACTATAGGGAGTGCGTAGCAGGAGAGGGATATATCATATATTCCTTCTCAACACTTCTACTAAGCATCGTGGACGGTGTTTAGGGTAAATACTCAGGTTTTATCTGGCTAAGTAAATAAAACCTTAAGTCTAGGCAAACTATTTACCTAAGATGTCTAGGTTATTAACATATTTTAATTAACCACACACCTCTCTCGCACGCTCATAAAGCCTGGTTAACTTTACTCAAGTACCGGTTAGTCCCCAGGTAGGAGGTGATCCGTCAATTCATTTTCCTCCAACCTTAGACAAGAGTTCTCCGGGTGAGTTTCTCATAACCTTAGCATTTACGAGATAACGACCTATTTTATCTAATAAAACAGACCGAATCATTAACCCTAAATGAACATGCTCTTTTCTTTGTTATAGTTTTTAAAAGTCTAAGTCATTTTTACAACGCTTGCAAAAACAGACTTTCTATAACAACTATCTATATGCTTCTCAAACATACAATCGCTAAGACATGACAAGTTGAATATTTAACTTCATAATCAATATAACACTTATATCGATTATGCTCTTTAAACATACAACTCCTAATTCATAAATTAATATAACACTTATATCAATTTTTAATGAATTAAGCATGCAACCTATACATTATAACAATTATAACATACAATATGCATAAAACTAATGTTGGATGTTTTAATTTCATAATTAATATAACACTTATATTAATTATTCTATTAAATAAACAACATTAAATTCATGAATTAATATAACTCTTATATCAATACTCATGAATTAAACATGCATATACATTACAACACTTATAATATACAATAAGCATAAAACTAGGATAATCAATGTTGTAAGTTCAACTTCATAATTAATATAACGCTTATATCAATTTCTCTATTAAAATAACAACATCAAATTCACGAATTAATATAACTTTTATATCAATTCTCATGAATTCCTAAATATGCATACTATATATTATAACACTTATAACATATTTACTATGCATGGAGCATGCTTCCTACAGTGGGGTTTTAAATCTATATGGCATACGTTATGCACATACAAACATGGATTTCAATTAAAACATACATTCACAATGCATAATTAATTAAACACACTAAAGTGGATCGATTTTGGCATTTAGCAAGCAATAACTAATTTATTACAAGCTTGATCAACAAGCTAAGTCTTGAGCGGACTTTGAACTCTTCGCACCGCCTTGGACCAGCTTGCTCCCCCGAACGCTTCGGCCAATTTCTCTTCGAGCTTCTCATTTGTATCGCCTAGAACGAGTTTGAACTTATACCGAACATTTCGGCGAGTTCCAAACTCAAACTTCTTTCACAAAGAAATCTATATGGACTCTAATGACTCTAAAAATACAGACGCTTCAGCACACATTAAAGCCCATACATTCTCGGGCAATTACAAATTGGGAAATTCAAAAAGAAACTATGCCAAAATCGATTTTCACTTTAGACATCCAATTCAGAAACAATTTCTAAATTAAAATACCCACCAACTTAAATTGACGCAAATTGAGTTAATCACAAAATCGCTCTGATACCAATTGATGGAGCGACATGCGCAGCGGAGGCGATTTCGGATCGATGATACTCTAATTTCATCAATTTAACAAATAGAAAACATGCTCTTAAAACGGAAATAAGAAAAATAGAAAACATACCCTTGTAGTTCTACTTTTCTTCGCGTTCCGCCGGTCGTTCCTCGTCACGATCTCTTCAAGCCTCTTCTCACGAACGCCTCGAGGACCACCCCAGGTAGTCCCGCTATCCTCGGCGCCGTGCAACGGAGTGGTGGGACTCCGAAGAGAAGAGAAAAGAAAAGAAAAAAGAAAAGGAAGAAGAAGAAGAAAGAGGAAGAAGAAGAACTTGAAGGCAGAGGGTCTTTCAAAAATGAAAAAGCTGGAATTTTTTTTTAAACTATTCGTATACCCCTCCTTTCAAGCCTTTTCTCAATTGAAAAAACAATTTCAATACCCTCCTTCTATATAGATATCCTCTGGCCAACTTATACAAATATATATATATATATATATATATTACTTTACATATACATGTGTCTTGCTGCATGCAAGACACATATATATATATAATTATTATTATTATTATTAAAAATAATAATAATAATTTTATTTATTAAACTTTTTAATAAATAAAAAAAAAATATATATAATTATTAATTAAACTTTTTAATTAATGATTATTATTTAATTCAATATCAAATATTAATTAAATAATATGATTAAACCCGGTTTTTCGAAAACCGACTTTTTTTTACACATGAATCCTATTCATGTTTTAGGCCAATCCCATATTTAAATCATATTTAAATATGTCCATATTTAAATCATATTTAAATATGTTCATCCGTCTTCCAAAAACTGAATTTGAACAATTCAAATTCTTTATCTTTTTCTTTTATTTTCTCTTATATTGTTGCACGGCGTTATCCGAGCTAGCCAGGAGAACCTAAAGGACCTACAGATCATGAGCTCCAACGATACGAGATTATTCGGTTAAAACTCTTTTAACCCGAATCAATCAACTTTCGTTAACCCCCGGAGACTCCACTATAGTCTGAGGGCTGCACTCTCCTCACTGTAGATATATTGTGTCCTCTTGATATAACCTTCATGGGCAAGTCGACCCTTCACAGGTTGTTCGTAATCACAGCTGGGTCATTTAAACCGTTTAACCCCTGCGTTACGTCTTTGTTCCTTAAGTACCACTGACACCTCTAATGAACAATTGATCAGTGGTCCAACCAACAGATCAGGAACCCTCTCTAACGAGGAGAGGGTAGGCGCCTATTGTTCAAGCCCCGGAGTCAGCAATTAAGGGAATAACCTATCTACTAACCCTGAAGAGCGGGTTAGGAGTAAACTCCATCTTACTACACTATGTCCCCAGCTACCTATTGAACTTTATCCCTGAGATGGTAGGCTTATTGAGCGGACATTCTGCCACTCTCACCCATACAAGTCTAAGGATACTGTCTAATAAGCAGGAGTTCATAGTAAGCTCAGGATTGAGATCGAGTTACCTAGGCCATCAGGTGAAATAGTCGGTCTCTTCAGTAAACGGCGTTATAAAGAGAGAGCGACTTTTCGTGGTTCAGTCTTACGCAAACTCATCGCGTAGGACGCCCCCGCTCGCACATCTCGATGTGAAACGACTCGGATCACATCGTTTTGTACAATACAAAACGGGCTGCATCCAATAGTGTTACCAGGATAAGGTACCCAGCCTTATCCGTATACTATAGACCGTTTTGACTGTCTACTTGAGCTTGACCCACATTCATGTCATACATGAAACTCAAGTATCCATGATCGTCAAGGGTGTTGGTCATTGGTATAGATTAATGCAAACACGTTTCACTTTATTCCAGCAAACACCTTTACTGAATAAAACTTAATAACTCATTATTACTAAATAGATAATTTACAAACATAACTGTTTACAAACCACGAGTTTTAGGACATTAAACCCAACACATACATCCAATGATAGTCTCCAAATTACTAACACTACCTACCTTTTTTACCGTGGACATCCTTTTCTTCTTCGTTGCCTGACTTTCGCTCTCGCTTAATGATTCATTGGGTGTCAAACTGTTGAGTTTTATGTCCTAAAACTCGTGGTTTGTAAACTGAATGTATATTCTATTTTGCAATAAAGTTGTCATTGAGATTTATTTAGTAAAGTTGTTATTGAATAAAGTGAATTGTGTTTACTTTTAACCTAACTTCAATAAACAAGCCAACAAGAGCATAGCTCAACGGCATGATGTATCGCCTAGTGACTATGAGGTCCTAGGTTCAATCCATCACCCCAACATGTTGTCAAAAAAAAAAAAAAACTCCAATAAACAAAAAACTCATGGCTATAGGTTGTATACTTGAACTTCATGTGTGACATGGTTGTGGATCAAGTTCAAGTAATAGCCAGAACGGTCTATAGTATAGGGATAAGGTTGGGTATCTTATCTTAGGGACATTATTGGAAGACATGCGAGTGGGGGCGTCCTATGCAATGAGTTTGCATAAGACTGAACCGCGAAACAAGTAACTCTTCTACGGTGAGGAGAGTGCAACCCTTGGACTTTAGTGGAGTCTCCGGGGGTTAACGAATGTTGGTTAACTTGGCTAAAGAGTTTGACCGGTTAATCTCGTATCGTTGGAGCTCATGATCTGTAGGTCATTTAGCTTCTCCTGGCTAGCTCAGATTAAGCCGTGTCTCAATATGAGAGAAAAAGAATTAGAATTTTTTTCAATTCGTTTTTTGGAAGAATGATGGACATAATTAAATATTATTTAAATATGAGATTGGTCTAAAACATGAATAGGGATTCATGTGTCATGCTTCGGTTTAAGAAACCGGGATTAGTCTTATTATTTAATTAAGATTTGATATTGTATTAAATAATAATATTAATTAATTAAAATTTATTTTGTTTATTAAAATTAATTATGAATTAATTTTAAAATGACAAAATATTTCAAGTGGGATTATCCAAGTTGAGTGGGTTTATCTAAGTTGTGAAGTGGATTGTGAATCATCAACAACATGCATAAACTCATCAATTGTGGAATACTTGGTTGAAGACTAATCCATCCAATTTGAGGTGTCATGCTAAGCAAAGAGTTTGTTGCATGTGAATGACCTATAAATTTGATGAAATTCAAATATTTTGATGTTGATGAATTTTCAAAGAGTTTGAATTTTTGGATGAGGGTTGATGAAGAGTTCATGTTACTGGATAAATTAGAAATCTAAGTGTTAGATATTTCTCACAAAATCCTCATCACATTCACCTTCCCATCTTCATCTTCCAAAGTTTTTCTTTCATAAAGGAGTCCCACCACTCCGTTGCTCGGCCCGAGGATAGCGGGACAACCGGAGGTGGTCCACGAAGTGTTTGAGAGAAGGTTCGAGGTGTTCGTGAGGAGATTCGAGCATCGAGATTAGAAGAATTTCGAACTACAAGAGGTTTGTATTCTTATTCTTTTATTTCAAAGTTTTGAGCATGTTTCTTATTTAGCTAAATTGATGAAGTTATTGTGTCAATTGATCCGACTCGCTTCCACTGCGCTACGTGCGCTCCATCACAAACAACCTACATCATCGTCATTCGGCTCTTCGGATCTACCTGTGAGTCCAGCCTCATCCTTACCAGTATCCCCACTACTGGTTCCTCGGTCTTCATCCAACTTCTTCTTGCCTTTTCCTTTATCTGATTTTGTCATTTATCCCACTGTCCTTTTCCTCTTCACCATTTATGTCTTCACAACGACCCTGTTTTTTTTGTTGAATCACCTGTTGTTACGTCTCCAAAAGTGACTATTTTAGGACTTATTTACTATAGAAAGATGTACACTCTTAGGTGTTTTTGGTAGGATTTAGCTTAAACTCGTGCTTATATATGAGAATTAGTAGAATGAAGCTAAATTAGGACTTATAGGTAAAAGAAAAGGAAAAGAACCAAAAACAAAGTTAATAGAGTGAAAAATGCACATTGCTGAAGCATTGCGGAAACATTGCTAAAACCGCAATGTTTTAAGTGAAATCCGTAAGTTGTCTAACCAATTTCTGTTTTGTTCCGATCTTTCAGGGGCCCATTCTTTCTCCTGCTGCCACATGGAAGAACGACGTTGAGAATGGATGGTTCTCCTTGACCCAATCGTACCTGCAGAACACTATAAAATGAGGTCAAGATGGAAGGTTGAAACACACTCGAAAGGCGTAGACTTCTCAGTTCAACGCAGTCTTTTCCACTCTTTTTCTCTCTTCCGTCTGTTGGTTTGAAGGGATTAGCTGTTGGAGTCGACAATCTGATAGGAAGAAGAGAAGATTTGTCTTCTCTTCTGATTAGATTCATCCAAGCAAGGCTTTTCTTTTTCCTTCAGCCGAGGCGTTCGCAACGAGAAGATCACGCACGGATTTAATTGCTTTCTACTTTAGCTTTCTGTTTCCTTTGCTGTTTGTTGTCTTTTCACTTCCGTTTGCCACTCTATTTCATTTCGTTGCTGTCTGTTTAAGTTTTAGTTGTTCAGAGTTAGCATTTGTGTAGTTCAAACTTTAGCTAATCGAAGCATTATTTCATCACTACGCAAGCTCTTCACTTTTCTGTTTACTGTCTTTGCCTTCTGCTTTGTCTTTAATATTCTACTAAGGATGCCGTCTTCATCTCTTCTCCCCATTCCATCTGCATCCATGAGTAACTAAACCACATAAGGGCATGCTAATGACAAATCTATAGGTAGAAACACGTGAATCAAACATGTAGGATAGCTCTCCAATGCATTGAATGTATGTAAGCTTCATCCCACGGGCAATTTCGATTGGCCATCCATTTTGTCCAAAGAACTCCTAACCTCTGGAAGGAGTAAGAGTTCAGAGTCGTACATTCATGCTAGCCTCTCAAGGTAGCCAGAAAACGACCTAGGAATAGGCGTTTTCCTAGTACAAACTAATACTTGCTGTTATAAAAAGATGCTTAAGACCTTACTTGGACATGAGTAAACTAAAGGATATAAAGCATGAAATCGGAAGATACATGAGATTGAGTTAGTTTGATGCATGATGAGTTGGTCTAATGCTTGAGAATCGTGTGAAAAAGCCTATAGAGGAGTCGTTAGTAGCCCTTGTTTCCACACTTTACACATAATTCGCTGTTAGTAACATTGCTAAATAATTGTTGTTTCCGCAATTCCCTTAGTTAAAATTCTGCCTTAGCCATTTCTCTCTTCGTTTGTTATTCTCTTCTCTTTACATTCAAGTTTATTATCTACTTGCACTTGTTTATGCTTCCATCATTTACACATTCCTTAGTAATTAGGCACCTTAAAACCAAATCTACCCCATTTAATCCACCCATTCTCACTTAACAAAACACTTCGCTAGTAACTAAGAATAAATCTCTGTGGGAAATCGAATGAAAAAAATACTTATTACTTGCTACAAGATCATGTATGCTTGCATGTTCTGAGTGCTCTATCATTGCATCTTTATTTTAAACATTGAGCACGCAACAAGTTTTTGGCGCCGCTGCCGGGGATTTTGTTTAGTAAAAACGAAGTTTGTTAAGTTAGAAACACAAAGTTTAATATCGATTGGAACTAATCTAGTTTCATTTCTTTCACAGGTACCATTGGGTTAGTTTATGAATGAGCATTCAAGTAGCGATCTAGAGTTCAATCCTGAGCCTGAGAGATTACTTAGGGCCAGAAACAGAGCTAAGAAACGTCTCTTCAAACAACCCCTTATACCTCAAAACCTTGCTGACTCTGCGGAGTCATCGCAATCCCATCAAATAGAAATGGATAGAACAGTACCAAATCCAGCACCTACCATTCGCAACCCCATCGAAATAGCGAATGACAAGGATAGTGCCATTCTCTCCTACCTAGTTCCCATGCCTGGGGAGCTAAACCCAAGCATTATACGCTCTGAAATTACTGCCAACTCATTCGAGTTAAAGCCAGTAATGTTCCAAATGTTGTCCACTGTGGGACAATTCTTTGGAGTGGAAAATGAGGACCCCCACAACCATCTAAGAAACTTCCTAGGAGTTAGTGATACCTTCTTTATCCCTGGAGTTTCTCAAGAAGCTTTGAGGCTTTACCTCTTCCCTTACTCATTAAGAGATAAAGCCAAAACGTGGTTAAACTCATTACCTTCCGGATCAGTTGTCAATTGGACAGATCTGGCTGAGAAATTCCTAATCAAATACTTTCCACCTGATAGGAATTCAAACTTTCGTGATGACATTATTAAATTCAAACAAGCTGAAAATGAGTCTCTTCACGAAGCTTGGACAAGGTTCAAGGACCTTCTGCTTAAATGTCCACACCATGGTATCCCATGGTGTATCCAAATAGAAGTCTTTTTTAAAGGATGTAACCCCAGCACAAGGCAAGTGCTGAATTCGTCAGCTGGTGGTTCCATGCTTTCTAAAAGCTATAATGAAGCCTATGAGATCCTGGAGAAGATCTCAGCCTCTCACTGTAGGTGGTCAGATGATCCAGTAGAGCCAAGTAGAGCTCAAGACAAGGATGCACTCAGTGCCATGAGTAGCCAAATAAACGCCCTGACCAACCTAGTCAAACAAATGGCTCAAACCAATCTTCAATCCAGTGTCAACACCGCAGCAGCCATCTCAATGGGCGCACAAACAAGTCAAGGTGAGACACTGATCTGTGGATTCTGTGGGGAAGAGCATCTGTATGAATACTGCCCTGGGAATCCAGCCTCAGTCTGCTATGTTGGAAGCCAACAGCAGCCTAGGAATAACCCCTACTCTAACACTTACAATCCTGGTTGGAGGAACCACCCAAATCTTTCTTGGGGTGGGCAACAGAACACTAACCAAAGTCAAAACCAACCAAGGCCGAGTGGAACACCTGGTTTCACTCCCCAAAATAACCAATCCATGTATCAAAAACCATATAACCAACCAATAGGGTCATCTGTAGAAAATCTACTTAAGCAGTACATTGCAAAGAATGATGCCACTCTACAAAGTCAGCAAGCTACCCTTAGGAGCCTAGAGAACCAAATAGGGCAATTAGCCAATGAACTCAAAAGTAGGCCCCAAGGTAGACTGCCTGCTGACACTGAGGTGCCTAGAAGGGATGGAAAAGAGCAAGTTCAAGCAATTGAACTTCGCAGTGGAAGACCATTGGTGAGCAACACTAGAGAAGCACCAAAGAGAGTAGAGAATGAAGAGTCTAGTGCTCCATTGGATTCTCTGCCAAACCAAGGTCAACCACCACCAAGCACATCAAGGGTGAGGCTGGAACCTATCATAGAGGAACCAGGAGAAATTCCAAGGCCTCCACCTGTCCTGAGGCGACCTGAAGTGCCTACTTATGTGCCACCACCTCCATTCCCTAGAAGGCTAAAGAAAAAACAAGAACAGGAAGTGCACTTTAATAAATTTTTAGAAATTCTAAAGCAAGTGCATGTTAATATTCCATTTGTAGAGGTTTTGCAATCTATGCCTTCTTATGTTAAGTTTTTGAAGGATATAATTACTAACAAGAAGATTATTGGTGAATTTGAAACAGTGAATCTCACTGAGGAGTGCAGTGCTATACTCCAGAACAAACTTCCAAAGAAGGAGAAGGATCCTGGTTCCTTCACCTTACTAGTGGAGTTGGGAGGCAAGCACGTGGGCAGAGCTCTTTATGACCTGGGAGCCAGTATAAATCTCATGCCCCTATCACTATTAATTAATAATTATTTGATAATTATTTTATTATTAATATTTGCAATTTATAATATTCATTATATAAATAAAATCCAAGGTTATTAGTGTAATCTTGAACTGTATGTAGTTGACATACGGGAGGATCATGTTCAAGTAATAACCTAAAGGGTCTATAGTATATGGATAAGGTTGGGTGTCTTATCCTGGTAACACTATTGATACGGCCCACTTTGTAATTGTTACAAATGATTTGATCCAAATCATTCATGTAGAGACATGTGAGTGGGGTATCCTATACAATGAGTTTGTATAAGACTGGACCACGAAATATATAATTTCTCTTTATAAATCTGTTATTTGAGAAGATTAATATTTCACACGATGATCATATGTGACTCGTTCTTAATCCTGAGTGAGTTATGAACTTCTGCCTGTGAGGGCTCGTCCTTTGATTTGTATGGGTGAGAATGGCCTTTATAGCCGATTCAATAAGCCTACCATTTTGGGGACTTGACCAAATAGGGAGTTGGGAACATAAGTTTCACAAGATGGAATTCACTTCTTCCCATATAGGGAAAGTAGATGAGTAGTTCCCTTAAGTGCTGATTTCGGGACTTGAACAATGGGGCCCCACCCTCTCACTGGCCCGAGAGGGACTTGGTTTATGGTTGGATCATAAACAAGTTGTTCATTAGAGAATCAGTGGTACTTAAGGTGTAAGATGTAATTATAGGGGTAAAACGAACTTTTGACCCAGCTGTAATTACGAACAACTCGTGAAGGATCGACTTGCATGTAATGGTTATATCCATGGACACAACTTGTCTTACAGTGCATAAGAGTGCAACTCTAGGCCTATAGTGGAGTGACCTAGAGTTAATGAATGAAAGTCAATTAATTAATGAGTTTAATTAATTAATTTTGTATCATTGGAGCTTATAAATCTGTAGGTCCATAAGGTCCCCTTGCTAGCTCATAGTAACACTAAAAGGATCAATTTAGTTGAAAGAAAAATTTGAAATATTCAAATTATTATTTAATATATTTGATATATTAAATGTAGAAGAGTAAAATATATTTATTGTATTTGATACATTAAATATTAGAGGAAATAGTTTATGTATATGATACATTAATATTAAAAACTATATACATATGTTATTTGAATGAGATTCAAATTGGTTTAAAGTATATTATAAAAGATTAATTTTATAATATTTGAATAAGATTCAAATAAATATAAAATGCATATTTTAATATATTAGATATTAAAATGTATTTTGTAAAATAAAATTAATTCCTAAAAGCCTTATTATAAATAAGACATTTAAGTTTAGCCAAAGGGTTGGTCAAACACACTACTCACACCCTCTGCAGAGAATTGTTCTCTCATTCTTTCAAAGAGCTCCCACAAGCTTGATCCCGTGTTCGAGTCATAGCGAGGAAGATCTCGTGGAAAAAGGAACACAAGAAGATGATTGTTCATCAAAGGTAAAACATTTGCTTAACTTATTTTTTAGTTTAATTCTAAACAAAACAAAAGATCGATTCCAATCGCTTCCGCTGCGGGGAATGAAGAGTTCATTCCCTTCAATTGGTATCAGAGCTTTCTTTGAGTTTTGTTTAGAATTAAAATTGTGTATGGTGGGTATTTTAAGTTTATATATATGTGATATATATGGTTTGCAAAATTGATTGTTTAGGCATATTTGATTGACATTAGATTTAAACCTGTTGATTAGATCAAATTGTAAAACCCATAAGGGTTAAGGATTTTTGTAATTTAATCTGTTCTTCAAAGAGATGGAGACAAGATGGCGGACGACTGTGATTTCGTTAGGCGGTGAAGATTCTTTGAAAGAAGGATTGATTTGCATATGCAACTTATTTGTTGAGGTGAGTCAAAGTGATGAATACAAAGTGCAAGTGGTGTACTCATTTAGCTTAAATGTTAGGCGGTGAAGACATTGATTCTGCTGAAGATTAATTCTTGAATTGAATTGATGAATTCTTTTTAAAATCTCAATTTTGAATTGAGTGTCTTCTCGAATTGAATTGATTTGATGAATTCTTATTAAAATCTCAATTTAGAATTGAGTAACTGAGAATAGAGTTTTTCAAATTGTTTGGACAATGGGTCTTCAATCTGTCACCATCGCCTATGCATTGCAGAAAGAGTTTGAGTTGACCAATCTGGTGGTTTGAGAAGCATATATTTTTTTTTCAAAGGCGGGTGGATACTCAAGACAATTTTAGGGTTTCTAAATTTTGATGGATCAACAAAGGAAGGAAATTCGAAGACCAAGATATGTCTTGGATTTAAATTATTGTAATTTAAATTAGTTTTCAATTTCTTAGGATATGCCAAATATGCCGGTCAATTTTGCTGTTTTTTTTAAATTTAATTATGCATGTTGATGTATGTTTTAAATTATGTTTGGTTGCATAAAGTATGTCATCTAGATTAAAATCCCACCATAGGTTAAGCATGATCATGCATTTTAATTATTTTTAAATATAATTGTTATATTTGGGATATTATGATTAAAATGCTTTCTAATTTGATTAGATGATTTCCTAATATGTTTATATTTCCATATCTTTCAATATAATTGTTATATTTGGAAATTTTAAATTAGGATACTTAAATAGGAATCCATATTTTTCTAATAAGGATTAGGATATCTTTTTCATTGGGAAATCATTTCCAATGAGATTGGGAAATCATTCGGAAATCTTTTCCAATGAGATTCGGAAATCTTTTCGATTGATAAATCTTTTCCCAATAAGATTGAGATATATTTTCTCAATAAGTATTAGGGATATTTTCCAAATGAGGTTAGGATATTTTTCTATGAGATTAGATTTTTTTTTTTTTTTTCCTATTTAAAAGATAATTTAATTCATTATTTAAATAGTTTAAATATTTGAATTTAGTTTATCTTTTATTCTAATAAGATTAGAATATATGATAATCTTTAATTTAATTTTAATGGGTTTAAAATTGTTAAAAATTCAAGATTATCCATAAGGTGAATTGGTTTTTAATAGGATTAAAAACATTGCTTAAAATCAACTGAAGTTCATTGATCTAGTAATTAATAGTTAATTAAAGATTAATGAATTTGAAATAAAAATTGACTATAAGGGAACTCTGTCTAAGAAAGGTTACTCGGGTGAGGTACTTAAGTTGACTGAAAAGGAACACCTCTACCTAAGAACTGGCCTGGGGGTTGAATTAGTCAAATTTTATTTTATTTCATTAACCAGGCTCATAATGTGATTAGTTTTAAATAGTTTAATATACTTGATAATTCACATTAAAATCAATCTAACCAACATAAGGGTTATGAAAGGGTAGATTGAAAAACTTAGATAAATGAGATTAGCCTAATTTGTCTAAGTAATAGAAAACCCTATTTCAAAATACTTAGTGGGAGAAAGACATATGTCAAAATCACCCTACGGTCTCTACCATAGATTCACAACGTGAGATTCATGTGAGGCCTCGAGGCGGCTTTGGACCGTCCCCCTACGGAAGGTGTTTACATGGGTCAATATCAGGGTGAATCTCTTGAGAAAGTATTTTTAAATAGTAAGTGGGAGATGGAAATGTGTCAACATATCCTACGGTCTCTATCATTGGTTCACAACGTGAGATTCATGTGGGGCCTCGCGGCGGCTTTTGGACCGTCCCCCTACGGAAGGTGTTTACATGGGTCAATATCAGGGTGAATCTCCTGAGAAGGATAGGATTGTAATTTTATTTCCAATACTTGACCTACCCTACCGCGGCACTTGTTGGGATAAAATTATAAAATCTAAAATGATGGGTTACACTTACAAAGATCTCATTAAGGTTGTTAATGATTTTCTTGACCAAACTAATGGTAACTAAATGTTATAGAAATAAGAGTTATTTTGGGATAACACTTGGTTGAGATTGTCTCAGTTTAGTGAAGGAGCATTTGACCTACCCTACGGCGGCACCTGTTCTAACTAACTAAAGTATCATAGCATTATAAATTAATGTTTTAGGGTTCATTTATCAAATTGTTTGTTTTCTATGCTGAAATTGAATGAATATTGATTGCATGTTGTTAAATAATATTTTTTTTATATATTTCAATATTATGTCTATTTCTCTCAATTTTATTTTTCGTTGCTAATTTGTCAAATTGAGAAAATAATACCACTTGGAAAAATAATGTTAACACTATATAATGACAATGTAAATTTTTTCTTTAATTTGTCTTTATTGAGAAACGTTCTCAAAAACCTGTTGCCAATGCTAATCGAATTGTTCATGAAGCACATGATTAATAAATCAATATAACGAGATGGCTTATACAAATTTTCTATTTGACATATTAGATGTCAAGCTAAGAAGATAAAGAAGATGACAACAACATATGAGATATTGTTGAAGTCAATAAAAGCTAGATTTAGATATTTATCTAAATAATCTCAAAAATTAAGTATTACCAAAATCCAAGAAAAGAAACCATATGACTGTAGCTAAAAGAAAATAGTTTCTAAATTAGCAAAGTAGTCATAATAAGAGGAATTTATGAAATACCTCTATAAGAAGAACATGGATAAAAGTAAATTTGATTTACTAGATTTTTTCATTACCACTTATATAGTAGATTCAGATCCACTATTAAGATTTGTTCTTCATTACACTTTATATAATTCTTGGAAAATACTTAATAATGTAGAATGATCTCTACTTGTTGGCACCAGAAAACCCATCTCAATTAATGTAGTGGGAGACATTAAGATGTCCATAAAAAATAATTGTTATTTAATGCTGAATATGGTGTTTTTAGTACCATAGGAGAAATTCAATTTCTCTAACTTTATTACTAATAAAATGTTCATATAGTATGAATATTTTAGTACTAAATTTTTATTTTCAAAATTGTTTGAAAAGTTCGGCCGAAAAATAAGAATAATTTGTATGTGTTAAATTGTTAACATATAAAATACTACACAGTGAGATATTCAGGATTATAGATTCCAGAATATAAAGACAAATTATATTCTCCTAAAATATGATACCCGTCTTTGGCATTCAAGATTGATTCTGATCAATTTGAATAAAAAGACTACTACGAAGTGATTCTCTAAATGTTAGAGTTAATTACTTTATATGTCTTAAGATCTTGCCTTTCATGCAAGATAATCCATAGGTTTTTGTTGGAAAAGCCTGCAGGCCAAAGAACACCGATGAATATTTCATCACTCTAGCTGATGATTATTCAAGAAATAAGTATCGTAACCTAATGCAACATAAGTCTGAATATTTTGAAAAGTTCAAGGAATATAAGACTCAAGTTGAAGGTCAATTAGGTAAATCTATCAAGACACTATGATCAGATCACAGTGAAAAGTACAGGAACCTTATGTACTAAGACTAATTGATAGAAAGTGAGATTTTATCTCAACTCTAGCACAAAGTACAATTGTGTAAAATTGTGCTGTAAGAGGAGAAACAAGACCTTGTTAGACATGGTCAGAACAATAAAGAATTACACGTCATTATCAGACTCTTGTTAGGATATACAATATAGATTGTATAGTGAACATCATTATATCTAAAAGGTGTCCATGAGACAACTTTGAGATTATAGAAGAGTAGTAAAGTTAGTTTACAACCCTTCGAGTTTTGAGAGTTTTAAGCATACATGTTGAAACTTGAATATGTTCAATAGTGTTGAAAAGTTGGTTCCAAGTGAAGCCACTAAATAGTTAACAAAAGTTGTTAACAATTTAATTACATTTAATAGTCAAATGGATCCTAGTCATGAATTGGATAAGCCTCATCGTAGTGGGAGAGTTATGAGATGACCCAACCGTTACAAGAGCTTATATGAAGCCTAAGTTGTTGTATTAGATGACAAAATGTAGGGCTTCTTGACCTCAAAGTTGAAATGAGGGTCAATGACAAAGACTAGTAGACCAAAGTCATAAATCTCGAGATAGAGTAGATGTACTCATCTTTATCTAGAACTTGTAGATATTCGTGATGGGGTAAAACCCATAGGTTTTGAATATATCTACTAAAGTAAAAGATTTGTAAATAAGAAGGTACAGACCTTCAAAATAAGACTAATGACAAATATAGATGGAGAAAGTAAACTATGGATAAACTTTCTCATTTGTTGTCATATTAGAGTATATAAGCATTTCCTAATTCATAGTTGCATATGAGATATGTCAAGTGAAGGTTTAAGAAATCTTTTTTTTGAAAAGAAGTCTTAAAGAATGCATTTACAAATCAATTACATGAGTTCAATTTCAAAAATCAAAAGCAAAAGGTTTGCAAGCAGTAAAGGTTCATTTATGAAATGAATTTGATCACTAGATTTTTGAATGTAAGGTTTGATAAAAGTATAAAAAACTATGACTTTGAATAAATATTAATGATATTGTATAGACAAGAAAATCATTAATTACTTAGTGGAATTTTCTCATATTTTATGTGGATGACTTATTACCCATTGTGAATGTTGTAAGATTTGAATCCAACATAAAATGTTGACTACCTAACCAATTCCAAATGAATGATTTAAATTACTGGGTATGTCCTAAAATAGAGTTTTCGAGGACAAAATGTTATTTATGTCTCACACATCTTATATTGACAAATTTGTTGTCAAGTATATGATGTAGTACTTCAAAAAATGATAATGTATCCATCTTCTTTGGTTGTCTAGATTGTCTAAGGAATAGTGTCCTAAGACATTTCAAAATGTTGAGAACATAAGATTGACTATCTGCGTTTGAGTGGGAGAAAATCTAATGTACACGTGAGACATGACATTTGACAGTAAAATTGGTTAGCATTTATTAGTTAACCCAATGGTATGACCATTGCACGGAAAAATAAAAACTTTTCTCAAAATATCTATGGATAAATTGAGAAATTATATTTTTGTGTATGAGGTTAAAGATTTGATCTTTACGAGATGCACTGGTTTTAACAAAGATTTATGGAAATCTATGTTTACCCTAGATGATGGAGTATGGTATGCAAGTTAAATGTTCTTACTTATGAAGTAAAGAACTTGCATAACTCAAATAATTTCTTAATGGTCTGAAAGATGTTTCAGATATAGTTAAGCCTAAAACGTTTTATGTAATGGCTAAACTTAAGGAACTTAGATAACATCAATATATAGGGTATCCTGAGAGAGAAAGAATCGTGGTAGGACCAAGATGACTTTTAATTGACAATCGTTTTGATCTATATAAAAAGACTTTCCAGGCTAAAGTGTTTGAAAGCCACCTAGAATGTCTAGGATTATGAGACATGTCTCATCTTCACTAGGGCAAGTGGGAGAACATGTTGGGTGTAGAGTATGTGTTACCTCTCCAAAAGTACATTATTTAAGGTCATATTTACCTAGAAATCATGGAAATTCTTGAGTGTTTTTGTTAAGAGTTAGCTTAATGTGTGCTTAAATGTGAGAATTTGAGAAATGATGTTAAATTAAGGCTTATTTGGAAAAGGAAAGAAAAAGGATGCAAAATGATGTAAAAAGAGCTAAAATGTACATTGCAGGAACATTGCTGAAAAATTGCGGAGCTCGCAATAAAACAGTCTTTGCTGCTGCATTTTTTTCCAGTCAACAGTCTTTGTTGACTGAGTTTTTCCAGTAGTCAACTCTCCCTGGTGCTGCCACATGTCAAGCTTGACTACCTCACAAAATTGAATGGTGATCCACAATTATTGAGCAACTTTTGCAACCACTTAGAGGCTATATAAAGAGAGTGAAATGAAGGATCAAAGCAATTGAAATCAAATTGAATTCCCCTCAATTCAAACACAACTCAATAGTGAAGAACTCGAAGACGAAATCCTTCTCCCCCGGTTGTTGGATCGAAGAAACAAAGCCCTTGGCGTGATAATCCATCTTCTCTTCTAATTGAATTTATCCCCAAGATCAGCTAATCTTCCCCTTCATCCGAGGCGATTCACGACTTGGAAGATCCTCACGCAATTAACAGTTTTCCTTTACTGCTTTCCTTTACTGCTTTCCTTTATCGCTTTCCAATTTAATTTATGCTTCCTCTAAATGTTGTTCTGAATCATTTATTGCTTTTCCCTTTCATTGTTGCTTCTGGATTCACATATGTTTGTTTACAAATGTTTATGTGAATTGCTTTCTCACAAGAGTAATCAATTGGTTTTATTGAATTCTTCATTATGTCGTTCCTTAATCAATAGTTTTGTTGAGTTCTTCATCTTATCATTTCTTCATCAATTAATTTTACTGAGTTCTTTAAATCATGTTCGATCCATCCATCTCCCTTTGTTCTTCGAAAACCATGAGTAACTAATCTAAGAGAGGTCTGCTAAAGAGGAATTTGTAGGCTAGAAGCATGAGAATTCAGCATGTAGAGTAGCATGATTGCATTGAATGTATGTGATCTTCATCCCACGGGCAATTTCGACCGGCCATCCATTTTGTCTAAAGAATTCCTAACCTCCGGAAGGAGTAAGAATTCAGAGTCATCCATTCATGTTAGCCTTTTATGGTAATCAGAAAATGACCTAGGAATAGGCATTCTCCTAGCACGTTTATTAGCATGTGTTTATGATTAGGTTGTTAGCTTTACTTGGACAGAAGTAATCTAAGAAACTAATGCATGTAATCGGAAGATGCATGAGAACTAGCTAAGACGATGCATGAGATGTTAATCTACTGCTGAATGATCATAGTTAAATGCCTATAGAGGATTCTTAAGTCGACCTTGCTGCCTTACTTTACATTAAAATCGTTGCTAATTTATTGCTAGATTATTGCAAGAACCGCAATTCTACTTTTCCACATTATGACTTTACCTCTTTGCTAGCTTTGCATTTATGTTTACATTCTTCTTGCATCATTTATATTCCTGTACCTCAACCCAAAATCTATCCAATTTAAGTTACCTTATCTAATCTAACACACCAAATCGTTAGTCACTAAACTTAATCTCTGTGGGAAAACGAATTAAATTATACTTATCACTTGCTGCAGACCATGTATGCTTGCATGATCTTAGCGCTCTTCGCATTTACATTTTACATACACACTGAGCGCGCAACAGTATGCCCTAGGATACATGTCTCATCGGCTTTAGTGCAAGTGGGAGATTGTTGGGATTTATGCCCTAAAGCCTCGTAATTAATTAATAATTATTTGATAATTATTTTATTATTAATATTTGCAATTTATAATATTCATTATATAAATAAAATCCAAGGTTATTAGTGTAATCTTGAACTGTATGTAGTTGACATACGGGAGGATCATGTTCAAGTAATAACCTAAAGGGTCTATAGTATATGGATAAGGTTGGGTGCCTTATCCTGGTAACACTATTGATACGGCCCACTTTGTAATTGTTACAAATGATTTGATCCAAATCATTCATGTAGAGACATGTGAGTGGGGTATCCTATACAATGAGTTTGTATAAGACTGGACTACGAAATATATAATCTCTCTTTATAAATCCGTTATTTGAGAAGATTAGTATTTCACAGGATGATCATATGTGACTCGATCTTAATCCTGAGTGAGTTATGAACTTCTGCCTGTGAGGGCTCGTCCTTTGATTTGTATGGGTGAGAATGGTCTTTATAGCCGATTCAATAAGCCTACCATTTTGGGGACTTGACCAAATAGGGAGTTGAGAACATAAGTTTCACAAGATGAAATTCACTTCTTCCCATATAGGGAAAGTAGATGAGTAGTTCCCTTAAGTGCTGATTTCGGGACTTGAACAATGGGGCCCCACCCTCTCACTGGCCCGAGAGGGACTTGGTTTATGGTTGGATCATAAACAAGTTGTTCATTAGAGAATCAGTGGTACTTAAGGTGTAAGATGTAATTATAGGGGTAAAACGGACTTTTGACCCAGCTGTAATTACGAACAACTCGTGAAGGATCGACTTGCATGTAATGGTTATATCCATGGACACAACTTGTCTTACAGTGCATAAGAGTGCAACTCTAGGCCTATAGTGGAGTGACCTAGAGTTAATGAATGAAAGTCAATTAATTAATGAGTTTAATTAATTAATTTTGTATCATTGGAGCTTATAAATCTGTAGGTCCATAAGGTCCCCTTGCTAGCTCATAGTAACACTAAAAAGATCAATTTAGTTGAAAGAAAAATTTGAAATATTCAAATTATTATTTAATATATTTGATATATTAAATGTAGAAGAGTAAAATATATTTATTGTATTTGATACATTAAATATTAAAGGAAATGCCAAAGCGAGCATAGCTCAGCTGGCATATGTATGAGTTGACGACCACGAGGTCTGTGGTTCGAATCCCCCCACCCCCAATGTACTAAAAAAAAATCAATAAAAAAAAAAAATATTAAAGGAAATAGTTTATGTATATGATACATTAATATTAAAAACTATATACATATGTTATTTGAATGAGATTCAAATTGGTTTAAAGCAGGGGCGGATCCAGACATTGATGTTTGGGGGGGCCAAAAAAGTAGAGTATATAAATATTAAAAAAAAAATCGCCAAAAATCCAGAGGTTCGAATTCACTATGTTGACATTAAAAAAAAGTTCAGTGATAAACATATGTGAGTGTATCAAAGACTTACGGACTAAGTTTAAATAAACTTAATACCATCATATAATTTTGCTCAAAAAAAAAAAAAAATAATAAAATAAAATAAAATAAAATTATTGAGTCTCTAAACTCTAAAAAGTCTTTAATGCATCCCTATACTTTCAATTTTGTTTCTAATGAATTCCTAGATTTTAAAAAACGTCAAATAAATACAAGGATATATTAGACTTAAATTTAAAAATTTGAGGACCAATTAAATACAAAATTGAAAGTTAAAAAATATATTGAACTCTTTTTGAAGTTCGTGGTCTATTAAACATAAAATTAAAAGTTCAAAGATTTATTAGACATTTTTTAAAAAAAAATACAATATAACATGAATTTATTTACAAAATTGATAAAAAGGGAGGTTAGTATAGTCTAAATTACTTTTGAAAATGTTAATAAATAAATTAATACTAAGAGTTAATAATTTTTTTAAAAAGTATGAAAAATACTAAATTTAGATATTTGAAATTCAATGACTAAAATAATATAACTCTTAAAAAAAAAAAAAGGTTTTAATTATTTTTAAGAATGAAATTTATATATTTTTAAATATATATAAACAAAACATTAAAAGAGAATAATTTTTTTTAAAAAAAATATACATATATAGAAGGAAATGTAAAGTAAATAAATTATTGTTATAGTTGAGTTTCGAACTCAGGCACAATAAAATATAAACTATGCACATGACCACTGCAGCAGAATAAGATTTTGTTAATTTGGGGGGGCCACAATGTATTTATTAACAACAGTATATATTTAAGTTATTAATTTTGCCTACGAGTATGAGAAAATCAAAATTTTTGGGGGGGCCGTGGCCCCCCTAGTCCCTTCAGAGGTCCGCCCCTGGTTTAAAGTATATTATAAAAGATTAATTTTATAATATTTGAATAAGATTCAAATAAATATAAAATGCATATTTTAATATATTAGATATTAAAATGTATTTTTGTAAAATAAAATTAATTCCTAAAAGCCTTATTATAAATAAGACATTTAGGTTTAGCCAAAGGGTTGGCCAAACACACTACTCACACCCTCAGAATTGTTCTCTCATTCTTTCAAAGAGCTCCCACAAGCTTGATCCCGTGTTCGAGTCATAGCGAGGAAGATCTCGTGGAAAAAGGAACACAAGAAGATGATTGTTCATCAAAGGTAAAACATTTGCTTAACTTATTTTTTAGTTTAATTCTAAACAAAACAAAAGATCGATTCCAATCGCTTCCGCTGCAGGGAATGAAGAGTTCATTCCCTTCATGTCACCTTGCAGTTGGCAGACAGATCCATAGCCTACCCTGAGGGTAAGATAGAGGATATTCTTGTCAAGGTTGACAAGTTCATTTTTCTTGCAGACTTCATCATTCTGGATTATGAAGCAGACAAGGAGGTCCCCATCCTATTAGGCAGACCATTTCTAGCCACAGGTAGGGTCTTGATCGATGTTCAGAAAGGTGAGCTCACCATGAGGGTTCATGATGAGGAGGTTAAGTTTAGTGTCTTTAAAGCCCTAAGGTATCCTTCTGACTCTGAATCTTGTGCAAGTATGGACATAGTAGATTCACTGATGGAAGAACAGCTTGAGCATGAACTGTTGATTAAGCATGCCAATGATTATGTATAATTAGATGTAACTGACTTAAATATTTCTGAAATAATGGATATACCTGTGGATAAACCTCAGCATGTTTGTATGACTAATGACTTGACTGAAAGATCCATGAATCCATTGAAACCATCCATTGAGCATCCACCTATCTTAGAATTGAAACCATTGCCTGATCATCTTAAGTATGCATATCTAGGAAATGATGATACTTTGTCTGTTATTATTTCGTCCAAATTGAGTGAAAAGCATGAAATTGAGTTAATATTAGTGCTTAAGCAACATAAAAAGGCTATTGCATGGACGATTGCTGACATGAGAGGTATTAGCCCTTCCTACTGCATGCATAAGATACTATTGGAAGAAGAACATACACCCCGAGTAGATCACCAACGTAGGTTGAACCCCTCCATGAAGGAGGTAGTTAAAAAAGAGATAATCAAATGGTTAGATGCAGGTGTTATCTTCCCTATAGCCAACAGTCAGTGGGTGAGTCCAATTCAATGTGTACCTAAGAAGGGGGGGATGACTGTAGTAGTGAATGAGAGTAATGAACTAATTCCAACTAGAACTATTACAGGATGGAGAGTCTGTATGGACTATAAAAAATTGAATAAAGAAACAAAAAAAGATCACTTCCCTTTACCATTTATAGACCAGATGTTAGATAGGATAGCTGGCCGAGCCTACTACTGCTTCTTAGATGGTTATTCTGGATATAACCAAATCACCATAGACCCTGTGGACCAGGAGAAAACAACCTTCACATGTCCCTTTGGAACGTTTGCTTTTCGCAGAATGCCTTTTGGCTTATGCAATGCACCAGCAACATTCCAAAGGTGCATGTTGGCCATTTTCTCTGACTTAGATGAATCCATGATAGAGATATTTATGGATGATTTCTCAGTCTTTGGTGATTCTTTTACAAATTGTTTAGAGAACTTAGGACAAGTCCTAACTAGGTGTGAAGAGACCAACCTAGTCCTTAATTGGGAGAAATGCCACTTTATGGTGGAAGAAGGAATAGTCCTAGGTCATAGAGTGTCTAGGGCAGGAGTAGAGGTCGATAGGGCCAAGATCGAAATAATAGAGAAGCTAGTGGAACCTCAGAATGTAAAAGCTATTAGAAGTTTCCTAGGACACGCAGGTTTCTATAGAAGGTTCATTAAGAATTTCTCCAAGATCTCCAAGCCTTTGTGTGAGCTTCTAGAGTTGAATAAGCCATTCATCTTCTCAAAAGAATGTTTCTTAGCCTGGACAACCCTTAAGGAAGCATTAGTCAAAGCACCTATTATAGTAGGACCAAATTGGGACCTCCCATTTGAGATGTTGTGTGATGTGAGTGACTATGCAGTAGGGGTTATGCTAGGACAAAAGATTGACAAACTAACACATCCTGTATACTATGCAAGTAAGACACTGAATGAGGCACAATGTAATTACACAACCACGGAAAAGGAAATGCTAACTGTAGTATTTGCCTGTGAGAAGTTTAGGAATTACATTGTAGGCACTAGGACCATTGTGTACACTGATCATTCTGCACTAAAATACCTTATGAGGAAGGCTGATGCTAAGCCTAGGTTAATTAGATGGGTATTGTTGCTGCAAGAGTTTGATTTAGACATTAGAGATAAGAAAGGATGCGAAAATGTAGTTGCGGATCATCTTTCTAGATTGCGGCATAATTGCGATAAAATTGCGGAAACCGCAATTTCTGATGCCTTTATCGATGAACATGTCTTTGTGTTAGCACATCGTGATAACGATGAGGAACCTTGGTTTGCTGATATTGCTAACTTCCTTGCCTCGCAGGTACTACCAACTTTCAAGGGAGGACAAGAAAAGAAGAGGTTTCTACATGAAGCTAGGAAGTTCATCTGGGACGATCCTACACTTTACAAGACATGTGCAGATGGTTTGCTGAGGAAGTGTGTGTCAGCTGCTGAAGCGAAGTCTGTGCTGCAGCACTGCCATACATCTCCCTATGGTGGACACTTTGGTGGCCAAAGAACAGCTGCAAAGGTGGTCCAGAGTGGCTACTATTGGCCTACGATCTTCAAAGATGCCCACGACCATGCACACAGCTGCGATGAATGTCAGAGAACAGGTAACCTTAGTCGGAAGGATGAGATGCCTCTCACTTACATCTTAGAGTTGGAGCTCTTTGATGTGTGGGGCATTGACTTCATGGGACCATTTCCCTCATCAGCAGGTAACCTCTATATACTTGTAGCTGTAGATTATGTATCTAAATGGGTAGAAGTCATAGCATGTCCAACAAATGATGCCAAAACAGTCATTAAGTTCCTTAATAGACATATCTTTACTAGGTTTGGTACACCTCGTGCTATAATTAGTGATGAAGGGACTCACTTTATTAATAAAGTTATGGAAAAAGTGTTGGCTAAGTACAATGTTAGACATAGAGTAGCCACCCCTTATCATCCACATTCGAATGGACAAGCTGAAATATCAAATAGGGAGATTAAAAACATACTCGAAAAAGTGGTCAAACCCAATAGAAAAGATTGGTCGTTTAAATTAGAGGATGCACTTTGGGCATATAGGACTGCATATAAGACACCCCTAGGTATGTCTCCTTATAGACTTGTGTATGGCAAAGCATGTCACTTACCATTCGAATTGGAAATCAAAGCCTTTTGGGCCTTAAAAGAGCTAAATTATTGCGTGACCGATGCGGGAACATTGCGGTCTCTGCAATTACATGAGCTTGATGAGCTGAGACATATGTCCTATGAAAATGCCAAAATGTATAAGGAAAAAACTAAAATTTGGCATGATAGTAGACTTAGGATTAAGGACTTTAAGAAAGGCCAGCATGTCTTGTTGTTTAACTCAAGGTTGAGATTATTTCCAGGCAAACTTCAGTTCAGATGGTCAGGTCCTTTTGTTATAACTAATGTGTTTGTTCATGGTGCAATTGAGATTAGGAACCTGCAGAATGGGCAACCGTTTATGGTCAATGGTGCACGTTTGAAGCATTACTACGAGGAAGGGGATGTGAAGACTCTCTCGGTCTTCCTCTTATCTGAAGCTTGAAAATAAAACCGAGAAGGGATGAGTGATTACTGTGCTCGTCCATGTGAAGGCTATGCCTTAGTTTTTTTTCTCGTATTTCTTCGGTTTTTACTTTTGTATGTTTAAGTGTGATTTTTATTACGAATTTGATGTTAATTTTGTACGTTTTAATAGAGGATCAAAAGAGGAAATCAAGGAGATGAATCAAGGGTAAAAAATCGAGGAAGAAATCGGGCCGAATCAAAGATTGAGTTGTGAGAATCTTGGGACTTAAATCAAGAAAATCTCCAACGGCCATTTAATTGCGGTGGATTTGCTGAAACCGCAACAGAAAGAGCCGTTGGGATTCACTTGATTACAAATAGCCGTTAAAACAGTTGTGCCCCGTACACTTCCGTCATTCGTTGGACTTCAAGAAATCAATCTTCTTCTTCCTCTGCATCTCCTACCTTCAGATCTCTCCAAATCAACAATGGTGCTTACACGGGCTGAGCGATCTGCTTCCAAGAAGAAGTCACCGGACGCCGAGGTAGCTGCGAGAGAGGCACTACTTGCCTTGGCAGATGCCGAAGCTGCGCAACCCGTACGACCACCTAAGCTTCCTGTACGCAAGAAGAAGTGGAAGGTGGTGACCGAAATCCCTGCTGGTCCATCTGAACCAGTAGGGCACCCAAGAAAAGAAAATGGAAGATGGCAGTCGGGGACGCACCGATCAAGGAAAAGACTCCCACCGTAGAGAGTCAAGGAAGTGGCCGTCCATCCTACGAGACGGCCAGACAAAGCCCCGAGCCATCTCCACCTTCATAGAGCCCTGAGCTATCTCCATCTCCGCAGACGCCTGAGCCTGAAGCCCCGATTGAAGAACATCAAGAATCAGTGCCGAGCGAAGAGGCGGCTGAGGAAGATGAAGTCTTCTCTCCTTTGAGGGAAGTCGGCCCTGATAGCCCAGCAGAGGGGAGAGACTCGATGGATGAGACGTTGGGGGACTGCCTTCAGCAAATCACCACCAGGGCATGGCTAAGGAAGAAGGTGCCCAAGACTGTGAAGGCCAAACGGCCAACAGCTTCCAAAAGATCCAAGAAGAAGAAGGTCAGTAGTGAGCCTTCTTTGAAGAAGCTGAAGGTCGAGGCTGCTGAGTCGGCCAAGGCAAGGGATAAGGGGAAAGCCAAATTGTACCCCGAAGATGAACCTCAAGCTGTGAGGTATGTGTCTTCAGACGCAGAATCAAGGGGCAGTGAGTTAAGGAAAAGAGACCTACTCCATGAGAAGGGGTTTCTTGACGCATTGGCAGACCTGCCGCAATTCTTGCGCGCAGGGATCACCAACCACGGCTGGGAAGAGTTGTGCAGACCGTCCATCCCTGCCTACTCCAGCATGGTGTACGACTTCTACGCAAATCTGACGCACCCCGAGGATGGTCTGTCCATGGTGAGGGGGATTGAGGTCGATTTTTCGGCCAAGGCTATCAATGAAGCCTATGGCCTCAAGGGGCAGAAGTATACTGACTACGCGAGGATCATCGACGCACCAACAGAGGCTGTCCTGGAAGAAGCCCTGCGCATCATAGGCCAACCTGAGGCGGCTTGGACAATCTCACGTAATGGGAAGCACACTCTGATGAGTGCGACCCTTACGGCCAAGGCAGCCGTCTGGTTCTCCTTCGTGCGTAGGCGTCTGTCCCCGGTGACCCACGAAACCACCATAAATCAGGGGAGATCGTTGCTGGTGTACTCAATTATGAGGGGCCTCACTATCGATGTTGGTGAGGTCATAGCAGCCTCAATAGCCGACTGTGCCAAGAAAGGTAAGGGTCCTCTCTTCTTTCCAAACACCATCACTAAGCTATGTTTACGTGCAGGTGTGCCAATCGAAAGGATGGAGAGGCAGTTGGCCTACACAGGTCATCTGGAGCTGCCTACAAGCTTGAGGATGCGTAGACGGGGAAACATGGAATTTGAGCTAGACGGCCTGGCTGCAGCTCAATCTCTCTCCATGGCTTGCTTGATGGATCTCCAGCGCAAGATGGCGCAATGGGCTGAGTACGCTCAAGCAAGGGACAAGGACGTGGCTGACCAATTGGGATGCACCTTCCCTGCTTTCCCCACGGATCTCCTGAAGCCATGGACACCTCCAAGGGAGAGGAAGGGGGATGATGAAGATGTTTGAGTGCCAGTCTGAAGGGCACTCGAGGGAGTACTCATGTTCCCTCTTAAAAAAGAAAAAAAAAACTGTTTTTCGTTAAACTTGGTGAATTTTGTCATTTTGAATACAATATTTGGTCTGTTTTTCATTCTTTCTTTTGGCTGTTTAGGATAGTTTAGTTTAGGTAGATGGTTTCTGATTAAGTAGTTTGTTTTAGTTTCCTTTTTGTTTAGCTGTGATGATTGGAAATAGCATGCAAAAGGGGCTGCTTACTGATATATATGCCATGCGGGTTCATTGCGAAATTATTGCGGATTCCGCAATTTTTGTTAGTTATCGCATGCTATTGCTTGACTGTTAGATAGGCTGGTTCTGTTTCAATTTTGTTCTTTTGCTGCTTTCTTGACTGCCATATATGACCTATCTGTAAGCATGCTGGATGAGTGTCTTAAGACACCTTTGATAGTTTAATTTAGCTCTCTTAAGTTGCTCAGCATGCATAGCTTTAAGTCCTTACCATACTGTTTTTACAACATTCTGCTACTGTGTTATTTGCTTTAAGAATGTTCTTTCTATGCCTAGGACTTTTAGATTCTCTTTGTTTTGCCCTAGACTAGATGCTTCTAGGACAAGTTTGGGGGTGTGCCACCTCAGACTCTCATTGGGGACAATGAGAAGTTTAAGTTTGGGGGAGGCCACCCTAGGCCTAGGAACATTCCTCTCTCCCTTTAGACATAAGCATTCTTCTTTTCCTTTACAAAAAATGATGAACTGAAAAAAAAAATAAGAATAGAATAAAGAGGGGTGTCTCTCTTAAAGTTGCTGAGTAATCAGTGTCATGTGTGTAACCCACAAGTGGCATTGCATCAAAAGGCAACCAAAGGAGAGGCGCCACCAAAGAAAGAAAGAAAAAGAAAAAACTAAGGAAGAAGAATGTATGCCTAGGAGTTGCAGCTTTGTGCTTAGGTGTCCTGAATAAAAGAACTATGATCCTCAATTAACTAAGCACAAGGTTGTAGCTTGTAGGTTTGTTTAGGGAGATGAATGTATATCCAATGTAGTGATGACAGGGTTTAGGTTGTCCTATGAATGTACTACTGTCACTGGTTTATACTAAGACTGGCATGACTCTAAGGAATCCTAGGTAGCTCAAAAGAAAAACATTAGAAGCATGTACTGAGTCTGGGGTAAAGCTAGGTAGAATTTGAAACCTTAGGGATAGTTGCACAATGAACTTAATGACCAAAGCAAATAGATCAGTTGTGGGGAGTTAATGAAACAGTAGGATCATAAGGCGAGCGAAGTCAGAAGAAGCAAAATGAGAAGTTAGTTTTAAACTTAGAAGTGTGTCACAGGACAGCTTTGCCATAGATAGTGAACTTAGGGGAATCAGCAAGTGGTTAGAGAAGTTAACAGCAGCCTAGATAAAGTCCTTAGATTGCTCGAGGACGAGCAAAACCTTAAGTTTGGGGGTGTGTTACGTCTCCAAAAGTGACTATTTTAGGACTTATTTACTATAGAAAGATGTACACTCTTAGGTGTTTTTGGTAGGATTTAGCTTAAACTCGTGCTTATATATGAGAATTAGTAGAATGAAGCTAAATTAGGACTTATAGGTAAAAGGAAAGGAAAAGAACCAAAAACAAAGTTAATAGAGTGAAAAATGCACATTGCTGAAGCATTGCGGAAACATTGCTAAAACCGCAATGTTTTAAGTGAAATCCGTAAGTTGTCTAACCAATTTCTGTTTTGTTCCGATCTTTCAGGGGCCCATTCTTTCTTCTGCTGCCACATGGAAGAACGACGTTGAGAATGGATGGTTCTCCTTGACTCAATCGTACCTGCAGAACACTATAAAAGGAGGTCAAGATGGAAGGTTGAAACACACTCGAAAGGCGTAGACTTCTCAGTTCAACGCAGTCTTTTCCACTATTTTTCTCTCTTCCGTCTGTTGGTTTGAAGGGATTAGCTGTTGGAGTCGACAATCTAATAGGAAGAAGAGAAGATTTGTCTTCTCTTCTGATTAGATTCATCCAAGCAAGGCTTTCCTTTTTCCTTCAGCCGAGGCGTTCGCAACGAGAAGATCACACACGGATTTAATTGCTTTCTGCTTTAGCTTTCTGTTTCCTTTGCTGTTTGTTGTCTTTTCACTTCCGTTTGCCACTCTATTTCATTTCGTTGCTGTCTGTTTAAGTTTTAGTTGTTCAGAGTTAGCATTTGTGTAGTTCAAACTTTAGCTAATCGAAGCATTATTGTTGGGTTTTATGTCCTAAAACTCGTAGTTTGTAAACTGAATGAATGTATGTAAATATTGTATTTCAATAAAGTTGTTATTGAATTTTAGTGAATTGTGTTTGTATTAACCTATACCAATAACTAACACCCATGGCTGTAGTGTGAGTACTTGAACTTCATGTGTGACATGAATGTGAATCAAGTTCAAGTAGACAGCCAAAATGGTCTATAGTATAGGGATAAGGCTGGGTACCTTATCCTGGGGACACTATTGGACGCGGCTCACTTTGTATAGTACAAAACGATGTGATTCGAATCGTTTCATGTAGAGACATGTGAGTGAGGGCGTCCTGTGCAATGAGTTTGCACAAGACCGAACCAGAAATAAAATCGCTCTTTCTTTATAACACCGTTTACTGTAAAGACCGATTTTTTCATGTGATGACTTAGGTAACTCGATCTCAATCCTGAGCTTACTATGAACTCCTGTTTATTCAACCTTATCCTTTGATTTGTACGGGTGAGAGTGGCCAGATTGCCGACTCAATATGCCTACCATCTTGGGGATAAGATTGAATAAGTGGCTGGGGACATAGTTGTAGCAAGATTGGAGTTCACTCCTACCCGCTTTCAGGGTTAGTAGAGAGGTTGTTCCCTTAAGTGCTGACTCCAGGTCTTGAACAATGGGCCCATCCTCTCCTGATCAGGGAGGAATCTGATTTGATGGTTGGACCACAAATCAATTGTTCATTAGAGGTGTCAGTGGTACTTAAGGAACAAGATATAATACAAGGGTTAAACGGTTTAAATGACCCGTTGTGATTATGAACGACCTGTGAAGGATCGACTTACTGATGATAGTTATATCAACAGGACACAATATATCTACAGTGAGGAGAGTGCAGCCCTTGGACTTTAGTGGAGTCTCCGGGGGTTAACGAATGTTGGTTAGTTCGGTTGAAAGAGTTTTGACCGGATAATCTCGTATCGTTGGAGCTCATGATCTGTAGGTCCTTACGGTTCTCCTGGCTAGCTCGGATAAAGCCGTGAAACAATATAAAAGAAAAGAAAAGAATTTGAATCGTTCAAATTCGGGTTTGTGGAAGAAGAATAGACATATTTAAATATGATTTAAATATGAACATATTTAAATATGATTTAAATATGAACATATTTAAATATGATTTAAATATGAGATTGGTCTGAAAACATGAATAGGATTCATGTGCAAAAAGTCGGTTTTCGGAAAACCGGGATTAATTATATTATTTAATTAATATTTGATATTGAATTAAATAATATTAATTAATATATATATATATATATTTTTATTAATTAAAAAGTTTAATTAATAAAAATAATTATTATTATTTTTAATAATAATAATATATAAATATATAAATATATATATATATATATATATATATATATATACATGTGTCTTACATGCAAGATGTAAGACACATGTATGTAAATTATATACACAGGTATATATTGTTTTGACAGATCAATCAAATAAAAAAAAAAAAAAAAAAAAAAAAAGGAAAAAGAAAATGGGTTAGTGGATTGGGGTACACGAATTCACATTTTGAATGGTGAATTCAAATTGAAGAACCCTCTGCTTCTCTCTTCTTCCTTTCAGCTGCTGAAAAAATAGTTTTTTCAGTTGAAGCTTCTTCCCTCTTTTCTTGAATTAAAGGAGTCCCACCACTCCGTTTCTCGGCCTGAGGATAGCGGGACTACCGTGGGTGGTCCACGAAGTTTTCGTGAGAAGGCTCGGTGAGCTCGTGAGGAGCATCTGGCGGTGAATTTGGAGAATTACGAACGACAAGGGTATGTGTTCTAACTTCTCTTTTCATCGCTTTTGCATGTTTCCAATTTGTTTAAATTGATGAAATTAGAGTGTCCATGATCCAAATTCGCTTCCGCTGCGTGCCATGGGCGCTCCATCAATTGGTATCAGAGCGTTTTTGGCCACTCAATTTCTATCAATTTAAGTTATGGTGGGTTTTATTTTAGAAATTGTTTCTGAATGGAATTCTAAAGTGAATATCGATTTTGGCATAGTTTCTTTTGAATTTCTTTATTTGTAATTGCCCGAGAATGTATGGGCTTTAATGTATGCTAAAGAGTCTGTATTTTTTAGAGTCATTAGAGTCCATATAGGGTTCTTTGTGTAAGAAGTTTGAGTTTGAAACTCGCCGAAATGTTCGGTGTAATTTCAAACTCATTCTGGGCATTACGAGGAGAAATTCGAAGAAATTTTGGCCGAAGCGTTCGGAGGAAGCAAGTTGGTCAAAGGCGGTGCGAAGAGTTCGAAGTCCGCTCATGACGTGGCTTGTTGATCAAGCTTGTAATAAATTAGTTATTGCTTGCTAAATGCCAAAATCGATCCACTTTAGTGTGTTTAATTAATTATGCATTGCGAATGTATGTTTTAATTAAATTCCATGTTTGTATGTGCATAACGTATGCCATATAGATTTAAAATCCCACCGTAGGAAGCATGCTTCATGCATTGAAAATATGTTATAAGTGTTATAATATATCGTATGCATATTTGGCAATTCATGAATTTTGATATAAAAGTTATATTAATTCATGAATTAGTTGTTGTTAGTTCAATAGAATAATTGATATAAATGTTATATTAATTATGAAATTGAATCAACAACATAGGTTGCCATAATTTTATGCACATGGTATATTATAAGTGTTATAATGTATAGGATGCATGTTTATTCATGAGTATTAATATAAGAGTTATATTAATTCATGAATTAGATGTTGTTTGCTTAATAGAATAATTGATATAAGTGTTATATTAATTATGAAATTAAACATCCAACATTAGATGCATTTTGTTTGTTATAAGTGTTATAATGTATAGGATGCATGCTTAATTCATGAGAATTGATATAAGTGTTATATTAATTTATGAATTAGGAGTTGTATATTTAAAAACATAATTGATATAATTGTTATATTAATTATGAAATTAAATGTTCAACTAGTCATGCCTTAGTGATGCATGTTTGAGAAGCATGTAGAAGTTTGTTGTAGTAAGTCTTAGTTTTGCAAAGCGTTGTAAAATTGGCATAGACTTTTAAAATCTATAACAAAGACAAAGGCATGCTCACTTAGGGTTGAATGTATCGTTCCGTTTCATTAGATGAATAGGTCGATATCTTGTAAATGCTAAGGTTACAAGAAACTCACCCGGGGACATCCTGTTCGAGGTTGGAGGTATTTAAGCTGACGGTTTACGGAACACCTCCTACCTGGGGACCATCCGGTTCTTGAGTAAAGTTAACCCGGCTTTATGAGCATGCGTGAGTGGTGTGAGGTAATAAAGTGTTTATCACCTAGACATCATAGGTAAAAGTTTGTTTTACCTAGACTTAGGCCTTATTGTCTTAGCCGGATAATGCCTGAGTAATTTACCCATTCCGTCCTAAAATACTTAGTAGAGGTGTTGAGAAGGTATATATGATATGTCCCTCTCCTCCTACGTTCTCTGTCAAGTTCACACCGTGAGAATTATGCTCGGCCTCGTGATGTCAATAGGGCATCCCCATTCGGATGGTATTTGCATAATTCAAGAGCAAGGTGAATGGAGAAAGTATTTATAGTAAGTGGGAGAAGGAAGTATGTCAATACATCCTGCGGTCTCCTCCATTGGATTGAACCGTGAGATTCCTATGTTCTGCCTGCTAGGTGCCCACAAGTGGTACCGATCCATTCGGAGGGCCGTTTCATAGGAATCGGAACATCTCAATCACCATTTATGGATAAAGAAACATAGAGCCATTCCCAACTTTGACATTTCCATTCGGTTGCATCGTTGGGGCCGCCCTATGAATTCTAAAAATGGAGGGTCACACTTACGAGATTTGCTAAGGAGTTAGTAAATCTTGACCAAACAGCGATAACTAAGATGCTATAGGAATATGAGATATTCTGGTATTAGCATTTAGTCAAGAATGTCTTGATTCAGTGAAGGAATGCTTGACTGCCCCTCGGTAGCGACCATTCTGACCCACTGAAGTATCGTTGCAGTTTAATAATGAGTTTTGGGTACATTATTATTCTTTGCTAAATTCTTGATTGGTGTGTAAATTAGGTTAAAACCTTTTCACTAATATTTATTCACTCTCTTTTCAGCATGACTAGCTCTTTTATTCACTTACTAGCTTCCGATAAGTTAACCGGCGATAACTACGCGACCTGGAAATCGAACTTGAATACGATTCTCGTTCTAGATGATCTCAGGTTCGTCTTATCAGAGGATTGTCCTCCCCCTCCTAGCTCGGATGCGACTCGAACTGTTCGAGAAGCATATGATAGATGGACAAGGGCTAATGATAAAGCCCGAGTCTATATCTTAGCCAGCATATCTGATGTGTTAGCTAAGAAGCACGAGGATATGGTTTCTGCTAAAGAAATCATGTCTTCATTACAGGAGATGTTTGGACTTCCGTCCTCATCGGTCTGTCATGAAGCCCTCAAATTCGTTTACAACTCTCGCATGAAGGAGGGAACCTCTGTTAGGGAGCATGTCCTTAACATGATGGTCCACTTCAATGTGGCGGAAGTAAACGGAGCTATTATAAATGAGTCAAGTCAAGTAAGTTTTATCTTGGAATCTCTTCCGAAGAGTTTCCTTCAGTTCAGAACCAATTTGGTAATGAACAAGATAAAGTATAATTTGACTTCTCTCCTCAGCGAGCTACAGACCTATCAGTCCCTACAGACTTCTAAAGGAAAAGAGAAGGAGGCAAATGTTGTCACTTCTAGGAAATTCCAAAAGGGGTCGTCATCAGGGAGTAGGTCTGAACTTTCTTCTATTAAGAATAAGAGTATTCAGAAGAAGAAGAAAGATAAAAGGAAGGGAAAAGCACCTGCTACTGCTAAGAGCAAGAATAAATCTACAGACAAAGGAAAATGTTTCCATTGTGGTGTAGATGGGCACTGGAAACGCAATTGCCCAAAGTATCTTGCAGAGAAAAAGGCTGAGAAAGAAAGACAAGGTAAATATGATTTACTTGTTGTTGAAACATGTTTAGTAGAACATGATTGTCATACCTGGATACTTGATTCAGGAGCTACTAACCATGTTTGTTCTTCTTTTCAGGAAACTAGTTCTTGGCAGCCACTTTCTCGCGGAGAGATAACTCTCAGAGTTGGAACTGGAGAGGTTGTCTCAGCTGAAGCAGTGGGAGCTGTGAAGTTGTTGTATAGAGATAGTTTCATTTTACTAGAAAATGTACTCCTGGTTCCTACCTTCCAGAGGAATCTTGTATCTATATCTTGTTTGTTAGAACAGTTGTATAAAGTATCTTTTGTTCATAATGAAGCGTTCATTAGCAAAAGAGGTGTACGTATTTGTTCTGCGAAACTTGAAAACAACTTGTATGTGTTAAGACCAACCGAAGCCAAAGCTATTTTGAACACTGAAATGTTTAAAACAGCTGAGACTCAAACTAAAAGGCAGAAACTTTCTCCAAGTACTTATCTTTGGCACTTAAGACTAGGTCACATTAATCTCAATAGGATTGGGAGATTGGTTAAGAGTGGTCTGCTAAATCGTTTAGAGGACAACTCTTTACCGACATGTGAGTCTTGTCTTGAGGGCAAAATGACCAAACGATCTTTTTCTGAAAAAGGTCATAGGTCCAAAGAACCTCTAGAAATCGTGCATTCGGATCTCTGCGGTCCTTTGAATGTCGAAGCACGAGGAGGGTATGAATATTTCATCAGTTTCATTGATGATTATTCTAGGTACGGTTATCTTTATCTAATGCATCATAAGTCCGAAGCTCTTGAAAAGTTCAAAGAGTATAAGGCAGAGGTTGAGAACACATTAGGTAAATCGATAAAAACACTCCGATCAGATCGAGGTGGAGAGTATATGGATTTAAGATTCCAGGACTATATGATAGAACATGGAATAGTATCTCAACTCTCAGCGCCAGGAACACCACAGCAGAATGGTGTGTCCGAGAGGAGAAATAGAACCCTGTTAGACATGGTTCGATCTATGATGAGTTATGCTCATTTGCCTAGTTCGTTTTGGGGATATGCAGTAGAGACTGCAGTATATATTTTGAACATGGTTCCCTCTAAGAGTGTTTCTGAAACACCTTACGAGTTATGGAGAGGGCGTAAAGGTAGTTTACGTCACTTCAGGATTTGGGGGTGTCCGGCACATGTGCTAGTACCCAATCCAAAGAAGTTGGAACATCGTTCAAAATTGTGCCTATTTGTAGGTTACCCCAAGGAAACGAAAGGTGGTCTATTTTATGATCCTCATGAGAACAAGGTACTAGTATCGACTAATGCCACGTTCTTAGAGGAAGACCACATGAGAGATCATCAACCGTCGAGCAAAATTGTTTTGTCCGAATTTTCCAGGAAAGCTACAGACGGATCAACAAAGGTTGTTGATCAGGCTGGTCCTTCTCAAGAGTTGAGAAAGCCTCGACGCAGTGGGAGGGATGTAAGACAGCCCGACCGCTACATCGGCTTGTCTGAAACTCAAGTCGTCATACCTGATGATGGCGTTGAGGATCCATTGACCTTTAAACAGGCAATGAATGATACAGACAAGGACCAGTGGCTTAAAGCCATGGATCTCGAAATGGAGTCTATGTACTTCAATTCGGTCTGGGATCTTGTAGACCAACCAGATAGTGAAAGACCTATCGGGTGCAAGTGGATCTACAAGAGAAAACGAGACCAAGCCGGTAAGGTGCAAACCTTTAAGGCTCGACTTGTGGCAAAAGGTTATTCCCAAAGAGAAGGGGTGGACTATGAAGAAACCTTTTCTCCTGTTGCCATGTTAAAGTCGATTAGAATACTCTTATCCATTGCTACATTTTATGATTATGAAATCTGGCAAATGGATGTCAAGACTGCCTTTCTGAATGGTAATCTTGAGGAGAGTATCTATATGGCTCAACCAGAGGGATTCATACTTCAGGGTCAAGAGCAAAAGGTTTGCAAGCTTAATCGATCCATTTATGGGTTGAAGCAAGCATCTAGATCCTGGAATATAAGGTTTGATACGGCGATCAAATCTTATGGCTTTGAACAAAATATTGACGAACCTTGTGTTTACAAGAAAGTAGTCAATACTGTTGTAGCTTTCTTAGTCTTGTACGTAGACGATATACTACTCATTGGGAATGATGTAGGGTTCCTAACTGACGTTAAGAATTGGCTAGCGACCCAATTCCAAATGAAAGATTTGGGAGAGGCTCAGTTTGTTCTAGGGATTCAGATCATAAGGGATCGTAAGAACAAAGTGCTAGCGCTGTCTCAAGCATCTTATATTGACAAGGTGTTGTCAAGATATTCGATGCAGAATTCCAAGAAAGGTTCGCTGCCTTTTAGGCATGGAATTCACTTGTCTAAGGAACAGTCTCCTAAGACACCTCAAGAGGTTGAGGATATGAGACGAATTCCCTATGCATCTGCAGTTGGTAGTCTCATGTACGCTATGTTGTGTACAAGACCCGACATCTGCTATGCAGTAGGAATTGTCAGTAGGTTCCAGTCCAATCCAGGATATGATCACTGGACAGCCGTTAAACACGTCCTCAAGTATCTTAGGAGAACGAGAGACTATGTGCTTGTGTATGGTGCGAAGGATTTGATCCTTGCAGGATACACTGACTCTGATTTTCAGACTGATATAGATTCTAGGAAATCTACATCAGGATCAGTGTTCACTCTTAACGGAGGAGCAATAGTATGGAGGAGTATAAAGCAAGGTTGTATTGCTGACTCCACCATGGAAGCTGAGTATGTCGCAGCTTGCGAAGCAGCGAAGGAAGCTGTATGGCTTAGGAAGTTCTTGACAGATTTGGAAGTTGTTCCAAATATGAACTTGCCAATCACGCTTTATTGTGATAACAGCGGTGCAGTGGCAAATTCTAAAGAACCTAGAAGCCATAAGCGTGGAAAACATATTGAGCGGAAATATCATCTCATCAGGGAGATAGTGCAACGAGGAGATGTGATCGTCACACAGGTAGCCTCGGAGCACAACATTGCTGATCCTTTTACTAAGTCTCTCACGGCTAAAGTGTTTGAGAGACACCTAAAAAGTTTAGGGCTGCGAGCTGCTCAGTAGGACAGTGGGAGAAACTTTAGATATTTGATATTCTAGTTCTCTCGACCAGCATGTACTCCACTGACGTTTTAGTCCAAGTGGGAGTTTGTTGGGTTTTATGTCCTAAAACTCGTAGTTTGTAAACTGAATGAATGTATGTAAATATTGTATTTCAATAAAGTTGTTATTGAATTTTAGTGAATTGTGTTTGTATTAACCTATACCAATAACTAACACCCATGGCTGTAGTGTGAGTACTTGAACTTCATGTGTGACATGAATGTGAATCAAGTTCAAGTAGACAGCCAAAATGGTCTATAGTATAGGGATAAGGCTGGGTACCTTATCCTGGGGACACTATTGGACGCGGCTCACTTTGTATAGTACAAAACGATGTGATTCGAATCGTTTCATGTAGAGACATGTGAGTGAGGGCGTCCTGTGCAATGAGTTTGCACAAGACCGAACCAGAAATAAAATCGCTCTTTCTTTATAACACCGTTTACTGTAAAGACCGATTTTTTCATGTGATGACTTAGGTAACTCGATCTCAATCCTGAGCTTACTATGAACTCCTGTTTATTCAACCTTATCCTTTGATTTGTACGGGTGAGAGTGGCCAGATTGCCGACTCAATATGCCTACCATCTTGGGGATAAGATTGAATAAGTGGCTGGGGACATAGTTGTAGCAAGATTGGAGTTCACTCCTACCCGCTTTCAGGGTTAGTAGAGAGGTTGTTCCCTTAAGTGCTGACTCCAGGTCTTGAACAATGGGCCCATCCTCTCCTGATCAGGGAGGAATCTGATTTGATGGTTGGACCACAAATCAATTGTTCATTAGAGGTGTCAGTGGTACTTAAGGAACAAGATATAATACAAGGGTTAAACGGTTTAAATGACCCGTTGTGATTATGAACGACCTGTGAAGGATCGACTTACTGATGATAGTTATATCAACAGGACACAATATATCTACAGTGAGGAGAGTGCAGCCCTTGGACTTTAGTGGAGTCTCCGGGGGTTAACGAATGTTGGTTAGTTCGGTTGAAAGAGTTTTGACCGGATAATCTCGTATCGTTGGAGCTCATGATCTGTAGGTCCTTACGGTTCTCCTGGCTAGCTCGGATAAAGCCGTGAAACAATATAAAAGAAAAGAAAAGAATTTGAATCGTTCAAATTCGGGTTTGTGGAAGAAGAATAGACATATTTAAATATGATTTAAATATGAACATATTTAAATATGATTTAAATATGAGATTGGTCTGAAAACATGAATAGGATTCATGTGCAAAAAGTCGGTTTTCGGAAAACCGGGATTAATTATATTATTTAATTAATATTTGATATTGAATTAAATAATATTAATTAATATATATATATATTTTTATTAATTAAAAAGTTTAATTAATAAAAATAATTATTATTATTTTTAATAATAATAATATATAAATATATAAATATATATATATATATATATATACATGTGTCTTACATGCAAGATGTAAGACACATGTATGTAAATTATATACACAGGTATATATTGTTTTGACAGATCAATCAAATAAAAAAATAAAAAAAAAAAAAAAAAGGAAAAAGAAAATGGGTTAGTGGATTGGGGTACACGAATTCACATTTTGAATGGTGAATTCAAATTGAAGAACCCTCTGCTTCTCTCTTCTTCCTTTCAGCTGCTGAAAAAATAGTTTTTTCAGTTGAAGCTTCTTCCCTCTTTTCTTGAATTAAAGAAGTCCCACCACTCCGTTTCTCGGCCTGAGGATAGCGGGACTACCGTGGGTGGTCCACGAAGTTTTCGTGAGAAGGCTCGGTGAGCTCGTGAGGAGCATCTGGCGGTGAATTTGGAGAATTACGAACGACAAGGGTATGTGTTCTAACTTCTCTTTTCATCGCTTTTGCATGTTTCCAATTTGTTTAAATTGATGAAATTAGAGTGTCCATGATCCAAATTCGCTTCCGCTGCGTGCCATGGGCGCTCCATCAATTATTTCATCACTACGCAAGCTCTTCACTTTTCTGTTTACTGTCTTTGCCTTCTGCTTTGTCTTTAATATTCTACTAAGCATGTCGTCTTCATCTCTTCTCCCCATTCCATCTGCATCCATGAGTAACTAAACCACATAACGGCATGCTAATGACAAATCTATAGGTAGAAACACGTGAATCAAGCATGTAGGATAGCTCTCCAATGCATTGAATGTATGTAAGCTTCATCCCACGGGCAATTTCGATTGGCCATCCATTTTGTCCAAAGAACTCCTAACCTCTGGAAGGAGTAAGAGTTCAGAGTCGTACATTCATGCTAGCCTCTCAAGGTAGCCAGAAAACGACCTAGGATAGGCGTTTTCCTAGTACAAACTAATACTTGTTGTTATAAAAAGATGCTTAAGACCTTACTTGGACATGAGTAAACTAAAGGATCTAATGCATGAAATCGGAAGATACATGAGATTGAGTTAGTTTGATGCATGATGAGTTGGTCTAATGCTTGAGAATCGTGTGAAAAAACCTATAGAGGAGTCGTTAGTAGCCCTTGTTTCCACACTTTACACATAATTCGCTGTTAGTAACATTGTTAAATAATTGTTGTTTCCGCAATTCCCTTAGTTAAAATTCTGCCTTAGCCATTTCTCTCTTCGTTTGTTATTCTCTTCTCTTTACATTCAAGTTTATTATCTACTTGCATTTGTTTATGCTTCCATCATTTACACATTCCTTAGTAATTAGGCACCTTAAAACCAAATCTACCCCATTTAATCCACCCATTCTCACTTAACAAAACACTTCGCTAGTAACTAAGAATAAATCTCTGTGGGAAATCGAATGAAAAATACTTATTACTTGCTACAAGATCATGTATGCTTGCATGTTCTGAGTGCTCTATCATTGCATCTTTATTTTAAACATTGAGCACGCAACACCTGTCTCTTAGATTGTGGGGACTATATACATACAAACTCACAGTCAGTATACATTATCAACTACCACGTTAAGTAATTTACAGAATTCATATTACCTTCTCGTTGTTGTCTACCAAAATTGGTTCAGTTTGCTTCTTATGTTTCTTACTACGGCAACCCCCAGCCGCTTGAATTCTAGCACTTTCTCTTCTCTCTTCCTTTACCATATTTTTATACGGTTATGTTATAAATGCATTATTCCAACAAAGCAAATACGTATTTGTTATATTTAACAACGTGTACATCCCCTATAACCGTCTACTCTTTAAAATCTGTGAGTTCAACCGAATCCCTCAAAAAAAGGAATCACCGCCTATTATTCAAAATATAAGAAATCTTGGAGCTGACCGTTCACTCTTAATTCAAATCACCCGATTCAAAAAAAAAAATGTTTGTTCCTACACCCTAAAACCCTTGATTCCTAAACTGAAACCCCCATACCTAAACTAACACTACCATTTTACTTGTTCGTTCAAAAAACAGACGGATTATGTCGTATGCGAGAGAGGAACAATGCTTACCAAATTAGGGGAATCTGTCATATGCTTGTAAGCCTCTAGGTCGAAGTTTGTCGTTGAATGCCTGCTTTTTACGCGTTTGAGAGCTTCTTGTATGCGGTTTCGAGGAAGGATGTCGTCGAATGCCTTGTGTTTACCGGTTTACAGAGCTGTCAGGGATGCGTTCTCGGGGAAGAAATGCATCAATAATTGTTAACCCTCACCGAATCTCCTACTCATCACACAAATTTCGAGGGAAACGCTCATTGTGGCGTGTTTCAGTTTTTTCACATTTAGCCTCTAGATGTAATCATTTTGAATTCTTGGGGAAACGTTCAAGGATTTAAAAATCGAGCATTCATGGTTGTAAGTGGTTGGCCGACCCTCTGCCTTCCCTTTATTACTCTGTGTGCAGTCATGCACACATCTGCAGTGGTGGATTCGTCTGTGGCTGTATCACTTCCTCAGGTATACATACCCATTCCTCAGGTTTACAATAAGTCACATACCGGTTGCGTGTTTCAGGATTTTCCCCATTGAGCCCCTAAATGTAATTATTTAAAATTCATGGGGAAACGCTCATTGTAAGTGGTTGGCCGACTATCTACCTTCCCTTTATTACTCTGTGTGCAGGCATGCACACATCGCTAGTGATGAATTCGTTTGTGGATGTATTACTTCCTCAGGTATATAGACTCGTTTGTTAATTATTTGGGGGAGGTATAATCATGTAACTCTCATGAGATACGTGTCAATTCTTTTTACAAATTTTAACGTTTCTGTTAAGTCCCCGTCCATAACTTGTTTCTCTCTCCTCCCAACATTTTACATTTCTTAATATTATTTTTATTCATTCTCAAATTTAGTTGAAATTGTGGAAGGGTAGGTTTGTCCAGTTGGTTGTAAGTTGTCTTACTAAATATAATATAGGGTTTAGACATAATTCCAAAAAAAAAAAGAAGCGTTAGACATTTTCCATGTTCCCCTCCTTTGTTTTAGACATTCTTCTTGTTACCCCTTAAGTAAATGGGCACTACAACATTTGATTGAAAATACAAATAAGGGGAAACCAGAAGAATGTCTAAAACAAAGGAAGGCAACATGAAAAATGTTTAACCACTTTTTTCTTTTAAATTATGTATAAACCCTATATTTAGTAAGGAAATTTACAACCTAATGGACGCGCCTACCCTTCCACAATTTCTCCTAATTTTGAGAATGAAAAAAATAAGACTTAAAAATATAAAATGTTGGGAGGAGAGAGAAAGAAGTTTTGAACGTGAATTTAACAGAGACGTTAAAAATGATAAAACTGAATTGACACTTATCCCATGAGAGTTACATGGTTATATCTCTCGCCCCAAATAATTAAGAAATGAGTCTATATACTTGAGGAAGTAATACAACCACAACGAATCCATCAGTGGCGGTGTGTGCATGCCTGCACACAGGGTAAAAAGTGGAAGGCACATGCATTCACACAGAGTAATAAAGGGAAGGCAAATGGTCGGCCAACCATTTACAATGAGCATTTCCAATGAATTTGCAATAATTACATTTAGCAGCTGAATGGGGGAAAGCCTGAAACACGGACTCGGTATGTGACTTATTATAAACCCTCACCAATAAATATAAACGCACAGATCTGGGGGACATACAAAAATCTGGGGGACCGGGTATGTATACTTGTGGACAGTGTATGTATACCTGATGAACACACGGGAAATTAGGGGACAAAATATGTATACCATGAGGAAGTGATACAACCAACGAAGAATCCATCACTGCAGGTGTGTGCATGACTGCACACAGAGTAATAAAGAGGCAGTCAGATGGTCGACCAACAACTTAAAAGAGGGAATGTTGGTTTTTTAAATTCGTGAACGATTCCCAATAATTTGAAATAATTTCATTTATGGCTTCGAGGGGAAAAACCTACAACACGCCACCGAAAAGGAATTGTTCCTCAGAATTTGTGTGTTGAGTAGGCGATTAGGTGAGGCTTCAAGGCATTCGATTCGACCGACATACCGTGACTTCGAGGGACAACCGTGAAATCGTGTGGTGAGAATCCAGCTCTAGAGCCTTGGAGATTGAATTGGTGAATTCCGCAAGTGTTGAATTCGGGGGGACAACAACTGTGAACGTCTTGAAATTAGTGTAACGGTTCATCTCGTCCCAAATCCCATAAAATGCCACCGTAATAGAAAGGTACAACATGGGTTGGTGTTGTGTGGTGGAACGTTGGAGTAATGATCTTTTGGTCTTGCAGAAGAACTGGAAAAAGGATAAGGAAAAAAAACCCGCCCTAGATTATGGTTGAAGATTCACGGGTAAAAATCTGAAAAATGGTAGACAATGCATAATTGTAGGAGATTGTTGTTTAACGATGTGAGAACTGTATTTGTTGTTCCCTATTTTTAGGGGAAGATTTAGAATTAAAATAGTGTTGGTAATTACCCACGACAGTGTCCAACTGTATACCGTTACCGAATGTATGTGCGACGCAGTTGCTGTATATCTCCACGGGTGTGCCCAAACGTATATTTTAAATAAAACCCAATAATGGGCAATACTAAAGCCCAATATTTTAAATAAAAGAAGAAGAAAACCCTAGATGCTTCATTCATACGTCGTGGTCGTCTTCGCCGGGTTCTTCCACCACCGTTGTCGTTTTCAGATTTAAACCTCTTGATCACTAGGTCATAAGATATGTCGATTGAGCTATGCTCATGTTGGCCCATCTTCCACTATGTTGGAAAAAAACGCGAACGATTGAATTAGAAATGGAAAGTAAATAATTAAAAGAAATTAGAGCATTCTCTAAACCCTTCCTGTCAAAAAAAAAAAAAAAAAAAAAAAAAAAAAAAAAACAAACAAACTTGCGGGTTCCGTCTGCGAAAATCCCAACAGAAGCATTTCCCACTTCAAAAAAGCACTTCCCACTTAAAAAAAGCACTTCTTATACTTGCTCCTACTTCTAACAAAATTGTAAAAAATTAGAGCATTCTTTTTACCTTACGACGCCAGACACCCGCTCTGCCGCCGCCGCTTTCCAGAACAGCTTCGATTGTGCATCACTCTCAGAAGATGTCGCTGAGAGTACTCAACCCAAATGCAGAGGTTCTCAACAAATCTGCCGCTCTTCACATGAACATCAATGCCGCCAAGGGCCTGCAAGATGTCCTCAAGAGCAATCTCGGTCCTAAAGGAACCATCAAAATGTATCAACTTTTCTTCCATCTTCGTCCTCACTGTTTTCGCTTTCTCTTACTTCATTTTGTATCTATCTGTTCAGGCTTGTGGGTGGTGCCGGAGATATCAAGCTCACCAAAGATGGCAACACTTTGCTCAAAGAAATGGTCAGTCATCTGCCCTAATCTCAGATCTCTTAACGTCTTCAATCGGATTTGTTAACTTATTATTGGGTTTTGGAGAACTATCACCTAAATTGCTGGTTTGTTCATATACACGCTCACTTTCTAACATACCCATAAAAAGGATTAGTCGAAAATCTTCACACCCATTTATTTGTTTGATGCGGTTGCAGCAAATTCAAAATCCCACAGCAATCATGATTGCACGGACGGCTGTTGCCCAGGATGACACCAGTGGAGACGGTACTACTTCTACCGTCATTTTTATAGGCGAGCTCATGAAACAGTCCGAACGTTACATTGATGAAGGTCGGTACTTTCATCTTACTGGTACCGTTCTTTGCAATTATGGGTTGTAGAATGTCAATATGTCTTGGTACTTCTCATAAAGTTGCGTGAATGATGGAATTAGTAATTGTTGGAGAAGTATGCATAGTATAAAAGCTGAAATTCATCAATATATTTAAAATGGATTTGTCATCTTAAAGTTATTGATGAAAATTCGTTTGATATGTCTCTTTATCATGTTATTTAAAGCAGAAACCTTTTAATCTCGGGAATGAAGCTTTTCTAGCATCTTATAGAAAAATCTGGCACATCTTTGGTTGATATTCTCCCATGGGTGTGTATTGTTGGTAGTTTTTTTTTTTTTTTTTTTTTGTTCTAATGAGATTTATTCATTGCTCCAGGCATGCATCCACGTGTCTTGGTCGATGGTTTTGAGATTGCCAAAAGAGCAACTCTTCAATTTCTTGAAAAATTTAAGACTCCTATTGTTGTTGGTGATGAGCCGGACAAAGAGATTCTGAAAATGGTATCAAGAACGACACTTAGAACAAAGGTTATTTGACCTAGACTTTTCCCCTTCTTCTGAGTAATTCACGTTGAAACTTTAGCTGTCTCATATCTTTCTAATGGGTCAATGTTTTGTACAGTTGTATGAATCATTGGCTGATCAGTTGACTGATATAGTTGTTAATGCGGTGAGTACTCATCTATTATGACCATAAACATATATGCTCTGAGCTCAGATTGAAGGTGCTAAATCTTATATAAATTATGACCACATGATTGTAGACTGTTCAACATACTACTATAGATGATTGCTTGTACCTTTTTTGGCTAATGGGATGTGTTTGAGTTGTTACAGGTGCTCTGTATTCGTAAACCAGAAGAAGCCATTGATTTGTTTATGGTGGAAATCATGCACATGCGTCATAAGTTCGATGTTGACACTCGCTTGGTATGTCTAATATTCTATGATAACTTCTTTTGTATGAGAAATATTTTATTAAAGAACCCAAAGGGTGCCTGATGATAAAATATCCTCCCAATCCAATAACCAAAGATGTAGCAGAAGTGATCTCCAATCGGCATTAATAAAAAAAGAGAGTAATTGCAGAATGTTTTAGCTAGAGAACTTCATCTTAGCAATGGAGAAGTCTAGGATCTTATTTACTTCTCTACTCTTTCCTTCTAAATTTTTATTGAGAGGTTTGTTTGGTTTTAGAAATATGATTCGTTTGAATAATAATGGATAAAGAAATAATGTAAACCTTGCTTTCTTGCTTTTGCTGTTAGTGTTACTTGTGATACCATATGCTTTTAGTTGCCTTGCTTTACATTTCAACAGGAGGCTAAAGTATATTCAGTCTGTGATGGAAAAGGAATCAGTGTGTACTTTTATGGGAAAAAAAAACAGTTTGACTTTAACTTTGTTTCCACTGTTTCTTTGCTTGTTGCTTACTGGTCAGTATGTTGCAGAAGTGTCTATTGTCATGCAAAAAACGTTAATTAGCCATTTAATGTTTTTTATTTGTTTTTACATTTTTTTTAAGAATAATTTCATACTATCAATGAAATTGTTTCTCATTAAAAAGTCTGTGGCTGCGCACATATTTTCATCCCAGTTTTCTTTCCATTATATTCTTTAGTATAGATCTCTTTCTCTAATGAAGTTGCATTTTTGTTCCCGTGATAATAGCGTTTGTAATTTGGAAAAAGTATAGGAAACCATTGTCTAAAGAACATTTATACTCCTGAAAGGAAAGAGCATTTATATTTTTATTTTCCACATATCTATTTATTTTAATGGAAAAAGTAGAGATTGCTTTTATATACTATTTATGAAATTGTTTCTCATTAAAAAAAAGATCTGTGGCTGGGCACATATTTTCATCCCAGTTTTCTTTCCATTATATTCCTCAGTATATCTCCTTGCATTTTCTTCTTCTTTTTTTCTGTTTTTGTTTTTGTGATGGGAGAATTTGTAATTTGGAACCATTGTCTAAAGAACCTTTATACTTCTGTAAGGAAAGAGCATTTATATTTTTATTTTCCACGTATCCCATTTATTTTAATGGAAAAGTAGAGATTGCTTTTGCCTTAATTTCCTAATGATTGTCGTTGTAGTTTTTTGGCTGAAAAATTCTGCAACCTATTCTGTTTGATTCATGTTAATTCAAGAGTTTTTTTTTCTTCTTTTCTTCTTATTATCTCATTGGTTGACAGAGTGGGTAAATTTCTCATCTTATCCTAATAGTTTCTACATTCTTCGAATTGTTTTTTTCTTTTTCTTTTCTTTTTTATAAATACTTTATCGTTTCTGAATTCTCTAAACATCGTTTACTAGGTTGAAGGTCTTGTCCTCGATCATGGTTCTAGACATCCTGATATGAAACGGAGAGCAGAGAATTGTTATATTTTAACCAGCAATGTGTCTCTGGAATATGACAAGAGGTATTGATAAACCTTTCTTTGAACTTTATATTTCCATGGATGGATAAGTATGTTACTTGTAATGTTGAATCTAGGTTTTGTGTTGTTTCTGCATTCTTAAATGTAGAATCAATGCATGCATGTATATGCCACCCCAGGCTTGATGTAATATGGCATTGATCGGTTGAATTAAACTAGTTATCCTGAATATGAAATGCAGATCATATTCTTTTATAGCCTTATATCATTATAATGAATTGTGAGTATATTTATAAATTGATGACTTTCTTTTCAGTGAAATAAATGCTGGATTTTTCTACTCTAATGCGGAACAGAGGGAAGCTATGGTTTCTGCTGAAAGGCGTCAGGTTGATGAAAGAGTTCAGAAAATCATTGAATTGAAAAACAAGGTAGGAATGTTAATATCATGCATGTTAGTTATTAAAACCATCTGCATTTCTTATTTGTTGTCTTATACTCTTGTCAAGTGCAGGTTTGTGCGGGTAATGATAACAACTTTGTTATCATAAATCAAAAAGGAATTGATCCTCCATCTTTGGATCTGCTCGCAAGGGAAGGGGTAAGGCCGTATTTCTTGAATTTGTCTTACTCATATAGTCATATATTTTCTTTCTTCCCTCGATCATGACATTTCATGTTTAAGCCTCATCATGAAAAGACTTATTTTAGCAACCTTGAAAGACTGAAAAAACTTTAAAGCCAGTCCCATCACCATAACTAATGAGCTTAAAATGTGTTGTAAAAAAATCTGTGTCCATCGTTCTGACCAAATCCACCAATGTATAGCCGAGCAAACACAATTCTATTATGTGTTCCTTACTTTAAAAGTTGATAACAAAAGTCCAATGAGTATGAAAGATGTCTCTAGAAATAATATATTTTGATTTATAATTATGATATTTTCCCTAAAACTCGAAACCCTAAACCCTTAACCATCAAGGGTTGGCCTAGTGGTCATAAAGGGCCTTGGGACTTCAATGCCCTCTAAGAGGGAATGGGTTCAATCCTTGGTTGCCACCTACCTAGGAATTAATTTCCTACGGGTTTCCTTGGCAGCCAAATGTTGTAGGGTCAGGCGGTCTGTCCCGTGAGAATAGTCGAGGTGCGCGTAAGCTGGCCCGGACACTCACGGATATAAAAAAAAAAATTATGATATTTTCTTAGCATATGATGGACTCTAACAAATTTGATTTTGAAATCTGTTTCTCATGTGACATCAAAATTTTAGGAAAAATGTTCATATGATTTTTTATTTTCTTTAAAACTGTTATTGTAAAATAGTATTATTAGAAACATGTAATCAACTTCTTCAACTTATCATAAGTACAAGGTTTTTTTAATCTTTTTTCTTCTTCCCATAGTATATTTAACTATTACTCATGTACTTTTGTTTTATTTGAAAATGATTGAAATGTACATAAATATTTGAATGTCTTTATAGTCATTTATTTTTATATACGTATCTTTGCTGTGTCTGTCCTAAGTTTCTAGGAATAACATATTGCAATGTAAGTATGTTATTCTATTCTATGTATTACAAAGTTGTATTATATGATTTGTCATTTGAGTAAGGGAGCACATTATATTAATTTGTATCATACTTGCTATGGAGCTGCCGTAGATAATTGCACTTCGTAGAGCTAAGAGGAGAAACATGGAAAGGTTGGTTTTGGCCTGTGGAGGAGAGGCTATAAATTCTGTTGAAAATCTTACTCCCGATTGCCTTGGATGGGCTGGACTAGTCTATGAACATGTTCTTGGGGAAGAGAAATATACATTTGTGGAAAATGTGAAGAATCCTCATTCATGTACAATCTTGATCAAGGGTACTTCATTGAAATTCCAATCCTCATTCATGTACAATCTTTTTAATCAATTATATTGTCCTTTTTCTGATTGGTATCCATGATGGTGCAGGACCTAATGACCACACGATTGCTCAAATTAAGGATGCCGTCCGTGATGGTCTTAGAGCAGTTAAAAACACCATTGAAGATGAATCCGTTGTCATGGTAAGCTTCTTATACTTTCTGGCTGTAATTAGACATGCAACTGAATTAATGAATGTGTGCTTTGTGTCAAGTAGAATTATTAGTGTCTCTGCTAAAATGTCTGAGAAAATGATGACAAAAGCAGCAAGCATCCTCAATGCAACTTAAGGGGGCAAATAAAGTATATTATATCTGCAGTGTTTGATGGGTCTACTGCTCTCTGTGACTTCCTGTCTCGATACGAGAAGAACTAATATTGAGCATTTGACATTGTTATTCCCACATTTGGCTATTCACATTATTCTTATCCACAAATAAAAAAGGATTTATTTTTTATTTTTTTCTCTTCTTCCTGATTTGTTATTATGTTATCAACAGATAGGCTATAGCCTCACAGCTTGAATTACGATAAATTGAATTACAATTTGTTTTGCTTCTTGACCCTAGGATTAGGAAATAGCATCTGGTAGACCATCCTTCGTTATTAGCTAAATTTGGCTGCCTATGTTTGAGATTTTCTTACAGTTTTAAGATATGATTGATGAAATTTTTCAGGGTGCGGGATCCTTTGAAGTTGCTGCCAGACAACATCTGATAAATGAAGTGAAGAAAACAGTTCAAGGAGTAAGTTTGCCTTGAAGTATTCTCCAGTATCCTTTAGCATACTTTTCATTTACCTAACCTCATTGACCTTCTCAACCTTGATCACAGCGTGCTCAACTTGGCGTTGAAGCTTTTGCTGATGCCCTCCTTGTGATTCCCAAGACTCTCGCTGAGAACTCTGGGCTTGATACACAGGATGTGCTCATTGCTCTTAAGGTAGAGTCCCTTAAACCCCCACTGTGCTTTGTCATGTAGTTCTACCATTATCCTCCTTTGAGGCAGTTATACAAGTATGCTTAACTCTTTCTTTCCATTTGAATTCAGGGGGCGCATGACCGGGGCAATATTGTAGGGCTAAACCAGCATTCGGGAGAACCAATTGACCCCCAAATGGAGGGTATCTTTGACAACTACTCAGTGAAACGCCAAATTATCAATTCTGGGTACATGGCTCGATTATCGCACTTCTTTACTCCATTTAATCTTTCCCCTGTTCTTGCTGAAGTTCTTCTCAAGCTTTTGAATCAATAACAAAGTTGTCATATTTTAACTTCATGTATCGGTCAGACAGTTTTATGTCATTTTTTCGTTTTAATCATCTAAATGACCATATAGTTGGAGTATTGATTTGGCTACTCTTTAACTTTTGCAGGCCTGTAATTGCGTCGCAGTTGCTATTGGTGGACGAGGTAATTCGTGCTGGACGCAATATGCGAAAACCTACCTAGGCAGGGTAACACATGTAATTTTTAGCTGGTTTTGATGATCTGCTAGAGTGAGTTTTGAGCTACTTTCTTGTATAAGTTAGGCTGTTTGTGTTGTTGGGAAGTATTTGTCCCCACCACTGTAGAACTTTCTTTATCTTTTTTTTCTCAAGATTTAAAACAAAAAAAAAAGTAGAAACCTCCCTTCCCTAGTTTTTGCAGTGGTCTCTTACTGTTATTTTGGTTCACATGGTGGTTTGAGTGAAGTATAGTGGGGAAGTTTTGTGCAATATTTTGAATTATGCTTATGATTTTCCTTTATGGCTCTCCAAATATTCTTTTCTACAAGATAGTTATCAGAAATTTTCCTCTTTTTTTTGGAAATAAATCCTTCAATTTATTCTCAGGTTCCAAACATTTAAATTAATCCAAAAAAAAAAACATGTATGAAGTTACAATAGAGGATCAATGTCAAGTTTGAATATTTGTTTGATGATTAGAGAAAAAAATAATAATTATTGCAAACATAGACTTTTTTAGATTTGAAGTTGAAAGTCTAAATGATATTTTAAAGTATTTTTTAAGTAAATTCTATATTTTTTACGCAAGTTTTTGCATTTTAATACTTTTTAAACAGTGTTTATTTTGGATTTTGTTCGTAGAATTCAAACATAAATTTTATATATAACGAGAAAACACTTTATTTCACAATAACAATATGTTTAAAGAAATTTGTTAGTATGTTGTGGTGAAATTGAGATTGAAATAAATTATTTTAAAAAATCAAAATGACTAAAATAGTCAAAGAAAATAAATAAAATAAATAAATGGGCTTACGGATGTTTCAACTTTCCTTTGTTTTTAAAATCTAAAATAAAATTGTTAAATCTGGATCTCTAACTATCCCCTAAATAGAACGTGAATATAAAGAACAAGGATTATGTTTAAAACTTTAAATCATTCATTGGATTATTCATTCAAGTTCGTAACTATAACATTCAACCACCAAGATCCAGAAAAAAAGAGAGGGTCGAAAGGAAGGGGTGGCGAAGGAAACCTATAATTAGAATGTGGGTATCCAGACTCGAGAAAGCAGGAAAAGTTGACACCAGGTTCCTTATTCGCCACTTTGCATTCGTGACGGGCATGACCTTGTCGTCTGCAATGCGTGCAGAACTTAGGTATTAAAAAAGAAACGATTTCTTGCTAGTGATCCATACATACACACTTTGGCCAATATGAGTTTACCTGGTACTAGCAGCTTTATGGTAACAATTTTTTTTGTTTTCAAATTCCAACTTTTAGAAAAGAAACTAAGGAGAAAAAAAAATTGTTTTATAAATTAAATACCCAAAACAAATCTTATTCTTCTTTCCTCTCTTTCTCTCCTTCTTCCGTTGCGTCTCTAGCAAGGGCGCGACGTGACAGTGGCCTCCGACGATCTCCCATCTTGGTTGGTTGGACATCGATTTTAACCCGCAATCTTTTTTATTTCAATTTTTGTTAATTTGAAAGTCATCACTCACTCCGTCCAACGCTAACTTTGTGTGATTTGAGCGTATTTACTCATCGTCCAGCATTGGATTTTGAGCTAAATTCGGCATTTGGCGAGTACCCACAAGATGAACGACCTCAAATCGGAATGCCCATAGCCCGTGGAGGTTAGACCGGCAAGTTTGAATACATTCGAACTCAAGTTATGGAGTGTTGAATGAGGTTAGACTTTTGAAATCCCTAAGTTAATCATTGTCGGGCTTTGGAGAAACGATACTTGATAAAGTCGTCATCGGTTCACTACACATGCAATAGTCACTTAATGGTAGTGTCACACCAATGGGCTATGGTGATTGGCCAAAAGTTGGGATGAGTATTAATGAAATGTATACATGCCTACTCGATGGCCCGTGAAAGTACAAAAATATGTCTGCAGGTATACGATACCCGTCAAATGCAATTTTCCATTGTTCCCCTTTAAGTGTAGTTGTCAATTTATTTATTTTAACGTTTCTGTTATTTTGGCGTCCATTACCTTTCTTTTTCTCATCCTAACCATTCCATATTTTAAAGCATTATTTCATTTAATCGTTAAATCGTAGAATATAGTAAAATGGTATTTTTGTCCACTCAGTAGTTAAGTTTACTTACTAAATTTAACTTTTAGACATTTTTCCAATCAATAAATCACCCTTTTGAATCTAGTATACACTCAAATAAAGAAGCAAAACGCAAACTTGAACTCACCCGGCACTTTAAGCACAAACAAGCAACATTAGCCAACACCTACCTTAATTAGGTCACCGAATAATTTAAATTTTACTCCTACAAAGACTTTGTAAACATACCAACAAAATTATTTTTCAGATGCAATCTTTTTCAGTTTCATTGTCTTCTTGTTTACTTCATCTCTTAAGAAATGAAACTTAACATTTACATGTTTTGTTAGATCATGTATAAATGATTTTTCGAGAGTGAAAGAACACTTTGACTATCACCGTGTATGGTAGGCTCTGTTATATCCCAACATGTTTGAAATCAGTCTTTCCAACCAAATTGCTTCCTTAATTGACTCACTTAGTGCTAGATACTCTGACTAGATAAAGCCAATATAGATTGGAGTGAAGATCTCCAATTAATTGTGTTACCAAACACCTGTGGACCATAAAACTTACCCTCCCTTTACATCTCCATTTCTAAAAACTTTTTAGTCCATTTTTGTAACCTAATTTCTCAACTCAATGAGGCTTCATCTCAAAATAATGGCATCCCATTCCCACCAGTTAGTTGTATTATTGGCAATGATTTTATGGCCTTCTGCCATGGAATTTAACATTCCAATTGCACAAATTTGGCCTACTAGTGGTGGTAGCTTGTTAGGTTTTATGCCTTTAGGGGCCGTTTGGTTGGCGTCTTTGAGGATGGGCATCAGGATGAGAATGACTTTCTGATGGTCATTCCCACGTTTGGTTGGCGTCTTGGCATTTATGTACGGGCATAGCTGTAGCCCAGGCATCAAAAGTATGGTTTTTTGATGCCCTCCATTTTAGACGACTTTCTCTGAAAGTCATGGTGATGCCTTGTCCAGGTATGTCTTCTTCTTCCCATTCTTTTTTAAATCTTCTTCTTCATTCTTTTTTTTAACAACTTTTCTTCTCCCCAAGTTTTTTTTTTTTTAATCAATTCCAAACTCTAATTTCAAGTTTGTGTATTTTTTTTTCTTCTTTTTTGGTTAAATTCATTCCAATCTCTGAGAGTTCTATGTAATTATTATTATTTTTTTGTTAAATCGATTTCAGTAACTTCTTGATTTAAGATGTGTGATAGCTATGCGATCACATAGGTTGGTGTGCGATAGTTATGCGATCGAACAACAACCTATGCGATAGCTATGCGATCACACAACAACCTATGTTTAGAGCATGTTTGAGAGTGATTTTGGAAGGACCAAAATCACTTTTCCATGCCCATAATCACTTCTATTTCAAAATTGTTATGTTTGACAAAAACTAATTAGTGATTTTTGAATAATCCAAAATCACTTTGAGTGATTCCCGGTGAATCACATAGGAGGTGATTTTTGGTGAGTGATTGTGAGAAATTTATTTTAGAAATGGTTATTAATTTAAATTAAAAATACGAAATTGGTTATATATATAGACTTATGTACTTTTTGTATAAATTGTATTGTTTGCTTTGTTTGTAAATGAGTCAGTTTTTGTTCCCTCGTGCCCAAGTTCAATTCTGGGATTTTTTATTTTTTTATTTTTTTATTTTTTTTTTGCAAATCTTTAGTAATTTATTTTTTTATTCAATTTTTCAAAATATATAAATCTTTGTAAATTATTTAAAAAAAAAATAAAAAATAATTTGATAAATATTTTAAAATTTCATTCTTTTGATTGTTTATTTTGGTAGTTTTTTTAAACATTATATTTAGGTAGTTAATAAATTTTTATAAATTAATATAAATCTTATATATATCAATACATTTCAAATTATAATTTTAGGAATTTAGTAATTTTAAAATCACTTTTTGAAGCAAACCAAACACTAATAATTTAAAATCACTCCTAATCATATAAAAATCACTTCAATCCAAACATTAAAATGATTATATGGAAATCAATTTTATAAAATCAATTGTAGTTAAATCTCTTCTCCTAAAATCAATAACTCAACAATCACTCCCAAACATGCCCTTAGTAATCAATGATAGATTATATTTGATTTTTGAATTATATAACTTTTATCATTAGTTCTTCAATTTTATTATTGTATTAATTAATTAATTAGAATTAAAAATTTGTATAATTTTAAATATCTTTTGTTGAACATAATTATTAAGATTTATTGTTAAATAAAATAAACAACAATTAATTATTTAAAATTTATTTAGAAATTTGATGACATTCTCATGGAGCATCACATACATCATTGATTCTTAGACATCTTATTCCCAGACATCTTCTATTCTCAGGCATCTGCAAATCCTCAAACCAAACGACCCCTTAGAACTTTTAGAACGAGGGTACTTGGTTTTTGTCCTACTCTAGTGCTTTAGCAGAATCTCGTTTTTTTTAGACTATCGTTTATGACTAAAGGTTAGTTAAGGTTACGTATTTTTCGTGATGTTTAAGAGTCGCTAATAAATTGAAATAAGATTATTTTATCACTAATGTTCGATTATTTATCATGGACAAAACCAAAGAAACAAAAATATGTTTGTGTACTATTTAAAATTCATTAGGTAGATGATACACAAATTACCAGAGCTTGAAGAATGAAAGAAAAAAGAAGAAGGCGAGACTGTAGTGTGAAGTTGAGGATGTCGAAGAAGTAAGATAAATTAAAATCTTGGAAGAGGAACCAAAATTAAAGGGTGGGTCCCACGTAATGTGTAGTGAGAATCAGATTGAGCAACCTTCTAAGTGTTATCAACCGACGTAATCCGATTGCAGATTACGACGTGGAGTCCACATAGTGTGAATTGCACTTTTTTTTTTTTGACAACATGTTGGAGGTGATGGATTGAACCTAGGACCTCATAGTTACTAGACGATACATTTGAACTATGCTCTTGTTGGCAGTGTGAATGGTACTCGATCGTAACTAAACGTGACCTAGATTCTAAATTTCTCCGAACTGTAGGGACCACATTTGTAATTTAAAATAAGAAAGAAAAAAAAAAAAAGATGGAGTGGGGTGAATTTTAAAAGAAAGTATGTTTGTTGGTGAGGGAGAGGGATATTTTGGTGAAAATGAAAATAATTGACAAATAATGGGAAAGAGAGGACATTTGGTTGGGTGAGCTGGGGTTTTGTTTTGTAAGGCATAATGACCAAGGAGCCCTCCACGTGCACAATAATGGAAGCCTCATTTCTTCCCCATCGCGCCATGGCTGAATCTCATACTCTCAGCTGAGAAACAAAAGACGCAAAACACACACAGCCAAATTTTGCGCTCTCACATACGCAGCCGAGCGACGGAATGGGGGCGTTCATCAAACTCGAGGATTCTCCTATGTTCTTGAAACAGGTACCTTCCTTTTATGGATCCAATTTTGTTTCTATGTTCGTCTCGGATTATGTAGGTTCATGGATTTGCGGTTACCGAAGAATTGGTTTCATTTGTGAGCTTGTTTTCTGTTATGCGTCCATGCCCCTTTCAATGTGTTCAAAAATCAAAAGGGAATTGCCTTTTCTTGGGTGTGTTTTTATTGAATAAGGATCAGTGATACACTCATTTCTCCTTTCAGTTGCCAATGCGTTGTAATGTTAAGAATATGGTCAGCTACTACTCTGCAAAAATTGAAAACTGAAGGCGAAATATGGTTAGGCTAGAAGTTCCTTATTGACTGTGGAAGATAGTTAGAAGCGGGTTCTTTATAGCAACCCCCCGCAAAAAAATAAAATATTTATTAAATAGCTTTTAAGTGGAATCATGGAGCTCGAAGTGTTAAAAGAAAAGCAAATTCGTGGGTGCTTCTCCTTTTGCTTGTCACTGGCTATCATATGTTAAATGCTTTATGTTTTGTTTTTGGAGCTTATAAACTTGTCTATCATCTTCTCCATCTTTTGGAAGTTGACACAGTTGACAGCCATTAATGTTAAAATCTCTTCGAACTTGTATTTCTGTGTGAATAACTTTTACTCTCCCAGCTCTGGATGGGAACATTTGATTTGCATGGTTCAAAATAAGAATAAGGATACTCCAGTTTCTCTTGACAATGCACATTCTCAATCTTTTGCCCCTTATCCAATATGAAATCATATAGTATTAGCTTATCCTCAAAACACTTATAACAAATTGTCTTTGTTCCCCTTTAGAAACTCTTCTTCTAAAAGTTTGATTTTACTTTATTCGGCAATCAAATAAATTTCCTTACCTTTTATTTTATCTTCCCATTATTTATAGATATTTTCTCTAGATCAACCAACTGATGAGTTGGAAAATCGATGCAGAAGCCTACACAATGGATGTAAGATGTTTATGTAAGTGCTGCATTTTTTTTATTTTTTTTCACCATCCATGTTAAGGTTATTCCAAACGGAGTCTGGAGAAATGAGTAGAGCTCACTCTCCCTCATATTTTTTGATTGGTTTGGGTAGTTGTGATTAAAAAATGTGTGGATTTCTTCATTATCATGCTAATCTTTAATTTATTCATTATTGTATTAATATTTTTTTACAACTGGAATTTCTTAATTTTTGTGTTGATATTTAATTTCTTCTTTATCATATGTGAATTCATACATTTTCTTACAAGGTTTTGTTTGTTTAGAGGGTTTACTTCTTCTATGGGATGAAGAAAAAAAGGGACTAGATGTGCTAATAGAATAGGTGCATGCTCATTGTAAACGCTAAAGGTTTGAGAGAATGATAATCATCTATTCCATTCACTAAAGATATATATAGACAAGTGTACAAGGGTAGTCAGGCGAAGGATAATGGAGAGAGAGGGAAAAAGTTTTGTCGCGAGAGGACTTGAGATACAGGCTTTGCTTCCACGATAATACTTGTGGACTTCAATAGTAAAAGACTTTCGATCAATCGTAACCTTTCTCTTACGGTAGTCCCACACCATCAATCGTAACCTTTCTCTTACAGTAGTCCCACACCATAATGGAGAGGATGACTGGAGCTACAAAGGTCTAGGTTTGGCATGACAAGAGGTGGGGAAGGGGAGGGGAGAAAAGTGAGGGCGGGGGAGGAGTGAGCATCATGTTTTTAGCAAAAACATACAAAAGTTCTGTTTTTTAGAGGGTGTAACTTGAGTTCTGAGCATAAAACCATCTAGTTGTTGGCCTCTTAAGACCGCTAACACCATTGGTTTCCATACCAGGTACTTTTGGGTGTCGAGTTTCATGATAAGCACAACTGAAAGTGGATTTCTGAAGAGATGGATTGAGGTAGCCTTGGCAGATGAAGGAATTTGGATGGCAGTGTTTGTGGCGTTAGTTTGGGTTATATTTTTTCAGTTGCTAGGAGAGGTTATAGAACCTTGAGCAGCCATTGATGGCTTAGCTTATGGCTCTGAATATTATCATTATATTAAGATAATCACTATTCATAGATTACAAAAGGAAGAAACTAAATATGATAAGCTGGGCTGAATTGTGCTTGTTTTATTGGAAGTAAATACTATTTATAATCTAGAGTTATTTTTTTTTGAACAAGAAACAACACTTTTATAAATAGTCTAGAGTTTGGGTGGAGGGTTTTGATTTAGCATCTTCAAAGCTTTACATGTGGAATCCTAGGTCTTCTTATATAGGAGAAAGACCTAATACAATAAAGAAAGTAAAAGACCTAATACAATAAGGAAAGTCAAAGACCTAATAGAATAAGGAAGGTAAAAGACCTAATACAATAAGGAAAAATGAAATAAAGTCAATAAAGACCAAATATTAATAATTAATATCTACATAATTATAAATACTAGAAATTCTAACAATAATATTTGTATGCTTTGGGTGGCTTTCATTTTCCCTTATTAGCGTTGTGTATTTTTTTTTTTACTTTACTTTTATATCACTCCTAGGAGTTTGTTTTCTTTTAACATTTTTGTATCTTCTCATTAATATAATGAGAAATTTGTATCTTGTTAAAAAAAATAAAATAAAGCTGGCCTAAATGGGCTCTAGATGCCAAATTCCTATACAAGCCCTAAGTGGGTGCAAAGAAAGGAAAAGCCCTCAGAGGCGGTGAAGGTCGCAAGTCATAGAATCACAAGGCCACATCATTTTTTTTAATTGTTTTGTAGGTATGTACATATTTCAAAGAGCTTGGAAATATAAATTTCTTTTTGAAGGGAAAAAAGCATTTATTTTAAGCATTAGACTGAAAAAAAGATGTATGCCCTTCTCTCTCTCCTCCTCATGCTCACCCCTCCCTTTACCAAACTCCATGCCGATATGTCTAAGCTGCCAAAATGGATCGGAAACTTCCCTCCCCCCTTTGCTATCCTTCACTATCGACAGAAAAACCATCTCCATTTCCGGAGGGATAGGCCTTCACATCACATAATCCAGCAAAGACATACACCCTTTCGCTGAAGAAAGAATCTCAACATTGGTTAGCCCCAAACTTCTCATCCCTCCTAGAAGCTCCTCTCACTAGAGTTGCTTTATAGAATGCCAACTTTTTTTTTTAACAAGAAACAAACTTTTTTTCCGATAAGGTACCGAACTTTCATTGAGAAAAAATGAAAGAATACAAGGGTATCCAAAAAAGAAGAGCCCGAGGGACCGCCCCTTAGAGAAAAAGGGTCCAGTCAAGTAATAAAAGACCTACAGAGTAATTACAAAAAAGTCGCGTCATCGACGCCCACAAAGAAACTTGAAATCTAACAAGGGACCAAATAGCACTAGGATCCCTTTCTGAACCTCTAAAGGTTATGTTGTTTCTTTCCCCCCATAAACCCCATAAAACCGCACAAATCCCAGCCTGCCACAAAAAAATTACTTTCTCCCGAAAAGGCGGATGGAGAAGGAACTCCTCGATCATCTCTCTAAGACGTCTGTGCCTAGCAAACTGGATGCCGAACACCTAAAAAAAGAGGTTCCAAACATCCCGAGTGAACTCGCAACTCCATAACAAATGATCCAGGTCTTCCTCCGCCCTCTGACAAAGAATACAACAGAAATGACCAACCAGGGTAAAATTCTTCTTCAAGAGACGGTCTAAAGTATTCACTCTTCCATGAATGACCAACCACACAAAAAACTGGATCGTTTTTGGGACTTTCACCTTCCAAATAGAAGAAAAGACTGACTCGCTACTCGGGGAAGGGAAGGATTAAGTAAGCTCTGAAAGAAGGAGCTACAAGAAAAGCCCTCAACGGGGTTCAGAATCCAAATACGAGCATCCTTTGTCCCCGGACTAAGAGTAAGCCCCCCAATTATAGCCAAGAGCGCCATAATATCTGTGGTCCCTATTAGATAAAGCCCGACAAAATCCAAAGGAGAAGGAGAGAGAATTCTCCGACTGGTTAAAAATATTTGCTACAGAATGATTTTTCATAAAAAACAAGTGATATAACCTAGGAAACAACGAGCAAAGGGGACTATCCCCCACCCACTGATCCTCCCAAAAATAAGTATCCAACCCATCCCCCACAGAAAACCGAATTAAACTCGAAAAAGATGGAATCTCACAAGAGATATCCTTCCAAGGATTTCTGAAAGTGCCTTTGGCCTTGCCCGACAACCACGCGAATTGATGAGGGCCGTATTTACTCACAATGACCTTGTGCCATGAACAAAAAACAAACATATTCATTGAAATAAGGAAATGAGACTATTGCTTAAAAGGAAACGAACTCCACAGAGGAGTGAAATAAAACGATAAAAAGTAACAATACAAAAAATGGAATTACAAGGGAAATATAAAAGCGTTCCAATTTAAGTTAATATCTTGCAAAGAAAAATCTTCAAAAGAGCTCGAAAGAGAACACCAAAGTGAGGCTTTGAGGTGAGCTGAGTCGAAACGAACAAGCCAAGAACTATGAGTTTTTTCAAAGATCCTTGAGTTCCTTTCTATCCAAATTTCCGAGAGGAGGGCCTTAACCGCATTGATCCAAAGCAAAAGAGGCCGAAGGAGAAGTAGAGGACCCGAAAGAAGCTAAATAACGTTGTCCTTGACACTTGAGGAGAATACACATTGCAAGTTGAAAGATCTAAAAAGTCTGAACCAACGGGATTATTCATTGCAAGACATTACTTTAAATTGGAATGCTTTTATGTTTCTTTTGTAATTTTATTTTTTGAATTGTCACTTTTTATCGCTTTATTTCACTCCTCTATGGAGTTTGTTTCCTTTGAGCAATAGTCTTTTTTCATTATATCAATGAAGAAGTTTGTTTCTTATTAAAAAAAAAGTGATTTTTCTGAAGAACATTTGCTGAATTGAGGTTGCTGTTTATCAAAATCCAAGAGAGAATGCTGATTTGTTATCAAAATCCAAGAGAGTGCTGATTTGTTTTGGACTTTTTGTTTTCCATAAAGCTGAAAATAAATCTTTGAACAATGGATAAGAATCATTAAGCTTGCTTGAAACAAACTTAACTAAGAAAGACACTAAGGCTTCTAAACTCCATTTTCGAGAGTCTATTGCAGAGCCAACTTGAGCAATATAGAGAGCTTCAAGAAGACTAGTAAAATCTGAAGTTTCAAGTTCTTGAGAAATTTGCGGAAGGTAATATTCCAAACACCATACAAGGGGTCCCAATATTCTGAAATTGACCCGTTGGGGAGAGAAGAGATCATGAAGAGTCGGGGAAAGCCAATTTGAGAGAGTAGTCACCAACTCACCAAGCCAAAGGTTGTGCCAAAAGGAAATCCTTGAACCATTCGTTAGAGAGAAAGGAGCGAAGCATTCCACCGATTTCCAAGACCTTGAAATACTAATCCATGGACTTCGAAGACTAAAAGAAGAATTCCCAATAGTGTGCCAATCATAAATGTTGGATCCATGGATGTTAGAGACCACCTTTTTCCAAAGAGATAGGTGCTTATGCAAGAATCACCAGCCCCATTTTGCTAATAAAGCAAAATTATTGTTTAGCAAACTACCAATACCCAAACCTCCATTTAATGGAGAATTTGCGACTATCTTCCATCTAACAAGGCAAGATACCTTTCCTCCACTATTTCCTTCCCAGATTTTTTTTTTTCATTAGTCTATCAAATTCCAAGCAAATACTAGAGGGCAAAAGAAAAATTGACATGTAGTAAATTGGAAGATTAAAGAGCACCGACTGGCGACTGACATAGTGTTAACCTTCCACATCTCAAAGTGTACCTCTTCCAACAATCAAGTTTTTTAGAAACTTTATAAAAAATTGGCTGCCAAAATGAAACATTCTTTAGGCGACCTCCCAAAGCAAGACCAAGGTATAAGAAAGGTAGTGCTTCAATTTTGAAATTAATTTGAGCCGAGACAAGTTGCAACTTGGAATTATCAATATTAATACCACAAATGGAGGATTTTTGCCAATTAATCTTGAGACCCGAGAATCTTTCAATAGCCTTCACTGTTTTTTTAGTAGAACTTCAAGCATTGAATCATCATATTTGCAAAAAAGAAGTGTCATTCGCAAACTGAAGGATATGGACGTGCACATTTGCTGCCCCAACTTTGAAACCCTCAAATATACCTTTAGCATAAATATTTTCCACAAGGGAAGTAAGGACTTCACTTACCAAAAGGAAAAGAAAGGGAGAAAGAGGATCATCTTGCCGAATTGAAGACCCTACCTCGAGAACGACCGTTGATCAAGATGGAGAATTTAGGATCTCGAATACATCCTCTGATCCAATGAATCCATTTGGGGGCAAACCGCTTCTGTTTGTTCAAGGAAGTCCCAATCAACCAAATCAAAAGTTTTTTCAATGTCAAGCTTCAAAATCCACCCCTGTTTCTTTTTAACTCTATATTCCTTCACGATTTCATTGACAATTAAGATATGATCGACATTTAACTCTATATTCCTTCACGATTTCATTAAGATATGATCGACAATTAACAAATATTTTCCACAAAGGCACTTTGAGAGGGCGAGATATTAGAGGGCATCACTCGTTTTAAGCTTTCAACAAGGACTTTTGCTTGTATCTTGTAAGAAGATGAAGTGAGACTGATGGGCCGAAAGTCTTTTCTTGAATTAGGCAAATGAAGTTTTCTTTCAATGGAGAGTTCACTAGTCCATCTTCGTGAAAGTCCTTAAATAATTTTGAGAAGTCTTTATTGAAGTAATCCCAAAATTTAATAAAGAATTCAATGGTGAATCCATCTGGTCAGGGGCTTTGTTTTTGCCGATGCCATTACCAGCTTTCCAAATTTCCTCATCCGAAAATGGTGCAATTAACCATCTATTATCATTTGGAGAGACCACTTCCCATTGAATGTTGGAAGGGAGAGCACGAGGATCAGAAAATTTGGTGTATAATGAAGACAAAAGACCAGCTATCTCTTCTTCAATGACATTGTAGATAATTAGGAGACACCATTAACTGATTGAAGTTCAGAAATCATACTCCTTTTTTTCTTTTTTTTCTTTTCAGCCGATGGAAGAAGTTGGTGTTTTCATCTCCTGATTTCAATCATTGAATTTTACTTTTCTGGAGAAGATTTCTTTCCTAAAATGTATAAAGATTTTACAATTCTCCTTGTGCTAAAATACGAGTACCACACTCTAGTGGAAATAAAGGACCTGTTTCTGCCTTTTGATCAAGTAATTCTATTTCTGACAGTAGGTTTCTTTTCATGGCTTTGTTTTTAGACACTTGCTCTGCATTCCGTTTCTTCAAAACCTTTTTTAAATTCTGAAGCTTCTTGTCAATTGCAATACCAACCCAGCCGAAAGATTTATCCTTTGATAAGGATTTTTTGATCAATCCAATACAATCCTTTTCAATCAACCATGAGTTATAAAATTGGAATGGAGAAGGGCCCCGAAGAAAATTACCTGCTTCGAGAACAATAGGAAAATGATCTGAGAAGATGCAGACTAATCTATTAACTCTTGAATTCCCAAAAATTGAATCCCAATCCTTAGAAATAAAGAATTGATCGAGCAAAGATTGGGAGCCTCCTTCTTTAGAGCAGGACCATGTGTATTTGGCATTTTGACAGGGGAAGTTCCTGAATGCCCTCTAAAATTAGGTCATTAAAAAGTTTCATACCTCTGATTGCTCTTCTGATTGGATTTCTTTCATGAGCCCATTGGATTGAAAAAGTTTGGCTCAAAAATCTCAATGGACTCCTTTATTTCTGGTGTAGAACTGAGAAAAGGTTTCAACAAATCTGTTTTTGACTTCCCGAACACTTTGTGGGCTAATTACTTCTTCTCGAGGAGAGGGAAATTGAAGGTTACCTTGGGAATATCAAAGGACGAATTGGGAGAATCATTGCTACTAATAACTGGAACAGAAACGACTGGAAAGCTTTGTTTTTTTTTTGTCTTTTTGTAGTAATGTTCAGCTCTTAGCTTCTTAGTGGTGTTTGAAACACAAGAACATCTTTCGTAATTATAGTTTGTCCATGATTCAAAACAACTGGAAAGCTTTGTTTTAGCTCGTCGGGAGGGAGTTTTTCTCCTCTGCCTTTAGGTTGTCTCCTTTTGGTTCTCGTACTGTTAATAATACTTGTTAATAATACTTACGTTTGTTTCTTATAAAAAAAAAAATATTTTGAATAAAATATTTTTGGAAAATTACTCTTTTGGTCCCTTCGTTTTTACTAATAGGTAATTTTGGTCCTCGAGTTCTTAAAACATGCATGTTAAAACATAGCCTTCATTCAACAAGTGGTGGAATTCAACGCTTGTTTAGGCTTTTTAAACTTATTTCTATAACTTTGGGATTAAGGTGCATGTTTTGAAAATTTAGAGGCCAACGTGACCTATTAATGAAAACACAAGGACCAAAAGGTAATTTTTCCAAATAATTTTTTAAACATCTGCCTGCCCATGTCTAGGTTTATTTTTTTTTTGAATAATATTGTCACCTTGTCCACATAGCATATCATTATTTTTCTCATTCTTATTTATTCATTTATATTGTTTGTGCAAATGTCTGCTTTTGTAGGGCAACTCTTGGAGAAGCTTGTAATGGAGACATTTCTTTTGCAAATTCTTTGGAAGGATTTGGTGGTGGGCAGGATGATCCTGTCAGTGTGTCCATTGGAGGTTGTAATGATCTCTTTATGCTATTCATTATCTTTCCCTCAACTAGTGAAGAGTGCAAGCCGTATGTTCTTATCTATAAATTGTGGCCTATTTCCAGAACCTATGCAGGTTGTCTAAGTGACTCCTCTTTTCAGAGAAGTCCTAATCAGTATCTATAAATTGTCTCCCTGATTTTAGGTTGTCACATTACCGTGGGTCTGGAAAGTGAAAAGTTTCCTTTTATATCAGCCATCATGAATAATGTGTTAGGATCCCTATAATAAGAAAACAACACTAAAACTATATTGCAAATTTGCAATATCAAAGAGAAGTTACAATAACAATAGTCTTTCGAAGAGTCTATCTCTCTCCCAAGTCTCACAATAGACTGATTCCCAAAATTATGCCTACAAAAAAAAGGAAATGAAAACCTACCTCCCATCCCCGACTTTCTCTATTTATAACCGACCCCTAGTTAATTACCATTTTTCCACTACAAATCTTCTAATAATATTCCCTATATATTCCCATTAATACTCTAACCTAATGTATTATATACTTCTTTTAATTGTCGGTATATTGCTTAGGAAAGTGTAACTTTTCTCTGTAAATAGTTCCCTGGATTTAAGGTCAATCATTTAGGATTAAACCTTCCATTTTCAAGTTCTAAATCTGTTATTTATTGTTCTTCTTCTCTATGAGAACTAAGCACCAAGCAGTTGTCAGCTAAAAATGTCATGATACCAGAGCTTGATATGCTTCTTGGAAGAATGTGTGGGCCTTCATTGCCTTAGCTTCCTAGTGTTTTGCTGGTTCATGTAACTCTCTGCCTAGTCAAAGCTTTTTTCCCCACTTTTCCAGCAAAATAAGCCGTCTGTTAGAGTGGCAACGTTGACCTCAAGATTCTCTCAGTGTTTTCAGCAATGTTTGAAAGTTTTTTGGAGTCTCCTTGGTTCTCACATGTAGCGATCTTCTTGCGAGTCTTCTTCATTCATGCTTTGGTGGTTTTTGTTTCTTTGACGGTCTTTAAAAGTTCTCCTTTGATCTTCTTCTCCATGTTTTATTTATTTGCTTTGTTGTTTCTAAGAGAGAAGAGAAATGGGAATGCAACTACTACATTTTCATTCAATAAAATCTGAGTTTAAATACACTTCCTAAATGCTAAAATAGCTTAGTTAACTCCATAAAAACAGCCACTAACTCCACTAACTCTAACTCCACAAAAACTAGCCACTTACTCCATTAACTCTAAATATATCAACACTTACCCCACTAACTTTAAATATAGCAACTGTCTAAAAATAGACTTGTAGCTTTGAGTTAACTAACATACTCCTCCTAACTCAAATGCTGCAAACATTTAGCTTGCTTCTAACACAACTACACACTACTTCTCTCATATACCTCACTCAGCAGTCTAGTCCCTCTAACTGGTCCATCATCAACCAGTCCATCAGTATCCAGAGAAACTTCTTGTTGCTTCACCTCTTCTTCTTTTGTCTAGTCCCACTTCTCATCATTAAAGAATTGAACATCCCTACTAATCACCATCTTCTTTTTGTGAGGTTGATAGATCTTGTATGCTTTGGACATCATGGTGTAGCCTACAAAGATTCTTTGTTTTGCCTTTTCACTCAACTTGTCTCTCTTCTCCTGTAGAACATGAGAAAAACACAAAGAACCAAACATCTTCAAATTTTTCAGTTTTGGTTTAGCATTAAACCAAACTTCATACGGTGTCTTTTTCTCCAATACCCTTGTAGGTAGTCTATTCAATAAAAAAACTGCTGTATTTGCTGCTTCAGCCCAAAACTCCTTTGACAAGTTCTTCTCATGCAACATGCATCTTGTCATCTCCATAATACTCCTGTTCTTCCTCTCACTGACTCCGTTTTGTTGTGGAGTATATGGAGCAGTGAGCTGATGCTCTATTCCAGTTTCTTCACAGAAGAAATTGAACCTTTGTGACGTGTATTCAGTCCCGTTATCGGACCTCACCACCTGAATCTGACAACCACTCTGATTCTCAACCCATCTTTTAAACTTCAGAAACACTTCAGCTACTTCAGACTTATGCTTCATGAAGTAAATCCAACACATTCTGGTATAATCATCAATAAAAATAATGAAATACCTACTACCATTGAGTGAGGGAGTTGGTTGAGGTCCACACAAATCAGTGTGGATGAGCTGCAACTTTTCAGTTGCTTTCCAAATTGAGTTCTTGAATGGCAACCTCGTTTGCTTCCCTGTCAAACAAGCTTTGCAATTTGCTTTCAGCTCCTCCAGAACTGGTACTCCAACTGCCATCTCATTCTTCTGCAAATATTGCAACCCCTTCTGATGAAAATGCCCCAACCTTTTGTGCCATAGCTCAGTGTCACTCACTTGACACTTGAAAGCTATTTGTTCCTTCTCGAGTGGATCCAATAAGAAACTCTTGTGCTGCATCTTTATTTTGAACAACTCATTTCCACTGGAATCGAAAATAAGACATTTTCCTTCTTCAAATAACACTTTGAATTTCTTCTCTACTAGTTGACCAACACTTAACAAGTTTTGATCAATCTCAGGAACTAGGAGCACTTCAGTAATCAACTTGGTTCCTGCACAGCTCTCTATTGACACTGTGCCTTTCCCCTTCACTTCTAGATACTCACCATTTCCTATCTTCACCCTTGACTTGAATGACTTGTCAAGGTCCTTGAACAACTCCTTGTCACCTGTCATGTGATTGGTACACCCACTATCAACCAACCAACTGTCACATTGAGTGACTGATGAGAAACAGGTAGCCACAAAAAGTCGATCTTCTTCTTGTTGTACTGCAGCATGTGCTCCTCCTTGCTGTTGAGATCCCTTACAGAATCTCTCAATGTGCCCCATTGAATGACACCTTCTACACTTCACATCTGGCCTTCTCCAACATCTGAAGTGTGGATGATTATGTTTCCCACAGTGCTTGCATGCACTGCCCTTGCTGAAACCTGCACTTCCATCATCCTTTACAGGATAATCTGAGCTACTGCTGCCACTATCCTTTCTTCCTCTCCACTTCTTCTCTCTTCCACCTTCTCCTTGTTGCATTCTGACTTTCAGTGCCCCCTCAATGCTTCCTTCTTGCCTCATCAACCTCCTCTGCTCTTGTGCTTGCAAAGCACTTACTAACTCTATCACCTTGAGTTTAGAGAGGTCTTTGGTATTTTCTAAGGAAGCAATGGTTGCTTCATATTTCTCAGGAACTGAAACCAGAATTTTCTGAACCAATCTATTGTCAGATAAATCAGTTCCTAATGCTCTTGCCTTGTCGGCAATCGCAATCAACTTGTCTGAGTATTCTTTAATGGACTCAGAATCCTTCATTTGCATTCTCTCGAATTCCCTCACCAAGTTCAACAGTTTCATGCCCTTGATCCTCTCATCACCTTCATACTCACCTTTGAGGAAGTCCCAGATCTCCTTTGCTGACTTCAAGGCCATAATTCTGTTGAATATGGATGAAGACACAGCTGCATATAGGCAAGCTCTAGCTTTTGCCTTCCTGGTGACTCTTTCCTTGTGAGTCTTGATCTGGTTGATTGTTGAATTATCAGTAAGTGCAACAACCTCATAGTCGCTCTCAACTGCTTCCCAATAATCACAAGCCTCCATGTAGGCTTGCATTCTGATAGCCCATGCTTGGTAGTTTTCGCCATCAAACACTGGTGGAGCCAGTGAAGAAAGACCGCTTGATCCTGATTCCATCTCACTCAAATCTCAAAGTGTATCACTCGGTTTCTCTAAGGGATATCTTACTAACTCTCACTCACAGGCCCCTTAAGAATTTTAGCTCTGATACCACTGTTGTTTCTAAGAGAGAAGAGAAATGGGAATGCAACTACTACATTTTCATTCAATAAAATCTGAGTTTAAATACACTTCCTAAATGCTAAAATAGCTTAGTTAACTCCATAAAAACAGCCACTAACTCCACTAACTCTAACTCCACAAAAACTAGCCACTTACTCCATTAACTCTAAATATATCAACACTTACCCCACTAACTTTAAATATAGCAACTGTCTAAAAATAGACTTGTAGCTTTGAGTTAACTAACATGCTTTGTTTTATTTTTATTTTTTTATAAAGAATCAAACTTTTATTGAGAAGAATTGAATGAATACAACTTACAAGGGCATCCAAAAAACCAAGCCCGCAAAAGAGAGTATCTAAAGAAAGGGACTCAAATCAAGTAAAATGAGACCTAAAGAGTAATTACAAAAATGCGTCGTCACCAACGCCCAAAGAGAAATATAGAACCTAACGAGAGACCAAACATCACTAGGGTCCCTCTAACGGTCCTATTATTCTTCTCCTCCCACAGACCCCACAACACTGCACAAACAACCCCTTACTTGCCACAAGAACCTCCCTTTCTCCCAAAGAGGCAGATGGAGAAGGAACTCCTCGATCATCTCCACGTAACCTCTATGTCTAGCAAATTGAAACCCAAACACATAAAAAAAAAACTCCAAACTGAGCAAAGTTGCAGCTCCAAAGAATATGATCAAGATCTTCCTTTGGCCTCCGATAAAGAATGCAAGAAAACTGATAAAGAATGCAAGAAAACTGTTATGACGGAATTCGACAACGAAGAATAAAGCGATAATCAACATAGAGATTTACGTGGTTCACTAACGTTGTGTTACCTACGTCCACAGGTAGAAGGGAGAGAACAATTGTATTGAGTTTAGGAGAGAGTACAAATTAAAGATTAAGGGGGACAAAAGTCACTAGAAGGTTTATAAATGACACCTTCTATTGACCTAATACAAAATGGCTAAGATAAGGCCCAAAACAGAATACATAAAGTAAAAGCCCAAAACAACAAGACCCTGTACTGGTTCATTCGTAGCGGGTCAAACAGATTCAAGGCATTCCAACAAAAACGACACTATCAAAGTATGCATCTTTCTCACCCAAACATAGAGTTTCCAGTGTTATTGAGGCGCGCGCCTCAGGCGCCGGGCACACCCAGGCGAGGCGGTTTCAGGGTTATCCGCCTCTGTATTGGGCTAGGCGACGCTCTTCAAACGGGCGCGCGCCTTGTCGCGCCCGGCGTCGCCTTCGCCTGTGAAGGAGGCGCGCGCCCGAATAAATTTCAGCTTGTGTCTTTTTTTTTTTTTTTTTTTTTTTTAAAAAAAAAATTTAAAACTTAAACTTAACTTAAAACTCTAAAGTCAGCCACGAAGAAGAAGAAAAAAAGAAGAATATGAAGGAGAAGAAGAAGAGTCTTGATGATTAAAACGAAAAGTCTGAACAATGAAAAGAAAAGTGGAAGAATATGAAGGAGAAAGAAGAGTCATTTATATGAAGGAGAAGAAGAAGAGTCATTAGAAAAGAAAAGTAAAAAAAAAATTATGTCTGAAGAAGAGGAAGAGTCGGTAGAACAGAAAAGTAAAAAAAAAAAAAAATCTGAAGAAGAAGAAGAGTTGAAGATTTAAGTCTCAAGAAGAAGAAGAGTCAGGAGAAAAGAAAAGTAAAAAAAAATTAAGTCTGGAAGAAGAAGAGTCATTGGAAAAGAAAAGTAAAAAAAAAATTAAGTTGCATGCTGCATGTCCTAATACATTGATAGATGTCAATATTTCTCTTTTACTAAATATAATTCCTAATAGCATTTACTTCCATATGACTAACAAATGACATTATTTAGAGCTTATTTTACCACATTCCAAAATAACTCCCAACTTTCTTTTATTTTCTTGAATATTTCTATTTATTTCTAATTGTATTCAAATATTAAATCATTTTATTCACATTTTAATAAGAAAAACCCCTAATGGGGTTAATGACTCAAAAAACGAATATCCCTTCTCTCCAGTCTAAGCTCAAACTCCCCAATCAAAGATAAAAGAGCCATGACATCCATCGTTTTCCTATCGGACAATGGGCGACGGAAGCCCAACGATAAAGAGGGAGATCTCCCAAAAGGATTTAGGACATCAGCCACCGAACGTTTTCTCATAAAGGACAAATGATATAAACAGGAAAACGTAAAGCAAATGAGTCTATTCAACACCCACTTATCCTCCCAAAAGTACATTTCCCTCCCATCACCCACGAAACTTCGGACCAGGTAAGAAAAGAAAGGGAGCTCATTAGTGACATCTTTCCTGTGGAACTGTGAGTTTGCCCGATCCGTTTGGGATTCGTTTTTTGAGGTGTTTGGCTTCCAGTTAGCCAGACCCAGGGACCTTAGGATGATGATCGAGGAGTTCCTTCTCCATCTGCTGTTTCGGGAGAAAGGAAAAGTTTCTTTGACAAGCGAGTGTGTGTGTTATTTTGTGGGGTTTATGGGGTGAAATAAACAATAGGACTTTTAGAGGGGTGGAGACAAACCCGTGAGTTGTCTGGTCCCTTTGCAGATTCCATGTTTCTTTATGGGCTTCGGTGACGCGTTTGTTTTGTAATTACTCGTTGAGTGTTATTATCCTGGATTGGAGCCCCTTATTATAGCGGGGTTTCGTCCTTTCTTGGGGCTGATTTTTTTGTATGCCCTTGTATTCTTTCATTTTTCCTCAATGAAAGTTCAGTACCTTTTAAAAAAAGAAAGAAAGTATTTAATTTTCAAATTACTACACCCAAAAAAAAAAAAATGTAATGTATGATATTCATTTTGAACTTATTTATATTAAAATAACATAAATATATGTTACTTTATTTTTAACTTAGTCGTTTTAAAATAACCTATAGAGTGTATTTTATTTTTAATTTAATCAAATTAGAAAGCCTATGCAAATTTTGCTCTCTATGTAATCCTATGTTCCAAATTTCCCTTTTTCCATGAACATGTATTTTTTGTCCTCTTTAACTACTTTAACTTATAACATCCGGATTAGTGTCATTATTGTGAAAGATTGTTTTGAATTTAAAATTTGCATGTTGATCCATGGAAAACATGACAAAACTTAGGGTTACAAAAAATATAAGTAATGAAATACCAAGATTATATCAAGGGTTGAACAATTCACAAAAAAAAACTAAAAAGAAAAAACAAACTAAAAAAACCTGTGCTACTATGAATTTTATTTAACAACATGCTTCTTATTTTGGAGATATTTATTTTATACTTTAGCTAATGTTATTAAAGTTGATGTCACCTTAAATGGAGTGAAAGAGATAAATTAGGGTTACAAGGAATGCACATAGTATAATTCCAACTTGAATATAGTTGGGGCAATCGCCTCACCCAAAATGGGACAAAATATTGATATAGAGTTCAAAAACAATAAACCAGTTGAAAAAAATGGAGATTAAAAAAACAGCCTTAAAAAAAAAAGGCTAACCAATCCTAGCCAAACCCTCGAAACACAGGCTTCAGAAACCCAGTCAACCCAACCCTGCACCCCAAACATCGGCTTCAAAAACTCCAGTCTACAGCTACACAAATCCTCAAATCTACCCTAGGTTTTAGAACCCCAGGGTTTCTGATTCCAAACCTGCGCCTCAAATGACCCCCCTAGTTCTTAGAAGCCTAGAGGCTAAAGTGTAGCTTTTGACACCTTGGGACCAAAAATGTAGGGCATGTTTGGTGTGCAATATGAATTTTGTTTTATATTTTTAGATTCACCGAACCAAATGGATTCAGCGAATATCCGTTTGACAAATTTGTTTTTGAAAACTATTTTTAGACTATGCGATCCAAATAGTGGAAATTATGAAAATAACATTTTTATGTTTTCAGTGTATCTAGATTTTGAATTTGAATTTTTTTATGAGGGACAAAAATATATGTACCACAAAAAAGAAACAACCTAAGGGAGTCCCCTCCCGAACAAAAGCTTACGGAGCAAAAACTCCCAATTATGGAAGATTTGAGCTAGGCTTATAAATACAAAAGATTTTCCTATTTCTAAGACACCACATAGAAGACGTAATTTGTACATTGTTGCAGAAAAAATCAAAAGTATGAGACTTATCTTTGAAGATCCTCCTATTTCTTTCCTTCCAAATTTCCCACACAAGTGCCTGGGCTACACAACTCCACAAAATTCTATGCTTTCCTTCGGACTTATCTTTGAAGATCCTCCTATTTCTTTCCTTCCAAATTTCCCACACAAGTGCTCGGGCTACACAACTCCACAAAATTCTATGCTTTCCTTCAAGATTCCACCCATTGAGAGCTTCAAGCAACCAAGCCTCCTCCACCTTCTCCAGACGACACACACAAAAACCAAAAGCTTTAAGGATCTGATCCCACCCTCTCGAAGCAAAAGGACAACTAAGAAAAGGTGCTCAATGGTTTATTCTCCATTTAGACCTAAAGCACAAACCTAGGAGACAGAATCACATTTCTAAGCTTCCTTTCTAGTCTATCTTGAGTATTTGAAATTTTAAAATGCAGAATAACATATAAAAAAAAGATAAAAGACTTTGATAAATATAGTATTTCATGCTATAAACTCATTTCATTTTTGTTAAATTAAAAATTAAAATAGGTATAATATTATATATTATAAATTATATGATATTGTAAAATAATAATTATTATCTAAGGGTAAATTTCGATATCACATTGCAATATTTAAATTTTCGAATAATTATCACATAGGAAGCTTCCAACCTGAAATGCGAGGGTCAATGATAGTAGTTTCCAACTAGAGGGCAAGCACGCAAAAGAGAAAATTAATTTCCATGAAATAAATTTATATTTTTGGAAGAGCGAGGGTAAACTTTTTGTTGGATAGCGTTGTTCAATTAATGTTGAAATTTCAAACTTATGGCCTAATGGAACCTTTCCTATTAGTCCATTTTCCTTGAATAATAGTTCTCATTTGCTCAACCCGATTTTCTCCTGAAGGATGTTTTGTATGTGGTAGTTAAATAGCCAATTAGACAGTTAGGTTCTATAGTGATTGTAGGCATGTAAGATTCTAATATGTTTAATTTATGAAAGAGCTAAGAGTATGACTTTTATTTTTTTATTTTTTATTTTTTATTTATAAGAAACCTGGAAGTATACTAAGGCAAAGTATGACTTGTTGTCTGGACTATTGATTTGTTCTAGGTCCAGTTATATCCAAGTTTATCACTGCATTTCGTGAACTTGCTACCTACAAAGAACAACTGCGTTCCCAGGTTATTTCTACATCCTCTTTATGGGCTGTTTAAAAAGTTCTTATTTTTATTTATTATCTTTATCGTACTGGGGGTATGAGAGTTTAAGGTTGAGTACTTTTTGGCTTGTGTAATAAGGACAAAGAATTGCAACTGTATCTGATTGACCTTAGCATTGAAGACAAGCGCTGCTCATATGGACTTCTCTTTGTTATCTTCATGTTCATTTAGAAATATTTTTGCAGGTAGAACATGTATTAACGGATCGGTTGGTGCAGTTCCTGAATGTGGATTTACAAGGAGCAAGGGTAAGTTCTATAAGAAAGATGCGAACTTGTGCCATTATCTAAGTCATCTTTTTATGAGATATGAGTATATGACCGAGCGGTAAAAATTGATGGCTGGAGGTATTAGACAATGAGATCTTCTCTCTCTTATCCTTTTTATCTTGGCGGTGGGTATTATCAATAAGCTTATTTCTTGCTGGGGAGTTAGCTTCCTTGCTTTTTGTCATCTAGGTTTTTGTGCTATTCTCAAATGTTAGCGTTATCCTCGAACTTTAAGGATGAAAGAGTATGGGATCTCAAGTATTTTGGCATATTTCTTTGTAAATTGTTTTTTTCATCATCTTCTTCCCCCACTAACACAAAGTCCCTTTTATTTGTTGAACTTTTAAAGATCTCATTTGAGCGGTAGGTTAAGTTCTTCTCTTGGATGGTTGTGCTTATGAGATTTTTTTTTTGTTTGATAAAGAACCGAGAAAACAATGAAAGAATATAGGGTTATCCAAGAAAAGAATCAAGCCCACAAAAGGTAGCCCCGCTTAAAGAGGGGCTCCAATGAAGCAAAATAAGACCTACATGATAATTACAAAACAATTGCGTCATGACGCCTGATAAGAGACCAAATAGCATTAGGCTCCTTCTCAGTCCCTCTAAAGTCCTATTATTTCTTTCACTCCATAGACCCCATAAAACCGCGCTAACCCCAGCTTGCCACAAAAACTTCCATTTCTCTCGAAAGGGAGGATGGAGAAGAAACTCCTCAATTACCTCTCAAGGGCTTCTATGCCTAGGAAACTTGAAGCTAAACTCCTAAAAAAAGAGGTTTCAAACAATTTGTGCAAAGTCGCAGCTCCACAACAAATGATCAAGGTCTTCCTCCGCATGTGCTTATGAGAATTAACACCATGGTTTTTATTTGGAAGTCTTCTTCCTAGCACGATCTCAGAGGGTCGGTTTATTGCAGGAATACAGATCCTTAACCAAGCGTTCGTGACCAATGAGACCATAGAGTTTTACAAAAAGTGATGTAGGTAGAAAGGCATTTTAGTTTCTTTTTAAAATTTTCGGTTTCTTTTCCGTTTTTAAGCAATCTTAAATTTCCAAGATTCAATTCAAGATTTCTTAAGATTGTGTTAGGTTTAGTTTACTGCTTTCCTTAGGGGTTTGGGTTTATTTTACTGCTTTCCTTAGGGGTTTGGGTTAAACCCTTTTGTAACCACTTGGCAAGAACTAAACCTTTTTGAACCAGAACTAAACCTTTTTATAATGAAAGAAGACTATTGCTCAAAGGAAACAAACTTCACATAGGAGTGAAATAAAAGCGGTAAAAAGCAAAACAAAACAAGAAAAAGAATTACAAGGCAAAAATAAAAGCATTCCAATTTAGGTTGATGACTTGCAAATAGAAGTCTTCAAAATATTGAGAGAGAGAACACCAAAGAGAGGCTTTGAGGTAAGCTGATTGTGATTCATAACGATAGAACCAAGAGCTTCGAGTTTCTTCAAAAATCCTCGAATTCATTTCCTATCCGAATTTCGAGAGGGCCTTGACCACTTTGATCCAAAGCAAAAGAGGCCGAGGAGGAAGAAAAGGGCCCGAGAGAAGCTGACTGACATTATCCTTAACACGTGAGGAAAAAACCCATTGCAAGTTAAAAGATTTGAAAAGTCTAAACCAACAGGCTTGAGAAAATGTGCAGCCAAACAATAGATGTTGTAGAGTTTCCTCCTTCCTCGTTTCTAGGTCTTCCCCATGGTCATAACCCAAGGAGTGTCTCTTAAGTTGTCCTTTACGAGATTTCCTTGTATTTGTTCTCCCTTTCCAGAATTCTTTTGTTGATTAGCAAAAGAACAGAGGTTTAGAGACAATTATGAGGGATTTCTTGTAGAAGGGTGTGGGTCTCACTTGATTAGCTGGGAGACGGTCTAGGGACCTTTGGAGTTTGGGGGTATGAGTATTGGTAGCCTGAGGCCTTGTTGGCCAAGTGGTTGTGATGCTTCTTCAGGTAGCCTAGGGCTTTGTGGCACAAAGTTATTGTGAGCAAATATGTCCCCATTCTTTTGAGTGGGTCTCTGGTAGAAGGCCTTTGGGATCGTTTAAGAACCCCGGGAGAGATTGGAACATTGAATCCAAACGATCCCTCCCTTCACGTAAAATCCTCAACATCTATTCACGTAGATTTGCATCTAACTTCATGGCCAACACTGAACCGCTCTGATACCAATTGATAGAACTCAAATGTATTGAAATATGAAAGATAACAGAACTACAATATAACTTCTCAAGTGTTCGAGGTACTTGAAACCTTCCCTCTTGAGATATCACTCAAACCCTAAGCCACTAAACAATTGCCTAACTCTTTTCTCGCTCACTCTATTTATAACCAAATACCATAACAACCTCCCTAACAATGTACCCTTAATACCCTAATAGTATCCTTAATGGTATTTCTATCAGAAAGCTCGGTTTCTTATGAATTTTTTTTTAGAAGTCTTCTTCCTGGTACTTTTGCCCTCCCTGGCCTATTCTTCATAATAGGCTTTTGAGGAGCTTGACCTTATGCTCTAGATTTGTTAATTGTATAATTCTCATAAAACTGTTGAATAGAGGTCTATTCTCAGTGGGCATGTAAGCATTCAAGACTCTTCTTTTTAAGCTTACTGAGTTTGTTTTTAAAATATCCTTCTGCCTTTGCAGGACTCTCGCCAACGCTTCGATAAAGCTATGCATGATTACGATCAGGTGTTGCATTCACAATAATAATTGATGATCGGGTGTTATATTTGTATATACTTGCTTTCGTGGTTTGTCCTTAGCTTTTGAAGCCTTCTTGCTAGATGATACATGTTTCTGAAAATTGGTATAATTGGTGATTTTTCTAGTAAACTGAAACCTGTAGGGGGATTTTATGAATGGATGGAACGTAAAATTTAAATATATGTATAATATATAAATGTAAATTTTCAGCAATTGTGTTTAATTTTCATTTCAAACATAACTTCATTGCTAGGCTCGGGAAAAGTTTGTGTCATTGAAAAAGAACACACGAGTGGACATTGTTGCAGGATTTGAAGAGGTATGCTTTGCTATATTGATATTGAATTTCAAATAGTTTCTCTAGGACAGTCTTTATCACTTCCTAGGCCATTGTTATCTACAAACTTTTGCAATTGGACCTTTAAATTAATTTTCAGTTGTTTTGCCTTACTTATGTATTAGAAACTGTATGTAGAATAATAAGACAAACAAGGTGGTCTTTTTTTTTTTTTTTAATTATTTTTTTAAGTAAACTTTAAAAATTAATTAATTAATTAATCAATAATAGGAAACAAGAGAGATTTCATTCTGAAATAGAATTGGGAATTACAAGAAAGTTCAAATTCATCCAACATCTTCGCAAACTTCTTCATATCAAATTGAACCAACCAATTGAAAATCAGTGGAGGATAGCAAAAAGGAATAATAAGTTGCAAGTGTGTCATTTCTAAAAGAAAAAACTGGGTATGTCTGTCCAGATGCGACGTTTGAATATATTGGGGATCGTTTACGGCTACAAGAAGATGAAAGAAATGAGTGCAAAAGAAAGGAAAGAAAAGAAACGTATGTTTCCACGAGTTTGTTTCTTTGAAGGGAAAGCATTTTCCACTTATGTACAAGTCAAGAGGATCACGGAGTTCATTACAGATATGGGGGATAGTAAACCATGATCCTGAAATTGGTGACTTGTTGAAGATTCGTGCGGGTCCTTCTCAGCACTTTTGTTCCAAGTTGTTTTGGGTTAAAATGTGGCTAAAGTTTTTCTCTCAGAGTTATGGATGGAGAGAAATTCATGGATTTTTGAAGAAAAATAGAGTTTATGGCTCAATTTTTTTGATTGCTCACCGCAAAGCTTCTCTTTGGTGTTCTCTCACAAAGTCCTTTAATGATTTCTTTCTTCAGGACATTGACTTAAACTGTAATGCTTTTATCTATCCTCTGGAATTTGGTTTTATTTTTTTATTTCGCTTTTTAATTGTTTTTTATTACTTTTGTGAAGCTTGTATCCTTGAACATTAGTCTATTTTCATTAAAACTTTAATGAAAAGTGTCGTATCTTGTTAAAAAAAAGTTTGAACCAACCAAATCAACCAAGAGATTAAACAATTTACACCAAGAATTAGCACAATAAAGAGACAATAAGCATCTATCAATTTTGCTTCAAGCTCTACTATTAGCCCAAGTGAACCGACCATTGGCTAACGGGGGATCAAAAAGACTATAGCCCTCAAGAGGCCTTCGGGTGGTCTTTCCCTCGACCGAGAGACATCACTTTGATATACATTATGTTCATGGGCCATCCCTTCAAAAAGGAGAAGAAAATGCTTTGACTTTGTTTTGCCCGAGCCTTCCTATGGAACCTTTGGAAGGAGAGAAACACCAGAATTTTCAGAGAAACATCTAAAGATATCAACTCTTTTATAGACTCTACCTCTTTTCTGGCAAAGATGAGCCTTTTCTCATTTTGAACCATATTTTGGCTTTCTTTGAAGCCATGTCGGGGCGGAAGATTATAGAGGCAAATGTCAGTTATTGGGCTTAAACTGTGAGTCAGATAAGTTGACTAAGTGGGCGGACCTAGTGGGGTGCGAGATTGGCTCTTTCCCGTCATCTTATCTAGGTTTACCCCTGGGCCATAATCCAAAGTCCATAGTTTTTTGGATCCTGGAAGAGAAGTTTTTTCTCGAAGGGAGGGAGGCTGACACTCATTCGGGCTGTATTGAGTGGGATGCCTACGTATTTTTTTTCCCTTTACAGAGCCCTTTGCTCGGTGTATAAGGTGATGGAGAAACTCATGAGAGATTTCACGTGGGAAGGGGTGGAGGAATGGAAAGCGCGAGAGATTTCACGTGGGAAGGGGTGGAGGGAGGGAAAGGCGCGCATTTGGTTAATTGAGAGGTGGTGGGAAGTCCTATGGATATGGGGGTCTTGAGTTGGGTAATTTAAGGGTCCGTAACCAAACCTTGCTTGCAAAATGGCTCTGGCGGTTCCCCCTCGAGACTAATACCCTGTGGCACAAGGTCATCGCGAGTAAATACGGCCTTCATCCGTGCGAGTGGTTGTCGGGCAAGACCAAAGGCACCTTCAAAAATCCTTGGAAGGATATCTCTTGTGAGATTCCATCATTTTCGAGTTTGATTAGGTTTTCGGTGGGAGATGGGAATGATACATATTTTTTGGGAGGGTAAGTGGGTGGGGGATAGTCCCTTCTGCTCGCTGTTTCCTAGATTATATCACTTGTCTTCTTTGAAAAATCATTGCGTGGCGGATATTTTCAATCAGTCGGAGAGGTCTCCTTCCTTCTCCTTTGGCTTTCGTCGGACTTTATCTAATAGGGAAACCACTGACATTATGGCTCTGTTGGCTATAATTGGGGGGCTTACTCTTAGTCCGGGGAGAAAGGATACTCGTATTTGGATCCCGAACCCCGTTGAGGGCTTTTCGTGCAACTCTTTTTTTCATAGCTTACTTAATCCTTCCCCGGTTAGCGAGTCTGTCTTTTCTTCTCTTTGGAAGGTGAAAGTCCCAAAAAAGATCCAGTTTTTTGTGTGGGGTTGGTCATTCATGGAAGAGTGAACACTTTAGGCCGACTTTTGAAAAATAAATTTTCCTTGGTTGGTCCTTTCTGTTGTATTCTTTGTCGGAGGGCGGAGGAAGACCTGGATCATCTGTTGTGGAGCTGCGAGTTTGCGCGGGATGTGTGGAACCTCTTTTTTGAGGTGTTCGGCGTCCAGTTTGCTAGGCACAGACGCCTTAGTGAGATGATCGAGGAGTTCCTTTTCCATCCGCCTTTTCGGGAGAAAGGAAAGGTTTTGTGGCAGGCTGGGATCTGCGCGATTTTATGGGGTTCATGGGGGGAAAGAAACAATAGAACCTATAGAGGTTTGGAAAGGGAGCCTGAGGCTATTTGGTCCCTTGTTAGATTTCAAGTTTCTTTATGGGCGTCGCCGCGCCGGTGACGCGACTTTTTTGTAATTATTCTTTAGGTCTTATTTTACTTGATTGGACCCCTTTTCTTTAAGGGGCGCTTTATCGGGCTATTTTTTTGGATGCCCTTGTATTCTTTCATTATTTCTCAATAAAAGTTCGGTACCTTATAAAAAAAAGCAATATCGTGGTGCAAGCTTTCACCATCTTTTTGTAATTATGATATCAATACCCTCTATAATCAGCGGAGGGGTTTTTTGTAACTATTTGATAGGACTTATTTTGTAACTTTTCATTTTATCAATGAAATTGTCTCAGTTTCCTATTTAAAAAAAAAAAAAAAAAAAAAAGTAGTCTTGGGTAAGTTCAAGGTTGAGGCCAACACCCATAAGGAAAAGCTGCAAGATGAATCATCATTTGCGTAAAGTACAGACAAAGTCGAGGCAGAAAATAAGGGTATTGTATACGGGAGATGTGTGAGCTCTAAAAGAGGGTTTCCAATAAAAAAGCCTTCGAGGATTTTTTTCTCTCACTAGAGTAATGAACCAACCGACTTAGGGAGTCCCCAAGTTGGACTTCCCATAGCAATTTTTGTACCTTCGGGTCTGTCATTGATAAAAGCAGAGTAGTGGAGTAGTTGACAGACGACAAACATCCATGCATCCACCTCCTCCATCTAGGCCCAAAGCCTTTGAACTAAAGAATAACCTCTAGATAGTCCCAATCAACTTTATCATAGGCCTTCTCTAGGTCCAGCTTCAACTAAAAACCGTTTTTTTACCTTTGGGTCTGCCATTGATAAAAGCGGAGTAGATGACAGACGACAAACATCCATGCATCCACCTCCTCCATCTAGGCCCAAGCCTTTGAACTAAAGAATAACCTCTAGATAGTCCCAATCAACTTTATCATAGGCCTTCTCTAGGTCCAGCTTCAACAAGAAACCATTATCTTTCCTTGCCAGCTTGTCACCCACAACCTCAGAGGCGACAGGGAGACAAATTATAGTGGCCAAATATGGCACAACACACTTTGATACAAGGTCTAGTACCATTTCTATGCATTCTGCAAAAGGTCCTTGGAAAGCCATTGATTTCCTCAAATTCTTGATATATGAACACAAATCTTTAAAAATTGGAAAGGGGGAGAAGACCTCTTTCTGGAATGATGCATGGTGTGGGCTAAACAACTTGCAAGAGACCTTCCTAAGCTTGTATCACTTATCAAAGAAGAAGGAAGCCTCCATAGCAGAGATTTGGTGCCCCCAATCAAGAATGTGGCTGTTGCACCTTAGAAGAAACCTTCATGACGATGAGATTGAGGAATGGTCATCTTTTAATAACACCTTATCTCCCTTCAACTAGCGAAGATGGGTTTCCGGCGAAGCTTGATGATGATGGGTTAGAAAGTGTTCTTTTCGTCTTCTTGACTCCAGATCTGTCCATCGCTAGTCTATCAGAGGATTGAGTCTTTTCTATCGACCTATGTTGGAGAAGAAAATGTCGGGTGGATTAAAACTGTTATTTTCTGAGGGGAAGGAGACCGAAGAGGCTATGAAGTCAATTGAGGGTGTTTCAGAGAGGAGATGGTAACTTTGAAGGGTGAAAGTGCAACGGAAAATGTGGACGAGGAGCTCCTTTTTCACTTGCCCTTACATGAGAAGGGTCAGTTTTTGTGGCTTGCGGGGGTTTGTGCAGTGTTATGGGGTATTTGCTTGGAGAGGAACAACCGAGTATTTCGAGGGTTGGAGAGAACCAAAGAGGATTGTTAAGTCTTTTTAATTACCCTTTAGGTCTCATTCCCATTTTTGTTTCAGTTTGGCTCCTTTTGTTTGGGGTTGGATTTTTTTGTATCCCTTCCCTTGTATTCTTTTATTAAGAAAAAAAATAATAAGAGTAGCAAAGTTGTAATCCTTAAATGGCTGCAAGCATTTACACTAGTATAAAGCTGTAAGAAGAACTGAATCTAAGAAATTTTGAAAGGACTTTGTGGAGTTGTTAATGACTTGGTCAAGTTGAACCATGACTTCGAAGTAGTACATACAATAGTTTGACACGTAAGGGAAAAAAAAAGAATGAATTGATTTTAAAACATCTGCACAATCACTTTTGGGTGTGTCATTTATATATTACCTATTACCTTGTTCGAGTTTCCCATTGGTTTTGGAGAATGTAGTATGTAGGTGATAGGTCTATTTTCTTGAATATAATATTTGTGAAGTATTTTATTGATGACCTCCTAGTCTTATTTCAGGACCTCCTTAATTCGAAGTCGGCATTCGAGAAAAGCCGCTTCAATCTAGTAGGTTAACTATTAGATTGCTTTTAGCTGTCTTGATCTCTTTTAGGCTTTTTACTCACTAACGTTTTTACTGTTTTGAGGGTGATAGGTGAATGCGCTTACAAACGTTGAAGCAAAGAAGAAGTATGAGTTCTTAGAATCTATAAGTGCACTGATGGATGCTCATTTGAGATATTTTAAGCTAGTATGCTCTTTAAATTATTTGATGATATTATATTTTATGATTGATTGTTTTTACCTTTATGTGGACTAAGCAGTGTTTATTTATTTATGAGTTAGGGCTATGACTTATTGGGCCAGATGGAACCTTTCATTCATCAGGTATGCTCCTAGATTTTCAAAGCTTTGGAATTTCTGGTGTGAAGAACTTGTGCCATAAATCAATATAATTAGAGACAAAAACATTATTCACGCAATCATCTAGTTTAATCTGTCCCTAGATTGGGGCACTAATATTTCATTTGGTTATCTGGCATGTTTCTACATCGATTATCATTTTGATGGGCTCCAATTTATTCCTGTCTAAGCATATTCACGGTAGAGATGGAATTTCTGTCGGAACTGTTGCATTATTCATTTATTTGTATATGGTTTATGGGTATATGGCAACCACTTCTGGATGCTGAGTAACAGTGTATTTAACTTATGGTCTGGATATTACCCATTGGACCAATATCGCGATTTGCTGGTTAAGATTCATTCTGTCTTCTTGGGAGTTGAAGTCTGTCTGTCATTATCGACTTGGACGAGGTTCCACTTTTCTTTTTTGACAACATCTATAGTCAACCTTTTTTCTAGTCTGAATTGGTAGCAAAATAAAAATTTACAAAAACTGTTCCACGACTCCAACTTCTGTACTATTTCAATTCATATTTAGGCACATAACCATCAATTTTACTATTTTATTTAGTAGGTTCTGCTTAACTTTTAATCTTTGGAGAATGGCTAAGAATCGGTGGCAGTATATAGAAGATTTCCGTGCTATAGTAGTAATGGAAACATTTCCAAATATAAGCTATGTGATATGTCCACCTAATATGGAAAACTATACTCAATCAAGCCTTGTTTCACTCCCTCGTGGAGTTTGTATCTCTCTAAGCATTAGTCTCTTTTCATTTTTACCTTGAAAAATCTTGTTTCTTGTTCAAAAAAAAAATCTTGCACAAGTGAATAGCTTTTTTCCTTGTAATTTTTTGCGTTTTGTTGTTTAAGGTTCTAACATATGCACAACAATCTAAAGAAGTGGCCAACATTGAACAAGATAAACTTGCAAAAAGGATTCAGGAATTCAGGACACAGGCACAGCTGGACAATTTACAAGCTTCCGAAAGTCTAAATCCTTCTATAGTTTCTGATGGCATTCATGGTAGTGGTATTAGCTCCTACAGAAATGTTGAAGCAGCTCCTAAGTCCATTGTCAATGGGAAGGTAAAGATCGTTCTTTTCTTTTCATTTCTTTCACAATAACATTAGTTTACCCAACTCCTGAAATGTTTTCATATCTTTCCAAGCTAGTGTTTTTTTCTTTTGATAATCTAATGATTGGTTGAAGTGTTAAATATTATTGGAAACTATATTTCACTTGGGAACTAATTGAATTATGGACATTTTTTTAATAATAATACTAATTTTTTAAATAACTGTGAATCTGTGCTAACTTATATTCTACCTTGATTGGTCTCTGTTAGGCCCCCAGTTACGATTCAATACACAAGGAGGGGTAGGAAGGGTAATTCATCCACCCCGACAAGTTAGTTAGCTGGGAAGGGAGATCAGAAAGGGAATGTGGGTAGTATATAAGTAGAGAGGGATCGTTAGTCTGGGATTATGCTTTTTGTGTTATTGTTTTAACAGACTCGGTAGAGGAATGAGAGTTTACCAACCCTCTCTAATAGGCTAGGAGCGTTTTGTAGTGCCTTGGTTGTTTTCTTCCTCTGTCTATCAATACATCATAAGATTCTCTTATGTATTCTTCTACTTAATTTTGTTTTGTTTTCCTCCCTTGTGGAGTTCATTTCTTTTGAGCATTAGTCTCATTTCATCTTTTCAATGAAATTTCTTGTTTCTTGTTCAAAAAATAAAAATATCAATACATCGTAAGGGAATGAATACCTTACAGTCACACTAGACAATCGCCTAATCCTTCAACACTGTTCATATCTCAAGTAGGATGCGATCATAGTTTGAAATGGCCTGAGGACATCTATGTTTGGGGATGAATTCCCATAAAATTTCTATTTTCTAATATATTTATTAATGTTTAATTAATTTTTTGTTTATAAAATCATAAGTAATTTGAAAACTATTCTTGTGATCACCTAGTCCTCAGGTGGGGAATCTCAAATCTCAGTGTTTGCCAGAATCCTTGTAGGGTTGGGCTCTAAGAGAATTTCTCCGACTTCACCTCTCCAGGTTGCCATTTCTAAGGCTTACAACTTGTCTTTTCTACTAGGGCCAAGTTATGGTGTTTGAATTGGTGGGAGTTTACAAAGTGGGGAGAGTTTGGAAATCGATGGATTTAGTGGTATGATGAATAATTCGTGAGCTTTCTTTAGTAATTTCAATGATGCTTTCGAGCAAGATTAATTTACCTTTCCTTTCATTCTATTCGATTCAAGAGCGGAATGAGATGTTGTATTAGCACCAACCCAGGGAAGGAGCCCTAACTCCTATCTATATCTCAGCTGTCGATTTCTTGACAGAAATTTACTCTACTATGCGTTGAGATAGTATTTCATTTGATAGTCTGTCAAATGCTCTTGTATTCTTTCATGTTTCTCAATGAAAGCTCGGTTTCTCACACAAAAAAAAAAAAAAAAAAAAATAGTCTGCCAAAACAATAAATTACACATATTTGTGAAAAAACGTAGTAACAAGAGAGCATTTATATATTATAGTGTTCTGATAGGTTTCTTTTAAAAAATGTTAAGTTTTGGTTTTGTATATGCATTCTTCTCTAAAACAAAAGATTATAATAGATGTGCATGCTGGAGAACATAGATGGGGAATGAGAAGTGGACAAAACTTAAAATTCACATGGTGTTTCAGATGAGGACAATACACATTGATGTTTTTCATAGGAGGTTGTAGAAATTTACTCTCAATTAATTTTGTAGAAATTTACTCTCAATTAATTTTGTAGAAATGATACAACCATAATACATAACCTTAAAGAGGGAAACCGTAAGAAAAGAAAAATGAGGAAAGTAACCTCTGCAAGGAAATTACAAATACCTACGAATGAATTGGAGATTCTAGTAAATAATAGCATAAATGATTAATGGGCCTAAATGTTAGGAATGGCCCAAACCCCAATTCTTCAACACTCCCGCTCAATCTGGGGAATAGATGTTGATCAAACCCAACTTGGACTTTAATTCTTCAAACTGAGATCGAGGAAGAGCTTTGGTTAGGATGTATGTAGTTTGAAGTTTCGTAGGCGTGTATACGAGGGATATCAACTTCATTTCTATTTTTTCTTTGATAAAAGGACGATCAATCTCAACATGTTTTGTGCGGTCATGATGTATCGGATCTTTTGCAATGCTTATGGCAGCTTGATTGTCCGAATATGGGCGTGTCTACGAGGGATATCAACTTCATTTCTATTTTTTCTTTGATAAAATGACGATCAATCTCAACATGTTTTGTGCGGTCATGATGTACTAGATCTTTTGCAATGCTTATGAAGGAGTCTTTTTAGCCATATTCTTTCATAAATGCCATGGGGCAAGAGCTATGAGTTCAGCTCCAACATTCCTTCTAGAGACTACATTTTGCTTTTTGCTTCTTCACGTTACTAAGTTCCCCCATACATATGTGCAATAGCCCGTAGTGGATTTCCTGTCGGTCTTTGATCCTGCCCAGTCTGCATCACAAAAAACTTCAACCTTTTGTTTGTTAGTTTTCTTAAAAAATAAATCTTCTTCTTGGAGTCATCTTGAGATACTTTAGTATGTGATAAACAACCGGCATATGTTCTTCCTTTGGATCATTCATGAACTGACCCACTTTACTAACGATAAAGCTTATGTCAGGTCTAGTATGTGATAGGTAAATAAGTCTTCCAACTAACCTCTGATATCTATTTTTGTCCACTGAAGCACTATGGTTATCAAGGCCAAGGCTAACCTGAGGAACCATGGGAGTATTAGTTAGTTTGCTTTCTAACATCCCTGATTCCTTTAAAAGGTCCAACACATATTTTCTCTAGGAGACACTAATGCCTTTGCAAAAAACGTGCAATTTCCATTCCTAGAAAATCTTTTAACTTCAAACTCAGTTGATAGAAGATCTTTTAATTCCTTCAAATCTTTCTCACTATCTCCCGTAAGAATGATGTCATCAACATATACAATCATAATTGCAATTTTCTCTTAAATTTAGGAGAATAATAATCTCTTATTAGACATGAGCAATCCTAGGTCTTCTTATATAGGAGAAATACCTAATACAATAAGGAAAGTAAAATACCTAATACAATAAGGAAAGTAAAAGACCTAATACAATAAGGAAGGTAAACGACCTAATACAATAAGAAAAAATAAAATAAAGTCAATAAAGACTAAATATTAATAATTAATATCTACATAATTATAAATACTAGAAATTCTAACACTCCCCCTCAAGCTGGTTTAAAGATGTCTTCCATAGACAACTTGTCAATCAATTTATCGAATTGCTTCTTCGGAAGGCCCTTAGTTAGTACATCAACAATTTGCTCTGTCGTCGGAAGATAAGGAATGCATATTGCACCTGCATCAATCTTTTCTTTAATAAAATGTTTGTCAACCTCAATATGTTTAGTTCTATCATGTAGAACTGGATTATGCGCTATAGATATGACATCCTTATTATCACAATAAATCTGTATAGGTTTAGTCTGAGAAAACTTCAATTCTTCTAGTATCCTTTTGATCCATATGCCTTCACAAATTCCATGCGCTAAAGCTCTAAACTCTGCTTCAGCACTACTCCTGGCCACTACATTTTGTTTTTTACTTCTCCAAGTAACCAGGTTCCCACTAACAAAGGAACAATAACCAGAGGTAGATTTTCTATCTGTAATACTTCCAGCCCAATCTGCATCAGTATTAACTTCTACTTGGGAGTGGTTATGTTTTTGGAATAAAATACCTTTTCCAGGAGTCCCTTTTAGATACCTCAAAATTCTGTAAACAACATCAAAATGAGTCGGTTCTGGTGCATGCATAAACTGACTTACCATGCTTACGACATATGCAATATCAGGGCGCGTATGAGATAGATAAATTAATCTTCCAACAAGTCTCTAGTACCGTTCCTTGTTCTTTATTTCTTCTACTTTTGCTACTTGTAGCTTTAGATTAGGTTCAACAGGAGTTTCTGCTATCTTGCAACCAAGTAATCCGGTATCCTTGAGTAAGTCGAGGACATACTTTCTTTGATTAACGAAGATACCTTTCCTCGATCTTGCAAATTCCATCCCTAAAAAATATTTCAGCGGTCCCAGGTCCTTGATCTGAAACTCACTTGCAAGATTTTTCTTGAGATCAGTTAGATCAACTTCGTCATCACCTGTGAGAATAATATCATCTACCTAGACAATCGAAATTGAGATTTTATTATTCTCAGAGTGTTTATAAAATATAGTATGATCTGCTTGACTCTGAAGAAATCCGTAGCTAGACACAACTTTTTCAAAACGCTCAAACCAAGCTCTCGGAGACTGTTTAAGACCATAAAGGGATTTCTTTAATTTGCAAATTTTACTCCACCCGAGTTCTTTTTCAAAACCTGGTGGTAAGCTCATAAAAACCTCCTCCTCAAGATCGCCATTCAGAAAGACATTTTTCACGTAGAGTTGATAAAGAGGTCAGAATAGATATTTAAACTGTTAAATCACCAATCAACCCAAAAGCTTAAGCTGGTGGGATAAGGTAAATTTAATTACATCAATACTTTTAACACTCCTCCTTCACTTGTGGGCTTGGAAATTTGTAGAAGGCCCAACAAGTGAAAATCACTATTAATTGGGAGGAAATGACGTTACAGGGTTCGAACACAAGACCTTCTACTTTGATACCATGTTAAATCACCAATCAACCTAAAAGCTTAAGCTGGTGGGTTAAGGTAAATTTAATTATATCAATATTTTTAACATAAATAATATACATGTGTCAAGAAAGAACCTGGCAAGGAGCAAAATCTGGCCCCATCTTCGGTGAACTCAGCTTTTCTCTTGATGCGATCCCACACAAAACTTCCAAGCATATCCAAAATATACGAGAACAAAAAGTGTGAGATAAAATTGCAAAACAGACGTATCCTTCAGAAGCTTGGCAACCTAAAACATCAACAACCTAGCTTTCAGATAATCACTCTGCATCAAAGGAGATAACTAACCCTAATGGTTAACAAAACCCTAATTGCTCTAGAAAAAGAACAAGTACCATAGCTCTGAGACAATGATATTGTTAGACAAACATGAGAGAATCATTCACCTTTCTATTTAGTAGAGTTAACAATATAAAAGTCCTAACCTAATAATAGTAAATTACAATAAATGACAAAATACTAATAAGCTCCTATATTCACAAGTATACTATAACATATCTTTCCAATGTGGGATCCTCAACATGCCCCCTCAAGATGGTGCCTCTTTAGGTTCACCATTCTTGGGTCAGATCCCATTTTTGGACCGAATATCCGTTTGAGTTTCGTGGGCTCTGATACCATGATGTTTTCCATAGGAGGTTCTAGAAATTTACTCTCAATTAATTTAGTAGAAATGATACGACCCTAATATATAACCTTAAAGAGGGCAACGATAAGAAAAGAAAAATGAGGAAAGTAACTTGTACAAGGAAATTACAAATACGAAGGATTTTTGGTGGGAAAAGACAAAATTCATGTTTCAATCATTCAATTTGCAGATGATACTCTGTTGTTTTGCAAATATGATGACTACATGCTGGAAGTTTTAATACAAACTATTGCCATCTTTGAAAATAGTTCAGGGCTGAAGGTTAATTGGGAAAAATCAGCAATTTGTGGTATAAATGTGGATGATTCGAAATTGTTTGAAGTATCAAAGAGACTTAATTGTAAGACGGAAAGTCTTCCTTTTAATTATCTTGGCCTACCTCTCGGCGGACATCCAAAGAATCTATCTTTTTGGCAGCCAATGTTTGATAAAATTCATAAGAAGCTCGATAGATGGAAGCGTTATAATCTCTCACGTGGGGGGAGATTAACTCTTTGCTCTTCAGTTTTATCAAGTATTCCCTTGTACTACATGTCTCTTTTTATAATGCCTGCTCAAGTGAGTGTGAAATTAGAGCGTATGTTGAGAAATTTCTTTTGGGAAGGTAACAACAGTGGAAAAGTTAACCATCTAGTGAGATGGAATCAAGTTACCAAAACCCAAGGTGACGGTGGTTTAGGAATTGGAGCACTTAAACATAGAAATCAAGCTTTAGTTGCCAAGTGGGGATGACGTTTTATTAATGAACCCCTCTCTTTTTGGCGAAAGGTGATTGCTAGTATACACGGTCTTTCTCCTTTTGACTGGCACACAATTGACAAAAATTCCTCAAGTCTAAGAAGCCCTTGGAAGAATATTTCAAAGTATTGGCGGCATGTTGATTCATTTGCGGTCTTTAAATTAGGCAATGGCAAGCGTATTTCCTTCTGGCATGACATTTGGATTGAAGATAAATCCTTGAAGGATTGTTTTCCTCGATTATATGTGATTTTCCCGACTCCTAATAGTTCTGTTGCTGAATTTTGGGACTCCCAAATTCTTTCTTGGAACATTGTTTTTAGAAGACATTTGAAGGATGAAGAAATTTTTGACTTTCAAACTATGATTGGTATACTTGACAACTTGAAGGTTTGTTCTAATGAAGATTCAAGAGTATGGTCTCTTGAACCATCAGGTAATTTTTCGGTCAAATCTCTGTCTCGGCATCTTGGCTCGGCTTCCCCTATACCTAAGGATCTGTTTGGAGCATTGTGGAAGACCAACAGTCCAAAAAGAGTTACTATACTGGTTTGGACTTTATTAAACGGTAGTTTAAATACAACTGAAGTGTTGCAAAGAAAGATGCCTTTTTCCAAGCTATTGTCCTCAGTGTGCCCCCTTTGTCGATTAGAGGGAGACTACCTTTTTCATATACTATTCAGCTGTCCCTATTCTAGGCGTTGTTGGAATAAGCTTTTTGAATTTTTCAATCTTCATTGGGCTTTCTCACATAATTTGAAGGAAACAGTTTTACAGCTCTTAATTGGGCCTAAATTAGCTGTAAGGCCAAATATTCTCTGGACAAATGCGGTTAAAGCCTTATTATCGGAGCTTTGGTTTGAAAGAAATCAGAGGATTTTTGAAGACAAGCATCTCCCATGGATCGATCGTTTTGAATCAGCTCGTTTACAAGCATCTTCATGGTGTTATCTCTCCATTCATTTTGCTAATTTTTCAATTCTTGATGTCTATCTTAATTGGCAAGCTTTTATTCTTCCTTTATGAGTCTTGTTGGCTTTTTTATCGCTTTCTTTATTCACTCCTCTATGGAGTTTGTATCATTTGAGCATTAGTCTCTTTTCATAAATTTAATGAAAAGTTGTTTCTTGTGCAATTTTTTTTTTTTTTTTTTTTTTTTTTGCAGATTCTAGTAAATAATAACATATATGATGATTAATGGGCCTAAAATAATAACATATATGATTAATGGGCCTAAAAGATAGGAATAGCCCAAATCCTAATTCTTCAACGCACATCAATACAATACAGTTGTTTCTTTCTTATTAATAGAAAAAAGAAAAAGAAAAAGACTTTAAATAAAGTAATAAGGCTATCATAAATGAAGTAACAAGGCTATCATAAATAAGTGGGAAATGTCTGTTGCTTCTGAAGCATTTTGTCTCGTTCTTTATGTTAAGAAGTTATTTATTTATTTATTATTTTATTTTTAACGAGAAACAAAACTTTTCATTAATAGTTTTTTTTTTTTTATGAGACCACAGTAATTTAAAAGGATTTCATGTCTCCAGCGATATCATTTAACTACTCTTTTGTAATCTTTGTATCTGTAGGTTCAAACAATAAAACAAGGGTATCTCTTGAAACGATCTTCAGGTTCGAGGGGAGATTGGAAAAGGATGTTTTTTGTACTTGACAGTCAAGGTGCTCTCTATTATTATAAGAACAAGGGAAGCAAATATGTGGTATGTTTAGTTGTTACATTGGTAGACTTGCAAGAGATCTTCTCTATAAAGCAATTTTTTAAATATAGCACTTTCAGCACCTTGACTTCCAGCAAGGAAGCAACTAAGCAAAATATCTGAAGAATTAGTGTTTAGTGGAATTTGTGTTTCTATATATATAAGAGCTTCACAAAAAAAGCCCTCGTGCTTTTTTGTGCTTCATGCTTAAGCCCCAAAGGTTCATTGTGCTTAAAAGACAGTCCTAAAGGAGGTTATTGATTTTTCCCTTGCTTGTAAATTTTTACTTATTTCATGAAAAGTTTTTTTTCGTTTTCCCAAAAATAAAAACATCTCCGTGACATTTTTCCAACACCAAACTCTCAGTAATTTTTTTATTATTTTTTTTAGTATTATTAAAAGGGCAAAAATCAATTTATACCCCTAAACTTTGGGGGTTGTATCAATTAAAACCCTGAACTAATAATTGTATCAATTAAAACCTTTAACTTTCAGAAGTGTATCAATTTACACCCTCTGTTAGATTCCATTTGAAAAACGTTAATTTAAATGTGTGGAGACTTATAATTGTAGCAATTAAACCCCCAAGTTTCCACACGTGTGAAAATTAACATTTTTCAAAGGGAGGTGTAAATTGATTCACTTATGAGAGTTCATGGTTTTAATTGCTACAATTATTAGTTCAGGGTTTTAATTGATACAAACCCCAAAGTTTAAAGGGATAAATTGATTTTTTCCCTTATTGTTATTTTTTTAATGGGGTCCTATCTACAATCAATGTTATTATTTCGTTATTGGTTAAGGAAGCGTTTACACTCCTTTTAAAATAAAAAAGATTTAACATTATCTCATCAATCTCCTTTGTAGTGGATCCTGTGCACTTGAGTTGTAAAATAAATAATAAATAGTTCTTTGTAGTTTTGAAGAGATGGTGCATTTTTGGTGGTTTAATTTTTTAGAAGAATATGAACTGAGCCCTTTTTCCTTCTACTTTTTGGGTTTGTTTATAACCAATGTTTGTGCAAAGGCAGTCGTATGGGTATGATATACTCAAATGATTGTATTGTGTAAAAGGGTGGTTGGTGTAATAGAAAATTTCGTATCCTTGAACATTTTTCTATCTTTTCACATATCAATGAAATGTTTGTCTCTTTTTGCTTGAAAGGTTAATCTATGGGTAATATGGATAATATCTTGTGGATTCTATGTATTCAAATCCCCTTTTTTGTTTTTTCATTTTTTTTTTCTTTCTAGGTGGAAAACTTTTACAGTTTACTCGAGCATTTCCTTGTGTATGAGTTATATTTGTAGTATTCTAGACAATGATTATGATGATAGAAATATAAATAATTATAAGAAGTAAATTAATCCTTGAGATCTGATCTCCGGATTTTGGTAAATAATGTGCCTAATATCTCCTTCAGGGTCCTCAATCTCATAGTTTCAATCGTCCAGATGAACACAACAACAGTGTGTTTAGTAGATTCCGTTCGAGGCACAATAGGGCATTATCACTCAATGAAGAAATTTTGCGTTGTTCTACAGTTGATCTGCATACATCTACAATAAAGATGGACGCAGAGGATTCAGATCTACGGCTTTGCTTCAGAATAATTTCTCCCTCTAAGACCTACACTTTGCAGGTTATTAGTTGACTTAGCTATCCTGGTGTAATTTTTTTAAGCTCTCGAATTGGCTTATTCATCCTAGTTTTTCTGCTTTCTTCTCAGCTATTTATGTTTCTAGCACTTAGGCTTGAATGTTGAGTTCCTCTAACCAAGAATGCATGTAGCCATGATTTGTACTTTCTAGCTCGACCTTCTTATCTGGCAGCAACCTCTTATAGTCTTTTCTGTTTTTGTGTCCTTTGTTTGAAAATGACAGATTTTTCTGTCCCCTAGGCTGCAATGAACCTTCAAAGTTTGTACACTGGAAATTAATGGGAAAATAAAATACAAGCTAAGTGAGGGTCGAGGAAATCTGGTTAATAAGGAAGGACAAAAGAGAATAATTTCAGAATATTTTCCAGAATATGTTCATAAAGGTCAATACCGTAAATGGTCATTATCAACACTCCACCTCAAGTTGAATTGTATATGTTCATATTAGTCAGCTGGGCTTTTAGGTCTTCGTATGTGCTTTTGAATAGAGCCTTTGTGAGGATATCTGCAAGTTGCTTCTTATTAGATATATAGTTGAGAGAAATACTCTTGTTTTCAATTCTCTCTTTGATGAAGGTCGGTCAATTTTCACGAGTTTTATATGATCATGATGTCAGGGCCTCTAGCAATGCTTTTGGTGGCTCCGTTATTGCTGTAGACGGTTGGTGCCTCTGATGTTATTTTTAGTTCAGATAGGATTCTTTGGATCCATATTCCTTTGCATATTCCTTGTGCGAGGGCTCTTAATTCATCTTCGACACTGCTTCTAGACACTACTGGTTTTTTTGTTTTTACTCTGCCATGTTACTAGGTTGCCCCAAACAAAAGTACAATAACCGGTTGTTGATCTTTGATCTACTTATGAACTTGCCCAATTAGAATCAATGAAGACTTCGATCTTTCTCTTAGTTGATTTCCCAAAACACAATCCTCTTAAAACATTCTTTTTTAGCCCAATTAGAATCAATGAAGACTTCGATCTTTCTCTTAGTTGATTTCCCAAAACACAATCCTCTTAAAACATTCTTTTTTAAGTATCTTAGGATCCTGTAGATGGCCTACATATGTTCTTCCGTGTGACTTATATAGTTAACTGCCAAACAAATATCAAGTCTAGTATGAGTAAGATTATATAAGCTTTCCAACCAATCTTTGATACTGTTCTTTGTTAGTTGGGATCTTTTCTTTGCGTAAGTTGCAGTTTGGATCAATAGGAGTACTTGCAAGTTTACTCCCAAGTATACCCGTTTCCTTTAGAAGGTCGAGAATATACTTTCTTTGAGAGATACACAAACCTTTCCTTGAGCGAACCACTTCCATGCCTAGGAAGTAATTTAGATGACCCAAATCCTTTACTTCAAACTCCTTTTCCTAGAGTAATTTTATGTTTCTTATTTCTTCCCTATGGTCACAGGATAATAAATCATCCATTTAACCGATAATGATAGCTATTTTTTCCTGGAGAGAATGTTTGACAAACAAAGTATGATCAGATTGACAGTGTACCTACCTTGTTTTTTACAACCTTTGAAAAATTCTCAAACCATGCCCTAGGGGATTGTTTCAAACCATAAAGGGATTTCTTGATGAAGTACCCCATCATTATTCACATTGAGAGAGAGTAGAACATGAATAGTGTTTAGTTTTGCTAGGGGGGGGGGGGGGGGAGCTCAATTGGCATAAGGTTTTGTCCTTGACTAATAGGTCATGGGTTCAATCCTCGCATTAATTAAAATACCGTTGCAAAAAAAAAAAAGACTACTCCCCATCTCCTTGTGCACTGTAAATAATTGTGTCCAGAGTGTGCCATCATTTTCGTAGTATTTTTAGAATCCAATGGTCTGACGGGCTTCGGGTCGCACAAGCACCATGTCACGTTTTCTTCCTCCTCTTTGCACGCGCCATTGCCGAACATTTTGAAAGGTGTCGTATCGCTTGGGCTCCGGTTTAAAAAACATCGCACAACCTCCTTCCTGGTTCGATCAATGGAGGAAATTTTTATCTTGCCGCCAATAAGAAGTCCCAACCTTTGTGAAAGAAATTTTGAATCGATAGACATCCCAACCTCCATGGAAGCAGGCTTGGATTCTTCCGCCAAACAGTTCTTGCTGTAAATCTGGAAAAATCTCCAAATTGTTCTTTGAGCATGGGTAGGCTTGGATTCGGGTCAGGTCTCGCAAGTCTTTGGGCAAAAAAAAAAAAAAATGTGCTCGAAGCAATTCAAACTGGGTTGAGGTTGGCTGGGCTGGATGTTGCAGGCGCCTCACAACTTGGTTGGGGTTCTGCATGCGATCTTCGCATTTTCTTCTTCGCTCGCGTCTTCACGGTTTCGGATGGGTTCTTGTTTTTCTTGAATCTCTCTCATATAATCATTGAGTTCTTGGCTGCAAGTGAATTCTTCTTCGCACTGAACTTGTCGATTTGTTGACAATTGATCTAAATTGTGAATTAATTCCCCCAAAATACGTTTGACGTCCAACGCTTCACGATTGATGTAGGAATTTAGATGGTGTGTTCTTAAATAGTTTTTTTTGCCTCCATTGGCCCTGATTCAAATCTGAAATAAGATTTTCTGGCCTTGAATTTCTTTATTGTGCTGCAAAATTCCCTTATTGGACAATTCTTGAAATTTCGTTCGTAATCTTGAAAGAAAGTACACTAAAAGGTTGTGTAAACAACTGTGTGCTGCTGAGTAACGAGCACAACTCACGAAGCTCCCTCTTTGCTATCTGCATTAACAAGAGTTTACTAGTCTTCCATGGGGCCACGACGACAACCATTGTTGACTCAGACGGATGCTCTGATACCAATTTGGTGTAGCCTAAGTGACTAAAGAGAGTTGGTGTAGCCTAAGAGGATAAAGGAGAATTCTCTCCAAGAATCAATCAAATGTTTATTATGAATCAAAAGTTACGAATACAAGAAGGCAATTCTCTATTTATTGAGACTTGGAAAACTAATCATAATCCTAATTAACCAAGAAAACTAATCCTAATGCTAATTAATCAAGGATTGACCAAGATACCCCAATTTACCATAATCCTACTACATCATATTCTATCCCTTAAAAAAAAAAAAAACTCATCCTTGAGTTACAAAAAGAGAATGAAGTTATCAAATAGCTTCTTTCGATGGTTTGAAAAAATTCCCATAATTGGTAGCTCTATTGATAGATGAATTGAAAAATAATCTTGGAGGTGTGAAGCAGTTTCCTTAGCAGACTCAGAATTGAAACCCACACGGAATATCAACAAAGAACTTGATTTGGGTCGGGTCGAAGTAATAGCTGGAGGGATGGACCACATGGGCAGGGTAGAATCACGTGGGTCCGGATGCGCGCATCTTGCGTAAAAACAAGAACTTCGTCTGAAGGGTGTTGAATCGCACGAGTCTGGTCGAAAAAGAACTCGTGGCTCGCGTTGTTTTCATCGCATGGACGTAGTCTTCTCATCTTCGTCAATGACGCTTTTGCTTTTCGCAGGATGCCGGGTCGGGTTGGAAAACAATTTATGACAAAGATCTCTCCAAAAAGTCTATCTCAAATCTTTATTATGATCAAAAGTTATGAATACAAGAGGACAATTCTCTATTTATAGAGTAGTGGAAAGCAAACTAATCTTAATCCTAATTAACCGAGGAATTGACCAAACAAACTAATCTTAATCCTAACCAAAGAATTAACCAAGATTATGTTTGGGATCTAACACTAAAAGATACACAAAACACAACATACAGATTCAACACAACACTGTTGTATTGAGAGTTCCTTAGTATATAGTGATATATATTCAGCAAACCAACCAAGAAAGAAAGCAAACACAAAGCAATAAGGCACCAAGTTTCTCATCACAGAGAGGGTTGGATCCTCTCCTAACAAGCCAAAAACTACCCAAATGGATTCCTCCCCTTTCTCTTTGCTCCTCAGCCCTTAAGGCCCCTCACATAACTAATTCCATACAAGCATTCCCACTAACCAACTATCCCCTGTGAATTTCCCTTCCTACCTAAGTATGCACAATTGGGGGTCTCACAAATTAATATCTAATTAACCACTAATCCTACCACATGAAAACAAGGACTTTTAATATTTATCTAATTTAGTTTCTGGAGTTTGGTAAAGGTGGACAATAAAGTTATTTGACAGCATCTATTGTTTGTTGTGGTTAATGGAGTGCTGCGGTCTAAGGTCATATTTCGTAAGAATAATCTATATTGTTTGTAGTGAAGTTTATAGTTCTTATAAAACCAATTCGGGTTTAGTAACTAACCATCATGGGTGACCTAGTGGCCAATGAGGGCCTTGAGAATAATAAAGGGTTTAGAGGGAATGAGCTCAAACCATGGTGGTCGTACCTAGGATTTCATATCCTATGAATTTCCTTGGCAGCCAAATTTAGTAGGGTCAGGCGGTTGTCCTGTGAGATTAGTCGAGGTGTGCGTAAGCTGGCCCAAACACTCATAGATATTAAAAAAAATCTGGTTTAGTATCTTTTCTACTTTTCATTTTGGAATAAAAATTGGGTAAAATACACTTTGGTCCTTGATTTTGAGCATATGTTTAAAAAACTGACAGTTTAGTCCCTGACCTATTGGAAATGGTTCTAAAAGGTTCCTGGACCATTAGTTGACTAACGGACAGATGAGTTGGCAGTAAATTTGCTGACTAGATTTGTTTAACATAATTACTGGAAAATAATTCTATTTTTTTTTAGCTTAGGTGCCATTCCTCTTACTTCCTTTTCACCTTCTTCATCCTCAATCCCATTTTTTCCAATCCACACCCATTACCAATCTCTCCTAAAACACAAAAATCCTCAAAATCAATCAACCCATCTTCATTTTCATCTACCCCTCTGAACATTTCCCCTGCATCCCTTTCTGTAATCAATATTATAATGCTTATGAGTGATGCGATGTCTTCAGCTCATTTGTCGCTGTCGGTATGAGCCCATTGATGTTCTTGTCGAAAGTCCCAAATAACTTCTTTAGCTCCGCCTTTTTCTCGGCGGCCGCCACTGCCGCGATTGTCAGTCAACGACGAAACTCTTCAAGATTTGGAAAAGAACTCCAATCCAAGGAGGAATCGAGATGGGCTTTGGAGGACGGCAGGAACATGGCAGAGGAGAATTGAAAAGGTGAAGATTGGGAAGAAGACAAAAAGGGAGAGAGGGGAAGAGACAAGAAATTAAAAGGATGGAGTAGGTTTTAGGAAAATTTATGGAGAAATTTTGTTGTTGCGCTTTGTGTCTGTAATGCGTCTGTTCTGTACTGTTTTTTTTAATCATCGTTTCTTCTGCTTTAATTGTTTGGATTGAAAAGCTTCCAAAGTTTATATCAATTAAATGATGTAACATATTCTGCACTTTTATTTTAAAAAAATTGGGCTCATTGGTGGAGAAGAAGTAGGAGAAAATGAGGAAGAAGAAAGATAGGAGAAGAAAGAGACATATGCCACATATGCTATAAAAAAATTAGAATAAAACAACAAATCTAGTTACAAGTTTACTGCCAAATCATCTTTCCATCAGTCAACTAACGTCCTAGGTCCTCTTAGAACCATTTCCTAAAAGTCAGGGACTAAACTGTCAGTTTTTGAAATTTAGGGACCAAATAGAAATTTATCCTCAAACTTAGGGACCAAAAGTGTATTTTACCCATAAAAATTTGACCAATATTGGTGTAAAACCCAAATATTGCAGACGGTTTTATCTTTGCATCTCTACTTGGGAGGATTTGGAGTTTTTTGTTCCCTAATACTAAGCTTTCTTCAATTCGCTGTCTTGTCTGGAAGGTAAATTAAAGAACAAAACTTTGGACTTCAGTTTTTCCAGTTTTTGTACTTTTCGTTTAAACTTTTGGGCTCTCTTAATGAATGTAAATAACACCATTTTGTTCAATATGATCTTTGTTGATACTTTTTCTTCTTTGGGCTAGGCTGAAAATGAGGCAGATAGGATGGACTGGGTCCATAAAATCACGGGGGCTATTACATCCCTTTTCAATTCTTATTTTCTCCAACAGGTTTGTTCCCAGTAGCTCTTTTGTGTATGTGAGTGACCAAGGATTAAATCATGAATGCTTATGATACAGCGTTTTGAATCTTCTGCAGCCATTCCCGGAATCTAAACATCCTGAGAGTGACAAAAACAGTTCCGATGATTATAATGTTCAGGCACTACATCAAAAAAGATTGGAAGATGGCAGCCAAGTAGATTCTGTTTCTAAGATACTTAGAGATATTCCTGGAAATGATCTATGTGCAGAGTGCAGCACTCCAGAACCTGAATGGGCATCTCTAAACCTTGGCATTTTATTGTGCATAGAATGCTCTGGTGTTCACCGTAATCTTGGTGTCCATATTTCAAAGGTATACAAATCAAGCTCAATCTCGTTATCTTTATGGCTTCTGATTTTTGTACTGGTGGGTTGGGTTTTCCTACTTATACATTTTTCTAGTCTTTGAAAAATATTGCGTAATAATACAATGCAATATTATATTTGAACTCTAAAGTTTGGAACACGTGTATGAAAAAAATGTTATTGTTCTACTATTATGAAAATAATGAAATAAATGACGTGCCCAATATCTACAAGAAACATATGGTTGGGAACTTTGAACACTCGCTTGTAAAAATTGTAGGAAATGAGAATGCTAATGTCCTTGTACTATTAAACATTAAAAGCTACCTTTGGTCTTTCCTTCGTTCTTGTTCTTGTTATTTATTTGTTCCTATATACATTGAAGCTACTTTTATTTTTGCTGTTATTGTTTGTTATTTATTATTCTATACACGTTAATAGGGTTTCATGAGAGGAGAAAATTCTAGGTCTCTGCTATATATATAAGAAACATGACACTTTTCCACCGGGAGTTGAAGTTCCTTTGTCCATTATAAAGTATAAGAATGAATCTAACTGCAGTACTTAAATTCAACGATTTGAGAGCTCAACATTGATTAATCTAATCAACATGCTCTCGAAAAACTAAAAAAGTTTTAATTTTAAAAGTCACTGATTAGTTTAGATTATTGATAAAATTATATCAAAAAGGAGAATTGAAAGAATATATCTTAAGTAACAAATGTAGCTAGATGTAATACTTTTCTTTCAGGATCTATAGCCAATGTTTGTAAGAATTAACGACCATTTTAATTTTTGTGTTTGTGAGGAAAATATTAACCATATCCCTGGGCGTGGCCGCATCGCTGCAAAAATAATAATAATAATTTATATTAACCTTGTGGAAAGAAAACCTGACGGGCTATTATATTCTTTGCTCATGCAGGTGAGATCAATAGTATTAGATGTCAAAGTCTGGGAGCCTTCAATACTGGACTTGTTTAGGAACTTGGGCAATGCTTATTGTAACTCTATTTGGGAGGGATCGCTTCTTGCAGATACTGGAAGGTAATATTTCCTTGAGTTGTATTGGTCATTTGGTACTCGAGTATATTTCAAAATTTGATCGTTCGTACTATCTTACAGAGTGTAGCAAAATATTCCTACAATATATATCTTTTTCTCAATGTAGTAAATATTTACATCATTTTATGGGCACCTGAGTGATAAGGAAACATTTAGTATTTACAATTGAATTCTAAAAGCAAGAATTTTGCAGCGATAATACACAACACGATGTAGCCACTTCAATTCCAAAACCAAGTTCCAAGGAAGCCATACAGCGTAGGGAGAGATACATTCATGCTAAGGTAGAAGGCATTTTTCCTCTGCATTTTTCACATTTGCTAAATAATATATAAGGTCTGAAATCCATTTCCTATTTTAAATATATCTTTTAATTTAATTATTCATAATTCCTAGCAAGCAACCCCACAAGTTTTGTCATATAAGTGTGTGACTTGTAGCTTCTGTTCCTTAAATAGTATGTAGAGAAACTGTTTGTGGTCAAGGATAGTGAAGCGCCCGGCAACATTTCTTATGCAAAAGGTATCTGGGAAGCTGTCAAAACAAATGACTTGCGAGAAGCATACCACTTCATTGCAGTTTCAGCAGTATCAATTGTCAACACAACTTTTGATCATGTGGTCGGTGTCAGTTCAAGCCCGCAATCGGATGAAGAACCCTCGGGAAGTAATCGAGAATCTCATAATCCATCATTGTGCAGGAGAGACTGGGATTCTAATGAGTCAATGAACAGTCTTGAAGCTTGCTCATTATTGCATCTTGCTTGTCAAAATAACAATCAAGTGATGATTGAATTGTTATTGCAATTTGGTGCGGATATAAATGTACGTGACTCTCATGGAAGGACGCCTTTGCACCAATGCATCTCCCAGAAATACAACACGTTGGCTAAGTTTCTACTTAGAAGGTACAGTTTTCCTTATTTTTTTTTTTTTTTTTTGGTGCTGTTTGTTTTTTTGTGGTGTTCTGGAGTTGAGTGGGGGGGTTTCTGTTACATAGTAGAACTACCCTTTTTTTGATTATCAAAATGCATTAGTGTCAAATCACACTCCATCCAAAAACCTAAACTAATAGGTACGATAAATTTAATCTTATATCAATACTTTAATACTCTCTCATACTTGTGGCTTGAAAATTAGAACAAGGTCATCAAGTGGTCATCAATATTAGTTAGAAAAAATGATATTACAAGTATTCGGATCGTTGGACCTCCTACTCTGATACCATGTTAAAGCACCCGTCAACACAAAAGTTTAACCTCGATGGGTTGCGTTGTTCAATGCTTTAACAATATAATGACCTTTGATTGGCAAGAAGTATGGGAGGGGTAAATACTTGCTTAATTTGCTCATTTTAATTCTTCTATGCGCTAACCTATCTAAGACGGTGTGTTCGTAATTTCTCATAAACGTGGAAGACCAACTCTTAATGTAGCCCCAAAGTTACATCATAAGCTTTTAAGCTCAGTCTTTTCATCATATAACGTAAAATAACGTACTCGACTTTTTACAACTTAAGGCAGTTAGCAGGTAGCTAGAAAGTTTTCTGATGTTGCCCGATAAGAATGCTATTAGTATAGAATTGAGAATATTATTAGGATCAGTGTTTTAAAAGGCGCACTAAGGCGCAAAGACCCTCTGGAGCCTAGGCACAAGGTGTCACGGTCCTAGCAGAGGACCCGTGACAAGCCTTGTCGGCAGTGTCAACAACAAGCTCTACGGGGGCAGATGGGGCCCCGAGCCTGGATCCCGGAAGTCGGGGCTGCGTCGTGAGTTTCGACGAACGACTTTGGAGTTAGACTCATATTGATGAGAGATGTAAGCACGTCAGATTTCATGTCAATCGGAGTTCTGACGGGCGCTCCACGTTGGCGTATGATTGACTCACCAAATTCATATGCAAGGGTGACATATTGGAAATGTCTCAAAGTGTACTCTAGGGGGAGGCATGGTGTCAGCTCTCCACCACCCCCGGGTCTTAGGGCTTAAGCGAGCTACCCTGTGGCACATACGGTTGTCATGGCGTGGGTAAGCGTCTGCAAAACTAGTAGTCTTGGGCGTCTTCCTTAGACTGGAATCTAATGGACAATATCGGACGGCACGGGTGTGCCGGTATTGCGCCCCGGTCGACAGGCTAAGATTGCTCACCCTAGGTGTTGTGTGGAGATATTTTCATGATTATTACCTAGATTCTTCAAACAATCTAGTAGTGTGTAATGAAACATGTGTCTGATCCCTAAGAAAAATGGGATCAAGGGTGTGGGGGACTATTGGCCCATTAGCCTCACAACGGGGTTATTTAAGATTATAGCTCGTGTCCTATCAGAGAGAGTCAAAAGGGTTCTTCCTTCTACCATTATTGGATACCAATCAACTTTTGTGGCAAACAGACAAATTCTCGATGCTTCTTTAATTGCAAATGAGCTTATTGATGAATTCAAAAGGATAAAAAAGAAAGGGGTTATTATCAAGTTTGACATCGAAAAAGCCTTTGACATGGTGGATTGGAGCTTTTTGGAAGACATCCTCAAGACCAAAGGCTTTGGCATCAAATGGAGGAGATGGATTCAAGGATGCATATATTCGGTAAATTTCTCTATTATGATTAATGGGAAGCCCTGGGGCAAGATTATGGCTTCTAGAGGACTCAGACAAGGCGACCCTCTATCTCCCCTCCTCTTTATTCTTGTTGTGGTTTGTCTTAGTAGGATGTTGCTAAAGGCTGAAAAGGAAGGAGCCATAAAGGCTTTCGAGAAGAGTAGAGATTCTCATATATCGATCACTCACCTTCAATTCGCCTATGAGGATACAATAATAATTAGAAAGTTATATGATGTCGACAGATAAGATTGCATCATGAATCCTTAACGGATTCCCTAATTACAAATCGACCGATTTGGCACAATCAGAGCTGACCTTGGCGGTTTATAAAAGTTGGAGAAAATCATGGAAGATCCTCCATTAAATTTCAGTTTTATGGCTGATCTCCCTGATTTCCAGGAAGTTAAAAAATGTTCCCACTTTCCGCATTTACCATTCTCCCTCCCAGAACCTGCCGATTTTCAACAAGCTGCTACCAACATTCAACAAAGCCCACCATCCTCAAGCCCACTTCTCATTCCCTGGGCCCCACCTTTTGACCCAGCCTCACACACCAAAATTCCAGCCCAATTACCCCACACCCCCTTTCGGCAAATCCTCCCTCCAAAATGGATTTTTTGACCCAGCCTCACCCATCAAAATTCCAGTCCAATTACCCACACCCCCTTTCGGCAAATCCTCCTTCCAAAATGGATCTTTTGACCCAGCCTCACCCATCAAAATTCCAGCCCAATTACCCACACCCCCTTTCGGCAAATCCTCCCTCCAAAATGGATTAAAATGCTCCACTTCAACCCACCCATTCTCCTTTGAGGGATCAGATACTGAAGCGTACCTATCAAGCCCATCTTCTCAACCAGACCTTCCTCTCCACCAATCACTTGACCTAGCCCTAATAGAGGCCATCGACCCCTTGCCCACTCACTCCCCAATTGCCCACCAAGCCAAAACCCAAGAACCAGCCATCTCCGTTGTGCCCTTGGCCACTCAATCTCCGGTCGACAACCAAGCCCAAACCCAAGCCCATCTCCCTTCCTCTCCTACCGATTCCTCACTAGCCTTAGCCGGAGATTTCACCCCTTTGTCCTCTCCCATTTTCCCCGTTTTTCCAGCGTCAAATCCTCCACCGATTTTAGAAAGCCCTCCACACCTATCCTCCCCTGTCGATGCGCATCCTCTAAACTCAATCAACCAATCCCCTTCACCTATTCCCCAATTCCTCAGCCTCCAAGACCTTCAGCTCTACCTCCAAAAATATGGGTTATGTGTTAGGGCCATTCCTGCAAGTTCTAATCAACCAAAGAAAAAGTCCTACACCCAATCAGCAAAAAAGGGTAAAATTAACCGAGAAGTTAAAAATCTGCAATCCTCGGTTAATTATGAAAAATCAGCCACCATGGCTGTTCGGGAGGGATCTATCAGTGATCAATGAAAATTATTTCTTGGAATGTTCGAGGTTTGGGTTCATGGCCCAAGTGTGCGTTGATTAAAAATGCCATTCTCCATCAAAATCCAGGTATCGTTCTCCTACAGGAAACAAAACTTGATAAAATTACTAGGGATGTGGTGAAATCTCTTTGGAGCTCCTCTCATATTGGTTGGGCTGCTCTGGATGCTATTGACACAGCAGGGGGGGTCCTCATTCTTTGGAGTGAACCTGATTTTACAATTACAGAAGTTATTAAGGGTCTCTATACAATTTCGGTTCATGTTAATATGGCTGATGAATTTTCTTTCTGGCTTTCAAATGTTTATGGGCCATCTACGAATATTTTTTGTGAGGATTTCTGGGCTGAATTACATGACTTGACTGGTTTATGGGGCGATGAATGAATTATTGGAGGTGATTTTAATGTTACTTGCTGGACATGGAAAAAATCTCATGACAGAACTACAAGCCGAAGTATGGATACTTTTAATAACTGGATTAATTCTTTTCAGTTGCTTGACATCCCATTGCAAAATGGTTGTTTTACCTGGTCTAGTTTTGGGGTCTCTCCGTATCTCTCTTTATTAAACAGATTTCTGCTCTCGCCGGATTGTATTGGAAAGTTTGGCCCAACTCATCTTAATCGACTACCAAGGGTTACTTCTGATCATTATCCTCTGGCTCTTACCTTTGGAGATATTGTTTGGGGCCCTTGCCCTTTCATATTTGAAAATTCATGGCTGCAAATCATTTCTTTTCGGGATCTTTTTAATACTTGTACTTGGTGGCCTCAACATTCGGTACAGGGTAGGAAAGACCATGGTTTTATGATGAAATTAAGGATCTTAAATTTGAGCTCTGAAACTGGAATAAATCGCAACGGTTAGTGGCCTCCCATCTTCCTTCTCTCATCAACAACTCCAAGCTTTGGAATTGTTGGAGGAGACTGATAATTGGTCTCCCACGCTTTTAGCCTCCCGCAAGGCTTTGCGAACACAGATTGAATTTTTGACGGCTCAAGAACATGTTTATTGGCATCAGAGATGTAAGCTACAGTGGCTTAGGGAAGGTGATGAGAATACCAAATTTTTTCACCATATTATGGCAGCTCGTAAGCGTAAAAACTCGATCACTGAAGTCCTGTCTCGTACTGGGGTAAGCTTATTTTCAGCACAAGACACTGAATCTGAATTTATTGACTTCTACTCTGATCTGTTTACTAAGGATAGCAATACACGGTTTCTCCCATCCAACTTGGATTGGAGACCAATTAGTTCCAGCCAGGCTGTCACTCTTGAATCTTGCTTTACCGAGATGGAAGTGTACCAGGCAGTTAGTTCTTTGGGGACCTGTAAGTCTCCTGGCCCTGACGGTTTTACAGCTGAATTTTTTAAATTTACTTGGGCTACCATTAAACAAGATGTTATGGCAATGGTGAATGATTTTTATAACTCTGATATTATTAATGTGTCTCTGAATGAGACTTACCTTTGTCTTATTCCAAAGAAGATTGACTCCAAATCTGTTTCGGATTATCGGCCCATCAGTCTTATTCCTTGTGCCTATAAGATTATTGCTCGGGTTCTCTCCAACAGACTGAAGCTTGTGTTGCCTTCTACTATCTCTGAAAATCAACTAGCCTTCGTTGCAAACAGACAAATTCTAGATGCTTCCCTTATAGCAAATGAATTGATTGATGATTGGTTATATTCATCTAAGCAAGGGGTGGTGATCAAACTCGATCTAGAGAAGGCCTTTGATAAGGTTGATTGGGATTTTCTAGATGTTGTTCTTCTTGCCAAAGATTTTGGTCCTGTTTGGAGGAAATGGATTCGTGGATGCGTCTCCAGTGTTAATTATTCTATTATTATAAATGGGCGGCCAAGAGGTAAAATTATACCAACCTGTGGTATCTGACAAGGTGATCCCCTCTCTCCTTTCCTCTTCATTTTGGTCTCGGATTGTATGAGCCGTCTTCTCCATCATGCTTGTGCTTTGGGTCGTATTATTACAAACCCTATTGCTGATTCAAAGTTTTCTTTAACACACGTCCAGTTTGCCGATGACACTCTTTTATTCTCAAGTTTTGACATTCAGGCTTTAGATCACTTATTTGCCCTCATTCGGATTTTTGAATTAGCCTCTGGTTTGAATATTAATTATTCAAAGAGTGAACAATTGGGAATCAACATTACTGACAGTGACTTGAAATTTTTGGTGTCTAAATTTGGTTGTAAAAGAGGTCAATGGCCGTCTACTTACCTTGGTTTGCCTTTGGGTGACAACTCGAAATCTGACTCTTTCTGGCACCCTGTTATAGAGCGGTTGCAACATAAGCTTCATAACTGGAAATATGCCTTTATTTCTAAAGGAGGTCGTCACACACTGATTCAAGCAACTTTGGCCAATATTCCTACTTATTATTTCTCTTTGTTCCACATACCTGTGAAAATATCTGGAGCCCTTGATAAACTGGATCGTGATTTCTTTTGGGAAGGTTCACGGGAATCTGGTGGTATGCACAATGTTAATTGTGTGACTACACAACTTCCAAAACTAATGGGAGGACTTGGTATTGGCAATTTCCGCAATAGAAATTTGGCTTTATTGGCAAAATGGATTTGGAGATTCATAACGGAGGGTGATAGTCTTTGGCACAACCTTATTTCAGCAAAGTATTATTCGTTCAATAGTAATGTTACTTGGCCACAACCAATTCAAACGGGTGCATCAAAATCCCCTTTGGCGTCATATTTGTAAAACTCTGGATTTGGTTGCTAGTCGGGCTTTTCGTTCGCTTGGTAATGGAGTCTCCACCTCCTTTTGGCATGACTCGTGGCTGGACTGTGGTCCTCTCTCCTTGGCCTTCCCTCGCCTTACTTCTCAACCAGCTAATATGGTTGCAGACGTTTGGGTGATCTCTTCGCAAGCTTGGAATTTATCGCTTAGGCGCAACCTTAATGATAGGGAAGCGGCTGAATGGGCTACATTATCTCATCTCCTTTCTACAATACATTTGCGGACACATAAAGATCATTGGGTTTGGCCTTTGGATTCGTCGAACTGCTTCACGGTTTAATTTCTTATGGAGGCATTAGTTGGGGTGGATGAGCCTTTGAAAAGAGACTTATCCTTTGTGATTTGGAAAGATGCTTATCCTAAGAAGGTAAAAAAATTTCTTTGGGAGCTAAGTCTTGGTGCAGTCAACACGACGGATAGACTTCAACGGCGTATGCCTTATTTATGCATCTCTCCTTCTTGGTGTTGTATGTGTGCCTCAAATGCTGAATCTCCTGGTCATTTGTTTGCCCATTGTTCCTTTGCTTCTCGTTTTTGGGACTTCATTTTGGAAGCCTTTCATTGGTCATTAACTCTGCCTCATAACATTTATGATCTTCTGGCTGCTGTTTTGGTGGGTAATCCTTTTGTGGGATCAAAGATGACCATTTGACTTGCTTTTATTAGGACCTTCTTTTGGTTTCTCTGTCGAGAACGAAATGCACGGATTTTTCGTAACATTTCTTCTTCTTTTGATTGCTTTTTAGAATCGGTTCTTTGTCATGCTCTCCTAATTTGTAAAGGAAGTGCTCATTTTTTCCATTATAGCTTAGCTTCTTTATCCTCCAATTGGAGAGTTTTTATGTAATTCACCTACTGGTGTCCGAGAGTTTTTCTCCTCCATTTCATCTATCAATGAAATTGTTTCCCTTCTAAAAAAGACAGATAAGATTGCTATTAGGATAGAATTGTGAAATTTTTAGACATGAAGGGTACGATAGTAATTAGATAGGGAGTTTGTTAGAACTTGTTATGAATAGAGAGGGTGAGGAAGGAGAAAGTGAAGCAATATTTTGGTGAGTGAATTAGGATTTGAGAGTGATAGTAATTAGATAGAGAGTTTGTTAGAACTTGTTATGAATAGAGAGGGTGAGGAAGGAGAAAGTGAAGCAATATTTTGGTGAGTGAATTAAGATTTGAGAGTGATTTCAAGGAAGAGGGTCTGAATACCTCAAACTCTTTGTTTATCTTGTGGTTTGGTTACCTTTTACATTTCAATACATTTGAATTCTATTAGTACTCTAGAACGGAATTCTTAACTTTTAGAACAAATCAATTTAAAAAATACTATGGACCAAGGTGAAAATTATTGTTAGAGTGGTTTTAATCAACAATTACATAGATAGTAATAGTAGTGTACTTATACAATTTTATTACTTGTGTTTTTGCTTCTTATAACTTTTATAAACAGAGGTGCACGACCATCAATCAAAGATGATGGAGGATTAAGTGCGTTGGAAAGAGCAATGGATATGGGAGCAATAACCGATGAGGAGCTATTTCTTTTGCTGACAGTATCTGAATAAAGAATATGATGGAACATTTTTTATCTCTCTTTTATATTAACACCATTGTTTATTGTGTAATTCACTTTAGTATTCCCTTTTTTGTTAATTGAATCTAATTTTTTTTGTAATTATTGTTGGTGTTTTCATCTGCTATAACTTCTGTCATCTCTTTCGTTGTTGATGATCATAAGAATTATTTATTGAGTTGCAGTGAGATGCCATCTTTGTATAAGAATCCTCAATTGAATGGGAATAAAATTCTATTTATTGCTATAATTCTCCTTCTGCAATTTTGAATCACTAAGAATCATGTAGTCTAAGATTTTGTGGACAGACCTCAACCAATCAATTAAACAAGTTATTGTAGAGTTTTCTAGAGACGTATTGAATTCAAGTCATTCATGTGTGTCGATTTCCTTATGGTTAACTTCAAAATGGACATACAGGTTTCATCGTACTTCTCATTCATCTTTCAAACTATGTTTTTTTTTACATGTAAGAGTGGGGATTAAACCTAGGACCTCTTGGTCACTAGTCGTTACGTTATGCCAATTGAGTTATGCTCTTGTTCGCCAAACTATGTGTTTTTTAGTCGAGGAGTTCATTGTGCGGCTCAACTAGAGAGATTCGATGTTAACATAAAAAGTAGGTAGGACTAGGGATTATACATACATTGGAGAGAAATCGTAGGTCGCCTCTTGAGTTTTCTGGAGACGTATTGAATTCAAGTCATTCATGTGTGCCAATTTTTTTTATAGTTGGTTTCAAAATGGGCATACAGGTTTTACTGTACTTCTCATCCATCTTTCAAACTATGTGTTTTTCAATCGAGGAGTTCATTGAGCTTCCATTCGATGCTAACATAAAAAGTATGTAGGGCTTATACATACCTTGGAGGGAAATCTTAGGTTGCCTCTCTTCTTCTCCAAGTTGAACATTGATTGTTAGCCTCACATTTAACTCTTCATCCACTGGAATGGAACGACGATTCACGAGCTCGGCGACCTTTTGCTTGGTAGTCTTAACTAAGGATGAAAATATTGATATCAAGATTTCAATTTTATGGATATATAGATGAAATATGATATCAACGTATTTTTGTGTAAATAATTTTTTTTAAAAAAATATTTAAATTAATAATAAGTTCATAAGTATATTTAGACTCCAAATCTCTTGAAATTACATTTTTCCCCTCAAGTTTTAAAAACCCCCTTTCCCTCCCTCTTTCCTTCCCCTCCATCTTTGCTTTTTTTTTTTTTTCCCTCTTTCTTCATCTCATCATCTCAATAAATTGTCTTTAATTGTTCAAGTGTATATAAATACATCTATATGCCCAGAATCCCTTACTCCTCCATGTTCATAAGTATCAAAGAACTAGGAATGTATACCTTCAAGTTCAATACCTCAGGACCTATAGAGTTTTACATTTGTATCACTATGTGCATCAGTATCAAAGAACTAGGAATCTTTAGGATTTATACTCAAGTGCGAGATAGTTCTGTATATTAGACATCAAGTTCATGCCCTGTCAGTGTTAAGCAACCTTTCTAGCTTCTTTACATTTTTGCACATTTGATTCCTTTAGTAGCACTACGATTGATACTTTATTTTCTTTGCCTGCACCCTTAGGGGGTTTGATCTTTCCATTTGATTAGTAATTGGGCTTGGTTGCCTAATTTCTTAGTGAAGTTCAACCTCTGCCTTGTTTTGGTTGATAGCCATATTCCTCAATCTATAAAGCTACGAAGTCCATCTTTATGAATGATTTTTTTGTTTAAAATCTTAGAGTTCTTGGGGGAAGGGATAAGAGAAGGTTGGTTTGGGAGATTTTTCTCCAAGAAAACCTTGATTTTGTTATTTTTTAGAATCCAAGTGACCTAGTTTTCACGTGAGCTTTATTAGGAGTAGTTAGGGAAGAAATGGGTAGATTGTACAAAACGATGTGATCCGAATCGCTTTGTATTATGATGCGGCTCGCTTGCATGAGGTTGAAGGTTGAAGGTGCTTCATGAGGTATTATGATGGTATGAAATTATGTTAAAATGTTTTTTGTGGAGGTGGTTAAGGGGTCATTTGCCTTATGTGTTGTTTACATTTCCTGATCAACAATTAGGTTGGACAATTTGGGTGTTCGGGCATAGCCTATGAGATACAGAGAGATGAAGGCTTTTTGGTAAGAGCTAGAATGTCTTTACAGGTTTTGTGGGTCTTGATGCTTGCATGATAGGATGGTTTGTTCCATGCTTTAGTTATTGATTTGAGACCCTTTAGCTTTTGCATAAATTGATGCTCAGGCCACCCATGAATAGGGCTGTCAGTTCAAAGGACTGGTGATAGAGCCACATATTAGCAAATATGAACGAGACTTGGCCTAAAAAACCATCAATTCCTCTGAAAAATGCCATTCATTCAGCTTGTTGCATTTTTTATTTATTTATTTATTATTATGCATAAATTTCCTTGTAATTGTAGTTGTTTATTTGTATCACTTATAAGTAATAATCTAGCTACAATATATTAAGATGGCGTAAGAGTTAACAATACTATAGGGAGTTCTTGCTATGGTGGTGTTAATTCATTTATAATCACTTGATCTATTTAAACATATTGTGGCTTTTAAAAAGTGATGCAAAAACAAAATAAAAAATGAAAGTTCATATGAATTTAAATCTCGAATGGCATGAAGGTAAAGGTGATCTCGACCGTTGAAATAGCCTTGTTGTCCAGAGTAGCCTTCTAAAATACCACCTTCTCCCCCACCTCCTAAACTCCGATTACCATGACCTTCGCAGCCAACCGGCCATGCAATACTCCACCCGTTCTGTTCTCATCGATTGAAAGTCTTCAACATTGCTTTCAATGAACATTCTTGTGGTAGTAAAGCCAAACCGAGCATAGCTCAATTGACATAAGGTTGTGCCGGTGACTATGAGGTCATGGGTTCAATCCTTGCTTTAATTAAAATACTGTTGCAAAAAAAAAAAAAAAACTAAAATAACAGAGCAAGGGAGAAACTCATAATACTCCCTTTCCCTCCCCAGGAAGGCACTTGCTAGCAACTTTCGAATTCTTTGCGAAAGACCCCAACAACCACAAGTTCGTTCGGAAACTTCAAGGTATAGATGGGCACCTTCTAGTTGACAATCCCTATACCAGCAAATAAATCACCAATCCTTGCAAAAACAACTTCCTATGAGATGTCCTCCACCAGCCCCCGATTGCACCTTCGGCACCAAAGTCACATGAGCTTGTCCGCTCGACTTGGAAAGAAATTATTGTGATCTAACGTAGCAAACAACAAGATACATGGCCCAATATCCTCTCTGCAATTCTGACAAACCTATCCCTGAGGTGCACGATCAGCCCCTTTCATGATAACAAAGCCATGCTACATGTATACGACTGTCACAAAGCCTCTGAGTTATGTCAACAAAACACAACTAGGTGACTATTAACTCTTACCGATTGAAGTTCTACCCCTTGACGACAGACTTGTTCTTTCAAGATCGTACGACTTCATCATTTGGAGGTTGGATTGAAATCATTGGGCTTCCACCTACCCTTTGGAATGACGAGATTTTCGGTTTATTGGCAACTAGTGTGAAGGCTTCCTAGCGACATCCAGCCAATCAGAACGATAGATTACTTTACGTATTGCTTGCATCAAGGTTTGACAGAATCACTTTGGTTTTGTGTCATACTCTATCAGATTGCCATCCGAACTGTCTGGAGATAATATCTCTGTCGAAATTCGAGGACTCTCTGGTGGAGACGAAAAATAGGGCACTATTGATGACTCTGTGCAAATCGCGGTTGAAGGCATTAATGAGGATTCTCCTCTAAGGTTCAAATCAGATGAAATTGAGCAATCATCCGAGCTGACTTTTGAGGTTTACAAAAGGAAAGAGAAAAATCTGGAAGATCCTCCTCGAAATTCCAGTTTTATGACTGATCTCCCAAATCTTCAAGACTTACCAAACCATAGTCATCTCCCCTATTTACCCTTCTCCCTCCCCGAACCCGACGCTCCAACCCAAAGTGTTAAGAAACTTCCACGAGTGGATCTAACACCCTTGCTGAAAAACAAGACCTTTAGATCTCAAACCCGAAAACCCCAAAAACGCAAGTGGAACCAACCCAAGGAAAAGTGTAGAACGAATTACCTTAACGATTAAGATCAAAAGTAAGAAACTTGTTTCTAAACTCGTGATTCGAACCACTCCACAAGAGGTATGATCAACACCACTTGAATGATTCTAGCATGCAATATCTAAACACAAGAAATTGCAAAAGTTGGAAGAATTAGTTCTCAACTAAAGCTTAAAGGATAAACTCACTTTAATTCAAATTGATGATAATTGTTGTTCTCCAAAGACTCCAAAAATGTTAAGAAACTCCCACGAGTGAATCTAACAACCTTGCTGAAGAACAAGACATTTAGATCTCAAACCCGAAAATCCCAAAAACGCAATTGGAATCGACCCAAGGAAAAGTGTAGAACAGATTACCTTGACGATCAAGCAAACCAAGGATCGGACAAAGCTTTTGGCTCCCATCAACCCTCGATCTTCAAAGCACTCCACAAGTAAGATAGATTAATCCCCACTTGAATGCTCTGATACATGCATTCTATCACAAGAACCCACAAGAAACGAAGCTTAAAAGCTTTCAAGGTTTAATACCCAAAATTTTATATCTTTTTCCTCCCTTTCCTCTACAAAGAAAGCTTCTTTATATAGGAGAGGGATTGTGGGACAGTCCCCACAATCCTCCAAAATTTGAGGCTAACTACCCATTACATGAGAACCACTCACTAAATTGGAGATAACTCCCCACCTTCGAGCAACCGCCCACTATGTTGGAGGTAACTTCCCACGTTTGCAAATAATCAACCATGATCTTCGAGTAACCGCCCAAGGTCATGGATGTAACCGCCCACTAAGGAATAACCGTCCACTTCTTCAATTGTAGCTGCCACGTTTGTCAAGCAAAGCCACCATCTTCTTGAGATGATTAGACAACGACCAATAATATTCATATCACAAAGGGCTAAAAACCAATAGCAAGGCCCACCTACCATAATAATTCTCTGGCCCCATATGCCTACATTTGACCCAGCCACTTCCAACCCAATATCAACCCAAATACCTACCCACATTTTCGGAAAATCCTCTCTTCACCTTGGGTTAAAGGGTTCTACTATAACCAATCATGACTCATTTGAGAGATCAGACATTGAAACCTACCTAACAAGCCCATCCTCACAACCATAATTCTCTTGCTTCCCCACCTTCGATCTGGCCTTAATAGAGGCTGACGAGTCTCTACCCACACACACTTCAGACGCTCTCCAAGCCCAAATATATCCATCCTCACCTATTGAACCCCATACCCATTCTCTGGAATTAGCCATATTTGGAAAAGACATCCCACTATCCTGTCCCCTATTCCCTGAAACCTCTTCGCCCCTAACTGGTTTCCAATCGAAACCAACTTCGTCGATCCTAGAAAGCCCTCCACACCCCTCATCCTCTGTTGATGCTCAACCACTCAACTCAACCAATCAAACCCCTTCTCCTTTTCCCCAATCCCTCAGCCTTATAGACCTACAACTTTACCTTCTTGAATATGGTCTATGTGTCATGGTTAGTCCTGCAGTTTCTCAACAACCAAAGAAGAAGATTTACACCCCATCAACTTAAAAGGGTAAATTAAAGGGGCAATTGCAAAAATAGCAAAAACAAATAGGTTAATTGAATTTGTAGCACCTATGTTTAGTTTTTGCATATATAGCAAAAAATCAGGGTAATCACGTGTTAATCAGATGGTAATCATTAAGTTAAAAGTTGAAAAGTCGAAAATACCCTCACCATTACACTTTACAGTAATCACGGGTTAATCACTACCCTAAATGATTACAAGCTGATACACCTCTGCTGATACACACCCGATACACCTCTGCTGATACACTGATACACATCTGATATATTGTTTTCATTTTTTTACCTTCAAAAAATTTAAGCTCATAAAAATTAGTGTTAAGTCCAACCCAAACGAATAAATTAAAGCCTCATTTATTAAAATTGGAAAGCCCTCTCCATCACTTTAATCACCTCATGCCTTTAAACCCTAGAAGTAATTTTACATCGATTCCTCTCTAATCGATTCATCTCCCTTCAACATTGATTCCTCTCCCTTCAACATCAGGATTCCTCTCTAATAGATTCATCTCCCTTCAACATCAGGATTCCTCTCTAATCAACATCGATTCATCTTCCTTCAAGATCGATTCCTCTCCTTTCAACATCAGGATTCCTCTCTAATCAACATCGATTCATCTCCCTTCAACATCGATTCCTCTCCCTTCAACACATCAGGGTTCCTCTCTAATCAACATCGATTCATCTCCCTTCAACATCGATTCTTCTCCCTTCAACGTCGATTGATCCTCCCTTATTTCGTTCATCTTACCAACTACAAGGTAGCTTACTAAATTTACTTTAGCATACTGTTTATTTTCCACTTTTTGGTTTTTGTATATCACTCTTGTCTAGAAATTAAATGAAGGTGAATGTCGATTTATGATTTACTGTTAAGGTAGTTTACAATTTGTTGTTCATCTCACCATTTTTTTGGTATGCTCCACGTTTCCTACCACTATGACCTTTGTCCTCTTCCTCTCTTAAACATATATTTTCTTTTAAAAAAATTTGCTTTGTTTTGTTTATAACTAGTCTTTTAATTTTAAAGAGAGATGTAGCTTGGGATGAAAACTACATAACTTTCCACTTGATAATGATACATCTGTGTGATTGCCTACTGATTACCTACTGATTGTTTTTGTTGATTGCATACTGATTGTTTTTGCTGATTGACTACTGCTTTTGTTGATTGTCTACTAATTGTCTACTGATTGCTTTTGCTGATTTCCTACTGATTGCTTTTGCTGATTGTCTACTGATTGCTTTTGTTGATTGTCTATTGATTGGCTACTGATTGTCTACTGATTGCTTTTACTAATTGTCTACTGATTGCTTTTGCTGATTGTCTACTGATTGCTGAGGGTAAATTAGGAGTATATAAAAAAACGAAATTCAAAATTTGGAAATTTTGCCATATTGTCTACTGCTTTTGTTGATTGCCTACTAATTGTCTACTGATTGCTTTTGCTGATTGTCTACTGATTGCTTTTGCTGGTTGCCTACTGATTGTCTACTTTTACTGATTGTCTATTGATTGCTTTTACTGATTGTCTACTGATTGCTTTTGCGGATTGTCTACTGATTGCTGAGGGTAAATTAGGAATATATAAAAAAACGAAATTCAAAATTTGGAAATTTTGCCATATTTGCAAAACCAATAAAGAGTAGCTAAATTTTCAATTAGCCTAATTGTTTTTGCTATTCATTATAATTTCCCTAAATTAAACCGTGAATTACAAAATATGAAATCTACGGTTAATGGTTTAGGGAGGGATCAACCAATGATCAATGAAAATTATTTCTTGGAATGTTCGTGGTTTAGGTTCATGGACCAAGTGAGCTTTGATAAAAAAACACCATTCTTCAACAAAATCTAAGTATTGTTCTCCTAGAGGAAACTAAACTTGATGAAATCACTAGGGATGTGGTGAAATCTCTTTGGAGTTCATCTTATATTGACATTGTCGGGGGTGTCCTCATTCTTTGGAGTGAGCTCGATTTTACAATCACAAAGGTTATATTAAAGGTTTATATATCATTTCAGTTAATGTGACTAAACTCTATATTCATATTCTTCTAAACTCTATATCCATTGTAAGGGTTGCTCTTGTTCTTGTAAAAGGAGCGTTGTTAACGGTTTGATCCTTAATCGTGAAAATGATCGGGTTTGTTCTTGCACCTGAAAAAAAAATATTGTAGCGGTTGGACTCCAAGTCGTGGAAAGAGACCGAACCACTACAATTTTTTAGTGTCAATTTCTTTATCCCTCTCCTATTTTATCTTTGGCTGCCATGTGTCAGCTTCTGATTTGCTGCAAAGAATAATATGAAAATATTAATAAATAATTCAAAATTTTGACTGTTTGAATATTTTATTATTAAAATAATATATTAAACCACGTGTCACCATTTCATTTGCTCAAATAAAATAATAATAAAATTTTCAAAAGTTGACCGTTGGATTTATTTATTAGTATTAAATTCATTTTGTTTAATTTGATTTAAATAGAGCAAAGCCTCCATGTGTCAAAACTCTCTATTAGTCCGCTTGTCAGCACGTCATCTGACACACCAGTACTTTTGACCATTTGGATGCCATGTCGCGTTACAAGTCATCGACCTGTCATCAACATGTGCCACGTGTTAGCAACGTCAGATTTTCTGTCAATTTTGTTTTGCTCGTAACTTCTTCGTTTGACGATTCGAAAGGCGTTAGAACCGTCATTCCGAGCTCTACACTTTGGACCGTTCAAAACACTAAAATTGTTAACCAACAAAATTAGGTATGTTATCATCAAAACATTAATTAATTAATTACTTAAAATTAATTAATTTCATATTAAGGGCCAAAAAGCCATCACTTTTTACATGCTATTTTGTTTTTCCTTGGGATCCCAAACTAAAACTGTTTTTCTTGACCTTCGTAAAAGTTTTAGCTTGATCATTGTATTTCATCCCTTTCGTTTGTTTAAATTTATTGGTACTCGAGATTTTTATTGAGTTTTGTCTATTTGTTCGTAGTAATGAGTCTCGTTAGTGGTCTTAGAAAAGCAAAGTCGTTATAAAAATACCCCTTCAAACCTTAAACACTAAACCCTAAAACCCTAAATTCTAAGCCAGAAACCCTACCAATAAGGTAAATTTCGATTTCAGTTTTTTCCATTTTTCAAAAGATTTTGTTGGGCTTTGTATGTACATAGCCTTAAGATTACTAGGATTTTACAAATATGTACAAAGATCTTATTTATTTCACAAATGGTCAAATACATTAGGAGTATTTCATAAAAGTTGGTGTTCAATTACATTGCAACCCTTCATATAACTATTTAGATTTTTATGAAATAAAATAAGTTTTAACCATTTATGATACGAGTCTCAATCATGTCATATGAACTTCAAGGTAGATGTTAGGATCGTAACAACTTTCCAAGATGACCAACAAATGAAGTTGCATTTAATGAACTTAAATGCAACTCATGTTTCATCAAAGATGGATCAAGCTTCATTTATAGCACTAGTAGTTCAAACTACTTCAAGTGGGGTTTTGATTACTCTTGGATGATTACAAACTTTAATTGGTTGATTGATAGTTTCTATTCTCGGATTTAAGGATATTTTCATGTAATTTTAAGTTTTAAAGTTTTGTTTTCAACGTTTTAAGTTACAATTTAGCTAGTAGTCATTATGGTATTGATGGGCATTAGAGTTACAACCTTTCAATTTAGCATAGGTTACTCTAGGTAAATTTTGAAGGCTATATATGGTCATCCATGTTGTTTCTTTAATTTAGACAGATTGGAGTTTAGAAATGAAAGCTGCATATTTTGCTTCTTAAGCCATGAGCTTATTGCTTTGCATTTCTTGTGATTAAATTTGCATGTAGAGTCATTCAAGTAGTCTTGATCAAGCTATCTTGTAGAGTGATTCGAATCTTGAGTTTAGAAACAAGTTTTCTCTACTCTTGATATTGATCATCAAGGTAAATTCGTTTATTTCTTCTTCCGTGAGATGAGATCATAAGTATTAGGGTTTTTAGCATTTGAGATCTAGAGGTTTGTATAACCATAAGGGTTATTAGATCCAATTGGCTAGGATTTTCTTATCATTTGGTATAAGAGTTAGGCTTAAGATATTATATATGTTTTCGTTGTTCTTTTTAATATATATTTTTTCTTCTTCTTAATCTTTCAATCTGTTCAGTTTCATAGTCTGTCAAAAAGCACAAAAATATCACATTTTCGTTGCTCTTCTTGTCTTTTTGTCTTCTCTGAATATGTTGATCTAAATCTTAGCTACAACATTTTTTTTTTTTTTTGAGAATTTGTAATTCAACTTTCATGAGGGTGAAAAGTGTGCATTTTTATAATCGGTTCTAGAAAGAAAAAAAATGGTTATATTCGAGAACATGTTGCCTTGTTTTTTTCTTATTGTTTTTGCCTCCAAAGCATGCTAGATCCAAATTATGTTATCCCTTATGCCTATAAGATCACTGCTCGGGTTCTCTCTAATAGGTTGATGCTTGTGCTGCCTTGTTTTATTCTTATTGTTTTTCCTCCAAAGCATGCTAGATCCAAAATCTATTGTTCAAGCTTATAATATGTGTTTTAATCTAGCTTTTAGCAAATTAATTATATCAGTTTCATGTTGAATTTAAGTGTGAATTGATTCATGTTGAATTTAAGTGTGAATTGATTGTTTCGCATTAATTGTTGACAGTTATAAACACATTGAGGGGGCGTTTGGGGCGCAGGGTGGGTTATTATAGTTGGTGGGTTATTATAGTTGGTGGGTTATAATAGTCTGTGTTTGGGGTGCAGAGTTGTATAGTCTGGGTTTAGTAAGTCTGTGTTTGGGGTGCAGAGTTGTATAGTGTGGGTTTAAAATACAGTTTTATTTAACATGAATTTGAAAAAAAGAATAGGTCTTAATTAGGAAATGTAAAGCAAATAAATTCATTCATATATTTTTAAATATATATAAACAAAATATTAAAAGAGAACAATGTTTTTTTTAGGTCTTAATTAGGAAATGTAAAGCAAATAAATTCATTCATATATTTTTAAATATATATAAACAAAATATTAAAAGAGAACAATGTTTTTTTAAAACAATATACATATATGGAAGGAAATGTAAAGCAAATAAATTATTGTTGTGGTTCAGTTTCGAACTCAGGCACAACAAAATATAAAACTTACACAATGACCACTGCACCAGAATGCAATTTTGTTACTTTGGAGGGGCCAAAATGTATTTAATAACAACAGAATATATTTAAGGCATTATTTTTACCTACGAGTATAAAAAAATCAAAATTTTTGGGGGGGCCGTGGCCCCCCTAGTCCCTTCAGAGGTCCGCCCCTGCCTCAAGTTTGACACTGCAACTTTGGTATATAATTTAAGAAACTTTTTAGTAAATAATATCTTGGTGGTAGATGAGCACGTTTGTTTTTTATTTTTTGGGCATGTATTTCAAGTTTTTCGTGAAAATAAAATTTATTTTTTAATATTATATATTAAAAATTATGTTTTCAATTTACAATAAATATTAGAATGTTCAATAAATATATATATATATATAATTTATAATAAATATTTCACACCATTCTTTTTTCGAAAGGGAAAGGGAAGAGAAAGAGAAAGGGAAAGGGAAAGGGAAAGGCTGATGGAGTCCGATTTTAAACAGAAAACGGCTGGTGCCTACCAATATTTAATATCATTCTCCTTCATTTTCAACTTACAATTTCTATCTCGAAAATTTTGAGAACGGAAGAACACTTTCAATCGCCGGAGAGAATGGTGAAAACGATGACTCAAAGTCAGCAGCGAGAGGTTTGGTTTTACAACCTCAAAGAAGAGTTAGACCTGCTGAAATCGTTTCTGACAGAGTTCCCTATCATCGCCCTCGATACAGAATTTCCAGGCTTCCTTCAATACACTCCCAAAGGCGTTTCAGAGGAAGAATTCTATAGTTGCCTCCAGTTTAATGTGAACCGATTGAGCATACTTCAACTCGGTCTCACACTCATGAACGCCAACGGGGAAATCGGAATGACCTGGGAATTTAATTTTAGAGATTTTGATCGGATTTCAAATATGGAAGGAGTTTATTCGCTCGATTCGTTTCTGAAGAACAAGGGATTCAATTTCGAGAACCTGAGAAATTACGGAATCTTACGAGAGGAATTTGGTAAATTGTTCCGACCGATTCTTCTCAGCCGTAAAATCGATCGATGGATTACATTCCATGGATTTTACGACATAGCGTACCTTATGAAGCTTGTGAAGGTCCGAGTCATGCCGCCTTCCATGAGTACGTTCGCAACCCTCGCTGGACTAATGTTGGGGACGATCGTCGATCTCAAACACATGGCTCGATATTGCTACGGCTTGCTCGACGGCGACTTAGGACTAAAAAAACTTGCTAAATTGGTCTACGTTAATCGAATCGGTAATGCACATTTTGCTGGTTTTGATAGTTTGCTCACCGCCTCTGTTTATGCCAAGATGAAGATGATGTTCAAGCTTCCAGAAGAACAATGTGAGGGGTTTTTGTACGGACTGCCTCACCCGGTTCGATCTCGACAAGTTGTGAAGATTGTCGATCCAACTCCACCGTCGTCACTGCCACCGAAATGCTCGGTGCCGTCTTTCGTCCTATCGTCGTTGGGGTTCGTTGGCAAAATATGTTAGCAAACACTATGATTACTATTGTAAATTATTGGTACGAAACCAATAATATCAGTTTGGTTGTACCATTTTTTAGTAAATTATTGTACACTATTCATAATTATCTATAAAATGTATACCTTTATATTGGTTAACCTGTCTTACAAGAAAAAGAAGTATATTAGGCACTACAAGAAGGCTCTCAAAAATATAATATGATCATCACATCAGATTTCGTAAAGAAATAATTTGTTCTTCTATTCTTGCTTCCAAAATAAAATGGGGAAAATGTCTTTTTGTTTTGAATTTTACCTAAATTATCATTGTTTTTTTTTTTTTTTAAGAACGAGAGGAGAAAAAAAAACACAAAAAAGTTTAGAAATAATCCTTCAATTTTTTTATTTTATTTTTAAATTTGAGGATAGATTTACTAATAGCCACATAAATTTCAGCCAAAAAAATATTTAGCTAAGGAGTCTGTAGTTGATGGAAAATTCTTACAAAAAAAAAAAAAATAACTTGAAGATAGTTCTATTGACATAATGTATGATTTAATGATTAAATAGTTATATATTCGATTCTCACCTTTCCATATGTTGTCAAAAAAAATAAAAAAATACGAAAAGAAAAGGATAACCTTACAAAATAGATATGGCAAAAATTAAATTTTATAAAGGAAGAGATAAAAGAAAAATGAATGAGATGCCAAAGCATAGCTCAGCTGACATATGTATGACTTGATGACCAAAAGGTTGGTGGTTTGAATCCCCCACCCTTAATGTACTAAAAAAAAAATACATATTGAGATATCTATTATATTTTAGACACAAAATTAAAAGTTTAGAGACATATTAGATATTTTTTAAAGTTTAGGTACCTATTAAGACACAATCCTAGAAGTTCATAAACTAGACTAAACTTGTAATACGACTTTTATGTATAAACTTTTTAAAGTTTCAAGTTTGGCTAGATACAACCATCAACCAACATGAGCATATATGACATTAAGTATAACTTAATGACCATTAATTAAATATCTTTTAAAAAGAAAAAAAATTGTTTAGATACAAATTAAAATTGGAAGTTTAAAGACCTATATTAAACACTATGTAAAGTAGTTCAATGATCTATTAGACACATTAATCCTAAACTTTTTTTTTTACTAAGTTTAGGGAATTCAACATGTAAATTGTAGTATTAAACATAAAAAAATAATTTTGTCTAATAGAACACTAACCTTTTCTTTGACTGAGCTCTTGGGGGTGGAGGTGAGCGTTAATAAGGGGCGGATCCAAACATTGATGTTTGGGGGGCCAAAAAATTAGAGTATATAAATATTAAAAAAAGATCGCCAAAAATTCAGAGGTTCGAATTCGCTATGTTGTCATTAAAAAAAGTTATCATGATAAACATATGTGAGTGTATCAAAGACTTACGGACTAAGTTTAAATAAACTTAATACCATCATATAATTTTGCTCATAAAAAAAAAAAAAAAAAAATTGAGTCTCTAAACTCTAAAAAGTCTTTAATGCATTCCTATACTTTCAATTTTGTTTCTAATGAATTCCTAGATTTTAAAAAATGTCAAATAAATACAAGGATATATTAGACTTAAACTTGAAAATTTGAGGACCAATTAAATACACAATTGAAAGTTAAAAAATATATTGAACTCTTTTTGAAGTTGGTCTATTAAACACAAAATTAAAAGTTCAAAGATTTATTAGACATTTTAAAAAAAACATTATTAAAAAAAACACAATATAACGTGAATTTGTTTACAAAATTTATAAAAGGAAGGTTAATATAGTCTAAATTACTTTTGAAAATGTTAATAAATAAATTAAATACTATATTTAGATATTTGAAATTACAATGACTAAAATAATATAATTCTTAAAAAAAAATAGGTCTTAATTATTTTTAAAAATAAAATTTATATATTTTTAAATATATATATAAACAAAACATTAAAAGAGAACAATTTTTTTTTTAAAAAAATATACATATATGGAAGGAAATGTAAAGCAAATAAATTATTGTTATGGTTGAGTTTCGAACTCAGGCACAACAAAATATAAACTATGCACATGACCACTGTAGCAGAATAAAATTTTGTTAATTTGGGGGGGCCAAAATGTATTTAATAACAACAGTATATATTTAAGGCATTAATTTTGCCTACGAGTATGAGAAAATCAAAAAATTTGGGGGGGCCGTGGCCCCCCTAGTCCCTTCAGAGGTCCGCCCCTGTGTGTTTATGTTAGTTTATTTTTTTTCTACAACTTTTTGTTGTTTTTATATAGTTAAATGTATATTACATATTAATTTTTTAAAAATTAAAAAATAAATATTATTTAGGAAATCACAAATAATCGACAACAAGAGGCTCGGTGGAGAGAGAAATAATACAGTTTTCTTTAACATGGAGTTTGAAATATGTGTTTATGTTAGTTTATTTTTTTTCTACAACATTTTGTTATATTTGTATAGTTAAATGTATATTACATATTAATTTTTTAAAAGTTAAAAAAATAAATATTATTTAGGAAATCACAAACAATCGACAGGTTCGGTGAAGAGAGAAATTTAGGATGAAATGGAAGATAAAAAATCGTGAGGTGAGGAAGAGAAAGAGAGAGAAAAAATCGGTAAATTGAGTGAAAAAAATAGAAAAAAAAAACAAAGAGAGAAGAAAACTCGAAAAAAAACAAAGAGGGAAGAAAACTCGAAAAAAACAAAGAGAAAAGAAAACCCGAAAAAATTAATGAAAAAAAAAAAAAAAAAAAAAAAAAAAAAAAACTGTAGAATTGCTACAGTGTTACCGTAGAACTGCTACAGTAAACACTGTAGCAAACCGGGGGTTATAATAACCCCCAGCCCCAACTTATATAGTTGGGGCTCCAAACATGGGGTGGGCTATTTAAGCCCACCCCACCCTACCCAACTCGGGGGGCCAAACAGCCCCTGAAATTTCCAGCAATCAATTTCAGATTGTAACTCCTATTGTTTAAAATCCATCCATTGGGTCTTAAAGTTTGAGAGTTATTTTTGTTGTTCTGAATTTGTTTTTACCATTAGCATTGAATTTGCATAAATCCATCTTGCTCATCTTTCTTCAAATCTGTCCAATTTTATTTACTTGTTTCTTATTCAATATTTAAATTTGCTCCATAGTCAAGTTATTTGAGTGTTTTCTTTGTGTGTTATCTATTCACTTTGATTGCAAATTTTGCTCATTGGCTTCTGGGAGTGAAATTGAGAATTTGTCGAGAGAGTGTTTTTCTTCGAGTGAAAACACGTAAGGGAGTGTGGAAAGTTTTTTTTTTCTCGTGACTTTGTATTCCATTGCAGCATGTTTCACAAAAAAAGTTCAACCAGTCAAAGTTTCCTCAAGCACAAAGACGTTGTGATAGTTCATTTTAGAAGACTTTTCGAGAAGACTTGGCTGAAATGCGCCAATCCGTGAAGTACATGTTTGAATTATGTCAAGAGTAGAAATTGCAAAATCAAACAATGAAGAGACAAACTGCACCATCCGTTCAAGAAGAGAATGATTTCCAAATGATGATATTGTTATTAAAGACGTGGTGACCAATAAAGTAATTGTGCAAATATATGTTGATCCATGTCCATTAGAAACAAAAAGTGAGGAAAAGAATAAGAGTGGGAGAAATAAGAGAATGAGAATTGTATAGAGTTTAAAGAGAGAGAGGGTTCAATTATTAGTGTTTATGATGAGAATATTGTTTTGTATTCAAAATGACACATACAAAGACTTGTAACCGAAATGACTTGCTTTCTAACAGGTGCACTTAAACCAAGTGTGCCTAATTTTTCTTTTGACTTCTTGCAGGAAGTTAAAATTTTTATTGATAAGCAAGATTCAAAGGTTGCTTCAGAAATTAGTCAATGTCGAGCACGTGAGAATTACAAGATCAACGGGCTACCTTATAAGTAATAGATCCATTTCAATTCTACATTCATTCCTGGCCTAAAGTTCAAAGTGAAGACTTTGAGCAGAGCAAGACCACGATATGCAAATGACTTCAAGTTTGCATTACAAGGGGATCATTTGGATTCCAGGACGAATCCTCTTGAAGAAATGAAGTTGCATTTAATGAACTCAAATGCAACTCATGTTTCCTTAAAAATGAATCAAGCTTCATTTATGGAACTAGTAGTTCAAACTACTTCAAGTGGAGTTTTGATTACTCTTGGATGGTTACAAACTTTAATTGGTTGATTGGTAGTTTCCATTCTCGGATTTAAGGGTATTTTCATGTAATTTTCAGTTTTAAAGTTTTTTTTCCAATGTTTTTGTTGGGTTTTATGTCCTAAAACTTGTGGTTTGTAAACTGTTATGTTTGTAAATATTTTATTTAGAATAAAGAGTTATTAGTTTTATTCAATAAAAGAGTTTACTGGAATAAAGTGAAACGTGTTTAGGTTAACCTATACCAATGACCAACACCCATGGCTGAATATGAGTACTTGAGCCTCATGTATGACATGATTGTGGATCAGGCTCAAGTAGTCAGTCAAAACGGTCTTTAGTATACGGATAAGGCTGGGTACCTTATCCTGGTAACACTATTGGATGCGGCTCACTTTGTATTGTACAAAACGATGTGATCTGAATCGTTTCACATGGAGATGTGCGAGTGAGGGCGTCCTTTGCAAAGAGTTTGTATCAGACCGAACCGCGAAATATGTCGCTATCTATTTATAACACCGTTTACTGATGAGACCGACATTTTCATTTGATGGTCTAGGTATAACTCGATCTTAATCCTAAGCTTACTATGAACTGCTTATTAGACAGTACCCTTAGACTTGTATGGGTGAGAGTGGCCCATTAGCGCCGACTCAATAACTTATCATCTCAGGGATAAAGTCCAATAGGTAGCTGGGGACATAGTATAGTAAGATAGAGTTCACTCTTAACCCGCTCTTTAGGGTTAGTAGATAGGTTGTTCCCTTAATGGCTGACTCCGAGGCTTGAACAATGAGCGCTCACACTCTCATGTGATGAGAGGGTTAACTGATCTGTTGGTTGGACCACAAATCTATTGTTCATTAGAGGTGTCAGTGGTACTTAAGGAACACGACGTAATGCAGGGGTTAAACGGTTTAAAATGACCCAACTGTGATTACGAACAACCTGTGAAAGGTCGACTTGCCCGTGCCGTGACGGTTATATCAGAGGACATAATATATCTACAGTGAAGAGAGTGCAACCCTCGGACTATAGTGGAGTCTCCGGGGGTTAACGAATGTTGGTTAGTTCGGTTGAAAGAGTTTTGACCGGATAATCTCGTATCGTTGGAGCTCATGATCTGTAGGTTCTTTAGGTTCTCCTGACTAGCTCGAATAACGTCGTGCAACAGTATAAAAGAAAATAAAAAGAAAAAGAATTTGAATTGTTCAAATTCGGTTTATGGAAGGATGATGGACATATTTAAATATGATTTAAATATGATTTAAATATGGGTATGCCTATTACATGAATAGGATTCATGTGGAAAAAAGTGAGTTTTTCGGAAAAACCGGGTTTGGTTATATTATTTAATTAATATTTATTAATTAAAAAGTTTAATTAATAATTATATATATATATATATTTTTTATTTATTAAAAAGTTTAATAAATAAATTTTTTATTATTATTTTTAATAGGGAAATTGTAGTAAATGACAATTTAAGACTTATTGTTTGCAAATATAGCATGTTTTTAAAAATTTTGCGGATATAGCAATTTCTATCGCTGATATCTTATGACTGATAGAAGTCTATCGCTGATCACCTCAGTTTTTTATAGATTTTTGTCAGTGATAATAGTCTATCACTGATAGAAGTCTATCAGTGATATAATAAAGTCTATCAGTGATAGAAACGAATTTTTTTGTCATATTTGCAAAACATTTTAAAGTTTGCTAATTTTGCAATTAGTTTGGGCCTGATTGCTATTTGTGCAACCAGGCCATTTTAATAATAATAATAATAATTAAATATATATATATATATATATATATATATATCTTGAATGCAACTAGACACATATGAAGGGAATGAACTCTTCAAACCCCGCAGCGGAAGCGTTGGAAGTGTTACTTTGGTTTATTTAGAATTAATCTAAAATACAAGTGAAGCATATATATTATTACCTTTGATGAACAATCATCTTCTTGTATTCTTTTTTCCACGAGATCTTCGATCTCCCTCGCTATGACTCGAACACGGGATCAAGGCTTGTGAGAGCTTTTTGAAAGAATGAGAGAACAATTCTCTCTGCAGGGTGAGTAGTGTGTTTGGCCAACCTTTTGGCTAAACCTAAATGTCTTATTTATAATAACGCATTTAGGAATTAATTTTATTTTATAAAATACATTTTAATATCTAATATATTAAAATATGTATTTTATATTTATTTGAACCTTACTCAAATATTATAAATTAATCTTTTATAATATACTTTAAACCAATTTGAATCTCATTCAAATAACATATGGATATAGTTTTTAATATTAATGTATCATATACATAAACTATTTCCTCTAATATTTAATGTATCAAATACAATAAATATATTTTACTCTTCTACATTTAATATATCAAATATATTAAATATTAATTTGAATATTTCATTTTTATTTCAACTAAATTGATTTAGTGTTACTATGAGCTAGCAAGGGGGCCTTATGTACCTACAGATTTATAAGATACAAAATTAATTAATTAAACTCTTTAATTAATTAACTTTCATTCATTAACTCTAGGTCACTCCACTATAGGCCTAGAGTTGCACTCTTATGCACTGTAGGACAAGTTGTATCCATGGATATAACCATTACATGCAAGTCGATCTTTCACGAGTTGTTCGTAATTACAGCTGGGTCAAAAGTCCGTTTTACCCCTGTAATTACATCTTACACCTTAAGTACCACTGATTCTCTAATGAACAACCTGTTTATGATCCAACCATAAACCAAGTCCCTCTCGGGCCAGTTAGAGGGTGGGGCCTCATTGTTCAAGTCCCGAAATCAGCACTTAAGGGAACTACTCATCTACTTTCCCTATATGAGAAGAAGTGAATTCCATCTTGTGAAACTTATGTTCCCAACTCCCTATTTGGTCAAGTCCCCAAAATGGTAGGCTTATTGAATCGGCTATAAAGGTCATTCTCACCCATACAAATCAAAGGACGAGCCCTCACAGGAAGAAGTTCATAACTCACTCAGGATTAAGATCGAGTCACATATGATCATCCTGTGAAATATTAATCTTCTCAAATAACGGATTTATAAAGAGAGATTATATATTTCGTGGTCCAGTCTTATACAAACTCATTGTATAGAATACCCCCACTCACATGTCTCTACATGAATGATTTGGATCAAATCATTTGTAACAATTACAAAGTGGGCCGTATCAATAGTGTTACCAGGATAAGGCACCCAACCTTATCCATATACTATAGACCGACCCTTTAGGTTATTACTTGAACATGATCCTCTCGTATGTCCACTACATACAGTTCAAGATTACACTAATAACCTTGGATTTTATATATATAATGAATATTATAAATTGCAAATAATAATAATAATATAATTATCAAATAATTATTTAATTAATTACGAGGCTTTAGGGTATAAATCCCAAAAACATATATGTTGACTTCTCCTTTTTACTTTTGCCATACGTTACATATATATATATATATAATTATCAAATATAATGAATATTATAAATTGAAACCCTAAACCCTATCAAATATAATGAATATTATAAATTGCAAATAATAATAATAATATAATTATCAAATAATTATTTAATTAATTACGAGGCTTTAGGGCATAAATCCCAACAACATATATGTTGATATATATATAAAATCCAAGGTTATTACTTTTGCCATACGTTACATATATATATATATATATATATATATATATATATATATATATATATATATATATATGATTATCAAATATAATGAATATTATAAATTGAAACCCTAAACCCTATCAAATATAATGAATATTATAAATTGCAAATAATTAAATAATATATATCAACAGATATGTTGTTGGGATTTATGCCCTAAAGCCTCGTAATTAATTAAATAATTATTTGATAATTATATTATTATTATTATTTGCAATTTATAATATTCATTATATTTGATAATTATATATATATGTAACGTATGGCAAAAGTAAAAAGGAGAAGGGTACACAAAAGTTGGCTGTTTTTTTAAAAAAAGCGCCTTCGTTCTGTGTTTTCTTCAACCCAACTCTTCTTTAATTTTCATTCTTCTTCTTTTCTTTTCCTTTCTTTTCTCTTGTAACGGAGTCCCACAACTCCGTTACGCGACGCCGAGGATAGCGAGACTACCTAGGGTGGTCCTCGCAGCGTTCGTGAGAAGAGGCCGGAAGAGTTCGTGACGAGGAACGACCGACGAACTTGAAGAAATTCGGAACTACAAGGGTATGTATTTCTAATTTCTTATTTTCGTCGTTTTGAGCATGTTTTCTATTTGTTAAATTGATGTAATTAGAGTTTCATCGATCCAAAATCGCTTTCGCTGCGTATATCGCTCCATCAATTGGTATCAGAGCGATTTTGTGACTAACTCAATTTGCATCAATTTAAGATGGTGAGTATTTTAATTTAGAAATTGTTTCTGAATTGGCGTCTAAAGTGAATATCGATTTTGGCATAGTTTCTTTTTTAATTTCCTTATTTGTAATTGCCCGAGAATGTATGGGCTTTAATGTGTGCTGAAGCGTATGTATTTTTAGAGTCATTAGAGTCCATATAGGTTTCTTTGTGAAATAAGCTCGAGTTTTGAGCTCGCCGAAATGTTCGATACAAGATCAAACTTGTTCTAGGCGATACAATTGAGAAGTTCGAAGAGAAATTGGCCGAAGTGTTCGAGGAAGCAAGCTTGTCAAAGGCGGTGCGAAGAGTTCGAAGTCCGCTCAAGACTTAACTTGTTGTTCAAGCTTGTAATAAAATAGTTATTGCTTGCTAAATGCCAAAATAGATCCACTTTAGTGTGTTTAATTAATTATGCATTGTGAATGTATGTTTTAATTAAATTTCATGTTTGTTTGTTCATATAGTATGCCATATAGATTTAAAATCCCACCGTAGGAAGCATGCTCCATGCATTGGTAATATGTTATAAGTGTTATAATATATAATATGCATATTTGGGAATTCATGAGTATTAATATAAGAGTTATATTAATTCATGAATTAGATGTTGTTAGTTTAATAGAATAATTGATATAAGTGTTATATTAATTATGAATTAAATATACAACATAGGTTGCCCTGGTTTTATGCATATTGTAGGTTATAAGTGTTATAATGTATAGAATGCATGTTTAATTCATGAGTATTAATATAAGAGTTATATTAATTCATGAATTAGTTGTTGTTTGGTTAATAGAATAATTGATATAGTTGTTATATTAATTATGAAATTAAACATCCATTTTTTCATGCATATTGTATGTTATAATTGTTATAATGTATAAGATGCATGCTTAATTCATGAGAATCAATATAAGTGTTATATTGATTATGAATTAGGAGTTGTATTTTTAAGAGCATAATCGATATAAGTGTTATATTCATTATGAAATTAAATATTCAATTTGTCATGCCTTAGCGTTGCATGTTTGAGAAGCATGTAGAAGTTGTTGTAGAAAGTCTTAAGTTTTTTCAAGCGTTGTAAAATTGACATAGACTTTTAAAATCTATAACAAAGAAAAGCATGTTCATTTAGGGTTAAATGGTTCGATCAGGTTCATTAGATGAATAGGTCGATATCTCGTAAATGCTAAGGTTATGAGAAACTCACCTGGTGAAATCTTGTCTAAGGTTGGAGGATTTGAATTGACGGAATACCTCCTACCTGGGGACTATCCGGTACTTGAGTAAAGTTAACCCGGATTTATGAGCATGCGTGAGAGGTGTGAGGTTAGTAAATTGTTTATAACCTAGACATCTCAGGTAAAATGTTTGCCTAGACTTAAGGTTTTATTTACTTAGCCAGATAAAACCTGAGTATTTACCCTAACATCGTCTATGATGCTTAGTAGATGTGTTGAGAAGGAATATATGATATATCCCTCTCCTGCTACGCACTCCCTATAGTTCACAACGTGAGAATTTTGCTTGGCCTCATGATGCCATAAGGGGCATCTCCAGACGGGTGGTGTTTGCAACTTTCAATAGCAAGGTGAATGGAGTAAGTATCTATAGTAAGTGGGAGAAGGAAGTACGTCAGTACATCCTGCGGTCTCCTCCATTGGATTGAACCGTGAGATTCCCATGTTCCGCCTACAGGCTGCCCTATGGGCACCATCCAAACGGAGGGTCGTTCATGGGAGTCGGAACATCTCAGTCACCATTTATGGATAAAGAAACACATGGTCATTCCCTACGGTTGCACTGTTGGGGTCGTCCTGTGAATTCTAAAAATGGAGGGTCACACTTACGAGATTTGCTAAGGAGTTAGTGAATCCAGACCAAAAACGATAACTAAGATGCTATAGGAATATGAGTTATTCTGGCATTAGCATTTAGTCAAGATTGTCTTGATTTAGTAAAGGAATGTTCGACTGCTCCAAGGTAGAGGCCATTCTAACTTACTAAAGTATCGTTGCGAGTAAATAAAGAGTTTGGGTACTTTATTTACTGCTAATTTTTTTAATTGGTTTAAATAGGTTAAAACCGTTTCACTAATAGTTTTACATTCTATTTCAGCATGTCGAGTTTGTTTATACAGTTGCTATCTCACGACAAATTAACTGGTGAGAATTATGGGACGTGGAAGTTGAACCTAAATACGATTTTGGTTCTTGACGACCTGAGATCTGTCTTAACGGAGGAGTGTCCTCCGGTTCCTGGTTCGAGTGTTTCACGAACTGTTCGTGAAGCATACGATAGTTGGATTAGGCTAATGATAAAGCCCGAGTCTACATCTTGGCAAGCATATCAGATGTTTTGGCCAAGAAGCACTAAGTTATGGTTTCCGTGAAGGAAATCATGCCTTCATTACAAGGGATGTTCGGGAAACCGTCCACATCTCTTCGTCATGAAGCCTTCAAGAACATTTAGAAGTCGCACATGGTGGAGGGTACGTCTGTTACGGAGCACGTCCTTAACATGATGGTCCACTTTAATGTGGCAGAGGTAAATGGTGCTACCCTCGATGAAAACAATCAAGTTTGTTTAATCATGGAATCTCTTCCGAAGAGTTTCCTTAATTTCAGGACCAATTTGGTCATGAATAAGATTGAATACAATTTGACACCTCTTCTAAACGAGCTACAAATTTATCAATCTATGCTTACTTCTAAAGGAAAGGAGAAGGAAGCAAATGTTGCTACTTCTATGAAATTCCAGAAGGGGTCTGGGTCAGGGAGTAAATCTGAACTCTCGATTGTGAGTAATAAGATTATTCACAAGAAGAAGAGAAGTACCAGGAAGGGAAAAACCCCTACTGTTGGCAAGGTCAAGGCTTCACACAATGGAAAGTGTTTTCATTGTGGTGAAGAAGGGCATTGGAAGCGTAACTGCCCTAAATACCTTGCAAAGAAACATGCGAAAAATGAGCGACAAGGTAAATGTGATTTATCTATAGTCTAAACATATCATGTGGATTATGATTGTCATACCTGGATACTGATTCAGGAACCACTAATAATGTTTGTTATTCTTTTCAGGAAACTAGTTCCTATCTGCCAGTTTCTTGACGAAGATGCCTTATGAAAACGTCTTCGCAGTTCATACAGTGGGAGCTTGCTTGTTTGTAGTTGCTTGTATAGAAATAATTTCAAGTGTTGTAATTATTGTCTATAAGCTCAAGTTTTTGTTGGACACTTTATGTATATAGTATCTTTTGTTTTTATAAATGAATGGTTCATTTCATAAAAAGATGTATACTGATCTGTTCTATTAGACTTGATAACAACTAAAAGTTTAAGACTTATCTTGTTTTATTGGAAGCTATATATTAACAATGGTTGTTAGTTTTGCTGGTTCTTTTCAAGTGTTGAGAAAGTTTTGATGCAGTGGGAGAATAATGAGATAATCCGGCTTGCTGTATTAGTATGTTTTATGACTCTAGTTATCATATTGATGATGACAGTGAGTTCATAAACAAGAACCAGTGGCTCAAAGCCATGGATCTTCAAGAGGTTTACAGACCAAGTCTATGAGGTGAAAACCTTTAAGGCTCGACTTTCTGGCAAAGGGATTGTCCTGAAGAGAAGAGGTTAATTGTGTATTAACTTCATCTCTTGCTGTTAGATATAAGTTATATAGTATACTCGTATCCATTACCCTATTCTATATGATAAGACAAGATATATGGATATCAAGACTAGCTATCTTGATAGAGTATCTATTAATCTCAACCAGGGAGATACATTTTTCAGGATTAAGAGCAAATCGTTTGCGAGCTTCTTCAATCCATTTATGAATTGGAATAAGCATCTTTATTTTGATTTATAAGGTTTGTTTTTCAAATCAAATCTTATGGTTTTGAACATTACATTGATAAAACTTGTTGGACAAGTGTTTAATCAATATTAAAGCTTTCATAATAAATTCCCGTAATTTTTTGTCCTAATCATTGAGGATGATGTAGGATTGACTTATGACATTTTAGCATAAACTAGCGACCCACTCCCAAATAGTTGATCTGGAGGTAGGCTTGGTTTGTTCTAAGGATTCAGGTTGATCTGAGTCGTAAGAACAAATCGCTAGTGTTGTCTCTAAAATATTTTATTGACAAGTTGTTGTCAATATTCGATGGTCTATGGAAATGGTTTCCTGAGACACCTCAAGTGTTGAGGATACGAGATGCACCCAAGAGTTGTATTGCTGATTGTGTTATGCAGTGACAAATCACTATCTCAGATGTATCTTTTGAGATACATGACCCAATATGTGTTATGCAGTGGAGCTGTCAGTAGTTTTAGTCCAATTGGATTGGATTCCGGTTAGAGTTTTGTCCTTGTACTTAGAGGAGTAGAATACAAGAGTTGTATTGTTGATTCCTCGTTGGTAGCTAAGTCTATTTGCAGCTTGTGAAGCAACAATAGGTTTATAAGTTGAGCTCGCAGATAGTGTTGTGAGGAAATGTGATGGTCACATGGAAAGCCTCGTAGTACTTCATGCTGATTGGTTTACTATGTCTCTCATGGCTAAAGTGTTTGAGAGACAACTAGAAGAGTTTAGGGCTCCGAGTTGCTGGAGAGGACAGTGGGAGAAAACTTCTCATATATGATATATTAGTTTTCTCCACCTAACATGTACACCACAGACGTTTAAGTCCAAGTGGGAGTTTGTTGGGTTTTATGTCCTAAAACTCGTGGTTTGTAAATGGTTAGGTTTGTAAATATTCTATTTAGAATAAAGAGTTATTAGTTTTGTTCAGTAAAAGAGTTTAATGGAATAAAGTGAAACGTGTTTAGGTTAACCTATATCAATGACCAACACTCATGACTGAATATGAGTACTAGAGCCTCATGTATGACATGATTGTGGATCAGGCTCAAGTAGTTTAGTCAAAACGGTCTTTAGTATACAAATAAGGCTGGGTACCTTATTTTGGTAACACTATTGGATGCGGCTCACATTGTATTGGACAAAACGATGTGATCTGAATCGTTTCACATAGAGATGTGCGAGTGAGGGCATCCTGTGCAAAAAGTTTGTATAAGACCGAACCGCGAAATATGTCGCTCTCTCTTTATAACACCGTTTACTGATGAGACCGACATTTTCATTTGATGGCCTAGGTAACTCGATCTTAATCCTGAGCTTACTATGAACTCCTACTTATTAGACAGTATCCTTAGACTTGTATGGGTGAGAGTGGCCCATTAGCGTCGACTCAATAACTTATCATCTCAGGGATAAAGTTCAATAGGTAGTTGGGGACATAGTATAGTAAGATGAAGTTCACTCCTAACCCGCTATTTAGGGTTAGTAGATAGGTTGTTCCCTTAATGGCTGACTCCGGGGCTTGAACAATGAGCGCTCACACTCTCATGTGATGAGAGGGTTAACTGATCTGTTGGTTGGACCACAAATCTAATGTTCATTAGAGGTGTCAGTGGTACTTAAGGAACAAGACGTAATGCAGGGGTTAAACGGTTTAAAATGACCCAACTGTGATTATGAACAACCTGTGAAGGGTCAACTTGCCCGTGACGGTTATATCAGAGGACATAATATATCTACAGTGAAGAGAGTGCAACCCTCGGACTATAGTGGAGTCTTCGGGGGTTAACGAATGTTGGTTAGTTCGGTTGAAAGAGTTTTGACCGGATAATCTCGTATCGTTGGAGCTCATGATCTGTAGGTTCTTTAGGTTCTCCTAACTAGCTCAGATAACGTCGTGCAATAGTATAAGAGAAAATAAAAAAGAAAAAGAATTTGAATTGTTCAAATTCGGTTTATGGAAGGATGATGGACATATTTAAATATGATTTAAATATGGGTATGCCTATTACATGAATAAGATTCATGTGGAAAAAAGTCAGTTTTTCAGAAAAAACGAGTTTAGTTATATTATTTAATTAATATTTGATATTGAATTAAATAATATTTATTAATGAAAAAGTTTAATTAATAATTATATATATTTTGTTTATTTATTAAAAAGTTTAATAAATAAAAATTTTATTATTATTTTTAATAATATATATATATATGTATGTATTTCTAATTTCTTATTTCCGTCGTTTTGAGCATGTTTTCTATTTGTTAAATTGATGTAATTAGAGTTTCATCGATCCAAAATCGCTTCCGCTGCGTATATCGCTCCATCAGTTTTAAATTACAATTTAGCTAGTAGCCATTATGGCATTGATGGGCATTAGAGTTACAACCTTTCAATTGACCATATGTTACTCTAGGTAAATTTTGAAGACTATATATAATCCATGTTGTTTCTTTAATTTAGACAGATTGGAGTTTAGAAATGAAAGCTGCATATTTTGATTCAAGATAAAACATAAGGAATGGAGCGTGTTGTGGGGGTCTCAACCTGAATGGATGGAAGTTCAAGAGGTAACTCACTCCCTTCTATTAGGTTGTTGCCCTACTTCACTATGCAACAATTCAAATTGTAAGATATTGTTGTTTAAGCTTATTGTTTCTTCTTTGCTCAGTTTTTGGCTTTCTTGTTTTGTTTTCTTCTTTTTTTTTCCTTTTGGTAGTCATGGCTTTCTTGTTTTGTTTTCTTCTTTTTTTTTCCTTTTGGTATTCATTCGTGGGGGACTGTTGGGAATGACTAGCCCATGGGCTTTGCCCATGTGCAACAATAAAGGAAGCTCCCTCCCAAGAATCCTACATTGAAAGATTTTCAATTGGGGTTTGGGTATAAATAGGGGAACTCCTTATTGAACTTGCAAAAGTGGTTAGTGTGGAGGACTACTCTCCCTCCCCCACACGTGCGTCATCGTCCGTCCGGCCGGTTCGGTTGAACCGCGCTATGCACAAAAAAAAAGAAGGATTTTTTTTAAACCCTTGTTTTTCAGTTATTACCGTTTTGAAATGAATTCCAAAAACGTTTTGTGAATTCATTTTTTACTGTTTAATTTACTAATTGAATTCATTTAAAAACGTTTTAATTAATATTGAAAAAACGGATCTGAATTTAATTTCCCAGATTAAATTCTTTTTGAAACCCCCATCTGAATTTAATTTCTGAGATTAAATTCTTTTTGAAACCCCCCGTTTGTATTCTGTATAAAATGAGGAGGTTGGGAGAGATTCAGATCATCCATTCTTCATCTCTTCTTCTTCCATTTTCTTAAAACAAATTATGCGCAACGAGTTCTATCTTGAGTCCAATCCCTACCTGACGAGTGGACGTTAGTGACAGGTGTTGTGTTAACCTTGGGGAGCAACCGACGACAGACGATTCACACCGATGTCGTGCTGCAATTGCTTTCAAGGCAGTGGTATCCACCGCGCAAAAAATTCATTTATGGCTGTCTTCGACTTACAAATACTGGTGGAAAATGGCCGATAGAAGAAGTTGGAAAATGATGAACCATTGAAAAACAAATGGTCGGTGGAAGAACGAAGTGATGAAAAGATGATGGGAGGTAAACGAATGAGAAAATGGTAAATTGACTAAAATCGTCGTGAGATTTGACTAGAAATGGAGATGAAGACAAATCGACTAAAATGCTGAAATGATGGGATAAATACGTATAAAGTCATTAAGAGTTAAAATTGTGGGATTATGAGATTTATAAATAATTAAAAAAAAACTGAAAACATGTAATTAATTAATACGAAGAGAGAAAGTTAACAAATGACATAATAGTTTAGCCGGAAAAAAAAAAAAAACAGTCTTACAATTTTGTGAAAATCTATTTATGAAAATTATCATATATTTGGACATTTTTTAAAATACGATTTTTAAGAAGCCCACAATTTTTTAAATACTAAAATACCTTCATTTACCATGATTTTATTCAAAATTTTAAAAAAAAAGTTTTAAAAGTTTTGTTAGGAGAACAAATTATAGAAATTATTAATTTAAAATTCTAATTAATGTTATTTAATTCCTTATTTACAATATTTAATTTCAAATTTTAAAATCCAGATTTTTTTTTATTTTTTTTTTAATTTCATACAATTAATGCAATTTCCTTAGTGAAATTTATGTCTTCATCACTTTCCATTCCACTTCCCTTGACTATTTTCATTTTTTAAATATTACTTTCATTTTCCGACTATGAAGCATGATCATTCCGTTAATGAAATATACTATAAATTTTAATTTAATATTGATTTTGTTAAAAATGATTCCGTTAATGTGTCCAAATACATAATTTCAGCTATTTGATTTATTTTTGGATGTATTATATACTTAGTATTTATAAGATAAACTAGAAATTTACATTTTCTCAAGTTTTGTTAAATTAAATTAGTACACGAATTTTAGTATTTTTATTATGTATTTTGTTTAGATATATACATGGTATTAATATAATGTACATTAATTTTAATTTATTTGTATTTATATTTTCGTTGACTCTTTCACTGATCATATTGGAAATATCCTTTATCTTCACCATTTTTCTAAAAAAACAAATTTTTTTTTTATATTAAATTAAATATATACCAACATGTATATATCGTATATACTACATATTAAACAGTACAGTCACATATGAACTATATGTTATATGCATCAAATCAAATATATATCATTGCCTAAATCTCCAACATATCCTTGTTATCTATTAATAATATCCGAAAAATACATACCAAATTGATGCTGGAAAATATATACCAGTGTATATCTCCAATATATATTAGTTATATGAGTGTATATCTCAAAAAATATATATTAGTTACAAACTTGCCAAGAATAAGAAACGCTCGTCAGAAAACCTTCAAATGTCACCGTCGTTAGTCATTGCTATCTTCAAGTCGATCCCTTCCTCGCTGGAACCCACAAAACACTATTGACGTCGTCCTTGTCAGAACCCATAAAAGACACTCACCGAAAAATGTTCAAATGCCGCTATCCTTGTCAGAACCCACAAAACACACTCACCGAAAACTCTTCCTATGTGTCATCCTCGTCGAAACCCAACCGCCAACCAAACCCTGCATCGCTGAAACCCTTAATCTGAAACTCAGTCCTTGAAACCCTCTCGCCAATTTGTAAGAAACATGCATCATATATTATTTTTTAATTTATTTTCAAATCATTAATATGAAATATTTCATATTCTAATAAATGTCATAACGGACTCCAATGATATTATCATTAAAATCCTTCAATCAATTCTTTCATTTTCCTATTTTTTAATTTTATTATTATTTTCTAAAAATAAAAAATATTATATTAATAAGATATTTTTGGTAACTGCACTATTATGATTTGATATTGATTAGAAATAAACTAAAATATAGCTTCGTATGGACATTTTTGGAATTATGGGTTTTTTTTTTTACTTTTTTCAATACGGACCTTTGAGAATGAATATTTAGAAAGACTTTCCAACCAATAAAAAAAAATATTATCACAAATGAACTATTCTTTAACCCATATTTTCACAAATGTCTATTATAATTTTTGTCATTTCTATATTTTTTTATTTTTTATTTTGTTATTTAATGGATTTGTTTTAATTTGGTCATATCAATCTATCCTTCCTTTTTTTAAAAAAATTATTTTATTATTTTTTTAAAAAAATTATTTTATTATTTTTTAATTTTGCAATATTAATTAGGTGATTTTACTTATGACAATTATCAATTATCATTAATTAGATTTTATTTTGTATGTCATTTATTAACAAAAAAGATTTCCTCCCAATTTCTCTTCTTCACTCTAACCATCATTAACAATTGCAACAACTGGATCGTCCGCCGTCGCATTTGTATTTAAATTCCACCGCCCGTCTGCCGCCGCTCAGTTATCAAAGTCGTTCCTTTATCCATCATTTCTTTATTCCCTGTTATAGTTTGATGCTGATATTATTCTCAAAACACCATCAAAGTTTATATATAAAATACTCGGATATATACCCTGTATATTTCAGGAACAAAAACAAACAATCACATAGCCATTAATAATACCATGATATATACCTTGATATATACACTATTATATATAACCTGATTTTACAGTGATATATACCTTGTATGTATCCCTAACAACAAACAATCATATAAACCACGATCATTAATAATACCCTGATATATACCCCAATATATACATTGTTATGGATATATATCCAAAACAACAAACAATCACATAATATATAAACTCTGATATATACCCTGTTTATATCAAAAAAACACAAACCATAATTTTTTTTCCTGATATGTACCTTGTGTATATACACCCTGTTATATAAAACAAAAAACCCCAAAATAAATTTCAATTGAAAATAACATGCAATAGAAAAAACAACACCAATTAGAACAACATGGTAAATTTTTCAGCGTACGACGACAATGGGGGTTAGCGTTGAACTTAGTTCACCCTTCAACTTAGTTTCCAGTGAACGACAGCGATGAAGGTTACAATAAGAAAAATATCATACCTAAAATACCCAGTATTATTTGTGCGACGATGAACGACGTTGATAAAAAAAACAAACGAGTGCGACAAAAACTTACCGAAGTTGAAGAAGACGACAAAAAAATGGTGATTGTTTGTTGTTTCCAGTGATGTTGATGATTAAATGATGACATAAATCAAACACGACGAGTGGGTACCGGCAACGACGGTGTGGATGATTTTGGAAAGTCGACGACGAAACCACAAACAAAACAAAGAAATCGTAAAAGAGGGTTTTCAAATATCATATATATCATTCATTGCCGCATTTCAAAATAAGTCATGAAGGGAATGAACTCTTCAATCCCCGCAGCGGAAGCGTTGGAAGCGTTACTTTGGTTTATTTAGAATTAAATTAAATATAAGTTAAGCATATATTACCTTTGAAGAACTATGAACTTCTTGTGTACCTTTTTCCACGAGGTCTTCCTCGCTATGACTCGAACACATGATCAAGGCTTGTCGGAGCCTCCTTGAAAGAATGAGAGAACAATTCTCTTTGTAGAAGTTTGAGTAGTGTGTTTGACCAACCTTTTGGCTAAACCTAAATGTCCTATTTATAGGGCCTTTAGGAATTAATTTTATTTAATAAAATACATTTTAATATCTATTATATTAAAATATGTATTTTATATTTATTTGAATCTCATTCAAATATCATAAAATTAAACTTTTATAATATACATTTAACCAATTTGACCTCATCCAAATTTCATATGTATATATAGTTTTCAATATTAATGTATCTAATACATAAACAATTCCCTCTAATATTTAATGTATCAAATACAATAAATATATTTTTCTCTTCTACATTTAATCTATCAAATATATTAAATATTAATTTGAATATTTCAAATTTTTCTTTCAACTAAATTGATCATTTTAGTGTTACTATGAGCTAGCAAGGGGACCTTATGAACCTACAGATTTATAAGCTCCAATGATACAAAATTAATTAATTAAACTTATTAATTAATTAATTTTCATTCATTAACTCTACGTCACTCCACTAGAGGTCTAGAGTTGCACTCTTATGCACTGTAGGACAAGTTGTCTCTATGGATATAATCATTACATGCAAGTCGATCATTCACGAGTTGTTCGTAATTACAGCTGGGTCAAAAGTCTGTTTACCCCTGTAATTACATCTTACACCTTAAGTACCATTGATTCTCTAATGAACAACCTATTTATGATCCAATCATAAACCAAGTCCCTCTCGGGCCAGTGAGAGGGTGGAGCCCCATTGTTCAAGTCCTGAAATCAACACTTAAGGGAACTACTCATCTAGTTTCCCTATATGAGAAATAGTGAATTCCATATTGTGAAACTTATGTTCCCAACTCCCTGTTTGGTCAAGTCCCCAAAATGGTAGGCTTATTGAATCGGCTATAAAGGTCATTCTCACCCATACAAATCAAAGGACGAGTCCTCACAGGTAGGAGTTCATAACTCACTCAGGATTAAGATCGAGTCACATACGATCAGCCTGTGAAATATTAATCTTCTCAAATAACGGATTTATAAAGAGAGATTATATATTTCGTGGTCCAGTCTTATACAAACTCATTGTATATGATACTCTTACTCACATGTCTCTACATGAATGGTTTGGATCAAATCATTTGTAACAATTACAAAGTGGATCGTATCAATAGTGTTACCAGGATAAGGCACCCAACCTTATCCATCTACTATAGACTATTTAGGTTATTCCTTGAACATGATCCTCTCGTATGTCAACTACATATTATTCAAGATTACACTAATAACCTTGAATTTTTATAAATAATGAATATTATAAATTACAAAAATAATAATTATTAATTAATTACCAGGCTTTAGGACATAAATCCCAACAATCTCCCAGTTGCACTAAAGCCGGTGAGACATGTATCCTAGGGCATACTCTCCACTCAACATGTTCTTCCACTTGCCCTAGTGAAGATGAGACATGTCTCATAATCCTAGACATTCTAAGTGACCCTCAATTAATTTAGCCTGGAGAGTCTTTTTATATAGATCAAAACGACTGTCAACTAAAAGTCATTGTGGTCCCTACCATGATATTTTTTCTCTCAACATTATATCTTATACATTGGTGGTTTTTCAGTTCCTTAATTTTAGCCATTATATCACTACTCTATCTTAATAAAGTGTGATAGACTTAACCATATCTGGAACGCCATTCAGATCCATGGGAGACTATTTTAGCTATATACAAATGATTTTATTGCTTCATAAGCAAAATTATTAACTTGTATATCAAGCTCTACCACCTAAGGTAAACATAGATTTCCATAAATCTTTGTCAAAGAAAGTGCATCTCGTAAAGATCAAATCTTTAACCCCATACACAAAATTATAATTTCTCATTTTATCCATAGATATTTTTTAGAAAAGTTTATAGATGTTTTTGAGAAAAGTTTTTAATTTTCCGCGCAATGGTCATACCATTGAGTTAACTAATATATGCTAACCAATTTTACTGTAAAATGTTATGTCTCATGTGTACATAAGATTTTCTCCCACTCAAAAGTAGAGAGTCACTCTTATGTTCTCAACATTTTGAAATGTCTAAGGATATGATTCCTTAGACAAGATAAACTTCAGGTAAGAATGATACATTATCATTTTTGAAGTACTACATCATATACTTGACAACAATTTTGTCAATATATAATGTGTGAGACATAGATAACATTTTGTCCTCGAAATCTCTATTTATAGGACATACCCAGTAATTTAAATCATTTATTTGGAATTGGTTAGGTAGTCAACATTTTATGTTGGATTGAAATCTTACATCATTCACAATGAATAATAAGTCATTCACATAAAATATGAGAAAACTCTACTAAGTAATTAATGATATTCTTGTCTATACAAGATCATTAATATTTATTTAAAATCATAGTTTTTTTTATACTTTTATCAACCTTACATTAAAAAATCTAGTGATCAAATTTATTTCATAAATGAACCTTTACTACTTGTAAAGCTTTTGCTTTTGATTTTTGAAATTGAACTCATGTAATTGATTTGTAAATGCATTCTTTAAGATTTTTTTTCAAAAAAGATTTCTTAAACCTTCACTTCACATATCTCATATGCAACTATGAATTAGGGAATGCTTATAGACTCTAGTATGACAACAAATGAGAAAGATTACTCATGGTTTACTTTCTCCCACTATATTTGCCATTAGTCTTATTTTGACGGTATGTACCTTCTTATTTACAAATCTTTTACTTTTGTAGATATATTCAAAACCTATGAGTTTTGCCCCATCACGAATATCTACAAGTTCTAGATAAAGATGAGTACATATACTCTATCTCGAGATTTATGACTTTGGTCTACTAGTTTTTGTCATTGACACTCACTTCAACTTTGAGGTCAAGAAGCCCTACATTTTGTCATCTAATATGACAACTTAGGCTTCATATAAGCTCTTGTAACGGTCGGATCATCTCATAAATCTCCCACTACGATGAGGCTTATCCAATTCATGACTAGGATCCATTTGACTACCAAATGTAATTAAATTGTTAACAACTTTTGTTAACTATTTAGTGTCTTCACTTGGAACCAACTTATCAACACTATTGAACATATTCAAGTTTCAGCATGTATGCTTAAAATTCCTAAAATATGAAGGGTTGTAAACTAGTTTTACTACTCTTCTATAATTCCAAAATTGTCTCGTAGACACATTTTAGAGGGAATCATGTTTACTATACAATCTCTATTATATATCCTAACAAGTGTATGATAGTGACGTGTAATTCTTTATTGTTCTGACCATGTCTAACAAGGTCTTGTTTCTCCTCTTACAACACAATTTCACTAAATGGTACTTTGTGCTAGAGTTGAGATAAAATCTCGTTTTCTATCAATTAGTCTTAGTACGTAAGATTCCAGTACTTTTCACTGTGATCTGATCATAGTGTCTTGATAGATTTACCTTGACTTTCAATTTGAATCTTATATTCCTTGAACTTTTCAAAATATTCAGACTTATGTTGCATTAGGTTACGATACTCATTCCTTGAATAATCATCAGCTAGAGTGATGAAATATTCATCCGTGTTCTTTGGCATGTAGGTTTTTCCAACAAAAGCCTATATTGGTTATCTTGCATGGAAGGCAAGATCTTAAGACATATAAAGTAATCAACTCTAACATTTAGAGAATTACCTCTTAGTAGTTTTTTTATTCAAATTGATCAGAATCAATCTTGAGCGCCAAAGACAAGTATCATATTTTAGGAGAATATAAATTGTCTTTACATTCTGGATTCTATAATCCTGAATTTCTCAATGTGTAGTATTTTATATGTTAACAATTAACACATACAAATTGTTTTTATCTTCAGCTGAACTTTTCAAACAATTTTGAAAATAAAAATTTAGTACTAAAATATTCATACTATATGAACATTTTATTAGTAATAAAGTTAGAGAAATTAAATTTCTCCTATGGTACTAAAAACACCAAATTCAGCATTAAATAACAATTATTTCTTATGGACATCTTAATGTCTCTCACTACATTAATTGGGATGAGTTTTCTAGTGTCAATAAGTAGAGATCATTCTACATCATTAAGTATTTTCCAAGAATTATATAAAATGTAATGAAGAACAAATCTTAATAGTGGATTTGAATCTACTATATAGGTGGTAATGATTATTTTCCACTAAAAATCTAGTAAATCAAATTTACTTTTATGCATGTTCTTCTTATAGAGGTATTTCATAAATTCCTCTTATTATGACTACTTTACTAATTTAGAAACTATTTTCTTTTAGCTACAATCATATAGTTTCTTTTCTTGGATTTTGGTAATACTTAATTTTTTAGATTATTTAGATAAATATCTAAATCTAGCTTTATTGACTTCAACAATATCTCATATGTTGTTGTCATCTTCTTTATCTTCTTAGCTTGACATCTAATATGTCAAATAGAATTTTTTTATAAGTCATCTCGTTATCTTGATTTATTTAATCATGTGCTTCATGAACAATTCGATTAACATTGGCAGCAGGTTTTTTAGAACATTTCTCAATAAAGACAAATTAAGGAAAAAATTTACACTGTCATTATATAGTGTTAAAATTATTTTCCAAGTGATATTATTTTCTCAATTTGACAAATTAGTAACGAAAATTAAAATTGAGAGAAATAGACATAATATTGAAATATAAAAAAAATATTATTTAACAACATGCAATCAATATTCATTCAATTTCACCATAGAAAACAAACGATTTGATAAATGAACCCTAAAACATTAATTTCTAATGCTATGATACTTTAGTGAGTTAGAACAAGTGCCGTCGTAGGGTAGGTCAAATGCTCCTTCACTAAACTGAGACAATCTCAACCAAGTGTTATCCCAAAATAACTCTTATTTCTATAAGATTTAGTTACCAATAGTTTGGTCAAGAAAATCATTAACAACCTTAATGAGTGCTTTGTAAGTGTAACCCATCATTTTAGATTCTATAATTTTAGCCCAACAAGTGTCGTCGTAGGGTAGGTCAGTATTGAAAAAAAAATTACAATCATATCCTTCTCAGGAGATTCACCCTGATAATTGACCCATGTAAACACCTTCCGTAGGGGAACGATCCAAAAGCCCTTCAAGGCCCACATGGATCTCACGTTGTGAACCAATGATAGAGACCGTAGGATATGTTGACACATTTCCTTCTCCCACTTACTATTAAAAATACTTTCTCAAGAGATTCACCCTGATATTGACTCATGCAAACACCTTCCGTAGGGGGACGGTCCAAAAGCCGCCTCGAGGCCTCACATGAATCTCACGTTGTGAATTTATGGTAGAGACCGTATGGTTATCTTGTCATATGTTTTCTCCCACTAAGTATTTTGAAATAGGGTTTTCTATTACTTAAACAAATTAGGCTAATCTCATTTATCTAAGTTTTTCAATCTACCATTTCATAACCCTTATGTTGGTTAGATTGATTTTAATGTGAATTACCAAGTATATTAAATTATTTAAAACTAATCACATTATGAGCATGCTTAATGAAATAAAATAAAATTTGACTAATTTAACCCCATGCCAGTTCTCAGCTAGAGTGTTCCTTTTCAGTCAACTTAAGTACCCCACCCGAGTAACCTTTCTTAGACAGGGTTCCCTTATAGTCAATTTTTATTTCAAATTCATTAATCTTTAATTAACTATTAATTACTAGATCAATGAACTTCAGTTGATTTTAAACAATGTTTTTAATCCTATTAAAAATTAATTCACCTTAAGGATAATCTTGAAATTTTAATCATTTTAAACCCTTCAAAACAAAATTAAAGATTATCATATATTCTAATCTTATTAGAATAAAAGATAAACTAAATTCAAATATTTAAAATATTTAAAGAATGAATTAAATTATCTTTTAATTAAGGAAAGAAAAATTCTAATCTCATCGGGGAAATATATGAATCTTATTAGAAAATATCTAATCCCATTGTGAAAATATCTAATCCCATTGTGAAAATATCATAATCTCATTAGGAAAATATCTCAACCTTATTAGGAAACGATATCCCAATCTCAGGAAAAGATATCACAATCTCAGGAAAAGATATCACAATCTGGAAAAGATATCAAGGAAAAGATATCTCAATCCCATTAAGAAAAGATATCCCAATCTCAGGAAAATATATCCCAATCTTAGGAAAAGATATCACAAGAAAAGATATCTCAATATCTAGGAAAAGACATCTCAATCCCATCAGGAAAAGATATCCCACACTCTAGAAAAAGATATCTCAATCTGAGGAAAAAATATCTCAATCCCATTAGAATATGGATTCATATTATGAAATTAAGTATCCTAATTTAAAATTTTCCAAATATAACAATTATATTGAAACTTATGGAAATATAAAAATATTAGAAAATCATCTAATCAAATTAGAAGAGCATTTTTAATCATAATATTGTAAATATAACAATTATATTAAAAATAATTGAAATGCATGATCATGCTTAACCTATGGTGGGATTTTAATCTAGATGACATACTTTATGTAATCAATTAAATTTAAAACATACATCAACATGCATAATTAAATTAAAAACACAGCAAAATTGACCGGCATATTTGACATATCCTAAGAAATTGAAAGCAATTTAAATTACATTAATTTAAATCCAAGACATATCTTGGTCTTCAAAATCTTCTCATTTTTTGGATCCACCATAATTTAGGTTAACAAAATCCTAAATTTCTTCTTTTAGCTTCACTCGCCTCCGCAAGGAACACAAAAAAAAATATCACCGTCAAAATTTGAAATCATCTCCATGAGTTTATATTTAAGATTTATTTTATTGCTTCCTAAACAATAAAATATCATATACATGCAGGAGGATTATCTCATAATTCCAGCCACATCAACTGCAAGTTGATCAACATGAATCCATTTATCATATATATAAATAATATAAATAATATATATCATATATATCATATATATATATATATATATATATTTATATATCCCACTTCTCATGTATCAAATGATATATATGATCAGTGGAGGACCATACATCTATATATATATATTTTTTTTAATCCTATTAAAAAATAATTCATCTCATAGATAATCTTGAAATTGTAGCATTTTAAACCTTTAAAAAAAATATTAAAAGATTATCATATATTTTAATCTTATTAGAATAAAAGATAAACTACATTCAAATAATTAAACTATTTAAACAATGAATTAAATTATCTTTTAATTAAGGAAAAAAACATCATAATCTCACTGAGAAAATTTCATAATCTTTATTATGAAAAGATAGAATTCTATTAGAAAGGAAATATTCTAATCTCATAGGGAGAAATTCATAATCTTTATTATGAAAGATGAATTTCTATTAGAAAAGAAATATCTTAATCTCATTAAGAAAAGATCATAATCTTTAATATGAAAAGATGAATTTATGAAGAAAATATTCTAATCTCATTGGGAAAAATTCATAATCTTTATTATGAAAGATGAATTTCTATTAGAAAAGAAATATTCTAATCTCATCAGAAAAAATTCATAATCTTTATTATGAAAAGATGAATTTCTATTAGAAATGAAATATTCTAATCTCATTGGCAAAAATTCATAATCTTTATTATGAAAAGATGAATTTCTATTAGAAAAGAAATATCATAATCTCATTAACAAAAATTTATAATCTTTATTATGAAAAGATGGATTTCTATTAAAAAGGAAATATCTTAATCTTATTGGGAAAAATTCATAATCTTTATTATCAAAGATGAATTTCTATTAGAAAATAAATATTATATTCTCATTGGAAAAAATTCATAATCTGAAAACATGGATTCCTGTTAGAAACTAAATATCCTAATTAATTTTTTTCAAATATAACCATTAGATTTAAGTATATGGAAAATATTAGGGATATTTGGCCAGATGGCCTTAAATTAAGGCACATTCGAGAGATTGACGCGCGATTTTAAAAATTAGTCAAAATGACCTTTTGCTGACATCACTCTCGCTGCGATTTCTCTCGCTCTCGTTCACGTTCACGAGAACGAAATATTTTTAGTTTGGGTTCACGAGAACGAAATACTTGAGAAGATTAATATTTTGCTGAGAACGAGAACGAGAGCGAGAGAAATCCCAGCGAGAGTGATGTCAGCAAAAGGTCATTTTATCTAATTTTTAAAATCGCGCGTCAATCTCTCGAATGGACCTTAATTCAAGGGCATCTGGCCAAATATTCCAAAATATTAGCACATTAGGAAAAATATAATCATATTATAAGAGCATCTTAATTATATATTCTTCCAAATATAACAATTATATTTAAAATAATTAAAATACATGTTCATGCTTAACCTATGGTGAGATTTTAATCTAGATGACATACTTTATGCAATCAATCACAATATAAACATACATCAACATGCATAATTAAATTAAAAAATACATCAAAATTAACCGGCTATTTGACACATCCTATTTGAAAGCAATTTAAATTTCAATTAATTTAAATTCAAGACATATCTTGGTCTTCAATTCTTTCCTTCTTTGAACACTCCAAATTTAGGTTAACAAAACTCTAAATTTCTTCATCTAGCCGCCACATGTAATTTACTTTGTATGTTCGACAACCTTGAAACTTCTTTCATCTTCACACACCGCTTCATAGAGATCCCGCAAGCATTTACATAGATTCACATGAAGAAACAAAAATTCTAAACTTTTGAAGTGTAAAAATTACATGAAATCCTAAAACTCATAAAGAGTTTTACAAATGATCTAATCAAAAGCTTTAAATCTAATGTCAATCAAATATGCCTAAACAACCAAATTCGCAAACCACATATCGCATATATGATAAAATTAAAATACCCACCATTCATGAACTTTAATTCTAAATAAAATCAAAGATTGCTCAAACCCCGCAGCGGAAGCGTTGGAATCGTTATTTTTTATTTATTTAGAATTAAACTAAAATAACAAGTGTTATTTTACCTTTGAAGACAATAATTTTCTTGTGTTCCTTTTTTCACGAGATCTTCCTCGCTATGACTCGAACACGGGATCGAGGCTTGTTGGAGCCTTCTTGAAAGAATGAGAGAACAGTTCTGAAAGAGAGGGTGCGTAGTCTTTTTGGCCAACCTTTTGGCTAAACCTAAATGTCTTATTTTAAGGGCGTTTATGAATTAATTTTATTTAATAAAATACATTTTAATATATATTATATTAAAATATGTATTTTATATTTATTTGAATCTCATTCAAATATCATAAAATTAATCTTTTATAATATACATTTAACCAATTTGAATCTCATTCAAATTTTATATGTATATATAGTTTTCAATATTAATGTATCTAAGACATAAATTATTTCCTCTAATGCACTGTAGGACAAGTTGTGTCCATGCATATAACCATTACAGGCATGTTGATCATTCCCGAGTTGTTCGTAATTATAGTTGGGTCAAAAGTCTGTTTTACCCCTGTAATTACATTTTACACCTTAAGTACCACTAATTCTCTAATGAACAACTTGTTTATGATCCAACTATAGACCAAGTCCCTCTCGGGCCAGTGAGAGGGTGGGGCCCTATTGTTCAAGTCCCGAAATCAGCACTTATGGAAACTACTCATCTATTTTCCCTATATGGGAAGGAGTGAATTCCATTTTGTGAAACTTATGTTCTCAGCTCTCCATTTGGTAAAGTCCTCAAAATGGTAGGCTTATTGAATCAGCTATGAAGGTCATTCTCACCCATATAAATCAAAGGACGAGCCCTCACAGGCAGAAGTTCATAACTCACTCAGGATTAAGATCGAATCATATATGATCATCTAGTGAAATATTAATCTTCTCAAGTAACAGATTTATAAAGAGAGATTATATATTTTGTGGTTCAGTCTTATACAAACTCATTGTATAGGATACTCCCAATCACATGTCTCTACATGAATGATTTGGATAAAATCAGTTGTAACAATTACAAAGTGGGTCGTATCAATAGTGTTACCAGGATAAGACACCCAACTTTATCCATATAATATAGACTGTTTAGATTATTCCTTGAACATGATCCTCCCGTATGTCAACTATATATTGTTCAAGATTACACTAATAACCTTGGTTTTTTATATATAATGAATAGTATAAATTGCAAGTAATAGTAATAAAGTAATTATCAAATAATCATTAATTAATTACAAGGCTTTAGGGCATAAATCCCAACAAAAACCTACATATCAATCCCATCCTCACAACCAAGCTTCTCTTGCTTCCTCACCCTCGATCTGGCCTTAATAGAAGTTGACGAGCCTCTACTCACACACACTCTAGACGCTCTCGAAGCCCAAATACATCCATCCCCACCTACTGAACCCCATACCCATTCTCTGAAATTAGCCATATTCGGAGAAGACATCCCACTATCCTCTCCCCTATTCCCTGAAACCTCCACGCCCCCACCTGATTTCCAACCGAAACCAACTTCGTCGATCCTAGAAAGCCATCCACACCCCTCATCCTCTGTTGATGCTCAACCGCTCAACTTAACCAATCAAACCCCTTCTTCTTTTCCCCAATCCCTCAGCCTTAAAGACCTACAAGTTTACCTTATTTAATATGGTCTATGTGTCATGGCTATTCATGTAGTTTCGCAACAACCAAAGAAGAAGATTTACACCCCATCAACGAAAAAGGGTAAAGTAAACCTTGAATTACCAAATTTGAAATCTACGGTTAATTATGATAAAACAACCACCTTGGAAATTCAGGAGGGATCAACCAATGATCAATGAAAATTATTTCTTGGAATGTTCGTGGTTTGGGTTCATGGACCAAGTGTGCTCTGATAAAAAAACATCATTCTTCAACAAAATCCAGGTATTGTTCTCCTACAGGAAACTAAACTTGATGAAATCACTAGGGATGTGGTGAAATCTCTTTGGATTTCGTCTTATATTGGATGGGCTGCATTGGATGTTATTGACATTGTCGGGGGTGTCCTCATTCTTGGGATTGAGCCGGATTTTACAATCACAAAGGTTATTAAAGGTTTATATACCATTTTAGTTAATGTGACTATGGCCGATGATTTTTCCTTTTGGCTTTCAAATGCTTATGGGCCATCTACCAATGATTATTGTGAGGATTTTTAGGTTGAATTACATGATTTGGCTGGTTTAGGGGGAGATCGCTAGATTATTACAAGTGATTTTAATGTTACTCGCTGGACCTGGGAAAAATCATATGACATATCTACCAGCCGAAGTATGCGTACTTTTAATAATTGGATCAATTCTTTTCACTTGCGTGGCATCCCGCTGCAAAATGGTTGTTTTACTTGGTCTAGTTTTGGGGACTCTTTGTATCTTTCTTTATTAGACTGATTTCTGCTTTCGACTGATTGTATCGACAAATTTGATCCAACTCAACTTGTTCGTCTAGCCAGGATTACTTCTGACCATTATCCATTGGTTCTTACCTTTGGTGATATCGGCTGGGGTGATTGTTCTTTTAGATATGAGAATTCGTGGATGAAAATCAACTCTTTTAGGTATATTCTAAATGTTTGGTGGCCTAAAAATCTGGTTCAGGGCAGGAAAGGCCATAGATTCATGATGAATTTAAAGGAGCTAAAAATTGAGCTTCGTAACTGAAATAAATGGCAGCGTATAGTGGCCTCTCAGCTTCCATCTCTCATTCAACATCTTCAGGCTCTAGATTTTTTGGAGGAGACTAATAATTTATCATCCCACCTTATTTCCTCTCGCAAGGCTTTGCGTACACAGATTGATTTTCTCACGGCACAAGAACATGTTTATTGGCACCAACATTGTAAGCTGCAATGGATGAGGGAGGGTGATGAGAACACCAATTTTTTTCATCGTATTATGGCAGCTCGTAAGCGTAAGAATTCAATCACTGAAGTCCTTTCTCGTACAAAGGTAAGCTTATTTTAAGCACAAGACATTGAATCAGAGTTTCTTGACTTTTACTCTCATTTGTTCACAAATGACAGCCATGCTCGTTTTCTTCCAACCAACTTGGATTGGAGGCCAATCAGTTCCATCTAGGTTGTCACCCTTGAGTCCTGCTTTACTGAGTTGGAAGTGTACCAAGCGATCAATTCTTTGGTGACCTGTAAGTCTCCTGGCCCTGATGGATTTACAGCTGAATTCTTCAAATTTGCTTGGTCTACCATTAAGCATGATGTTATGGCTATGGTGAGTAATTTTTATAACTCTGGTATTATCAATGTATCTTTGAATGAGACTTATTTTTATCTAATTCCTAAGAAGATTGACTCCAAAGCGGTTTCGGATTATCGACCCATCAGTCTTATCCGTTGTGCCTATAAGATCATTGCTCGGGTTCTCTCTAACAGGTTGATGTTTGTGCTGCCTTGTTTTGTTCTTATTGTTTTTGCCTCCAAAGCATGCTAGATCCAAAATCTATTGTTTAAGCTTATAATATGTGTTTCAATCTAGCTTTTGGGATGTTAATTATATCAGTTTCATGTTTAGTTTAAGTGAGAATTGGTTGTTTCTCATTAATTGTTGATAGTTACAAGCACATTGAATTTTACAACAATCAATTTCAGATTGTAACTCCCATTGTTTAAAATCCAGCCATTGGGTCAGTTTGAGAGTTATTTTTCTTGATCTAAATTTGTTTCTACCATTAGCATTGAATTTGTCCAATTTTATTTACTTGCTTCTTATTTAATATTCGAATTTGCTCCATAGTCAAGTTATTTGAGTGTTTTCTTTGTGTGTTATCTATTCACTTGGATTGAAAACTTTGCTCATTGGCTCATGTGGGTGAAATTGAGAGTTTGTTGAGTGTGTTTTTCTTTGAGTGAAAACACGTAAAGGAGTGTGAAAATATCATTTTTTTCTTGTCACTTTGTATTCCCTTGCAGCATGTTTCACAAAAGAAGTTCAACCAATCAATGTTTCTTCAAGCACAAAGACATTGTGATAATCCATTTTGGAAGACTTTTCGAGAAGACTTGGCTGAAATACGCCAATCCGTGAAGCACGTGTTTGAATTATGTCAAGAGTTGAAATTGCAAAATCAAACAATGAAGAGACAATCTGCACAATCCGTTCAAGAAGATAAAGATTTCCTCATGCCTCAAGACGACGTTCCAAATGATGATATTGTTATTGATGACGTGGTGACCAATAAAGCAATTGTGCAAATATATGTTATCCATGTCCATTAGAGACAAAAAGTGGAAAGTGAAAAAGAAAAAGAGTGGGAGAAAGAAAAGATTGAGAAATGTATAGAGTTTAAAGAGAAATAGGGTTCAATTATTAGTGTTTATGACAAGAATAGTGTTTTGTATTCAAAACGGCACATACAAGAACTTGTAACTGAAAAGACTTACTTTCTAACAGGTGTACTTAAACCAAGTGTGCCTAATTTTTCTTGTGACTTCTTGTAGGAAGTTAAAATTCTTATTGATAAGCAAGATTCAAAGGTTGCTTCAGAAATGAGTCAATGTCGAGCACGTGAGAATTAGAAGATCAACAGGCTACCTAAGAAGCAACAATTCCATTTCAATTCTACATTCATTCCTGGCCTAAAGTTCAAAGTGAAGACTTTGAGCAGAGACCACGATATGCAAATGACTTCAAGTTTGCATTGCAATGAGATCTTTTGGATTCGAGGACGAATCCTCTTGAAGAAGAAGAGGGTGATATGAACCAAGGAGTCTCAATCAATTCATATGAACTTCAAGGTAGATGTCAGGATCGTAACAACTTTCCAAGATGACAAACAAATGGAGTTGCATTTAATGAACTCAAATGCAACTCATTTTCCGTTAAAGATGGATCAAGCTTCATTTATGGAATTAGTAGTTCAAACTACTTCATGTGGGGTTTTGATTACTCTTTGGATGGTTACAAACTTTAATTGGTTGATTGGTAGTTTATATTCTCGAAATTAAGGGTATTTTCATGTAAATTTCAGTTTTAAAGTTTTGTTTTCAACGTTTTAAGTTACAATTTAGCTAGTGACCATTATGGTATTGATGGGCATGAAAGTTACAACCCTTCAATTGACCATAGGTTACTCTAGGGTTAATTTTGAAGGCTATATATAATCATCCATGTTGTTTATTTAATTTAGATAGATTGGAGTTTAGAAATGAAAGCTACATATTTTGCTTCTTAAGTCATGAGCTTATTGCTTTTGTATTTCTTGTCATTAGATTTGTATGTAGAGTCATTCAAGTAGTCTTGATCAAGCTATCTTGTAGAGTAATTAGAATCTTGAGTTTAGAAATAAGTTTTCTCTACTCTTGATATTGATCATCAAGGTAAATTCATTTCTTTCTTATTCCTTGGGATGAGATCATAAGTATTTGGAGTTTTAGCATTTGAGATCTAGAGGTTGTATAACCATAAGGGTTATTAGATCCAACTGGCTAGTGTTTTCTTATCAATTTAAGGTATAAAATCATTAATTTAATACAATCGTAAATCCCAAAAATTAAGGCATTAATGATATTAATCAACCCCTAACGTCATTTACTCACGTCCTCGCCCAAATCCCTCTATCACTACCAAAACAACAAAAATTATCCCTCGAATGTCTCCCCGAATGAAATCGAAGCGACAATTGGATTTCTCGCCAGAAATTGAAATTGAAGCGACGAATGGATTTCACATATATACATTATGTAATTGAATATAAATTAATATAGGGAAAATTACTCTAATGGTCCCTCAAGTTTGAGTTTGGTAGCATTTGGGTCTCCAAAGTTTCAAATTCAACAATTATACCCATGAAGTTTGGATTTTGTTCGTTTTTTGTCCCTCTGTTAATTTTGCTATTAAATCCTAACAAAATGCTGATGTGACACCTATTTTTAATTAAAAATATTTTTTAATTAGTAAAATTCTTTTATTTTTTATTTTTATTTTTCTTTCTCATTCGTCCTCCTCCCTCCTCCCCTTCTCCTTCTCCATCATCCATCTTCCTCTCATAGTCGTCGTCGGCGATACGCCAACGACTTGTTTTTTTTCTTTGTTCTTTTTCCTTCCCCTTTCCCTCTCTTTCTCTTCCTCCTCCCTCTGTCTTTTCCCTCCCATGGCCGTCGTCGGCGTATCGACAACGACTATTTTTTTTATTTTATTTTATATTTTCTTCTCCCTCTCCGTCTCCTCCTTTCTCTCCTTCTTCCCCTTCCCTCGTTAAAAAAAAGTGTTCTTTACAGATCTATAGATCTGAATAGATCTGTATTAAAAAAATAAGAGCAGATAAAAGGGGAGGCGAAAAGGGAGAAGATTGTAGTCAGCGGGTTTTTGTTTTTTAAACGAGGGGAGGGGAAAAGGGGAGACGGAGAGGATAGGGAGAGTGAGAAGAAAAGGAGAAGAGGAAAACAAAAAGAAAAAAAACGGCTATCGGAGAGAGAAGATGGAGGGAGGAGAGAGGAGGAAGGAGGAGGAGAAGGAGAGAGGGGAGGAAAAAAAGAAAAACAAAATCGCTGAGAGAGAATATGGAGAAGGAGAACGAGAAGGAGTGAGGAGAAAGAAAAAGGAAAAGGAAAAATAAAATAAAAAATAAATTGTTTTTTTTAAAATAATTTTTATAATTAAAAAAAAGTAATTAAAAATAGGTGTCATGTCAGCATTTTGTTAGGATTGAACAAAAAATTTGACGGAGAGACTATAAACGAGCCAAATCCAAACCTCAGGGGTATAATTGTGGAATTTGAACCTTAGGAACCCAAATGCTACCAAACCCAAACCTTAGGGACCATTAAGGTAATTTTCCCATTAATATACTATCATATGTTAAGGGTATGTATTTAGTTATCCATGGTATATGTCCATGTAAATGAAATGTCATCAGTTTTAAACATAAGATTCAGTTAGACATGAAATATTTTCATATATACACCATATATTGATAATATATATTCATACCTGCTGATTCATTTATACATGGAATATTTTCATATAAATGCAATGATAATTGTTTGAAAGTGTTGAAAGATGAACATAAGATTCAGCCGTGGTATATTTGAAAATGAAAAGAATATACGGCCTTATGTTATAAATATATATTCACCAAAAGAATAGAACTACCTTAACATTTGAATGTATAATATTTTAGCTAGTATATATGTGTAAAATTATATATGATTTATAATACAATATATATTCATAACTGGGTTGTTGAATATACAGTTTTATATTCAATTTCTAATTTGTCTACCCATATATACATAGTATATATCGAATATAAAATGATATACTACCATATTTATAAATGGTATATTTTTATTCAAATATAAGATTCAGTTATACATGGAATATTTTCACATATATCGTATATTATGAATATATATTCATACCTAATGATTCATTTGTACATGAAATATTTTCATATAAATGAAAATGAGAACTGTTTGAAAGTGAAGAAATGTGAACATAAGATTCAACGATGGTATATTTGAATATGAAAAGGTCAAATGTTTGAATTAGAGGATTCATCGTTGAAGAATATGTACCAATTTAGCTTCAAAAAAAGAAAAAGAAGAAAACTTACCCATTTCTATTCAAACAACTGAGATAAAGGATGCACTAAAAACTGATGGAAAATGGCTGATGAAAGAAGCTGGAAAATGATGAACCATTGGGGAAAATGGTCAGTGGAAGAACGAAGTGATGCAAAAATGATGGAAGGTAAACGAATGAGAAAATAGTAAATTGACTAAAATATCGTGAAATGGTGGGACAAATACGTGTAAAGCCAGTAAGTGCTAAAATCGTGGGATTATGAGATTTATAAATAATTAATAAAAAATTGAAAATATGTAATTAATTAATTAATATGGGGAGAGAAAGTTAACAAAGGGCATAATAGTTTAGCCTAAAAAAAATGCATAATAGTCTTAAAATTTTGTGAAAATCTATTTGTGAAATGATCATATATTTGGGGAATTGCAAAATCTGCCATCATTTGTAAAAGGTTTGTTCAAATTGATATCAAATCTAAATTTTAACATTTCTGACTTAATTTTGATGGCGAGCCCACTTTTTCAACTTAAAAAAAATGTGAAATTATGTTTTTACCCTTCTTTAAAAAAATTCTCTCTTCTCCCTCCTCCCTCTCCTTCCCTCTCCTTCCCTCTTTCTTCTCTCCTCTTTCCTCCTCCAAATTTCACAATCTCCCTAGTTTTTTTTTTTTTTTTTTACAGATTTGGTTGAAGAATCAAGACCCTTCTCCCTCTAACAAAATTTCACGAACTGACTAAAAAAACAACAAGATCTTGTAAATTATCAAATCATGATTAAAAAAAAAAACAACAACAAAATTATCAATACGATCGATCGTTTAAATTATCAACGCAAACATTTTTTCCTTAAAATAGGATCATATAACTTATTCCTTAAAAACACGATCGTTTAATTCATCAACAGGATAGTTTAAGTCATCAACATGATCGTTTATTCCTTAAAAATAGGATCATGTAACTTATTCCTTAAAAACATGATCGTTTAATTTATCATAGCGATCGTTTAATTTATCAACACTATCATTTAAATTATTCCTTGAAAACAGGGTCGTGTAACTTATCAACAAATCTAATTTTTTCTTCCTGTTTAAAAGAAATTACCTGATGTATCGTGTTCTTTCGTCAGTGGAGAAAAGGAAAATTTGAGATTTTAATGGGTTTTCTTTACCGTGGGTTTTGAATCTCTAGATTTCTAAAAAAACTAGTTAGTTTTTTTGTGTTTTTATTTTCCTCTATTAACGAAGAAGAGAAGAAAAAAAAATTAGAAGAGATGAGAGAGACAGAGGAGAAGAAAAGAAAAATCAGAGAAAAAGGAGAGAAGATGAGTGAGATACCGTGGAGAAGAAAACAAATAAGAGAAGAAGAGAGAGAAGGAAATATTTTTTTCTAAGGAATGATACATACGAAATTTCACAACCCAATGAAATTGAAAAGGTGGGACAAGTGTCAAAATTAGGTCATAAATATTAAATTTTCAATTTCAGGTTAATTTTGGCAAACCTTTTCAAAATAAGGTTAGATTTTGCAATACCCCATATATTTAGCCATTTTTTAAAATACGATTTTTAAGAAGCATGACGTGCACATTTTTTTTTAAAAATCTTCTACATAAAAAAAAATCCTAAAATAATTTAATTTTTAAAAGTTTTGTTATCAGAACAAATTATAGCAATGGTTAATTTCAAAATTCTAACCATTGATGTTCTTTAATTTCTTATTTACAATCACTACAAGAATTTATTGTTTTCCAGACGAACTCTAACCCGACGCCTGGACCGGGCGTCGGGTAAGATATGTCTAAACCGACGCTTGGACCGGGCGTCGGGTAAGATATATCTAACCCGACGCCTGGTCCAAGCGTCGGGTTAGATATATCTAACCCGACGCCCGGTCCAGGCGTCGGGTTAGACATATCTTACCCGACGCCCGGTCCAGGCGTCGGGTTAGACATATCTTACCCGACGCCCGGTCCAGGCGTCGGGTTAGAGTTCATCTGCAAAATAGACTGATTTTCGCATTTTTCTCAAATCGATCAGACCCTTCGCCCTCGCCCTTCGTCGTTCGTCCTCCGCTGCCCTTCGCCCTTCGTCGTTCGTCCTCCGCTGCCCTTCGCCCTTCGCCGTTCGTCCTCCGCCGCTCGCCCTTCGCCCTCCGCCGCTCGCCTTTCGCCCTTCGCCCTCCGTCGCAACTCTCCTCTTCAACTCCGTCACAACACTCATTTCAACTTCCATCCCCAAGGTATGTTCTAACTGCGATTCCTCTCTTTTTATTTTGTTTAATTTCGTGATTTGTATATATATGTGTGCGATTTGATGAAATGGGTCATGTATTGTCTATTAGGGTTTAATATGGTCGAAATTCATAGACATTAGTTACCAGACAAATGTTATTAAATCTGACAGGTTGAAATTAGTATTGAATGTGGATTTATAATTTTCTTGTCAATTCATTTGAAGAAATTGTTACTGAATGTGGAGTTTGTCATATTTGGAGTTTGTTTGTGTGAGTTTTAGAATTTATATAATAGACAAAAATGTATGTCCAGTTTTAGAATTCTAACACAGAAGTCTGGGACAGCTGCATTGGAAAGAGAGAAGAGGAGGGAAATGATGAAGAGGGAATGAAACATTTTTGGGGGAGTTTGTTTCCTTGTGGTTGCGGAACTTAGAGAGATAGAGGCACATGAACCACCTGAGCCTCCAGTTAGTGAAGCACCTGTGGTTCCAAAATCCTCCGATTAACTCATTCTAAGCAAAGGAGTTTAGAGTCATTGCGGAACGAATTGATGTCCATCCAAAAGTAAAAGAATTGATGTCCATGCAAAGGAGCCACATGAACCACCTGAATCAGAAGCAGAGAAAGTAGTTGTAGGGAATTGGCATCTGCTAAAGGATGTAAAAGAACTTGCAGATAGCTTATCGACTCTAAGCAATGAAGACAGATGGAAGCTAATTGGTAGTATGTGGGTTGAGATGTTGGGATATGCTGCAAGTAAATGTGAAATGGAATATCATTCAGAACACATCAGACAAGGTGGTGAATTGATCACTCATGTTTGGCTTTTGAACACATCAGAGATAGACAAGGTGGTGAATTGATCACTCATGTTAAAAATGTGGTGTGTGGTAACTTTTTAAAATGGAAGCAGTTGATAATGTATAGTTTTTTTATTCTTGTCTATGCTTTTACATCATGATCTTCAGGCAGCTTCCAATTACCATTATTAACATGATGATTGTTAGTAGTAGTAGTTGAAGAAATAAGCCTTTCAATATTCTAATTTGTTCACTTGTCGGAGTCCACCGACTACTACTTTGTCTACACAAAAAACCACCTTTGTTGTTCCCTTCTACTTCATTATTATTACTTCCCTGCTGTTGTTTTGTTGGATCCATAATAAAAAAAACACAAAAAGAAGAGTTTTTTATGGGGTTTTGGAGAAAGTTGTGAAATGGGTTTGCATGAGATTAGTAGTGAAGGAAGTTGGATTATAATGGATGGGTGAAAGAGAAAGAGAAAGAGAGAAATGACAGATGGAGTGAAATCAGAGAGAAATCTGTGGAGAGAAGGACTGAAGATGAGAGAGAGAGATATGGTCATAAAAATGGGAAGGGACAAAACAGGCCTTAGAAAGACAGTGCCTTTCCATGTATAAAGACCTCTTGATCGTAAACACATACATATGCCCGCTGAGCCATGCTCGCTTTGGCGGTTAAATTTTGAGTTTGATGGGTCAAACAAGCCTTATTCTTCTTAATTATTAAACACATTTTTCGTGATTTTGTTTAACTTAGAAAAATGATTATACTAATTAAACACATTTTCGTGATTTTCCTTGTATTTTTTATTTTTGGAAATATAAAAATGAAAACCGATCACAAACAAACCCGCCTTATATTTTTCCTATTTCTGAATTTTGCAGGGATGATCTTGCCTCTCACAAGTTATATCAAAAGGTATGAAAATCTTCTCATTTTCATAATTCTTCCATTAGGGGTTTTCTGTAAATTTTCAAAATGGTCATAATTTAATTCTCTTCCTAATTCTGAATTTGATATATATTAATTTTATTTGATTATTGAAAGAGCTTAAGACGTGAAAAAAATAATAAAAGTTTAGGGAAAAACAATTTAAATTTAATAATGGTGAGCAAAATAATAATTGTTGAAGGGCACATGGCTAAATATTTATGTCTCTTATTTTAACTACCTAACATCATTTGTCACATGTTGTTTAGTTCTTTATATTCAACATTCTCTTCTCTTTCTTTCTAGTCTCTATTGGGTTTGCTTTTTAATTTCTTTGTAGAATTTTGACTCAACCAAAAAAAAAAAGGAGGCTTTTGTCTTTTTGACCTTTTATTGGTAATTTCTGGTTTTCATACTTCAAAACATTCCCTATTTATATTCACCATTTTCTTTCTCTTCCTTTAAAAATCTCATCAGCCTTCTCTCTGTGGTAGTGTGTTTGAAGGTTTAATTAAGAGCTGAAATGGAATGCAAAAACCAGAAACAGAATGTGGGATGGGGAATTAAGGTTGATAGTACAAATTTTATGTCAGTTGAGTTATGTTTATTTTGGCGTGTAGAAAGATACCTACACACCAGTATGCAACCAAGTATTCTTCAAAAAAAAAAAAAAAATATATTGATGTCTTGACCATTGAAACTACGAATCTATGACAGTAATAAACAAATCGGGAAAAATTCTAGTATTACGGTCCACCTGAATTCATTGCTTTTCATAATAGCAATATTTAAGAATAATGATTTGTTTTTGTTTAGTGTTTGATGTGTTTGATGTGTTTTTGTGCGTGTGGGGTGTTTTTCTTTTGATGCAAAAATGTAAGCTTGGATTTGAACCATACTTTACACAGGTTTGAGTCAGTGGCATATCTGAAACAAATATGGTGGGTTGAAATAAGAGGAGAATTGAAGTTTGAGTTCCCAAAGGGAAGCTACAGCCTATATTTTAGGGTTCAGCTAGGAAAGCCTTCCAAGAAGTTTGGAAGAAGAGTTGCAGAAGTGAATGAAGTCCATGGCTGGGATCGTGACTTATTTTCATTTTTGAAGTCGATGGTCACTTTTTTTAGGTGATTTTGATGGTAGAACTATGTATTTTGATGTATGAAGAACAAGTGTAACTTAATTCTGTAATTATTTGGAATGTAACTTTTATGAAGAACAAGTGTAACTTAACTGATTTTGGAGTGTTATTTGACTAATTGTAGTTGATCATAAGAGAGTTTTATGTCAATCTTAAAAGTTTAAAATGATTGTTTAAATTCTGTAATTATTTTATTTATATTGTAAAAAAAAAAAAAAAAAAAAAAAAAAAAAAAAAAAAAACCCTAACCCGACGCGTTAATGACGCGTCGGATTAGATAGGCTACCCGACGCATACTTAACGCGTCGGGTTAGTCTAACCCGACGCCTAGTCAAAGCGTCGGGTTAGAAATCTTTATCCGACGTATAGTCCACGCGTCGGATAAAGATATCTAACCCGACGCTTTGACTAGGCGTCGGGTTAGAGTAAAAAACCCGACGCGTTGCGTCGGATGTTCATCTTCCGACTGGTCTATTGCGACGCTCTATCCCGACGCATTAGTGCGTCGGGACATAGTTTACCCGACGCAAAATGGACCTATTCCGACGCTTGATGGCGTCGAGTAAAGTGTAAATTCTTGTAGTGAATCTTTAATTTCAAATTTTAACATCAAGATTTTTCCACCTTTAAATTTTAATTTCATACAGTTAATGCAATTTCCTTAGTGAAATTTCTCACTCCATCTCTTTCCATTTCCCTCTTCTTGACTATTTTTATTTTTCGAATATTACTTTCATTTTCCGAATATGAAGCATGAACATTTCGTTAATAAAATATACTATAAATTTTAATTTAATATTGATTTTGTTAAAAATGATTCCGTTAACGTTTCTGAATATTATGTATTCATAATTTTAGCTATTTGATTTATTTTCGGATGCATTATATACTCAGTATTTATAAGATAAACTGAAAATTTACATTTTCATTTGTTAAATTAAATTAGTACACAAATTTTAGTATTTTTATTATGTATTTTGTTTAGATATATACATGGTATTAATATAATGTACAATGTTGTCAAAAAAAGAAAAGAAATATATAATGTACAATAATTGTAAGTTTAATTTATTTGTAGTTGTTTTTTCCGGATGCATTTTTTAGCTATATGTACCCTATATATAAGATATACTATAAATTTATATTTTCCTACACTGTTAAATTAGATTAGTACATAAATAGAAGTCGTTGACTTTTTCACCAATCATATTTGAAATATCTTTTATCTTCACCATTTTTCTAAAAAAACAAACAAACTTTTTATATTAAATTAAATATATACCAGCATGTTTATATCATATATACTACATATTAAACATGATAGTCACATATGAACTATATGTTATATACATCAAATTGAATATATATTAGGGTAAATCTCCAAAATATACCTGTTATCTATTAATAATATCTGAAAAATACATACTAAATTGATGCTGAAAAATATATACCAGTGTATATCTCAAAAAATATATCAGTTATATGAGTGTATATCTCCAAAAATATATATTAGGTACAAAAAAGCCAAGAATAAGAAACACTCGCCGGAAAACCTTCAAATGTCACCGTTGTTAGTCATTGCTAACTTTGGGTCGATCCCTTCCTCGCTAGAACCCACAAAACACTCTCGACGTCGTCCTTGTCAGAACCCACAAAACACACTCGCCGTTTACAATACAGATGACTCGTGCCGGAAAACCATCAAATGTCGTCGACCTCGTCGAAACCCACAAAATACTCTCGATGAAACCCACAAACCCTTTCTCACTATCATCCTCGTCGAACCCCAAACGTCAACCAAACCCTTCCTCACTGAAACCCTCTTGCAAAATCCTTTTCGCCGAACCCTCAATTTGAAACCCAATCGCCGAAATACTCTTGTCGAAACCCTCTCGCCAAATTATAAGAAACATGCATCATATATTGTTTTTTAATTTATTTTCAAATCATCAATATGAAATATTTCATATTCCAATAAATGTCATAACGGGCTCCAATGATATTATCATTAAAATCCTTCAATCAAGTCTTTCCTTTACCTATTTTTTTAATTTTATTATTATTTTCAAAAAATAAAAAGATTATTGTAGCCACCTATTTTTTCCCGACCCTTTTTTAATTGATTTACTAGTTTAATAATGTCTATGTGTATTTTATGTTGATTAATCTCCTAATTTTCTTCCTATTGCTTTTGCACCCATGTTTGTTTGGGTAAAATTAAATTTGTGGATGTTTGGTTCCAGTTTTCTTTTTATCTCTTTTGGGTATAAGCTAAGTTTGACATAGTTTTCAAATTTCACTTTCAAAACCCTAAAAAATATACACATAAGTGGAAATGGATTGAGTTATAAGACCCTGTCTTTTTTCTTCTTACAAAGGGGGCTGGACCACACTTCCATTAAAAAAATACACACTTCCATTCAAAAATTTCAGTAAAAAAAGAAAAGAAAAAATATTTACAAGGTAGTTTACTAATTTATTGCTCCCTTTCTTTCTCCTCCTTCCAAAGTGTTCCAAGCTCGATTGGAGGTTGCACATGACATGGTAAGGCATATCTTCCGAGGATCCGCACCTTACACAACGAGCATGGATCTCTCTGGTTTCATCCGTCCTCAAAGTTGAAGGTGTTGTTTCTAAGAGAGAAGATAAATGAGAATGCAACTACTACATCTTCATTCAATAATAACTAGCTTTAAATACACATTTCTTAATGCTAAAAATAACATCTATCTAAGAATAACCATTACTAAAAATAATGATTAAGAAACTTGGTAAAGTTCCTCCACTAATGATAGTAAACCCACCATCCTAAACTTTAGGATCAAGGGAAGACTATTCTTCTTCCTCTATTTTAGGCACTTTGAGTTTAACTAACATACTCCTCCTAACTCAAATGCTACAAACACCTAGCTTGCTCCTAAGAGCTTGAAAACGACCAACATTTAAAGACTTAGTGAAGATATCTGCTATTTGCTCCTCCGAGCTGCAATGGACCAATTGCACTTTTTCTTCCTTCTGCATGTCTCTCAGAACATAATACTTGATCTTAAAATGCTTGGTCTTTCCATGAAAAACCGGATTCAATGAAATAGCTAAAGTAGCCTGATTATCCACAAACACCTTCACACTCATCTCTTGCTTTAGATGCAAGTCATGCATCAACTTCTTCAACCAAACAGCTTGGTTGACTGCTGCAGTTGCTGCAATGAGCTCAGCTTCTGCAGTTGACTGAGCCACTATATCTTGCTTTTTTGAACACCACGAAAAACACCCTGCGCCAAAAGTGAAACAATACCCAGAGGTGCTCTTCATATCATCCAATGACCCAGCCCAATCACTGTCTGAGTAACCCTGCAACTAAAAGCTCTCAACTTTGTTGAATTTTATCCCAAAAGACATTGTGCCTTTCAGATATCTCAGAACCCTTTTTGCAGCAATCATATGATTCTTACTTGTACAATGAAGAAATCTCGATAAGACACTTACAGTGTACATGATGTCAGGTCTAGTGCATGTGAGATACATGAGACATCCAACTAGACTTTTGTACACATTCTCATCTGCAGGTTCTTCTCCATCAGCCTTCTGCAACTTCTCTTTTTCAATCATTGGAGTGTTCACACTTTTAAACTCCTCCATATTGAACCTCTTCAATATCTCTCTCATGTACTTTTTCTGACAGAGGAACACTTCATTTTGTCCTTGCTGAATCTCCATACTCAGGAAGTAATTCATCAGACCTAGATCAGTCATCTCAAACACCTTCATCATTTCTTGCTTGAAAACCTCTATCTGAGCACCATCACTTCCTGTTACCAGCAAATCATCTACATAGAGAGATACAATCACAAGACCAATACTTGATTTCTTCACATAGAGTGTTGATTCACTCAGACTCTTCACAAATCCCAAGTTCAGCAAATGTTCATCCATCTTGTTGTACCATGCCCTAGGAGCTTGCTTCAAACCATAGAGAGCCTTCTTCAATAAGTAAATATTTTGCTCTTGCCCTGGTGTGATGAATCCATCTGGTTGCTCAACATAAATCTCTTCTTCTAACACTCCGTTCAGGAATGCCGACTTCACATCCAGCTGATACACCTTCCATCCATGTTGAGCTGACACAACCAGTAGCAACCTGATTGTGTCCATCCTTGCAACAGGTGCAAAAGTCTCAGAGAAATCAACTCCCCAGACTTGTGCATACCCTTTGACCACTAACCTGGCCTTGAGCTTGTTCACAGAGCCATCTGGATTCAATTTGGTCTTGAAGACCCATTTGACTCCAATCACTTTCATGTTTGTAGGTCTCTCTACCAGCTCTCACGTCTTGTTCTTCTCTATCATACTCAGTTCCTCCTTCATTGCATCCAGCCACTTCTGATTTCTTTTAGCTTCTTCATACCCTGCAGGCTCTAACACAACTACACTACTTCTTTCATATACCTCACTCAGCAGTCTAGTCCCTCTAACTGGTGCATCATCAACCAGTTCATCAGGATCTAAAGAGACTTCTTGTTGTTTCACCTTTGCTTCTTCTGCCCAGTCCCACTCTTCATCTTCCAAGAACTGAACATCCCTGCTAATCACCATCTTCTTTGTGTGAGGTTGATAGATCTTGTAGGCTTTAGACACCATGCTATAGCCTACAAAGATTCCTGGTTCTGCCTTTTCGCTCAACTTGTCTCTCTTCACATGTGGAACATGCGAAAAGCACAAACAACCGAACACCTTCCAATTTTTCAGTTTTGGTTTAGTGTTAAACCAAGCTTCATACGATGTCTTCTTCTCCAATACCCTTGTAGGTAGTCTATTCAATAAAAAAACTGATGTATTTGCTGCTTCAGCCCAAAACTCCTTTCTTGTCATCTCCATAATACTCCTGTTCTTCCTCTCACTGACTCCGTTTTGTTGTGGAGTATATGGAGCAGTGAGCTGATGCTCTATTCCAGTTTCTTCACAGAAGAAATTGAACCTCTGTGACGTGTATTCAGTCCCGTTATCGGACCTCACCACCTGAATCTGACAACCACTCTGATTCTCAACCCATATTTTAAACTTCAGAAACACTTCAGCTACTTCAGACTTATGCTTCATGAAGTAAATCCAACACATTCTGGTATAATCATCAATAAAAATAATGGAATACCTACTACCATTGAGTGAGGGAGTTGGTTGAGGTCCACACAAGTCAGTGTGGATGAGCTGCAACTTTTCAGTTGCTTTCCAAATTGAGTTCTTGAATGGCAACCTCGTTTGCTTCCCTGTCAAACAAGCTTTGCAATTTGCTTTCAGCTCCTCCAGAACTGGTACTCCAACTGCCATCTCATTCTTCTGCAAATATTGCAACCTCTTCTGATGAAAATGCCCCAACCTCTTGTGCCATAGCTCAGTGTCACTCACTTGACACTTGAAAGCTATTTGTTCCTTCTCTAGTGGATCCAATAAGAAACTCTTGTGCTGCATCTTTATTTTGGACAACTCATTTCGACTGGAATCGAAAATAAGACACTTTCCTTCTTCAAATAACACTTTGAATTTCTTCTCTACTAGTTGACCAACACTTAACAAGTTTTGATCAATCTCAGGAACTAGGAGCACTTCAGTAATCAACTTGGTTCCTGCACAACTCTCTATTGACACTGTGCCTTTCCCCTTCACTTCTAGATACTCACCATTTCCTATCTTCACCCTTGACTTGAATGACTTGTCAAGGTCCTTGAACAACTCCTTGTCACCTGTCATGTGATTTGTACACCCACTATCAACCAACCAACTGTCGCATTGAGTGACTGATGAGAAACAGGTAGCCACAAAAAGTCGATCTTCTTCTTGTTGTACTGCAGCATGTGCTCCTTCTTGCGGTTGAGATCCCTTACAGAATCTCTCAATGTGCCCCATTGAATGACACCTTCTACACTTCACATCTGGCCTTCTCCAGCATCTGAAGTGTGGATGATTATGCTTCCCACAGTGCTTGCATGCACTGCCCTTGTTGGATCCTGCACTTCCATCATCCTTTACAGCATAATCTGAGCTACTGCCGCCACTTTCCTTTCTCCCTCTCCACTTCTTCTCTCTTCCACCTTCTCCCTGCTGCATTCTGACTTTCAGTGCCCCCACAATGCTTCCTTCTTGCCTCATCAACCTCCTCTGCTCTTGTGCTTGCAAAGCACTTACTAACTCTATCACCTTGAGTTTAGAGAGGTCTTTGGTATTTTCTAAGGAAGCAATGGTTGCTTCATATTTCTCAGGAACTGTGAAACCAGAATTTTTTGAACCAATCTATTGTCAGATAAATCAGTTCCTAATGCTCTTTCCTTGTCGGCAATCGCAATCAACTTGTCTGAGTATTCTTTAATGGACTCAGAATCCTTCATTTGCCTTCTCTCGAATTCCCTCACCAAGTTCAACACTTTCATGCCCTTGATCCTCTCATCACCTTCATACTCACCTTTGAGGAAGTCCCAGATCTCCTTTGCTGACTTCAAGGCCATAATTCTGTTGAATATGGATGAAGACACAGCTGCATATAGGCAAGCTCTAGCTTTTTCCTTCCTGGTGACCCTCTCCTTGTGAGTCTTGATCTGGTTGATTGTTGAATTATCGGTAAGTGCAGCAACCTCATAGTCGCTCTCAACTGCTTCCCAATAATCACAAGCCTCCATGTAGGCTTGCATTCTGATAGCCCATGCTTGGTAGTTTTCTCCATCTAACACTGGTGGAGCCAGTGAAGAAAGACTGCTCAATCCTGATTCCATCTCACTCAAATCTCAAAGTGTATCACTCGGTTTCTCTAAGGGATATCTTACTAACTCTCACTCATAGGCCCCTTAAGAATTTTAGCTCTGATACCACTGTTGTTTCTAAGAGAGAAGATAAATGGGAATGAAACTACTACATCTTCATTCAATAATAACTAGCTTTAAATACACATTTCTTAATGCTAAAAATAACATCTATCTAAGAATAACCATTACTAAAAATAATGATTAAGAAACTTGGTAAAGTTCCTCAACTAATGATAGTGAACCCACCATCCTAAACTTTAGGATCAAGGGAAGACTATTCTCCTTCCTCTATTTTAGGCACTTTGAGTTTAACTAACAGAAGGCATAAAAGAAATCATCTTCAACTCAAGGAAAGTGTTGTATTTAGGAAAAATCTGAATCTTTTGTGTAATTTCTACACACTGTAGAAAACAATAGAACAAAAGATGTTAGACATTAGTACCTCACTGTTTATTTCATCACGCTTCAGTACTTTGAGTTCATTATTTCTTTTTATATGCATTATGTTCTTAGATCTACTTCATGCTTTGTGTTTTTTTTGTATACTGTTTTTTTTTTTTTTTTTTTTTCTTAGATCTATATTCTCATTTATTTTATTTATTTTATTCCATTTCTCTTCTCACTTACCTTTTGTTAGTTTAGGAAAGTTTTAGTTACTAAAGAAAAAAGAGTGATAGAAGAGTTAAAATATATTTAAAAAATAGAGTTAAAGAGAGGGAAAGAGTGTGTAAACATACCTTAGAGAGTTTGTAATCGTTTTCTTTCTGTAACAAAAAAGAGAGCATGTAGGAAAACTATTTTGTTAGAGAGATGAGTTGGAGAAGAAGAAGAAGTCTTATTTTTTTTTTCTAAAAAATGAAAAAGTGAATTAGAGTGGGAGAGAGATGATAAAAAGTCTTAAATAAAAAAAAAGAGAATAAGAGTTTAAATTTGCACATCGTTTCTATTTTTCTTTTATTATTATTTGTTCTTCTTTTATTTATATTTGTTTTAATTAAACAAAAAGAAAGTGATGATTGATATTTTAATCAAATGTCGGGTCAGGCAGGGCTACTGGCGCACGAAAGCCCCTTCTTTCATTTTGTTTCATTTTTTTTTCTTCTTTTTCTTCTTATATATTTATTGTTTGATTTCTGTTTAATAATATTCCCTCTTCAAAAAAATCTAAGTTTAGTTCGTTATTTTTTTTGTTTATTTTTTTATTTTTTTACTTCTGACATTTTGTTTGTTTGTTTTTTTTTAATTTACATTTTTATTTTTTCTGTTTTCTTATTTGCATGTTTTGGTAATTGTTAATTGTTTTTAAGTATGATATTTTATATCTTTATTTTAATATGATTATTCTATTTGTCAATTTGATTTTATTCATGCCATATACATTGTGTTAATCTTTGAACTTATTATCTCGTTTTATAAAATATCCGACGACGGAATCTAGAAACATTTGGGAGTCCGATTTTCTAGAATTCTTGAGGTGAGGGATCGATTCTTTGGAAGCTCGAGATCCATTTCAATATATTTTTTCTTTAAATTTATAATATGTTTGTTTACTACATTTATACGTTTATTTGCTTATGCTTGAATTATTATGCTATCATGAGCTTATTTAAATTGCATAACTTCTATCATGCTAGCTTATATTATATATTGATGCTTGTTTATGTACATTGATTTTTGTTTATGTTACTTTGTTTGTTTTAAACTATTTCTTTTATTGTTTACAAATCCTTTTAAACTTTCTATCATATTTCAAATTTATTTGCACCCTTTAAAATTGCTCTTTTGATTTTATAAAAGTTTTATAACCCAACTTTATTTAAAAAAAAGGATTTCCAAATTATTTTCTCAAAAAGGGATTTCAGTTTATTAAAAAAAATCGTTTTTTTCTTTTTCTTTCTAAAATTTCCTACGATGGAATCTAGAAACATTTGGGAGTCCGATTTTCTAGAATTCTTAAGGTGAGGGATCATAATCTTTGGGAGTCCGAGATTTTGATCCCAAGAAAAAATGAATTTAATTTAAACAAAAAAAATGTTTTATTTTTAAAAAAAAAACTCTCTTACGAATGACTATTCTATGATGAAGTCTGAGAAATGGAAATATTCTCTCATATTCTCGAGGTGAAAAATATTTCTAAGTATCGAGAATATTTCTAATATAGTCAAAATAGATGGATAATTTTCACTTATTTTATGGGATCATGACTTCAAATATTGGAGAAATGAACGGTAAAAATAAGACATTGTTTTAAAATCTAATGTTTCCAAGAAAGCTCATCTTTAAAGAACCTTTTAAATTCAAGATAAAATTTGACCACCGTTTTAACGGGACTTGTGGGTGCTAATACCTTCTTCACACTCAATTGACTCCCAAACCTAAACTATGTTTCGCATACCATTTTTTTATATAATATTTCTTTAAAAAAAAAGTTGTTTTTATCTTATTTCGGTGTTCAATCACACCGTAAAAAATATTGGTGGCGACTCTTTTTTATTTTTTAAATTTCCATTTTTTCGAGGACGTCGGTCGCTCCGCGTCGCAGGCACGTGGCGACAGCTTGGCGACTCCACTGGGGACCTTGAGATTTTATCTCGAGAGTTTGGCCTTTTATTTTTTTCTTGATTTGCTTGTTCTTTAATATTTGATTTAATTGAGTTTTTTTTTTCTTTGCTTGTGATATTGTTTCACACACCATCACAAGCCTCCTACCCGGGCTTTTTCCGATAGGATTAGAATCGAGGATGGAGTAGTGGCGACCTTCGAGAAGCTTATGCTTCCGTGCAGGCACAAGAAAAATCCTAACTCAATTTGGTCATTTGTCACGTATGATTGTTTGACCAATTTGGGGGCCTTTGTCATTTAGGACTTTAAAACCAACCTCACTTTGTTTGATGTCTTTTTGTGCTTATTATATTGATTGGTTTGCTTTTGCTTTACTTTTTATTCACACACTATCACGAGCCCCCTACCCGGGCTATACCCGATAGGATTAGAATCGAGGATGGAGTAGTGTCGACCTTCTAAAAGCTTATGCTTCCGTGTAGGCACATGAAATATTCTCACTCAAATTGGTCATGTAGTTGATGTACGACTTTGTGACCAACTTGGGGACCTTTGTCGTCTAGGACCTTATAGTTAACTTCACTAGTTTGAGGCTTTTACCTCGATGTTTGTTTTACTTTCCATCATTTGTTTTCCCCATCTTGCATTTCCATATAAGCTGACGTATAGACTCATTTCTTTATTATGCAAGGTCATAGGATGGTAGACACTCATGTGTTTGGGGTATCCGCCCAATCTATCCATGATGAAGATTCATGGGAAGTCGTATCCCAATGGTCAGAGAGCTTGAAGCGGGAGTCAGAGACAGTCTGGTCGAGAAGGGTAGAATCCTCATTTTCTCCGATGTGTCAATTAGACTTTGTTTGCAACAACCTGGAAGATTTGAAGGGATTATGGGACAATTTGAGTCCGCAATGCAAAGTTGAATTCGTAAAAGCATATGAGAACATAGCAGACCTCATGTACGTGAATGTTAATATACATGCTTTACAGGCCATGGTCCATTTTTGGGATCCCATGTTGAAATGTTTCACGTTCAACATGTTCGATTTAACTCCCACAATTGAGGAATATCAGGCTCTCATCAGCTTACCATTTAGCACAGGAAGTAAAGTCTACGTCTACGACCAAAGATCGACTCTACGAAGATCGTTATCCAAGTTTTTGGGCGATATTCATGCATCCGATATAAAGAAACAAGTGAAGGAAAAAGAGAGGAGAAAATGCATTCCCATTGAGTATTTAATCAACCTTACACGCACATGTTTGCCAGAGAGGAAAGATTTGTCTCTTTTGGCAATGTGTATTTATGGCATGGTTATTTTTCCAAGGATCAAAGGGTATGCAGAAGAGGAGGTTATTAAAATTTTCATCGGAATCGAGCGTGGTGTACGCCCAATCATCCCAATCTACAAGGCAAAGGAAAGTTCTTTAGTTGTGCGCCAATGTTATTTATTTGGATTTCAAGTCACCTGAAATATCCGCCCAAGTTTGGATATGCTCCGGTAAAATTCAGCAGTCCTTGGAACAGCTCGAGGAATACAGTGAAGGATTTTATCACTGCGCATTGGAACCCAAATATCCCCAACGTTGAAACATGGAGGGTATTTTTTGGCCACCTAACTTTAGAGAAGGTAATCTGGAGGGCATCGTGGCTACCTACAAACCCCTTGGCATACCGATGTGGGCAATTGCCTTTTGTCCCATTATTAGGTCCCTGAGGAGGTATTGCTCATTCACCTCTGCTGGTATTAAGTAAGGAATGGATAAAACAATTTGCGCCAACCATCCACGGGCTAGAGGACTGGGAGTTCTCGTACGAATATGACCTGACAAGCACCAAAATAGCTCAGGCTGTTGAAGCGTGAAAAAATGTGAGAATAATGAAGAATATGCGACATTGCGAGGATACTGCAATGCAGTATGAAAGCTGGAGAGCAACCATAAATGGGATTGAACTTATTATTACACCAGAGCCAACAGATCCCAACGGTGTTTTGAAGCCATGACATGATCATTGGGAGGAAGATGTGGAACGATTGAGAAAGATGAATCTTTCCCTAGCAATAAAGAATGGAGGATTGAGGAACGAGGTTAAACAGTGGATTCAACATGCCACTAGTGCTCAGAGGCAATTAGGGGAGGTGAAACGAAGTTTAAGGAACCAATCAGATTTGGAAAGAGACAACAATTCTTTGAATACTGGAGCTACTCAGATGAGGAAGAACAGTAAGAAACTGCAAAGAGACATCGATGTCTTGCACAACAAGGCAGAAGCTCAAAAAGTGCACATCAAAGGCCTGAATCAAGAGTTAGGAAGACTCAACAAGGTTGTAAAAGACCTCCAAAATGAACTCAATGAACAAGCCACAATGTCATTGCAAGGAGAAATCGAGACACTGCAAAAGCTGACTCAAGAATATAAGAGTCAACTCATTGAGGCAGAGCAGAAGAACGTTCTTCTACAAGAGGCAGCTGTTGGCTTTGAACACCAGCAATGGATATGCCGGAATGCACGCGAAGTGGTAACAACCAACCATACACGGCTAAAAGAAGAACACCGAGAAATGACAGAAACTTTTGCAATATGGACAAATGAGTATAAGCTACTGACACACAATTATGATGACTTCCGAGGGAAAATTGAAGAAGGGGCTGAAAATTTGAGACATATGGCAAGGATGGCATATCATTTTTCCGTACGGGCTATGACTCTCCGACAAGGCATCATTCCCACACAACTTGGCGGTGAAGATTTGAACCGGTTCCTAGGGGTTATAGGAAGATACCTCGGGCGCTTTGGGTGCTACCATTAAGTTTTAGAGTCATCATTTTAGGAGCTACCTTTAAGTTTTAGTATATTTAGTTTTTTTTTATAGTGTGTCTCCATTTTTTCCTGCTTAAGCATGTATTTGCATCAGACTCTTGTAGGATTTGACTTTCTTTAATTGAATCTTTGATCTATGTTACCTTGCATTCATGTATTCCACTTTTAGTATTAGCAATATTTCGTCTTTAAGAACTTGGACTAATGCAATCATTATTTCTTTATCTTACAAAATAGAGGTTCAAAGTTTGCAAAATAGCTCAAAAATCACCACCGCATCATCCTTATTGGACAAGAAGGAAAGCCAGACTTATGGATGATCAGGTTAATGACCAAGTACAGACAGTTCGACAGGATATATAAGAGTTAAAAGACCAGATCACAAATATTTTGAAGATCCTCACTTCAAGAAAGGAGAAATCAGTAGCAGAACCATCACTACAAGCTGAAGTGGGTCAAAGCCAAGCGTTGGATGACACTCTTCCTTACCCTTCATGTTGGGTTTAATGTCCTAAAACTCGTAGTTTGTAAACTGTTTGAATGAATAAATTCTTTTTCAATAAAGTTGTTATTGAATTTTAGTGAATTATGTTTGTATTAACCTATACCAATAACTAACACCCATGGCGATAGTGTGAGTACTTGAACTTCATGTGTGACATGAATGTGGATCAAGTTCAAGTAGACAGCCAAAATGGTCTATAGTATAGGGATAAGGCTGGGTACCTTATCTTGGGGACACTATTGGACGCGGCTCACTTTGTATAGTACAAAACGATGTGATTCGAATCGTTTCATATAGAGACATGTGAGTGAGGGCGTCCTGTGCAATGAGTTTGCACAAGATCGAACCAAGAAATAAAGTCGCTCTTTCTTTATAACACCGTTTACTGTAAATACCGTTTTTATTTCATATGATGACTTAGGTAACTCGATCTCAATCCTGAGCTCACTATGAACTCCTGTTTATTCGACCTTATCCTTTGACTTGTACGGGTGAGAGTGGCCAGATCGCCGACTCAATAAGCCTACCATCTTGGGGATAAGATCGAATAAGTGGCTGGGACATAGTTGTGCGAGATGGAATTCACTCCTACCCGTTTTAAGGGTTAGTAGAGAGGTTGTTCCCTTAAGTGCTGACTCCAGGTCTTGAACAATGGGCCCATCCTCTCCTGATCAGGGAGGAATCTGATTTGATGGTTGGACCACAAATCAATTGTTCATTAGAGGTGTCAGTGGTACTTAAGGAACATGATATAATACAAGGGTTAAACGGTATAAATGACCCGTTGTGATTACGAACAACCTGTGAAGGTTCGACTTACTGATGATAGTTATATCAAGAGGACACAATATATCTACAGTGAGGAGAGTGCAGCCCTTGGACTTTAATGGAGTCTCCGGGGGTTAACGAATGTTGGTTAGTTCGGTTGAAAGAGTTTTGACCGGATAATCTCGTATCGTTGGAGCTCATGATCTGTAGGTCCTTACGGTTCTCCTGGCTAGCTCGGATAAAGCCGTGAAACAATATAAATGAAAAGAAAAGAATTTGAATCGTTCAAATTCGGGTTTGTGGAAGAATATGGACATATTTAAATATGATTTAAATATGAGATTGGTCTACAATATGAATTGGATTCATATGCAAAAAGTCGGTTTTCGGAAAACCGGGTTTAATTATATTATTTAATTAATATTTGATATTGAATTAAATAATATTAATTAATATATATATTTTTTATTAATTAAAAAGTTTAATTAATATAATAATTATTATTATAGGTCATAGGTCCAAAGAACCTCTAGAAATCGTGCATTCGGATCTCTGCGGTCCTTTGAATGTCAAAGCACGAGGAGGGTATGAATATTTCATCAGTTTCATTGATGATTATTCTAGGTACGGTTATCTTTATCTAATGCATCATAAGTCCGAAGCTCTTGAAAAGTTCAAAGAGTATAAGGCAGAGGTTGAGAACACATTAGGTAAATCGATAAAAACACTCCGATCAGATCGAGGTGGAGAGTATATGGATTTAAGATTCCAGGACTATATGATAGAACATGGAATAGTATCTCAACTCTCAGCGCCAGGAACACCACAGCAGAATGGTGTGTCCGAGAGGAGAAATAGAACCCTGTTAGACATGGTTCGATCTATGATGAGTTATGCTCATTTGCCTAGTTCGTTTTGGGGATATGCAGTAGAGACTGCAATATATATTTTGAACATGGTTCCCTCTAAGAGTGTTTCTGAAACACCTTATGAGTTTTGGAGAGGGCGTAAAGGTAGTTTACGTCACTTCAGGATTTGGGGGTGTCCGGCACATGTGCTAGTACCCAATCCAAAGAAGTTGGAACATCGTTCAAAATTGTGCCTATTTGTAGGTTACCTGTTGCGTGCTCAATGTGTTAAAGATAAATAAGCAAGAAGGTAGAGAGAGCACTCAGAACATGCAAGCATACATGGTCTTACAGCAAGTAGTAAGTATATTTCATTCGTTTTTTCCACAGAGACTTATTTTTAGCTATTCGCGAAGTGTTTTGTTAAGAAAGAAGGGGTGGATTTGATGGGGTAAAATTGGTTTTTAATTATCTAATTTTTGCTGAATGTGTAAAGGAATGCAACATAAACAAATGCAAGTTGAAATTAGACTCAAAGGACAAGAGATGGAATTAATAACCGAAGAAGAAAACAGCTAAACAGAATGGTAACTTAGCAGAATTGCGGACACCGCAATGTTATCGCAATTGTAAAAACAGCAAACGTGTGTAAAATGGAGGATTAAGGGCTACTAACGACTATCCTATAGGCATTTTAATACGATTCCCAAGCATTAGATCAACTCTCTATGCATCAAACTCACTCTATCTCATGTATCGTCCGATTCCATGCATTAGATTCTTTAGTTTACTCAACTCAAAGTAAGGTCTTAAGCATCTTGTTAAAACAGAAGTGTTTAGTTTGTACTAGGGAAACGCCTATTCCTAGGCCGTTTCCTGGTTACCATGAAAGGCTAGCATGATTATACGACTCTGAACTCTTACTCCTCCAGAGGTTAGGAGTTCTTTGGACAAAATGGATGGCCAATCGAAATTGCCCGTGGAATGAAGCTTACATACAATCAATGCTTCGAGAGCTATCCTACATACTTGGTTCACGTTTTTTAGCCTATAGTTCTGCCATTAGCATGCCCCTAAGTGACTTAGCTACTCATGGATATACAGAGAACAGAAGTATAAGATAAAACAGACATGCTTATAAGAGAAATGTACTCAAAACATTAAGACAAAACCGTAGCAGCAGAAGATGGAAACTGTGAAATGAAGACTTGTAATTTGATTACTTTGAATGTTTGAACGAACAAAGGGAAACTTAAAGTAAATAATCCAAAGACAGACAGCAACGAAATGCAGTAGATTAATCACTAAACTAGAAACAACAACTGATCAAAGCTGGAAATTAGAAAAGGAAGACAGAAAGCAGTAAATGGTGCTTGAAAGCCTCGTTGCAGTCGCCTCGAATGAAGGGGATGAAAGGTCAGCCTTACTTGGATGAATCCAATCGAGAGAGAAGAAGAATCTCCTCTCCTTCCTATCAGATTATCGATTCCAACAGCTGAGACTCTCACTCCAACAGACGGCAAAGGAAAACAGGAAGAAAGATGGACTGCGAGAAGACTTCTACGCTTTCGGATGATGATTGAACCTCCGACTTTGACCCCCTTTTATAGTAGTTTGCAGGTGCGTTTGGGCCAAGGAGAACCATCAATCTTCAACGTCATATATCAGAATGGATGGAGGAGAAAGAACGAATCCCTGAAATCACGGAAACTAACAGAAAAAGATCAGTCAACTTACGGTTTTCACTTGAATAATTGCGGCTTCAGCAATGTTTTCGCAATGCTGTCGCAATGCAGTTTTTTTCATTCTTTTCCTTCGGTTTTCAACCCTTTTCTTCCCTATTGTGCATAAGTCCTAATTTAGCTACCTTCTTCTCATTCTCATATTTAAGCATAGGTTTAGGCTAAATGCTATCAAAAACACCTAAAAGTGTACATCTTCTTAAGCTAAATGGGTCCTAAATAAGTCACTTTCAGAGACTTAACACACCCCCAAACTTAAGGTTTTGCTTGTCCTCAAGCACACTAAGGACTTACCTAGGCTGCTGTTTCATCTTCTTTAACCACCTACTGACTCCCCTATATCCCTATCTATAGCACTGCTGTCCTGTGACACACTTCTAAGCTTAAAACTACCCTCTTATCTAGCTTCTTCTGACTTTGCCTGCCTAACATTCCTTCTGCTTTCATTAACTTCCTACAACTGATCTATTTGCTTTTGTCATATCATGCCACTATCCCTAAGGTTTCAAATTCTGCCTAGCTTTACCTCAGACTCAGTACATGCTTCTAGCTTTATTTTTAATGTGTCTAGGATTCCTTAGAGTCATGCCAGTCTTAGTATTAACGGTGACAGTAGTACTTTTAGAGAACAACCTAAACCCTGGCATCACTACATTGGATAAACACTCATCTCCCTAAACAACCCTACAAGCTACAACTTTGTGCTTAGCTAATTGAGGATCAGAGTTCTTTTTAAATAGGACATCTAAGCCACAAAGTTATAACTCCTAGGTATACATTCTTCTTCCCTATGCTTTTCCCTTTTTCTTACTTAGGTGGAGCCTTTCCTTTGGTTGCCTTTGATGCAATGCCACTTGTGGGTTACACACTTGGCACTGATTACTTAGCAACCTAAGAAAGACTCCCCTCTTTATTCTATTTTTCATTTTTTTTTTTTTTTTTTTTTTTAGTTCATCATTTTTTTGTAAAGGAGAAGAAGAATGCTTATGTTTCTAAGGGAGAGAGGAATGTTCCTAGGCCTAGGGTGGCCTCCCCCAAACTTCAACTACTCATTGTCCCCAATGAGTGTCTGAGGTGGCACACCCCCAAACTTGTCCTAGAAGCATCTAGTCTAAGGTAAAACAAAGAGAATCTAAAAGACCTAGGCATAGACAGAACATTCTAAAAGAAAATATCATAGCAGCAGGAATTTGAAAAAACCAGACAGATAAGGTCTTAAAGCTGTGCATGCTGAGCTCTTGAGAGGTTAATTCAAACTATCAAAGGATGTCCTATGACACTCATCCAGCATGCTCTTAGATAAGCTATATAAGGTAGTCATGTTAGCAGCAAAAGATGGAATTTAAACAGATCACAGCCTAGCTAAACAGACAGTCCAAAACATGCTTTTAGTAATGAAAATTGCGGGGACCGCAATTATTTCGCAATTAAGTCAGGGCAGATATAACAGTGATTAAGGCCCCTAAGCATGCTCTTTCCAGTCATTCAAGCTCTCTAAAAATAAAACAAAACTACCCTACCTAGTCACCTATCATCAGACTATACTAAACAAGATTAAAAACATAAAACTAAGCATCTAAGACAGATCAAAAGTGTACGAAAAACAGCATAATTCACATAGGCTATCAGAAAGCAGAAAATTGTTTTTTTTTCTAAGGGAACAGCAATACTCCCTTCAGTGCAATTCAAACCAGCACTCAAACATCTTCATCCTCATCAGGTTGTCGTGGTCGTGGAGGCACCCATGGAGTCAAGAGATTTTTGGGGAAGTCAGGGAAGATGCACCCAAGTTGGTCTGCAACTTCCTTGTCCCTTGCCTGTGCGTAAGTGGCCCATTGAGCCATCCTCCTTTGCATATCCATCAGGCACGCCATGGATAGTGACTGATCAGCAGCCAGCCTATCCAGTTCAAACTCCATATTCCCCTTCCTCTTCAGCCTCAAGCTAGCAGGCAGCTCCAAGTGGCCTGTGTAAACCATCTGCTGCTCCAGTCGCTCAGTGGGGACTCCTGCAAGCAAACATAGTTTGGTTATGGTGTTAGGGAAAAACAAGGGTCCCTTACCTTTCTTGGCGCACTCAGCAATGGCAGCTGACATAATTTCCCCCACATTGACCGTGAGACCTCGCATAATGGCGTAGACCAGCAGCGATCTGCTCTGGTTGATGGTCGTCTCATGGGTCACAGGGGCCAGCTTCCTCCGTACAAAGGCAAACCATACAGCTGCCTTTGCTGTTAGGTTGGCACTCATGAGAGTGTGCCTCCCATTGCGTGATACCGTCCACGCTGCTTCAGGTTGGCCAATGGTTCGAATGGCCTCCTCCAGCACTGCCTCAGTAGGCTCATCAACGATCCGTGCATAGTCAGTGTGTCTTTGGCCCTTGAGGCCGTAGGCTTCGTTGATGGCTTTTGCTGAGTAGTCCACCTCTACTCCCCTCACCACAGAGAGCCCCTCTTCAGAGTTGCGCAGGTTGGCGTAGAAGTCGTATACCATAGCTGTGTAAGCCGGATTGGGTGGCCTACACAACTCCTCCCAGCTGTGATTGATAATCCCTGCGCGCAAGAACTGCGGCAGGTCAGCAGGTCTGTCGAGGAAGCCCTTCTCATGTAGCAACTCCCTCTTCCTCAGCTCAACGCCTCTGGACTCAGCATCAGAGGAAACATACCTCACTGACTGAGGCTCATCTTCAGGGTAGAGCTTGGCCTTCCCTTTATCTGCTGGCTTGGCTGACTCGGCAGCCTCAACCTTGAGTCGTTTAAGCGAAGGCTCAGTGCTTTCGTTGTCTGCTGAAGGCACCCTCTTGGCCTTCTTCCTTTTCAGGTTCTTGGATCGCTTGGCCTTGACAATCTTGGCCTTCTTCTTCTTCTTGAGTCGTGCCTTGATGTTGATCTGCTGCAGGCATGCCCCCAGCGTCTCTTCCATAGAATCATCCTGCTGTGCAGGACTCTCTGGGCTAGCTTCCCTCGCAGGCGAGAAGACCTCGTCTTCCCCAACTTCCCCACTGCCCTGAGTGGATTCCTGGTACTCCCCATAGGGGAATTCAGGGTCAGGCCGTGGAGGCGTGTGCGAAGGGGTGGCACTCTGCTCTGCTGTAGGCGTCTGCACGGAATTCAGTGGTGAAGACGGCGTCTCAGGGCTCTGTGCAGGCGGCGATGATGAGAGCTCTGGGCTGTGCACTGGTTCAGATGGTGAAGGGCTGTGCGCAGGTGAGGCAGATGGCGTCGAACCCTCCTTGGTTGACTCGTGGGACGCACGATCCGTTTCTTGACTCTCCACAGAGGGAGTCTTCGCTCTGCTTGGTTCGGCGGCCATCTCGACACTCCACCGGCGCTTCTTGGGCGTGCCCGCTGGTTCAGAAGGGCCAGCAGGGATTTCTGTGACAACCCTCCACTTCTTCCTACGGATCGGAAGTTTGGGAAGAGGTCCGGTGCGTACAGCACCAGCATCTGCAAGGGTAAGAAGTGCTTCCCTCGCAGCCGCTTCAGCTTCATCAGCCCTCTTCTTGGCTGCAGATCTTTCAGCCCGTGTGAACACCATTGTTGAGTCTTGGAGATTTTGAGAGAAGAATCAAAGATGAAGAGAATCGCAGAGTTCTTGGAAATCAGAGAATGGGAGAATCGTATCGATCGAGCGCCTTCTAACGGATATAAAGGAAACGGCTAAATCCCAACGGCTATATTTTGCGGATCCTGCAATTCCAGCGCAATTTTAGGGATATTTTTTCATCAAAATGTCAATCTTTGCTTGCCCGTATCTTTTATTTGGCTCAACCGTTTCTTGATTTTTAAAGCTGGAATTACTCTCCTTGATTCCCTCTTTCGATTCCCTATAAAAACAAATAAAACAAACATTAAATACTTAATTAAAATCACACCACAAAACACACAAACAATAACCGGAAAAAACACAAAAAATAAACTAAGGCATGAGCCTTATGTTGACGAGCACAGTAATCACTCGTCCTCTCTCGTTCTCATTGTCACGCTTCAGTCAAGAGGAAGGCCGAGAGAGTCTTCACATCTCCTTCCTCATAGTAGTGCTTCAATCTTGCACCATTAACCATGAATGGTTGGCCTTGCTGCAAGTTCTTTATCTCTATGGCACCATGAACAAACACATTAGTAATCACAAATGGACCTGACCATCTAGACTTAAGTTTCCCTGGAAATAGTTTCAACCGTGAGTTAAACAACAAAACAAGTTGACCCTTCTTAAAGTCCTTAACTCTAAGTCTACTATCGTGCCAAATCTTGGTCTTTTCCTTGTACATCTTAGCATTTTCATAGGCCATATGTCTAAGCTCATCAAGCTCATGTAATTGCAACGACCGTAGTGTTCCCGCATCATTTACACAAAAATTCAATTCCTTCATGGCCCAAAATGCTTTGATTTCTAACTCAAGTGGTAAGTGACAAGCTTTGCCATAGACCAGCCTATAAGGAGACATACCTAGGGGTGTCTTATATGCTGTCCTATAAGCCCAAAGTGCATCCTCAAGCTTAAAGGACCAGTCTTTCCTATTAGGTTTGACCACTTTTTCTAGGATGTTCTTAATTTCCCTATTTGAAATTTCAGCCTGGCCATTCGAGTGTGGGTGATAGGGAGTGGCTACTCTATGTCTAATGTTATACTTAGCCAACACTCTCTCCATAGCCTTATTAATGAAATGAGTACCCTCATCACTAATGATCGCACGAGGGGTTCCAAACCTAGTAAAAATGTGCCTATGCAAGAATTTTATAACTGTTTTGGCATCATTGCTAGGACATGCTATGGCCTCTACCCACTTAGACACATAGTCTACTGCTACTAATATGTAAAGGTTACCTGATGATGGAGGGAATGGCCCCATGAAGTCAATGCCCCACACATCGAAGAGCTCCAACTCTAAGATGTAGGTGAGGGGCATCTCATCCTTGCGACTGAGGTTACCTGTCCTTTGGCATTCATCACAGCTGTGGGCATAGTTGTGGGCATCCTTGAAGATCGTTGGCCAGTAGTAGCCACTCTGAAATACCTTTGCAGCTGTTCTTTGGCCACCAAAGTGTCCACCATAAGGAGATGTGTGACAGTGCTGCAGCACAGACTTCGCTTCAGCAGCTGAAACACACTTCCTTAGCAAGCCGTCAGCGCATGTTCTGTAAAGTGTGGGGTCATCCCAGATGAATTTCCTTGCTTCATGAAGGAACCTCTTCTTCTCTTGTCCTCCCTTGAAAACTGGTAATACCTGTGATGCACGGAAGTTAGCAATGTCAGCAAACCAAGGTTCCTCATCGTTGTCACGATGGGCCAAAACAAAGATATGTTCATCAATAAAAGCATCAGAAATTGCGGCCTCCGCAATTTTTTCGCAATTATGCTGCAATCTGGAAAGATGATCCGCAACCACGTTTTCACATCCTTTCTTGTCCCGAATGTCCAAATCAAATTCCTGCAGCAATAACACCCACCTAATCAATCTAGGCTTAGCATCAGCCTTCCTCATAAGATATTTCAAGGCAGAATGGTCAGTGTACACAATTGTCCTAGTGCCTACAATATAGTTTCTGAATTTCTCACAAGCAAACACTACAGCCAGCATCTCTTTCTCAGTAGTTGTATAATTACATTGAGCCTCATTCAAGGTTTTACTAGCATAATATACAGGGTGTGTCAGCTTGTCAATCCTCTGCCCTAACATGACTCCTACAGCATAGTCACTGGCATCACATAGCATCTCAAATGGGAGATCCCAATTTGGTTCTACTATTATAGGTGCGGTGACTAGTGCTTTCTTAAGGGTAGTCCAAGCTACTAAGCATTCCTTAGAGAAGATGAATGGCCTATTTAGCTCTAAAAGCTCACACAGAGGCTTGGCTATCTTAGAAAAGTCCTTAATAAACCTTCTGTAGAAGCCAGCATGCCCTAAGAAGCTTCTAATGGCTTTGACATTCTGGGGCTCTACCAACTTCTCTATGATCTCAATCTTTGCCCTATCAACTTCTACACCTGCCCTTGACACTCTATGTCCTAAGACAATCCCCTCATCCACCATAAAATGACATTTTTCCCAATTTAAGACTAGGTTGGTCTCCTCACACCTAGCCAGGACTTGTCCTAGGTTTTCTAGACAGTTTGAAAATGAGTCCCCAAAGACTGAGAAGTCATCCATGAATATTTCTATCATGGACTCATCCAACTCAGAGAAGATTGCCATCATGCACCTTTGGAAAGTTGCCGGTGCATTGCATAAGCCGAAAGGCATTCTGCGAAAGGCAAAAGTTCCAAAAGGGCAAGTGAAGGTGGTCTTCTCTTGATCCTTAGGGTCTATAGTTATTTGATTATAGCCTGAATAACCGTCTAAGAAACAATAGTAGGCTCTACCAGCTATTCTGTCTAGCATCTGGTCAATGAACGGTAGAGGGAAGTGATCTTTTTTAGTTTCTTTATTTAATTTCCTGTAATCCATACACACTCTCCACCCTGTGACAGTCCTTGTTGGAATCAGTTCGTTGTTCTCATTGACTACCACAGTTATTCCCCCCTTCTTGGGTACACATTGGATGGGGCTCACCCACTGGCTACTAGCTATTGGGAAGATCACTCCTGCATCTAACCATTTTATTATTTCCTTCTTTACTACCTCTTTCATAGAGGGGTTTAGCCTACGTTGGTGATCTACCCTAGGTGTGTGCTCTTCCTCTAGTATAATTTTGTGCATGCAATAAGAAGGGCTAATGCCTCGAATATCAGCAATAGTCCATGCTATAGCCTTCCTATGTTGCTTCAGCAGTAAAATTAATTCAACCTCATGCTTTTCACTTAGCTTAGAAGAAATAATTACAGGCAGTGTATCATTATTTCCTAAATATGCATATTTGAGGTGAGTGGGTAGTGGTTTCAGTTCTAAAACAGGTGGATGCTCAATGGAGGGCTTTAAAGGATTCACAGATCTATCAGTTAAATCTATATTCATACATACATGTTGTGGTTTATCTACAGGCATATCCATTATGTCAGATACATTCAAGTCAGCTACATCTAATTGTACATATTCATTAGCATGCTTGGTTAATAGTACATGCTCTAATTGTTCTTCCATTAGTGAGTCAACAATATCCATGCTAGCACAAGACTCAGAATCAGAGGGGTACCTTAAGGCTTTATAAACACTAAATTTCACCTCTTCATCATGAACCCTCATAGTGAGCTCACCTTTTTGAACATCTATTAGTGCCCTACCTGTGGCTAGAAATGGTCTACCTAGCAGGATGGGGACCTCCTTGTCTGCCTCATAGTCCAGGACAATGAAATCTGCAAGGAAAATAAATTTGTCAACTTTCACTAGAATATCCTCAATCTTACCTTCAGGGTATGCGATGGATCTGTCTGCTAGTTGTAAAGTGACAGTGGTTGGACGTGCTTCTCCTATTCCCAACTGGCGGAATAGGGATAGGGGCATGAGATTTATGCTGGCGCCCAGGTCACAAAGCGCTCTGCCCACGTGCTTGCCTCCAAGTTCTACAGGTAAGGTGAAGGAACCAGGATCCTTCTCCTTCTTGGGCAGCTTGTTCTGGAGGATGGCACTGCACTCCTCAGTGAGGTTTACTGTTTCAAACTCACCAATTATTTTTTTGTTAGTAATAATGTCCTTCAAAAACTTTACATAAGAAGGCATAGACTGTAAAACCTCTACAAAAGGAATGTTAACATGCACTTGCTTAAGAATTTCTAAGAATTTATTAAAATGCACTTCCTGTTCCTGCTTCTTCTTAAGCCTTCGAGGATATGGAGGTGGTGGCACATATGCAGGTACGTCAGGTCGCCTTAGGATAGGTGGAGGCCTTGGAATTTCTTCTATCTCCTCAACAATTGGCTCTAGCCTGGCTCCTGATGTACTAGTTGGTGGTGGACCTTGGTTTGGCAGAGACTCCAGTGGAGCACTAGACTCAGTGTTCTCTACTCTCTTTGGTGTGTCCTTTGTGTTGCTCACCAAGGGTCTACCACTTCTAAGTTCAATTGCTTGAACTTGCTCTTTACCATCTCTCCTTGGCACCTCGGTGTCAGCAGGGAGTCTACCTTGGGGCCTACTCTTGAGTTCATTGGCTAATTGGCCTATTTGGTTCTCTAGGCTCCTAAGAGTAGCTTGCTGGCTTTGAAGAGTAGCATCATTCTTAGCTATGTATTCCTTGAGTAAGTTTTCTACAGAAGATCCTACAGGTTGATTGTATGGTTTTTGGTACATTGACTGGTTATGTTGGGGAGTGAAACCAGGTGTTCCACTCGGTCTAGGTTGGTTAGGATTTTGGTTAGTGTTTTGTTGGCCACCCCATGACAGGTTTGGGTGGTTTCTCCAACCAGGGTTATAGGTGTTGGAGTAGGGGTTATTCCTAGGCTGCTGTTGGCTTCCTACATAGCAGACTGAGGATGGATTCCCAGGGCAGTATTCATAAGGGTGCCTGTTGCGTGCTCAATGTGTAAAGATAAATAAGCAATAAGGTAGAGAGAGCACTTAGAACATGCAAGCATACATGGTCTCACAGCAAGTAGTAAGTATATTTCATTCGTTTTTTCCACAGAGACTCATTTTTAGCTATTCGCGAAGTGTAATTGTTAAGAAAGATGGGGTGAAGTTGATGGGGTAAAAGTGGTTTTTAATTATCTAATTTTTGCTGAATGTGTAAAGGGATATAACATAAACAAATGCAAGTTGAAATTAGACTTAAAAGACAAGAGATGGAATTAATAAACGAAGAAGAAAACAGCTAAACAGAATGATAAAATGGCAGAATTGCGAGGACCGCAATGTTACCACAATTAAACAGCAATGAAATTGTGTAAATGGGTGAATTAAGGGCTACTAATGACTATCCTATAGGCATTTTTATACGATTCTCAAGCATTGGATCAACTCTCTATACATCAAACTCACTCTATCTCAAGTATCGTCCGATTCCATGCATTAGAGTCTTAAGTTTACTCGACTTCAAAGTAAGGTCTTAAGCATCTTGTTAAAACGGGAGTGTTTAGTTTGTACTAGGAAAACGCTTATTCCTAAGCCGTTTTCTGATTACCGTGAAAGGCTAGCATGATTATATGACTCTGAACTCTTACTCCTTCCAGAGGTTAGGAGTTCTTTGGACAAAATGGATGGCCAATCGAAATTGCCCGTGGGATGAAGCTTACATACAATCAATGGTTCGAGAGCTATCCTACATACTTGGTTCACGTTTTTTAGCCTATAGTTCTGTCATTAGCATGCCCCTAAGTGACTTAGCTACTCATGGATATATAGAGAATGGAAATGTAAGATAAAACAGACATGCTTAGAAGGGAAATAAACTCAAAACAGTAAGTCAAAACCGTAGCAGCAGAAGATGGGAACTGTGAAATGCAGAATTGTACTTTGATTACTTTGAATGTTTGAACGACAAAGGAAAGCTTTGAAAGAAATGATTCAAAGACAGAAAACAACGAAATGCCGTAAGTAAAACACTAAACTAGAACAACAACTAATCAAAGCTGGAAATTAGAAGAAGAATAACAGAAAACAGTAAAATGGCGCTTGAAAGCTTCGTTGCAGTCGCCTCGAATGAAGGGGATGAAAGGTCAGCCTTGCTTGGATGAATCCAATCGAGAGAGAAGAAGAATCTTCTCTCCTTCCTATCAGATTATCGATTCCAACAGCTGAAGCTCTCACTCCAACAGACGGCAAAGGAAAACAGAGAGAAATGATGGACTGCGAGAAGACTTCCACGCTTCGAATGATGATCAAACCTCCGACTTTGGCCCCCTTTTATAGTAGTTTGCAGGTGCGTTTGGGCCAAGGAGAACCATCAATCTTCAACGTCATATATCAGAATGGATGGAGGAGAAAGAACGAATCCCTGAAATTACGGAAATTAATAGAAAAAGATCAGTCAACTTACGGTTTTCACTTGAATAATTGCGGCCTCAGCAATGTTTTCGCAATGCTGTCGCAATGCGATTTTTTCATTCTTTTCCTTCGGTTTTCAACCCTTTTTCTACCTATTGTGCATAAGTCCTAATTTAGCTACCTTCTTCTTATTCTCATATTTAAGCATAGGTTTAGGCTAAATGCTATCAAAAACACCTAAAAGTGTATATCTTCTTAAGCTAAATGGGTCCTAAATAAGTCACTTTCAGAGACTTAACACACCCCCAAACTTAAGGTTTTGCTTGTCCTCAAGCACACTCAGGACTTACCTAGGCTGCTGTTTCACTTTCTTTAACCACTTACTGACTCCCTTATACCCCTATCTATAGCACTGCTGTCCTGTGACACACCTCCAAGCTTAAAACTACCCTCTTATCTAGCTTCTTCTGAACTTGCCTGCCTAACACTTATCTGTTTTCATTAACTTCCTACAACTGATCTATTTGCTTTTGTCATATCATGCCACTATCCCTAAGGTTTCAAATTCTGCCTAGCTTTACCTCAGACTCAGTACATGCTTCTAGCTTTAATTTTAATGTGTCTAGGATTCCTTAGAGTCATGCCAGTCTTAGTATTAACGGTGACAGTGGTACTTTTAAAGAACAACCTAAACCCTGGCATCACTACATTGGATAAACACTCATCTCCCTAAACAACCCTACAAGTTACAACTTTGTGCTTAGCTAATTGAGGATCAGAGTTCTTTTTAAATAGGACACCTAAGCCACAAAGTTATAACTTCTAGGTATACATTCTTCTTCCCTATTTTTTTCTTTTTCTTACTTAGGTGGGGCCTATCCTTTGGTTGCCTTTTGATGCAATGCTACTTGTGGGTCACATACTTGGCACTGATTACTTAGCAACCTAAGAGAGACCCCCCTCTTTATTCTATTTTTTTTTCAGTTCATCATTTTTTTGTAAAGGAGAAGAAGAATGCTTATGTTTCTAAGGGAGAGAGGAATGTTCCTAGGCCTAGGGTGGCCTCCCCCAAACTTCAACTACTCATTGTCCCCAATGAGTGTCGGAGGTGGCACACCCCCAAACTATCCTAGAAGCATCTAGTCTAAGGTAAAACAAAGAGAATCTAAAGCCCTAGGCATAGACAGAACATTAAAAAGAGAATAGCACAGCAGCAGTAATTAAAAAAAACAGACAGTTAAGGGCTTAAAGCTGTGCATGCTGAGCTATTTAGAGGCTGATTTAAACTATCAAAGGGTGTCCTATGACACTCATCCAGCATGCATTTAGATAAGCTATATAAGGCAGTCATGCTAGCAGCAAAAGATAGAATTTAAACAGATCACAGCCTAGCTAAACAGACAGTCCAAAACATGCTTTCAGTCATGAAAATTGCGGGGACCGCAATTATTTCGCAATTAAGCCAGGGCAGATATTACAGTGATTAAGGCCCCTAAGCATGCTTTTTCCAGTCATTCCAGCTCTCTAAAAATGAAACTAAACTATCCTACCTAGTCAGCTAACATCAGACTATCCTAAGCAAAAGGAAAAACATAAAACTAAACATCTAAAACAGATCAAAATTGAACCAAAAACAGCATAATTCACATGGTCCTATCAGAAAGCAGAAAATTGTTTTTTTTTCTAAGGGAACAGCAATACTCCCTTCAGTGCACTTCAAACCAGCACTTAAACTTCTTCATCCTCATCTGGTTGCCGTGGTCGTGGGGGCACCCATGGAGTTAGAAGATTGGTAGGGAACTCAGGGAAGAGGCACCATCATCTGCAAGGGTGAGAAGTGCTTCCCTCGCAGCCGCTTCAGCTGCGTCATCAGCCTTCTTCTTGGCTGCAGATCTTTCCGCCCGTGTGAACACCATTGCTGAGTCTTGGAGATCTTGAGAGAAGAATCAAAGATGGAGAGAATAGCTGAGTTCTTGGAGATCAAAGAATGAGAGAATCGTATCGATCGAGCGCTTTCCAACGGATATAAAGGCAACGGAAAAATCCCAACGGCTCTTTTTTTTGCGAATCCAGCAATTCTAGCGCAATTCCAGGGATTTTTTTCATCAAAATCTCAAACTTTGCTCGTCCGTATCTTTTATTTGGCTCAACCGTTTCTTGATTTTAAAAGCTGGATTTACTCTCCTTGATCCCCTCTTTCGAATCCCTGCAAAAACAAATAAAACAAACATTAAATACGCAATTAAAATCACACCACAAAACATACAAACGATAATCGGAAAAACAGAAAAAATAAACTAAGGCATTGGCCTTGACTAAACGAGCACAGTAACCACTCGTTCTCTCTCGTTTTTAACTTCATGCTTCATGCAAGAGGAAGGCCGAGAGAGTCTTCACATCTCCTTCCTCATAGTAGTGCTTCAATCTAGCACCATTTACCATAAAAGGCTGTCCTTGCTGCAAGTTTTTTATCTCTATCGCACCATGAACAAAGACATTAGTAATAATAAATGGACCCGACCATCTGGACTTTAGTTTGCCTGGAAATATCTTTAAACGTGAGTTAAATAATAGGACAAGTTGGCCTTTCCTAAAGTCTTTGATCCTAAGTCTACTGTCGTGCCATATTTTGGTTTTTTCTTTATACATTTTGGCATTCTCATAGGCCATATGCCTGAGCTCATCAAGTTCATGTAGCTGCAAAGACCTCAGTGTTCCTGCATCTTTTACACAAAAATTCAATTCCTTCATGGCCCAAAATGCTTTGTTTTCTAACTCAAGTGGTAAGTGACAAGCCTTTCCATATACCAGCCTATAAGGAGACATACCTAGAGGTGTCTTATACGCTGTCCTATAAGCCCAAAGTGCATCCTCAAGCTTAAAGGACCAGTCTGTCCTATTAGGTTTGACTACCTTTTCTAGGATGTTCTTTATCTCCCTATTGGAAATTTCAGCTTGGCCATTCGAGTGTGGGTGGTAGGGAGTGGCTACTCTATGTCTAATGTTATATTTAGCCAATACTTTCTCCATAGCCTTATTAATGAAATGTGACCCCTCATCACTAATGATAGCACGAGGAGTCCCAAATCTAGTGAAAATGTGCCTATGCAAGAAGTTGGTGACTGTTTTAGCATCATTATTAGGACATGCCTTGGCCTCTACCCACTTGGACACATAATCCACTGCTACTAATATGTAGAGGTTACCTGATGATGGAGGGAATGGTCCCATGAAGTCAATGCCCCACACATCAAAGAGCTCCAACTCTAAAATGTACGTGAGGGGCATCTCATCCTTGCGACTGAGGTTACCTGTTCTTTGGCATTCATCACAGCTGTGGGCATAGTTGTGGGCATCCTTGAAGATTGTTGGCCAATAGTAGCCACTCTGAAATACCTTCGCAGCTGTTCTTTGGCCACCAAAGTGTCCACCATAAGGAGATGAGTGACAGTGCTGCAGCACAGACTTCGCTTCAGCAGCTGAAACACACTTCCTTAGCAAGCCATCAGCACAGGTTCTGTAAAGTGTGGGGTCATCCCAGATGAATTTCCTTGCTTCATGAAGGAACCTCTTCTTCTCTTGTCCTCCCTTGAACACTGGTAATACCTGTGATGCACGGAAGTTAGCAATGTCAGCAAACCAAGGTTCCTCATCGTTATCACGATGAGCCAAAGCAAAGACATGTTCATCAATAAAAGCATCAGAAATTGCGGTCTCCGCAATTTTTTCGCAATTGTGCTGCAATCGAGACAGGTGATCTGCAACCACATTTTCACATCCTTTCTTGTCCCGAATGTCCAAATCAAATTCCTGCAGCAATAACACCCATCTAATCAATCTAGGCTTGGCATCAGCCTTCCTCATAAGATATTTCAAGGCAGAATGGTCAGTGTATACAATTGTCCTAGTGCCTACGATATAGTTTCTAAATTTTTCGCAGGCAAACACTACAGCAAGCATCTCTTTTTCAGTAGTTGTATAATTACATTGAGCCTCATTCAAGGTCTTACTAGCAGAATAGACAGGGTGTGTTAGCTTGTCAATCTTCTGTCCTAACATCACTCCTACAACATAGTCACTAGCATCACATAACATCTCAAAGGGAAGATCCCAATTTGGTCCTACTATGATAGGGGCTGTGACTAGTGCTTTCTTAAGGGTGGTCCAAGCTACTACACATTCCTTAGAGAAAATGAAGGGTCTATTTAGCTCTAATAGCTCACACAGAGGCTTGGCTATCTTAGAAAAGTCCTTAATGAACCTTCTGTAGAAGCCAGCATGTCCTAAGAAGCTTCTAATGGCTTTGACATTCTGGGGCTCTACCAACTTCTCTATGATCTCTATCTTGGCCCGATCAACTTCTACACCTGCCCTTGACACTCTGTGTCCTAAGACAATCCCTTCATCTACCATAAAATGGCATTTTTCCCAATTTAGGACTAGGTTGGTCTCCTCACACCTAGCCAGGACTTGTCCTAAATTTTCTAGACAGGTTTTAAATGAATCCCCAAAAACTGAGAAGTCATCCATGAATATTTCTATCATGGACTCATCCAACTCGGAGAAGATTGCCATCATGCACCTTTGGAAAGTTGCCGGTGCATTGCATAAGCCAAAAGGCATTCTGCGGAAGGCAAACGTTCCAAAAGGGCAAGTGAAGGTGGTCTTCTCTTGATCCTTAGGGTCTATAGTAATTTGATTATAGCCTGAATAGCCATCTAAGAAACAATAGTAGGCTCTACCAGCTATTCTGTCTAGCATCTGGTCAATGAACGGTATAGGGAAATGGTCTTTTTTAGTCTCTTTATTTAATTTTCTGTAATCCATACACACTCTCCACCCTGTGACAGTCCTTGTTGGAATTAATTCGTTATTCTCGTTGACTACCACAGTTATTCCCCCCTTTTTAGGTACACATTGGATGGGGCTCACCCACTGGCTACTAGCTATGGGGAAAATCACTCCTGCATCTAACCATTTTATTATCTCTTTCTTTACTACCTCTTTCATAGAGGGGTTTAGCCTACGCTGGTGATCTACCCTAGGTGTGTGCTCTTCCTCTAGTATAATTTTGTGCATGCAATAAGAAGGGCTAATGCCTCGAATATCAGCAATAGTCCATGCTATAGCCTTCCTATGTTGCTTAAGCAGTAAAATTAATTCACCCTCATGCTGTTCACTTAGCTTAGAAGAAATAATTACAGGCAGTGTATCATTATTTCCTAAATATGCATATTTGAGGTGAGTGGGTAGTGGTTTAAGTTCTAAAACAGGTGGATGCTCAATGGAGGGCTTTAACGGATTTACAGTTCTATCAGTTAAATCTATACATACATGCTGTGGGTTATCTACAGGCATATCCATTATGTCAGATATATTTAAGTCAGCTATATCTAATCCTACATATTCATTGGCATGTTTGGTTAATAATACATGCTCTAATTGTTCTTCCATTAAAGAATCAATAACGTCCATACTAGCACAGGATTCAAGGTCAGAGGGGTACCTTAAAGCTTTATATACACTAAACTTTACCTCTTCATCATGAACCCTCATAGTAAGCTCACCTTTTTGGACGTCTATAAGTGCCCTACCTGTGGCTAGAAATGGTCTACCTAGCAGGATGGGGACTTCCTTGTCTGCCTCATAGTCCAGGACAATGAAATCTGCAAGGAAAATAAATTTGTCAACTTTAACTAGAATATCCTCAATCTTACCTTCCGGATATGCGATGGATCTGTCTGCTAGTTGTAAAGTGACTGTGGTTGGACGTGCTTCTCCTATTCCCAACTGGCGGAATAGGGACAGGGGCATGAGATTTATGCTGGCGCCCAGGTCACAAAGCGCTCTGCCCACGTGCTTGCCTCCAAGTTCTACAGGTAAGGTGAAGGAACCAGGATCCTTCTTCTTCTTGGGCAGCTTGTTCTGGAGGATGGCACTGCACTCCTCGGTGAGGTTTACTGTTTCAAACTCACCAATTATTTTTTTGTTAGTAATAATGTCCTTCAAAAACTTTACATAAGAAGGCATAGACTGTAAAACTTCTACAAAAGGAATGTTAACATGCACTTGCTTAAGAATTTCTAAGAATTTATTAAAATGAACTTCCTGTTCCTGCTTCTTCTTAAGCCTTCGAGGGTATGGAGGTGGTGGCACATATGCAGGCACGTCAGGTCGCCTTATGATAGGTGGAGGCCTTGGAATTTCTTCTATCTCCTCAACAATTGGTTCTAGCCTGGCTCCTGATGTGCTAGTTGGTGGTGGACCTTGGTTTGGCAGAGACTCCAGTGGAGCACTAGACTCAGTGTTCTCTACTCTCTTTGGTATGTCTTTTGTGTTGCTCACCAATGGTCTGCCACTTCTAAGTTCAATTGCTTGAACTTGTTCTTTACCATCTCTCCTTGGCACCTCGGTGTCAGCAGGGAGTCTACCTTGGGGCCTACTTTTAAGTTCATTGGCTAATTGGCCTATTTGGTTTTCCAGGCTCCTAAGAGTAGCTTGCTGGCTCTGAAGAGTAGCATCATTCTTAGCTATGTATTCCTTGAGTAGGCTTTCTACAGAAGATCCTACAGGTTGATTGTAAGGTTTTTGGTACATTGACTGGTTATGTTGGGGAGTGAAACCAGGTGTTCCACTCGGCCTTGGTTGGTTAGAATTTTGGTTAGTGCTTTGTTGGCCACCCCATGACAGGTTAGGGTGGTTTCTCCAACCAGGGTTGTAAGTTTGTGAGTAGGGGTTATTCCTGGGCTGCTGCTGGCTTCCAACATAGCAGACTGAGGATGGATTCCCAGGGCAGTATTCATATGGGTGCCCTTCCCCACAGAATCCACAGATAGGTGCCTCGCCTTGACTTGGTTGGGTGCCCATTGACATGGCTGTGGCGGTATTGGCACTGGTTTGGAGATTGGCCTGAGCCATTTGCTTAACTAGGTTGGTCAGGGCATTTATTTGGGTGCTCATGGCGCTTAGAGCATCCTTGTCTTGAGCCCTAGTTGGCTCTACTGGATCGTCTGACCACCTACAATGAGATGTTGAGATCTTCTCCAAGATCTCATAAGCTTCGTTGTAACTCTTGGACAACATGGAACCACCAGCAGATGAATTTAGAACTTGTCTGGTGCTGGGGTTGCATCCTTTAAAGAAGACTTCTATTTGGATACACCATGGAATGCCATGGTGTGGACATTTAATGAGAAGGTCTTTGAATCTTGTCCAAGCTTCGTGAAGGGACTCACTTGGAGCTTGTTTGAATTTTATGATATCATCACGAAAGGTTGAATTCCTATCTGGTGGGAAATATTTGACTAGGAATTTTTCTGCTAAATCTGTCCAATTGAGGACAGATCCTGAGGGTAAAGAATTTAACCATGTTTTGGCTTTGTCCCTTAAAGAGTAAGGGAAAAGATATAACCTCAGGGCTTCTTGGGAAACTCCAGGGATTAGGAATGTGTCACTAACTCCTAGGAAGTTCCTAAGGTGGTTATGGGGGTCCTCATTTTCTATTCCAAAGAATTGTCCCACAGTGGACAACATTTGGAACATCACCGGTTTTAACTCGAATGAGTTGGCAGTGCTTTCAGGACGGATTATGCTGGGGTTCAGCTCCCCAGGCATAGGTACTAAATATGAAAGGATGGCGCTATCCTTGTCATTCGCTATTTCAATGGGATTGCGAGTGACAGGCACCAGGTTTTGATTTATTCCAGCCATTTCTTCTTGAGTGGATTGCGGAGACTCTGCGGTTTCAGCAATTATTTGAGGTAAAAGGGGTTGTTTAAAGAGACGTTTCTTGGCTCTATTTCTAGCTCTAAGTAATCTCTCGGGCTCAGGGTTGAACTCTAGATCACTACTTGGAGTCTCATTCATAAACTACCCTAATTGGTACCTGAAGAAGAAAGGAAGATGGATCAAATTCAATGGAAAATAACTTGATGTTTCAAACTTAACAAACTTCGTTTTCACTTAAAATAAGTCCCCGGCAGCGGCGCCAAAAACTTGTTGCGTGCTCAATGTGTAAAGATAAATAAGCAATAAGGTAGAGAGAGCACTTAGAACATGCAAGCATACATGGTCTCACAGCAAGTAGTAAGTATATTTCATTCGTTTTTTCCACAGAGACTCATTTTTAGCTATTCGCGAAGTGTAATTGTTAAGAAAGATGGGGTGAAGTTGATGGGGTAAAAGTGGTTTTTAATTATCTAATTTTTGCTGAATGTGTAAAGGGATATAACATAAACAAATGCAAGTTGAAATTAGACTTAAAAGACAAGAGATGGAATTAATAAACGAAGAAGAAAACAGCTAAACAGAATGATAAAATGGCAGAATTGCGAGGACCGCAATGTTACCGCAATTAAACAGCAATGAAAGTGTGTAAATGGGTGAATTAAGGGCTACTAATGACTATCCTATAGGCATTTTTATACGATTCTCAAGCATTGGATCAACTCTCTATACATCAAACTCACTCTATCTCAAGTATCGTCCGATTCCATGCATTAGAGTCTTAAGTTTACTCGACTTCAAAGTAAGGTCTTAAGCATCTTGTTAAAACGGGAGTGTTTAGTTTGTACTAGGAAAACGCTTATTCCTAAGCCGTTTTCTGATTACCGTGAAAGGCTAGCATGATTATATGACTCTAAACTCTTACTCCTTCCAGAGGTTAGGAGTTCTTTGGACAAAATGGATGGCCAATCGAAATTGCCCGTGGGATGAAGCTTACATACAATCAATGGTTCGAGAGCTATCCTACATACTTGGTTCACGTTTTTTAGCCTATAGTTCTGTCATTAGCATGCCCCTAAGTGACTTAGCTACTCATGGATATATAGAGAATGGAAATGTAAGATAAAACAGACATGCTTAGAAGGGAAATAAACTCAAAACAGTAAGTCAAAACCGTAGCAGCAGAAGATGGGAACTGTGAAATGCAGAATTGTACTTTGATTACTTTGAATGTTTGAACGACAAAGGAAAGCTTTGAAAGAAATGATTCAAAGACAGAAAACAACGAAATGCCGTAAGTAAAACACTAAACTAGAACAACAACTAATCAAAGCTGGAAATTAGAAGAAGAATAACAGAAAACAGTAAAATGGCGCTTGAAAGCTTCGTTGCAGTCGCCTCGAATGAAGGGGATGAAAGGTCAGCCTTGCTTGGATGAATCCAATCGAGAGAGAAGAAGAATCTTCTCTCCTTCCTATCAGATTATCGATTCCAACAGCTGAAGCTCTCACTCCAACAGACGGCAAAGGAAAACAGAGAGAAATGATGGACTGCGAGAAGACTTCCACGCTTCGAATGATGATCAAACCTCCGACTTTGGCCCCCTTTTATAGTAGTTTGCAGGTGCGTTTGGGCCAAGGAGAACCATCAATCTTCAACGTCATATATCAGAATGGATGGAGGAGAAAGAACGAATCCCTGAAATTACGGAAATTAACAGAAAAAGATCAGTCAACTTACGGTTTTCACTTGAATAATTGCGGCCTCAGCAATGTTTTCGCAATGCTGTCGCAATGCGATTTTTTCATTCTTTTCCTTCGGTTTTCAACCCTTTTTCTACCTATTGTGCATAAGTCCTAATTTAGCTACCTTCTTCTTATTCTCATATTTAAGCATAGGTTTAGGCTAAATGCTATCAAAAACACCTAAAAGTGTATATCTTCTTAAGCTAAATGGGTCCTAAATAAGTCACTTTCAGAGACTTAACAGTGCTCTTCCCCACAGAATCCACAGATAAGTGCCTCGCCTTGACTTGGTTGGGTGCCCATTGACATGGCTGTGGCGGTATTGGCACTGGTTTGGAGATTGGCCTGAGCCATTTGCTTAACTAGGTTGGTCAGGGCGTTTATTTGGGTGCTCATGGCGCTTAGAGCATCCTTGTCTTGAGCTCTAGTTGGCTCTACTGGATCATCTGACCACCTACAGTGAGATGTTGAGATCTTCTCCAAGATCTCATAAGCTTCGTTGTAACTCTTGGACAACATGGAACCACCAGCAGATGAATTTAGAACTTGTCTGGTGCTGGGGTTGCATCCTTTAAAGAAGACTTCTATTTGGATACACCATGGAATGCCATGGTGTGGACATTTAATGAGAAGGTCTTTGAATCTTGTCCAAGCTTCGTGAAGAGACTCACTTGGAGCTTGTTTGAATTTGATGATATCATCACGAAAGGTAGAATTCCTATCTGGTGGGAAATATTTGACTAGGAATTTCTCTGCTAAGTCTGTCCAATTGAGGACAGATCCTGAGGGTAATGAATTTAACCACGTTTTGGCTTTGTCCCTCAAAGAGTAAGGGAAAAGATATAGCCTCAGGGCTTCTTGGGAAACTCCAGGAATGAGGAAGGTATCACTGACTCCTAGGAAGTTCCTAAGGTGGTTGTGGGGGTCCTCATTTTCTATTCCAAAGAATTGTCCCACAGTGGACAACATTTGGAACATCACTGGTTTTAACTCGAATGAGTTGGCTGTGATTTCAGGACGGATTATGCTGGGGTTCAGCTCCCCAGGCATAGGTACTAAATACGAAAGGATGGCGCTATCCTTGTCATTCGCTATTTCAATGGGATTGCGAGTGACAGGCACCAGGTTTTGATCTATTCCAGCCATTTCTTCTTGAGTGGATTGCGGAGACTCTGCGGTTTCAGCAATTATTTGAGGTAAAAGGGGTTGTTTAAAGAGACGTTTCTTGGCTCTATTTCTAGCTTTAAATAATCTCTCAGGCTCAGGGTTGAACTCTAAATCACTACTTGGAGTCTCATTCATAAACTACCCTAAATGGTACCTGAAGAAGAAATGAAGATGGATCAAATTCAATGGAAAATAACTTGGTGTTTCAGACTTAACAAACTTCGTTTTCACTTAAAATAAGTCCCCGGCAGCGGCGCCAAAAACTTGTTGCGTGCTCAATGTGTTAAAGATAAATAAGCAAGAAGGTAGAGAGAGCACTCAGAACATGCAAGCATACATGGTCTTACAGCAAGTAGTAAGTATATTTCATTCGTTTTTTCCACAGAGACTTATTTTTAGCTATTCGCGAAGTGTTTTGTTAAGAAAGAAGGGGTGGATTTGATGGGGTAAAATTGGTTTTTAATTATCTAATTTTTGCTGAATGTGTAAAGGAATGCAACATAAACAAATGCAAGTTGAAATTAGACTCAAAGGACAAGAGATGGAATTAATAACCGAAGAAGAAAACAGCTAAACAGAATGGTAACTTAGCAGAATTGCGGACACCGCAATGTTATCGCAATTGTAAAAACAGCAAACGTGTGTAAAATGGAGGATTAAGGGCTACTAAAGACTATCCTATAGGCATTTTAATACGATTCCCAAGCATTAGATCAACTTTCTATGCATCAAACTCACTCTATCTCATGTATCGTCCGATTCCATGCATTAGATTCTTTAGTTTACTCAACTCAAAGTAAGGTCTTAAGCATCTTGTTAAAACAGAAGTGTTTAGTTTGTACTAGGGAAACGCCTATTCCTAGGCCGTTTCCTGGTTACCATGAAAGGTTAGCATGATTATACGACTCTGAACTCTTACTCCTTCCAGAGGTTAGGAGTTCTTTGGACAAAATGGATGGCCAATCGAAATTGCCCGTGGAATGAAGCTTACATACAATCAATGCTTCGAGAGCTATCCTACATACTTGGTTCACGTTTTTTAGCCTATAGTTCTGCCATTTGCATGCCCCTAAGTGACTTAGCTACTCATGGATATACAGAGAACAGAAGTATAAGATAAAACAGACATGCTTATAAGAGAAATGTACTCAAAACAGTAAGACAAAACCGTAGCAGCAGAAGATGGAAACTGTGAAATGAAGACTTGTAATTTGATTACTTTGAATGTTTGAACGAACAAAGGGAAACTTAAAGTAAATAATCCAAAGACAGACAGCAACGAAATGCAGTAGATTAATCACTAAACTAGAAACAACAACTGATCAAAGCTGGAAATTAGAAAAGGAAGACAGAAAGCAGTAAATGGTGCTTGAAAGCCTCGTTGCAGTCGCCTCGAATGAAGGGGATGAAAGGTCAGCCTTGCTTGGATGAATCCAATCGAGAGAGAAGAAGAATCTCCTCTCCTTCCTATCAGATTATCGATTCCAACAGCTGAGACTCTCACTCCAACAGACGGCAAAGGAAAACAGGAAGAAAGATGGACTGCGAGAAGACTTCTACGCTTTCGGATGATGATTGAACCTCCGACTTTGACCCCCTTTTATAGTAGTTTGCAGGTGCGTTTGGGCCAAGGAGAACCATCAATCTTCAACGTCATATATCAGAATGGATGGAGGAGAAAGAACGAATCCCTGAAATCACGGAAACTAACAGAAAAAGATCAGTCAACTTACGGTTTTCACTTGAATAATTGCGGCTTCAGCAATGTTTTCGCAATGCTGTCGCAATGCAGTTTTTTTCATTCTTTTCCTTCGGTTTTCAACCCTTTTCTTCCCTATTGTGCATAAGTCCTAATTTAGCTACCTTCTTCTCATTCTCATATTTAAGCATAGGTTTAGGCTAAATGCTATCAAAAACACCTAAAGGCTCGACTTGTGGCAAAAGGTTATTCCCAAAGAGAAGGGGTGGACTATGAAGAAACCTTTTCTCCTGTTGCCATGTTAAAGTCGATTAGAATACTCTTATCCATTGCTACATTTTATGATTATGAAATCTGGCAAATGGATGTCAAGACTGCCTTTCTGAATGGTAATCTTGAGGAGAGTATCTATATGGCTCAACCAGAGGGATTCATACTTCAGGGTCAAGAGCAAAAGGTTTGCAAGCTTAATCGATCCATTTATGGGTTGAAGCAAGCATCTAGATCCTGGAATATAAGGTTTGATACGGCGATCAAATCTTATGGCTTTGAACAAAATATTGACGAACCTTGTGTTTACAAGAAAGTAGTCAATACTGTTGTAGCTTTCTTAGTCTTGTACGTAGACGATATACTACTCATTGGGAATGATGTAGGGTTCCTAACTGGCGTTAAGAATTGGCTAGCGACCCAATTCCAAATGAAAGATTTGGGAGAGGCTCAGTTTGTTCTAGGGATTCAGATCGTAAGGAATCGTAAGAACAAAGTGCTAGCGCTGTCTCAAGCATCTTATATTGACAAGGTGTTGTCAAGATATTCGATGCAGAATTCCAAGAAAGGTTCGCTGCCTTTTAGGCATGAAATTCACTTGTCTAAGGAACAGTCTCCTAAGACACCTCAAGAGGTTAAGGATATGAGACGAATTCCCTATGCATGTGCAGTTGGTAGTCTCATGTACGCTATGTTGTGTACACGACCCGACATCTGCTATGCAGTAGGAATTGTCAGTAGGTTCCAGTCCAATCCAGGATATGATCACTGGACAGCCGTTAAACACGTCCTCAAGTATCTTAGGAGAACGAGAGACTATGTGCTTGTGTATGGCGCGAAGGATTTGATCCTTGCAGGATACACTGACTCTGATTTTCAGACTGATATAGATTCCAGGAAATCTACATCAGGATTAGTGTTCACTCTTAACGGAGGAGCAATAGTATGGAGGAGTATAAAGCAAGGTTGTATTGCTGACTCCACCATGGAAGCTGAGTATGTCGCAGCTTGCGAAGCAGCGAAGGAAGCTGTATGGCTTAGGAAGTTCTTGACAGATTTGGAAATTGTTCCAAATATGAACTTGCCAATCACCCTTTATTGTGATAACAGCGGTGCAGTGGCAAATTCTAAAGAACCTAGAAGCCATAAGCGTGGAAAGCATATTGAGCGGAAGTATCATCTCATCAGGGAGATAGTGCAACGAGGAGATGTGATCGTCACACAGGTAGCCTCGGAGCACAACATTGTTGATCCGTTTACTAAGTCTCTCACGGCTAAAGTGTTTGAGAGACACCTAAAAAGTCTAGGGCTGCGAGCTGCTCAGTAGGACAGTGGGAGAAACTTTAGATATTTGATATTCTAGTTCTCTCGACCAGCATGTACTCCACTGACGTTTTAGTCCAAGTGGGAGTTTGTTGGGTTTAATGTCCTAAAACTCGTAGTTTGTAAACTGTTTGAATGAATAAATTCTTTTTCAATAAAGTTGTTATTGAATTTTAGTAAATTGTGTTTGTATTAACCTATACCAATAACTAACACCCATGGCGATAGTGTGAGTACTTGAACTTCATGTGTGACATGAATGTGGATCAAGTTCAAGTAGACAGCCAAAATGGTCTATAGTATAGGGATAAGGCTGGGTACCTTATCCTGGGGACACTATTGTACGCGGCTCACTTTGTATAGTACAAAACGATGTGATTCGAATCGTTTCATGTAGAGACATGTGAGTGAGGGCGTCCTGTGCAATGAGTTTGCACAAGACCGAACCAAGAAATAAAGTCGCTCTTTCTTTATAACACCGTTTACTGTAAAGACCGTTTTTATTTCATATGATGACTTAGGTAACTCGATCTCAATCTTGAGCTCACTATGAACTCTTGTTTATTCGACCTTATCCTTTGACTTGTACGGGTGAGAGTGGCCAGATCGTCGACTCAATAAGCCTACCATCTTGGGGATAAGATCGAATAAGTGGTTGGGGACATAGTTGTGCGAGATAGAATTCACTCCTACCCGTTTTAAGGGTTAGTAGAGAGGTTGTTCCCTTAAGTGCTGACTCTAGGTCTTGAACAATGGGCCCATCCTCTCCCCGTTTTAAGGGTTAGTAGAGAGGTTGTTCCCTTAAGTGCTGACTCTAGGTCTTGAACAATGGGCCCATCCTCTCCTGATCAGGGAGGAATCTGATTTGATGGTTGGACCACAAATCAATTGTTCATTAGAGGTGCCAGTGGTACTTAAGGAACAAGATATAATACAAGGGTTAAACAGTATAAATGACCCGTTGTGATTACGAACAACCTGTGAAGGTTCGACTTACTGATGATAGTTATATCAAGAAGACACAATATATCTACAGTGAGGAGAGTGCAGCCCTTGGACTTTAGTGGAGTCTCCGGGGTTAACGAATGTTGGTTAGTTCGGTTGAAAGAGTTTTGACCGGATAATCTCGTATCGTTGGAGCTCATGATCTGTAGGTCCTTACGGTTCTCCTGGCTAGCTCGGATAAAACCGTGAAACAATATAAAAGAAAAAAAAAGAATTTGAATCGTTCAAATTCGGGTTTGTGGAAGAATATGGACATATTTAAATATGATTTAAATATGAGATTGGTCTACAATATGAATTGGATTCATATGCAAAAAGTCGGTTTTCGGAAAATCGGGTTTAATTATATTATTTAATTAATATTTGATATTGAATTAAATAATATTAATTAATATATATATTTTTTATTAATTAAACTTTTTAATTAATAAAATAATAATTATTATTTTTAATAATAATAATATATAAATATATATATATATATATATATATATAGATATATATATACATGTGTCTTACATGCAAGATGTAAGATACATGTAATATATACAAGGTATATATATATGAAACGTCAGATCAATTAAAAAAAAAAAAAAAAAACAAAAGGTGAGTGCCTTTTGGGGTACATGTTTTTGAAATTTGATTTCAATTTCAGAATACCCTTCTTCTTCCTCGGCTCTCTGTAAAAAAAAAAAAGTTTTTTTCTTCAGTGAGCTTCTTCCTTCTTTTCTTTTGTAAAAGGAGTTCCACTACTCCGTTTCTCGGCCCGAGGATAGCGGGACTACCGGGGGTGGTCCACGAAGATTTCGTGAGAAGGCTCGTTGAGCTCGTGAGGAGCTTCTGGCGGTGAAAATTGAAGAAATTCGAACGATAAGGGTATCTGTTCTAATTTCTCTTTTTCATTGCTTTTGCATGTTTCCGTTTGTTTAAATTGATGAAATTAGAGTGTCTATGATCCAAATCGCTTCCGCTGCGTGCCATGCGCTCCATCAATTGGTATCAGAGCGTTTTTGGCCACTCAATTTCCATCAATTTAAGTTATGGTGGGTTTTATTTTAGAAATTGTTTCTGATTGGCGTCTAAAGTGAATATCGATTTTGGCATAGTTTTTTTTTTGAATTTCATTATTTGTAATTGCCCGAGTATGTATGGGCTTTAATGCATGCTAAAGAGTCTGTATTTTTTAGAGTCATTAGAGTCCATATAGGTTTCTTTGTGAAAGAAGTTTGAGTTTGGAACTCGCCGAAATATTCGGTATAAGTTCAAACTCGTTCTAGGCAATACGAGGAGAAATTCGAAGAGAATTTGGCTGAAGCGTTCGGAGGAAGCAAGTTGGTCAAAGGCGGTGCGAAGAATTCGAAGTCCGCTCAAGACGTAGCTTGTTGTTCAAGCTTGTAATAAATTAGTTATTGCTTGTTAAATGCCAAAATCGATCCACTTTAGTGTGTTTAATTAATTATGCATTGCGAATGTATGTTTTAATTAAATTCCATGTTTGTATGTGCATAACGTATGCCATATAGATTTAAAATCCCACCGTAGGAAGCATGCTTCATGCATTGAAAATATGTTATAAGTATTATAATATATCGTATGCATATTTGGCAATTCATGAGTTTTGATATAAAAGTTATATTAATTCATGAATTAGTTGTTGTTAGTTCAATAGAATAATTGATATAAGTGTTATATTAATTATGAAATTGAATGAACAACATAGGTTGCCCTAGTTTTATGCACATGGTATATTATAAGTGTTATAATGTATAGAATGCATGTTTATTCATGAGTATTAATATAAGAGTTATATTAATTCATGAATTAGATGTTGTTTGCTTAATAGAATAATTGATATAAGTGTTATATTAATTATGAAATTAAACATCCAACATTAGATGCATTTTGTTTGTTATAAGTGTTATAATGTATAGGATGCATGCTTAATTCAGAGTATTGATATAAGTGTTATATTGATTATGAATTAAGAGTTGAATGTTTTAAGAACATAATCGATATAAGTGTTCTATTGATTATGAAATTAAATATTCAACTTGTCATGCCTTAGTGTTGCATGTTTGAGAAGCATGTAGAAGTTTGTTATAGTTAGTCTTAGTTTTGCAAAGCGTTGTAAAATTGGCATAGACTTTTAAAATCTATAACAAAGATAAAGGCATGCTCACTTAGGGTTGAATGTATCGTTCCGTTTCATTAGATGAATAGGTCGATATCTTGTAAATGCTAAGGTTACAAGAAACTCACCCGGGGACATCCTGTTCGAGGTTGGAGGTATTTAAGCTGACGGTTTACGGAACACCTCCTACCTGGGGACCATCCGGTACTTGAGTAAAGTTAACCCGGCTTTATGAGCATGCGTGAGTGGTGTGAGGTAATAAAGTGTTTATCACTGTTGCGTGCTCAATGTTTAAAATAAAGATGCAAGGAAAGAGCACTCAGAACATGCAAGCATACATGATCTTGTAGCAAGTAATAAGTATTTTTTCATTCGATTTCCCACAGAGATTTATTCTTAGTTACTAGCGAAGGGAGTTGTTAAGTGAGAATGGGTGGATTAAATGGGGTAGATTTGGTTTTTAAAATGCCTAACTATTAAGGAATGTGTGAGTTATGAAAGCATAAAAGTGCAAGTAAATAATTAAGCTCGAGTGTAGAGAAAAGAGAACAACAAACTAAGAAAGAAATGGCTAAGGCAAAATTTGAACTAAGAGAATTGCGGAAACAACAATTTTCTAGCAATGTCACGAACAACGAATTAAGTGTAAAGTGTGGAAACAAGGGCTACTAACGACTCCCCTATAGGCTTTTTCATACGATTCTCAAGCAGTAGATCAACTCATCATGCATCAAACTAACTCAATCTCATGTATCTTTCGATTTCATGCATTAGATCCTTTAGTTTACTCATGTCCAAGTAAGGTCTTAAGCATCTTTTTATAAAAGCAAGTTTAGTGATTTGTACTAGGAAAACGCCTATTCCTAGGTCGTTTTCTGGCTACCATGAAAGGCTAGCATGAATGTACGACTCTGAACTCTTACTCCTTCCAGAGGTTAGGAGTTCTTTGGACAAAATGGATGGCCAATCGAAATTGCCCGTGGGATGAAGCTTACATACATTCAATGCATTTGGAGCTAACCTACACTCTTGATTCACGCATTTCTACCTATAGTCTTGTCATTAGCATGCCCTTATGTGATTTAGTTACTCATGGATGAAGATGGAATGGGAAGAATAGACGAAGACGACATGCTTAACAGAATATAAAGGGTAAAACAGAAGAAGAAAACAGTAAGCAGAAGAGAGGGAGAGCTTGCGAAGTGATGAAATAATGCTTCGATTAACTAAAGTTTGAACTAACCAAATGAAAACCTTGAACACTAAAGTTAAACAGAAAGAGACGAAATGAAGTAGAGTAGCAAATAGAAGGGAAATAACAACACCAGCAATAATAGTTATATCAAGAGGACACAATATATCTACAGTGAGGAGAGTGCAGCCCTTGGACTTTAGTGGAGTCTCCGGGGTTAACGAATGTTGGTTAGTTCGGTTGAAAGAGTTTTGACCGGATAATCTCGTATCGTTGGAGCTCATGATCTGTAGGTCCTTACGGTTCTCCTGGCTAGCTCGGATAAAACCGTGAAACAATATAAAAGAAAAAAAAAGAATTTGAATCGTTCAAATTCGGGTTTGTGGAAGAATATGGACATATTTAAATATGATTTAAATATGAGATTGGTCTACAATATGAATTGGATTCATATGCAAAAAGTCGGTTTTCGGAAAATCGGGTTTAATTATATTATTTAATTAATATTTGATATTGAATTAAATAATATTAATTAATATATATATTTTTTATTAATTAAACTTTTTAATTAATAAAATAATAATTATTATTTTTAATAATAATAATATATAAATATATATATATATATATATATAGATATATATATATACATGTGTCTTACATGCAAGATGTAAGATACATGTAATATATACAAGGTATATATATATGAAACGTCAGATCAATTAAAAAAAAAAAAAAAAAACAAAAGGTGAGTGCCTTTTGGGGTACATGTTTTTGAAATTTGATTTCAATTTCAGAATACCCTTCTTCTTCCTCGGCTATCTGTAAAAAAAAAAAAGTTTTTTTCTTCAGTGAGCTTCTTCCTTCTTTTCTTTTGTAAAAGGAGTTCCACTACTCCGTTTCTCGGCCCGAGGATAGCGGGACTACCGGGGGTGGTCCACGAAGATTTCGTGAGAAGGCTCGTTGAGCTCGTGAGGAGCTTCTGGCGGTGAAAATTGAAGAAATTCGAACGATAAGGGTATCTGTTCTAATTTCTCTTTTTCATTGCTTTTGCATGTTTCCGTTTGTTTAAATTGATGAAATTAGAGTGTCTATGATCCAAATCGCTTCCGCTGCGTGCCATGCGCTCCATCAATTGGTATCAGAGCGTTTTTGGCCACTCAATTTCCATCAATTTAAGTTATGGTGGGTTTTATTTTAGAAATTGTTTCTGATTGGCGTCTAAAGTGAATATCGATTTTGGCATAGTTTTTTTTTTTGAATTTCATTATTTGTAATTGCCCGAGTATGTATGGGCTTTAATGCATGCTAAAGAGTCTGTATTTTTTAGAGTCATTAGAGTCCATATAGGTTTCTTTGTGAAAGAAGTTTGAGTTTGGAACTCGCCGAAATATTCGGTATAAGTTCAAACTCGTTCTAGGCAATACGAGGAGAAATTCGAAGAGAATTTGGCTGAAGCGTTCGGAGGAAGCAAGTTGGTCAAAGGCGGTGCGAAGAATTCGAAGTCCGCTCAAGACGTAGCTTGTTGTTCAAGCTTGTAATAAATTAGTTATTGCTTGTTAAATGCCAAAATCGATCCACTTTAGTGTGTTTAATTAATTATGCATTGCGAATGTATGTTTTAATTAAATTCCATGTTTGTATGTGCATAACGTATGCCATATAGATTTAAAATCCCACCGTAGGAAGCATGCTTCATGCATTGAAAATATGTTATAAGTATTATAATATATCGTATGCATATTTGGCAATTCATGAGTTTTGATATAAAAGTTATATTAATTCATGAATTAGTTGTTGTTAGTTCAATAGAATAATTGATATAAGTGTTATATTAATTATGAAATTGAATGAACAACATAGGTTGCCCTAGTTTTATGCACATGGTATATTATAAGTGTTATAATGTATAGAATGCATGTTTATTCATGAGTATTAATATAAGAGTTATATTAATTCATGAATTAGATGTTGTTTGCTTAATAGAATAATTGATATAAGTGTTATATTAATTATGAAATTAAACATCCAACATTAGATGCATTTTGTTTGTTATAAGTGTTATAATGTATAGGATGCATGCTTAATTCAGAGTATTGATATAAGTGTTATATTGATTATGAATTAAGAGTTGAATGTTTTAAGAACATAATCGATATAAGTGTTCTATTGATTATGAAATTAAATATTCAACTTGTCATGCCTTAGTGTTGCATGTTTGAGAAGCATGTAGAAGTTTGTTATAGTTAGTCTTAGTTTTGCAAAGCGTTGTAAAATTGGCATAGACTTTTAAAATCTATAACAAAGATAAAGGCATGCTCACTTAGGGTTGAATGTATCGTTCCGTTTCATTAGATGAATAGGTCGATATCTTGTAAATGCTAAGGTTACAAGAAACTCACCCGGGGACATCCTGTTCGAGGTTGGAGGTATTTAAGCTGACGGTTTACGGAACACCTCCTACCTGGGGACCATCCGGTACTTGAGTAAAGTTAACCCGGCTTTATGAGCATGCGTGAGTGGTGTGAGGTAATAAAGTGTTTATCACTGTTGCGTGCTCAATGTTTAAAATAAAGATGCAAGGAAAGAGCACTCAGAACATGCAAGCATACATGATCTTGTAGCAAGTAATAAGTATTTTTTCATTCGATTTCCCACAGAGATTTATTCTTAGTTACTAGCGAAGGGAGTTGTTAAGTGAGAATGGGTGGATTAAATGGGGTAGATTTGGTTTTTAAAATGCCTAACTATTAAGGAATGTGTGAGTTATGAAAGCATAAAAGTGCAAGTAAATAATTAAGCTCGAGTGTAGAGAAAAGAGAACAACAAACTAAGAAAGAAATGGCTAAGGCAAAATTTGAACTAAGAGAATTGCGGAAACAACAATTTTCTAGCAATGTCACGAACAACGAATTAAGTGTAAAGTGTGGAAACAAGGGCTACTAACGACTCCCCTATAGGCTTTTTCATACGATTCTCAAGCAGTAGATCAACTCATCATGCATCAAACTAACTCAATCTCATGTATCTTTCGATTTCATGCATTAGATCCTTTAGTTTACTCATGTCCAAGTAAGGTCTTAAGCATCTTTTTATAAAAGCAAGTTTAGTGATTTGTACTAGGAAAACGCCTATTCCTAGGTCGTTTTCTGGCTACCATGAAAGGCTAGCATGAATGTACGACTCTGAACTCTTACTCCTTCCAGAGGTTAGGAGTTCTTTGGACAAAATGGATGGCCAATCGAAATTGCCCGTGGGATGAAGCTTACATACATTCAATGCATTTGGAGCTAACCTACACGCTTGATTCACGCATTTCTACCTATAGTCTTGTCATTAGCATGCCCTTATGTGATTTAGTTACTCATGGATGAAGATGGAATGGGAAGAATAGACGAAGACGACATGCTTAACAGAATATAAAGGGTAAAACAGAAGAAGAAAACAGTAAGCAGAAGAGAGGGAGAGCTTGCGAAGTGATGAAATAATGCTTCGATTAACTAAAGTTTGAACTAACCAAATGAAAACCTTGAACACTAAAGTTAAACAGAAAGAGACGAAATGAAGTAGAGTAGCAAATAGAAGGGAAATAACAACACCAGCAATAAAAAACAAAAAGAGAAAGCAATAAAGCGAGTAGATCCGTGCGTAAAGTCCCTCGTCGCGAACGCCTCGGCTGAAGGGCGAAGGGGAGCCTTGCTTGGATGAATCTAATCAGAAGAGAAGACAAATCTTCTCTTCTTCCTATCAGATTGTCGACTCCAACAGCTGATCCCTTCAAACCAACAGATGGAAGAGAGAAAAGGAGTAGAAAAGACTGCGTTGAACTGGAGAGTCTACGCCTTTCGAGTGTGTTTCAACCTTCCATCTTGACCTCCTTTTATAGTGTTCTGTAGGTACGATTGAGTCAAGGAGAACCATCCATTGTGAACGTCGTTCTTCTACGTGGCAGCAGGAGAAAGAATGGGCCCCTGAAAGATCGGAACAAAACAGAAATTGGTTAGACAACTTACAGATTTCACTTAAAACATTGCTGAAACCGCAACGTTTCCGCAATGCTTCAGCAATGTGCAATTTTCACTCATTAGCTTTGTTTTTGGTTCTTTTCCTCTCCTTTTATACATAAGTCCTAATTTAGCTTCATTCTACTAATTCTCATATATAAGCACAAGTTTAAGCTAAATTCTACAAAAACGCCTAAGGATGTACAACTTCCTATAGCAAATAAGTCCTAAAATAGTCACTTTTGGAGACGTAACACACCCCCAAACTTAAGGTTTTGCTCGTCCTCGAGCAATGTAAGGACTTACTTAGGCTGCTGTTTAACCTCTCTAACCACTTGCTGATTCCCTTAAATTCACTATCTATGGCCAAGCTGTCCTGTGACACGCTTCTAAGTTTAAAACCAACTCTCTATTTTGCTTCTTCTGATTTCTCTTGCCTTATAATCCTACTGTTTTATTAACTCCCTACAACTGATCCATCTGCTTCTGTCATTAAGTTCATTGTGCAACTATCCCTAAGTTTTCAAATTCTACCTAGCTTTACCCTAGACTCAGTACATGCTTCTAATGCTTTTCTTTGAACTACCTAGGATTCCTTAGAGTCATGCCAGTCTTAGTATAAACCAGTGTCAGTAGTACATTCATAGAACAACCTAAACCCTGGCATCACTACATTGGATATACATTCATCTCCCTTTAACAAACCTATAAGCTACAACCCTGTGCTTAGCTAATTGAGGATCAGAGTTCTTTTATTGAGGACACCTAAGCACAGAGCTAAAACTCATAGGCATACATTCTTCTTCCTTAGTTTTTCCTTTTTCCCTTTCTTTCTTTGGTGGAGCCTCTCCTTTGGTTGCCTTTTGATGCAATGCCACTTGTGGGTTACACACATGGCACTGATTACTCAGCAACTTCTAAAGAGACACCACTCTTTATTCTATTTTCATTTTTTTTTCTTTTCAGTTCATCACTTTTTTTTAAAGGAGAAGAAGAATGCTTATGTTTAGAAGGGAGAGAGGAATGTTCCTAGGCCTAGGGCTGCCTCCCCCAAACTAAAACTTCTCATTGTCCTCAATGAGAGTCTGAGGTGGCACACCCCCAAACTTATCCTAGAAGCATCTAGTCTAGGGCAAAACAAAGAGAATCTAAAAGTCTTAGGCATATAATGAACTTTCCTAAAGCAAACACTACAGCAGCAAAATTTTGCAAAAACAGAAATGTGAAGGACTCAAAGAGATGCATGCTGAGCATTTTTAAGAGAGCTAATTTAAACTATCAAAGGTGTCCTAAGACACTCATCCAGCATGCTCACAGATAGGTCATATATGGCAGTCAAGCAACCAGCAAGAGAGCAAAAATTAAACAGAACCAGCCTAGCTATCAGTTAGTCAACAGCATGCGATAACTAACAAAAATTGCGGGAACCGCAATAATTCCGCAATGAACATACCGGGCATATTTAACAGTGATCAAGACCCCTTTTTTCATGCTATTTCCAGTCATCTACAACTAAACAAAAAGGAAACTAAAACATGCTAGCTACTCAGATACCATCTACCTATACTAAACTATCCTAAACAATCAAAAGAAATCTAACACAGACAAGCATTCGATTCAAAAACATCAGTCACCAGTTAACGAAAAGCAGGTTTTTTTGTTGTGTTTTTTTTTTTTTTTTTATTAAGAGGGAACAGAAGTACTCCCTCGAGTGCCCTTCAGACTGGCACTCAAACATCCTTATCATCATCCCTCCTTTCCTTAGGAGGCGCCCACGGCTGCAGTAGATCAGTGGGGAAGTCAGGGAAGATGCATCCTAGCTGATCAGCCACATCTTTATCCCTCGCCTGCGCGTATTCAGCCCACTGCGCCATCTTTCGCTGGAGGTCCATTAAGCAGGCCATGGAGAGTGATTGAGCAGCAGCCAGGCCATCCAGCTCAAACTCCATGTTGCCCCTCCTTCGCATCCTCAGGCCTGTGGGCAGCTCCAGATGGCCCGTGTAGGCCAGCTGCCTCTCCTTCCTCTCGATAGGGACACCTGCACGTAAACAGAGTTTAGTAATGGTGTTTGGGAAGAAGAGAGGGCCCTTACCTTTCTTTGCGCAGTCAGCTATGGAGGCTGCAATGACCTCTCCAACATTTATGGTGAGGCTCCTCATAATGGCATAAACCAGCAAAGATCTCCCCTGGTTTATGGTAGTCTCGTGGGTCACAGGGGAGAGACGCCTTCGCACAAAGGAAAACCAGACGGCCGCCTTGGCATTGAGGGCCGCACTCATCAGAGTGTGCTTCCCATTCCTTGAGATTGTCCAGGCCGTCTCAGGTTGGCCTATGATGCGCAGAGCCTCTTCCAAGACAGCCTCAGCTGGTGCGTCGATGATCCTCGCGTAGTCAGTATACTTCTGCCCCTTGAGGCCATAGGCTTCATTGATAGCCTTGGCCGAAAAATCGACCTCAATCCCCCTCACCATGGACAGACCATCCTCGGGGTGCGTTAGATTGGCGTAGAAATCGTACACCATGTTGGAGTAGGCAGGGATGGGCGGTCTGCACAGCTCTTCCCAGCCGTGGTTGGCGATCCCTGCGCGCAAGAATTTCGGCAGGTCTGTGATAGGACTCCAAAAGTGCTATTTTATTATCTTTAATTCTTGTTAGTTGATTGAAATTAATGTGTTCAATCATATATTTTGCAGGAATGAAGCGTTCAAAGGTGAACAACACAATTATATTATATAAGAGCTTAAAAGAAGAGTTTTAGGGTATAATATCAACAAACCAAGCGAACGGATAATACTATAAATATAAAAATCGTTTATTATTCAAAATTGGTAGTTTGGTTTGGTGGTGAATGATTTATTATGTTAATCTTTGAGCTTGAGTTTGAATCTAAAAAAATGTAATTGTTTATTATTTTATTTTTTACTTCAACCATCAACTCACAACACGTGGCGGCTCTGGATTGATCATCATCATTCAAACCAAACGTGTCATCTCCACCTTCAACATCTAGTGCCACAAGAACGTGTCTCCTTGAACATCCACAAGAACGTGTCTCCTTAACATCCACAAGTTTCCTTCAACATCTACTGCCACAAGTTTATTTTTTGTTTTTATTTTTTATTTTTATTTTTCTTTATTTTTAGCAAATTCTTTATTATAAAAGGAGTGCAGGTGAAACATCAATTCACACACTTCTTTTCTTCCTTTCTTAATTTTATGAGTTTGTAGTTCATTGCTAAGTGTGAGTTTCTTTTCTTTCGAGTTTTTTTGTTTAGTTCTTCTAAGTTTATTTTCTTTTAATGTTTTATTTCCTTTACAATTTTTATTAATTTTACATGATGTGTGACTAAGTTTTTAATTTCTAATTCAAAGGTTATTGTTCATTTCTAATTGTAATTTTGTGATGCTTTGAGTTAATTATAAATTTTATTTTATTTTATTCAAGAGTTATTTGTTTCTCGATGTTATTTTTATGATTGATTGATATTAATTAAATTGACGCTTTAATTTAATATTGATTGTTCTATTGCTATCTATGATTTTATGATCCGTAATTGTCATGAATGATTAAAATGTGTAGCAAGGAGTTGGCTTATGTGTGTGTATTTATGATTCTTTTCATTTTACATAGCTTGCATAATAGACTCTAAGGAAGTAAATAAACAAAATTAATTAAGTTGTAGTTATCTCAATTAGTTAGTTTTGATTCTCGCCTTTTCCATTATTCTTAGTGTTATCAGTTAATCAATATGGAACGCTATCGTGCCCAATTGATTCAATGATAAGTTTTGATTTTGATGCTTGGTTAAAATCATTTCAATTAGGGAAATTTATATTTATTGCGGTCTTTCCGAATAAATTGGTTGAATTCTTGAATTGAGAAATTTATATTATTTTTTTAGCCTATGATCAATGTTACCTCTAGAATGAATGTATGCCTTTGAATTGGAAGTTTGATTTGATTGATTTTAAATTCGTTTATTTTTAGTTTCTTAACTTATTATTTGATTCCAATATTGGTCCAACAAATCAAACCCCCCCCCTTATTTTATTTTTCTTGTTAACTTTGAGAATTAATTCGATTAGTTTCCTTGGGATTCGACCTGACTCCACTATTTCTACAAGTTAGATTGAGTGAATCAGTAATTATTTAGAAGGGTTTCGACAACTCGACCAAATTGGCGCCGTTGCCGGGGAACTATTTTAATTTCTCATTTGTTTAACTTATTTGTTTGTTTTACAGTTTATGAGTCGTTCTTCTCAGAATATTGAATTGCAGTACGATCCTGAAATCGAGAAGACAGCGCGTAGATTGAGGAAGAAGATTAAAGAAAGAAATCGTCGTCTTAGAGAGGAGAAGATGGCAGACAATGGGACACAACGAACTATCAAACAACTAGCGACACCTGATTTGAACCAGCAACCTTTATGCATTACATTTCCTAATATTGCTGGTGATTTTGAACTTAAATCTGGCTTAATTCACTTACTTCCTTCTTTTCGTGGATGTGCAGGTGAAGATCCTCATAAGCACTTGAAGGAATTTCACATCGTATGTTCCGGAATGAAACCACATGGAGTGACTGAAGAACAAATCAATCTTAGAGCTTTGCCATTTTCTTTGAAGGATGACGCAAAAGATTGACTCTACTATCTACCTTCCGGATCAATCACAACATGGCATGAAATGAAAAGACTGTTCTTGGAGAAATTTTTTCCTGCATCACGTGCTGCGAACCTTAGGAAAGAGATATATGGCATAACACAAATTACTGGGGAGACGCTGCATGAATACTGGGAGAGATTCAAAAGACTATGTGCTAGTTTCCCCCACCATCAAATTTCTGATCAACTCTTAATCCAATACTTTTACGAGGGACTATTGCCGATGGATAGAGGTATGGTTGATGCAGCGAGTGGCGGAGCTTTAGTGAACAAGACACCTGAAGAAGCTAAGCAACTGATTTCAAGCATGGCAGAAAATTCCCAACAATTTGGAACGAGGGCTGGTGGAGCTGTTCAACAAGATAAAGAGGTAAGTGAAATTAAAAATCAAATTTCTGATTTGACTGCATTGGTTCGTCAAATGGCTGTAGGAAAATTGCAGACAGCAAAGGTCTGTGGAATATGTACGCTTCCAGGTCATTCTACCGATGCATGCCCTGAATTACAACAAGATTCCATGCAAGAAGCCAATGCTATTGGAGGATTTCCTAGTCAACCTCAAAGGAAGTTTGATCCCTACTCTAGCCATTACAATCCTGGATGGAGAGATCATCCAAACCTTAGTTATGGAAATCAAGGAGGACAACAAAGACAACATTTTCAGAACTTCACGAGACCATCTCATGCTCCTATGCATACCCAACCTTCAAACTCAGGTATGTCTCTAGAAGACATTGTTAAAAATCTAGCTAACAATTCTCTTCACTTCCAACAGGAAACAAAAGCAGGGATGCAAAATTTAGGCAACCAATTTACTAATTTAAGCACTCAAATTACTCAATTGGCTACGTCTATTAGTAAATTGGAAGCTCAAAGATCTGGGAGATTACCATCACAATCAGAGGTGAATCCAAGGGAGAACGTTAGTGCAATCATGCTAAGGAGTGGCAAAGAGATTCCTTCGAGGGAGAGTTCACCTACGAAAAGTCAGTTTCAGAAGGAAAAAGAAGATACTTCTTCTACAGCATCACACGAGGTAAAATATGTTCCTCCTTCTTCTCTTCCATTACATAATTCACTACCCCCTTTTCCTAGCAGGTTATCCAAATCGAAGGATGATGAAAATGAAAAGGAGATTCTGGATACATTCAGAAAGGTAGAGATTAACATCCCTTTGTTGGACGCTGTTAAGCAAATTCCCAGGTATGCAAAGTTCTTGAAGGAACTATGTACAAAGAAGAGAAAGATGAAGGAAAATGAAAAAGTGGTGGTAAGTAAGAATGTGTCAGCTATTTTGCAAAAGAATATGCCAGAAAAATGCAAGGACCCAGGTATGTTCACATTACCCTGTGTTATTGGTAATAAGAAAATTGAGCGTGCCATGTTAGACTTAGGGGCTTCCATCAATGTCATGCCTTTTTCTATTTATCAAGAAATGAAATTAAAAGACTTGCAAGAGACTGGTGTAATAATTCAGCTAGCTGATCGTTCTTATATTCATCCTCTAGGAGTTATTGAAGATGTCTTAGTGCAAGTTAATGAACTAATATTTCCTGTTGACTTTTATATTTTGGAAATGGATAGTGATTCCACATCAAAATCTGCTTCAATTCTGTTAGGGAGGCCATTCATGAAAACGGCTAAAACAAAGATTGATGTCGATGATGGTACTCTCTCAGTAGAATTTGATGGAGATATTGTTAAATTTAATATATTTGATGCCATGAAATATCCTAATGATGAACACTCTATTTGTACAGTTGATATGGTTGATTCACTTGTGCAAGATGTATTTACACAGAAAAATCTTGAGCATGAACATGATCTAAATGAAAATTCTAACTCAGATGGCAGAATTAGTATAGAATTACCAATTTTGGCATCATTAGAACCAATAAATTCCAATGCTGAATTTTTTGTTTCAACTGATAAAATGTTACCTTCTGTCGTACAGGCACCAAAATTGGAGTTGAAAGATTTGCCAAAGCACCTAAAATATGTGTTTTTGGGGGAAATTGAGACTTTGCCAGTCATCATCTCAAATGAACTCACTGAAGAACAAGAAGAGAAGTTGGTTAGAATTTTGAAGGAGCACAAGCTTGCAATTGGGTGGACCTTGGGTGACATAAAAGGTATTAGTCCATCAATGTGCATGCACAGAATTCTACTTGAAGATGATGTTAAACCATCAAGAGAACCACAAAGAAGGTTGAATCCAACTTTGAAGGAAGTGGTGATGAAAGAAATTCTCAAATTGATAGATGCAGGTATTATCTATCCAATCTCAGATAGTGAATGGGTAAGTCCAATTCATGTTGTCCCAAAGAAAACTGGAATAACAGCGGTAAAGAATCAAAACAATGAACTAGTGCCTATGCGTGTGCAAAATGGTTGGAGAATGTGTGTTGATTTTAGGAAGCTTAACCAAGTAACTAGAAAAGATCATTTTCCTTTACCTTTCATTGACCAAATGATAGAAAGATTAGCTGGAAAATCATATTTTTGTTTTCTTGATGGTTTTTCTGGTTTCTATCAAATTCCTATTGCACAAGAGGATCAGGAAAAGACGACATTCACTTGTCCTTTTGGAACTTATGCTTTTAGAAGAATGCCTTTTGGTCTTTATAATGCTCCAGGTACTTTTCAAAGATGCATGATGAGTATTTTTTCTGAATATATTGAGAACTGCATTGAAGTATTTATGGACGATTTTACTGTGTATGGAGAATCTTTTGATGAATGCTTAGATAATTTGATTAAAGTTTTAAAAAGATGCATTGAAACTAACTTAGTTTTAAATTATGAAAAATGCCATTTTATGGCCACCCGAGGTATTGTATTAGGGCATGTTGTATCTTCTAAGGGTATAGAGGTCGATAAAGCAAAAATTGATATTATTGCAAATTTACCCTATCCTATTAATGTTCGGGGAGTGCGTTCCTTTCTTGGACATGCAGGATTCTATCGCAGGTTTATCAAGGATTTCTCCAAAGTTGCTTTGCCCATGACCAATTTATTGCAAAAAGAAGTCCAATTCGAGTTTGGGAAGGAATGCAAAGATGCGTTTGATAAGCTGAAGGAGTTGTTGACTAGCGCACCCATTATTCAACCACCTCGATGGGACTTACCCTTTGAAATCATGTGTGATGCAAGCAACTATGCAGTGGGAGCGGTTCTAGGCCAACGAATCGAGAAGAAAAGTCATGTCATATATTATGCTTCCAGAAACTTAAATCCCGCTCAGATGAATTATTGAACAACGGAAAAAGAGCTTTTGTCAATAGTTTTTGCTTTAGATAAATTTCGATCTTATGTGCTTGGTTCTGAAGTTGTTGTGTTTTCCGATCATGCAGCCTTGAAGTACCTTTTGGCAAAGAAAGAATCAAAACCAAGACTGCTTCGGTGGATTTTACTTCTTCAAGAGTTCAACATGAAAATCAAAGATCGAAAAGGAGTGGAAAATTCTGTCGCTGACCACTTGAGTAGATTGATAAGAGAAGAAGACGATCTACCACTCAATGACGATTTTCTAGATGAACATTTGTTCCAAGTAAAAGGTATGATTCCTTGGTATGCTGACATGGTTAATTATTTAGTTACAAGTATTCTACCTCATTGTCTTAGTAAGTCTAGGAAATCAAAAATAAAAAGCGAGTCAAAGTATTATGTCTGGGATGAGCCTTACCTATGGAAATTTTGCTCTGATCAAGTCATTAGAAGATGTGTGCCTGAGATAGAATTCCAATCTATTTTAGCTTTTTGTCATGATTATGCATGTGGGGGACACTTTGGGCCTAGACGAACTGCTAGAAAAATCTTAGATAGTGGTTTTTATTGGGAGTCTTTATTTAAAGATGCATATCAATTTTGCAAGAGTTGTGAGAAATGCCAGAAAATAGGTGGAATAACACGTAGGAATGAAATGCCCCAAATTCCGATTCTTATTTGTGAAATATTTGATGTATGGGGCATTGATTTTATGGGCCCCTTACCCTCTTCTAGTGGTTATTCTTATATACTTTTGGCTGTGGATTATGTATCGAAATGGGTGGAAGCAAAAGCCACAAAACTAATGATTCTCAAGTTGTTGTAGGTTTTATCAAAACGAACATCTTTAACAGGTTTGGAATTCCAAGAGCAATTATCAGTGATCAAGGAACTCATTTTTGCAATAGATCGGTCGAAGCGTTGATGAAAAAGTATGGAGTGAATCACCGAGTAGCCACCGCCTATCACCCTCAAACCAATGGACAAGCCGAAGTTTCCAACAGAGAAGTTAAAACCATATTAGAGAAGACGGTGAATCCAGGAAGAAAAGATTGGAGTTTTCGTTTAGACGATGCTCTTTGGGCTTACCGAACATCATACAAAACTCCTATAGGAATGTCCCCTTACAGATTAGTCTTTGGTAAAGCATGTCATTTACCAGTAGAAATTGAGCATAAAGCCTATTGGGCTGTTCGACGATGCAATATGAACTTAGACAAAGCTGGGGAGTCACGATTACTACAATTGACAGAACTGGAAGAGTTACGATTAGACGCTTATGAGAATTCGAGAATTTACAAAGAAAAGTCCAAGCTTTTTCATGATAATATGATTGTCCGTAAACAATTTGAGATTGGCCAACAAGTGTTGTTATATAATTCTCGATTGAAGCTTATGCCTGGTAAGTTTCGTTCTCGATGGATTGGTCCATTTGTTGTTACTCATGTATTTCCTTATGGTGCAGTGGAAATTACAAGTTTAGATTCAGGCAAGATTTTCAAGGTGAATGGTCATAGATTGAAACTCTACCATGACAGTGAAGTTGTTCCATGTCTTGTTAGTTTCCAGTTGGATCATCCCACCTATTTGGATGAATGATATCTTTATCGTCTCCGTCGAGCAAAACGACGTTAAACAAATGCGCTACTGGGAGGCAACCCAAATGTTTTCTTTCCTCACGTTCCTACTTTTTATTTCACTCCTCTTGGTTTATTTTGTTTACTAAATTCATTTATTTATTTATTTCCCTCTTTCTTGCAGATAATTAACAACAAAAATCGTAACCACCACCTCTCTCAACACCACAGACTAGTCCAAGTTGTTTGCAAATAAAGGGAGTTTTTCCTCTCTTTATTGTTTCTTTTGTGAATACTCTACTTAGTTATCCATTAAGGATTAGTCTCCCTATGAATAGTTCTGTCTAGACTGAGGTACTTAAGTTGACCGAAAGGGAACACCTCTAACTGGGAACTGACATGGGTATGGATAGTTCTGTCTAGACTGAGGTACTTAAGTTGACCGAAAGGGAACACCTCTAACTGGGAACTGACATGGGTATGGATAGTTCTGTCTAGACTGAGGTACTTAAGTTGACCGAAAGGGAACACCTCTAACTGGGAACTTCCATGGGAAATTTAGGTATAAGGGAGATTTTTGTCCTATTCTAAAAAAACTAAAAAAAAAAGTATTTCTTAATTCTTTTGGGAGCAATCTACTAAATTATACATTGAGGACACTGTATAGTTTAGGTATGGGGGAGATTTCTGTTATATGTGTTGTTGTTTACTAAATTTAGCATGCTTTGATTCATATGCATTGATTTTTCTTTTGAAACCTTGAGTTTTTATTGATATCCTAGAATGCCTTGTAAGTTACAGACGCATATTTGATTTGAATTTTAGTGCATGTAGGGGATGAGCATAATTAGTGTTTTCTTTTAAAAAAAAAATATTTGAGGGTGCTTTATTGATTTGTTGATTGAAAAATGCACAAGACTTTATGCAAATTACACATCCTAGTGAGTTTTTGAGCCTATGAGCAATTCATTAAATTTTGCTCCATTTATTCTTGTTGAGTGTTATCAAACTTAGTGTGCTTATTCTAGAACTTTCTTGTGAATGCATTTTGAGACCACATTTTTTATTGATGCTTTAATATTATAAGGGCAAATTAGGATTAGCCAATTCTTAAACCCTCTTAAAATACTCACCTCTATGTTTTTTCCTTTAGTCAGCCACTTCGAGCCTACTTCCCATATTGTTCTCTTGGTTTCTAAACACATTATATTCAGCCTAAAGACCATATATTTTTTATTCTAGATATTTTTACCTTTGTCAAGACAAGGAAGAAAATTATTGCATGGTAGTTTTTTTTTCTTCCACGAAAAAAAAAAAAAAAAAAGGAAAAAAAAAAAAAAAAAAAAAGGAAAAGAAAAGAAAAGTTTGCAAAAAGCAACCGAATTATAAAGTTACTTCTCCAAAAGTCCCTAGAGCTTGAATGAGACACGAAAATAAAATTCGAAGTCTTGGGGATATGTTTTGTGTTCTTATATGGTAGAAATATCATGCAAATAAATAACTCTTTGTCTTGATTGTGAAACACCTAAAATTTTCCTCCTTCCCTACCCTTACCTAAGCCCCATTACAACCCTTGTTAAATCCCTTCAATATTTTTGGATTCAATTCATCTATAGTGTTGTAGATTTGATTCATTTGAAAGCATATGGTAATAACATGCTATGATTTGATTTTGAGAGTAAATGCACCTAAAATACTTTGAGTGTATTGAGTGAAACCAAGTGAGGGCGTTGAGTCTTGTTGCATTTGATTTTGGTGAATTGATGAAGTACTTGAGTTTTTGTATATAAAATGTATCCCTACTATGAGTGCTCAATCTCTTGATTGTCACTAAAATTCAACTCATTGACTCGTGGTTAGCTTTAATTGTATTCTTTGATATTTAAAGATGAAAAGGGAGTATAAAAAAAAGGTTTGTATGTTGAGTTCAAACATGCTTGAGGACTAGCAAGATTTAGGTGTGGGGTAATTTGATAGGACTCCAAAAGTGCTATTTTATTATCTTTAATTCTTGTTAGTTGATTGAAATTAATGTGTTCAATCATATATTTTGCAGGAATGAAGCGTTCAAAGGTGAACAACACAATTATATTATATAAGAGCTTAAAAGAAGAGTTTTAGGGTATAATATCAACAAACCAAGCGAACGGATAATACTATAAATATAAAAATCGTTTATTATTCAAAATTGGTAGTTTGGTTTGGTGGTGAATGATTTATTATGTTAATCTTTGAGCTTGAGTTCGAATCTAAAAAAATGTAATTGTTTATTATTTTATTTTTTACTTCAACCATCAACTCACAACACGTGGCGGCTCTGGATTGATCATCATCATTCAAACCAAACGTGTCATCTCCACCTTCAACATCTAGTGCCGAACGTGTCTCCTTGAACATCCACAAGAACGTGTCTCCTTGAACATCCAAGTTTCCTTCAACCACAAGAACGTGTCTCCTTGAACATCCAAGTTTCCTTCAACATCTACTGCCACAAGTTTATTTTTGGTTTTTATTTTTTATTTTTATTTTTCTTTATTTTTAGCAAATTCTTTATTATAAAAGGAGTGCAGGTGAAACATCAATTCACACACTTATTTTCTTCCTTTCTTAATTTTATGAGTTTGTAGTTCATTGCTAAGTGTGAGTTTCTTTTCTTTCGAGTTTTTTTGTTTAGTTCTTCTAAGTTTATTTTCTTTTAATGTTTTATTTCCTTTACAATTTTTATTAATTTTACATGATGTGTGACTAAGTTTTTAATTTCTAATTCAAAGGTTATTGTTCATTTCTAATTGTAATTTTGTGATGCTTTGAGTTAATTATAAATTTTATTTTATTTTATTCAAGAGTTATTTGTTTCTCGATGTTATTTTTATGATTGATTGATATTAATTAAATTGACGCTTTAATTTAATATTGATTGTTCTATTGCTATCTATGATTTTATGATCCGTAATTGTCATGAATGATTAAAATGTGTAGCAAGGAGTTGGCTTATGTGTGTGTATTTATGATTCTTTTCATTTTACATAGCTTGCATAATAGACTCTAAGGAAGTAAATAAACAAAATTAATTAAGTTGTAGTTATCTCAATTAGTTAGTTTTGATTCTCGCCTTTTCCATTATTCTTAGTGTTATCATTTAATCAATATGGAACGCTATCGTGCCCAATTGATTCAATGATAAGTTTTGATTTTGATGCTTGGTTAAAATCATTTCAATTAGGGAAATTTATATTTATTGCGGTCTTTCCGAATAAATTGGTTGAATTCTTGAATTGAGAAATTTATATTATTTTTTTAGCCTATGATCAATGTTACCTCTAGAATGAATGTATGCCTTTGAATTGGAAGTTTGATTTGATTGATTTTAAATTCGTTTATTTTTAGTTTCTTAACTTATTATTTGATTCCAATATTGGTCCAACAAATCAAAACCCCCCCTTATTTTATTTTTCTTGTTAACTTTGAGAATTAATTCGATTAGTTTCCTTGGGATTCGACCTGACTCCACTATTTCTACAAGTTAGATTGAGTGAATCAGTAATTATTTAGAAGGGTTTCGACAACCCGACCAATCTGCCAATGCATCAAGAAACCCCTTCTCATGGAGCAGGTCTCTCTTCCTCAATTCAGTGCCCCTGGCCTCTGCATCTTGAGAGACATACCGCACGTCTTGAGGATCGTCTTCGGGGTACAGTTTTGCCTTCCCCTTATCCTTTGCCTTGGCAGATTCAGGAGCCTCGACCTTCAGCTTCTTTAAAGAAGGCTCACTGGTAACGATATTATTGAACTATCGCCAATCATCGGGTTGTCGAGACCCGCCAAAATGAATTTATATTTGCCCGAATTCACTAAACTATTAGTAGAGTAGCGACAACGGGGTCGATCCACAGGGAATTTAGGTAGCTTGACTTAATCTTAATCAAATTTGCAAACTATTAAAGTAAATGAAATAAGGGGGATTTGTTGATCTTTAATTAACTAAGAAGGAACAATGCAAACGATAAAAACTTAACTAACGGAGTTTTCGACTCGGGACGATCGGGAATAAATTTAGCATGCCTCTTGGATCATAGGTTGACGAGTATAATGGCTAAATAATTTAACGAATTCACAGCTCGTCTAAAATTAATAAATTAACTCAGACATGCTCCATGGAAATTGTTACGTCTCCAAAAGTGACCATTTTAGGACTTATTTGTGTTAGGAAGTTGTGCATTTGTAAGTGTTTTTGATAGGATTTAGCTTGAACCTATGCTTATATATGAGAATTAGAAGAGGGAAGCTAAATTAGGACTTGTATGCAAAAGGAGAGAAAAAGAATGAAAAACGAAGTTAGAAGAATGAAAACTGTGCATTGCGGAGGCATTGCGGAAACATTGCTAAAACCGCAATGTTTTAAGTGAAATCCGTAAGTTGGCTAACCTTTTTCTGTTGTGATCCGATATTTCAGGGATTCGTTCTTTCTCCTCCATCCATTTTGAAGTACGACGTTGAGGATGGATGGTTCTCCTTGGCCCAATCGCACCTGCAGAATACTATAAAAGGAGGTCAAAGAGGAGGGTTTAATCATCATCCGAAAGGCGTAGACTTCTCAGTTCAACGCAGCTTCTTCCACTCTTATTCTCTCTTCCGTCTGTTGGTTTGAAACGGTCAGCTATTGGAGTCGACAATCTGATAGGAAGGAGAGAAGATTCATCTTCTCTTCTGATTGGATTCATCCAAGCAAGGCTTGCCTTTCTCTCCATTCAGCCAAGGCGTTCACAATCGAGAAGACCACGCACAGCTTACTGCTTTCTGTTTTAATTTTCTACTTTCAGTACTGTTTATTGTTATTTCCTTTCCATTAGCTACTCTATTCCATTTCGTTGCTTTCTGTCTTTACTTCAGTGTTTCTAAGTCTTCATTTGTTCATTCAAACAATTGGTTAATCAACGCACAATTCATCATTTCGCAATTTCTTTATTCTTCTTTGCCTACTGTTTTCCTTTCCTGTTTTGTCTTTAATCTTCTTCTAAGCATGTCTTCTTCATCCATTCTTTCTATTCTATCTACATCCATGAGTAACTAAGTCACATAGGGGCATGCTAATGACAAGGCTATAGGCTAAAACACGTGACTAAAGCATGTAGGATAGCTCTCGAATGCATTGATTGTATGTAAGCTTCATCCCACGGGCAATTTCGATTGGCCATCCATTTTGTCCAAAGAACTCCTAACCTCTGGAAGGAGTAAGAGTTCAGAGTCATACACTCATGCTAGCCTCTCAAGGTAGCCAGAAAATGACCTAGGAATAGGCGTTTTCCTAGTACAAATCACAACTTACTGTTTTAACAAGATGCTTAAGACCTTACTTGGACATGAGTAAACTAAAGAATCTAATGCATGAAATCGGAAGATACATGAGAATGAGTTAGTTTGATGCATAGTGAGTTGATCTACTGCTTGAGAATCGTGTGAAAAAGCCAATAGAGGAGTCATTAGTAGCCCTTGTTTCCACATTTTACACACTTTCGCTGTTAGTAACATTGCGGTATAATTGCTGTTCTCGCAATTCTTTTGGTTAAAAATTCTGCCTTAGCCATTTTTCTCTTCGTTTATTAATCTCTTCTCTTTACATTTGAGTTTATCATCGACTTGCACTTGTTTATGCATCTATCCTTTACATATTCCTTAGTAATTAGGCAACTTAAAATCAAATCTACCCCATCAAATCCACCCATTCTTGCTTAACAATACACTTTGCGAGTAACTAATAATAAATCTCTGTGGGAAAACGAATGAAAAAATACTTACTACTTGCTACAAGATCATGTATGCTTGCATGTTCTGAGTGCTCTCTCTTATTGCTTATTTCTTTTACACATTGAGCACGCAACAAGTTTTTGGCGCCGCTGCCGGGGATTTAGTTTAGTGAAAACGAAGTTTGTTAAGTTTGAAACACAAAGTTAATATCCATTGGAGCTGATCTAATTTCATTTCTTTTGCAGGTACCATTGGGTTAGTTTATGAATGAGCCTTCAAGTAGCAATCTAGAGTTCAATCCTCAGCCTGAGAGATTACTTAGGGGCAGAAATAGAGCCAAGAAACGTCTCTTTAACCAACCCTCTATACCTCCAATAATTGCGGAAACCGCAATTTCTCCGCAATCCTATCAAGAAGAAATGGACAGACCAGTCCCAAATCCGGTACCTACCACTCGCAGTCCCATCGAAATAGCGAATGATAAGGATAGTGCCATTCTTTCTTACCTAGTACCTATGCCTGGGGAGCTAAACCCAAGCATAATCCGCCCTGAAATTACTGCCAACTCATTCGAGTTAAAGCCAGTAATGTTCCAAATGTTGTCCACTGTGGGACAATTCTTTGGAGTGGAAAATGAGGACCCCCACAACCATCTTAGAAACTTCCTAGGAGTTAGTGATACCTTTCTCATCCCTGGAGTTTCCCAAGAAGCCTTGAGGCTCTACCTTTTCCCTTACTCTTTAAGGGACAAAGCAAAGACGTGGTTAAACTCATTACCCTCTGGATCAGTCCTCAATTGGACAGACTTGGCGGAGAAATTCCTAGTAAAATACTTCCCACCTGATAGGAATTCTACCTTTCGTGATGATATAATCAAGTTCAAACAAGCTGAAAATGAGTCCCTTCACGAAGCTTGGACAAGGTTCAAGGACCTTCTACTCAAATGTCCACACCATGGCATTCCATGGTGTATCCAAATAGAGGTCTTTTTCAAAGGATGCAACCCCAGCACCAGACAAGTGCTAAATTCATCTGCTGGTGGTTCCATGCTGTCCAAAAGTTATAACGAAGCCTATGAGATCTTGGAGAAGATCTCAGCATCTCACTGTAGGTGGTCAGATGATCCAATCGAGCCAAGTAGAGATCAAAATAAGGACGCACTCAATGCCATGAGTAGCCAAATAAGCGCCCTGACCAACCTAGTTAAACAAATGGCTCAAGCCAATCTCCAAACTAGTGTCAACACCGCCACAGCCATGTCAATGGGCACACAACCAAGTCAAGGTGAGACACTTATCTGTGGATTCTTTGGGGAAGGGCACCTGTATGAATACTGCCCTGGGAATCCAGCCTCAGTCTGCTATGTTGGAAGCCAACAGCAGCCTAGGAACAACCCCTACTCCAACACCTACAATCCTGGTTGGAGGAACCACCCAAATCTTTCATGGGGTGGCCAACAGAATGCTAACCAAGCTCCTAACCAACCAAGACCGAGTGGAACACCTGGTTTCACTCCCCAACATAACCAATCCATGTATCAAAAACCTTTTAACCAACCAATAGGGTCATATGTAGAAAATCTACTTAAGGAATACATAGCCAAGAACGACGCCACCCTGCAAAGTCAACAAGCTACCCTTAGGAGCCTAGAGAACCAAATAGGGCAACTAGCCAATGAACTCAAAAGTAGGCCCCAAGGTAGACTTCCTGCTGACACTGAGGTGCCAAGGAGAGATGGAAAAGAACAAGTTCAAGCAATTGAACTTAGAAGTGGGAGACCATTGGTGAGCAACATAAAAGAAACCCCAAAGAGAGTAGAGAACAAAGAGTCTAGTGCTCTACTGGAGTCTCTGCCAATCCAAGGTCAACCATCAACAAGCACATCAGGAGCAAGGCTGGAGCCACTCATAGAAGAGATAGAAGAAATTCCAAGGCCTCCACCTATCCTGAGGCGACCTGAAGTGCCTGCATATGTGCCACCACCTCCTTTCCCTCGAAGGCTAAAGAAAAAACAAGAACAGGAAGTGCACTTCAATAAATTCTTAGAAATTCTTAAACAAGTGCATGTTAATATTCCTTTTGTAGAAGTTCTACAGTCTATGCCCTCTTATGTTAAGTTTTTAAAGGATATAATCACTAACAAAAAGATCATTGGTGAATTTGAAACAGTGAACCTCACTGAGGAGTGCAGTGCCATACTCCAGAACAAGCTACCAAAGAAGGAGAAGGATCCTGGTTCCTTCACCTTACCAGTAGAGCTAGGAGGCAAGCACGTGGCCAGAGCTCTTTGTGACCTGGGAGCCAGCATAAACCTCATGCCCCTATCACTATTCCGCCAGCTAGGAATAGGAGAAGCACGTCCCACCACTATCACCTTACAACTTGCAGACAGATCCATAGCATACCCTGAGGGTAAGATTGAGGATATTCTTGTAAAGGTTGACAAGTTTATTTTCCTTGCAGATTTCATCATCCTGGATTATGAAGCAGACAAGGAGGTCCCCATCCTATTAGGCAGACCATTTCTAGCCACAGGTAGGGCCCTGATAGATGTCCAGAAAGGTGAGCTCACTATGAGGGTTCATGACGAGGAGGTCAAATTTAGTGTTTTTAAAGCCTTAAGGTACCCCTCTGACTCTGAATCTTGTGCTAGCATGGACATTGTAGATTCACTGATGGAAGAACAGCTGGAGCATGAATTATTAACTAAGCATGCTAATGAATATGTACAATTAGATTTAACTGATTTAAATGTTTCTGAAATAATGGATATACCTGTAGATAGGATACAACATGTTTGTATGAATAATGACTTGACTGACAGATCCTTGAATCCATTAAAACTATCCATTGAGCATCCACCTATCTTAGAATTGAAACCTTTACCCACTCACCTCAAGTATGCATATCTAGGAAGTAATGATACTCTGCCTGTGATTATTTCTTCTAAATTGAGTGAAAAGCATGAGGTTGAACTGATATTATTACTTAGGCAGCATAAAAAGGCTATTGCATGGACTATTGCTGACATTAGAGGCATTAGCCCTTCTTACTGCATGCATAAGATAATCTTAGAGGAAGAACATACACCCCGAGTAGATCACCAACGTAGGTTGAACCCCTCTATGAAAGAGGTAGTAAAAAAAGAAATCATAAAGTGGTTAGATGCAGGTGTAATCTTCCCTATAGCTAGTAGTCAGTGGGTGAGTCTGTTGCGTGCTCAATGTGTTAAAATAAATAAGCAATAAGGTGGAGAGAGCACTCAGAACATGCAAGCATACATGGTCTTATAGCAAGTAGTAAGTATATTTCATTCGTTTTCCCACAGAGATTTATTATAAGCTATTCATGAAGTGTAAAGTTAAGAAAGAAGGGGTGGATTTGATGGGGTAGAATTGGTTTTTAATTGTCTATTTCCTACTGAATATGTAGAGGATAGCAACATAAACAAGAACAAGTCAAAGCTAAACTCAAATGAAAAGAGACGAGATTAATAAGTGAAGGCAAAGACAGCTAGACAGAATTGTAACTTACGCAGAATTGCGGAGACAGCAATTCTATCGCAATTGAAATAACAGCGAAAGTGTGTAAAATGACGAGTTAAGGGCTACTAACGACTATCCTATAGGCTTTTTCTCACGATTCCCAAGCATTGGATCAACTCTCTATGCATCAAACTATCTCATTCTCATGTATCTTCCGATTTCATGCATTAGATTCTTTAGTTTACTCATGTCCAAGTAAGGTCTTAAGCATCTTGTTAAGGCAGAAAAATATGGTTTGTACTAGGGAAACGCCTATTCCTAGGTCGTTTCCTGGTTACCTTGAAAGGCTAGCATGATAGTATGACTCTGAACTCTTACTCCTTCCAGAGGTTAGGAGTTCTTTGGACAAAATGGATGGCCAATCGAAATTGCCCGTGTGATGAAGCTTACATACAATCAATGCTTCGAGAGCTATCCTCCATGCTTGGTTCACATTTTTTAGCCTATAGTGTTGTCATTAGCATGCCCCTAAGTGATTTAGCTACTCATGGATGTGAATAGATCAGAAGTAAGAGAAGAAGTAGACATGCTTAGAAGGAATTTAAAGACAAAACAGTAAGGGAAAGACAGCAGATCACAACGACAAGAATTGTGAAATGAATTGTGATTTGATTACTTGTTTGTTTGAATGGACAAAAGAACGCTTTAAAGTAAATAACAGCAAGACAGAACACAACGAAACAGTCTAATCTAGCTACTAGAAAAGAAACAGCAACAAGACAGAGTTGGAAAATGGAAATGAAAAACAGAAAACAGTAAAACAAGCTTGAATGTCTCGTCGCAACCGCCTCGAATGAAGGATGAGAAAGGTCAGCCTTGCTTGGATGAATCCAATCGGGAGAGAAGAAGAATCTCCTCTCCTTCCTATCAGATTATCGGTTCCAACAGCTGAGCTTCGCAAACCAGCAAACGGCAAAGGAAAACAGGAGAAAAGATGGACTGCGAGAAGACTTCTACGCTTTCGGATGATGCTTGAACCCTCGACTTTGACCCCTATTTATAGTAATCTGCAGGTGCGTTTGGGCCAAGGAGAACCATCAATCTTCAACGTCGTACTTCAGAATGGATGGAGGAGAAAGAACGAATCCCTGAAATAACGGAATTTAACAGAAAAAGATCAGTCAACTTACGGTTTTCACTTGAAACATTGCGGTCTCCGCAATGTTTCCGCAATGCTATCGCAATGCTTGTTTTTCATTCTTTTCCTTCGGTTTTCAACCCTTTTCTTTCCTATTGTACATAAGTCCTAATTTAGCTACCTTCTTCTAATTCTCATATTTAAGCATAGGTTTAGGCTAAATGCTATCAAAAACACCTAAGAGTGAACATCTTTCTAAGATAATTAAGTCCTAAAAAGGTCACTTTTGGAGACGTAACACACCCCCAAACTTAAGGTTTTGCTTGTCCTCAAGCAAACTAAGGACTTACCTAGGCTGCTGTTTCATCTTCTTTAACCTCTTATGACTCCCCTATATCCCTATCTCTAGCAGTGCTGTCCTGTGACACACTTCCAAGTTCAGAACTATCCTCTTGGCAAGCTTCTTCTGACTTTGCCTGCCTAATACTCCTACTGTTTTCATTAATTCCCTACAACTGATCTACCTGCTTTTGTCATATCATGCCACTATCCCTAAGGTTTCAAATTCTACCTAGCTTTACCCCAGACTCAGTACATGCTTCTAGTTTATACTTATGAGCTACCTAGGATTCCTTAGAGTCATGCTAGTCTTAGTATTAACGGTGACAGTAGTACTTTTAGAGAACAACCTAAACCCTGGCATCACTACATTGGATAAACACTCATCTCCCTAAACAACCCTACAAGTTACAACTTTGCTCTTAGCTAAATTGAGGATCAGAGTTCTTTTTTAAACAGGACATCTAAGCCACAAAGTTGCAACTCCTAGGTATACATTCTTCTTCCCTATTTTTTTCTTTCTTTCTTACTTTGGTGGAGCCTCTCCTTTGGTTGCCTTTTGATGCAACACCACTTGTGGGTTACACACTTGGCACTGATTACTCAGCAACCTAAGAGAGACTCTTCTTTTATTCTTTTTTTCATTTTCAGCTCATTTTTTTTTTCTAAGGAGAAGAAGAATGCTTATGTTTTAAGGGAGAGAGGAGTGTTCCTAGGCCTAGGGTGGCCTCCCCCAAACTTAAACTACTCATTGTCCCCAATGAGTGTTTGAGGTGGCACACCCCCAAACTTGTCCTAGAAGCATATAGTCTAAGGTAAAACAAAGAGAATCTAAAAGCCCTAGGCATAGACAGAACATTTTAAAAGAAAATATCACAGCAGCAGAAAACTGAAAAAAAAAAAAACAGACAGGCAAGGACTTACAGCTATGCATGCTGAGCTATTTAGAGGTTAATTTAAACTATCAAAGGGTGTCCTATGACACTCATCCAGCATGCATTCAGATAAGCTAAATAAGGTAGTCATGAAAGCAGCAAAAGATAGAATTTAAACAGATCACAGCCTAGCTAAACAGACAGTCCAAAACATGCATTTGGTAATAAAAATTGCGGGGACCGCAATTATTTCGCAATTAAATCAGGGCAGATATATCAGTCACTAAGGCCCCTAAGCATGCTTTATTCAGTCATTCAAGCTTTGACAAAAGTAAACCTAAACTAACCTACTTAATCAACTAGCAGCAGGCTATACTAAGCAATCTACAAACGTAAAACTAAGCAACTAAAACAGATCAAAACTTCACTAAAAACAGCAGAATTCACATGATCAAACAGCAAGCAGATTTTGTTTTTTTTTTATTATTATTCTAAGGGAACAGCAATACTTCCTTGAGTGCAATTCAAACCAGCACTCAAATGTCTTCATCCTCATCAGGTTGTCTTGGTCGTGGAGGCACCCATGGAGTCAGGAGATTCGTGGGGAAGTCAGGGAAGATGCACCCAAGCTGGTCTGCAACTTCCTTGTCCCGTGCCTGCGCGTAGGTGGCTGTTAAGTCTCTGAAAGTGACTTATTTAGGACCCATTTAGCTTAAGAAGATGTACACTTTTAGGTGTTTTTGATAGCATTTAGCCTAAACCTATGCTTAAATATGAGAATGAGAAGAAGGTAGCTAAATTAGGACTTATGCACAATAGGAAAGAAAAGGGTTGAAAACCGAAGGAAAAGAATGAAAAAAGCTGCATTGCGACAGCATTGCGAAAACATTGCTGAAGGCGCAATTATTCAAGTGAAAACCGTAAGTTGACTGATCCTTTTCTGTTAATTTCCGTAATTTCAGGGATTCGTTCTTTCTCCTCCATCCATTCTGATATATGACGTTGAAGATTGATGGTTCTCCTTGGCCCAAACGCACCTGCAAACTACTATAAAAGGGGGTCAAAGTCGGAGGTTCAAGCATCATCCGAAAGCGTAGAGTCTTCTCGCAGTCCATCTGTTCTTCTGTTTTTCCTTTGCCGTCTGTTGGAGTGAGAGTCTCAGCTGTTGGAATCGATAATCTGATAGGAAGGAGAGGAGATTCTTCTTCTCTCTCGATTGGATTCATCCAAGCAAGGCTGACCTTTCATCCCCTTCATTCGAGGCGACTGCAACGAGGCTTTCAAGCACCAGTTTACTGCTTTCTGTCTTTCCTTTCTCATTTCCAGCATTGTTTAGTTATCGTTTCTAGTTTAGCGTTTTATCTACTGCATTTCGTTGTTGTCTGTCTTTGAATTATTTCCTTTAAGTTTCCCTTTGATCGTTCAACATTCAAAGTAATCAAATTGCAAGATTTCATTTCACAGTTTCCATCTTCTGCTGCTACGGTTTTGACTCACTGTTTTGAGTACATTTCCCTTCTAAGCATGTCTGTTTTATCTTATACTTCTGTTCTCTATATATCCATGAGTAGCTAAGTCACTTAGGGGCATGCTAATGACAGAACTATAGGCTAAAAAACGTGAACCAAGCATGTAGGATAGCTTTCGAAACATTGATTGTATGTAAGCTTCATCCCACGGGCAATTTCGATTGGCCATCCATTTTGTCCAAAGAACTCCTAACCTCTGGAAGGAGTAAGAGTTCAGAGTCGTATAATCATGCTAGCCTTTCATGGTAACCAGGAAACGGCCTAGGAATAGGCGTTTCCCTAGTACAAACTAAACACTCCTGTTTTAACAAGATGCTTAAGACCTTACTTTGAGTCGAGTAAACTTAAGAATCTAATGCATGGAATCGGACGATACATGAGATAGAGTGAGTTTGATGCATAGAGAGTAGATCCAGTGCTTGAGAATCGTATAAAAATGCCTATAGGATAGTCATTAGTAGCCCTTAATTCACCCATTTACACACTTTCGCTGTTATTTAATTGCGGTAACATTGCGGTCCCCGCAATTCTGTTAAGTTACCATTCCGGTTAGCTGTTTTCTTCTTCGTTTATTAATTCCATCTCTTGTCTTTTGAGTCTAATTTCAACTTGCATTTGTTTATGTTATATTCCTTTACACATTCAGCAAAAATTAGATAATTAAAGACCAATTTTACCCCATCAAATCCACCCCATCTTTCTTAACAAATACACTTCGCGAATAGCTAAACATAAGTCTCTGTGGAAAAAACAAAAGAAATATACTTACTACTTGCTGTGAGACCATGTATGCTTGCATGTTCTGAGTGCTCTCTCTACCTTCTTGCTTATTTATCTTTAACACATTGAGCACGCAACAAGTTTTTGGCGCCGCTGCCGGGGACTTATTTTAAGTGAAAACGAAGTTTGTTAAGTCTGAAACACCAAGTTATTTTCCATTGAATTTGATCCATCTTCCTTTCTTCTTCAGGTACAATTTAGGGTAGTTTATGAATGAGACTCCAAGTAGTGACCTAGAGTTCAATCCTGAGCCTGAGAGATTATTTAAAGCTAGAAATAGAGCCAAGAAACGTCTCTTTAAACAACCCCTTTTACCTCAAGTAATTGCTGAAACCGCAGAGTCTCCGCAATCCACTCAAGAAGAAATGGCTGGAATAGATCAAAACCTGGTGCCTGCCACTCGCAATCCCATTGAAATAGCGAATGACAAGGATAGCGCCATCCTTTCATACCTAGTACCTATGCTTGGGGAGCTGAACCCCAGCATAATCCGTCCTGAAATCACTGCCAACTCATTCGAGTTAAAGCCAGTGATGTTCCAAATGTTGTCCACTGTGGGACAATTCTTTGGAATAGAAAATGAGGACCCCCATAACCACCTTAGGAACTTCCTAGGAGTCAGTGATACCTTCCTCATTCCTGGAGTTTCCCAAGAAGCCCTGAGGCTATACCTGTTCCCTTACTCTTTGAGGGACAAAGCCAAAACGTGGTTAAATTCATTACCCTCAGGATCTGTCCTCAATTGGACAGACTTAGCAGAAAAATTCCTAGTCAAATATTTCCCACCAGATAGGAATTCGACCTTTCGTGATGATATCATCAAATTCAAACAAGCTCCAAGTGAGTCTCTTCACGAAGCTTGGACAAGATTCAAAGACCTTCTCATTAAATGTCCACACCATGGCATTCCATGGTGTATCCAAATAGAAGTCTTCTTTAAAGGATGCAACCCCAGCACCAGACAAGTTCTAAACTCATCTGCTGGAGGTTCCATGTTGTCCAAGAGTTACAACGAAGCTTATGAGATCTTGGAGAAGATCTCAACATCTCACTGTAGGTGGTCAGATGATCCAGTAGAGCCAACTAGAGCTCAAGACAAGGATGCTCTAAGCGCCATGAGCACCCAAATAAACGCCCTGACCAACCTAGTTAAGCAAATGGCTCAGGCCAATCTCCAAACCAGTGCCAGTACCGCCACAGCCATGTCAATGGGCACCCAGCCAAGTCAAGGCGAGGCACTTTTCTGTGGATTCTGTGGGGAAGGGCACCCATATGAATACTGCCCTGGGAATCCATCCTCAGTCTGCTATGTAGGAAGTCAGCAGCAGCCTAGGAATAACCCCTACTCCAACACCTATAACCCTGGTTGGAGAAACCACCCAAACCTGTCATGGGGTGGCCAACAAAACACTAACCAAAATCCTAACCAACCTAGACCGAGTGGAACACCTGGTTTCACTCCCCAACATAACCAGTCAATGTACCAAAAACCATACAATCAACCTGTAGGATCTTCTGTAGAAAACTTACTCAAGGAATACATAGCTAAGAATGATGCTACGCTTCAAAACCAGCAAGCTACTCTTAGGAGCCTAGAAAACCAAATAGGCCAATTAGCCAATGAACTTAAGAGTAGGCCCCAAGGTAGACTCCCTGCTGACACCGAGGTACCAAGGAGAGATGGTAAGGAACAAGTTCAAGCAATTGAACTTAGGAGTGGAAGACCATTGGTGAGCAACACAAAGGACACACCAAAGAGAGTAGAGAACACTGAGTCTAGTGCTCCACTGGAGTCTCTGCCAAACCAAGGTCCACCACCAACTAGCACATCAGGAGCCAGGCTAGAGCCAATTATTGAGGAGGTAGAAGAAATTCCAAGGCCTCCACCTATCCTAAGGCGCCCTGACGTGCCTGCATATGTGCCACCACCTCCATACCCTCGAAGGCTAAAGAAGAAGCAGGAACAGGAAGTTCATTTTAATAAATTCTTAGAAATTCTTAAGCAAGTGCATGTTAACATTCCTTTTGTAGAAGTTTTACAGTCTATGCCTTCTTATGTAAAGTTTTTGAAGGACATCATTACTAACAAAAAAATAATTGGTGAGTTTGAAACAGTAAACCTCACTGAGGAGTGCAGTGCCATCCTCCAGAACAAGCTGCCCAAGAAGGAGAAGGATCCTGGTTCCTTCACCTTACCTGTAGAACTTGGAGGCAAGCACGTGGGCAGAGCGCTTTGTGACCTGGGCGCCAGCATAAATCTCATGCCCCTGTCCCTATTCCGCCAGTTGGGAATAGGAGAAGCACGTCCAACCACTGTCACTTTACAACTAGCAGACAGATCCATCGCATACCCTGAAGGTAAGATTGAGGATATTCTAGTGAAAGTTGACAAATTTATTTTCCTTGCAGATTTCATTGTCCTGGACTATGAGGCAGACAAGGAGGTCCCCATCCTGCTAGGCAGACCATTTCTAGCCACAGGTAGGGCACTTATAGACGTCCAAAAAGGTGAGCTCACTATGAGGGTTCATGATGAAGAGGTGAAGTTTAGCGTATATAAAGCTTTAAGGTACCCCTCTGACCTTGAATCCTGTGCTAGCATGGACGTAGTAGACTCCTTGATGGAGGAACAATTGGAGCATGTATTATTAACTAAGCATGCTAATGAATATGTACAATTAGATGTAGCTGACTTGAATGTATCTGACATAATGGATATGCCTGTAGATAAACCACAACATGTATGTATGAATATAGATTTAACTGATAGATCTGTGAATCCTTTAAAGCCCTCCATTGAGCATCCACCTGTTTTAGAACTGAAACCACTACCTACTCACCTCAAGTATGCATATCTAGGAAGTAATGAAACTCTGCCTGTTATCATTTCTTCTAAATTAAGTGAAAAGCATGAGGTTGAATTAATTTTACTGCTTAAGCAACATAGGAAGGCTATAGCATGGACTATTGCTGATATTCGAGGCATTAGCCCTTCTTATTGCATGCACAAAATTATACTAGAGGAAGAGCACACACCTAGGGTAGATCACCAGCGTAGGCTAAACCCCTCTATGAAAGAGGTAGTAAAGAAGGAAATAATAAAATGGTTAGATGCAGGAGTGATCTTCCCAATAGCTAGTAGCCAGTGGGTGAGCCCCATCCAATGTGTACCTAAAAAGGGGGGAATAACTGTGGTAGTCAATGAGAACAACGAACTGATTCCAACAAGGACTGTCACAGGGTGGAGAGTGTGTATGGATTACAGGAAATTAAATAAAGAAACTAAAAAAGATCACTTCCCTCTACCGTTCATTGACCAGATGCTAGACAGAATAGCTGGTAGAGCCTACTATTGTTTCTTAGACGGGTATTCAGGCTATAATCAAATAACTATAGACCCTAAGGATCAAGAGAAGACCACCTTCACTTGCCCTTTTGGAACTTTTGCCTTTCGCAGAATGCCTTTTGGCTTATGCAATGCACCGGCAACCTTCCAAAGGTGCATGATGGCAATCTTCTCTGAGTTGGATGAGTCCATGATAGAAATATTCATGGATGACTTCTCAGTCTTTGGGGACTCATTTTCAAACTGTCTAGAAAACCTAGGACAAGTCCTGGCTAGGTGTGAAGAGACCAACCTAGTCCTAAATTGGGAAAAATGCCATTTTATGGTGGATGAGGGGATTGTCTTAGGACATAGAGTGTCGAGGGCAGGTGTCGAAGTTGACCGAGCCAAAATTGAGATCATAGAGAAGTTGGTAGAGCCTCAGAATGTCAAAGCCATTAGAAGCTTCTTAGGGCATGCTGGCTTCTACAGAAGGTTCATTAAGGACTTTTCTAAGATAGCCAAGCCTCTGTGTGAGCTTCTAGAATTAAATAGGCCATTCATCTTCTCTAAGGAATGTGTAGTAGCTTGGACCACCCTTAAGAAAGCACTAGTCACAGCCCCTATCATAGTAGGACCAAATTGGGATCTGCCCTTTGAGATGTTATGTGATGCCAGTGACTATGCTGTAGGAGTGATGTTAGGACAGAAGATTGACAAGCTAACACACCCTGTCTATTATGCTAGTAAGACCTTGAATGAGGCTCAATGTAATTATACAACTACTGAGAAAGAGATGCTTGCTGTAGTGTTTGCTTGTGAGAAATTTAGAAACTATATTGTAGGCACTAGGACAATTGTGTACACTGACCATTCTGCCTTGAAGTATCTTATGAGGAAGGCTGATGCTAAGCCTAGATTGATTAGGTGGGTGTTATTGCTGCAGGAATTTGATTTGGACATTCGGGACAAGAAAGGATGTGAAAACGTGGTTGCGGATCACCTGTCTCGATTGCAGCACAATTGCAAAAAAATTGCGGACCCCGCAATTTCTGATGCTTTTATTGATGAACATGTCTTTGCTTTGACTCATCGTGATAACGATGAGGAACCTTGGTTTGCTGACATTGCTAACTTCCGTGCATCACAGGTATTACCAGTTTTCAAGGGAGGACAAGAGAAGAAGAGGTTCCTTCATGAAGCAAGGAAATTCATCTGGGATGACCCCACACTTTACAGAACATGTGCTGACGGCTTGCTAAGGAAGTGTGTTTCAGCTGCTGAAGCGAAGTCTGTGCTGCAGCACTGTCACACATCTCCTTATGGTGGACACTTTGGTGGCCAAAGAACAGCTGCAAAGGTATTTCAGAGTGGCTACTATTGGCCAACGATCTTCAAGGATGCCCACAACTATGCCCACAGCTGTGATGAATGCCAAAGGACAGGTAACCTCAGTCGCAAGGATGAGATGCCCCTCACCTACATCTTAGAGTTGGAGCTCTTTGATGTGTGGGGCATTGACTTCATGGGGCCATTCCCTCCATCATCAGGTAACCTTTACATATTAGTAGCAGTGGATTATGTGTCCAAGTGGGTAGAGGCCAAAGCATGTCCTAATAATGATGCTAAAACAGTCACCAACTTCTTGCATAGGCACATTTTTACTAGGTTTGGGACACCTCGTGCCATCATTAGTGATGAGGGGTCACATTTCATTAACAAGGCTATGGAGAGAGTGTTGGCTAAGTATAACATTAGACATAGAGTAGCCACTCCCTATCACCCACACTCAAATGGACAAGCTGAAATCTCAAATAGGGAAATTAAGAACATCCTAGAAAAAGTGGTCAAACCTAATAGGAAAGACTGGTCCTTCAAGCTTGAGGATGCACTTTGGGCTTATAGGATAGCATATAAGACACCCCTAGCTATGTCCCCTTATAGGCTGGTATATGGCAAGGCTTGTCACTTACCACTTGAGTTAGAAAACAAAGCATTTTGGGCCATGAAGGAATTGAATTTTTGTGTAAAGGATGCCGGAACACTGAGGTCTTTGCAATTACATGAGCTTGATGAGCTTAGGCATATGGCCTATGAAAATGCTAAGATGTATAAGGAAAAGACCAAGATTTGGCACGATAGTAGACTTAGAGTTAAGGACTTTAAGAAGGGTCAACTTGTTTTGTTGTTTAACTCACGGTTGAAACTAGTTCCAGGGAAACTTAAGTCTAGATGGTCAGGTCCATTTGTGATTACTACTGTGTTTGTTCATGGTGCAATAGAGATAAAAAACTTGCAGCAAGGTCAGCCATTTATGGTCAATGGGGCGAGGTTGAAGCACTACTATGAGGAAGGAGATGTGAAGACTCTCTCGGCCTTCCTCTTGACTGAAGCGTGACAATGAGAACGAGAGAGGACGAGTGATTACTGTGCTCGTCAACATAAGGCTCATGCCTTAGTTTATTTTTTGCAATTTTCCGGTTATCGTTTGTATGTTTTGTGGTGTGATTTTAATTAAGTATTTAATGTTTGTTTTATTTGTTTTTGTAGGGAATCGAAAGAGGGGATCAAGGAGAGTAATCCCAGCTTTAAAAATCAAGAAACGATCGAGCCAAATAAAAGATACGGACGAGCGAAGTTTGCCATTTAGATGAAAAAAAATCCCTAAAATTGCGCTGGAATTGCAGGATCCGCAAAATATAGCCGTTGGGATTTAGCCGTTTCCTTTATATCCGTTAGAAGGCGCTCGATCGATACGATTCTCTCATTCTTTGATCTCCAAGAAAACTGAGATTCTCTTCATCTTTGATCCTTCTCTCCAAACCTCCAAGATTCGACAATGGTGTCCACAAGGGCTGAAAGATCCGCAGCCAAGAAGAAGGCTGATGACGCAGCTGAAGCGGCTGCAAGGGAAGCACTTCTGACCCTTGCAGATGCTGGGGCTGTACGCACCGGACCTCTTCCCAAACTTCCGATCCGTAGGAAGAAGTAGAGGGTTGTCACAGAAATCCCTGCTGGCCCTTCTGAACCGGCGGGCACGCCCAAGAAGCGCCGGTGGAGTGTCGAGACGGCCGCCGAACCAAGCAAAGCCAAGACTCCCTCTGTGGAGAGTCAAGAAACGAATCGTGCGTCCCACGAGTCGACCAAGAAGGGTTCGTCGCCATCTGCATCGCCTGCGCACAACTCTTCACCATCTGGACCAGTGCACAGCCCAGAGCTTTCATCGTCACCGCCTGCACAGAGCCCTGAAACGCCGTCTTCACCACTGAATTCTGTGCAGACGCCTACAGCAGAGCAGAGTGCCACGCCTTCGCACACGCCTCCACGGCCTGACCCTGAATTCCCCTATGGGGAGTACCAGGAATCCACTCAGGGCAGTGGGGAAGGTGGTGAGGACGAGGTCTTCTCGCCTGCAAGGGAAGCTAGCCCAGAGAGTCCTGCACAGCAGGATGATTCCATGGAAGAGACGCTGGGGGCATGCCTGCAGCAGATTAACATTGAGGCAAAGCTGAAGAAGAAGAAGAAGGCCAAGATCCTCAAAGCCAAGCGATCCAAGAAACTAAAGAGGAAGAAGGCTAAGGCGGTGCCTTCATCAGAGAAGGAGAGCACTGAGCCATCACTCAAACGACTCAAGGTTGAGGCTGCCGAGTCAGCCAAGCCATCAGATAAAGGGAAGGCAAAGCTCTACCCTGAAGACGAGCCTCAATCAGTGAGGTATGTTTCCTCTGATGCTGAGTCCAGGGGTGCTGAGCTGAGGAAGAGGGAGTTGCTGCACGAGAAAGGCTTCCTCGACCGACCTGCTGACCTGCCGCAGTTCTTGCGCGCAGGAGTGATCAACCACGGCTGGGAGGAATTTTGCAGACCGCCAAATCCAGCCTACACGAGCATGGTGTATGATTTCTACGCCAATGTGCTCAGCCCTGAGGATGGCCTGTCTGTGGTCAGAGGGGTAGAGGTGGATTTCTCAGCCAAGGCCATCAACGAAGCCTATGGTCTCAAGGGCCAAACACATACAGATTATGCTCGGATCGTTGATGAGCCTACTGAGGCAGTGCTGGAGGAGGCCATTCGCACCATTGGCCAGCCCGAAGCTTCCTGGACCGTGTCGCGCAATGGGAGGCACACTCTCATGAGTGCCAACCTCACGGCTAAGGCGGCTGTTTGGTTTTCGTTCGTGCGAAGGAGATTGTCCCCAGTGACTCACGAGACTACAATCAACCAGAGCCGATCGCTGCTGGTGTATGCGATAATGAGAGGTCTCACGATTAACGTGGGAGAAGTCATCACTGCTGCTATTGCTGAGTGCGCCAAGAAAGGTAAGGGACCACTGTTTTTCCCTAACACCATAACCAAGCTATGTTTGCTTGCAGGAGTCCCCACCGAGCGCATGGAGCAGCAAATGGCTTACACAGGCCACTTGGAGCTGCCTGCTAGCCTGAGGCTGAGGAGGAAGGGGAATATGGAGTTTGAACTGGATAGGCTGGCTGCTGAACAGTCCCTATCCATGGCCTGCCTGATGGATATGCAGAGGAGAATGGCTCAATGGGCCACTTATGCGCAGGCGAGGGACAAGGAAGTTGCAGACCAACTGGGGTGCATCTTCCCTGACTTCCCCACAAATCTCCTAACTCCATGGGTGCCCCCACGACCACGGCAACCTGATGAAGATGAAGACGTTTGAGTGCTGGTTTGAATTGCATTGAAGGGAGTATTGCTGTTCCCTTAGAAAAAAAAAACAATTTTCTGTTTTCTGATAGACTATGTGAATTATGCTGTCTTTTAGTACACTTTTGATCTGTTTTAAATGCTTAGTTTGATGTTGTTTCTTTTGTTTAGTATAGTCTGATGTTAGCTGACTAGGTAGGATAGTTTAGTTTTATTTTTAGGAAGCTTGAGTGACTGGAAAAAGCATGCTTAGGGGCCTTAATCAATGTTATATCTGCCCTGATCTAATTGCGAAATAATTGCGGTACCCGCAATTTTCATGACTGAAAGCATGTTTTGGACTGTCTGTTTAGCTAGGCTGTAATCTGTTTAAATTCACTCTTTTGCTGCTAACATGACTACCTTATATAGCTTATCTAAATGCATGCTGGATGAGTGTCATAGGACACCCTTTGATAGTTTAAATCGACCTCTAAAAAGCTCAGCATGCACAGCTTTAAGCCCTTAACTATCTGTTTTTTTTAATTACTGCTGCTGTGATATTTTCTTTTAAATGTTCTGTCTATGCTTAGGGCTTTTAGATTCTCTTTGTTTTACCTTAGACTAGATGCTTCTAGATAGTTTGGGGGTGTGCCACCTCAGACACTCATTGGGGACAATGAGTAGTTGAAGTTTGGGGGAGGCCACCCTAGGCCTAGGAACATTCCTCTCTCCCTTAGAAACATAAGCATTCTTCTTCTCCTTTACAAAAAATGATGAACTGAAAAAAAAATGAAAAATAGAATAAAGAGGGGGGTCTCTCTGAGGTTGCTAAGTAATCAGTGCCAAGTGTGTGACCCACAAGTGGCATTGCATCAAAAGGCAACCAAAGGAGAGGCCCCACCTAAGTAAGAAAAAGGGAAAAGAATAGGGAAGAAGAATGTATACCTAGGAGTTATAACTTTGTGGCTTAGGTGTCCTATTTAAAAAGAACTCTGATCCTAAATTAGCTAAGCACAAAGTTGTAAACTTGTAGGGTTGTTTAGGGAGATGAGTGTTTATCCAATGTAGTGATGCCAGGGTTTAGGTTGTTCTTTAAAGTACTACTGTCACCGTTAATACTAAGACTGGCATGACTCTAAGGAATCCTAGGCACATTAAAAAAAGAGCTAGAAGCATGTACTGAGTCTGAGGTAAAGCTAGGCAGAATTTGAAACCTTAGGGATAGTGGCATGATATGACAAAAGCAAATAGATCAGTTGTAGGAAGTTAATAAAAGCAGGTGAGTGTTAGGCAGGCAAAGTCAGAAGAAGCTAGGGTAGTTTTAAACTGAGAAGTGTGTCACAGGACAGCAGTGCTATAGGTAGGGATATAAGGGAGTCAGTAGGTGGTTAAAGAAGGTGAAACAGCAGCCTAGGTAAGTCCTTAGTATGCTTGAGGACAAGCAAAGCCTTAAGTTTGGGGGTGTGTTAAGTCTCTGAAAGTGACTTATTTAGGACCCATTTAGCTTAAGAAGATGTACACTTTTAGGTGTTTTTGATAGCATTTAGCCTAAACCTATGCTTAAATATGAGAATGAGAAGAAGGTAGCTAAATTAGGACTTATGCACAATAGGAAAGAAAAGGGTTGAAAACCGAAGGAAAAGAATGAAAAAAGCTGCATTGCGACAGCATTGCGAAAACATTGCTGAAGCCGCAATTATTCAAGTGAAAACCGTAAGTTGACTGATCCTTTTCTGTTAATTTCCGTAATTTCAGGGATTCGTTCTTTCTCCTCCATCCATTCTGATATATGACGTTGAAGATTGATGGTTCTCCTTGGCCCAAACGCACCTGCAAACTACTATAAAAGGGGGTCAAAGTCGGAGGTTCAAGCATCATCCGAAAGCGTAGAGTCTTCTCGCAGTCCATCTGTTCTTCTGTTTTTCCTTTGCCGTCTGTTGGAGTGAGAGTCTCAGCTGTTGGAATCGATAATCTGATAGGAAGGAGAGGAGATTCTTCTTCTCTCTCGATTGGATTCATCCAAGCAAGGCTGACCTTTCATCCCCTTCATTCGAGGCGACTGCAACGAGGCTTTCAAGCACCAGTTTACTGCTTTCTGTCTTTCCTTTCTCATTTCCAGCATTGTTTAGTTATCGTTTCTAGTTTAGCGTTTTATCTACTGCATTTCGTTGTTGTCTGTCTTTGAATTATTTCCTTTAAGTTTCCCTTTGATCGTTCAACATTCAAAGTAATCAAATTGCAAGATTTCATTTCACAGTTTCCATCTTCTGCTGCTACGGTTTTGACTCACTGTTTTGAGTACATTTCCCTTCTAAGCATGTCTGTTTTATCTTATACTTCTGTTCTCTATATATCCATGAGTAGCTAAGTCACTTAGGGGCATGCTAATGACAGAACTATAGGCTAAAAAACGTGAACCAAGCATGTAGGATAGCTTTCGAAACATTGATTGTATGTAAGCTTCATCCCACGGGCAATTTCGATTGGCCATCCATTTTGTCCAAAGAACTCCTAACCTCTGGAAGGAGTAAGAGTTCAGAGTCGTATAATCATGCTAGCCTTTCATGGTAACCAGGAAACGGCCTAGGAATAGGCGTTTCCCTAGTACAAACTAAACACTCCTGTTTTAACAAGATGCTTAAGACCTTACTTTGAGTCGAGTAAACTTAAGAATCTAATGCATGGAATCGGACGATACATGAGATAGAGTGAGTTTGATGCATAGAGAGTAGATCCAGTGCTTGAGAATCGTATAAAAATGCCTATAGGATAGTCATTAGTAGCCCTTAATTCACCCATTTACACACTTTCGCTGTTATTTAATTGCGGTAACATTGCGGTCCCCGCAATTCTGTTAAGTTACCATTCCGGTTAGCTGTTTTCTTCTTCGTTTATTAATTCCATCTCTTGTCTTTTGAGTCTAATTTCAACTTGCATTTGTTTATGTTATATTCCTTTACACATTCAGCAAAAATTAGATAATTAAAGACCAATTTTACCCCATCAAATCCACCCCATCTTTCTTAACAAATACACTTCGCGAATAGCTAAACATAAGTCTCTGTGGAAAAAACGAATGAAATATACTTACTACTTGCTGTGAGACCATGTATGCTTGCATGTTCTGAGTGCTCTCTCTACCTTCTTGCTTATTTATCTTTAACACATTGAGCACGCAACAGTGGCCCATTGAGCCATCCTCTTCTGCATATCCATCAGGCAAGCCATGGATAGCGATTGATCAGCAGCCAACCTATCCAGCTCGAATTCCATGTTCCCCTTCCTCTTCAGCCTTAAGCCAGCAGGTAACTCCAAGTGGCCTGTGTAGGCCATTTGCTGCTCCATTCGCTCGATGGGAACTCCTGCAAGCAAACATAGTTTAGTTATGGTATTAGGGAAAAACAATGGACCCTTACCCTTCTTGGCGCACTCAGTAATGGCAGCAGCAATGACTTCTCCCACGTTGATCGTGAGACCTCTCATTATCGCATATACCAGCAGCGATCTGCTCTGGTTGATGGTGGTCTCATGCGTCACTGGGGACAGTTTTCTTTTCACGAAGGCAAACCAGACAGCCGCCTTTGCTGTAAGGTTGGCACTCATGAGAGTGTGCCTCCCATTGCGTGACACAGTCCAGGATGCCTCAGGCTGTCCAATGGTTCGAATGGCCTCTTCCAGGACTGCCTCAGTAGGCTCATCAACAATTCGTGCATAATCTGTATGGTTTTGGCCCTTGAGACCATAGGCTTCGTTGATGGCCTTGGCTGAGAAGTCCACTTCCACCCCTCGCACCACAGACAGGCCATCCTCAGGGCTGAGCACATTGGCGTAGAAATCATAAACCATGCTTGTGTAGGCTGGATTGGGTGGTCTGCAGAACTCCTCCCATCCGTGGTTTGTAATCCCTGCGCGCAAGAACTGCGGCAGGTCAGCAGGTCTGTCGAGGAAGCCCTTCTCGTGCAGCAACTCCCTCTTCCTTAGCTCAATTCCTCTGGACTCAGCGTCAGAGGACACATACCTCACTGATTGAGGCTCATCTTCAGGGTAAAGCTTGGCCTTCCCTTTGTCTGTTGGTTTGGCTGACTCCGCAGCCTCAACCTTGAGTTTCTTGAGCGATGGTTCTGTGCTTTCCTTCTCTGATGAAGGCGCCCGCTTGGCCTTCTTCTTTTTCAGCTTCTTGGACCGCTTGGCCTTGAGAATCTTGGCCTTCTTCTTCTTCTTGAGCTTAGCCTTGATGGTGATCTGCTGGAGGCAAGCCCCCAGTGTTTCTTCCATCGAGTCATCCTGCTGTGCAGGACTCTCAGGGCTGGCTTCCCTCAATGGAGAGAAGACCTCTTCTTCTTCACCTTCCCCACTGCCCTGCGTCGATTCTTGGTACTCCCCATATGGAAATTCAGGGTCATGTTGTGGGGCAGTAGGCGACGGAGTAGTGCTTTGTGCGGCTGTAGGGGTCTGTGCAGAGCTCTGCGGTGATGAAGGCAGTTCAGGACTCTGCGCCGGTGGTGATGAAGAGAGCTCAGGGCTTTGAACTGGCGGAGATGGAGACGGGCTGCGCTCGGCTGTCTCGTGAGATGGCTGGCTTTGTTCTTGACTCTCCACAGAGGGAGTCTTGTTCTTGATTTCTTCTTCGGCCACAGCCATGCGCCACTTTCGTTTCTTGGGTGTGTCTGCTGGTTCAGAGGGTCCAGCAGGTATTTCCGTAACAACCTTCCACTTCTTCTTGCGAATCGGCAGCTTGTCCAGTCGTTCCGTTCGCGCAGCATCAGCCTCTGCAAGAGCCAGAAGTGCTTCCTTCGCAGCCGTTTCAGCGTCGTCAGCCCTTTTCTTGGACGCAGATCTTTCAGCCCTCGTGAGTACCATTTTTGAATCGTGGAGGTTTGGAGAGAATAATCACAGATGAAGAGAATCGAAGCTTTCTTGGAGTTCAGAGAATGGGGGAATCGTACAGATCAACGCGCCTTCTAACAGATATAAAGAAAACGGAAAAATCCCAACGGCTATATTTTTGCGGATCCTGCAAATCCAACGCAATTTTAGTGACCGTTGGAGATTTTTCCATTTAAATGTCAATCTTTGCTCAACCGTATCTTTGATTTGGCCCAATATCTTCTTGATTTTTTTAGCTGGACTTAATCTCCTTGATTCCCTCTACTGATTCCCTACAAAAAGAAATAAAATAAACATCAAATACTCAATTAAAATCATACAAAAAGACACACAAACGATAACCGGAAAATCGCAAAAAATAAACTAAGGCATGAGCCTCATGTTGACGAGCACAGCAATCACTCGTCCTCTCTCATTCTTAATTTCACGCTTAATTTCACGCTTCACATCTCCTTCCTCATAGTAGTGCTTCAACCTTGCACCATTAACCATGAATGGTTGGCCTTGCTGCAAGTTCTTTATCTCGATAGCACCATGAACAAACACATTAGTAATCATAAAAGGACCTGACCATCTGGACTTTAGTTTGCCTGGAAATAACCTCAATCGTGAGTTAAATAATAAAACAAGTTGGCCTTTCTTAAAGTCCTTGATCCTAAGTCTACTATCGTGCCAAATCTTGGTCTTTTCCTTATACATTTTGGCATTTTCATAAGACATTTGTCTAAGCTCATCAAGCTCATGTAATTGCAAAGACCGCAATGTTCCCGCATCGGTCACGCAATAATTCAACTCTTTTAGTGCCCAAAATGCCTTAATTTCTAACTCAAATGGAAGATGACAAGCTTTACCATATACAAGTCTGTAAGGAGACATACCTAGGGGTGTCTTATATGCAGTCCTATATGCCCAAAGTGCATCCTCGAGTTTAAAGGACCAATCTTTCCTATTGGGTTTAACCACTTTTTCTAGGATGTTCTTAATCTCCCTATTTGAAATTTCAGCCTGACCATTCGAGTGTGGGTGATAAGGAGTGGCTACTCTATGCCTAATGTTATACTTAGCCAACACCCTCTCCATAGCCCTATTAATGAAGTGTGTCCCCTCATCACTAATGATGGCACGTGGTGTTCCAAACCTAGTAAAAATGTGCCTATGCAAGAATTTAATTACGGTTTTGGCATCATTATTGGGACATGCTATGGCCTCTACCCACTTGGATACATAGTCTACTGCCACTAATATGTAAAGGTTACCTGATGATGGGGGAAATGGTCCCATGAAGTCAATGCCCCACACATCAAAGAGCTCCAACTCTAAGATGTAAGTGAGGGGCATTTCATCCTTGCGACTGAGGTTACCTGTTCTTTGGCATTCATCACAGCTGTGGGCATAGTTGTGGGCATCCTTGAAGATCGTTGGCCAATAGTAGCCACTCTGAAATACCTTTGCAGCTGTTCTTTGGCCACCAAAGTGTCCACCGTAAGGAGCTGTGTGACAGTGCTGAAGCACAGACTTCGCCTCAGCAGCTGAAACACACTTCCTTAGCAAGCCGTCAGCACATGTTCTGTAAAGTGTGGGGTCATCCCAGAGGAATTTCCTTGCTTCATGAAGGAACCTCTTCTTCTCTTGTCCTCCCTTGAAAACTGGTAATACCTGTGATGCAAGGAAGTTAGCAATGTCAGCAAACCAAGGTTCCTCATCGTTATCACGATGAGTCAATACAAAGACATGTTCATCAATAAAAGCATCAGAAATTGCGGGTTCCGCAATTTTTTCGCAATTGTGCTGCAATCGAGAAAGGTGATCCGCAACCACATTTTCACATCCTTTCTTGTCTCGAATGTCCAAATCAAATTCCTGCAGCAATAACACCCACCTAATCAATCTAGGCTTAGCATCAGCCTTCCTCATGAGGTACTTTAAGGCAGAATGGTCAGTGTACACTATTGTCCTAGTGCCTACAATGTAATTTCTAAACTTCTCACAAGCAAATACTACAGCGAGCATCTCCTTCTCAGTAGTTGTATAATTACATTGAGCCTCATTCAGGGTTTTACTAGCATAATAGACAGGGTGTGTTAACTTGTCAATCTTCTGTCCTAACATAACCCCTACAGCATAGTCACTAGCATCACATAACATCTCAAATGGGAGATCCCAATCTGGCCCTACTATAATAGGTGCTGTGACTAGTGCTTCCTTAAGGGTTTTCCAAGCTACTAAACATTCCTTAGAGAAGATGAATGGCCTATTTAGCTCTAGAAGCTCACACAGAGGCTTGGCTATCTTAGTAAAGTCCTTAATGAACCTTCTGTAGAAGCCAGCATGCCCTAAGAAACTTCTAATGGCCTTGACATTCTGAGGCTCTACCAACTTCTCTATGATTTCTATCTTTGCCCTGTCAACTTCTACACCTGCCCTCGACACTCTATGACCTAAGACAATCCCCTCATCTACCATGAAATGACACTTCTCCCAATTAAGGACTAAGTTAGTCTCTTCACATCTAGCCAGAACTTGTCCTAAATTCTCTAGACAGTTGGTAAAGGAATCCCCAAAGACTGAGAAATCATCCATGAATATCTCTATCATGGACTCATCCAAATCAGAGAAGATTGCCAACATGCACCTTTGGAAAGTTGCCGGTGCATTGCATAGGCCAAAAGGCATTCTGCGAAAGGCAAAAGTTCCAAAAGGGCAAGTGAAGGTGGTCTTCTCTTGATCCTTAGGGTCTATAGTGATCTGGTTATAACCTGAATAACCGTCTAAGAAACAGTAGTAGGCTCTACCAGCTATTCTGTCTAACATTTGGTAAATAAATGGTAGAGGAAAATGGTCTTTTTTGGTCTCTTTATTTAGCTTCCTATAATCCATACATACTCTCCACCCTGTGACAGTCCTAGTTGGAATCAGTTCATTGTTCTCATTGACTACCACAGTCATCCCCCCCTTCTTAGGTACACACTGTATAGGGCTCACCCACTGACTACTAGCTATGGGGAAGATCACACCAGCATCTAACCATTTAATTATTTCTTTCTTAACTACCTCTTTCATAGAGGGATTCAGCCTACGTTGATGATCTACTCTAGGTGTGTGCTCTTCCTCTAGTATAATCTTATGCATGCAATAAGAAGGGCTAATGCCTCTAATATCAGCAATAGTCCATGCAATAGCCTTTCTATGTTGCTTAAGCAGTAATATCAGTTCAACCTCATGCTTTTCACTTAATTTAGAAGAAATGATAACAGGCAAAGTCTCATTATTCCCTAAATATGCATATTTGAGGTGAGTGGGGAGAGGTTTTAATTCTAAGACAGGTGGATGCTCAATGGATGGCTTTAAAGGATTTAAGGATCTATCAGTTAGTTCTATATTCATACATACAGGTTGTGGTTTATCTACAGGCATATCCATTATCTCAGATACATTTAAGTCAGCTACATCTAAGTGTACATATTCATTAGCATGCTTGGTTAATAATACATGCTCCAATTGTTCTTCCATTAAAGAATCTACAACGTCCATGCTAGCACAGGATTCAAGGTCAGAGGGGTACCTTAAAGCTTTATACACACTAAATTTCACCTCTTCATCATGAACCCTCATAGTGAGCTCACCTTTTTGGACGTCTATCAGTGCCCTACCTGTGGCTAGAAATGGTCTGCCTAACAGGATGGGGACCTCCTTGTCTGCTTCATAATCCAGGATAATGAAATCTGCAAGGAAAATAAATTTGTCAACTTTCACTAGAATATCCTCAATCTTACCTTCAGGGTATGCAATGGATCTGTCTGCTAGTTGTAAAGTGACAGTGGTTGGACGTGCTTCTCCTATTCCTAGCTGGCGGAATAGTGATAGGGGCATGAGGTTTATGCTGGCTCCCAGGTCACAAAGAGCTCTGCCCACGTGTTTGCCTCCTAGCTCTACAGGTAAGGTGAAGGAACCAGGATCCTTCTCCTTCTTGGGTAGCTTGTTCTGGAGTATGGCACTGCACTCCTCAGTGAGGTTTACTGTTTCAAACTCACCAATTATTTTTTTGTTAGTAATAATATCTTTCAAAAACTTTACATAGGAAGGCATAGACTGTAAAACTTCTACAAACGGAATGTTGACATGCACTTGCTTAAGAATTTCTAAGAACTTATTAAAGTGCACTTCCTGTTCCTGCTTTTTCTTTAGCCTTCGAGGATATAGAGGTGGTGGCACGTATGCAGGCACTTCAGGTCGCCTTAGGATAGGTGGAGGCCTTGGAATTTCTTCTATCTCCTCAATAATTGGCTCTAGCCTGGCTCCTGATGTGCTAGTTGATGGTGGACCTTGGTTTGGCAGAGACTCCAGTGGAGCACTAGACTCAGTGTTCTCTACTCTCTTTGGTGTGTCCTTTGTGTTGCTCACCAATGGTCTACCACTTCTAAGTTCAATTGCTTGAACTTGTTCTTTACCATCTCTCCTTGGCACTTCAGTGTCAGCAGGGAGTCTACCTTGGGGCCTACTCTTGAGTTCATTGGCTAACTGGCCTATTTGGTTCTCTAGGCTCCTAAGAGTGGCTTGCTGACTTTGCAAAGTAGCATCATTTTTGGCTATGTATTCCTTGAGTAAGTTTTCTACAGAAGATCCTACAGGTTGGCTGTAAGGTTTTTGATACATTGATTGGTTATGTTGGGGAGTGAAACCAGGTGTTCCACTCGGCCTTGGTTGGTTAGGATTTTGGTTAGCATTCTGTTGGCCACCCCATGACAGGTTTGGGTGGTTCCTCCAACCAGGGTTGTAAGTATTAGAGTAGGGGTTGTTCCTAGGCTGCTGCTGACTTCCAACGTAGCAGACTGAGGCTGGATTCCCAGGGCAGTATTCATACAGGTGCCCTTCCCCACAGAATCCACATACAAGTGTCTCACCTTGACTTGGCTGGGTGCCCATTGACATGGCGGTAGCGGTGTTGACACTGGTTTGGAGATTGGCTTGAGCCATTTGCTTAACTAGGTTGGTCAGGGCATTTATTTGGCTGCTCATTGCACTTAGAGCATCCTTGTCTTGAGCTCTAGTTGGCTCAACAGGATCATCTGACCACCTACAGTGAGATGCTGAGATCTTCTCCAAGATCTCATAGGCTTCGTTGTAACTCTTGGACAACATGGAGCCTCCAGCGGATGAATTTAAGACTTGTCTAGTGCTGGGATTGCATCCTTTGAAAAAGACCTCTATTTGGATACACCATGGGATGCCATGGTGTGGACATTTAAGAAGTAGATCTTTGAACCTTGTCCAAGCTTCGTGAAGAGACTCATTATCAGCTTGCTTGAATTTAACTATGTCATCACGAAAGGTAGAATTCCTATCAGGTGGGAAGTATTTGACTAGGAATTTTTCTGCTAAGTCTGTCCAATTAAGGACAGATCCAGAGGGTAATGATTTCAACCATGTTTTGGCCTTGTCCCTCAAAGAGTAAGGGAACAAGTATAGCCTCAAAGCTTCTTGGGAAACTCCAGGGATGATGAAGGTATCACTGACTCCTAAGAAGTTCCTAAGATGGTTGTGGGGGTCCTCATTTTCTACTCCAAAGAATTGTCCCACAGTGGACAACATTTGGAACATCACTGGCTTTAACTCGAATGAGTGGGCAGTGATTTCAGGACGGATTATGCTGGGGTTCAGCTCCCCAGGCATAGGTACTAAATATGAGAGGATGGCACTATTCTTGTCATTCGCTATTTCGATGGGATTGCGAATGACAGGTACCTGATTTGGAACTATCTCTTCCATTTCTTCTTGAGACAATTGCGGAGGAATTGCGGTTCCCGCAATTACTTGAGGTATAGAGGGTTGGTTAAAGAGACGTTTCTTGGCTCTATTTCTGGCCCTAAGTAATCTCTCAGGCTCAGGATTGAACTCTAGATCACTACTTGAAGGCTCACTCATAAACTAACCCAATAGTACCTGCAAAAGAAATGAAACAGATCAGCTTCAATAGGCAATAAACTTGGTGTTTCAAACTTAACAAACTTCGTTTTCACTTAAATAAATCCCCGGCAGCGGCGCCAAAAACTTGTTGCGTGCTCAATGTGTTAAAATAAATAAGCAATAAGGTGGAGAGAGCACTCAGAACATGCAAGCATACTGGTAACGATATTTTTGAACTATCGCTATAAACTCAAGCTGTCGAGGCTTGCCAAAATACGATTTATAAGGCCTATAACCAAGGCTTTGCAGCCAGTGGTAACAGGGTCGATCCAAGGAATAGGAGAATGAATTTACTAGTAAAGTTGGGATTTAATTGATTAATTGGTAACGGGGGGTTTTAATCATGCAGAGGGAAAATAATAAGGAAGCTAACGGAAGAAAGAAATAATATGTAGAGAACGTGTGCACGGTTTGGGGAGTTTCGGGATCAATTGTTAGACAAATTCGGTTCATCCTTTAATGCTAAAATCATGGTATTCAGTTCATTATACACGCGGACGACTACCAGAGAAGCCCCAAAGTAGCCGACTCCATGGATTTTAATTAGACCACACAGTTCTAATTATACGTTATCTAAGCTTACATCAAGGTGATCAGCCCTAAGGTAAATCTAGACAGTCACTAGCTAACCGCGACGAACATTTAAGCGTGAATTCTAATTGCTAGTAGATTGCCCGCAAACGCTGTATGCAATCAACAACTATCCTACACGGCTTAATACTTCGATTTAATTTCATCTACCTGTGTTACTTAGTCGAGCAGTGAGAGGCACGGCATCGCTACTCTTTAACATACACAACATGCATAATTACTCGAGTGTCAATCGTCGAAATTAAACATGCGCGTTGGATTAAGCAAAGTAGACAAATGCAAATAAACAGAACCCAATATGCATAATTCAAAACTCAGATTATCAGAACCAAATCATCTAACAAAATCCTCCTAAACCATTCCCAAACCGTTCACCCTTACCTTAGCCGCTCATGGCGCGGTTTGTCAATCCCGCTCCAACAACGACCATGGAGGAGTTCATCTGTCTATTACAAAAGGGAAGTGGAGCTCACTCGCATGCCAACAATGGCGGAGCTCCACGGAAAGTAGAGAGAAAATGGGGAAGAAGGGAAGAAGAATCGTCCAAATCGGTTGGAAGAAGAAGAAGAAAAAGCTTGGAGAAGATTCAGAAAAATGTGCAGAAAAATCGTCCTTAAGCTACTGCCTTCGTCGTAGCGTCGAGACGCTAGGCCAGCGTCTCGACGCTGTGCCCTAAGTAATCCGCGCGCGCGCGCGCTGGCGTCGCGACGCAAGGCCAGCGTCGCGACGCTGCCCCGATGAATTTCCTGCGCGCGCCTCCTCCGGAGCGTCTCGACGCCAAGCAGGGTCTCGACGCCAGGGCAGCGTCGAGCTAGCGTCTCGACGCTATCACTCGACGCTTGCTCTCGGGTTTTTCCAGCGTCGAGCCAGCGTCTCGACGCTGTAGCTCGACGCTGGCTCTCGGGTTTGGGGCTGATGCTTTGCCTCTCCACGGCTGTTTTGGCCCGTTTCTTCACGGAACAAATTCCCCTCTTCCCGATGCATTCCCGGGGCGCTAAAACTCTGCTTTAAGCGCTCGAACATGCCCAATGGACGCACGAGCTCTTTGCCGCTTTTCTCCTACAAAAGAGATACATTTAATCAATTGAAAGCGGACTTTAGCTATGATTAGGACGTATTTAATAGCTCCAAAATGGTGTTATCACATACATGGTCTTATAGCAAGTAGTAAGTATATTTCATTCGTTTTCCCACAGAGATTTATTATAAGCTATTCATGAAGTGTAAAGTTAAGAAAGAAGGGGTGGATTTGATGGGGTAGAATTGGTTTTTAATTGTCTATTTCCTACTGAATATGTAGAGGATAGCAACATAAACAAGAACAAGTCAAAGCTAAACTCAAATGAAAAGAGACGAGATTAATAAGTGAAGGCAAAGACAGCTAGACAGAATTGTAACTTACGCAGAATTGCGGAGACAGCAATTCTATCGCAATTGAAATAACAGCGAAAGTGTGTAAAATGACGAGTTAAGGGCTACTAACGACTATCCTATAGGCTTTTTCTCACGATTCCCAAGCATTGGATCAACTCTCTATGCATCAAACTATCTCATTCTCATGTATCTTCCGATTTCATGCATTAGATTCTTTAGTTTACTCATGTCCAAGTAAGGTCTTAAGCATCTTGTTAAGGCAGAAAAATATGGTTTGTACTAGGGAAACGCCTATTCCTAGGTCGTTTCCTGGTTACCTTGAAAGGCTAGCATGATAGTATGACTCTGAACTCTTACTCCTTCCAGAGGTTAGGAGTTCTTTGGACAAAATGGATGGCCAATCGAAATTGCCCGTGGGATGAAGCTTACATACAATCAATGCTTCAAGAGCTATCCTCCATGCTTGGTTCACATTTTTTAGCCTATAGTGTTGTCATTAGCATGCCCCTAAGTGATTTAGCTACTCATGGATGTGAATAGATCAGAAGTAAGAGAAGAAGTAGACATGCTTAGAAGGAATTTAAAGACAAAACAGTAAGGGAAAGACAGCAGATCGCAACGACAAGAATTGTGAAATGAATTGTGATTTGATTACTTGTTTGTTTGAATGGACAAAAGAACGCTTTAAAGTAAATAACAGCAAGACAGAACACAACGAAACAGTCTAATCTAGCTACTAGAAAAGAAACAGCAACAAGACAGAGTTGGAAAATGGAAATGAAAAACAGAAAACAGTAAAACAAGCTTGAATGTCTCGTCGCAACCGTCTCGAATGAAGGATGAGAAAGGTCAGCCTTGCTTGGATGAATCCAATCGGGAGAGAAGAAGAATCTCCTCTCCTTCCTATCAGATTATCGGTTCCAACAGCTGAGCTTCGCAAACCAGCAAACGGCAAAGGAAAACAGGAGAAAAGATGGACTGCGAGAAGACTTCTACGCTTTCGGATGATGCTTGAACCCTCGACTTTGACCCCTATTTATAGTAATCTGCAGGTGCGTTTGGGCCAAGGAGAACCATCAATCTTCAACGTCGTACTTCATAATGGATGGAGGAGAAAGAACGAATCCCTGAAATAACGGAATTTAACAGAAAAAGATCAGTCAACTTACGGTTTTCACTTGAAACATTGCGGTCTCCGCAATGTTTCCGCAATGCTATCGCAATGCTTGTTTTTCATTCTTTTCCTTCGGTTTTCAACCCTTTTCTTTCCTATTGTACATAAGTCCTAATTTAGCTACCTTCTTCTAATTCTCATATTTAAGCATAGGTTTAGGCTAAATGCTATCAAAAACACCTAAGAGTGAACATCTTTCTAAGATAATTAAGTCCTAAAAAGGTCACTTTTGGAGACGTAACAGAGTCCTATACAATGTGTACCTAAGAAGGGATGGATGACTGTAGTAGTGAATGAGAGCAATGAACTGATTCCAACTAGAACTATTACAGGATGGAGAGTCTGTATGGACTATAGGAAATTGAATAAGGAAACAAAAAAGGATCACTTCCCTTTACCATTTATTGACCAGATGTTAGATAGGATAGCTGGTAGAGCTTATTACTGCTTTCTAGACGATTATTCAGGATATAACCAGATCACTATAGACCCTAAGGACCAGAAGAAGACAACCTTCACTTGCCCTTTTGGAACATTTGCCTTTCGCAGAATGCCTTTTGGCTTATGCAATGCACCAGCAACGTTCCAAAGGTGCATGTTGGCAATCTTCTCTGACTTAGATGAATCCATGATAGAGATATTTATGGATGACTTCTCAGTCTTTGGTGATTCATTCACAAACTGTTTAGAGAACTTAGGACAAGTCCTGGCTAGGTGTGAGGAGACCAACCTAGTCCTTAATTGGGAAAAATGTCACTTCATGGTGGAAGAGGGGATAGTCCTAGGTCATAGAGTGTCCAGAGCAGGAGTAGAGGTCGATAGGGCCAAGATTGAAATAATAGAGAAGTTAGTAGAACCTCAGAATGTGAAAGCCATTAGAAGTTTCTTAGGACACGCAGGTTTCTATAGAAGGTTCATTAAGAACTTTTCTAAGATCTCCAAACCTTTGTGTGAGCTTCTAGAGCTGAATAAGCCATTCATCTTCTCTAAAGAATGTTTACTAGCCTGGAAAACCCTTAAGGAAGCACTAGTCAAAGCACCTATTATAGTAGGACCAAATTGGGACCTTCCCTTTGAGATGTTATGTGATGCAAGTGACTATGCTGTAGGGGTTATGCTAGGACAAAAGATTGACAAACTAACACACCCTGTTTACTATGCTAGTAAGACACTTAATGAGGCACAATGTAATTACACAACTACGGAAAAGGAGATGCTAGCTGTAGTATTTGCCTGTGAGAAGTTTAGGAATTACATTGTAGGCACTAGGACAATCGTGTACACTGACCATTCTGCCTTAAAATACCTCATGAGGAAGGCTGATGCTAAGCCTAGGTTGATTAGATGGGTGTTGTTGCTGCAGGAATTTGATCTAGACATTAGAGATAAGAAAGGCTGTGAAAATGTGGTTGCGGATCATCTTTCCAGATTGCAACATAATTGCGATAACATTGCGGAAACCGCAATTTCTGATGCCTTTATCGATGAGCATGTCTTTGTGTTAGCCCATCGTGATAACGATGAGGAACCTTGGTTTGCTGACATTGCTAACTTCCTTGCCTCGCAGGTACTACCAACTTTCAAGGGAAGCCAAGAGAAGAAGAGGTTCCTGCATGAAGCTAGGAAGTTTATATGGGATGATCCTACACTCTACAAGACATGTGCAGATGGTTTGCTGAGGAAGTGTGTGTCAGCTGCTGAGGCGAAGTCTGTGCTGCAGCACTGCCATACAGCCCCCTATGGTGGACATTTTGGTGGCCAAAGGACAGCTGCAAAGGTGTTCCAGAGTGGCTACTATTGGCCCACGATCTTCAAAGATGCCCACGAATACGCACACAGCTGTGATGAATGCCAAAGGACAGGTAACCTTAGTCGGAAGGATGAGATGCCTCTCACTTACATCCTTGAGTTGGAGCTCTTTGATGTGTGGGGCATTGACTTCATGGGACCATTTCCTCCATCATCAGGTAACCTTTACATACTTGTAGCTGTAGACTATGTGTCTAAGTGGGTAGAGGCCATAGCATGTCCAAACAATGATGCCAAAACAGTCATTAAGTTCCTTAATAGACATATCTTTACTAGGTTTGGTACACCTCGTGCTATAATTAGTGATGAAGGGACACACTTTATTAATAAAGCTATGGAAAAAGTGTTGGCTAAATATAATGTTAGACATAGAGTAGCCACCCCTTATCACCCACATTCGAATGGCCAAGCTGAAATATCAAATAGGGAGATTAAAAACATACTTGAAAAAGTGGTCAAACCCAATAGAAGAGATTGGTCGTTTAAACTCGAGGATGCACTTTGGGCATATAGGACTGCATATAAGACACCCCTAGGTATGTCTCCTTATAGACTTGTGTATGGCAAAGCATGTCACTTACCATTCGAATTGGAAATTAAAGCATTTTGGGCCTTAAAAGAACTGAATTATTGCGTGACCGATGCGGGAACATTGCGGTCTCTGCAATTACATGAGCTTGATGAGCTTAGACATATGTCCTATGAAAATGCTAAAATGTATAAGGAAAAGACTAAGATTTGGCATGATAGTAGACTTAGGATTAAGGACTTTAAGAAAGGCCAACTTGTCTTGTTATTTAACTCACGGTTGAGATTATTTCCAGGCAAACTTAAGTCCAGATGGTCAGGTCCTTTTGTGATAACTAACGTGTTTGTTCATGGTGCAATCGAGATTGGGAACCTGCAGCACGGGCAACCGTTCATGGTTAATGGTGCAAGATTGAAGCATTATTATGAGGAAGAAGATGTGAAGACTCTCTCGGCCTTCCTCTTGACTGAAACGTGAAAATAAGAGCGAGAGAGGACGAGTGATCACTTTGCTCGTCCATGCGAGGCTATGCCTTAGTTTATTTTTCGCTATTTTTTCGATTACGATTTGTGTATATTTTTGTGTGATTTTGATTACGAATTTGATGTTGATTTTATTTCTTCTAATAGGGGATCGATAGAGGGAATCAAGGAGATGAATCCAGGATAAAAAATCGGGGAAGATATTGGGCCTAATCGAAGATTGAGTTGAGGAAATATGGGCATTTGAAACGAGGAAATCTCCAACGGCCATTTAATTGCGGTGGATTTTCTGAATTCGCAACAGAAATAGCCGTTGGGATTTCCATCATTACAAATAGCCGTTAAGATAGCGATGGCCCATACGCTTCCCCTATTCACTGAACTCCAAGAAAACTCTCTCCTTCTTCCTCTGCAATCCCTCTTTCCAGATTCTTACGATTCCACCATGGTGCTAACGAGAGCTGAGAGATCTGCGTCCAAGAAGAAGGCTGACGACGCGGAGATTGCTGCGAGAGAGGCACTCCTTGCCTTGGCGGATGCTGAAGCCGCGCGAACCGAACGCCTTCCCAAGCTCCCTGTCCGCAAGAAGAAGTGGAAGGTAGTGACGGAGATCCTTGCTGGGCCATCTGAACCAGCAGGAACGCCCAAGAAAAGGAAGTGGAAGGTGGCTGTGGCCGACGCAGCGATCAAGAAGAAGACTCCCTCTGTGGAGAGTCAAGAGAGTGGCCGTCCATCCTACGAGACGGCCAGACGAAGCCATTCTCCATCTCCACCAGCGCGAAGCCCTGAACCGTCTCCATCTCCACAGAGCTCTGCACAGACTCCACCACCGCAGAGCCCTGAAGCATCACCCATCTCCCAGACGCCTGAACCTGAAATCCCAGATGCAGAGCATCAAGAATCGGCGCAGGGCGGTGAAGAAGCTGAAGAAGAAGAGGACTTCTCTCCTTTGAGGGAAGTCAGCCCCGAAAGCCCAGCAGAAGGGGATGATTCGATGGATGAGACATTGGGGGATTGCCTCCAACAGATCACAACCAAGGCAAGATTGAGAAAGAAGGCCACCAAGGTTGTCAAGGCCAAACGGCCAAAAGCTTCGAAGAAGTCCAAGAAAAAGAAAGCCAGGGGTGAGCCTTCATCAAAGAAGGTTAGTGGTGAGCCATCTCTGAAGAAGCTCAAAATCGAGGCTGCTGAATCAGCCAGGGCGAAGGACAAGGGGAAAGCCAAGTTGTACCCCGAAGATGAGCCTCAATCTGTGAGGTATGTGTCCTCTGATGCTGAGTCAAGAGGCACTGAGTTGAGGAAGAGGGACCTGCTCCATGAGAAGGGGTTCCTTGACGCGCTAGCAGACCTGCCGCAATTCTTGCGCGCTGGTAACGATATTATTGAACTATCGCCAATCATCGGGTTGTCGAGACCCGCCAAAATGAATTTATAAGTGCCCGAATTCACTAAACTATTTGTGGAATAGCGGCAACGGGGTCGGTCCACAAGGAATTAAGTTAATTACACTTAATCTCAATTAAATTTGTAAACCATTAAAGTGAATGAAACAAGGGGGATTTGTTGGTTTTTAATTGACTAAGAAGGAACGCTGCAATGGGAAAATTTAGCTAACGGAGTTTCCGACTCGGGACGATCGGGGATAAATTTAGCAAACCTCTTGGATCATAGGTTGACGAGTATTATGGTTAAATAATTTTAAAGAATGCACAGCTCGTCTAAAATTAATAAATAACTCAGACATGCTCCATGGAATTAATTAGACATGATTAATTATGCTAATCAAGCATACCGTTCGGACATTGGCGGCTAACGCTCTCCCAAGACCGAACGATAGCAACAAGCTAACTGTGACAACTATCTAATTTGGACGCGAAAATAGTATGTCGATTTGGAATTCTAATTCGGGAAGAACGAACACCTAAAGCGCAAGGACGCCAATACGCTCAAGATGTCATAATTCCTTGTTACTCGGCGGAAACGAGAGGCACGGCATCAAATCCTTTAACAAATGAACATGCTCAAAATCAAGGGCGCCTAGTCCTAAATCATTCAAACATGCTCATAGATTAAGCGAAGAAGTAGAACTCAATTCAATAAAATATCCAACCAATTCAGAATTTCAATCCTACAACCTCACCAAGAGTTCAAACTACATTTATCCTTTACAATCCCGAGCCAAAAACGGTAAATCTACTCACTCGTGACTTGTGTGGTGTGGGATGGCTTCAAATCGAGCTTCCTAGCCCCTCCCATGGTGGAAAACAGCTGTTGGACGTCAAATCAGGCGCGGAGCTCGAGGTAGAAGATGATAATGGCGGCTAAAATCGGACAGAAACTTAAGTAATCCGTCGTAGCGTCGAGACGCTAGGGCAGCGTCTCGACGCTGCGCCCTAAATAACGCGCGCGCGCAGTCGGGGTGGCGTCGAGACGCTCGCACAGCGTCGAGACGCTTGTGCGGCGTCGAGCGAGCGTCGAGACGCTGTCGCTCGACGCTTGCTCTCGGGTTTTTTCTTCAAATCAGCGCTTCAGACTTCGGAGCGTCGAGACGCTCTGGCAGCGTCTCGACGCTGGGCAGCGTCGAGCTAGCGTCGCGACGCTAGCTCTCGGGTTGATGCATGGATTTTTGCCTTAAATTCCTCCAAAGCGCTCAACCTTCATGCCTTTGCATGGATCTTCCCCGGAGGTGTCCTTAGGCCTTTAAATCGCGATATTAAGCTCCGAAAAGCGCCGAAACACTCCCGAGGGCGAATTACCGAGAACACCTGTAATAATCACATAAAAGCAAGATTAAGCCAATAATAAACGTGAATTAGGGACATAATTATAGCTCCAAAATGGACCTATCAAACACCCCCAACTTAATTCTTGCTAGTCCTCGAGCAAGGTGGAATTCTGATTAATCAAATAAAATGAGAATGCATGCTAGGGACTCGATTCTCAGTACTGGAAAGGACAAGGCATTTGCGTTTGAAAGAAATAGCTGCACGCATACATGAGTTAAGAACAATTCGAAAAATTTAAAGATGCTTCCCTAATTAAGCTTCGGTCCTAGCTCTTCGATCTTAGATTTCAACAGGCTTAGAACAGCTCTATCTATCCTAAAACTTCGCCTTCCCCCTACTTATGGCTAAACATAACAGTCTAAGGGCAATTCATCGTCTAAGCGAGTAATACATCGCGAGGCATTTTTTTTTTTTTTTTTTTTTTTTCTTTTTCTTTGATCTCTATGAGCGCCTAACATGTCAATTTTACTTTCGTTTCAGCTTGCCTGCAATTTCATTGCACAGTGCATCTGACCACGGGCAAAATTCACATTTTTAAGGACTAGCGTTCACTTCTTTGTGCTTCCTTTTCATGCAGTGGCGACCGTGGGTTTCACGACCGCCCCTGGCTACTAAGGTAACTCAAGAAGGAGGAACACCTCAGGAGATTAATTTCTTTTTATGAGCTTGCATTCATTTTTATTTTTAGCCTAAAAATCATGTTAAACTTTTGAACGCATAGATTACAAACAAGAGCGAATCTTGGCCCATCCTAAGGTTGCCTTTCGAGGTGACAACGAATTTCAAAACGAACAGAGCTACCCTAAGCCCACAGATCCAAGATAGAGTGCTAACATACGAAGCTTAAACCGGTAAAAAATTTTGAAAATTTTTCAAAATGGCCTTAACATATGCAATTATGCTGAATTTCACGACAAACACACATACGAAGACCTTAGCAGTACATCACAGAATTTCATAATCGGACTAGCATGCTTTCACCATAACTCAACAAGTTAATCAGGATTCCACAACAAAGATCGACAATCCTTTATAAGGCACAACCCACCACCCCCAACTTAGAAATTGACAATGTCCTCATTGGACCAAATATGCACAGTCAAAACAAAAGGAAAGAAAATCTTCCCTGAATTGTGACTTCGAGGGTTGGAGAGTGCGCTTTAACCTTAGCCAATAAACCGCAAGGACGAGCCATTGTTTCACCTGAAAATTCACAACATCAGAGTAGAAATCTAAACTAATCCTAAAGACGGTAAGTAAACAAAAAGCATATACAGTTCAAGCTCGGGTGCCTCCGAGTAGCGCAAATTTTTAGAGTCGATTGCTCGACTTTACCAAAACTCATTTTATCCTTTCTCATAATCAGGCTCTTTCAAGTAGGCAGGATCGTCGAAGTCCTCTGACATTCCCTCATGAAAGATCTTCAGTCTCTGGCCATTCACCGTGTATTCCTTCTCTGTATCTAGGCTCTGAATCTTGACTGCACCATAGTGATGAACATCAGTTATAATGAAAGGACCAAGCCACCTGGAACGAAGTTTACCTGGCATGAACTTCAGGCGGGAGTTGAACAATAGGACCTTCTGACCAACTTCGAAATGTTTTCTGACGACTCGCCTGTCGTGGAACATCTTGGTCTTTTCCTTGTAGGTCTTCGAGTTCTCATATGCATCCAGGCGAAGCTCCTCCAGTTCTTGCAATTTGAGGAGTCTTTCTTCGCCCGCCAAGTCAAAGTCCATGTTACACTTCTTCACGGCCCAGTAAGCTTTGTGTTCGATCTCCACGGGGAGATGACAGGCTTTACCATAAACCATCCGATAAGGGGACATCCCTATGGGGGTTTTGTAAGCCGTACGGTAAGCCCACAAAGCGTCGTCCAGCCTGAGGCTCCAATCCTTCCTTCCTGGACTTACTGTTTTCTCGAGGATGCTCTTCACCTCTCGATTTGAAACTTCTGCTTGGCCATTGGTTTGAGGATGGTACGGGGTGGAGATTTTGTGATTTACCCCATACTTCCTTATCAAGGCCTGGATCGTCTTGTTGCAGAAGTGGCTCCCTTGGTCGCTTATGATGGCTCGCGGAACTCCATACCTGCTAAAAATATTGGATTTGACAAAACTAGAAACAACATTAGCGGTATCAACTTTGGTGGCCTTAGCCTCCACCCACTTGGACACGTAGTCCACAGCCAATAAGATATAGACAAAACCAAATGAAGGGGGAAAGGGTCCCATAAAGTCCATACCCCAAACCTCAAAAATTTCACAAGTTAAAATGGGGTTTTGGAGCATTTCATTCCTACTAGTGATGGACCCTTTTCTCTGACACTGATCACAAGATTTACAAAATTCATAACAATCCTTAAACAGTGATGGCCAGAAAAACTCACAATCTAAAATTTTTCGCGCAGTCCTATTTTGCCCAAAGTGTCCCCCACATGCAAATTCATGGCAAAAGGTAAGGATGGACCTATGTTCAGACTTAGGGACGCACTTCCTAATTACTTGGTCAGCGCAAAATTTCCATAAAACGGGCTCTTCCCAAACATACGTCTTGGCTTCGCTTTTCAGCTTAGCTCTTTGGTTATATGAAAAGTCGAATGGGAACGTACCTGTGACCAAGTAGTTGACAATGTCGGCGTACCATGGTGTCTCCACACTTACCTGGAAGAGGACTTCATCAGGGAACTCATCATTCAGAGGCAAGTCATCTTCGTTACGCACGATGCGGCTCAAGTGGTCAGCAACGGTGTTTTCTGATCCTTTTCTGTCCTGAACAGAGACGTCGAACTCCTGGAGTAGTAGTACCCATCTGAGAAGTCTAGGCTTCGAGTCTTTCTTGTTCATCAAGTATCGAACTGCTGCATGATCAGAAAAAACAATCACTTTAGATCCAAGAATATATGGCCGAAATTTAGCAAGAGCGAAAACAATGGAAAGCAGCTCCTTCTCTGTTGTTGTGTAACCGATCTGCGCGGAATTGAGCGTCCTGGAGGCATAATAGATCACATGGCTCTTCTTGTCTATCCTCTGACCCAACACAGCGCCCACGGCATAATTGCTTGCGTCGCACATGATCTCGAAAGGAGTCCCCCACTGCGGTGGATGGATGATGGGTGCGTTGGTCAAGCACTTCTTCAGAACATCGAAGGCAAGCTTGCACTGCTTGTCAAAACAGAATGGAACATCCTTTTTCAGCAAGCTTGTCATCGGAGTCACTATCTTCGAGAAGTCTTTTATGAACCTGCGGTAGAAACCTGCATGACCAAGAAAAGAACGCACTTCCCGAAGGTTCGTGGGGTAAGGTAAATCAGATATGACATCAATTTTAGCTTTATCAACCTCTATCCCCTTAGCAGACACAACGTGACCTAATACTATGCCTTGACTGGCCATGAAATGATACTTTTCAAAATTTAAAACAAGATTAGTTTCGATGCATCTCTCCATGACTCTAGACAAGTTAAACAGGCAATCCTCAAATGAACTTCCATATACAGTAAAATCATCCATAAAGACTTCGATGCATTTTTCTACAAATTCAGAAAATATGCTCATCATGCATCGCTGAAAAGTCCCTGGAGCATTACAAAGCCCAAAGGGCATTCTCCTATATGCGTAAGTTCCGAATGGACATGTAAAAGTAGTCTTTTCTTGGTCTTCCTGGGCTATGGGAATTTGATAAAACCCAGAAAAACCATCTAGAAAACAGGAGAATGGCTTCCCAGCTAAACGCTCCACCATTTGATCTATGAAGGGAATCGGAAAATGGTCCTTCTTAGTCACATCATTCAGTTTTCTAAAATCTATACACATTCTCCACCCATTTTGCACTCTCTTAGGAACTAACTCCCCCTTATCATTCCTAATAACAGTTATGCCCGTCTTTTTAGGTACAACATGAATAGGGCTAACCCACTGGCTATCAGAAATGGGAAAGATAATACCTGCATCCAGGAGTTTGTGTATCTCAGACAACACTACCTCTTTCATTGCAGGATTCAGTCTCCGTTGAGGCTCTCGGGATGGCTTTGCTCCCTCATCCAGCCGAATCTTGTGCATGCACAACACTGGACTCAACCCGTGCAAGTCTGCCAACGTCCATCCTATGGCTCTTTTTTTCTTTTTCAAAACTTCAACCAACTCGCCTTCTTGCTTCGAAGTAAGCTCCTTGGAGATAATTACCGGGAGTGTCTCTACCTCACCTAAGTACACGTACTTGAGATGACCCGGCAACTCCTTTAATTCCAACTTGGGAGCCTGCAAAAGAGAAGGTAACATTTTAGTTGGCTTTTCACATGTCTCTAGAGCAAAAGTAGCTTGTTCAGATGAGTCAGACAATATAGGAACACTACTTTCACTCTCTCCAACAATTTCAGTAAAAACGAGTGGGTCATCCCCATCTACAACAGTCATGCATTCTTCTTGTTCTAAAGTATCTATCAGATCAATTTTACAGACAGAATGCGCATCAGCATGTTGTTTCATGGCATCAAATACGTTAAACTCGAACACATCCCCTTCATACTCAACAGATAAGGTACCATCATGCACATTAATTTTTGTCTTAGCCGTTTTCATGAATGGTCTACCTAGTAAAACTGAAGTGGTGGATGTATTTTCTTCCATCTTTATCACATAAAGATCAGCAGGGAAGATCAAATCCTTAACTTTAACCAACACATCCTCAATCAATCCTAGAGGACGAATAGAAGACCTATTAGCTAACTGGATAATTATACTAGTTTCCTGCATACCTTCTAAACCGAGATTCTTGTAGACTGAGTATGGCATAACATTAATTGAGGCTCCTAAGTCTAGCATAGCGTGCTCGATTTCTCTATCCCCTATAGTACATGGCAAGAGGAACATACCTGGGTCCTGGCATTTGCTTGGAATACCTTGGGTTATCAGGGCAGAAACATTCTTGCTTACCACGACTCTCTCAGCACATTTGGTCTTCCTCTTCATGGTGCAAATCTCCTTTAGAAATTTAGCGTACCTTGGGATTTGTTGAATTGCATCAAGCAGCGGTATATTGATCCCAACTTTTCTCAGTGTCTCAAGAACATCCGCGTCGTCGACCTCCTTAGATGGCCTCGCTAGCCTACTAGGAAAATGAGCAACGGGAGTGTAAGACTTCATAGAAATAATAGGAGGAGTTACAACAGTTTCAGAGGGTGCTTGATAACACTTATCTGGGGATATCTCTAACTCTTTTTTAGGACTCTCGGGAGTGGTACGTGATGGCACTTCTTTACCACTTCTGAGATTTATCGCACTAACGCTCTCCGCTTTGGATTCAATCTTACTCATTCTTTCCTTCACCTCCGTGAATTCATTTCTTAGAGATGTCATCTGCGACCTTGTCTCATTGCTAGCTTCCATGAGTGATTTGAACATGCCTTCAATGGCTTTACCTGAAATAGAAGAAACAGCCTGAGATGATTTTTCTTGCATCGTATGAATTAAACAAAATACCTGAGACACTTGTTCCTTGAGCTCTTCTATGTCGGTCGACATTTTAGCGTACTCGTTCCTTCCTCCGTATTGGCGACGGTTCTCAGCCATATTAGAGATCAACTGTCTGGCTTCCGCAGGTGTCTTCTCCGAAAGGGCTCCTTGTTGCGTGCTCAATGTGTTGAAATAATTAGGCAATAAGAGAGATAGAGCACTCAGAACATGCAAGCATACATGATCTTATAGCAAGTAGTAAGTATATTTCATTCGTTTTCCCACAGAGATTTATTTTTAGCTATTCGCGAAGTGTTTTGTTAAGAAAGAAGGGGTGGATTTGATGGGGTAAAATTGGTTTTTAATTATCTAATTTTTGCTGAATGTGTAAAGGAATGCAACATAAACAAATGCAAGTTGAAATTAGACTCAAAGGACAAGAGATGGAATTAATAAACGAAGAAGAAAACAGCTAAACAGAATGGTAACTTAGCAGAATTGCGGGCACCGCAATGTTTCCGCAATTGTAAAAACAGTGAAAGTGTGTAAATGGGTGAATTAAGGGCGACTAATGACTATCCTACAGGCATTTTTATACGATTCTCAAGCACTGGATCTACTCTCTATACATCAAACTATCTCAATCTCATGTATCGTCCGATTCCATGCATTAGATTCTTTAGTTTACTCAACTCAAAGTAAGGTCTTAAGCATCTTGTTAAGGCAGAAAGATATGGTTTGTACTAGGGAAACGCCTATTCCTAGGCCGTTTCCTGGTTACCTTGAAAGGCTAGCATGATAATATGACTCTGAACTCTTACTCCTTCCAGAGGTTAGGAGTTCTTTGGACAAAATGGATGGCCAATCGAAATTGCCCGTGGGATGAAGCTTACATACAATCAATGTTTCGAGAGCTATCCTACATGCTTGATTCACGTTTTTTTTAGCCTATAGTGTTGTCATTAGCATGCCCCTAAGTGACTTAGTTACTCATGGATATAAGGAGAACAGAACTAAAAGATAAAATAGACATGCTTAGAAGGGAAATGTGTGTAAAACAGCAAGGGAAAGCAGTAGAATGCAAAGGCGAAAGACTGTGAGATGAAAACTTGTGATTTGATTACTTTGATTGTTTGAACGAACAAGGGAAAGCTTAAAGTAAATAATCCAAAGACAGAAAGCAACGAAATGAAGTAGACTAATCACTAAACCAGAAGCGACAACTAAACAATGCTGGAAATTAGAAAGGAAAGACAGAAAGCAGTAAATGGTGCTTGAAAGCCTCGTTGCAGTCGCCTCGAATGAAGGATCAAAAAGGTCAGCCTTGCTTGGATGAATCCAATCGGGAGAGAAGAAGAATCTCCTCTCCTTCCTATCAGATTATCGACTCCAACAGCTGAGCTTCGCAAACCAACAGACGGCAAAGAAAAAACAGAAGAGAAGATGGACTGCGAGAAGACTTCTACGCTTTCGGATGATGCTTGAACCTCCGACTTTGACCCCCTTTTATAGTAGTTTGCAGGTGCGTTTGGGCCAAGGAGAACCATCAATCTTCAACGTCGTATATCAGATTGGATGGAGGAGAAAGAACGAATCCCTGAAATAACGGAAATTAACAGAAAAAGATCAGTCAACTTACGGTTTTCACTTGAATAATTGCGGTGTCCGCAATGTTTTCGCAATGCTATCGCAATGCTTGTTTTTTTCATTCTTTTCCTTCGGTTTTCACCCCTTTTCTTCCCTATTGTGCATAAGTCCTAATTTAGCTACCTTCTTCTCATTCTCATATTTAAGCATAGGTTTAGGCTAAATGCTATCAAAAACACCTAAAAGTGTGCATCTTCTTAAGCTAAATGGGTCCTAAATAAGTCACTTTCAGAGACTTAACACACCCCCAAACTTAAGGTTTTGCTTGTCCTCAAGCACACTAAGGACTTACCTAGGCTGCTGTTTCACCTTCTTTAACCACTTACTAACTCCCATATATCCCTATCTATAGCACTGCTGTCCTGTGACACACTTCTAAGCTTAAAACTACCCTCTTATATAGCTTCTTCTGACTTCGCCTGCCTAACACTCCTTCTGTTTTCATTAACTCCCTACAACTGATCTATTTGCTTTTGTCATATCATGCCACTATCCCTAAGGGTTCAAATTCTGCCTAGCTTTACCTCAGACTCAGTACATGCTTCTAGCTTTATTTTTAATGTGTCTAGGATTCCTTAGAGTCATGCCAGTCTTAGTATTAACGGTGACAGTAGTACTTTTAAAGAACAACCTAAACCCTGGCATCACTTCATTGGATAAACACTCATCTCCCTAAACAACCCTACAAGTTACAACTTTGTGCTTAGCTAATTGAGGATCAGAGTTCTTTTTAAATAGGACATCTAAGCCACAAAGTTGCAACTCCTAGGTATACATTCTTCTTCCCTACTTCTTCTTTTTCTTCTTTCTTAGGTGGAGCCTTTCCTTCGGCTGCCTTTTGATGCAATGCCACTTGTGGGTTACACACTTGGCACTGATTACTCAGCAACCTAAGAAAGACTCCCCTCTTTATTCTATTTTTCATTTTTTTTTTTCAGCTCATCATTCTTTTGTAAAGGAGAAGAAGAATGCTTATGTTTCTAAGGGAGAGAGGAATGTTCCTAGGCCTAGGGTGGCCTCCCCCAAACTTCAACTACTCATTGTCCCCAATGAGTGTCTGAGGTGACACACCCCCAAACTATCCTAGAAGCATCTAGTCTAAGGTAAAACAAAGAGAATCTAAAGCCCTAGGCATAGACAAAACATTCGAACGGCAAATACCACAGCAGCAGTAATTTAAAAAAAAACAGACAGATAAGGGCTTAAAGCTGTGCATGCTGAGCTTTTTAGAGGTTGATTTAAACTAGCAAAGGGTGTCCTATGACACTCATCCAGCATGCTTTTAGATAAGCTATATATGGTAGTCATGATAGCAGCAAAAGATAGAATTTAAACAGATCACAGCCTAGCTAAACAGACCGTCCAAAACATGCTTTCAGTAATAAAAATTGCGGGTACCGCAATTATTTCGCAATTAAGTCAGGGCAGATACAACAGTGATTAAGGCCCCTAAGCATGCTCTTTCCAGTCATTCAAGCTCTTCTAAAAATAAAACAAAACTAACCTACCTAAGCTCCTATCATCAGACTATACTAAGCAAAATTAAAAACATGAAACTAAGCATCTAAAACAGATCAAAAGGGTACTAAAAACAGCATAATTCACATAGTCTATCAGAAAGCAGAAATTTTTTTTTAGTTTTCTAATTCTAAGGGAACAGCAATACTCCCTTCAGTGCAATTCAAACCAGCACTCAAATGTCTTCATCCTCATCAGGCTGTCGTGGTCGTGGGGGCACCCATGGAGTCAGGAGATTTGTGGGGAAGTCAGGGAAGATGCACCCCAGTTGGTCTGCAACCTCCTTGTCCCTTGCCTGTGCGTACGTGGCCCATTGAGCCATCCTCTTCTGCATATCCATCAGGCATGCCATGGATACTGACTGATCAACAGCCAGCCTATCCAGTTCGAACTCCATATTCCCCTTCCTCTTCAGCCTCAAGCTAGCAGGCAGCTCCAAGTGGCCTGTGTAAGCCATCTGCTGCTCCATTCGCTCAATGGGGACTCCTGCAAGCAAACATAGCTTGGTTATGGTGTTAGGGAAAAACAGTGGTCCCTTACCTTTCTTGGCGCACTCAGCAATGGCGGCTGACATGATTTCCCCCACATTGACCGTGAGACCTCGCATAATGGCATAGACCAGCAGCGATCTGCTCTGGTTGATGGTCGTCTCATGGGTCACAGGGGACAGCTTTCTCCTCACAAAGGCAAACCATACAGCTGCCTTTGCTGTCAGGTTGGCACTCATGAGGGTGTGCCTCCCATTGCGTGATACAGTCCACGCTGCTTCAGGCTGGCCAATGGTGCGAATGGCCTCTTCCAGCACTGCCTCAGTAGGCTCATCAACGATCCTTGCGTAGTCAGTGTGTCTTTGGCCCTTGAGGCCATAAGCTTCGTTGATGGCTTTTGCTGAGTAGTCCACCTCTACTCCCCTCACCACAGAAAGTCCTTCCTCAGAGTTACGCAGGTTGGCGTAGAAGTCGTAAACCATACTCGTGTAAGCAGGATTGGGCGGCCTGCACAATTCTTCCCAGCTGTGATTTATAATTCCTGCGCGCAAGAACTGCGGCAGGTCAGCAGGTCTATCGAGGAAGCCCTTCTCGTGCAGCAACTCCCTCTTCCTCAGCTCAACGCCCCTGGACTCAGCGTCAGATGACACATACCTCACGGACTGAGGCTCATCTTCAGGGTAGAGCTTGGCCTTCCCTTTGTCTGCTGGCTTGGCTGACTCTGCAGCCTCAACCTTGAGTCTTTTGAGCGATGGCTCAGTGCTTTCTTTTTCTGACGAAGGCGCCTTATTGGCCTTCTTCTTCTTCAGCTTCTTGGAGCGCTTGGCCTTAAGAATCTTGGCCTTCTTCTTCTTCTTGAGCTTTGCCTCAATGGTGATCTGCTGCAGGCACGCCCCCAACGTCTCTTCCATGGAATCATCCTGCTGTGCAGGACTCTCTGGGCTAGCTTCCCTCATAGGCGAGAAGACCTCGTCTTCCTCACCTTCCCCACTACCCTGCGTGGATTCTTGGTACTCCCCATATGGGAATTCAGGGTCAGGCCGTGGGGCAGTGTGCGACGGCGTGGTGCTTTGCTCTGCTGTAGGTGTCTGTGCAGAACTCAGTGGTGAAGAAGATAACTCAGGGCTCTGTGCAGGCGGCGATGAAGGGAGCTCTGGGCTCTGCACTGGTTCAGATGGTGAAGGGCTGTGCGCAGGCGATGCAGATGGCGACGAACCCTTCTTGGTCGACTCGTGGGACGCACGATCAGTTTCTTGACTCTCCACAGAGGGAGTCTTTGCTTTGCTTGGTTCGGCGGCCATCTCGACACTCCACCGGCGCTTCTTGGGTGTGCCCGCTGGTTCAGAAGGTCCAGCAGGGATTTCTGTGACAACCCTCCACTTCTTCCTACGGATCGGAAGCTTGGGAAGACGTTCGGTGCGTGCAGCACCAGCATCTGCGAGGGCAAGAAGTCCTTCCCTCGCAGCCGTTTCAGCTTCATCAGCCCTTTTCTTGGCCGCAGATCTTTCAGCCCTCGTGAGTACCATTGTTGGATCTTGGAGATTTGGAGAGAAGAATCAAAGATGAAAAGAATCGCAGCTTTCTTGGAAATCAGAGAGTGGGAGAATCGTATCGATCGAGCGCCTTCTAACGGCTATAAAGGAAACGGATAAATCCCAACGGCTATATTTTGCGGATCCTGCAATTCCAGCGCAATTTTAGGGATATTTTTTCATCAAAATGTCTATCTTTGCTCGTCCGTATCTTTTATTTGGCTCAATCTTTTCTTGATTTTTAAAGCTTGAGTTACTCTCCTTGATTCCCTCTTTCGATTCCCTACAAAAAGAAATAAAAACAACATCAAATTCGCAATTAAAATCATACAACAAAACACACAAACGATAACCGGAAAATCACAAAAAATAAACTAAGGCATGAGCCTTATGTTGACGAGCACAGTAATCACTCGTCCTCTCTCGTTCTCATTGTCACGCTTCAGTCAAGAGGAAGGCCGAGAGAGTCTTCACATCTCCTTCCTCATAGTAGTGCTTCAATCTTGCACCATTAACCATGAATGGTTGGCCTTGCTGCAAGTTCTTTATCTCTATGGCACCATGAACAAACACATTAGTAATCACAAATGGACCTGACCACCTAGACTTAAGTTTCCCTGGAAATAGTTTCAACCGTGAGTTAAACAACAAAACAAGTTGACCCTTCTTAAAGTCCTTAACTCTAAGTCTACTATCGTGCCAAATCTTGGTCTTTTCCTTGTACATCTTAGCATTTTCATAGGCCATATGTCTAAGCTCATCAAGCTCATGTAATTGCAAAGACCTCAGTGTCCCCGCATCATTGACACAAAAATTCAATTCCTTCATGGCCCAAAATGCTTTTATTTCTAACTCAAGTGGTAAGTGACAAGCCTTGCCATATACCAGCCTATAAGGAGACATACCTAGGGGTGTCTTATATGCTGTCCTATAAGCCGAAAGTGCATCCTCAAGCTTAAAGGACCAGTCCTTCCTATTAGGTTTGACCACTTTTTCTAGGATGTTCTTAATTTCCCTATTTGAAATTTCAGCCTGTCCATTCGAGTGTGGGTGATAGGGAGTGGCTACTCTATGTCTAATGTTATACTTAGCCAACACTCTCTCCATAGCCTTGTTAATGAAATGTGACCCCTCATCACTAATGATGGCACGAGGTGTCCCAAACCTAGTAAAAATGTGCCTATGCAAGAATTTGGTGACTGTTTTAGCATCATTATTGGGACATGCTTTGGCCTCTACCCACTTGGATACATAGTCTACTGCCACTAATATGTAAAGGTTACCTGAAGATGGAGGGAAGGGCCCCATGAAGTCGATGCCCCACACATCAAAGAGCTCTAACTCTAAGATGTAGGTGAGAGGCATTTCATCCTTTCGACTGAGGTTACCTGTTCTTTGGCAGTCATCGCAGCTGTGGGCGTAGTTGTGGGCATCCTTGAAGATTGTTGGCCAATAGTAGCCACTCTGAAATACCTTTGCAGCTGTTCTTTGGCCACCAAAGTGTCCACCATAAGGAGCTGTGTGGCAGTGCTGCAGCACAGACTTCGCTTCAGCAGCTGAAACACACTTCCTTAGCAAGCCGTCAGCACATGTTCTGTAAAGTGTGGGGTCATCCCAGATGAATTTCCTTGCTTCATGAAGGAACCTCTTCTTCTCTTGTCCTCCCTTGAATACTGGTAATACCTGTGATGCAAGGAAGTTAGCAATGTCAGCAAACCAAGGTTCCTCATCGTTATCACAATGAGTCAAAACAAAGACATGTTCATCAATGAAAGCATCAGAAATTGCGGCCTCCGCGATTTTTTCGCAATTGTGCTGCAATCGAGAAAGGTGATCCGCAACCACATTTTCACATCCTTTCTTGTCTCGAATGTCCAAATCAAATTCCTGCAGCAATAACACCCACCTAATCAACCTAGGCTTGGCATCAGCCTTCCTCATAAGATATTTCAAGGCAGAATGGTCAGTGTATACAATTGTCCTAGTGCCTACAATATAGTTTCTGAATTTCTCACAAGCGAACACTACAGCAAGCATCTCTTTCTCAGTAGTTGTATAGTTACATTGAGCCTCATTCAAGGTCTTACTAGCATAATAGACAGGGTGTGTTAGCTTGTCAATCTTCTGTCCTAACATCACTCCTACAGCATAGTCACTGGCATCACATAACATCTCAAAGGGAAGATCCCAATCTGGCCCTACTATAACAGGTGCTGTGACTAGTGTTGCGTGCTCAATGTGTAAAGATAAATATGCAAAAGGGTAGAGAGAGCACTTAGAACATGCAAGCATACATGGTCTCACAGCAAGTAGTAAGTATATTTCATTCGTTTTTTCCACAGAGACTCATTTTTAGCTATTCACGAAGTGTGAATGTTAAGAAAGATGGGATGAATTTGATGGGGTAAAATTGGTTTTTAATTAACTACTTTTTGCTGAATGTGTAGAGGGATATAACATAAACAGATTAAAGTTAAAGCTAGACCTAAAGGACAAGAGATGGAATTAATAATCGAGGAAGAAAACAGCTAAACAGAATGATAAAAAGGCAGAATTGCGAGGACCGCAATGTTTCCGCAATTAAATGGCAGCGAATCTGATTAAAACGGGGAATTAAGGGCTACTAATGACTGTCCTATAGGCATTTTATTACGATTATCAAGCTTTGGATCAACTCTCTATACATCAAACTCACTCTATCTCAAGTATCGTCCGATTCCATGCATTAGAGACTCAAGTTTACTCGACTTCAAAGTAAGGACTTAAGCATCTTGTTAAAACAGGAGTGTTTAGTTTGTACTAGGGAAACGCCTATTCCTAGGCCGTTTCCTGATTACCATGAAAGGCTAGCATGATTATATGACTCTGAACTCTTACTCCTTCCAGAGGTTAGGAGTTCTTTGGACAAAATGGATGGCCAATCGAAATTGCCCGTGGGATGAAGCTTACATACAATCAATGTTCGAGTGTTGATCTGCCTACTTGACTCACGTTTTTTAGCCTATAGTTCTGTCATTAGCATGCCCCTAAATGATTTTAGTTACTCATGGATATGTAAAGAGCAGAAATGGTAGATAAGATAGACATGCTTAGAAGAGAAATGTGTATAAAATAGTAAGCCAAAACCGTAGCAGAACAAGATGGGAACTGTAAGTTGCAGAATTGAACTTCGATTACTTTAAGTGTTTGAATGACAAAGGAAAGCTTTAAAAGAACTGAATCCAGGACAGACAACAACGAAATGCAGTACTTGAAATGTTAAACTAAGAACAACAGTGAACAGAAATGGAATTGAGAAGAAAAGAACAGAAAACAGCAAAGGCTTGCTGAACACTTCGTGGCAGTCGCCTCGAATGATGGTGATGAGAATTCAGCTGTGCTTGGATGAATCCAATCGAGAGAGAAGAAGAATCTTCTCTCCTTCCTATCAGATTATCGACTCCAAAAGCTGAGAACCTCACTCCAACAGACGGCAAAGGAATTTAGAGAGAAATGGTGGACTGCGAGAAGACTTCTGCACTTCGAATTGATTACTGAACCTCCGACTTTGACCCCCTTTTATAGTAGTTTGCAGGTGCGTTTGGGCCAAGGAGAACCATCAACCTTCAACGTCATATATCAGAATGGATGGAGGAGAAAGAACGAATCCCTGAAAAGTCGGATCTAAACAGAAAATGATCAGCCAACTTACGGTTTTAACTTGAATAATTGCGGTCACCGCAATTATTCCGCAATTCATTTGCAATGGTTATTTTTTCATTCTTTTCTTCGGTTTTCAACCCTTTTTCTACCTATTGTACACAAGTCCTATATTAGCTACCTTCTTCTAATTCTCATATTAAAGCATAGGTTTAAGCTAATTGCTAACAAAAACACCTAAATGTGTACATCTTCTTAAGCTAAATGGGTCCTAAATAAGTCACTTTCAGAGACTTAACACACCCCCAAACTTAAGGCTTTGCTTGTCCTCAAGCATACTAAGGACTTACCTAGGCTGCTGTTTCTTCTTCTTTAACTACTCATTAACTCCCTTATATTCTTGTCTATAGCAATGCTGTCCTGTGACACACTTCCAAGTTTAGAACTAACCTCTTGTCTAGCTTCTTCTGACTTCACCTGCCTACTATACCCACTGCTTTTGTTAACCCCCTACTACTGATCTAACTACTTGTATGATATCATGCTATTATCCCTAAGGTTTCAAATTCTACCAAGCTTTACTCTAGACTCAGTACATGCTTCTAGCTTATTTTTAATGTGTCTAGGATTCCTTAGAGTCATGCCAGTCTTAGTTTTAACGGTGACAGTGGTACTTTTAGAGAACAACCTAAACCCTGGCATCACTACATTGGATATACATTCATCTCCCTAGACAAACCTAAAAGCTACAACCTTGTGCTTAGCTCATTAAGGATCAGAGTTCTTTTTTCATAGGACATCTAAGCCACAAGATTATAACTCCCAAGCATACATTCTTCTTCCCCTATTTCTCCTTTTTCTTTCTTTTTTTTTTCTTAGGTGGAGTCTCCCCTTGGTTTGCCTTTTGATGCAATGCCACTTATGGTTTACACACTTGGCACTGATTACTCAGCAACTTGAGAAAGACTCCCCTCTTTATTCTATTTTTCACTTTTTCTATTTATCACAAAAAAATTTTTAGGAGAAGAAGAATGCTTATGTCCTAAGGAAGAGAGGAATGTTCCTAGGCCTAGGGTGGCCTCCCCCAAACTTCAACTACTCATTGTCCCCAATGAGTGTTTGAGGTGGCACACCCCCAAACTTATCCTAGAAGCATCTAGTCTAAAGTAAAACAAAGAGAATCTAAACATCCTAGGCATAGGCAAAACATTCTAGAAGCAACTATCCCAGCAGCAGAAAATTTGAACATAACAGACAGGTTTCAGGACTTATGGTTTATGCATGCTGAGCACTATTCAGAAGCAAATTTAAACTATCAAAAGGTGTCCTATGACACTCATCCAGCATGCTTCAAGATCAGCTATATAAGGTAGTCATGCTAGCAGCAAAAGATAGAATTTAACAGATCACAGCCTAACTAAACAGACAGTCCAAAACATGCTATCAGTCACAAAAATTGCGGGAACCGCAATTATTTCGCAATCCAATCCGGGCAGATATAACATTAACTCAGGCCCCTAGCATGCTTTTTCCCGTTACTCATGCATCCTAAAAATAAAACTAAACTATCCTACCTAATCAGCTAACATCAAACTAGACTAAGCAAAAGAAAAAGCATAAAACTAAACATTAAAAACAGATCAAAAACTGAATCCAAAACAGCATATTATACATTATTCTATCAAAAAGCAGGAAAATTGTCTTTTGTTTCTGAAGGGATCAGTAATACTCCCTCTAGTGCTCGTCAAACCAGCACTCAATTCTCATCATCCTCATCTGGTCGCCTTGGTCGTGGGGGCACCCATGGAGTTAGGAGGTTGGTGGGAAAGTCTGGGAAGATGCACCCCAACTGGTCTGCAACTTCTCTGTCCCTCGCCTGCGCATAGTTGGCCCATTGAGCCATTCTCCTCTGCATGTCCATCAAGCAGGCCATGGATAGGGACTGCTCAGCAGCCAGCCTATCCAACTCAAACTCCATGTTGCCCTTTCTTCTCAGCCTTAGGTGTGCAGGCAACTCCAGATGGCCTGTGTAGGGCAGCTGCTGCTCCAAGCGCTCGGTGGGAACTCCTGCAAGCAAGCATAACTTTGTTATGATGTTGGGGAAAAATAACGGCCCCTTACCCTTTTTTGCACACTCAGCTATGGCAGCCGTGATGACTTCTCCCACGTTGATCGTGAGACCTCTCATTATAGCATAAACCAGCAGCGAACGGCTCTGGTTAATTGTAGTCTCATGAGTCACTGGGGAGAGTCTTCTTCTTACGAATGAAAACCACACAGCTGCCTTAGCCGTGAGGTTGGCACTCATGAGAGTGTGCCGCCCATTGCGTGAGACTGTCCAGGAAGCCTCAGGCTGACCAATGGTGCGGATGGCTTCTTCTAGCACAGCCTCAGTCGGCTCATCAACTATCCGTGCATAATCTGTGTGAGGCTGGCCCCTTAGACCAAATGCTTCATTAATGGCTTTGGCTGAGAAATCAACTTCCACCCCTCTGACCACAGATAGGCCATCCTCAGGGCTGAGCACGTTAGCATAAAAGTCATACACCATGCTCGTGTATGCTGGATTGGGAGGTCGGCAGAATTCCTCCCAGCCATGGTTGATCACCCCTGCGCGCAAGAACTGCGGCAGGTCAGCAAGTCGATCAAGGAACCCCTTCTCGTGCAATAGGTCCCTTTTCCTCAGCTCCACGCCCCTGGATTCAGCATCAGACGAGACATACCTCACTGACGGAGGTTCATCTTTAGGGTAGAGTTTAGCCTTCCCCTTATCGGCTGGCTTGGAAGATTCAGCAGCCTCCACCTTGAGGCGTTTGAGCGAAGGCTCAGTACTGTCTTTGTCTGCTGAAGGCACTCGCTTGGCCTTCTTCTTCTTCAGTTTCTTGGCTTTCTTGGCCTCCTTCTTGGCCTTCTTCTTCTCTTTCTCCATGTTGATCTGTTGGAGGCAAGCCCCCAACGTTTCTTCCATAGAATCGTCCTGCTGTGCAGGAACATCAGGGCTGTCTTCCCTCATAGGAGAGAAGACTTCTTCTGCCCCAGCATCTCCACTGCCTTGCGTGGACTCCTGATAATCCCCATAAGGGAATTCAGGATCAGGCCGTGGAGAGTTGTGCTCTGCTGATGGTGTATGCGCAGAACTCCATGGCGAAGACGGCAGCTCAGGGCTCTGCGCTGCTGCAGGCGTCGGATCAGAACTCTGAGGTGCTGGAGACAACTCGGCGCTCTGTGCAGGCGGTGACGACTCTGCGCTTGGCACTGGTTCAGACGAGAGGGGACTGCGCGCAGGTGACACAGACGGCGACGAACCTTCCTTGGCTGACTCGTGGGCTGCACGATCAGTTTCTTGACTCTCCACAGAGGGAGTCTTGGCGGTGCTTGGTTCGGCGGCAGTCTTGACAGTCCACCGTCGTTTCTTGGGCGTGCCTACTGGCTCAGATGGCCCAGCAGGGATCTCAGTGACCACCCTCCACTTCTTCCTACGAATAGGAAGTTTGGAGAGACGGCCAGTGCGTACAGCACCCTCATCAGCAAGGGCGAGAAGCGCTTCCCTTGCAGCCGCTTCAGCTGCGTCGTCGGCCTTCTTCTTGGCGGCGGATCTCTCAGCCCTAGTGGAAACCATTGTCGAATCTTGGAGGTTTGGAGAGAGAGATCAAAGGTGGAGAGAATCGCAGAAATCTTGGAGAGCAAAGAATGAGAGGATCGTATCAATCGGGCGCCTTCTAACGGCTATAAAAGCAACGGAAAAATCCCAACGGCTCTTTTTGCGGATCCAGCAATTTTTGCGCAATTCTAGGGACAATATTTCATAACAAATCCAAACTTTGATCGCCCGTATCTTTCATTTGGCTCAACCGTTTCTTGATTTTTAAAGTGGGATTTACTCCCCTTGATCCCCTCTTTCGATTCCCTACAAAAACAAATAAAACAACATTAACTACGCAATTAAAAATACATCACAAAACATACAAACGATCATCGAAAAAACAGAAAAAATAAACTAAGGCATTGGCCTTGACTAAACGAGCACAGTAACCACTCGTTCTCTCTCGTTTCTAACTTCATGCTTCATGTAGGAGGAAGGCCGAGAGAGTCTTCACATCCCCCTCCTCATAGTAGTGCTTCAACCTAGCACCATTGACCATAAATGGCTGCCCTTGCTGCAAGTTTTTAATCTCTATGGCACCATGAACAAAGACATTAGTAATAATAAATGGACCTGACCATCAAGACTTTAATTTGCCTGGAAATAGCTTTAATCGTGAGTTAAATAATAATACAAGTTGGCCCTTTTTAAAGTCTTTGATCCTGAGTCTACTGTCATGCCATATTTTTGTCTTTTCTTTGTACATCTTGGCATTCTCATAGGCCATGTGCCTAAGCTCATCAAGTTCATGTAGCTGTAAAGATCTTAATGTCCCTGCATCCTTCACACAAAAATTTAATTCTTTCATGGCCCAAAATGCCTTGTTTTCCAACTCAAGTGGCAAGTGGCAAGCCTTGCCATACACCAACCTATAGGGAGACATTCCTAGAGGTGTCTTATATGCTGTTCTGTAAGCCCAAAGTGCATCCTCAAGCTTGAAAGACCAGTCTTTCCTATTAGGTTTGACTACCTTTTCTAGGATGTTCTTTATCTCCCTATTGGAAATCTCAGCTTGGCCATTTGAGTGTGGGTGATAGGGAGTAGCTACCCTATGTCTAATGTTATATTTAGCCAATAATTTCTCCATAGCCTTATTAATGAAATGTGACCCCTCATCACTAATGATAGCACGAGGAGTCCCAAATCTAGTGAAAATGTGTCTATGCAAGAAGTTAGTGACTGTTTTAGCATCATTATTAGGACATGCCTTAGCTTCTACCCACTTTGACACGTAGTCTACTGCTACTAAAATGTACAGGTTACCTGATGATGGAGGGAATGGTCCCATGAAATCAATGCCCCACACATCAAAGAGCTCCAACTCTAAGATGTAGGTGAGGGGCATCTCATCCTTACGACTGAGGTTACCTGTCCTTTGGCATTCGTCACAGTTGTGGGCATAGTTGTGGGCATCCTTGAAGATTGTTGGCCAGTAGTAGCCACTCTGAAATACCTTAGCAGCTGTTCTTTGACCACCAAAGTGCCCACCGTAAGGAGATGAGTGACAGTGCTGCAGCACAGACTTCGCTTCAGCAGCTGTAACACACTTCCTCAACAACCCATCAGCACAGGTCCTGTAAAGTATGGGGTCATCCCAGATGAATTTCCTTGCTTCATGGAGGAACCTCTTCTTCTCTTGTCCTCCCTTGAACACTGGTAATACCTGTGCTGCACGGAAGTTAGCAATGTCAGCGAACCAAGGTTCCTCATCGTTATCACGATGAGTTAAAGCAAAGATATGTTCATCTATAAAAGCATCAGAAATTGCGGGGTCCGCAATTTTTTCGCAATTGTGCTGCAATCGAGACAGGTGATCTGCAACCACGTTTTCACATCCCTTCTTGTCCCGAATGTCCAAATCGAATTCCTGCAGCAATAACACCCATCTAATCAATCTAGGCTTAGCATCAGCCTTCCTCATAAGATATTTTAAAGCAGAATGGTCAGTATATACAATGGTCCTAGTTCCTACAATATAGTTTCTAAATTTTTCACAAGCAAATACTACAGCAAGCATCTCTTTCTCTGTAGTTGTATAGTTGTTGCGTGCTCAGTGTGTAAAGATAAATAAGCAAAAGGATGGAGAGAGCACTTAGAACATGCAAGCATACATGGTCTCACAGCAAGTAGTAAGTATATTTAATTCGTTTTTTCCACAGAGACTTAATTTTAGCTATTCGCGAAGTGTGTTTGTTAAGAAAGATGGGATGGATTTGATGGGGTAAAATTGGTTTTTAATTAACTACTTTTTGCTGAATGTATAAAGGAACATGCCATAAACAAATTAAAGTGAAAATCAGGCTTAAAGGTCAAGAGATGAAATCAATAAACGAAGAAGAAAACAGCTAGACAGAAAGCAATTAAGCAGAATTGCGAGAACCGCAATTAATCCGCAATTAATTGGCAGCGAAAAACTGGTTAAATGGGTGAATTAAGGGCTACTAATGACTGTCCTATAGGCATTTTATTACGATTATCAAGCTTTGGATCAACTCTCTACACATTAAACTCACTCTATCTCAAGTATCGTCCGATTCCATGCATGAGAGACTCAAGTTTACTCGACTTCAAAGTAAGGTCTTAAGCATCTTGTTAAAACAGGAGTGTTCAGTTTATACTAGGGAAACGCCTATTCCTAGGCCGTTTCCTGATTACCATGAAAGGCTAGCATGATTATACGACTCTGAACTCTTACTCCTTCCAGAGGTTAGGAGTTCTTTGGACAAAATGGATGGCCAATCGAAATTGCCCGTGGGATGAAGCTTACATATAATCAATGTTCGAGTGTTGATCTACCTACTTGACTTACGTTTTTTAGCCTATAGTTCTGTCATTAGCATGCCCCTAAATGAATTTAGTTACTCATGGATATATGTAGAACAGAAATCAAAGATAAAGTAGACATGCTTAGAAGGAAACAGTGCTTAAAACAGTAAGTGAAACTCGTAGCAGAACAAGGAAGAACTGTGAAATGCAAAAACGTACTTTGATTACTTCAAGTGTTTGAATGACAAAGGAAAGCTTAAACAGAATGAATTCAAGGCAGACAACAACGAAATACAATAATTGAAATGACTAAACTAAGACAACAATGATCAGTAATGGAAATGAGAAGAAAAGAGCAGAAAACAGTAAAGGTTGCTGGAAATCTTCGTGGCAGTCGCCTCGAATGAAGGTGATGAGAATTCAGCCGTGCTTGGATGAATCCAATCGAGAGAGAAGAAGAATCTTCTCTCCTTCCTGTCAGATTATCGATTCCAAAAGCCTAGACTCTCACTCCAACAGACGGCAAAGGAAGAACAGTGGAAAGGGTGGACTGCAGAAAGACTTCTACGCTTCGAGTGATGACTGAACCTCCGACTTTGGCCCCCTCTTATAGTAGTTTGCAGGTGCGATTGGGCCAAGGAGAACCATCAATCTTCAACGTCGTATATCAGAATGGGTGGAGGAGAAAGAACGAATCCCTGAAAAGTCGGATCTAAACAGAAAAATGTCAGCCAACTTACGGTTTTAACTTGAATAATTGCGGCCACCGCAATTATTCCGCAATGCATTCGCAAGGGTTATTTTTTCATTCTTTTCTTCGGTTTTCACCCCTTTTCCTACCTATTGTGCATAAGTCCTATATTAGCTACCTTCTTCTAATTCTCATATTAAAGCATAGGTTTAGGCTAAATGCTCACAAAAACACCTAAATGTGTACATCTTCTTAAGCTAAATGGGTCCTAAATAAGTCACTTTCAGAGACTTAACACACCCCCAAACTTAAGGCTTTGCTTGTCCTCAAGCATACTAAGGACTTACTTAGGCTGCTGTTTCTTCTTCTTTTATCTACTCACTAACTCCCTTATATTCTTGTCTCTAGCAGTGCTGTCCTGTGACACACTTCCAAGTTTAGAACTAGCCTCTTGTCTAGCCTCTTCTGACTTCACCTGCCTACTATACCCACTGCTTTTGTTGACCCCCTACTACTGATCTAACTACTTCTATGATATCATGCTACTATCCCTAAGGTTTCAAATTCTACCAAGCTTTACTCCAGACTCAGTACATGCTTCCAGCTTATTTTTAATGTGTCTAGGATTCCTTAGAGTCATGCCAGTCTTAGTATTAACAGTGACAGTGGTACTTTATAGAGAACAACCTAAACCCTGGCATCACTACATTGGATAAACATTCATCTCCCTAGACAAACCTAAAAGCTACAACCTTGTGCTTAGCTCATTAAGGATCAGAGTTCTTTTTTCATAGGACATCTAAGCCACAAGATTATAACTCCCAAGCACACATTCTTCTTCCCCTATTTCTCTTTTTTCTTTCTTTTTTTACTTAGGTGGAGTCTCCCCTTGGTTTGCCTTTTGATGCAATGCCACTTGTGGTTTACACACTTGGCACTGATTACTCAGCAACTTGAGAAAGACTCCCCTCTTTATTCTATTTTTCACTTTTTCTATTTATCACAAAAATTTTTTTAGGAGAAGAAGAATGCTTATGTCTTAAGGAAGAGAGGAATGTTCCTAGGCCTAGGGTGGCCTCCCCCAAACTTCAACTACTCATTGTCCCCAATGAGTGTTTGAGGTGGCACACCCCCAAACTTGTCCTAGAAGCATCTAGTCTAAAGTAAAACAAAGAGAATCTAAACATCCTAGGCATAGGCAAAACATTCTAGAAGCAACTATCCCAGCAGCAGAAAATTTGAACATAACAGACAGGTTTAAGGACTTATGGTTTATGCATGCTGAGCACTATTCAGAGGCAAATTTAAACTATCAAAAGGTGTCCTATGACACTCATCCAGCATGCTTCAAGATCAGCTATATAAGGTAGTCATGCTAGCAGCAAAAGATAGAATTTAACAGATCACAGCCTAACTAAACGGGCAGTCAAAAACATGCAATCAGTCACAAAAATTGCGGGAACCGCAATTATTTCGCAATACAATCTGGGCAGATTTAACATTAACTCAGGCCCCTAGCATGCTTTTTCCCGTTACTCATGCATCCTAAAAATAAAACTAAACTATCCTACCTAATCAACTAACATCAGACTATCCTAAGCAAAAGGAAAAACATAAAACTAAACATCCAAAACAGATCAAAACTTAACCAAAAAAACAGCATAATATACATTACTCTATCAAAAAGCAGGAAAATTGTCTTTTGTTTCTTTAGGGATCAGTAATACTCCCTCTAGTGCTCTTCAAACCAGCACTCAATTCTCATCATCCTCATCTGGTCGCCTTGGTCGTGGGGGCACCCATGGAGTTAGGAGGTTGGTGGGGAAGTCTGGGAAGATGCACCCCAATTGGTCTGCAACTTCTCTGTCCCTCGCCTGCGCATAGTTGGCCCATTGAGCCATTCTTCTCTGCAGGTCCATCAAACAGGCCATGGATAGGGACTGCTCAGCAGCCAACCTATCCAACTCAAACTCCATATTGCCCTTCCTTCTCAGCCGTAGGTGTGCAGGCAACTCCAGATGGCCTGTGTAGGGCAGCTGCTGCTCCAAGCGCTCGGTAGGAACTCCTGCAAGCAAGCATAACTTCGTTATGATGTTGGGGAAAAATAATGGCCCCTTACCCTTTTTAGCACACTCGGCTATGGCAGCATTGATGACTTCTCCCACGTTGATCGTGAGACCTCTCATGATAGCATAAACCAGCAGCGAACGGCTCTGGTTAATTGTAGTCTCATGAGTCACTGGGGAGAGTCTTCTTCTGACGAAAGAGAACCACACAGCTGCCTTAGCCGTGAGGTTGGCACTCATGAGCGTGTGCCGCCCATTGCGTGAGACTGTCCAGGAGGCCTCAGGCTGGCCAATGGTGCGGATGGCTTCTTCCAGCACAGCCTCGGTCGGCTCATCAACTATCCGGGCGTAATCTGTGTGAGGCTGGCCCCTTAGACCAAATGCTTCATTAATGGCTTTGGCTGAGAAATCAACCTCCACCCCTCTGACCACAGACAGGCCATCCTCAGGGCTGAGCACGTTCGCATAGAAGTCATACACCATGCTTGTGTATGCTGGATTGGGAGGTCGACAGAATTCCTCCCAGCCATGGTTGATCACCCCTGCGCGCAAGAACTGCGGCAGGTCAGCTAGGCGATCAAGGAACCCCTTCTCGTGCAACAGGTCCCTTTTTCTCAGCTCCACACCCCTGGATTCGGCATCCGATGAGACATACCTCACTGATGGAGGTTCGTCTTCAGGGTAGAGCTTAGCCTTCCCCTTATCGGCTGGCTTGGAAGATTCAGCAGCCTCCACCTTGAGGCGTTTGAGCGAAGGCTCAGCACTGTCTTTGTCTGCTGAAGGCATTCGCTTGGCCTTCTTCTTCTTGATTTTCTTGGATTTCTTGGCCTTGACAAGCTTGGCCTTCTTTTTCTTTTTCAGCTTTTCCTGGAGGTGTGGGAAACAGGCCCCCAACGTCTCCTCCATAGAATCATCCTGCTGTGCAGGCTCATCAGGGCTGTCTTCTCTCATGGGAGAGAAGACTTCTTCTTCTTCTGCCTCTCCACTGCCTTGCGTGGATTCTTGGTAATCCCCATAAGGGAATTCCGGATCAGGCCGTGGAGACTTGTGCTCTGCTGATGGGGTATGCGCAGAACTCCATGGCGAAGACGGCAACTCAGGACTCTGCACAGCCGCAGGTGGTAGATCAGCACTCTGAGGCGCTGGAGATGACTCGGCGCTCTGCGCAGGTGGTGATGATTCGGTGCTTGGCACTGGTTCAGATGGCAGGGGGCTGCGCACAGGTGATTCAGACGGCAGAGGGCTGCGCACAGGTGATGCAGACGGCGTCGCACCTTCTTTAGCTGACTCGTGGGATGCACGATCAGATTCTTGACTCGCCACAGAGGGAGTCTTGGATTTGCTTGGTCCGGCGGCAGTCTTGACAGTCCACCGGCGCTTCGTGGGCGTGCCCATTGGTTCAGATGGGCCAGCAGGAATCTCAGTGACCACTCTCCACTTCTTCCTACGAATAGGAAGCTTGCCAAGACGGCCAGTGCGTACAGCACCCTGATCAGCAAGGGTGAGAAGCGCTTCCCTCGCAGCCGCTTCAGCTGCGTCGTCGGCCTTCTTCTTGGCGGCGGATCTCTCAGCCCTAGTGGAAACCATGGTCGAATCTTGGAGGTTTGGAGAGAGAGATCAAAGGTGGAGAGAATCGCAGAAATCTTGGAGAGCAAAGAATGAGAAGATCGTATCAAACGGGCGCCTTCTAACGGCTATAAAAGCAACGGATGAAATCCCAACGGCTCTTTTTGCGGAGTCAGCAATTTCTGCGCAATTCTAGGGACAATATTTCATAATAAATCCCAACTTTGATCGCCCGTATCTTTCATTTGGCCCAACCGAATCTTGATTTTTAAAGTGCGATTTACTCCCCTTGATCCCCTCTTTCGATTCCCTACAAAAACAAACAAAACAAACATTAAATACGCAATTAAAATTACACCACAAAACATACAAACGATCATCGATAAAAACAGAAAAAATAAACTAAGGCATTGGCCTTGACTAAACGAGCACAGGAACCACTCGTTCTCTCTCGTTTCTAACTTCATGCTTCATGTAGGAGGAAGGCTGAGAGAGTCTTTACATCCCCCTCCTCATAGTAGTGCTTCAACCTAGCACCATTGACCATAAATGGCTGTCCTTGCTGTAAGTTTTTAATCTCTATGGCACCATGAACAAAGACATTAGTAATAATAAATGGACCTGACCATCTAGACTTTAATTTGCCTGGAAAGAGCTTTAAGCGTGAGTTAAATAATAATACAAGTTGGCCTTTCTTAAAATCTTTGATCCTGAGTCTACTGTCATGCCATATTTTTGTCTTTTCTTTGTACATCTTGGCATTCTCATAGGCCATGTGCCTAAGCTCATCAAGTTCATGCAGCTGTAAAGATCTTAATGTCCCTGCATCCTTCACACAAAAATTTAATTCTTTCATGGCCCAAAATGCCTTGTTTTCCAACTCAAGTGGCAAGTGGCAAGCCTTGCCATATACCAACCTATAGGGAGACATTCCTAGAGGTGTCTTATATGCTGTTCTATAAGCCCAAAGTGCATCCTCAAGCTTGAAAGACCAGTCCTTCCTATTAGGCTTAACTACCTTCTCTAGAATGTTCTTTATCTCCCTATTGGAAATCTCAGCTTGGCCATTTGAGTGTGGATGGTAGGGAGTAGCTACCCTATGTCTGATGTTATACTTAGCCAATATTTTCTCCATAGCCTTATTAATGAAATGTGACCCCTCATCACTAATGATAGCACGAGGAGTCCCAAATCTAGTGAAAATGTGTCTATGCAAGAAATTAGTGACTGTCTTAGCATCATTATTAGGACATGCCTTAGCTTCTACCCACTTTGACACGTAGTCTACTGCTACTAGAATATACAAGTTACCTGATGATGGAGGGAAGGGTCCCATGAAATCAATGCCCCATACATCAAAGAGCTCTAACTCTAAGATGTAGGTGAGGGGCATCTCATCCTTACGACTGATGTTACCTGTCCTTTGGCATTCGTCACAGTTGTGGGCATAGTTGTGGGCGTCCTTGAAGATTGTTGGCCAGTAATAGCCACTCTGAAATACCTTGGCAGCTGTTCTTTGACCACCAAAGTGCCCACCGTAAGGAGATGAATGACAGTGCTGCAGCACAGACTTCGCTTCAGCAGCTGAAACACATTTCCTCAACAACCCATCAGCACAGGTCCTGTAAAGTATGGGGTCATCCCAGATGAATTTCCTTGCTTCATGGAGGAACCTTTTCTTCTCTTGTCCTCCCTTGAACATTGGTAATACCTGTGATGCACGGAAATTAGCAATGTCAGCGAACCAAGGTTCCTCATCGTTATCACGATGAGTCAAAGCAAAGATATGTTCATCTATAAAAGCATCAGAAATTGCGGGGTCCGCAATTTTTTCGCAATTGTGCTGCAATCGAGACAGGTGATCTGCAACCACATTTTCACAACCCTTCTTGTCCCGAATGTCCAAATCAAATTCCTGCAGCAATAACACCCATCTAATCAATCTAGGCTTAGCATCAGCCTTCCTCATCAGATATTTTAAAGCAGAATGGTCAGTATATACAATGGTCCTAGTTCCTACAATATAGTTTCTAAATTTTTCACAAGCAAATACTACAGCAAGCATCTCTTTCTCTGTAGTTGTATAGTTACATTGGGCCTCATTCAAGGTCTTGCTAGCATAATAGACAGGATGTGTGAGCTTGTCAATCTTCTGTCCTAACATGACTCCTACAGCATAGTCACTGGCATCACATAGCATCTCAAATGGGAGATCCCAATTTGGTCCTACTATGATTGGTGCTGTGACCAGTGCTTCCTTAAGGGCTTTCCAAGCTACTACACAATCTTTAGAAAAGATGAATGGTCTACCTAGCTCTAGAAGCTCGCACAGAGGCTTGGCTATCTTAGAAAAGTCCTTGATGAACCTTCTATAGAAGCCAGCATGCCCTAAGAAGCTTCTAATGGCTTTGACGTTCTGGGGCTCTACCAACTTTTCTATGACCTCGATTTTTGCCCTATCCACTTCTACACCTGCCCTTGACACTCGATGTCCTAAGACAATCCCTTCATCTACCATAAAATGGCATTTTTCCCAGTTAAGGACTAGGTTGGTCTCTTCACACCTAGCCAGGACTTGTCCTAGGTTTTCTAGACAGGTTTTAAATGAGTCCCCAAAGACTGAGAAGTCATCCATGAATATTTCTATCATGGACTCATCCAACTCAGAGAAGATTGCCATCATGCACCTCTGGAAAGTTGCCGGTGCATTGCATAAGCCAAAAGGCATTCTGCGGAAGGCAAACGTTCCAAAAGGGCAAGTGAAGGTGGTCTTCTCTTGATCCTTAGGGTCTATAGTTATTTGATTGTAGCCTGAATAGCCATCTAGGAAACAGTAGTAGGCTCTACCAGCTATTCTGTCTAGCATCTGGTCAATAAACGGTATGGGGAAGTGATCCTTTTTAGTCTCTTTATTTAGTTTTCTGTAATCCATACATACCCTCCACCCTGTAACAGTCCTTGTTGGAATTAGTTCGTTATTCTCATTGACTACCACAGTTATTCCCCCCTTTTTAGGTACACATTGGATGGGGCTCACCCACTGGCTACTAGCTATGGGGAAAATTACTCCTGCATCTAACCACTTTATTATTTCTTTCTTCACTACCTCTTTCATAGAGGGGTTTAGCCTACGCTGGTGATCTACCCTAGGTGTGTGCTCTTCCTCTAGTATGATTTTATGCATGCAATAAGAAGGGCTAATGCCTCGAATATCAGCAATAGACCATGCTATAGCCTTCCTATGTTGCTTAAGCAGTAAAATTAAATCAACCTCATGCTGTTCACTTAGCTTAGAAGAAATAATTACAGGCAGTGTGTCATTATCTCCTAGATATGCATATTTGAGGTGAGTAGGTAGTGGTTTCAGTTCTAAAACAGGTGGATGCTCAATGGAGGGCTTCAGAGGGTTAATAGTTCTATCAGTTAAATCTATATTCATACATACATGCTGAGGGTTATTTACAGGCATGTTCATTATGTCAGCTACATTTAGATCATCTACATCTATTTGTACATATTCACTAGCATGCTTGGTTAACAGTACATGCTCTAATTGTTCTTCCATTAGTGAGTCAACAACATCCATGCTAGCACAAGACTCAGAATCAGAGGGATATTTTAAAGCTTTGTAAACACTAAATTTTACCTCTTCATCATGAACTCTCATAGTTAACTCACCTTTTTGCACGTCTATTAGTGCCCTACCTGTGGCTAGAAATGGTCTACCTAGCAGGATGGGTACCTCCTTGTCTGCCTCATAGTCCAGGACAATGAAATCTGCAAGGAAAATAAATTTGTCAACTTTAACTAGAATATCCTCAATCTTACCTTCTGGATATGCGATGGATCTGTCTGCTAGTTGTAAAGTGACAGTAGTTGGACGTGCTTCTCCTATTCCCAACTGGCGGAATAGGGACAGGGGCATGAGATTTATGCTGGCGCCCAGGTCACAAAGCGCTCTGCCCACGTGCTTGCCTCCATGTTCTACAGGTAAGGTGAAGGAACCAGGATCCTTCTCCTTCTTGGGCAGCTTGTTCTGGAGGATGGCACTGCACTCCTCGGTGAGGTTTACTGTTTCAAACTCACCAATTATCTTTTTGTTAGTAATGATATCCTTCAAAAACTTTACATATGAAGGCATAGACTGTAAAACCTCTACAAAAGGAATGTTCACATGCACTTGCTTAAGTATTTCTAAGAATTTATTAAAATGAACTTCCTGTTCCTGCTTCTTCTTCAGTCTTCGAGGATAAGGAGGTGGTGGCACATATGCAGGCACGTCAGGACGCCTTAAGATAGGTGGAGGCCTTGGAATTTCTTCTACGTCCTCTACAATTGGCTCTAGCCTGGCTCCTGATGTGCTAGTTGGTGGTGGACCTTGGCTTGGCAGAGACTCCAGTGGAGCACTAGACTCAGTGTTCTCTACTCTCTTTGGTGTGTCCTTTGTAATGTTTACCAATGGTCTTCCACTCCTAAGTTCAATGGCTTGAACTTGTTCTTTGCCATCTCTCCTTGGTACCTCGGTATCAGCAGGGAGTCTACCTTGGGGCCTACTTTTAAGTTCATTGGCTAACTGGCCTATTTGGTTTTCCAGACTCCTAAGGGTAGCTTGCTGGCTCTGAAGAGTAGCATCATTCTTAGCTATATATTCCTTGAGTAGGTTCTCTACAGAAGATCCTACAGGTTGATTATACGGTTTTTGGTACATTGACTGGTTATGTTGGGGAGTGAAACCAGGTGTTCCACTCGGCCTTGGTTGGTTAGAATTTTGGTTAGTGTTTTGCTGGCCACCCCATGACAGGTTAGGGTGGTTTCTCCAACCAGGATTGTAAGTTTGTGAGTAGGGGTTGTTCCTTGGCTGCTGCTGACTTCCTACATAGCAGACCGAGGATGGATTCCCAGGACAGTATTCATAAGGGTGCCCTTCCCCACAGAATCCACAGATAGGTGCCTCGCCTTGATTTGGTTGTACGCCCATTGACATGGCTGTGGCGGTATTGGCACTGGTTTGGAGATTGGCCTGAGCCATTTGCTTGACTAAGTTGGTCAGGGCATTTATTTGGGTGCTCATGGCGCTTAGAGCATCCTTGTCTTGAGCCCTAGTTGGCTCTACTGGATCGTCTGACCATCTGCAGTGAGATGCTGAGATCTTCTCCAAGATCTCATAAGCTTCGTTGTAACTCTTGGACAACATGGAACCTCCAGCAGATGAATTTAAGACTTGTCTGGTGCTGGGGTTGCATCCTTTAAAGAAAACTTCTATTTGAATACACCATGGAATGCCATGGTGTGGACATTTAACGAGAAGATCTTTAAATCTAGTCCAAGCTTCGTGAAGAGACTCACTTGGAGCTTGTTTGAATTTGACTATGTCATCACGGAAAGTAGAATTCCTATCAGGTGGGAAGTATTTGACTAGGAATTTTTCTGCTAGATCTGTCCAATTGCGGACAGATCGTGAGGGTAAAGAATTTAGCCACGTTTTGGCTTTGTCCCTCAAAGAATAAGGGAAAAGATATAGCCTAAGGGCCTCTTGGGAAACTCCAGGGATTAGGAAGGTGTCACTAACTCCTAGGAAGTTCCTAAGGTGATTATGGGGGTCCTCATTTTCTATTCCAAAGAATTGTCCCACAGTGGACAACATTTGGAACATCACTGGCTTTAACTCAAATGAGTGGGCAGTGATTTCAGGACGGATTATGCTGGGGTTCAGCTCCCCAGGCATAGGTACTAGATATGAAAGAATGGCACTATTCTTGTCATTCGCTATTTCTATGGGGTTGCGAATGGCTTGCGCCGGATTTGGAACTACATCGCCCATTTCTCTAGTTTCAGGTGTGGTTTGAGGTATAGGAGGTTGTTTAAAGAGGCGTTTCTTTGCTTTATTTCTAGCTCGAAGTGATCTTTCAGGTTCAGGATCGAACTCTAAATTACTATGTGAACGCTCACTCATAAACTACCTTAACAGTACCTGCAAAAGAAATGAAACAGATTAGTTTCACTCAATGATAAACTTGGTTTTCTTAAACTTAACAACTTCGTTTTCACTTAAAATAAGTCCCCGGCAGCGGCGCCAAAAACTTGTTGCGTGCTCAGTGTGTAAAGATAAATAAGCAAAAGGATGGAGAGAGCACTTAGAACATGCAAGCATACATGGTCTCACAGCAAGTAGTAAGTATATTTAATTCGTTTTTTCCACAGAGACTTAATTTTAGCTATTCGCGAAGTGTGTTTGTTAAGAAAGATGGGATGGATTTGATGGGGTAAAATTGGTTTTTAATTAACTACTTTTTGCTGAATGTATAAAGGAACATGCCATAAACAAATTAAAGTGAAAATCAGGCTTAAAGGTCAAGAGATGAAATCAATAAACGAAGAAGAAAACAGCTAGACAGAAAGCAATTAAGCAGAATTGCGAGAACCGCAATTAATCCGCAATTAATTGGCAGCGAAAAACTGGTTAAATGGGTGAATTAAGGGCTACTAATGACTGTCCTATAGGCATTTTATTACGATTATCAAGCTTTGGATCAACTCTCTACACATTAAACTCACTCTATCTCAAGTATCGTCCGATTCCATGCATGAGAGACTCAAGTTTACTCGACTTCAAAGTAAGGTCTTAAGCATCTTGTTAAAACAGGAGTGTTCAGTTTATACTAGGGAAACGCCTATTCCTAGGCCGTTTCCTGATTACCATGAAAGGCTAGCATGATTATACGACTCTGAACTCTTACTCCTTCCAGAGGTTAGGAGTTCTTTGGACAAAATGGATGGCCAATCGAAATTGCCCGTGGGATGAAGCTTACATATAATCAATGTTCGAGTGTTGATCTACCTACTTGACTTACGTTTTTTAGCCTATAGTTCTGTCATTAGCATGCCCCTAAATGAATTTAGTTACTCATGGATATATGTAGAACAGAAATCAAAGATAAAGTAGACATGCTTAGAAGGAAACAGTGCTTAAAACAGTAAGTGAAACTCGTAGCAGAACAAGGAAGAACTGTGAAATGCAAAAACGTACTTTGATTACTTCAAGTGTTTGAATGACAAAGGAAAGCTTAAACAGAATGAATTCAAGGCAGACAACAACGAAATACAATAATTGAAATGACTAAACTAAGACAACAATGATCAGTAATGGAAATGAGAAGAAAAGAGCAGAAAACAGTAAAGGTTGCTGGAAATCTTCGTGGCAGTCGCCTCGAATGAAGGTGATGAGAATTCAGCCGTGCTTGGATGAATCCAATCGAGAGAGAAGAAGAATCTTCTCTCCTTCCTGTCAGATTATCGATTCCAAAAGCCTAGACTCTCACTCCAACAGACGGCAAAGGAAGAACAGTGGAAAGGGTGGACTGCAGAAAGACTTCTACGCTTCGAGTGATGACTGAACCTCCGACTTTGGCCCCCTCTTATAGTAGTTTGCAGGTGCGATTGGGCCAAGGAGAACCATCAATCTTCAACGTCGTATATCAGAATGGGTGGAGGAGAAAGAACGAATCCCTGAAAAGTCGGATCTAAACAGAAAAATGTCAGCCAACTTACGGTTTTAACTTGAATAATTGCGGCCACCGCAATTATTCCGCAATGCATTCGCAAGGGTTATTTTTTCATTCTTTTCTTCGGTTTTCACCCCTTTTCCTACCTATTGTGCATAAGTCCTATATTAGCTACCTTCTTCTAATTCTCATATTAAAGCATAGGTTTAGGCTAAATGCTCACAAAAACACCTAAATGTGTACATCTTCTTAAGCTAAATGGGTCCTAAATAAGTCACTTTCAGAGACTTAACAATAGTTACATTGGGCCTCATTCAAGGTCTTGCTAGCATAATAGACAGGATGTGTGAGCTTGTCAATCTTCTGTCCTAACATGACTCCTACAGCATAGTCACTAGCATCACATAGCATCTCAAATGGGAGATCCCAATTTGGTCCTACTATGATTGGTGTTGTGACCAGTGCTTCCTTAAGGGTTTTCCAAGCTACTACACATTCTTTAGAGAAGATGAATGGCCTACCTAGCTCCAGTAGCTCACATAGAGGCTTGGCTATCTTAGAAAAGTCCTTGATGAACCTTCTATAGAAGCCAGCATGCCCTAAGAAACTCCTAATAGCCTTGACATTCTGGGGCTCTACCAACTTCTCTATGACCTCGATTTTTGCCCTATCCACTTCTACACCTGCCCTTGACACTCGATGTCCTAAGACAATCCCTTCATCTACCATGAAATGGCATTTTTCCCAATTTAGGACTAGGTTGGTCTCTTCACACCTAGCCAGGACTTGTCCTAGGTTCTCTAGACAGGTTTTAAATGAGTCCCCAAAGACTGAGAAGTCATCCATGAATATTTCTATTATGGACTCATCCAACTCAGAGAAGATTGCCATCATGCACCTTTGGAAAGTTGCCGGTGCATTGCATAGGCCAAAAGGCATTCTGCGGAAGGCAAACGTTCCAAAAGGGCAAGTGAAGGTAGTCTTCTCTTGATCCTTAGGGTCTATAGTGATTTGATTGTAACCAGAATACCCATCTAGAAAACAATAGTAGGCTCTACCAGCTATTCTGTCTAGCATCTGGTCAATAAATGGTAGGGGAAAATGGTCTTTTTTAGTTTCTTTATTCAGTTTTCTGTAATCCATACACACTCTCCACCCTGTGACAGTCCTTGTTGGAATCAGTTCGTTGTTCTCATTGACTACCACAGTTATTCCCCCCTTTTTAGGTACACATTGGATGGGGCTCACCCACTGGCTACTAGCTATGGGGAAAATGACTCCTGCATCTAACCACTTTATTATTTCCTTTTTCACTACCTCTTTCATAGAGGGGTTTAACCTACGCTGGTGATCTACCCTAGGTGTGTGCTCCTCCTCTAGAATAATTTTGTGCATGCAATAAGAAGGGCTAATGCCTCGAATATCAGCAATAGTCCATGCTATAGCCTTCCTATGTTGCTTAAGCAGTAAAATTAAATCAACCTCATGCTGTTCACTAAGCTTAGAAGAAATAATTACAGGCAGCGTATCATTATCTCCTAGATATGCGTATTTGAGGTGAGTTGGTAGTGGTTTTAGTTCTAAAACAGGTGGATGCTCAATGGAGGGCTTCAACGGATTTACAGTTCTATCAGTTAAGTCCATAGTCATACATACATGCTGAGGTCTATCTACAGGCATATCCATTATGTCAGATACATTTAGATCATCTACATCTAATCCTACATATTCGTTAGCATGCTTGGTTAATAATACATGCTCTAATTGTTCTTCCATTAGTGAGTCAACAACATCAATGCTAGCACAAGACTCAGAATCAGAGGGATACCTTAAAGCTTTGTAAACACTAAATTTTACCTCTTCATCATGAACCCTCATAGTTAACTCACCTTTTTGCACGTCTATTAGTGCCCTACCTGTGGCTAGAAATGGTCTACCTAGCAGGATGGGAACCTCCTTGTCTGCCTCATAGTCCAGGACAATGAAATCTGCAAGGAAAATAAATTTGTCAACTTTAACTAGAATATCCTCAATCTTACCTTCTGGATATGCGATGGATCTGTCTGCTAGTTGTAAAGTGACTGTGGTTGGACGTGCTTCTCCCATTCCCAACTGGCGGAATAGGGACAGGGGCATGAGATTTATGCTGGCGCCCAGGTCACAAAGCGCTCTGCCCACATGCTTGCCTCCAAGTTCTACAGGTAGGGTGAAGGAACCAGGATCCTTCTCCTTCTTGGGCAGCTTGTTTTGGAGGATGGCACTGCACTCCTCGGTGAGGTTTACTGTTTCAAACTCACCAATTATTCTTTTGTTAGTAATAATGTCCTTAAAAAACTTTACATATGAAGGCATAGACTGTAAAACTTCTACAAAAGGAATATTCACATGCACTTGCTTAAGTATTTCTAGAAATTTATTAAAATGAACTTCCTGTTCCTGTTTCTTCTTAAGCCTTCGAGGGTATGGAGGTGGTGGCACATATGCAGGCACGTCAGGACGCCTTAAGATAGGTGGAGGCCGTGGAATTTCTTCTACGTCCTCTACAATTGGCTCTAGCCTGGCTCCTGATGTGCTAGTCGGTGGTGGACCTTGGCTTGGCAGAGACTCCAGTGGAGCACTAGACTCAGTGTTCTCTACTCTCTTTGGTGTGTCCTTTGTGTTACTCACCAATGGTCTTCCACTCCTAAGCTCAATGGCTTGAACTTGTTCTTTGCCATCTCTCCTTGGTACCTCGGTATCAGCAGGGAGTCTACCTTGGGGCCTACTTTTAAGTTCATTGGCTAATTGGCCTATTTGGTTTTCCAGGCTCCTAAGAGTAGCTTGCTGGCTCTGAAGAGTAGCATCATTCTTAGCTATATATTCCTTGAGTAGGTTTTCTACAGAAGATCCTACAGGTTGATTGTAAGGTTTTTGGTACATTGACTGGTTATGTTGGGGAGTGAAACCAGGTGTTCCACTCGGCCTTGGTTGGTTGGGATTTTGGTTAGTGTTTTGTTGGCCACCCCATGACAGGTTAGGGTGGTTTCTCCAACCAGGGTTATAGGTGTTGGAGTAGGGGTTATTCCTAGGCTGCTGCTGACTTCCTACATAACAGACTGAGGATGGATTCCCAGGGCAGTATTCATAAGGGTGCCCTTCCCCACAGAATCCACAGATTGGTGCCTCGCCTTGACTTGGTTGGGTGCCCATTGACATGGCTGTGGCGGTATTGGCACTGGTTTGGAGATTGGCCTGAGCCATTTGCTTGACTAAGTTGGTCAGGGCATTTATTTGGGTGCTCATGGCGCTTAGAGCATCCTTGTCTTGAGCCCTAGTTGGCTCTACTGGATCGTCTGACCATCTACAGTGAGATGCTGAGATCTTCTCCAAGATCTCATAAGCTTCGTTGTAACTCTTGGACAACATGGAACCTCCAGCAGATGAATTTAAGACTTGTCTGGTGCTGGGGTTGCATCCTTTAAAGAAAACTTCTATTTGGATACACCATGGAATGCCATGGTGTGGACATTTAATGAGAAGGTCTTTGAATCTAGTCCAAGCTTCGTGAAGAGACTCATTATCAGCTTGTTTAAACTTTATGATGTCATCACGAAAGGTCGAATTCCTATCAGGTGGGAAGTATTTGACTAGGAATTTTTCTGCTAAATCTGTCCAATTGCGGACAGATCCTGAGGGTAAAGAATTTAGCCATGTTTTGGCTTTGTCCCTCAAAGAGTAAGGGAAAAGATATAGCCTCAGGGCTTCTTGGGAAACTCCAGGGATTAGGAATGTGTCACTAACTCCTAGGAAGTTCCTAAGGTGGTTATGGGGGTCCTCATTTTCTATTCCAAAGAATTGTCCCACAGTGGACAACATTTGGAACATCACTGGTTTTAACTCGAATGAGTGGGCAGCGATTTCAGGACGGATTATGCTGGGGTTCAGCTCCCCAGGCATAGGTACTAGATATGACAGAATGGCACTATTCTTGTCATTCGCTATTTCGATGGGGTTGCGAATGGCTTGTGCCGGATTTGGAACTAGATCGCCCATTTCTTTAGTTTCAGGTGTGGTTTGAGGTATAGGAGGTTGTTTAAAGAGACGTTTCTTTGCCTTATTCCTAGCTCGAAGTGATCTTTCAGGTTCAGGATCGAACTCTAAATTACTATGTGAACGCTCACTCATAAACTACCTTAATGGCACCTGCAAAAGAAATGAAACAGATTAGTTTCACTCAATGATAAACTTGATTTTTCAAACTTAACAACTTCGTTTTCACTTAAAATAAGTCCCCGGCAGCGGCGCCAAAAACTTGTTGCGTGCTCAATGTGTAAAGATAAATATGCAAAAGGGTAGAGAGAGCACTTAGAACATGCAAGCATACATGGTCTCACAGCAAGTAGTAAGTATATTTCATTCGTTTTTTCCACAGAGACTCATTTTTAGCTATTCACGAAGTGTGAATGTTAAGAAAGATGGGATGAATTTGATGGGGTAAAATTGGTTTTTAATTAACTACTTTTTGCTGAATGTGTAGAGGGATATAACATAAACAGATTAAAGTTAAAGCTAGACCTAAAGGACAAGAGATGGAATTAATAATCGAGGAAGAAAACAGCTAAACAGAATGATAAAAAGGCAGAATTGCGAGGACCGCAATGTTTCCGCAATTAAATGGCAGCGAATCTGATTAAAACGGGGAATTAAGGGCTACTAATGACTGTCCTATAGGCATTTTATTACGATTATCAAGCTTTGGATCAACTCTCTATACATCAAACTCACTCTATCTCAAGTATCGTCCGATTCCATGCATTAGAGACTCAAGTTTACTCGACTTCAAAGTAAGGACTTAAGCATCTTGTTAAAACAGGAGTGTTTAGTTTGTACTAGGGAAACGCCTATTCCTAGGCCGTTTCCTGATTACCATGAAAGGCTAGCATGATTATATGACTCTGAACTCTTACTCCTTCCAGAGGTTAGGAGTTCTTTGGACAAAATGGATGGCCAATCGAAATTGCCCGTGGGATGAAGCTTACATACAATCAATGTTCGAGTGTTGATCTGCCTACTTGACTCACGTTTTTTAGCCTATAGTTCTGTCATTAGCATGCCCCTAAATGATTTTAGTTACTCATGGATATGTAAAGAGCAGAAATGGTAGATAAGATAGACATGCTTAGAAGAGAAATGTGTATAAAATAGTAAGCCAAAACCGTAGCAGAACAAGATGGGAACTGTAAGTTGCAGAATTGAACTTCGATTACTTTAAGTGTTTGAATGACAAAGGAAAGCTTTAAAAGAACTGAATCCAGGACAGACAACAACGAAATGCAGTACTTGAAATGTTAAACTAAGAACAACAGTGAACAGAAATGGAATTGAGAAGAAAAGAACAGAAAACAGCAAAGGCTTGCTGAACACTTCGTGGCAGTCGCCTCGAATGATGGTGATGAGAATTCAGCTGTGCTTGGATGAATCCAATCGAGAGAGAAGAAGAATCTTCTCTCCTTCCTATCAGATTATCGACTCCAAAAGCTGAGAACCTCACTCCAACAGACGGCAAAGGAATTTAGAGAGAAATGGTGGACTGCGAGAAGACTTCTGCACTTCGAATTGATTACTGAACCTCCGACTTTGACCCCCTTTTATAGTAGTTTGCAGGTGCGTTTGGGCCAAGGAGAACCATCAACCTTCAACGTCATATATCAGAATGGATGGAGGAGAAAGAACGAATCCCTGAAAAGTCGGATCTAAACAGAAAATGATCAGCCAACTTACGGTTTTAACTTGAATAATTGCGGTCACCGCAATTATTCCGCAATTCATTTGCAATGGTTATTTTTTCATTCTTTTCTTCGGTTTTCAACCCTTTTTCTACCTATTGTACACAAGTCCTATATTAGCTACCTTCTTCTAATTCTCATATTAAAGCATAGGTTTAAGCTAATTGCTAACAAAAACACCTAAATGTGTACATCTTCTTAAGCTAAATGGGTCCTAAATAAGTCACTTTCAGAGACTTAACAACTAGTGCTTTCTTAAGAGTGGTCCAAGCTACTACACATTCCTTAGAGAAGATGAATGGCCTATTTAGTTCTAGCAGCTCACACAGAGGTTTGGCTATCTTAGAAAAGTCCTTAATGAACCTTCTGTAGAAACCAGCATGCCCTAAGAAACTTCTAATGGCCTTGACATTCTGAGGCTCTACCAACTTCTCTATGATCTCAATTTTGGCTCGGTCAACTTCTACACCTGCCCTTGACACTCTATGACCTAAGACAATCCCCTCATCTACCATGAAGTGACACTTTTCCCAATTAAGGACTAAGTTAGTCTCTTCACATCTAGCCAAGACTTGTCCTAGGTTCTCTAGACAGTTGGTGAATGAATCCCCAAAGACTGAGAAATCATCCATGAATATCTCAATCATGGACTCATCCAGGTCAGAAAAGATCGCCAACATGCACTTTTGGAATGTTGCCGGTGCATTGCATAAGCCAAAAGGCATTCTGCGAAAGGCAAAAGTTCCAAAAGGGCAAGTGAAGGTAGTCTTCTCTTGGTCCTTAGGGTCTATAGTAATCTGATTATAGCCAGAATAACCATCTAAGAAACAATAGTAGGCTCTACCAGCTATTCTGTCTAACATCTGGTCAATGAACGGTAGAGGGAAGTGGTCTTTTTTAGTTTCTTTATTTAATTTCCTGTAATCCATGCACACTCTCCATCCTGTGACAGTCCTTGTTGGAATCAGTTCATTGTTCTCATTGACTACCACAGTCATCCCACCCTTCTTAGGTACACATTGTATAGGGCTCACCCACTGACTACTAGCTATGGGGAAGATCACACCAGCATCTAACCATTTTATTATTTCTTTTTTAACTACCTCTTTCATAGAGGGATTCAGCCTACGTTGGTGGTCTACTCTAGGGGTATGTTCTTCCTCTAGTATGATCTTATGCATGCAATAAGAAGGGCTAATGCCTCTAATATCAGCAATAGTCCATGCAATAGCCTTCCTATCTTGCTTAAGCAGTAAAATCAGTTCAACCTCATGCTTTTCACTTAGTTTAGAAGAAATGATAACAGGCAGAGTTTCATTACTTCCCAAATATGCATACTTGAGGTGAGTGGGGAGTGGCTTTAATTCTAATACAGGTGGATGCTCAATGGATGGCTTTAAAGGATTTAAGGATCTATCAGTTAAGTCAATATTCATACATACATGCTGAGGGTTATTTACAGATATGTCCATTATCTCAGCTATGTTTAAGTCAGTTAATTCTAATCCTACATATTCATTGGCATGCTTGGTTAATAATACATGCTCTAATTGTTCTTCCATTAAAGAGTCTACAACGTCCATGCTAGCACAGGATTCAAGGTCAGAGGGGTACCTTAAAGCTTTATACACACTAAATTTCACCTCTTCATCATGAACCCTCATAGTAAGCTCACCTTTTTGGACGTCTATCAGTGCCCTACCTGTGGCTAGAAATGGTCTGCCTAACAGGATGGGGACCTCCTTGTCTGCTTCATAATCCAGGATAATGAAATCTGCAAGGAAAATAAACTTGTCAACCTTTACTAAAATATCCTCAATTTTACCTTCAAGGTATGCGATGGATCTGTCTGCTAGTTGTAAAGTGACAGTGGTTGGACGTGCTTCTCCTATTCCCAACTGGCGGAATAGTGATAGGGGCATGAGGTTTATGCTGGCGCCCAGGTCACAAAGCGCTCTGCCCACGTGCTTGCCTCCAAGTTCTACAGGTAAGGTGAAGGAACCAGGATCCTTCTCCTTCTTAGGCAGCTTGTTCTGGAGTATAGCACTGCACTCCTCAGTGAGGTTTACTGTTTCAAACTCACCAATTATTTTTTTGTTAGTAATAATGTCCTTCAAAAACTTTACATAGGAAGGCATAGACTGTAAAACTTCCACAAATGGAATGTTGACATGCACTTGTTTAAGAATTTCAAGAAATTTATTAAAATGCACTTCCTGTTCCTGCTTCTTCTTAAGCCTTCGAGGATATGGAGGTGGTGGCACATATGCAGGCACGTCAGGCCGCCTTAGGATAGGTGGAGGCCTTGGAATTTCTTCTATCTCCTCAATAATTGGCTCTAGCCTGGCTCCTAATGTGCTAGTTGGTGGTGGACCTTGGTTTGGCAGAGACTCCAGTGGAGCACTAGACTCAGTGTTCTCTACTCTCTTTGGTGTGTCTTTTGTGTTGCTCACCAAGGGTCTACCACTTCTAAGTTCAATTGCTTGAACTTGTTCTTTACCATCTCTCCTTGGTACCTCGGTGTCAGCAGGGAGTCTACCTTGGGGCCTACTCTTGAGTTCATTGGCCAGTTGGCCTATTTGGTTCTCTAGGCTCCTAAGAGTAGCTTGCTGGCTTTGAAGAGTAGCATCATTCTTAGCTATGTATTCCTTGAGTAAGTTCTCTACAGACGATCCTACAGGTTGGTTGTATGGTTTTTGATACATTGATTGGTTATGTTGGGGAGTGAAACCAGGTGTTCCACTCGGTCTGGGTTGGTTAGAATTTTGGTTAGCATTCTGTTGGCCACCCCATGACAGGTTTGGGTGGTTCCTCCAACCAGGGTTGTAAGTATTGGAATAGGGGTTGTTCCTAGGCTGCTGCTGACTTCCAATGTAGCAGACTGAGGCTGGATTCCCAGGGCAATATTCATACAGGTGCCCTTCCCCACAGAATCCACATACAAGTGTCTCACCTTGACTTGGTTGGGTGCCCATTGACATGGCGGTAGCGGTGTTGACACTTGTTTGGAGATTGGCTTGAGCCATTTGCTTAACTAGGTTGGTCAGGGCATTTATTTGGCTGCTCATCGCACTTAGAGCATCCTTGTCTTGAGCCCTAGTTGGCTCAACTGGATCATCTGACCACCTACAGTGAGATGCTGAGATCTTCTCCAAGATCTCATAGGCCTCGTTGTAACTCTTGGACAACATGGAACCACCAGCAGATGAATTTAAGACTTGCCTAGTGCTGGGGTTGCATCCTTTGAAAAAGACCTCTATTTGGATACACCATGGGATGGCATGATGTGGACATTTGAGAAGAAGGTCTTTGAACCTTGTCCAAGCTTCGTGAAGAGATTCATTATCAGCTTGTTTGAACTTAACTATATCATCACGAAAGGTAGAATTCCTATCAGGTGGGAAGTATTTGACTAGGAATTTTTCTGCTAGATCTGTCCAATTAAGGACAGATCCAGAGGGTAATGAGTTCAACCATGTTTTGGCTTTGTCCCTCAAAGAGTAAGGGAACAAGTATAGCCTCAAAGCTTCTTGGGACACTCCAGGGATGATGAAGGTATCACTAACTCCTAAGAAGTTCCTAAGATGGTTGTGGGGGTCCTCATTTTCTATTCCAAAGAATTGTCCCACAGTGGACAACATTTGGAACATCACTGGCTTCAACTCGAATGAGTTGGCAGTGATTTCAGGACGGATTATGCTGGGGTTCAGCTCCCCAGGCATAGGTACTAAATATGAAAGAATGGCACTATTCTTGTCATTCGCTATTTCGATGGGGTTGCGAATGACAGGTACCTGATTTGGAACTATCTCATCCATTTCTTCGATTTCAGGTATGATTTGAGGTATAGGAGGTTGTTTAAAGAGTCGTTTCTTTGCTTTGTTTCTAGCTCTAAGTAGTCTCTCAGGCTCAGGATTGAACTCTAGATATCTACTTGAAGGCTCACTCATAAACTACCCCAATAGTACCTGCAAAAGAAATGAAACAGATCAGCTTCAATAGGCAATAAAATTGGTGTTTCAAACTTAACAAACTTCGTTTTCACTTAAATAAATCCCCGGCAGCGGCGCCAAAAACTTGTTGCGTGCTCAATGTGTTGAAATAATTAGGCAATAAGAGAGATAGAGCACTCATAACATGCAAGCATACATGATCTTATAGCAAGTAGTAAGTATATTTCATTCGTTTTCCCACAGAGATTTATTTTTAGCTATTCGCGAAGTGTTTTGTTAAGAAAGAAGGGGTGGATTTGATGGGGTAAAATTGGTTTTTAATTATCTAATTTTTGCTGAATGTGTAAAGGAATGCAACATAAACAAATGCAAGTTGAAATTAGACTCAAAGGACAAGAGATGGAATTAATAAACGAAGAAGAAAACAGCTAAACAGAATGGTAACTTAGCAGAATTGCGGGCACCGCAATGTTTCCGCAATTGTAAAAACAGTGAAAGTGTGTAAATGGGTGAATTAAGGGCGACTAATGACTATCCTACAGGCATGTTTATACGATTCTCAAGCACTGGATCTACTCTCTATACATCAAACTATCTCAATCTCATGTATCGTCTGATTCCATGCATTAGATTCTTTAGTTTACTCAACTCAAAGTAAGGTCTTAAGCATCTTGTTAAGGCAGAAAGATATGGTTTGTACTAGGGAAACGCCTATTCCTAGGCCGTTTCCTGGTTACCTTGAAAGGCTAGCATGATAATATGACTCTGAACTCTTACTCCTTCCAGAGGTTAGGAGTTCTTTGGACAAAATGGATGGCCAATCGAAATTGCCCGTGGGATGAAGCTTACATACAATCAATGTTTCGAGAGCTATCCTACATGCTTGATTCACGTTTTTTTTAGCCTATAGTGTTGTCATTAGCATGCCCCTAAGTGACTTAGTTACTCATGGATATAAGGAGAACATAACTAAAAGATAAAATAGACATGCTTAGAAGGGAAATGTGTGTAAAACAGCAAGGGAAAGCAGTAGAATGCAAAGGCGAAAGACTGTGAGATGAAAACTTGTGATTTGATTACTTTGATTGTTTGAACGAACAAGGGAAAGCTTAAAGTAAATAATCCAAAGACAGAAAGCAACGAAATGAAGTAGACTAATCACTAAACCAGAAGCGACAACTAAACAATGCTGGAAATTAGAAAGGAAAGACAGAAAGCAGTAAATGGTGCTTGAAAGCCTCGTTGCAGTCGCCTCGAATGAAGGATCAAAATGGTCAGCCTTGCTTGGATGAATCCAATCGGGAGAGAAGAAGAATCTCCTCTCCTTCCTATCAGATTATCGACTCCAACAGCTGAGCTTCGCAAACCAACAGACGGCAAAGAAAAAACAGAAGAGAAGATGGACTGCGAGAAGACTTCTACGCTTTCGGATGATGCTTGAACCTCCGACTTTGACCCCCTTTTATAGTAGTTTGCAGGTGCGTTTGGGCCAAGGAGAACCATCAATCTTCAACGTCGTATATCAGAATGGATGGAGGAGAAAGAACGAATCCCTGAAATAACGGAAATTAACAGAAAAAGATCAGTCAACTTACGGTTTTCACTTGAATAATTGCGGTGTCCGCAATGTTTTCGCAATGCTATCGCAATGCTTGTTTTTTTCATTCTTTTCCTTCGGTTTTCACCCCTTTTCTTCCCTATTGTGCATAAGTCCTAATTTAGCTACCTTCTTCTCATTCTCATATTTAAGCATAGGTTTAGGCTAAATGCTATCAAAAACACCTAAAAGTGTGCATCTTCTTAAGCTAAATGGGTCCTAAATAAGTCACTTTCAGAGACTTAACACTCCTCCACTTGATGCATCAAGCATCTGGCAGTCATGCGGAAGCAACCCTTAATAGAAGAATTCGATAAGCGCGGCTTCTGCTATCAGGTGGTTCGGGCATTTCTCATAGAGTTTAATGAATCTGTCCCAGCATTCGTGAAATGCCTCGTCCTTTCCTTGCTCAAAATGGCGAATATCTTTTTTCACGGCTCTGGCTTTTGAAGCTGGGAAATACCTTTCCAAGAATAGACTCTGCAACTTCTCCCAAGTGAAAATGGTTCCCGATGGTAAGTAATGCAACCAATCTCGAGCTTCACCTTTCAAAGTAAACGGAAAAGCTCTCAGATAGAGCTGATCTTCAGTAATGCCGCCTGGCATCATCGCAGAACTTGTCATTTGAAAAGCTTTGAGATGTTTATAAGGATCTTCATCTGCTTCACCACAAAAAGAGGGCAAATGGTCAATTAAACCCGATTTAAGCACAAACTCACCTGAGATCTCCGGGTAGGAAATACAAGAAGGTTGGTGGCCCATAGGAAACGATGTCCACTGTCTGAGTGTTCTTGGGACTCCAGCCTCATCGGCAACCTCCATTTTTTTTTTCAATAAAAATTTGGCACTTCTAGCACACTTAAACAAACAGATCAAAATTGCAAATAATAAAAGAATAAACAAAATTTTGAAAGTAAAAATCAACAGTCTACAAATCAAATTTAAATTAGGCCAAATTACACTTAGTTCCCCGGCAACGGCGCCAATTTTGATAACGATATTATTGAACTATCGCCAATCATCGGGTTGTCGAGACCCGCCAAAATGAATTTATAAGTGCCCGAATTCACTAAACTATTTGTTGAATAGCGGCAACGGGGTCGGTCCACAGGGAATTAAGTTAATTAGACTTAATCTCAATTAAATTTGTAAACAATTAAAGTGAATGAAACAAGGGGGATTTGTTGGTTTTTAATTGACTAAGAAGGAACGATGCAATGGGAAAATTTAGCTAACGGAGTTTCCGACTCGGGACGATCGGGGATAAATTTAGCAAACCTCTTGGATCATAGGTTGACGAGTATTATGGTTAAATAATTTTAAAGAATGCACAGCTCGTCTAAAATTAATAAATAACTCAGACATGCTCCATGGAATTAATTAGACATGATTAATTATGCTAATCAAGCATACCGTTCGGACATTGGCGGCCAACGCTCTCCCAAGACCGAACGATAGCAACAAGCTAACTGTGACAACTATCTAATTTGGACGCGAAATTAGTATGTCGATTTGGAATTCTAATTCGGGAAGAACGAACACCTAAAGCGCAAGGACGCCAATACGCTCAAGATGTCATAATTCCTTGTTACTCGGCGGAAACGAGAGGCACGGCATCAAATCCTTTAACAAATGAACATGCTCAAAATCAAGGGCGCCTAGTCCTAAATCATTCAAACATGCTCATAGATTAAGCGAAGAAGTAGAACTCAATTCAATAAAATATCCAACCAATTCAGAATTTCAATCCTACAACCTCACCAAGAGTTCAAAGTACATTTATCCTTTACAATCCCGAGCCAAAAATGGTAAATCTACTCACTCATGACTTGTGTGGTGTGGGATGGCTTCAAATCCAGCTTCCTAGCCCCTCCCATGGTGGAAAACAGCTGCTGGACGTCAAATCAGGCGCGGAGCTCGAGGTAGAAGATGATAATGGCGGCTAAAATCGGACAGAAACTTAAGTAATCCGTCGTAGCGTCGAGACGCTAGGGCAGCGTCGAGACGCTGCGCCCTAAATAACGCGCGCGCGCAGTCGGGGTGGCGTCGAGACGCTCGCACAGCGTCGAGACGCTTGTGCGGCGTCGAGCGAGCGTCGAGACGCTGTCGCTCGACGCTTGCTCTCGGGTTTTTTCTTCAAATCAGCGCTTCAGACTTCGGAGCGTCGAGACGCTGGGCAGCGTCGCGATGCTGTCGCTCGACGCTAGCTCTCGGGTTGATGCATGGATTTTTGCCTTAAATTCCTCCAAAGCGCTCAACATTCATGCCTTTGCATGGATCTTCCCCGGAGGTGTCCTTAGGCCTTTAAATCGCGATATTAAGCTCCGAAAAGCGCCGAAACACTCCCGAGGGCGAATTACCGAGAACACCTGTAATAATCACATAAAAGCAAGATTAAGCCAATAATAAACGTGAATTAGGGACATAATTATAGCTCCAAAATGGACCTATCACGCGCAGGGATCACTAATCACGGCTGGGAAGAGCTGTGCAGACCACTCGTCCCAGCCTACTCCAGCATGGTGTATGATTTCTACGCCAATCTGATGAACCCGGAGGATGGCCTATCTGTGGTCAGAGGAATCGAGGTGGATTTCTCAGCGAAGGCAATCAATGAAGCCTATGGCCTCAAGGGCCAAAAACACACTGATTATGCAAGGATCATTGAGGCGCCAACTGAGGCGGTCCTGGAGGAAGCGCTGCGGATCATTGGCCAACCTGAGGCAGCGTGGACGATTTCGCGCAATGGGAAGCACACTCTGATGAGTGCTACCCTCACAGCCAAGGCAGCTGTCTGGTTTTCATTCGTGCGGAGGAGGTTATCCCAGTGACCCACGAGACCACCATCAACCAAAGCAGATCGCTGCTGGTCTATGCGATCATGAGGGGCCTCACAATCAACGTTGGTGAGGTCATTGCAGCCTCAATCGCCGACTGCGCCAAAAAGGGTAAGGGTCCACTTTTCTTTCCCAATACAATCACTAAGCTTTGCTTACGTGCAGGGGTTCCAATCGAGCGGTTGGAAAGGCAGCTGGCCTACACGGGGCACCTGGAGCTGCCTACAGGCCTAAGGATGCGAAGGAAGGGGAACATGGAGTTCGAGCTAGATGGCCTGACTGCTGCTCAGTCTCTGTCAATGGCCTGTCTGATGGATCTGCAGAAGAAGATGGCTCAATGGGCTACATATGCACAGGCAAGGGATAAGGATGTTGCTGACCAATTGGGCTGCATCTTTCCTGAGTTCCCCACGGACCTACTGACACCATGGGCGCCTCCAGGACCACGGAGGGATGATGATGATGAGGACATTTGAGTGCTAGGCTGATTGGCACTCAAGGGAGTATTTTTCTGTTCCCTACAAAGAAAAAAAATTAAACTGCTTTTCGTTGAACCATGTGAATTCTGCTGTTTTGAGTTAAGATTTGGTCTGTTTTTAGTTCTGTATTTTTGTTGTTTGGATTTGTTTAGTATAGTCTGATGGTAGCTGAATAGGTAGATTAGTTTAGTTTCCTTTTTGTATAGCTAAAATGACTGGAAAGAGCATGCATAGGGGCCTTGATCACTGATATATCTGCCCTGTATCCATTGCGAAATAATTGCGGAATCCGCAATTTTTGTTAGTAATTGCATGTTTTTGACTGACTGTTTAGCTAGGCTGGTTCTGTTTTAATTTTGTTCTTTTGCTGCTATCTTGACTACTTTATATAGCCTATCTACAAGCATGCTGGATGAGTGTCGTAAGGCACCTTTGATAGTTTAAATTAGCCTCTGAAAAGTGCTAAGCATGCATAGCTTTAAGTCCTTCCCTGCCTGTTTTTATGAATTTCTGCCGCTGTGATGTTTGCTTTTAGAATGTTCTGTCTATGCCTAGGGCTTTTAGATTCTCTTTGTTTTACCTTAGACTAGATGCTTCTAGGACAAGTTTGGGGGTGTGCCACCTCAGACACTCATTGGGGACAATGAGTAGTTTAAGTTTGGGGGAGGCCACCCTAGGCCTAGGAACATTCCTCTCTCCCTTAAAGCATAAGCATTCTTCTTCTCCTTTACAAAAAAAAAATGATGAACTGAAAAAAAAAAAAAATGAAAAATAGAATAAAGAGGGGTGTCTCTCTTAAAGTTTCTGAGTAATCAGTGCCAAGTGTGTAACCCACAAGTGACATTGCATCAAAAGGCAACCAAAGGAGAGGCTCCACCAAAGTGAGAAAGAAAAAAGAAAGAAATAGGGAAGAAGAATGTATACCTAGGAGTTGCAACTTTGTGGCTTAGATGTCCTGATTAAAAACAACTCTGATCCTCAATTAGCTGAGCACAAAGTTGTAGCTTGTAGGGTTGTTTAGGGAGATGAATGTATGTCCAATGTAGTGATGTCAGGGTTTAGGTTGTTCTCTAAATGTACTACTGTCACTGTTAATACTAAGACTGGCATGACTCTAAGGAATCCTAGGTAGCTCAAAAGTAAAAACTAGAAGCATGTACTGAGTCTAGGGTAAAGCTAGGTAGAATTTGAAACCTTAGGGATAGTTGCACGATATGACAAAAGCAAGTAGATCAGTCGTAGGGAGTTAATGAGACAGTAGGAGCATTAGGCATGCGAAGTCAAAAGAAGCAAAGTAAGAGGGCAGTTGTAAACTTAGAAGTGTGTCACAGGACAGCACTGCTATAGATAGGAATTTAGGGGAGTCAGCAAGTGGTTAGAGAGGATAAAACAGTAGCCTAAGTAAGTCCTTAGTTTGCTCGAGGACAAGCAAAACCTTAAGTTTGAGGGTGTGTTACGTCTCCAAAAGTGACCATTTTAGGACTTATTTGTGTTAGGAAGTTGTGCATTTGTAAGTGTTTTTGATAGGATTTAGCTTGAACCTATGCTTATATATGAGAATTAGAAGAGGGAAGCTAAATTAGGACTTGTATGCAAAAGGAGAGAAAAAGAATGAAAAACGAAGTTAGAAGAATGAAAACTGTGCATTGCGGAGGCATTGCGGAAACATTGCTAAAACCGCAATGTTTTAAGTGAAATCCGTAAGTTGACTAACCTTTTTCTGTTGTGATCCGATATTTCAGGGATTCGTTCTTTCTCCTCCATCCATTTTGAAGTACGACGTTGAGGATGGATGGTTCTCCTTGGCCCAATCGCACCTGCAGAATACTATAAAAGGAGGTCAAAGAGGAGGGTTTAATCATCATCCGAAAGGCGTAGACTTCTCAGTTCAACGCAGCTTCTTCCACTCTTATTCTCTCTTCCTTCTGTTGGTTTGAAAGGGTCAGCTATTGGAGTCGACAATCTGATAGGAAGGAGAGAAGATTCATCTTCTCTTCTGATTGGATTCATCCAAGCAAGGCTTGCCTTTCTCTCCATTCAGCCAAGGCGTTCACAATCGAGAAGACCACGCACAGCTTACTGCTTTCTGTTTAATTTTCTACTTTCAGTACTGTTTATTGTTATTTCCTTTCCATTAGCTACTCTATTCCATTTCGTTGCTTTCTGTCTTTACTTCAGTGTTTCTAAGTCTTCATTTGTTCATTCAAACAATTGGTTAATCAACGCACAATTCATCATTTCGCAATTTCTTTATTCTTCTTTGCCTACTGTTTTCCTTTCCTGTTTTGTCTTTAATCTTCTTCTAAGCATGTCTTCTTCATCCATTCTTTCTATTCTATCTACATCCATGAGTAACTAAGTCACATAGGGGCATGCTAATGACAAGGCTATAGGCTAAAACACGTGACTAAAGCATGTAGGATAGCTCTCGAATGCATTGATTGTATGTAAGCTTCATCCCACGGGCAATTTCGATTGGCCATCCATTTTGTCCAAAGAACTCCTAACCTCTGGAAGGAGTAAGAGTTCAGAGTCATACACTCATGCTAGCCTCTCAAGGTAGCCAGAAAACGACCTAGGAATAGGCGTTTTCCTAGTACAAATCACAACTTACTGTTTTAACAAGATGCTTAAGACCTTACTTGGACATGAGTAAACTAAAGAATCTAATGCATGAAATCGGAAGATACATGAGAATGAGTTAGTTTGATGCATAGTGAGTTGATCTACTGCTTGAGAATCGTGTGAAAAAGCCAATAGAGGAGTCATTAGTAGCCCTTGTTTCCACATTTTACACACTTTCGTTGTTAGTAACATTGCGGTATAATTGTTGTTCTCGCAATTCTGTTGGTTAAAAATTCTGCCTTAGCCATTTTTCTCTTCGTTTATTAATCTCTTCTCTTTACATTTGAGTTTATCATCGACTTGCACTTGTTTATGCATCTATCCTTTACATATTCCTTAGTAATTAGGCAACTTAAAATCAAATCTACCCCATCAAATCCACCCATTCTTGCTTAACAATACACTTTGCGAGTAACTAATAATAAATCTCTGTGGGAAAACGAATGAAAAAATACTTACTACTTGCTACAAGATCATGTATGCTTGCATGTTCTGAGTGCTCTCTCTTATTGCTTATTTCTTTTACACATTGAGCACGCAACAGAAATTAATTAGACATAATTAATCATGCTAATCAAGCATAACGTTCGGACATTGGCGGCCAACGCTCTCCCAAGACCGAACGATAGCAACGAGCTAACTGTGACAACTATCTAATTTGGACGCGAAATTAGTATGTCGATTTGGAATTCTAATTCGGGAAGAACGAACACCAAGAGCGCAAGGACGCCAATACGCTCAAGGTGTCGTAATTCCTTGTTACTCGGCGGATCAGAGAGGCACGGCATCAAATCCTTTAACGAATGAAACATGCTCAAAATCAAGGGTGCCTAGTCCTAAATCATTCAAACATGCTCATAGATTAAGCTAAGAAATAGAACTCAATTCAATAAAATATCCAACCAATTCAGAATTTCAATTCTACAACCTCACCAAGAGTTCAAACTACATTTCTCCTTTACAATCCCGAGCCAAAAATGGTAAAACTACTCACTCATGACTTGTGTGGTGTGGGATGGCTTCAATCCTAGCTTCCTAGCCCTTCCCATGGTGAAAATAGCTGCTGGAACGTCAAATCAGGCGCGGAGCTCGAGGTAGAAGACGATCATGCCGGCTAAAATCGGACAGAAACTTTAAGTAATCCATCGTAGCGTCGAGACGCTAGGGCAGCGTCTCGATGCTGCGCCCTAAATAATCCACGCGCGCAGTCGGGGTGGCGTCGAGACGCTCGCACAGCGTCGAGACGCTTGTGCGGCGTCGAGTGAGCGTCGAGACGCTGTCGCTCGACGCTTGCTCTCGGGTGGATTTTCAAATTAACGCCTCTGACTTCGGAGCGTCGAGACGCTCGCACAGCGTCGAGACGCTTGTGCGGCGTCGAGCGAGCGTCGAGGCGCTATCGCTCGACGCTTGCTCTCGGGTTTTTCTTCAAATCAGCGTTTCAGACTTCGGGGTGTCGAGACGCTCTGGCAGCGTCTCGACGCTGGGCGGCGTCGAGCTAGCGTCGCGACGCTGTCGCTCGACGCTAGCTCTCGGGTTTTTGCATGGATTTTTGCCTTCAATTCCCCTAAAGCGTCCAATCTTCATGCCTTTGCATGGTTCTTCCCCTGAAGTGTTCTTTGGCCTTTAAAATGCGATATTAAGCCTCGAAAAGCGCCGAAACGCTCCCGAGGGCGAATTACCGAGAACACCTGCAATAATCACATAAAAGCAAGATTAAGCAACTAATAAACGCGAATTAGGGACATAATTATGGCTCCAAAATGGAGCTATCAAACACCCCCAACTTAATTCTTGCTAGTCCTCGAGCAAGGTGGAATTCTGATTAATAAAATAAAACGAGAATGCATGCTAGGGACTCGATTCTCAGTACTGGAAACGACAGGGCATTTGCATTTGAGAGAAACAGATGCATGCATGCATTGGTTAAGAACAATTCGAAAAAATGTAAAGATGCTTCCCTATTTATGCTTCGGACCTAGTGTTAAGTCTCTGAAAGTGACTTATTTAGGACCCATTTAGCTTAAGAAGATGTACACATTTAGGTGTTTTTGTTAGCATTTAGCCTAAACCTATGCTTTAATATGAGAATTAGAAGAAGGTAGTTAATTTAGGACTTAGGCACAATAGGTAGAAAAAGGGTTGAAAACCGAAGGAAAAGAATGAAAAAATAAACATTGCGAATGAATTGCGAAATCATTGCGGTGACCGCAATTATTCAAGTGAAAACCGTAAGTTGACTGATCTTTTTCTGTTAATTTCCGTATTTTCAGGGATTCGTTCTTTCTCCTCCATCCATTCTGATATATGACGTTGAAGATTGATGGTTCTCCTTGGCCCAAACGCACCTGCAAACTACTATAAAAGGGGGCCAAAGTCGGAGGTTTGATCATCACTCGAAGCGCAGAAGTCTTCTCGCAGTCCACCATTTCCATCTGTTTTCCTTTGCCGTCTGTTGGAGTGAGAGTCTCAGCTGTTGGAATCGATAATCTGATAGGAAGGAGAGAAGATTCTTCTTCTCTCTCGATTGGATTCATCCAAGCAAGGCTGATCTTTCATCCCCTTCATTCGAGGCGACTGCCACGAAGCTTTCCAGCAACTCTTTACTGTTTTTCTGTCTTTCTCTTCTGTTTTACATTCTGCTTCGTGCTATTCTTTTCCTAAGTAGCTAGATTAGTTTATTTCGTTGCTTTCTGTCTTGTTGCTATTTACTTTACAGCTTTTATCTGTTCAACAAACAATTTCAGTAATCAAAGTTCATTTCTGCATTTCTCATTTCCCATCTTCTGCTACGGGTTTGGCTTACTGTTTTAAGCACATTTCCCTTCTAAGCATGTCTATCTTATCTACCATTTCTGTTCTCTATATATCCATGAGTAGCTAAGTCACTTAGGGGCATGCTAATGACAGAACTATAGGCTAAAAAACGTGAATCAAGTAGGCAGATTAACACTCGAACATTGATTGTATGTAAGCTTCATCCCACGGGCAATTTCGATTGGCCATCCATTTTGTCCAAAGAACTCCTAACCTCTGGAAGGAGTAAGAGTTCAGAGTCATATAATCATGCTAGCCTTTCATGGTAATCAGGAAACGGCCTAGGAATAGGCGTTTCCCTAGTACAAACTAAACACTCCTGCTTAAATAAGATGCTTGAGACCTTACTTTGAAGTCGAGTAAACTTAAGACTCTAATGCATGGAATCGGACGATACTTGAGATAGAGTGAGTTTGATGTATAGAGAGTTGATCCAAAGCTTGATAATCGTAATAAACTGCCTATAGGATAGTCATTAGTAGCCCTTAATTCGCCCATTTACATACTTTTGCTGTTGAGTTAATTGCGGATTAATTGCGGTTCTCGCAATTCTGCTAAGTTGCATTCTGTTTAGCTGTTTTCTTCCTCGTTTATTAATTCCATCTCTTGTCCTTTGCATCTAATTTCAACTTGCATTTGTTTATGTTATATCCCTTTATACATTCAGCAAAAATTAGATAATTAAAAACCAATTTTACCCCATCAAATTCATCCCATCTTTCTTAACAATCACACTTCGCGAATAGCTAAAAATGAGTCTCTGTGGAAAAAACGAATGAAATATACTTACTACTTGCTGTGAGACCATGTATGCTTGCATGTTCTAAGTGCTCTCCCTACCCTTTTGCATATTTATCTTTACACATTGAGCACGCAACAAGTTTTTGGCGCCGCTGCCGGGGACTTATTTTAAGTGAAAACGAAGTTTGTTAAGTCTGAAACATCAAATTATTTTCCATTGAATTTGATCCATCTTCATTTCTTTTTCAGGTACCATTTAGGGTAGTTTATGAATGAGACTCCAAGTAGTGATCTAGAGTTCAACCCTGAGCCCGAGAGATTACTTAGAGCTAGGAATAGAGCCAAGAAACGTCTCTTTAAACAAACCCTTTTACCTCCAATCATTGCAGAGACTACAATTCCTCCGCAATTACCTCAAGAAGAAATGGCTGGAGTAAATCAAAACCTGGTGCCTGTCACTCGCAATCCTATTGAAATAGCGAATGACAAGGATAGCGCCATCCTTTCATATTTAGTACCTATGCCTGGGGAGCTGAACCCCAGCATAATCCGTCCTGAAATCACTGCCAACTCATTTGAGTTAAAGCCAGTGATGTTCCAAATGTTGTCCACTGTGGGACAATTCTTTGGAATAGAAAATGAGGACCCCCATAACCACCTTAGGAACTTCTTAGGAGTTAGTGACACCTTCCTAATCCCTGGAGTTTCCCAAGAAGCCCTGAGGCTATATCTTTTCCCTTACTCTTTGAGGGACAAAGCCAAAACATGGTTAAATTCTTTACCCTCAGGATCTGTCCGCAATTGGACAGATTTAGCAGAAAAATTCCTAGTCAAATACTTCCCACCTGATAGGAATTCGACCTTTCGTGATGATATCATAAAGTTCAAACAAGCTCCAAGTGAGTCTCTTCACGAAGCTTGGACAAGATTCAAAGACCTTCTCATTAAATGTCCACACCATGGCATTCCATGGTGTATCCAAATAGAAGTCTTCTTTAAAGGATGCAACCCCAGCACCAGACAAGTTCTAAATTCATCTGCTGGTGGTTCCATGTTGTCCAAGAGTTACAACGAAGCTTATGAGATCTTGGAGAAGATCTCAACATCTCATTGTAGGTGGTCAGACGATCCAGTAGAGCCAACTAGGGCTCAAGACAAGGATGCTCTAAGCGCCATGAGCACCCAAATAAATGCCCTGACCAACCTAGTTAAGCAAATGGCTCAGGCCAATCTCCAAACCAGTGCCAATACCGCCACAGCCATGTCAATGGGCACCCAACCAAATCAAGGCGAGGCACCTATCTGTGGATTCTGTGGGGAAGGGCACCCATATGAATACTGCCCTGGGAATCCATCCTCAGTCTGCTACGTTGGAAGCCAGCAGCAGCCAAGGAACAACCCCTACTCACAAACTTACAATCCTGGTTGGAGAAACCACCCTAACCTGTCATGGGGTGGCCAACAACACACTAACCAAAATCCTAACCAACCAAGGCCGAGTGGAACACCTGGTTTCACCCCCCAACACAACCAGTCAATGTACCAAAAACCTTACAATCAACCTGTAGGATCTTCTGTAGAAAACCTACTCAAGGAATATATAGCTAAGAATGATGCTACTCTTCAGAGCCAGCAAGCTACTCTTAGGAGCCTAGAAAACCAAATAGGCCAATTAGCCAATGAACTTAAAAGTAGGCCCCAAGGTAGACTCCCTGCTGACACCGAGGTACCAAGGAGAGATGGCAAAGAACAAGTTCAAGCAATTGAACTTAGGAGTGGAAGACCATTGGTGAGCAACACAAAGGACACACCAAAGAGAGTAGAGAACACTGAGTCTAGTGCTCCACTGGAGTCTCTGCCAAGCCAAGGTCCACCACCAACTAGCACATCAGGAGCCAGGCTAGAGCCAATTGTTGAGGACGTAGAAGAAATTCCAAGGCCTCCACCTATCTTAAGGCGTCCTGACGTGCCTGCATATGTGCCACCACCTCCATACCCTCGAAGGCTTAAGAAGAAGCAGGAACAGGAAGTTCATTTTAATAAATTCTTAGAAATACTTAAGCAAGTGCATGTGAACATTCCTTTTGTAGAGGTTTTACAGTCTATGCCTTCATATGTAAAGTTTTTGAAGGACATTATTACTAACAAAAAAATAATTGGTGAGTTTGAAACAGTAAACCTCACCGAGGAGTGCAGTGCCATCCTCCAGAACAAGCTGCCCAAGAAGGAGAAGGATCCTGGTTCCTTCACCTTACCTGTAGAACTTGGAGGCAAGCACGTGGGCAGAGCGCTTTGTGACCTGGGCGCCAGCATAAATCTCATGCCCCTGTCCCTATTCCGCCAGTTGGGAATGGGAGAAGCACGTCCAACCACAGTCACTTTACAACTAGCAGACAGATCCATCGCATATCCAGAAGGTAAGATCGAGGATATTCTAGTTAAAGTTGACAAGTTCATTTTCCTTGCAGATTTCATTGTCCTGGACTATGAGGCAGACAAGGAGGTCCCCATCCTGCTAGGTAGACCATTTCTAGCCACAGGTAGGGCACTAATAGATGTTCAGAAAGGTGAGTTAACTATGAGAGTTCATGATGAAGAGGTAAAGTTTAGTGTATATAAAGCTTTAAGGTATCCCTCTGACCTTGAATCCTGTGCTAGCATGGATATTGTTGACTCATTGATGGAAGAACAATTAGAGCATGTACTGTTAACCAAGCATGCTAGTGAATATGTACAAGTAGATGTAGCTGACTTAAATGTATCTGACATAATGAATATGCCTGTAAATAACCCTCAACATGTATGTATGAATATAGATTTAACTGATAGAACTATTAATCCTCTGAAGCCCTCCATTGAGCATCCACCTATTTTAGAACTGAAACCACTACCTACTCACCTCAAATATGCATATTTAGGAGATAATGACACGCTGCCTGTAATTATTTCTTCTAAGCTAAGTGAACAGCATGAGGTTGATTTAATTTTACTGCTTAAGCAACATAGGAAGGCTATAGCATGGACGATTGCTGATATTCGAGGTATTAGCCCTTCTTATTGCATGCACAAAATTATACTAGAGGAAGAGCACACACCTAGGGTAGATCACCAGCGTAGGTTAAACCCCTCTATGAAGGAGGTAGTGAAGAAGGAAATAATAAAGTGGTTAGATGCAGGAGTGATTTTCCCCATAGCTAGTAGCCAGTGGGTTAGCCCCATTCAATGTGTACCTAAAAAGGGGGGAATAACTGTGGTAGTTGTTAAGTCTCTGAAAGTGACTTATTTAGGACCCATTTAGCTTAAGAAGATGTACACATTTAGGTGTTTTTGTTAGCATTTAGCTTAAACCTATGCTTTAATATGAGAATTAGAAGAAGGTAGCTAATATAGGACTTGTGTACAATAGGTAGAAAAAGGGTTGAAAACCGAAGAAAAGAATGAAAAAATAACCATTGCAAATGAATTGCGGAATAATTGCGGTGACCGCAATTATTCAAGTTAAAACCGTAAGTTGGCTGACATTTTTCTGTTTAGATCCGACTTTTCAGGGATTCGTTCTTTCTCCTCCATCCATTCTGATATATGACGTTGAAGACTGATGGTTCTCCTTGGCCCAAACGCACCTGCAAACTACTATAAAAGGGGGTCAAAGTCGGAGGTTCAGTCATCAATTCGAAGTGCAGAAGTCTTCTCGCAGTCCACCATTTCTCTCTAAATTCCTTTGCCGTCTGTTGGAGTGAGGTTCTCAGCTTTTGGAGTCGATAATCTGATAGGAAGGAGAGAAGATTCTTCTTCTCTCTCGATTGGATTCATCCAAGCACAGCTGAATTCTCATCACCATCATTCGAGGCGACTGCCACGAAGTGTTCAGCAAGCCTTTGCTGTTTTCTGTTCTTTTCTTCTCAATTCCATTTCTGTTCACTGTTGTTCTTAGTTTAACATTTCAAGTACTGCATTTCGTTGTTGTCTGTCCTGGATTCAGTTCTTTTAAAGCTTTCCTTTGTCATTCAAACACTTAAAGTAATCGAAGTTCAATTCTGCAACTTACAGTTCCCATCTTGTTCTGCTACGGTTTTGGCTTACTATTTTATACACATTTCTCTTCTAAGCATGTCTATCTTATCTACCATTTCTGCTCTTTACATATCCATGAGTAACTAAAATCATTTAGGGGCATGCTAATGACAGAACTATAGGCTAAAAAACGTGAGTCAAGTAGGCAGATCAACACTCGAACATTGATTGTATGTAAGCTTCATCCCACGGGCAATTTCGATTGGCCATCCATTTTGTCCAAAGAACTCCTAACCTCTGGAAGGAGTAAGAGTTCAGAGTCATATAATCATGCTAGCCTTTCATGGTAATCAGGAAACGGCCTAGGAATAGGCGTTTCCCTAGTACAAACTAAACACTCCTGTTTTAACAAGATGCTTAAGTCCTTACTTTGAAGTCGAGTAAACTTGAGTCTCTAATGCATGGAATCGGACGATACTTGAGATAGAGTGAGTTTGATGTATAGAGAGTTGATCCAAAGCTTGATAATCGTAATAAAATGCCTATAGGACAGTCATTAGTAGCCCTTAATTCCCCGTTTTAATCAGATTCGCTGCCATTTAATTGCGGAAACATTGCGGTCCTCGCAATTCTGCCTTTTTATCATTCTGTTTAGCTATTTTCTTCCTCGATTATTAATTCCATCTCTTGTCCTTTAGGTCTAGCTTTAACTTTAATCTGTTTATGTTATATCCCTCTACACATTCAGCAAAAAGTAGTTAATTAAAAACCAATTTTACCCCATCAAATTCATCCCATCTTTCTTAACATTCACACTTCGTGAATAGCTAAAAATGAGTCTCTGTGGAAAAAACGAATGAAATATACTTACTACTTGCTGTGAGACCATGTATGCTTGCATGTTCTAAGTGCTCTCTCTACCCTTTTGCATATTTATCTTTACACATTGAGCACGCAACAAGTTTTTGGCGCCGCTGCCGGGGACTTATTTTAAGTGAAAACGAAGTTGTTAAGTTTGAAAAATCAAGTTTATCATCGAGTGAAACTAATCTGTTTCATTTCTTTTGCAGGTGCCATTAAGGTAGTTTATGAGTGAGCGTTCACATAGTAATTTAGAGTTCGATCCTGAACCTGAAAGATCACTTCGAGCTAGGAATAAGGCAAAGAAACGTCTCTTTAAACAACCTCCTATACCTCAAACCACACCTGAAACTAAAGAAATGGGCGATCTAGTTCCAAATCCGGCACAAGCCATTCGCAACCCCATCGAAATAGCGAATGACAAGAATAGTGCCATTCTGTCATATCTAGTACCTATGCCTGGGGAGCTGAACCCCAGCATAATCCGTCCTGAAATCACTGCCCACTCATTCGAGTTAAAACCAGTGATGTTCCAAATGTTGTCCACTGTGGGACAATTCTTTGGAATAGAAAATGAGGACCCCCATAACCACCTTAGGAACTTCCTAGGAGTTAGTGACACATTCCTAATCCCTGGAGTTTCCCAAGAAGCCCTGAGGCTATATCTTTTCCCTTACTCTTTGAGGGACAAAGCCAAAACATGGCTAAATTCTTTACCCTCAGGATCTGTCCGCAATTGGACAGATTTAGCAGAAAAATTCCTAGTCAAATACTTCCCACCTGATAGGAATTCGACCTTTCGTGATGACATCATAAAGTTTAAACAAGCTGATAATGAGTCTCTTCACGAAGCTTGGACTAGATTCAAAGACCTTCTCATTAAATGTCCACACCATGGCATTCCATGGTGTATCCAAATAGAAGTTTTCTTTAAAGGATGCAACCCCAGCACCAGACAAGTCTTAAATTCATCTGCTGGAGGTTCCATGTTGTCCAAGAGTTACAACGAAGCTTATGAGATCTTGGAGAAGATCTCAGCATCTCACTGTAGATGGTCAGACGATCCAGTAGAGCCAACTAGGGCTCAAGACAAGGATGCTCTAAGCGCCATGAGCACCCAAATAAATGCCCTGACCAACTTAGTCAAGCAAATGGCTCAGGCCAATCTCCAAACCAGTGCCAATACCGCCACAGCCATGTCAATGGGCACCCAACCAAGTCAAGGCGAGGCACCAATCTGTGGATTCTGTGGGGAGGGGCACCCTTATGAATACTGCCCTGGGAATCCATCCTCAGTCTGCTATGTAGGAAGTCAGCAGCAGCCTAGGAATAACCCCTACTCCAACACCTATAACCCTGGTTGGAGAAACCACCCTAACCTGTCATGGGGTGGCCAACAAAACACTAACCAAAATCCCAACCAACCAAGGCCGAGTGGAACACCTGGTTTCACTCCCCAACATAACCAGTCAATGTACCAAAAACCTTACAATCAACCTGTAGGATCTTCTGTAGAAAACCTACTCAAGGAATATATAGCTAAGAATGATGCTACTCTTCAGAGCCAGCAAGCTACTCTTAGGAGCCTGGAAAACCAAATAGGCCAATTAGCCAATGAACTTAAGAGTAGGCCCCAAGGTAGACTCCCTGCTGATACCGAGGTACCAAGAAGAGATGGCAAAGAACAAGTTCAAGCCATTGAGCTTAGGAGTGGAAGACCATTGGTGAGTAACACAAAGGACACACCAAAGAGAGTAGAGAACACTGAGTCTAGTGCTCCACTGGAGTCTCTGCCAAGCCAAGGTCCACCACCGACTAGCACATCAGGAGCCAGGCTAGAGCCAATTGTAGAGGACGTAGAAGAAATTCCACGGCCTCCACCTATCTTAAGGCGTCCTGACGTGCCTGCATATGTGCCACCACCTCCATACCCTCGAAGGCTTAAGAAGAAACAGGAACAGGAAGTTCATTTTAATAAATTTCTAGAAATACTTAAGCAAGTGCATGTGAATATTCCTTTTGTAGAAGTTTTACAGTCTATGCCTTCATATGTAAAGTTTTTGAAGGACATTATTACTAACAAAAGAATAATTGGTGAGTTTGAAACAGTAAACCTCACCGAGGAGTGCAGTGCCATCCTCCAAAACAAGCTGCCCAAGAAGGAGAAGGATCCTGGTTCCTTCACCCTACCTGTAGAACTTGGAGGCAAGCATGTGGGCAGAGCGCTTTGTGACCTGGGCGCCAGCATAAATCTCATGCCCCTGTCCCTATTCCGCCAGTTGGGAATGGGAGAAGCACGTCCAACCACAGTCACTTTACAACTAGCAGACAGATCCATCGCATATCCAGAAGGTAAGATTGAGGATATTCTAGTTAAAGTTGACAAATTTATTTTCCTTGCAGATTTCATTGTCCTGGACTATGAGGCAGACAAGGAGGTTCCCATCCTGCTAGGTAGACCATTTCTAGCCACAGGTAGGGCACTAATAGACGTGCAAAAAGGTGAGTTAACTATGAGGGTTCATGATGAAGAGGTAAAATTTAGTGTTTACAAAGCTTTAAGGTATCCCTCTGATTCTGAGTCTTGTGCTAGCATTGATGTTGTTGACTCACTAATGGAAGAACAATTAGAGCATGTATTATTAACCAAGCATGCTAACGAATAGGTAGGATTAGATGTAGATGATCTAAATGTATCTGACATAATGGATATGCCTGTAGATAGACCTCAGCATGTATGTATGACTATGGACTTAACTGATAGAACTGTAAATCCGTTGAAGCCCTCCATTGAGCATCCACCTGTTTTAGAACTAAAACCACTACCAACTCACCTCAAATACGCATATCTAGGAGATAATGATACGCTGCCTGTAATTATTTCTTCTAAGCTTAGTGAACAGCATGAGGTTGATTTAATTTTACTGCTTAAGCAACATAGGAAGGCTATAGCATGGACTATTGCTGATATTCGAGGCATTAGCCCTTCTTATTGCATGCACAAAATTATTCTAGAGGAGGAGCACACACCTAGGGTAGATCACCAGCGTAGGTTAAACCCCTCTATGAAAGAGGTAGTGAAAAAGGAAATAATAAAGTGGTTAGATGCAGGAGTCATTTTCCCCATAGCTAGTAGCCAGTGGGTGAGCCCCATCCAATGTGTACCTAAAAAGGGGGGAATAACTGTGGTAGTCAATGAGAACAACGAACTGATTCCAACAAGGACTGTCACAGGGTGGAGAGTGTGTATGGATTACAGAAAACTGAATAAAGAAACTAAAAAAGACCATTTCCCCCTACCATTTATTGACCAGATGCTAGACAGAATAGCTGGTAGAGCCTACTATTGTTTTCTAGATGGGTATTCTGGTTACAATCAAATCACTATAGACCCTAAGGATCAAGAGAAGACTACCTTCACTTGCCCTTTTGGAACGTTTGCCTTCAGCAGAATGCCTTTTGGCCTATGCAATGCACCGGCAACTTTCCAAAGGTGCATGATGGCAATCTTCTCTGAGTTGGATGAGTCCATAATAGAAATATTCATGGATGACTTCTCAGTCTTTGGGGACTCATTTAAAACCTGTCTAGAGAACCTAGGACAAGTCCTGGCTAGGTGTGAAGAGACCAACCTAGTCCTAAATTGGGAAAAATGCCATTTCATGGTAGATGAAGGGATTGTCTTAGGACATCGAGTGTCAAGGGCAGGTGTAGAAGTGGATAGGGCAAAAATCGAGGTCATAGAGAAGTTGGTAGAGCCCCAGAATGTCAAGGCTATTAGGAGTTTCTTAGGGCATGCTGGCTTCTATAGAAGGTTCATCAAGGACTTTTCTAAGATAGCCAAGCCTCTATGTGAGCTACTGGAGCTAGGTAGGCCATTCATCTTCTCTAAAGAATGTGTAGTAGCTTGGAAAACCCTTAAGGAAGCACTGGTCACAGCACCAATCATAGTAGGACCAAATTGGGATCTCCCATTTGAGATGCTATGTGATGCTAGTGACTATGCTGTAGGAGTCATGTTAGGACAGAAGATTGACAAGCTCACACATCCTGTCTATTATGCTAGCAAGACCTTGAATGAGGCCCAATGTAACTATACAACTACAGAGAAAGAGATGCTTGCTGTAGTATTTGCTTGTGAAAAATTTAGAAACTATATTGTAGGAACTAGGACCATTGTATATACTGACCATTCTGCTTTAAAATATCTTATGAGGAAGGCTGATGCTAAGCCTAGATTGATTAGATGGGTGTTATTGCTGCAGGAATTCGATTTGGACATTCGGGACAAGAAGGGATGTGAAAACGTGGTTGCAGATCACCTGTCTCGATTGCAGCACAATTGCGAAAAAATTGCGGACCCCGCAATTTCTGATGCTTTTATAGATGAACATATCTTTGCTTTAACTCATCGTGATAACGATGAGGAACCTTGGTTCGCTGACATTGCTAACTTCCGTGCAGCACAGGTATTACCAGTGTTCAAGGGAGGACAAGAGAAGAAGAGGTTCCTCCATGAAGCAAGGAAATTCATCTGGGATGACCCCATACTTTACAGGACCTGTGCTGATGGGTTGTTGAGGAAGTGTGTTACAGCTGCTGAAGCGAAGTCTGTGCTGCAGCACTGTCACTCATCTCCTTACGGTGGGCACTTTGGTGGTCAAAGAACAGCTGCTAAGGTATTTCAGAGTGGCTACTACTGGCCAACAATCTTCAAGGATGCCCACAACTATGCCCACAACTGTGACGAATGCCAAAGGACAGGTAACCTCAGTCGTAAGGATGAGATGCCCCTCACCTACATCTTAGAGTTGGAGCTCTTTGATGTGTGGGGCATTGATTTCATGGGACCATTCCCTCCATCATCAGGTAACCTGTACATTTTAGTAGCAGTAGACTACGTGTCAAAGTGGGTAGAAGCTAAGGCATGTCCTAATAATGATGCTAAAACAGTCACTAACTTCTTGCATAGACACATTTTCACTAGATTTGGGACTCCTCGTGCTATCATTAGTGATGAGGGGTCACATTTCATTAATAAGGCTATGGAGAAATTATTGGCTAAATATAACATTAGACATAGGGTAGCTACTCCCTACCACCCACACTCAAATGGCCAAGCTGAGATTTCCAATAGGGAGATAAAGAACATCCTAGAAAAGGTAGTCAAACCTAATAGGAAAGACTGGTCTTTCAAGCTTGAGGATGCACTTTGGGCTTACAGAACAGCATATAAGACACCTCTAGGAATGTCTCCCTATAGGTTGGTGTATGGCAAGGCTTGCCACTTGCCACTTGAGTTGGAAAACAAGGCATTTTGGGCCATGAAAGAATTAAATTTTTGTGTGAAGGATGCAGGGACATTAAGATCTTTACAGCTACATGAACTTGATGAGCTTAGGCACATGGCCTATGAGAATGCCAAGATGTACAAAGAAAAGACAAAAATATGGCATGACAGTAGACTCAGGATCAAAGACTTTAAAAAGGGCCAACTTGTATTATTATTTAACTCACGATTAAAGCTATTTCCAGGCAAATTAAAGTCTAGATGGTCAGGTCCATTTATTATTACTAATGTCTTTGTTCATGGTGCCATAGAGATTAAAAACTTGCAGCAAGGGCAGCCATTTATGGTCAATGGTGCTAGGTTGAAGCACTACTATGAGGAGGGGGATGTGAAGACTCTCTCGGCCTTCCTCCTACATGAAGCATGAAGTTAGAAACGAGAGAGAACGAGTGGTTACTGTGCTCGTTTAGTCAAGGCCAATGCCTTAGTTTATTTTTTCTGTTTTTTCGATGATCGTTTGTATGTTTTGTGATGTATTTTTAATTGCGTAGTTAATGTTGTTTTATTTGTTTTTGTAGGGAATCGAAAGAGGGGATCAAGGGGAGTAAATCCCACTTTAAAAATCAAGAAACGGTTGAGCCAAATGAAAGATACGGGCGATCAAAGTTTGGATTTGTTATGAAATATTGTCCCTAGAATTGCGCAAAAATTGCTGGATCCGCAAAAAGAGCCGTTGGGATTTTTCCGTTGCTTTTATAGCCGTTAGAAGGCGCCCGATTGATACGATCCTCTCATTCTTTGCTCTCCAAGATTTCTGCGATTCTCTCCACCTTTGATCTCTCTCTCCGAACCTCCAAGATTCGACAATGGTTTCCACTAGGGCTGAGAGATCCGCCGCCAAGAAGAAGGCCGACGACGCAGCTGAAGCGGCTGCAAGGGAAGCGCTTCTCGCCCTTGCTGATGAGGGTGCTGTACGCACTGGCCGTCTCTCCAAGCTTCCTATTCGTAGGAAGAAGTGGAGGGTGGTCACTGAGATCCCTGCTGGGCCATCTGAGCCAGTAGGCACGCCCAAGAAACGACGGTGGACTGTCAAGACTGCCGCCGAACCAAGCACCGCCAAGACTCCCTCTGTGGAGAGTCAAGAAACTGATCGTGCAGCCCACGAGTCAGCCAAGGAAGGTTCGTCGCCGTCTGTGTCACCTGCGCGCAGTCCCCTCTCGTCTGAACCAGTGCCAAGCGCAGAGTCGTCACCGCCTGCACAGAGCGCCGAGTTGTCTCCAGCACCTCAGAGTTCTGATCCGACGCCTGCAGCAGCGCAGAGCCCTGAGCTGCCGTCTTCGCCATGGAGTTCTGCGCATACCCCTTCAGCAGAGCACAATTCTCCACGGCCTGATCCGGAATTCCCTTATGGGGATTATCAGGAGTCTACGCAAGGCAGTGGGGATGCTGGGGAAGAAGCAGTCTTTTCTCCTATGAGGGAAGACAGCCCTGATGTTCCTGCACAGCAGGACGATTCTATGGAAGAAACGTTGGGGGCTTGCCTCCAACAGATCAACATTAAGAAAGAGAAGAAGAAGGCCAAGAAGGAGGCCAAGAAAGCCAAGAAACTGAAGAAGAAGAAGGCCAAGCGAGTGCCTTCAGCAGACAAAGACAGTACTGAGCCTTCGCTCAAACGCCTCAAGGTGGAGGCTGCTGAATCTTCCAAGCCAGCCGATAAGGGGAAGGCTAAACTCTACCCTGAAGATGAACCTCCGTCAGTGAGGTATGTCTCGTCTGATGCTGAATCCAGGGGCGTGGAGCTGAGGAAAAGGGACCTGTTGCACGAGAAGGGGTTCCTTGATCGACTTGCTGACCTGCCGCAGTTCTTGCGCGCAGGGGTGATCAACCATGGCTGGGAGGAATTCTGCCGACCTCCCAATCCAGCATACACGAGCATGGTGTATGACTTTTATGCTAACGTGCTCAGCCCTGAGGATGGCCTATCTGTGGTCAGAGGGGTGGAAGTTGATTTCTCAGCCAAAGCCATTAATGAAGCATTTGGTCTAAGGGGCCAGCCTCACACAGATTATGCACGGATAGTTGATGAGCCGACTGAGGCTGTGCTAGAAGAAGCCATCCGCACCATTGGTCAGCCTGAGGCTTCCTGGACAGTCTCACGCAATGGGCGGCACACTCTCATGAGTGCCAACCTCACGGCTAAGGCAGCTGTGTGGTTTTCATTCGTAAGAAGAAGACTCTCCCCAGTGACTCATGAGACTACAATTAACCAGAGCCGTTCGCTGCTGGTTTATGCTATAATGAGAGGTCTCACGATCAACGTGGGAGAAGTCATCACTGCTGCCATAGCTGAGTGTGCAAAAAAGGGTAAGGGGCCGTTATTTTTCCCCAACATCATAACAAAGTTATGCTTGCTTGCAGGAGTTCCCACCGAGCGCTTGGAGCAGCAGCTGCCCTACACAGGCCATCTGGAGTTGCCTGCACACCTAAGGCTGAGAAGAAAGGGCAACATGGAATTTGAGTTGGATAGGCTGGCGGCTGAACAGTCCCTATCCATGGCCTGCTTGATGGACATGCAGAGGAGAATGGCTCAATGGGCCAACTATGCGCAGGCGAGGGACAGAGAAGTTGCAGACCAGTTGGGGTGCATCTTCCCAGACTTCCCCACCAACCTCCTAACTCCATGGGTGCCCCCACGACCAAGGCGACCAGATGAGGATGATGAGAATTGAGTGCTGGTTTGAAGAGCACTAGAGGGAGTATTACTGATCCCTTCAGAAACAAAAGACAATTTTCCTGCTTTTTGATAGAATAATGTATAATATGCTGTTTTGGATTCAGTTTTTGATCTGTTTTTAATGTTTAGTTGTATGCTTTTTCTTTTGCTTAGTCTAGTCTGATGTTAGTTGATTAGGTAGGATAGTTTAGTTTTATTTTTAGGATGCATGAGTAACAGGAAAAAGCATGCTAGGGGCCTGCATCAATGTTATATCTGCCCGGATTGGATTGCGAAATAATTGCGGTTCCCGCAATTTTTGTGACTGATAGCATGTTTTGGACTGTCTGTTTAGTTAGGCTGTGATCTGTTAAATTCTATCTTTTGCTGCTAGCATGACTACCTTATATAGCTGATCTTGAAGCATGCTGGATGAGTGTCATAGGACACCTTTTGATAGTTTAAATTTGCCTCTGAATAGTGCTCAGCATGCATAAACCATAAGTCCTGAAATCTGTCTGTTATGTTCAAATTTTCTGCTGCTGGGATAGTTGCTTCTAGAATGTTTTGCCTATGCCTAGGATGTTTAGATTCTCTTTGTTTTACTTTAGACTAGATGCTTCTAGGATAAGTTTGGGGGTGTGCCACCTCAAACACTCATTGGGGACAATGAGTAGTTGAAGTTTGGGGGAGGCCACCCTAGGCCTAGGAACATTCCTCTCTTCCTTAGGACATAAGCATTCTTCTTCTCCTAAAAAATTTTTTTGTGATAAATAGAAAAATTGAAAAATAGAATAAAGAGGGGAGTCTTTCTCAAGTTGCTGAGTAATCAGTGCCAAGTGTGTAAACCATAAGTGGCATTGCATCAAAAGGCAAACCAAGGGGAGACTCCACCTAAGAAAAAAAAAAGAAAGAAAAAGGAGAAATAGGGGAAGAAGAATGTATGCTTGGGAGTTATAATCTTGTGGCTTAGATGTCCTATGAAAAAAGAACTCTGATCCTTAATGAGCTAAGCACAAGGTTGTAGCTTTTAGGTTTGTCTAGGGAGATGAATGTATATCCAATGTAGTGATGCCAGGGTTTAGGTTGTTCTCTAAAAGTACCACTGTCACCGTTAAAACTAAGACTGGCATGACTCTAAGGAATCCTAGACACATTAAAAATAAGCTAGAAGCATGTACTGAGTCTAGAGTAAAGCTTGGTAGAATTTGAAACCTTAGGGATAATAGCATGATATCATACAAGTAGTTAGATCAGTAGTAGGGGGTTAACAAAAGCAGTGGGTATAGTAGGCAGGTGAAGTCAGAAGAAGCTAGACAAGAGGTTAGTTCTAAACTTGGAAGTGTGTCACAGGACAGCATTGCTATAGACAAGAATATAAGGGAGTTAGTGAGTAGTTAAAGAAGAAGAAACAGCAGCCTAAGTAAGTCCTTAGTATGCTTGAGGACAAGCAAAGCCTTAAGTTTGGGGGTGTGTTAAGTCTCTGAAAGTGACTTATTTAGGACCCATTTAGCTTAAGAAGATGTACACATTTAGGTGTTTTTGTTAGCATTTAGCTTAAACCTATGCTTTAATATGAGAATTAGAAGAAGGTAGCTAATATAGGACTTGTGTACAATAGGTAGAAAAAGGGTTGAAAACCGAAGAAAAGAATGAAAAAATAACCATTGCAAATGAATTGCGGAATAATTGCGGTGACCGCAATTATTCAAGTTAAAACCGTAAGTTGGCTGACATTTTTCTGTTTAGATCCGAGTTTTCAGGGATTCGTTCTTTCTCCTCCATCCATTCTGATATATGACGTTGAAGACTGATGGTTCTCCTTGGCCCAAACGCACCTGCAAACTACTATAAAAGGGGGTCAAAGTCGGAGGTTCAGTCATCAATTCGAAGTGCAGAAGTCTTCTCGCAGTCCACCATTTCTCTCTAAATTCCTTTGCCGTCTGTTGGAGTGAGGTTCTCAGCTTTTGGAGTCGATAATCTGATAGGAAGGAGAGAAGATTCTTCTTCTCTCTCGATTGGATTCATCCAAGCACAGCTGAATTCTCATCACCATCATTCGAGGCGACTGCCACGAAGTGTTCAGCAAGCCTTTGCTGTTTTCTGTTCTTTTCTTCTCAATTCCATTTCTGTTCACTGTTGTTCTTAGTTTAACATTTCAAGTACTGCATTTCGTTGTTGTCTGTCCTGGATTCAGTTCTTTTAAAGCTTTCCTTTGTCATTCAAACACTTAAAGTAATCGAAGTTCAATTCTGCAACTTACAGTTCCCATCTTGTTCTGCTACGGTTTTGGCTTACTATTTTATACACATTTCTCTTCTAAGCATGTCTATCTTATCTACCATTTCTGCTCTTTACATATCCATGAGTAACTAAAATCATTTAGGGGCATGCTAATGACAGAACTATAGGCTAAAAAACGTGAGTCAAGTAGGCAGATCAACACTCGAACATTGATTGTATGTAAGCTTCATCCCACGGGCAATTTCGATTGGCCATCCATTTTGTCCAAAGAACTCCTAACCTCTGGAAGGAGTAAGAGTTCAGAGTCATATAATCATGCTAGCCTTTCATGGTAATCAGGAAACGGCCTAGGAATAGGCGTTTCCCTAGTACAAACTAAACACTCCTGTTTTAACAAGATGCTTAAGTCCTTACTTTGAAGTCGAGTAAACTTGAGTCTCTAATGCATGGAATCGGACGATACTTGAGATAGAGTGAGTTTGATGTATAGAGAGTTGATCCAAAGCTTGATAATCGTAATAAAATGCCTATAGGACAGTCATTAGTAGCCCTTAATTCCTCGTTTTAATCAGATTCGCTGCCATTTAATTGCGGAAACATTGCGGTCCTCGCAATTCTGCCTTTTTATCATTCTGTTTAGCTGTTTTCTTCCTCGATTATTAATTCCATCTCTTGTCCTTTAGGTCTAGCTTTAACTTTAATCTGTTTATGTTATATCCCTCTACACATTCAGCAAAAAGTAGTTAATTAAAAACCAATTTTACCCCATCAAATTCATCCCATCTTTCTTAACATTCACACTTCGTGAATAGCTAAAAATGAGTCTCTGTGGAAAAAACGAATGAAATATACTTACTACTTGCTGTGAGACCATGTATGCTTGCATGTTCTAAGTGCTCTCTCTACCCTTTTGCATATTTATCTTTACACATTGAGCACGCAACAGTAGTCAATGAGAACAACGAACTGATTCCAACAAGGACTGTCACAGGGTGAAGGGTATGTATGGATTACAGAAAACTAAATAAAGAAACTAAAAAAGACCATTTCCCTATACCGTTTATTGACCAGATGCTAGACATAATAGCTGGTAGAGCCTACTATTGTTTCTTAGATGGGTACTCTGGCTATAATCAAATTACTATAGACCCTAAGGATCAAGAGAAGACTACCTTCACTTGCCCTTTTGGAACGTTTGCCTTCCGCAGAATGCCTTTTGGCTTATGCAATGCACCGGCAACTTTCCAAAGGTGCATGATGGCAATCTTCTCTGAGTTGGATGAGTCCATGATAGAAATATTCATGGATGACTTCTCAGTCTTTGGGGATTCATTTAAAACCTGTCTAGAAAACCTAGGACAAGTCCTGGCTAGGTGTGAAGAGACCAACCTAGTCCTAAATTGGGAGAAGTGCCATTTTATGGTAGATGAAGGGATTGTCTTAGGACATAGAGTGTCAAGGGCAGGTGTAGAAGTGGATAGGGCAAAGATAGAGATCATAGAGAAGTTGGTAGAGCCCCAGAATGTTAAGGCTATTAGGAGATTCTTAGGGCACGCTGGCTTCTACAGAAGGTTCATTAAGGACTTTTCTAAGATAGCCAAGCCTCTGTGCGAGCTTCTAGAGCTAAATAGACCATTCATCTTCTCTAAGGAATGTGTAGTAGCTTGGAAAACCCTTAAGGAAGCACTGGTCACAGCGCCAATCATAGTAGGACCAAATTGGGATCTCCCATTTGAGATGCTATGTGATGCCAGTGACTATGCTGTAGGAGTCATGTTAGGACAGAAGATTGACAAGCTCACACATCCTGTCTATTATGCTAGTAAGACCTTGAATGAGGCTCAATGTAATTATACAACTACAGAGAAAGAGATGCTTGCTGTAGTCTTTGCTTGTGAAAAATTTAGAAACTATATTGTAGGAACTAGGACCATTGTATATACTGACCATTCTGCTTTAAAATATCTTATGAGAAAGGCTGATGCTAAGCCTAGACTGATTAGATGGGTGTTATTGCTGCAGGAATTTGATTTGGACATTCGGGACAAGAAAGGTTGTGAAAATGTGGTTGCAGATCACCTGTCTCGATTGCAGCATAATTGCGAAAAAATTGCGGAGACCGCAATTTCTGATGCTTTTATAGATGAACATGTATTTGCTTTGGCTCATCGTGATAACGATGAGGAACCGTGGTTTGCTGACATTGCTAACTTCCGTGCATCACAGGTATTACCAGTGTTCAAGGGAGGACAAGAGAAGAAGCGGTTCCTGCATGAAGCAAGGAAATTCATCTGGGATGACCCCACACTTTACAGAACCTGTGCTGATGGCTTGCTGAGGAAATGTGTTTCAGCTGCTGAAGCAAAGTCTGTGCTGCAGCACTGTCACTCATCTCCTTATGGTGGACACTTTGGTGGCCAAAGGACAGCTGCGAAGGTATTTCAGAGTGGCTACTACTGGCCAACGATCTTCAAGGACGCACACGACTATGCCCACAGCTGTGATGAGTGCCAAAGGACAGGTAATCTCAGTCGCAAGGATGAGATGCCCCTCACCTACATCTTAGAGTTGGAGCTCTTTGATGTATGGGGCATTGATTTCATGGGACCATTCCCTCCATCATCAGGTAACCTGTACATTTTAGTAGCAGTGGACTACGTGTCCAAGTGGGTAGAAGCCAAAGCATGTCCTAATAATGATGCTAAAACAGTCACTAACTTCTTGCATAGGCACATTTTCACTAGATTTGGGACTCCTCGTGCTATCATTAGTGATGAGGGGTCACATTTCATTAATAAGGCTATGGAGAAAGTATTGGCTAAATATAACATTAGACACAGGGTAGCTACTCCCTATCACCCACACTCAAATGGACAAGCTGAAATTTCCAATAGGGAGATAAAAAACATCTTAGAGAAGGTAGTCAAACCTAATAGGAAAGACTGGTCATTTAAGCTTGAGGATGCACTTTGGGCTTATAGAACAGCATATAAGACACCCCTAGGCATGTCTCCCTATAGGTTGGTGTATGGCAAGGCTTGCCACTTGCCACTCGAGTTAGAAAACAAAGCATTTTGGGCCATGAAGGAATTAAATTTCTGTGTAAAGGATGCAGGGACATTGAGATCGTTGCAGCTACATGAACTTGATGAGCTTAGGCATATGGCCTATGAGAATGCCAAAATGTATAAAGAAAAGACCAAAATATGGCACGACAGTAGACTTAGGATCAAAGACTTTAGGAAAGGCCAACTTGTACTATTATTTAACTCACGATTGAAATTGTTTCCAGGCAAACTAAAGTCTAGATGGTCGGGTCCATTTGTTATTACTAATGTCTTTGTTCATGGTGCAATAGAGATAAAGAACTTGCAGCAAGGCCAGCCATTTATGGTCAATGGTGCTAGGTTGAAGCACTACTATGAGGAAGGAGATGTGAAGACTCTCTCGGCCTTCCTCTTGACTGAAGCGTGACAAAAAGAACGAGAGAGAACGAGTGGTTACTGTGCTCGTTTAGTCAAGGCCAATGCCTTAGTTTATTTTTTCTGTTTTTCCGGTTATCATTTGTATGTTTTGTGGTGTAATTTTAATTGCGTATTTAATGTTTGTTTTGTTTGTTTTTGCAAGGATTCGAAAGAGGGGATCAAGGAGAGTAAATCCCACTTTAAAAATCAAGAAACGGTTGAGCCAAATAAAAGATACGGACGGGCAAAGTTGGAGATTTCAATGAAATAATATCCCTGGAATTGCGCTAAAATTGCTGGATCCGCAAAAAGAGCCGTTGGGATTTTATCCGTTGCCTTTATATCCGTTGGAAGGCGCTCGAATGTTACGATTATCTCTCTCTTTGCTCTCCAAGAATTCAGCGATTCTCTCCATCTTTGATTCTTCTCTCAAGATCTTCAAGACTCAGCAATGGTGTTCACACGAGCAGAGAGATCTGCAGCCAAGAAGAAGGCTGATGACGCAGCTGAAGCGGCTGCGAGGGAAGCGCTTCTCACCCTTGCAGACGATGGTGCCGTGCGCACCGGTCCCCTTCCCAAGCTTCCCATTCGTAGGAAGAAGTGGAGGGTGGTCACTGAGATCCCTGCTGGACCATCTGAGCCAGTGGGCACGCCCAAGAAACGCCGGTGGAGTGTCAAGACGGCCGGCGAACCAAGCACAGCAAAGACTCCCTCTGTGGAGAGTCAAGAACCTGATCGTGCATCCCACGAGTCAGCCAAAGAAGGATCGTCGCCGTCTGCATCACCTGCGCGTAGTCCTTCACCATCTGAACCAGTACCAAGCGCAGAGTCGTCACCGCCTGCGCAGAGCCCCGTGTTGTCTCCAGCACCTCAGAGTTCTGACCCGACACCTGCAGCAGTGCAGAGTCCTGAACCACCATCTTCGCCATTGAGTTCTGTGCAGACACCATCAGCAGAGCACAATCCCACGCCATCGCACAACTCTCCCCAGCCTGATCCTGAATTCCCTTATGGAGATTATCAAGAATCCACGCAAGGCAGTGGAGATGCTGGGGAAGACGAAGTCTTCTCTCCTATGAGGGAAGATAGCCCTGCCGAGCCTGCACAGCAGGACGATTCTATGGAAGAAACGTTGGGGGCATGCCTCCAGCAGATCAATATCAAGGCCAGACTCAAGAAGAAGAAGAAGGCCACGATTGGCAAGGCCAAGAAGTTGAAGAAAAAGAAGGCAAAGAAGGTGCCCTCGGCGGACAAAGAGAGTACTGAGCCTTCGCTCAAACGCCTCAAGGTGGAGGCTGCCGAATCATCCAAACCAGCAGACAAGGGGAAGGCTAAACTCTACCCTGAAGACGAACCTCAGTCAGTGAGGTATGTTTCGTCTGATGCTGAATCCAGGGGTGCTGAGCTGAGGAAGAGAGACCTGTTGCACGAGAAACGTTTCCTCGACCGACTCGCTGACCTGCCGCAGTTCTTGCGCGCAGGAGTGATCAACCATGGCTGGGAGGAATTCTGCAGACCGCCTAATCCAGCCTACACGAGCATGGTGTACGATTTCTACGCCAATGTGCTCAGCCCTGAGGATGGCCTATCTGTGGTCAGAGGGGTGGAAGTTGATTTCTCAGCCAAGGCCATCAATGAAGCCTTTGGTCTCAAGGGCCAAACGCACACAGATTATGCACGGATAGTTGATGAGCCGACTGAGGCCGTGCTGGAAGAGGCCATTCGCACAATTGGCCAGCCTGAAGCAGCGTGGACTGTCTCACGCAATGGGAGGCACACCTTAATGAGTGCCAACCTGACAGCAAAGGCAGCTGTTTGGTTTGCCTTTGTGAGGAGGAAGTTGTCCCCTGTGACCCACGAGATAACAATCAACCAGAGTAGATCACTGCTGGTTTATGCCATCATGCGCAGTCTCACGGTCAATGTAGGGGAGATCATGTCAGCTGCCATTGCTGAATGCGCCAGAAAAGGTAAGGGGCCATTATTTTTCCCCAACACTATAACAAAATTGTGTTTGCTTGCAGGAGTCCCCACCGAGCGCTTGGAGCAGCAGATGCCGTACACAGGCCATTTGGAGCTGCCTGCGAACCTGAGGCTGAGAAGAAAGGGGAATATGGAGTTTGAGTTGGATAGGCTGGCTGCTGAACAGTCCCTATCCATGGCCTGCTTAATGGACTTGCAGAGAAGATTGGCTCAATGGGCCAACTATGCGCAGGCAAGGGACAAAGAAGTTGCAGACCAGTTGGGATGCATCTTCCCGGACTTCCCCACCAACCTCCTAACTCCATGGGTGCCCCCACGACCAAGGCAACCAGATGAGGATGATGAGAATTGAGTGCTGGTTTGAAGTGCACTGAAGGGAGTATTGCTGTTCCCTTAGAAAACAAAGACAATTTTCTGCTTTCTGATAGGATATTGTGAATTATGCTGTTTTGGGTTCAATTTTTGATCTGTTTTTAATGTTTAGTTTTATGCTTTTTCTTTTGCTTAGTTTAGTCTGATGTTAGCTGAATAGGTAGGATAGTTTAGTTTTATTTTTAGGATGCATGAGTTACAGGAAAAAGCATGCTAGGGGCCTGAATCAATGTTATATCTGCCCGGATTGAATTGCGAAATAATTGCGGTTCCCGCAATTTTTGTGACTGATTGCATGTTTTGGGACTGTCTGTTTAGTTAGGCTGTGATCTGTTAAATTCTATCTTTTGCTGCTAGCATGACTACCTTATATAGCTGATCTTGAAGCATGCTGGATGAGTGTCATAGGACACCCTTTGATAGTTTAAATTTGCCTCTGAATAGTGCTCAGCATGCATAAACCATAAGTCCTTAAGACTTTTTGTTATGTTCAAATTTTCTGCTGCTGGGATAGTTGCTTTTAGAATGTTTTGCCTATGCCTAGGATTTTTAAATTCTCTTTGTTTTACTTTGGACTAGATGCTTCTAGGATAGTTTGGGGGTGTGCCACCTCAGACACTCATTGGGGACAATGAGTAGTTGAAGTTTGGGGGAGGCCACCCTAGGCCTAGGAACATTCCTCTCTTCCTTAGGACATAAGCATTCTTCTTCTCCTAAAAAAAATTTTGTGATAAATAGAAAAATTGAAAAATAGAGTAAAGAGGGGAGTCTTTCTCAAGTTGCTGAGTAATCAGTGCCAAGTGTGTAAACCACAAGTGGCATTGCATCAAAAGGCAAACCAAGGGGAGACTCCACCTAAGTAAAAAAGGGAAAAGGGAGAAATAGGGAAGAAGAATGTATGCTTGGGAGTTATAATCTTGTGGCTTAGATGTCCTATGTAAAAAGAACTCTGATCCTTAATGAGCTAAGCACAAGGTTGTAGCTTTTAGGTTTGTCTAGGGAGATGAATGTATATCCAATGTAGTGATGCCAGGGTTTAGGTTGTTCTCTAAAAGTACCACTGTCACTGTTTATACTAAGACTGACATGACTCTAAGGAATCCTAGACACAGTAAAAATAAGCTAGAAGCATGTACTGAGTCTGGAGTAAAGCTTGGTAGAATTTGAAACCCGAGGGATAGTGGCATGACATCATAAAAGTAGCTAGATCAGTAGTAGGGGGTTAACAAAACCAGCAGGTATAGTAGGCAGGTGAAGTCAGAAGAAGCTTGATAAGAGGTTAATTCTAAACTTAGAAGTGTGTCACAGGACAGCACTGCTAGAGATAGGGATATAGGGGAGTCGGTAAGTAGTTAAAGAAGATAAAATAACAGCTTAGGTAAGTCCTTAGTATGCTTGAGGACAAGCAAAGCCGTAAGTTTGGGGGTGTGTTAAGTCTCTGAAAGTGACTTATTTAGGACCCATTTAGCTTAAGAAGATGTACACATTTAGGTGTTTTTGTTAGCATTTAGCCTAAACCTATGCTTTAATATGAGAATTAGAAGAAGGTAGTTAATTTAGGACTTAGGCACAATAGGTAGAAAAAGGGTTGAAAACCGAAGGAAAAGAATGAAAAAATAAACATTGCGAATGAATTGCGAAATCATTGCGGTGACCGCAATTATTCAAGTGAAAACCGTAAGTTGACTGATCTTTTTCTGTTAATTTCCGTATTTTCAGGGATTCGTTCTTTCTCCTCCATCCATTCTGATATATGACGTTGAAGATTGATGGTTCTCCTTGGCCCAAACGCACCTGCAAACTACTATAAAAGGGGGCCAAAGTCGGAGGTTTGATCATCACTCGAAGCGCAGAAGTCTTCTCGCAGTCCACCATTTCCATCTGTTTTCCTTTGCCGTCTGTTGGAGTGAGAGTCTCAGCTGTTGGAATCGATAATCTGATAGGAAGGAGAGAAGATTCTTCTTCTCTCTCGATTGGATTCATCCAAGCAAGGCTGATCTTTCATCCCCTTCATTCGAGGCGACTGCCACGAAGCTTTCCAGCAACTCTTTACTGTTTTTCTGTCTTTCTCTTCTGTTTTACATTCTGCTTCGTGCTATTCTTTTCCTAAGTAGCTAGATTAGTTTATTTCGTTGCTTTCTGTCTTGTTGCTATTTACTTTACAGCTTTTATCTGTTCAACAAACAATTTCAGTAATCAAAGTTCATTTCTGCATTTCTCATTTCCCATCTTCTGCTACGGGTTTGGCTTACTGTTTTAAGCACATTTCCCTTCTAAGCATGTCTATCTTATCTACCATTTCTGTTCTCTATATATCCATGAGTAGCTAAGTCACTTAGGGGCATGCTAATGACAGAACTATAGGCTAAAAAACGTGAATCAAGTAGGCAGATTAACACTCGAACATTGATTGTATGTAAGCTTCATCCCACGGGCAATTTCGATTGGCCATCCATTTTGTCCAAAGAACTCCTAACCTCTGGAAGGAGTAAGAGTTCAGAGTCATATAATCATGCTAGCCTTTCATGGTAATCAGGAAACGGCCTAGGAATAGGCGTTTCCCTAGTACAAACTAAACACTCCTGCTTAAATAAGATGCTTGAGACCTTACTTTGAAGTCGAGTAAACTTAAGACTCTAATGCATGGAATCGGACGATACTTGAGATAGAGTGAGTTTGATGTATAGAGAGTTGATCCAAAGCTTGATAATCGTAATAAACTGCCTATAGGATAGTCATTAGTAGCCCTTAATTCGCCCATTTACATACTTTTGCTGTTGAGTTAATTGCGGATTAATTGCGGTTCTCGCAATTCTGCTAAGTTGCATTCTGTTTAGCTGTTTTCTTCCTCGTTTATTAATTCCATCTCTTGTCCTTTGCATCTAATTTCAACTTGCATTTGTTTATGTTATATCCCTTTATACATTCAGCAAAAATTAGATAATTAAAAACCAATTTTACCCCATCAAATTCATCCCATCTTTCTTAACAATCACACTTCGCGAATAGCTAAAAATGAGTCTCTGTGGAAAAAACGAATGAAATATACTTACTACTTGCTGTGAGACCATGTATGCTTGCATGTTCTAAGTGCTCTCCCTACCCTTTTGCATATTTATCTTTACACATTGAGCACGCAACACCTAGCTCCTCGATCTTAGATTTCAACAGGCTTAGAACAGCTCTATCTATCCTAAAACTTCGCTTTCCCCCTACTTATGGCTAAACAGAACAATCTAAGGGCAATTCATTGTCTAAGCAAGTAATGTGCCGCAAGGCATCTTTTCTCTCTTTTTCTTTGATCTCCATGAGCGCCTAACATGTCAATTTTACTTTCGTTTCAGCTTGCCTGCAATTTCATTGCACAGTGCATCTGACTACGGGCAAAATTCACATTTTTAAGGACTAGCGTTCGCTTCTTGTGCTTCATTTTCATGCAGTGGCGATCGTGGGTTTCACGACCGCCCCTGGCTACTAAGGCAACTCAAGAAGGAGGAACACCTCAGGAGATTACCTTTTTTTTTTATAAAATATGCATTCCTTTTCTTTTCTTTTTTTTTTATATTTTAAGCGCACGGATTACAAACAAGAGCGAATCTTAGCCCATCCTAAGGCTGCCTTTTGAGGTGACAACGAATTTCAAAACAAACAGAGCTACCCTAAACCCACAGATCCAAGATAGAGTGCTAATATGCGAAGCTTAAACAGGGAAATAACTTGAAAAAATTTTCAAAATGGCCTTAACATATGCAATTATGCTGAATTCACGACAAACACACATACGAAGACCTTAGCAGTACATCACAGAATTTCATAATCGGACTAGCATGCTTTCACCATAACTCAACAGGTTAATCAGGATTCCACAACTAAGCTCGACAATTACTATAAGGCACAACCCACCACCCCCAACTTAGAAATTAACAATGTCCCCATTGGACCAAATACGCACAGTCAAAATGAAAGGAAAGAAAACCTTCCCTGAATTGTGACTTAGAGGGTTGGAGAGTGCGCTTTATCCTTAGCCAATAAACCTCAAGGACGAGCCATTGATTCACCTGAAAACTCACAACATCAGAGTAAGAACCTAAGCTAATCCTAAAGACAGTAAGTAAACAAAAAGCATGTACAGTTCAAGCTCGGGTGCCTCCGAGTAGCGCAAATTTTTAGAGTCGATTGCTTGACTTTACCAAAACTCATTTCATCCTTTCTCATAATCAGGCTCTTTCAAGTAGGCGTGGTCGTCGAAGTCCTCTGACATTCCCTCATGGAAGATCTTCAGTCGTTGGCCATTCACCGTGTATTCCTTCTCTGTATCCAGGCTCTGAATCTTGACTGCACCATAGTGATGGACATCAGTTATAATGAAAGGACCAAGCCACCTGGAACGAAGTTTACCTGGCATGAACTTCAGGCGGGAGTTGAACAAGAGGACCTTCTGACCAACTTGGAAGTGTTTTCTGACGACTCGTCTGTCGTGGAACATCTTGGTCTTTTCCTTGTAGGTCTTCGAGTTCTCATATGCATCCAGGCGAAGCTCCTCTAGCTCTTGCAATTTGAGGAGTCTTTCTTCGCCAGCCTTGTCAAAGTCCATGTTACACTTCTTCACGGCCCAGTAAGCTTTGTGTTCGATCTCCACTGGGAGATGACAGGCTTTACCAAAAACCATCCGGTAGGGAGACATCCCTATGGGGGTTTTGTAAGCCGTACGGTAAGCCCACAAAGCGTCGTCCAGCCTGAGGCTCCAATCCTTCCTTCCTGGACTTACTGTTTTCTCGAGGATGCTCTTCACCTCTCGATTAGAAACTTCTGCTTGGCCATTGGTTTGAGGATGGTACGGGGTAGAGATTTTGTGATTTACCCCATACTTCCTCAACAAGGCCTGGATCGTCTTGTTGCAGAAGTGGCTCCCCTGGTCGCTTATGATGGCTCGTGGAACTCCATACCTGCTAAAAATATTGGATTTGACAAAACTAGAAACAACATTAGCGGTATCAACTTTGGTGGCCTTAGCCTCCACCCATTTAGACACGTAGTCCACAGCCAATAAGATATAGACAAAACCAAAAGAAGGGGGAAAGGGTCCCATAAAGTCCATACCCCAAACCTCAAAAACTTCACAAGTTAAAATGGGATTTTGGAGCATTTCATTCCTACTAGTGATGGACCCTTTTCTCTGACACTGATCACAAGATTTACAAAATTCATAACAGTCCTTAAACAGTGATGGCCAGAAAAAACCACAATCTAAAATTTTTCTCGCTGTCCTATTTTGCCCAAAGTGTCCCCCACATGCAAATTCATGGCAAAATGTAAGGATGGACCTATGTTCAGACTTAGGGACACACTTCCTAATTACTTGGTCAGCGCAAAATTTTCATAAAACGGGCTCTTCCCAAACATACGTCTTGGCTTCGCTTTTCAGCTTAACTCTTTGGTTATATGAAAAGTCGAATGGGAACGTACCTGTGACCAAGTAGTTGACAATGTCGGCGTACCATGGTGTCTCCACACTTACCTGGAAAAGGACTTCATCAGGGAACTCATCATTCAGAGGCAAGTCATCCTCGTTACGCACAATGCGGCTCAAGTGGTCAGCAACGGTATTTTCTGATCCTTTTCTGTCCTGAACAGAGACGTCGAACTCCTGAAGTAGTAATACCCATCTGAGCAGTCTAGGCTTCGAGTCTTTCTTGTTCATCAAGTATCGAACTGCTGCATGATCAGAAAAAACAATTACTTTAGATCCAAGAATATATGGCCGAAATTTATCAAGAGCGAAAACAATGGAAAGCAGCTCCTTCTCTGTTGTTGTGTATCCGATTTGCGCGGAGTTGAGCGTCCTGGAGGCATAATATATCACATGGCTCTTCTTGTCTATCCTCTGGCCCAACACAGCGCCCACGGCATAATTGCTTGCGTCGCACATGATCTCGAAGGGAGTCCCCCACTGTGGTGGATGGATGATGGGTGCGTTTGTCAAACACTTCTTCAGAACGTCGAAAGCTAGCTTGCACTGCTTGTCAAAGCAGAATGGGACATCCTTTTTCAGCAAGCTAGTCATCGGAGTCACTATCTTCGAGAAGTCTTTTATGAACCTGCGGTAAAAACCTGCGTGACCAAGAAAAGAACGCACTTCCCGAAGGTTCGTGGGGTAAGGCAAATCCGATATGACATCAATTTTAGCTTTATCAACCTCTATCCCCTTAGCCGACACAACGTGACCTAACACTATGCCCTGACTGGCCATGAAATGACACTTTTCAAAGTTTAAAACAAGATTAGTTTCGATGCATCTCTCCATGACTCTAGACAAGTTAAACAGGCAATCCTCAAATGAACTTCCATACACAGTGAAATCATCCATAAAGACCTCGATGCATTTTTCTACAAATTCAGAAAATATGCTCATCATGCATCGCTGAAAAGTCCCTGGAGCATTACAAAGCCCAAATGGCATTCTCCTATATGCGTAAGTGGTAGAGGTACTTTTGGGGTACTCCAAATTCAAGCTGTCGAGGCTTGCCAAAATACAATTTATAAACCCGAATACACCGAGCTATTTGTAGCTAAGTGGCAACGGGGTCGATCCACAGGGAAATAAGAAATTTAATCTAACTAAGTCTAATTTGCAAGAAATAAAAGAATGCACAAATAAAAGAATAGTAATTTGGTTTTGGGGGAAGGGAGCTCCTAATATGCTACTAACGGAAAATTAAATGAAAATGTGCAAAAATTAAACGGTTGTGCTCAACTTCGAGAAATGGAATTGCTCGTTATGGATGTTAGGATCATCGATACAATTAACGCGTTAGCCATGTTCATGCACACAATTCATTTAGTTATTCCTAACTCAAATGACCCAAGGATTTAATTAGACTCGTGCAATTCTAATTAAACTTGGCCAATAATCTATCTACGGTAGCGATCCCTAAATCGATTACGTGCCAGTGACGGGAACATTGCGACGGTCTAATCCTAAGACTAACCCGGTTTCTCTCTTGCCTTAAGCCTAACATGAAAACGTTAATTAATTCAGTTTTACCAATGTCACTTTGGGCCGAACTAATTAGCCATGCTTAGACCCGTGCTACCTAGCGGTATAGGCAATTATACGTCCCAACCTTTAGCCCTCTATCATGCATAAGAATTAGATTGTCAAACTAATTTAGCTACACATGCTAGAATTGGATGAAGAACAAGCAAGAAATGCATAAACAAGCTAAATGGCTTAACATTCACAAAGGGGAAAATCTCCCCAAACATCCATAATTTACAAATCCAAACCCAAAATCAAGCACTTACCTTGGTTTAGCCTTCCATGGAGGTTAGATTACTCCAATCCACCATGGAAGAGCTTGGAATCATGCACAAAGAAGGAGAAGAAGTACAAAAATGGCGGAAAAACGTCTTGGAACCGAGAGGAGAAGCTTGGGGAAGAAGAAGGATCCAAGAATGGCTGCAAAACCGAAGGTTTCACGCCTTTTAAGCTCGTAGCGTCGAGACGCTAGGCCAGCGTCTCGACGCTGTGCCCTAAGTTGGCAGGCGCGCGCGCGCGGGGCGGCGTCGAGACGCTGCGCGGCGTCGAGACGCGCGCGCGGCGTCGAGCGAGCGTCGAGACGCTTGCGCTCGACGCTTGCTCTCGGGTGGATCTTCAAAATCACGCTTCAGAGTTCGGAGCGTCGAGACGCTCGGCCAGCGTCTCGACGCTGTCGCGCGCGGACACGGCGAGGCGGACACGGGCGTGGGCGCGCGGGCATGGGCGAGACGGACACGGGCGTGGGCGCGCGGGCATGGGCGAGGCGGACACGGGCGTGGGCGCGCGGGCGCGAGGCGAGGCGGCGCGCGCGGGCGCGCGCGCGTCTGGCCGTCTGGGCGCGGGCGTGCGGTGCTTGCGAGCGGCGCGCGCGGGCGCGCGCGCGTGCTGCGTTCGTTGGGCGCCTGGGCGCTGGGCGCCGGCGCCTGGGCGCTGCCCTCTCGGCTCTTAGCCCACTTTTGGGTCGTTTTGGCTCCCGAGCTCCGTTTGGCCTATCGTTTTGACCCGAACACTTCCCGAAACATGTTAAATGACCTTTTTAGCCCCGAAAATCATCAATGGACTTCCCGAGCTCTTCACCATGAAATCACCTACAAGGAAGCATTTTAATCAATATATATCATGGTTTTAGCTAGAATTAGGGACATTAAGATAGCTCTATTTTGGAGCTATCAAAATACCCCCGACCTAAATCTTGCTAGTCCTCGAGCAAGGTATACTCTAAATAATCTCCAAAGAATTAAATGCATGCTTGGACTCTAATCTCAATGCTTGTGAAACAAGGTACTTGTAGTAAATTCAAAACCATCAAAAGCATGCAAACGTTGAAATCATTTCAAAATTTAAACTCCTATTTCCTTACGTGTGTGTGTGCTTAGCACCTCTCAACCTAGCTCACGCAAGCCCGGAATAACCTTATATAGTCCTATAACTCGTTTTCCCTCTACTTATGGCGATAAGAACAGTCTAACGGCTTTTAGTGATAGGAATAGCAACAAAACATAAGGCCTAATTTTTATTCTTTTCTTTGAGTACTTTGTACCCATTTTCTTTTCTTTTGAACAACTTTTTTTTTATTTTTCTCCTAGAGAGCCTAACACGTCAAGCCAAATTTAGCTTCACGTTTTTAAGGACCATTGCTCACTTCCATTAGTTCCCCTTTCATGCAGTGACAACCGTGGGTTACACGATCGCCCCTGGTTACACGGGCAACACAAGAAGGAGGAGCAACTCTAGAGGTTTTATTTTTCATGCATACTTTTTTTTTTAGGCAATAGCTTCGCTATACACAAATGAGTTATTACTACTTCTACACATCAAGCCTCCCTAATGGTACCTTTCGGAGTGACAACAAGGTTTCAGACAAAATAAGATCAGTCTAGACCTACAGAACTGAGGATAAGAGTGCTATGTGCTCAGTGAATGTAGGGAAATAACAGAAAAAATTTTAAAATAGGCTCAAAATGTGCATACATCGTCAAATTTTCGAATCATGCAAATACGGAGTGTTCACAAGCAAATCACAGACCGTCCTCATCGGACACATGCATTCAGATTCTAATCTAACAGCCAGAGTACACAAATGCTCGACAACTACTAAGAAGTCTCATCTCTATGTATCAACAAACTCCACCCCCCACCTTAAGATATGCATTGTCCCCAATGCATTCAACTATAAAAACAATAAAATTCTAAGGGAACAGAAAACCTCCCCTGAATTTTATGGAGTCGACGGGTGAAGATGTGCACCAACGTCCTCCAATGTGCTCTCGAATCGTCGACCGTTCCACCTTTTCTCCTAGGAAAACAAGAAAACAAACAACAACTCAAAAGCAAATATATACAAGAACAAAGCAATAAAGAACAGAATTACAGTCCAAACTCGGGTGCCTCCGAGAAGCGCAAATTTTTAAAGTCGATTGCTCGACTGTATTCACTCTTCCACTCATCCATAGTCGATCGGGGGCGGCGCTAGAAGTAATGTGGCGTCATAGCATTCAGCGTCTCCCTCGTGGAAAATCTTCAACCGGTGCCCATTCACCTTCTGCACCTCATCTGAGTCCAAGCTCTGAATCTCAACACTGCCATAAGGAGAAATTTTAGTTATGGTATAGGGTCCTTTCCAACGGGAACGAAGCTTACCTGGCATGAACTTCAGACGGGAATCGAACAGCAGAACTTTCTGACCGACTTCGAAGTCTTTCTTTAAGATCCTTCGGTCATGAAACTGTTTGGACTTCTCTTTATAGATCCTAGAGTTCTCATAGGAGTCCAAACGCAGTTCCTCCAACTCCTGTAACTGAAGCAGTCGTGCCTCGCCAGCTTCGTCAGGGCTCATGTTACACTTCTTGATCGCCCAGAATGCTTTGTGCTCAATCTCCACGGGTAAGTGGCATGCCTTACCAAAGACCAACCGGTATGGGGACATACCGATAGGGGTTTTGTAGGCGGTGCGGTAGGCCCACAAAGCATCCTGCAGACGATCGCTCCAATCCTTCCTACTCGGTCTCACGGTTTTCTCCAGAATTGACTTTACCTCTCTATTGGAGACCTCGGCTTGCCCATTGGCTTGAGGATGGTAGGCGGTGGACACGCGATGATGCACACCATACTTCCTCAGCAAAGCCGCCACAGATCGGTTGCAAAAATGAGTTCCCTGGTCACTGATTATGGCTCGTGGGATTCCAAACCTGGTAAAAATACGAGACTGAACGAACCTAACAACAGAATTAGCATCGTTAGTCTTTGTGGCTTTCGCCTCAACCCACTTGGAAACATAATCAACAGCCAGCAATATGTAAGAAAAACCACAAGAAGGCGGGAAGGGTCCCATAAAATCCATGCCCCAAACGTCAAAGATTTCACAGACTAAGACAGGGGTTTGAGGCATTTCATTTCTACCAGATATCGACCCTATTCTTTGACATCTATCGCAGGTTTTACAAAATTCATGCGCATCTTTAAACAGAGAAGTCCAGTAAAACCCACTATCTAAAACTTTCCTAGCTGTCCTCCTAGGCCCGAAATGTCCCCCACATGCATAATCATGACAGAAAGCAAGAATAGACGCATGCTCATTCTCAGGGACACATCTCCTAATTATTTGATCAGAACAGAACTTCCATAAATTGGGATCCTCCCAAACATAGTACTTAGCGTCGCTTTTCAACTTCGCTTTCCTACTATGAGAGAAACCAGAAGGAAAATTACCTGTGGCCAAGTAATTTACCATATCAGCATACCAGGGAAGGACTGTATCAAGTCTGAAGAGTGTCTCATCGGGGAAATCTTCATTCAGAGGCAGGAGGTCTTCCTTTCTGACCAAGCGGCTCAGATGGTCGGCTACCGGGTTTTCTGCTCCTCTCCTATCCTTGATCTTCACATCGAAGTCCTGGAGAAGCAAAATCCACCGAAGTAGCCTCGGTTTTGCGTCCTTCTTGGTCATCAGGTACCGAACAGCTGCATGATCAGAGAAAACAGTTACTTGAGAGCCAATAATGTAAGGACGAAATTTATCAAGCGCAAATACAATAGAAAGAAGTTCTTTTTCCGTTGTCGTGTAATTGCACTGCGCTGGATTAAGCGTCCTGGAGGCATAGTAAATGACACGGCTCTTGTTCTCGATCCTCTGACCGAGCACGGCTCCCAAGGCATAGTTGCTGGCGTCGCACATAATTTCGAACGGCAAGTCCCACTGGGGTGGGTGTATGATGGGCGCGCTCGTCAAACTATCCTTGAGCAAATCGAAGGCTTTTCGGCACTCCTCCCCAAAATCGAACGCTACATCCTTCTGAAGGAGGTACGTCATAGGCATGGCAACCTTGGAGAAGTCCTGGATAAACCTGCGATAAAACCCTGCATGGCCAAGAAAAGATCGAACCTCCCTAACATTCGTTGGGTATGGCAGATTAGAGATAACATCAATTTTAGCCTTATCTACCTCTATACCCTTAGCAGAAACCACATGCCCTAAAACGATACCTTGACTAGCCATAAAGTGACATTTTTCAAAATTTAGAACAAGGTTCATCTCAATACATCTTTTCAGGACACGCGATAAATTATCTAAACAGTCATCGAAGGAATTGCCATAAACTGTAAAATCATCCATGAACACTTCAATGCATTTTTCTACAAACTCAGAAAATATACTCATCATGCATCTCTGAAATGTACCAGGAGCGTTACAAAGCCCAAAAGGCATCCTTCTAAATGCAAATGTGCCAAAGGGGCACGTGAACGTTGTTTTCTCTTGGTCTTCTATGGCTATGGGGATTTGGTAAAAGCCAGAGAAACCATCGAGAAAACAAAAGAATGGCTTCCCAGCTAAACGCTCCACCATCTGATCAATAAAAGGAATGGGAAAATGGTCCTTCCTAGTGACCTCATTAAGCTTCCTAAAGTCTATGCACATTCTCCATCCATTTTGAATCCTTTTGGGCACTAATTCATTTTTCTCATTCCTAACCACAGTCATGCCAGTTTTCTTAGGAACAACATGGATAGGACTAACCCATTTACTATCTGAGATAGGATAGATGATACCTGCTTCGAGGAGTTTGAGGATCTCAGAAACTACTACCTCCTTCATCGCGGGATTGAGCCTCCTTTGGGGCTCTCGTGAAGGTTTCGCTCCATCCTCGAGCAGGATTCTGTGCATGCACGTAGCTGGACTTAGCCCATGTAAATCTGCTAATGTCCATCCAATCGCCAGCTTGTGCTCTTTAAGAACTTCCATTAATTTCCCTTCCTGAGCCGGCATAAGGTCTTTCGCTATGATGACCGGCAACGGCGCCAATTTTGGTAGAGGTACTTTTGGGGTACTCCAAATTCAAGCTGTCGAGGCTTGCCAAAATACAATTTATAAACCCGAATACACCGAGCTATTTGTAGCTAAGTGGCAACGGGGTCGATCCACAGGGAAATAAGAAATTTAATCTAACTAAGTCTAATTTGCAAGAAATAAAAGAATGCACAAATAAAAGAATAGTAATTTGGTTTTGGGGGAAGGGAGCTCCTAATATGCTACTAACGGAAAATTAAATGAAAATGTGCAAAAATTAAACGGTTGTGCTCAACTTCGAGAAATGGAATTGCTCGTTATGGATGTTAGGATCATCGATACAATTAACGCGTTAGCCATGTTCATGCACACAATTCATTTAGTTATTCCTAACTCAAATGACCCAAGGATTTAATTAGACTCGTGCAATTCTAATTAAACTTGGCCAATAATCTATCTACGGTAGCGATCCCTAAATCGATTACGTGCCAGTGACGGGAACATTGCGACGGTCTAATCCTAAGACTAACCCGGTTTCTCTCTTGCCTTAAGCCTAACATGAAAACGTTAATTAATTCAGTTTTACCAATGTCACTTTGGGCCGAACTAATTAGCCATGCTTAGACCCGTGCTACCTAGCGGTATAGGCAATTATACGTCCCAACCTTTAGCCCTCTATCATGCATAAGAATTAGATTGTCAAACTAATTTAGCTACACATGCTAGAATTGGATGAAGAACAAGCAAGAAATGCATAAACAAGCTAAATGGCTTAACATTCACAAAGGGGAAAATCTCCCCAAACATCCATAATTTACAAATCCAAACCCAAAATCAAGCACTTACCTTGGTTTAGCCTTCCATGGAGGTTAGATTACTCCAATCCACCATGGAAGAGCTTGGAATCATGCACAAAGAAGGAGAAGAAGTACAAAAATGGCGGAAAAACGTCTTGGAACCGAGAGGAGAAGCTTGGGGAAGAAGAAGGATCCAAGAATGGCTGCAAAACCGAAGGTTTCACGCCTTTTAAGCTCGTAGCGTCGAGACGCTAGGCCAGCGTCTCGACGCTGTGCCCTAAGTTGGCAGGCGCGCGCGCGCGGGGCGGCGTCGAGACGCTGCGCGGCGTCGAGACGCGCGCGCGGCGTCGAGCGAGCGTCGAGACGCTTGCGCTCGACGCTTGCTCTCGGGTGGATCTTCAAAATCACGCTTCAGAGTTCGGAGCGTCGAGACGCTCGGCCAGCGTCTCGACGCTGTCGCGCGCGGACACGGCGAGGCGGACACGGGCGTGGGCGCGCGGGCATGGGCGAGACGGACACGGGCGTGGGCGCGCGGGCATGGGCGAGGCGGACACGGGCGTGGGCGCGCGGGCGCGAGGCGAGGCGGCGCGCGCAGGGCGCGCGCGCGTCTGGCCGTCTGGGCGCGGGCGTGCGGTGCTTGCGAGCGGCGCGCGCGGGCGCGCGCGCGTGCTGCGTTCGTTGGGCGCCTGGGCGCTGGGCGCCGGCGCCTGGGCGCTGCCCTCTCGGCTCTTAGCCCACTTTTGGGTCGTTTTGGCTCCCGAGCTCCGTTTGGCCTATCGTTTTGACCCGAACACTTCCCGAAACATGTTAAATGACCTTTTTAGCCCCGAAAATCATCAATGGACTTCCCGAGCTCTTCACCATGAAATCACCTACAAGGAAGCATTTTAATCAATATATATCATGGTTTTAGCTAGAATTAGGGACATTAAGATAGCTCTATTTTGGAGCTATCAAAATACCCCCGACCTAAATCTTGCTAGTCCTCGAGCAAGGTATACTCTAAATAATCTCCAAAGAATTAAATGCATGCTTGGACTCTAATCTCAATGCTTGTGAAACAAGGTACTTGTAGTAAATTCAAAACCATCAAAAGCATGCAAACGTTGAAATCATTTCAAAATTTAAACTCCTATTTCCTTACGTGTGTGTGTGCTTAGCACCTCTCAACCTAGCTCACGCAAGCCCGGAATAACCTTATATAGTCCTATAACTCGTTTTCCCTCTACTTATGGCGATAAGAACAGTCTAACGGCTTTTAGTGATAGGAATAGCAACAAAACATAAGGCCTAATTTTTATTCTTTTCTTTGAGTACTTTGTACCCATTTTCTTTTCTTTTGAACAACTTTTTTTTTATTTTTCTCCTAGAGAGCCTAACACGTCAAGCCAAATTTAGCTTCACGTTTTTAAGGACCATTGCTCACTTCCATTAGTTCCCCTTTCATGCAGTGACAACCGTGGGTTACACGATCGCCCCTGGTTACACGGGCAACACAAGAAGGAGGAGCAACTCTAGAGGTTTTATTTTTCATGCATACTTTTTTTTTTAGGCAATAGCTTCGCTATACACAAATGAGTTATTACTACTTCTACACATCAAGCCTCCCTAATGGTACCTTTCGGAGTGACAACAAGGTTTCAGACAAAATAAGATCAGTCTAGACCTACAGAACTGAGGATAAGAGTGCTATGTGCTCAGTGAATGTAGGGAAATAACAGAAAAAATTTTAAAATAGGCTCAAAATGTGCATACATCGTCAAATTTTCGAATCATGCAAATACGGAGTGTTCACAAGCAAATCACAGACCGTCCTCATCGGACACATGCATTCAGATTCTAATCTAACAGCCAGAGTACACAAATGCTCGACAACTACTAAGAAGTCTCATCTCTATGTATCAACAAACTCCACCCCCCACCTTAAGATATGCATTGTCCCCAATGCATTCAACTATAAAAACAATAAAATTCTAAGGGAACAGAAAACCTCCCCTGAATTTTATGGAGTCGACGGGTGAAGATGTGCACCAACGTCCTCCAATGTGCTCTCGAATCGTCGACCGTTCCACCTTTTCTCCTAGGAAAACAAGAAAACAAACAACAACTCAAAAGCAAATATATACAAGAACAAAGCAATAAAGAACAGAATTACAGTCCAAACTCGGGTGCCTCCGAGAAGCGCAAATTTTTAAAGTCGATTGCTCGACTGTATTCACTCTTCCACTCATCCATAGTCGATCGGGGGCGGCGCTAGAAGTAATGTGGCGTCATAGCATTCAGCGTCTCCCTCGTGGAAAATCTTCAACCGGTGCCCATTCACCTTCTGCACCTCATCTGAGTCCAAGCTCTGAATCTCAACACTGCCATAAGGAGAAATTTTAGTTATGGTATAGGGTCCTTTCCAACGGGAACGAAGCTTACCTGGCATGAACTTCAGACGGGAATCGAACAGCAGAACTTTCTGACCGACTTCGAAGTCTTTCTTTAAGATCCTTCGGTCATGAAACTGTTTGGACTTCTCTTTATAGATCCTAGAGTTCTCATAGGAGTCCAAACGCAGTTCCTCCAACTCCTGTAACTGAAGCAGTCGTGCCTCGCCAGCTTCGTCAGGGCTCATGTTACACTTCTTGATCGCCCAGAATGCTTTGTGCTCAATCTCCACGGGTAAGTGGCATGCCTTACCAAAGACCAACCGGTATGGGGACATACCGATAGGGGTTTTGTAGGCGGTGCGGTAGGCCCACAAAGCATCCTGCAGACGATCGCTCCAATCCTTCCTACTCGGTCTCACGGTTTTCTCCAGAATTGACTTTACCTCTCTATTGGAGACCTCGGCTTGCCCATTGGCTTGAGGATGGTAGGCGGTGGACACGCGATGATGCACACCATACTTCCTCAGCAAAGCCGCCACAGATCGGTTGCAAAAATGAGTTCCCTGGTCACTGATTATGGCTCGTGGGATTCCAAACCTGGTAAAAATACGAGACTGAACGAACCTAACAACAGAATTAGCATCGTTAGTCTTTGTGGCTTTCGCCTCAACCCACTTGGAAACATAATCAACAGCCAGCAATATGTAAGAAAAACCACAAGAAGGCGGGAAGGGTCCCATAAAATCCATGCCCCAAACGTCAAAGATTTCACAGACTAAGACAGGGGTTTGAGGCATTTCATTTCTACCAGATATCGACCCTATTCTTTGACATCTATCGCAGGTTTTACAAAATTCATGCGCATCTTTAAACAGAGAAGTCCAGTAAAACCCACTATCTAAAACTTTCCTAGCTGTCCTCCTAGGCCCGAAATGTCCCCCACATGCATAATCATGACAGAAAGCAAGAATAGACGCATGCTCATTCTCAGGGACACATCTCCTAATTATTTGATCAGAACAGAACTTCCATAAATTGGGATCCTCCCAAACATAGTACTTAGCGTCGCTTTTCAACTTCGCTTTCCTACTATGAGAGAAACCAGAAGGAAAATTACCTGTGGCCAAGTAATTTACCATATCAGCATACCAGGGAAGGACTGTATCAAGTCTGAAGAGTGTCTCATCGGGGAAATCTTCATTCAGAGGCAGGAGGTCTTCCTTTCTGACCAAGCGGCTCAGATGGTCGGCTACCGGGTTTTCTGCTCCTCTCCTATCCTTGATCTTCACATCGAAGTCCTGGAGAAGCAAAATCCACCGAAGTAGCCTCGGTTTTGCGTCCTTCTTGGTCATCAGGTACCGAACAGCTGCATGATCAGAGAAAACAGTTACTTGAGAGCCAATAATGTAAGGACGAAATTTATCAAGCGCAAATACAATAGAAAGAAGTTCTTTTTCCGTTGTCGTGTAATTGCACTGCGCTGGATTAAGCGTCCTGGAGGCATAGTAAATGACACGGCTCTTGTTCTCGATCCTCTGACCGAGCACGGCTCCCAAGGCATAGTTGCTGGCGTCGCACATAATTTCGAACGGCAAGTCCCACTGGGGTGGGTGTATGATGGGCGCGCTCGTCAAACTATCCTTGAGCAAATCGAAGGCTTTTCGGCACTCCTCCCCAAAATCGAACGCTACATCCTTCTGAAGGAGGTACGTCATAGGCATGGCAACCTTGGAGAAGTCCTGGATAAACCTGCGATAAAACCCTGCATGGCCAAGAAAAGATCGAACCTCCCTAACATTCGTTGGGTATGGCAGATTAGAGATAACATCAATTTTAGCCTTATCTACCTCTATACCCTTAGCAGAAACCACATGCCCTAAAACGATACCTTGACTAGCCATAAAGTGACATTTTTCAAAATTTAGAACAAGGTTCATCTCAATACATCTTTTCAGGACACGCGATAAATTATCTAAACAGTCATCGAAGGAATTGCCATAAACTGTAAAATCATCCATGAACACTTCAATGCATTTTTCTACAAACTCAGAAAATATACTCATCATGCATCTCTGAAATGTACCAGGAGCGTTACAAAGCCCAAAAGGCATCCTTCTAAATGCAAATGTGCCAAAGGGGCACGTGAACGTTGTTTTCTCTTGGTCTTCTATGGCTATGGGGATTTGGTAAAAGCCAGAGAAACCATCGAGAAAACAAAAGAATGGCTTCCCAGCTAAACGCTCCACCATCTGATCAATAAAAGGAATGGGAAAATGGTCCTTCCTAGTGACCTCATTAAGCTTCCTAAAGTCTATGCACATTCTCCATCCATTTTGAATCCTTTTGGGCACTAATTCATTTTTCTCATTCCTAACCACAGTCATGCCAGTTTTCTTAGGAACAACATGGATAGGACTAACCCATTTACTATCTGAGATAGGATAGATGATACCTGCTTCGAGGAGTTTGAGGATCTCAGAAACTACTACCTCCTTCATCGCGGGATTGAGCCTCCTTTGGGGCTCTCGTGAAGGTTTCGCTCCATCCTCGAGCAGGATTCTGTGCATGCACGTAGCTGGACTTAGCCCATGTAAATCTGCTAATGTCCATCCAATCGCCAGCTTGTGCTCTTTAAGAACTTCCATTAATTTCCCTTCCTGAGCCGGCATAAGGTCTTTCGCTATGATGACCGGCAACGGCGCCAATTTTGGTAGAGGTACTTTTGGGGTACTCCAAATTCAAGCTGTCGAGGCTTGCCAAAATACAATTTATAAACCCGAATACACCGAGCTATTTGTAGCTAAGTGGCAACGGGGTCGATCCACAGGGAAATAAGAAATTTAATCTAACTAAGTCTAATTTGCAAGAAATAAAAGAATGCACAAATAAAAGAATAGTAATTTGGTTTTGGGGGAAGGGAGCTCCTAATATGCTACTAACGGAAAATTAAATGAAAATGTGCAAAAATTAAACGGTTGTGCTCAACTTCGAGAAATGGAATTGCTCGTTATGGATGTTAGGATCATCGATACAATTAACGCGTTAGCCATGTTCATGCACACAATTCATTTAGTTATTCCTAACTCAAATGACCCAAGGATTTAATTAGACTCGTGCAATTCTAATTAAACTTGGCCAATAATCTATCTACGGTAGCGATCCCTAAATCGATTACGTGCCAGTGACGGGAACATTGCGACGGTCTAATCCTAAGACTAACCCGGTTTCTCTCTTGCCTTAAGCCTAACATGAAAACGTTAATTAATTCAGTTTTACCAATGTCACTTTGGGCCGAACTAATTAGCCATGCTTAGACCCGTGCTACCTAGCGGTATAGGCAATTATACGTCCCAACCTTTAGCCCTCTATCATGCATAAGAATTAGATTGTCAAACTAATTTAGCTACACATGCTAGAATTGGATGAAGAACAAGCAAGAAATGCATAAACAAGCTAAATGGCTTAACATTCACAAAGGGGAAAATCTCCCCAAACATCCATAATTTACAAATCCAAACCCAAAATCAAGCACTTACCTTGGTTTAGCCTTCCATGGAGGTTAGATTACTCCAATCCACCATGGAAGAGCTTGGAATCATGCACAAAGAAGGAGAAGAAGTACAAAAATGGCGGAAAAACGTCTTGGAACCGAGAGGAGAAGCTTGGGGAAGAAGAAGGATCCAAGAATGGCTGCAAAACCGAAGGTTTCACGCCTTTTAAGCTCGTAGCGTCGAGACGCTAGGCCAGCGTCTCGACGCTGTGCCCTAAGTTGGCAGGCGCGCGCGCGCGGGGCGGCGTCGAGACGCTGCGCGGCGTCGAGACGCGCGCGCGGCGTCGAGCGAGCGTCGAGACGCTTGCGCTCGACGCTTGCTCTCGGGTGGATCTTCAAAATCACGCTTCAGAGTTCGGAGCGTCGAGACGCTCGGCCAGCGTCTCGACGCTGTCGCGCGCGGACACGGCGAGGCGGACACGGGCGTGGGCGCGCGGGCATGGGCGAGACGGACACGGGCGTGGGCGCGCGGGCATGGGCGAGGCGGACACGGGCGTGGGCGCGCGGGCGCGAGGCGAGGCGGCGCGCGCGGGCGCGCGCGCGTCTGGCCGTCTGGGCGCGGGCGTGCGGTGCTTGCGAGCGGCGCGCGCGGGCGCGCGCGCGTGCTGCGTTCGTTGGGCGCCTGGGCGCTGGGCGCCGGCGCCTGGGCGCTGCCCTCTCGGATCTTAGCCCACTTTTGGGTCGTTTTGGCTCCCGAGCTCCGTTTGGCCTATCGTTTTGACCCGAACACTTCCCGAAACATGTTAAATGACCTTTTTAGCCCCGAAAATCATCAATGGACTTCCCGAGCTCTTCACCATGAAATCACCTACAAGGAAGCATTTTAATCAATATATATCATGGTTTTAGCTAGAATTAGGGACATTAAGATAGCTCTATTTTGGAGCTATCAGTAAGTTCCGAATGGACAGGTAAAAGTAGTCTTTTCTTGGTCTTCCTGGGCTATGGGAATTTGGTAAAACCCAGAAAAACCATCTAGGAAACAGAAGAATGGCTTCCCAGCTAAACGCTCCACCATTTGATCTATGAAGGGAATCGGAAAATGGTCCTTCTTAGTCACATCCTTCAGTTTTCTAAAATTTATACACATCCTCCAACCATTTTGCACTCTCTTAGGTACTAACTCACCCCGCTCATTTCTAACAACAGTTATGCCCGTCTTTTTAGGTACAACATGAATAGGGCTAACCCATTGGCTATCAGAAATGGGAAAGATAATACCTGCATCCAGGAGTTTGTGTATCTCAGACAATACTACCTCTTTCATTGCTGGGTTCAGTCTCCGCTGAGGCTCTCGGGATGGCTTTGCTCCCTCATCCAGCCGAATCTTGTGCATGCACAGCACTGGACTCAACCCGTGCAAGTCTGCCAATGTCCATCCTATGGCTCTTTTGTTCTTTTTCAAGACCTCAACCAACTCGCCTTCTTGATCCGAGGTAAGCTCCTTGGAGATAATTACCGGGAGTGTCTCCACCTCACCCAAATATACGTACTTGAGATGACCCGGCAACTCCTTTAATTCCAACTTGGGAGCCTGCAAAAGAGAGGGCAATATTTTAGTTGGCTTTTCACATGTCTCTAAAGCAAAAGTAGGTTGTTCAGATGAGTCAGACAATATGGGAACACTACTTTCAACCTCGCCAACAATTTCAGTAAAAACGAGTGGGTCATCCCCATCAACAACAGTCATGCATTCTTCTTGGTCTAAAGTATCTATCAGATCAATTTTACAGACAGAATGCACATCAGCATGTTGTTTCATGGCATCAAATACATTAAATTCGAACACATCCCCTTCATACTCAACAGACAAGGTACCATCATGCACATTAATTTTTGTCTTAGCGGTTTTCATGAATGGTCTAGCTAGTAAAACTGAAGTAGTGGATGTGTTTTCTTCCATATTTATCACATAAAAATCAGCAGGGAAGATCAAATCCTTAACTTTAACCAACACATCCTCAATCACCCCTAGAGGATGAATAGAAGATCTATTAGCTAACTGGATAATTAGACTAGTTTCCTGCATACCTTCTAAACCGAGGCTCTTGTAGACTGAGTATGGCATAACATTAATTGAGGCTCCTAAGTCTAACATGGCGTGCTCGATTTCTCTATCCCCTATAGTACATGGCAAGAGGAACATACCTGGGTCCTGGCATTTGCTTGGAATACCTTTGGTTATCAGGGCAGAAACATTCTTGCTTACCACGACTCTCTCAGCACCTTTGGTCTTCCTCTTCATTGTGCACATCTCCTTTAGAAATTTAGCGTACCTCGGGATTTGCTGAATTGCATCAAGCAGCGGTATATTGATCCCAACCTTTCTCAACGTCTCAAGAACATCCGCGTCCTCGACCTCCTTAGGTGGCCTCACCAACCTATTGGGAAAAGGAGCAACGGGAGTGTAAGACTTCATAGAAATATAAGGAGAAGGTACAACTGTTTCAGAGGGTGTTTGAGGACACATATCTGGAGATATCTCCGAATCTTTGTTAGAGTCCTCGGGAGTGGTATGTGATGGTATCTCTTTACCACTTCTGAGGTTTATCGCACTAACGCCTTCCACTTTGGATTCAATTTTACTCATTCTTTCCTTCACTTCCGTGAACTCATCTCTTAGAGATTTCATCTGCGACCTGGTCTCGTTGCTAGCTTCCATAAGTGATTTGAACATGCCTTCAATGGCTTGACCTGAAATAGAAGAAACAGCCTGAGATGATTTTTCTTGCATCGTATGAATTAAACCAAATACCTGAGACACTTGTTCCTTGAGCTCTTCTATGTCGGTCGACATTTTAGCGTGCTCGTTTCTTCCTCCGTACTGGCGACGGTTCTCAGCCATGTTAGAGATCAACTGCCTGGCTTCCGCAGGTGTTTTCTCCCAAAGGGTTCCTCCACTTGATGCATCTAGCATCTGGCAGTCATGCGGAAGCAACCCTTCATAGAAGAATTCGATAAGCGCGGCTTCTGCTATCAGATGGTTCGGGCATTTTTCACAAAGTTTAATGAATCTCTCCCAACATTCATGAAATGCCTCGTCCTTTTTTTGCTTGAAATGGTGGATATCTTTTTTCACGGCTCTGGATTTTGAAGCTGGGAAATACCTTTCCAAGAATAGACTCTGTAACTTCTCCCAAGTAAAGATGGTTCCCGATGGCAAGTAATGTAGCCAATCTCGAGCCTCACCTTTCAAGGTGAACGGAAAAGCTCTCAGGTAGAGCTGATCTTTAGTTATGTCGTCTGGCTTCATCGCGGAACTTATCATTTGAAACTCTTTGAGGTGCTTATAGGGATCATCATCTGCTTCACCATAAAAGGAAGGCAAATGATCAATAAAGCCTGACTTAAGTACAAACTCACCTGAGATTTCCGGGTAGGAAATACAAGAAGGTTGGTGGCCCATAGCAAACGATGTCCACTGTCTGAGTGTTCTTGGGACTTCAGCCTCATCGGCGATCTCCATTTTTTTTCCTCAATAAAAATTTAAGCACTTCTAGCACACTTAAACAAACAGATCAAAAATTGCAAATAATAAAAGAATAAACAAAATTTTTAAAGTAAAAATTAAAAGTCTACAAATCAAATTTAAATTAGGCCGAATTACACTTAATTCCCCGGCAACGGCGCCAATTTTGGTAACGATATTATTGAACTATCGCCAATCATCGGGTTGTCGAGACCCGCCAAAATGAATTTATATTTGCCCGAATTCACTAAACTATTAGTAGAGTAGCGGCAACGGGGTCGATCCACAGGGAATTTAGGTAGCTTGACTTAATCTTAATCAAATTTGCAAACTATTAAAGTAAATGAAATAAGGGGGATTTGTTGATCTTTAATTAACTAAGAAGGAACAATGCAAACGATAAAAACTTAACTAACGGAGTTTTCGACTCGGGACGATCGGGAATAAATTTAGCATGCCTCTTGGATCATAGGTTGACGAGTATAATGGCTAAATAATTTAACGAATTCACAGCTCGTCTAAAATTAATAAATTAACTCAGACATGCTCCATGGAAATTAATTAGACATAATTAATCATGCTAATCAAGCATAACGTTCGGACATTGGCGGCCAACGCTCTCCCAAGACCGAACGATAGCAACGAGCTAACTGTGACAACTATCTAATTTGGACGCGAAATTAGTATGTCGATTTGGAATTCTAATTCGGGAAGAACGAACACCAAGAGCGCAAGGACGCCAATACGCTCAAGGTGTCGTAATTCCTTGTTACTCGGCGGATCAGAGAGGCACGGCATCAAATCCTTTAACGAATGAAACATGCTCAAAATCAAGGGTGCCTAGTCCTAAATCATTCAAACATGCTCATAGATTAAGCTAAGAAATAGAACTCAATTCAATAAAATATCCAACCAATTCAGAATTTCAATTCTACAACCTCACCAAGAGTTCAAACTACATTTCTCCTTTACAATCCCGAGCCAAAAACGGTAAAACTACTCACTCATGACTTGTGTGGTGTGGGATGGCTTCAATCCTAGCTTCCTAGCCCTTCCCATGGTGAAAATAGCTGCTGGAACGTCAAATCAGGCGCGGAGCTCGAGGTAGAAGACGATCATGCCGGCTAAAATCGGACAGAAACTTTAAGTAATCCGTCGTAGCGTCGAGACGCTAGGGCAGCGTCTCGACGCTGCGCCCTAAATAATCCGCGCGCGCAGTCGGGGTGGCGTCGAGACGCTCGCACAGCGTCGAGACGCTTGTGCGGCGTCGAGTGAGCGTCGAGACGCTGTCGCTCGACGCTTGCTCTCGGGTGGATTTTCAAATTAACGCCTCTGACTTCGGAGCGTCGAGACGCTCGCACAGCGTCGAGACGCTTGTGCGGAGTCGAGCGAGCGTCGAGACGCTATCGCTCGACGCTTGCTCTTGGGTTTTTCTTCAAATCAGCGTTTCAGACTTCGGGGCGTCGAGACGCTCTGTCAGCGTCTCGACGCTGGGCGGCGTCGAGCTAGCGTCGCGACGCTGTCGCTCGACGCTAGCTCTCGGGTTTTTGCATGGATTTTTGCCTTCAATTCCCCTAAAGCGTCCAATCTTCATGCCTTTGCATGGTTCTTCCCCGGAAGTGTTCTTTGGCCTTTAAAATGCGATATTAAGCCTCGAAAAGCGCTGAAACGCTCCCGAGGGCGAATTACCGAGAACACCTGCAATAATCACATAAAAGCAAGATTAAGCAACTAATAAACGCGAATTAGGGACATAATTATGGCTCCAAAATGGAGCTATCACTCACCACTGACCTTCTTCTTCTTGGAACGCTTAGACGCTTTCGGCCGCTTGGCCTTTACAATCTTGGGCGCTTTCTTCCTCAGCCACGCCCTGGTGGTCATTTGTTGGAGACAATCCCTCAACGTTTCATCCATGGAGTCGCTCCTTCCCCCTTCCGCAGGGCTGTCATGGCTGCCTTCCCTTAAGGGAGAGAAGACTTCATCTTCCTCCACTGGTTCATCGCTCGGCACCGAATCGTGGTGCTCTTCAGGTGGAGCTTCAGGCTCCGGTGTTGGTGAGGAAGGCGACGGCTCAGGGCTCTGGGAAGGTGGAGATGGCTCAGGGCTTTGTGAAGGTGGAGATGCCTCGGGGCTTTGTCTGGCCGTCTCGTAAGATGGGCGGGCACTCCCTCGACTCCCCTCGCTGGGAGTTTTTCCTTTGACGGGTGAATCCTCCACCTCTACCGACCACTTTCTTTTCTTTGGCGCACCTGCTGGCGCAGATGGACCAGCAGGGATCTCAGTCACCACCTTCCACTTCTTCTTGCGTACTGGAAGCTTAGGCGATCGTGCGGGCTGCGCAGCTTCGGTCTCTGCCAAGGAGAGTAATGCCTCCCTCGCAGCTGCCTCTGCGTCAGGTGACTTTTTCTTGGAGGCAGATCGCTCAGCTCGTGTAAGCACCATTGTTGGTTTGGAGAGATCTGAAGGTAGGAGATGCAGAGGAAGAAGATGAATGATTCTTGAAGTCCAACGAATTAAGAAGGCGTAGAGGGCACAGCTGATTTGATGGCTATTTGTAATCAAGTGGATCCCAACGGCTCTTTCTGTAGCGGTTTGTGCAAATCTGCCGCAATTAAATGGGCTGGTCGTTGGAGATTTTCTTGATTTGAATCCCAAGATTCAAACGACTAAATCTTTGATTCGGCCCGATTTCTTCATCGATTCTTTTCCCTTGATTCATCTCCTTGATTTCCTCTTTCAATCCCCTATTAAAACGTACAAAATTAACATCAAATTCGTAATAAAAATCACGCCTAAACACACAAAATAAAAATCGAAGAAATACAAAACAACAAAAAAAAACTAAGGCATAGCCTCGCATGGACGAGCACAGTAATCACTCGTCCCCTCTCGGTTTTATTTTCAAGCTTCAGATAAGAGGAAGGCCGAGAGAGTCTTCACATCTCCTTCCTCGTAGTAATGCTTCAAACGTGCACCATTGACCATGAATGGTTGCCCATTCTGCAGGTTCCTAATCTCAATTGCACCATGAACAAATACGTTAGTTATAACAAAAGGACCTGACCATCTGGACTTAAGTTTGCCTGGAAATAATCTCAACCTTGAGTTAAATAACAAGACATGTTGGCCTTTCTTGAAGTCCTTAATCCTAAGTCTACTATCATGCCAAATTTTAGTTTTTTCCTTATACATTTTGGCATTTTCATAGGACATATGTCTCAGCTCATCGAGCTCATGTAATTGCAGAGACCGCAATGTTCCCGCATCGGTCACGCAATAATTCAACTCTTTTAAGGCCCAAAAGGCTTTGATTTCCAATTCGAATGGTAAGTGACATGTTTTTCCATACACAAGTCTATAAGGAGACATACCTAGGGGTGTCTTATATGCAGTCCTATATGCCCAAAGTGCATCCTCTAACTTAAACGACCAATCTTTTCTATTAGGTTTGACCACTTTTTCGAGTATGTTTTTAATCTCCCTATTGGATATTTCAGCTTGTCCATTCGAATGTGGGTGATAAGGGGTGGCTACTCTATGTCTAACATTGTATTTAGCTAACACTTTTTCCATAGCTTTATTAATAAAGTGCGTCCCTTCATCACTAATTATAGCACGGGGTGTACCAAACCTAGTAAAGATATGCCTATTAAGGAACTTAATGACTGTTTTGGCATCATTTGATGGGCATGCTATGGCTTCAACCCATTTAGATACATAGTCCACAGCTACAAGTATATAAAGGTTACCTGCTGAAGGAGGGAATGGTCCCATGAAGTCGATGCCCCACACATCAAAGAGCTCCAACTCTAAGATGTAAGTGAGAGGCATCTCATCCTTCCGGCTAAGGTTACCTGTTCTTTGACATTCATCGCAGCTGTGTGCATGATCGTGGGCATCTTTGAAGATCGTGGGCCAGTAGTAGCCACTCTGGAACACCTTTGCAGCTGTTCTTTGGCCACCAAAATGGCCACCATAGGGAGATGTATGGCAATGCTGCAGCACAGACTTCGCTTCAGCAGCTGACACACACTTCCTCAGCAACCCATCTGCACATGTCTTGTAGAGTGTAGGATCGTCCCAGATGAACTTCCTAGCCTCATGTAGAAACCTTCTCTTTTCTTGCCCTCCCTTGAAAGTTAGTAGTACCTGCGAGGCAAGGAAGTTAGCAATATCAGCAAACCAAGGTTCCTCATCGTTATCACGATGTGCTAATACAAAGACATGCTCATCGATAAAGGCATCAGAAATTGCGGTTTCCGCAATTTTATCGCAATTATGCCGCAATCTAGAAAGATGATCCGCAACTACATTTTCGCATCCTTTCTTATCTCTAATTTCTAGATCAAACTCCTGCAACAACAATACCCATCTAATTAACCTAGGCTTAGCATCAGCCTTCCTCATTAGGTATTTCAATGCAGAATGATCAGTATACACAATGGTCCTAGTGCCTACAATGTAATTCCTAAACTTCTCACAGGCAAATACTACTGCTAGCATTTCCTTTTCTGTGGTTGTGTAATTACATTGTGCTTCATTCAGTGTCTTACTTGCATAGTATACAGGATGTGTTAGTTTATCAATTTTTTGTCCTAGCATAACCCCTACTGCATAGTCACTCGCATCACACAACATCTCAAATGGTAGGTCCCAATTCGGCCCCACTATAATAGGTGCTTTGACTAAGGCTTCCTTAAGGGTTGTCCAGGCTAAGAAACATTCTTTTGAGAAGACAAATGGCTTATTTAGCTCTAGAAGCTCACACAGAGGTTTAGAGATCTTTGAAAAGTTCTTAATGAACCTTCTATAGAAACCTGCGTGTCCTAGAAAACTTCTAATAGCTTTTACATTCTGAGGTTCCACTAGCTTCTCTATTATCTCTATCTTGGCCTTATCGACCTCTACTCCTGCTCTAGAAACTCTGTGACCTAGGACTATCCCTTCTTCCACCATAAAGTGGCATTTCTCCCAATTAAGGACTAGGTTGGTCTCCTCACACCTAGCTAGGACTTGTCCTAAGTTCTCTAAGCAATTTGTAAAAGAATCACCAAAGACCGAGAAGTCATCCATGAATATCTCTATCATGGATTCATCCAAGTCAGAGAAAATAGCTAACATGCACCTCTGGAAAGTTGTTGGTGCATTGCATAAGCCAAAAGGCATTCTGCGAAAAGCAAACGTTCCAAAGGGACATGTAAAGGTTGTTTTCTCCTGGTCCACAGGGTCTATGGTGATTTCGTTATATCCATAATAACCATCTAGAAAGCAGTAATAAGCTCTACCAGCTATCTTATCTAACATCTGATCTATAAATGGTAAAGAAAAGTGATCTTTTTTTGTTTCTTTATTTAATTTTCTATAGTCCATACAGACTCTTCATCCTGTAATAGTTCTAGTTGGAATTAGTTCATTACTCTCATTCACTACTACAGTCATCCCACCCTTCTTTGGCACACATTGGATTGGACTCACCCATTGACTATTGGCGATAGGGAAGATTACACCTGCATCTAACCATTTGATTATCTCTTTTTTAACTACCTCCTTCATGGAGGGGTTCAACCTACGTTGGTGATCTACTCGGGGTGTATGTTCTTCTTCCAATAATATCTTATGCATGCAGTAGGAAGGGCTAATACCTCTAATGTCAGCAATCGTCCATGCAATAGCCTTTTTGTGTTGCTTAAGCAACAATATTAGCGCAATTTCATGCTTTTCACTTAACTTGGATGAAATAATAACAGACAAGGTATCATGCTCTCCTAGATATGCATACTTAAGATGATCAGGCAATGGCTTCAGTTCTAATAAAGGTGGATGCTCAATGGATGGTTTCAATGGATTCATGGACCTTTCAGTCAAGTCGTTAGTCATACAAACATGCTGAGGTTTATCCACATGTATATCCATTATTTCAGAAATATTTAAGTCAGTTACATCTATTTGTACATAGTCATTGGCATGCTTAATCAATAATTCATGCTCAAGTTGTTCTTCCATTAGTGAATCTACTATATCTACACTTGCACAGGATTCAGAGTCAGAAGGATACCTTAGAGCTTTAAAGACACTAAACTTAACCTCCTCATCATGAACCCTCATGGTGAGCTCACCTTTCTGGACATCGATCAAGGCCCTACCTGTGGCTAGAAATGGTCTGCCTAATAGGATGGGGACCTCTTTGTCTGCTTCATAATCCAGAATGATGAAGTCTGCAAGAAAAATAAATTTGTCAACCTTGACAAGAATATCCTCAATCTTACCCTCAGGGTATGCTATGGATCTGTCTGCAAGCTGCAAGGTGACAGTGGTAGGGCGTGCTTCTCCTAATCCAAGTTGGCGGAATAGTGATAAGGGCATGAGATTTATGCTGGCTCCCAGGTCACAAAGAGCTCTGCCCACGTGCTTGTCTCCCAACTCGACTGGTAAGGTGAAGGAACCAGGATCCTTCTCCTTCTTTGGAAGCTTGTTCTGGAGTATAGCACTGCACTCCTCAGTAAGATTCACTGTTTCAAATTCACCAATGATCTTTTTGTTAGTTATAATATCCTTTAGAAATTTAACATAAGAAGGCATGGATTGCAAAACCTCTACAAAGGGAATATTCACATGCACTTGTTTCAAAATTTCTAAAAATTTATTAAAGTGCACTTCCTGTTCTTGTTTTTTCTTCAGCCTTCTAGGGAATGGAGGTGGTGGCACATATGTAGGCACTTTAGGTCGCCTAATGATAGGTGAAGGCCTTGGAATTTCTTCTGGTTCCTCTATGATAGGTTCCAGCCTCACCCTTGATGTGCTTGGAGGTAGTTGACCATGGTTAGGCAGAGAATCCAGTGGAGCACTAGACTCTTCATTCTCTACTCTCTTTGGTGTTTCTCTAGTGTTGCTCACCAATGGTCTCCCACTTCGAAGTTCAATTGCTTGAACTTGCTCTTTTCCATCCCTTCTAGGCACTTCAGTGTCAGCAGGTGTTGCGTGCTCAATGTGTTAAAATAAGTAAGCAATAAGAGAGAGAGAGAGAGCACTCAGAACATGCAAGCATACATGATCTTATAGCAAGTAGTAAGTATTTTTTCATTCGTTTTCCCACAGAGATTTATTATGAGCTACTCGTGAAGTGTATTGTTAAGAAAGAATGGGTGGATTTGAGGAGGTAGAATTGGTTTTAAGGTGTCTAATTTCTAAGGAATATGTAAAGGGTAGCAACATAAATAAGTGCAAGTCAAAGATAAACTCAAATGAAAAGAGAAGAGATTAATAAACGAAGAGGAAATTAGCTAAACAGAATTTAAAACTTAGCAGAATTGCGGAAACAGCAATTCTACCGCAATGTTACTAACAGCGAAAGTGTGTAAAATGGAGAAACAAGGGCTACTAACGACTCCTCTATAGGCATTTTCTCACGATTCTCAAGCATTGGATCAACTCACTATGCATCAAACTCACTCAATCCCATGTATCTTCTGATTTCATGCATTAGATTCTTTAGTTTACTCATGTCCAAGTAAGGTCTTAAGCATCTTGTTAAAGCAGAAAGTTATGGTTTGTACTAGGAAAACGCCTATTCCTAGGTCGTTTTCTGGTTACCTTGAAAGGCTAGCATGAGTGTATGACTCTGAACTCTTACTCCTTCCAGAGGTTAGGAGTTCTTTGGACAAAATGGATGGCCAATCGAAATTGCCCGTGGGATGAAGCTTACATACAATCAATGCTTCGAGAGCTATTCTACATGCTTGGTTCACGTTTTTTAGCCTATAGTATTGTCATTAGCATGCCCCTATGTGACTTAGCTACTCATGGATATAGACAGAACAGAAATAAGAGGTGAAGTAGACATGCTTAGAAGGAATTTAAAGACAAACAGCAAGGAAAAACAGTAGCAGCAGAGATAGGAAACTGTGAAATAATGAATTTTGCTTTGATTACTTGATTGTTTGAATGAACAAAGGGAAGCTTAAAATGAATAACATAAAGACAGAAAGCAACGAAATGAAATGAACTAGCCACTAGAAAAGAAACAACAACTAAACAGAGCTGGAAATTAGAAATAAAAGACAGAAAGCAGGTAATTGAGCTTGAACGCCTCGTCGCAACCGCCTCGGCTGAAGGAAGAGAAAGGATAGCCTTGCTTGGATGAATCCAATCAGGAGAGAAGATGAATCTTCTCTCCTTCCTATCAGATTGTCGACTCCAACAGCTGAACCTCTCAAACCAACAGACGGAGAAGAAAAACAGGAGAAAAGATGGAGCTGGGAAGAGACTTCTACGCTTTCGGATGATCATCAAACCCTCTACTTTGACCCCCTTTTATAGTAATCTGCAGGTGCGTTTGGGCCAAGGAGAACCATCCATCCTCAACGTCGTACTTCAAAATGGATGGAGGAGAAAGAACGAATCCCTGAAATAACGGAAAATAACAGAAAAAGATCAGTCAACTTACGGATTTCACTTGAAACATTGCGGTTTTAGCAATGTTTCCGCAATGCGTATTTTTCCTTCTTTTAACTTCGGTTTTCATTCCTTTTCTTTCCTTTTGCACACAAGTCCTAATTTAGCTACCTTCTTCTAATTCTCATATATAAGCATAGGTTTAAGCCAAATCCTATCAAAAACACCTAAGAGTGTACGTCTTTCTAAGATAAATAAGTCCTAAAAAGGTCACTTTTGGAGACGTAACAGCAGGCAACCTACCTTGGGGCCTACTTTTCAATTCATTGGCTAACTGCCCTATTTGGTTCTCTAGGCTCCTAAGGGTAGCTTGCTGACTTTGTAGGGTAGCATCATTCTTTGCAATGTACTCCTTAAGTAGATTTTCTACTGATGACCCCATTGGAGGGTTATATGGTTTTTGGTACATGGATTGGTTATTTTGTTGAGTGAAACCAGGTGTTCCACTCGGTCTTGGTTGGTTTTGACTTTGGTTAGTGTTTTTTTGCCCACCCCAAGAAAGATTTGGGTGGTTTCTCCAACCAGGATTGTAAGTGTTAGAGTAGGGGTTGTTCCTAGGCTGCTGTTGGCTTCCAACATAGCAGACTGAGGCTGGATTCCCAGGACAGTATTCATACAGGTGCCCTTCCCCACAGAATCCACAAATTAGTGCCTCACCTTGACTATTTGGTGCGCCCATTGAGATGGTTGCGGCGGTGTTGACACTGGTTTGGAGATTGGTTTGAGCCATTTGTTTGACTAGGTTGGTCAGGGCGTTTATTTGGCTAATCATGGCACTGAGTGCATCCTTGTCTTGAGCTCTACTTGGCTCTACTGGATCATCTGACCACCTACAGTGAGAGGCTGAGATTTTCTCCAAAATCCCATAGGCTTCATTATAGCTTTTAGAAAGCATGGAACCACCAGCTGACGAATTCAGCACTTGCCTTGTGCTGGGGTTACATCCTTTAAAAAAGACTTCTATTTGGATACACCATGGAATGCCATGGTGTGGACATTTAAGCAAAAGGTCCTTGAACCTTGTCCAAGCTTCGTGAAGGGACTCGTTTTCGGCTTGTTTGAACTTAATTATGTCATCACGAAAGTTGGAATTCCTATCAGGTGGGAAATATTTGACTAGGAATTTTTCAGCCAGATCTGTCCAATTGACAATTGATCCGGAGGGTAATGAGTTTAACCACGTTTTGGCTTTATCTCTTAATGAGTAGGGAAAGAGGTAAAGCCTCAAAGCTTCTTGGGAAACTCCAGGGATAAGGAAGGTATCACTAACTCCTAGGAAGTTTCTTAGATGGTTGTGGGGATCTTCATTCTCCACTCCAAAGAATTGTCCCACAGTGGACAACATTTGGAACATTACTGGCTTTAACTCGAATGAGTTGGCAGTAATTTCAGGGCGTATGATGCTGGGGTTTAGCTCCTCAGGCATGGGAACTAAGTAGGAGAGGATGGCACTATCCTTGTCATTCGCTATTTCTATGGGGTTGCGAATGGTAGGTGCTGGATTTGGGTTTGGTCTATCCATTTCTATTTGATAGAATTGCGAAGACTCCGCGGAGTCAGCAATACTTTGAGTTACAGAGGGTTGTTTAAAGAGGCGTTTCTTAGCTTTGTTTCTGGCCCTAAGTAATCTTTCAGGCTCAGGATTGAACTCTAGATCGCTACTTGACTGCTCATTCATAAACTAACCCAATGGTACCTGCAAAAGAAATGAGAATAGATCAGCTCCAATTGATATTAAGATGTGTTGTTTCTAACTTAACAAACTTCGTGTTCACTAAACAAAATCCCCGGCAGCGGCGCCAAAAACTTGTTGCGTGCTCAATGTTTAAAATAAAGATGCAAGGATAGTATTAAAGGCTATACAATGACTATTTCTACAATGACTATTTCTTCAAGTCAGCACTTTAGTTTCTATATTAAGCTTTCTGTTTCCTAGAATAAAGGTATGGTTAGTCTTCCCTACAAAATCGGAACTGTATGACTGTATATATACTCATGGCTTTGGCCATTCTCAATAACAGAAAATATATCTGAATATCTGTTCCACAAAACTCTTTATGGTATCAGAGCCACTCCAAGACAGGAGACGGCGACGACCATTTTCTCATTCTTGAACAATTGAATGGTTGATCCTTCACCACAAAATCCGACGATCGTCATCCCGATGGCAGGTGATGGAATCCCCAAACCTCTTGACTCCACATCACCATACTATCTCCATCCCTCTGACGGACCGCATATCACAATTTCTCCTATTGTGTTATGCGGTGAGAATTATAACGAATGGGTTCGGTCAATGCGAAATAATTTTCGTGCGAAAAATAAACTCGGCTTTCTCGAAGGAAAGCTAAACAAACCAGCAGTAGGAACGCCAGAAGCATCCTTATGGGTACAAGTTAATTCCACTCTTGTGGGGTGGATTCATAATACCCTTGATCCAGTTCTACGCTCCTCTATTCCGCAACCAGACGATGTGAAAGATATGTGGGAAGATATCCGACAAAGATTCTCGATAGGCAATGGTCCGAGAATTCATGAGTTAAAAACTCTTTTAGGTACGTGCAAACAGCGCGGGCAACCTGTAATCAATTACTACAACGAACTAAGGAAAATATGGGATGAACTTGCGGGATATTCGAGTGTTCCAACGTGCACTTGTGATGCTGCCACTATTCTTGCTACAGAAAAGGAAAACGAAAAGGTACATGCTTTTCTTGTTGGTTTGGACTCAACTCTTTATGGAACTGCTGTTTCAAACATTTTGATGTTGGATCCTTTGCCGAGCCTCAACACGGTTTTTGCTAAAATCGTGACTGAAGAACGACGCCACACTCTCGCTCGGTCTCATGAAACCAATCCCGATGTTGTCGGTTTCATGACACAAAGCGTTGCTCGAGGGAGAAATGATAGACCTCGAACCAATAGTGTTTGCTCACATTGCTCGAAGTCTGGACATGAACAAGACAACTGCTTCGAACGAATCGGGTACCCAGAATGGTGGTTTCCTGAGAGCCGCAATAATGCGGTGCAAGGTAGAGGCAGGGGCAGATCCGGTCGAGGGGGAAAGAAAAATTTTGCCAGAGGAGGTCGTGGCCCGATAGCACATGCGGCGACCACCTCGCAGCCTGCTGGTGAATATGTGCCTGTCCAAGATTCAGATCGGCGTGGTATTCCCGGTCTCACAGATGATCAGTGGACTACTCTTATGCACATGCTCAACAATTCAAAAGGGCAGCCCTCTTCACATGATAAGTTGAATGGTAAGTGTGATTCTACCGAATGGATAATCGATACAGGCTGCTCGAATCACATGACTGGTAATGCTAAATTATTTAGCCAATTGCGTGATGTTTCTCCTACTTCTGTTGGTCTGCCGAATGGTAAACAAACTTTTGCTACCAAGGAAGGCACAATAACTTTGAATAATTATATGGTGCTCCGTCATGTACTGTATGTTCCAGATCTCACTTGTAACTTGGTGTCTGTGTCTCACTTGTTTGCTGATCAATCATATTTTATCACTTTTACTGATAAGCTTTGCATCATACAGGACCGTGTCTTGAGGACTTTGATTGGAGCGGGTGAACAATGTGACGGGGTTTATTGGTTTCGGCCTTTGCAACAACATCAAGCTTATCGAGCGATTGTGGGTAATAAAAGAGAATTGTGGCATCGACGGTTGGGTCATCCTTCTCGAAAAGTAGACTTTATTTTGCCAGATACTATTAGAACTCCAGGAAATAAGGATGTTGATGTTATCCATGACTCTTGTGAAATTTGTTTACGAGCTAAGCAAACTAGAAGCATGTTTTCCTTGAGTAATAATAGAGCAACAAATGTTTTTGATTTAATCCACTGTGATATATGGGGTCCGTATTCTTTGTCTGCTAGTAGTGGTGCTCGTTATTTCTTAACTATTGTTGATGATTGTTCTCGGGCTGTATGGATATATTTGATGACTGTCAAAGCTGAGTGTTAAGTCTCTGAAAGTGACTTATTTAGGACCCATTTAGCTTAAGAAGATGTACACATTTAGGTGTTTTTGTTAGCAATTAGCTTAAACCTATGCTTTAATATGAGAATTAGAAGAAGGTAGCTAATATAGGACTTGTGTACAATAGGTAGAAAAAGGGTTGAAAACCGAAGAAAAGAATGAAAAAATAACCATTGCAAATGAATTGCGGAATAATTGCGGTGACCGCAATTATTCAAGTTAAAACCGTAAGTTGGCTGATCATTTTCTGTTTAGATCCGACTTTTCAGGGATTCGTTCTTTCTCCTCCATCCATTCTGATATATGACGTTGAAGGTTGATGGTTCTCCTTGGCCCAAACGCACCTGCAAACTACTATAAAAGGGGGTCAAAGTCGGAGGTTCAGTAATCAATTCGAAGTGCAGAAGTCTTCTCGCAGTCCACCATTTCTCTCTAAATTCCTTTGCCGTCTGTTGGAGTGAGGTTCCCAGCTTTTGGAGTCGATAATCTGATAGGAAGGAGAGAAGATTCTTCTTCTCTCTCGATTGGATTCATCCAAGCACAGCTGAATTCTCATCACCATCATTCGAGGCGACTGCCACGAAGTGTTCAGCAAGCCTTTGCTGTTTTCTGTTCTTTTCTTCTCAATTCCATTTCTGTTCACTGTTGTTCTTAGTTTAACATTTCAAGTACTGCATTTCGTTGTTGTCTGTCCTGGATTCAGTTCTTTTAAAGCTTTCCTTTGTCATTCAAACACTTAAAGTAATCGAAGTTCAATTCTGCAACTTACAGTTCCCATCTTGTTCTGCTACGGTTTTGGCTTACTATTTTATACACATTTCTCTTCTAAGCATGTCTATCTTATCTACCATTTCTGCTCTTTACATATCCATGAGTAACTAAAATCATTTAGGGGCATGCTAATGACAGAACTATAGGCTAAAAAACGTGAGTCAAGTAGGCAGATCAACACTCGAACATTGATTGTATGTAAGCTTCATCCCACGGGCAATTTCGATTGGCCATTCATTTTGTCCAAAGAACTCCTAACCTCTGGAAGGAGTAAGAGTTCAGAGTCATATAATCATGCTAGCCTTTCATGGTAATCAGGAAACGGCCTAGGAATAGGCGTTTCCCTAGTACAAACTAAACACTCCTGTTTTAACAAGATGCTTAAGTCCTTACTTTGAAGTCGAGTAAACTTGAGTCTCTAATGCATGGAATCGGACGATACTTGAGATAGAGTGAGTTTGATGTATAGAGAGTTGATCCAAAGCTTGATAATCGTAATAAAATGCCTATAGGACAGTCATTAGTAGCCCTTAATTCCCCGTTTTAATCAGATTCGCTGCCATTTAATTGCGGAAACATTGCGGTCCTCGCAATTCTGCCTTTTTATCATTCTGTTTAGCTGTTTTCTTCCTCGATTATTAATTCCATCTCTTGTCCTTTAGGTCTAGCTTTAACTTTAATCTGTTTATGTTATATCCCTCTACACATTCAGCAAAAAGTAGTTAATTAAAAACCAATTTTACCCCATCAAATTCATCCCATCTTTCTTAACATTCACACTTCGTGAATAGCTAAAAATGAGTCTCTGTGGAAAAAACGAATGAAATATACTTACTACTTGCTGTGAGACCATGTATGCTTGCATGTTCTAAGTGCTCTCTCTACCCTTTTGCATATTTATCTTTACACATTGAGCACGCAACAAGTTTTTGGCGCCGCTGCCGGGGACTTATTTTAAGTGAAAACGAAGTTGTTAAGTTTGAAAAATCAAGTTTATCATTGAGTGAAACTAATCTGTTTCATTTCTTTTGCAGGTGCCATTAAGGTAGTTTATGAGTGAGCGTTCACATAGTAATTTAGAGTTCGATCCTGAACCTGAAAGATCACTTCGAGCTAGGAATAAGGCAAAGAAACGTCTCTTTAAACAACCTCCTATACCTCAAACCACACCTGAAACTAAAGAAATGGGCGATCTAGTTCCAAATCCGGCACAAGCCATTCGCAACCCCATCGAAATAGCGAATGACAAGAATAGTGCCATTCTGTCATATCTAGTACCTATGCCTGGGGAGCTGAACCCCAGCATAATCCGTCCTGAAATCACTGCCCACTCATTCGAGTTAAAACCAGTGATGTTCCAAATGTTGTCCACTGTGGGACAATTCTTTGGAATAGAAAATGAGGACCCCCATAACCACCTTAGGAACTTCCTAGGAGTTAGTGACACATTCCTAATCCCTGGAGTTTCCCAAGAAGCCCTGAGGCTATATCTTTTCCCTTACTCTTTGAGGGACAAAGCCAAAACATGGCTAAATTCTTTACCCTCAGGATCTGTCCGCAATTGGACAGATTTAGCAGAAAAATTCCTAGTCAAATACTTCCCACCTGATAGGAATTCGACCTTTCGTGATGACATCATAAAGTTTAAACAAGCTGATAATGAGTCTCTTCACGAAGCTTGGACTAGATTCAAAGACCTTCTCATTAAATGTCCACACCATGGCATTCCATGGTGTATCCAAATAGAAGTTTTCTTTAAAGGATGCAACCCCAGCACCAGACAAGTCTTAAATTCATCTGCTGGAGGTTCCATGTTGTCCAAGAATTACAACGAAGCTTATGAGATCTTGGAGAAGATCTCAGCATCTCACTGTAGATGGTCAGACGATCTAGTAGAGCCAACTAGGGCTCAAGACAAGGATGCTCTAAGCGCCATGAGCACCCAAATAAATGCCCTGACCAACTTAGTCAAGCAAATGGCTCAGGCCAATCTCCAAACCAGTGCCAATACCGCCACAGCCATGTCAATGGGCACCCAACCAAGTCAAGGCGAGGCACCAATCTGTGGATTCTGTGGGGAGGGGCACCCTTATGAATACTGCCCTGGGAATCCATCCTCAGTCTGCTATGTAGGAAGTCAGCAGCAGCCTAGGAATAACCCCTACTCCAACACCTATAACCCTGGTTGGAGAAACCACCCTAACCTGTCATGGGGTGGCCAACAAAACACTAACCAAAATCCCAACCAACCAAGGCCGAGTGGAACACCTGGTTTCACTCCCCAACATAACCAGTCAATGTACCAAAAACCTTACAATCAACCTGTAGGATCTTCTGTAGAAAACCTACTCAAGGAATATATAGCTAAGAATGATGCTACTCTTCAGAGCCAGCAAGCTACTCTTAGGAGCCTGGAAAACCAAATAGGCCAATTAGCCAATGAACTTAAAAGTAGGCCCCAAGGTAGACTCCCTGCTGATACCGAGGTACCAAGAAGAGATGGCAAAGAACAAGTTCAAGCCATTGAGCTTAGGAGTGGAAGACCATTGGTGAGTAACACAAAGGACACACCAAAGAGAGTAGAGAACACTGAGTCTAGTGCTCCACTGGAGTCTCTGCCAAGCCAAGGTCCACCACCGACTAGCACATCAGGAGCCAGGCTAGAGCCAATTGTAGAGGACGTAGAAGAAATTCCACGGCCTCCACCTATCTTAAGGCGTCCTGACGTGCCTGCATATGTGCCACCACCTCCATACCCTCGAAGGCTTAAGAAGAAACAGGAACAGGAAGTTCATTTTAATAAATTTCTAGAAATACTTAAGCAAGTGCATGTGAATATTCCTTTTGTAGAAGTTTTACAGTCTATGCCTTCATATGTAAAGTTTTTGAAGGACATTATTACTAACAAAAGAATAATTGGTGAGTTTGAAACAGTAAACCTCACCGAGGAGTGCAGTGCCATCCTCCAAAACAAGCTGCCCAAGAAGGAGAAGGATCCTGGTTCCTTCACCCTACCTGTAGAACTTGGAGGCAAGCATGTGGGCAGAGCGCTTTGTGACCTGGGCGCCAGCATAAATCTCATGCCCCTGTCCCTATTCCGCCAGTTGGGAATGGGAGAAGCACGTCCAACCACAGTCACTTTACAACTAGCAGACAGATCCATCGCATATCCAGAAGGTAAGATTGAGGATATTCTAGTTAAAGTTGACAAATTTATTTTCCTTGCAGATTTCATTGTCCTGGACTATGAGGCAGACAAGGAGGTTCCCATCCTGCTAGGTAGACCATTTCTAGCCACAGGTAGGGCACTAATAGACGTGCAAAAAGGTGAGTTAACTATGAGGGTTCATGATGAAGAGGTAAAATTTAGTGTTTACAAAGCTTTAAGGTATCCCTCTGATTCTGAGTCTTGTGCTAGCATTGATGTTGTTGACTCACTAATGGAAGAACAATTAGAGCATGTATTATTAACCAAGCATGCTAACGAATATGTAGGATTAGATGTAGATGATCTAAATGTATCTGACATAATGGATATGCCTGTAGATAGACCTCAGCATGTATGTATGACTATGGACTTAACTGATAGAACTGTAAATCCGTTGAAGCCCTCCATTGGGCATCCACCTGTTTTAGAACTAAAACCACTACCAACTCACCTCAAATACGCATATCTAGGAGATAATGATACGCTGCCTGTAATTATTTCTTCTAAGCTTAGTGAACAGCATGAGGTTGATTTAATTTTACTGCTTAAGCAACATAGGAAGGCTATAGCATGGACTATTGCTGATATTCGAGGCATTAGCCCTTCTTATTGCATGCACAAAATTATTCTAGAGGAGGAGCACACACCTAGGGTAGATCACCAGCGTAGGTTAAACCCCTCTATGAAAGAGGTAGTGAAAAAGGAAATAATAAAGTGGTTAGATGCAGGAGTCATTTTCCCCATAGCTAGTAGCCAGTGGGTGAGCCCCATCCAATGTGTACCTAAAAAGGGGGGAATAACTGTGGTAGTCAATGAGAACAACGAACTGATTCCAACAAGGACTGTCACAGGGTGGAGAGTGTGTATGGATTACAGAAAACTGAATAAAGAAACTAAAAAAGACCATTTCCCCCTACCATTTATTGACCAGATGCTAGACAGAATAGCTGGTAGAGCCTACTATTGTTTTCTAGATGGGTATTCTGGTTACAATCAAATCACTATAGACCCTAAGGATCAAGAGAAGACTACCTTCACTTGCCCTTTTGGAACGTTTGCCTTCCGCAGAATGCCTTTTGGCCTATGCAATGCACCGGCAACTTTCCAAAGGTGCATGATGGCAATCTTCTCTGAGTTGGATGAGTCCATAATAGAAATATTCATGGATGACTTCTCAGTCTTTGGGGACTCATTTAAAACCTGTCTAGAGAACCTAGGACAAGTCCTGGCTAGGTGTGAAGAGACCAACCTAGTCCTAAATTGGGAAAAATGCCATTTCATGGTAGATGAAGGGATTGTCTTAGGACATCGAGTGTCAAGGGCAGGTGTAGAAGTGGATAGGGCAAAAATCGAGGTCATAGAGAAGTTGGTAGAGCCCCAGAATGTCAAGGCTATTAGGAGTTTCTTAGGGCATGCTGGCTTCTATAGAAGGTTCATCAAGGACTTTTCTAAGATAGCCAAGCCTCTATGTGAGCTACTGGAGCTAGGTAGGCCATTCATCTTCTCTAAAGAATGTGTAGTAGCTTGGAAAACCCTTAAGGAAGCACTGGTCACAGCACCAATCATAGTAGGACCAAATTGGGATCTCCCATTTGAGATGCTATGTGATGCTAGTGACTATGCTGTAGGAGTCATGTTAGGACAGAAGATTGACAAGCTCACACATCCTGTCTATTATGCTAGCAAGACCTTGAATGAGGCCCAATGTAACTATACAACTACAGAGAAAGAGATGCTTGCTGTAGTATTTGCTTGTGAAAAATTTAGAAACTATATTGTAGGAACTAGGACCATTGTATACACTGACCATTCTGCTTTAAAATATCTGATGAGGAAGGCTGATGCTAAGCCTAGATTGATTAGATGGGTGTTATTGCTGCAGGAATTCGATTTGGACATTCGGGACAAGAAGGGATGTGAAAACGTGGTTGCAGATCACCTGTCTCGATTGCAGCACAATTGCGGAAAAATTGCGGACCCCACAATTTCTGATGCTTTTATAGATGAACATATCTTTGCTTTGACTCATCGTGAAAACGATGAGGAACCTTGGTTTGCTGACATTGCTAACTTCCGTGCATCACAGGTATTACCAGTGTTCAAGGGAGGACAAGAGAAGAAGAGGTTCCTCCATGAAGCAAGGAAATTCATCTGGGATGACCCCATACTTTACAGGACCTGTGCTGATGGGTTGTTGAGGAAGTGTGTTACAGCTGCTGAAGCGAAGTCTGTGCTGCAGCACTGTCACTCATCTCCTTACGGTGGGCACTTTGGTGGTCAAAGAACAGCTGCTAAGGTATTTCAGAGTGGCTACTACTGGCCAACAATCTTCAAGGATGCCCACAACTATGCCCACAACTGTGACGAATGCCAAAGGACAGGTAACCTCAGTCGTAAGGATGAGATGCCCCTCACCTACATCTTAGAGTTGGAGCTCTTTGATGTGTGGGGCATTGATTTCATGGGACCATTCCCTCCATCATCAGGTAACCTGTACATTTTAGTAGCAGTAGACTACGTGTCAAAGTGGGTAGAAGCTAAGGCATGTCCTAATAATGATGCTAAAACAGTCACTAACTTCTTGCATAGACACATTTTCACTAGATTTGGGACTCCTCGTGCTATCATTAGTGATGAGGGGTCACATTTCATTAATAAGGCTATGGAGAAATTATTGGCTAAATATAACATTAGACATAGGGTAGCTACTCCCTATCACCCACACTCAAATGGCCAAGCTGAGATTTCCAATAGGGAGATAAAGAACATCCTAGAAAAGGTAGTCAAACCTAATAGGAAAGACTGGTCTTTCAAGCTTGAGGATGCACTTTGGGCTTACAGAACAGCATATAAGACACCTCTAGGAATGTCTCCCTATAGGTTGGTGTATGGCAAGGCTTGCCACTTGCCACTTGAGTTGGAAAACAAGGCATTTTGGGCCATGAAAGAATTAAATTTTTGTGTGAAGGATGCAGGGACATTAAGATCTTTACAGCTACATGAACTTGATGAGCTTAGGCACATGGCCTATGAGAATGCCAAGATGTACAAAGAAAAGACAAAAATATGGCATGACAGTAGACTCAGGATCAAAGACTTTAAAAAGGGCCAACTTGTATTATTATTTAACTCACGATTAAAGCTATTTCCAGGCAAATTAAAGTCTAGATGGTCAGGTCCATTTATTATTACTAATGTCTTTGTTCATGGTGCCATAGAGATTAAAAACTTGCAGCAAGGGCAGCCATTTATGGTCAATGGTGCTAGGTTGAAGCACTACTATGAGGAGGGGGATGTGAAGACTCTCTCGGCCTTCCTCCTACATGAAGCATGAAGTTAGAAACGAGAGAGAACGAGTGGTTACTATGCTCGTTTAGTCAAGGCCAATGCCTTAGTTTATTTTTTCTGTTTTTTCGATGATCGTTTGTATGTTTTGTGATGTATTTTTAATTGCGTAGTTAATGTTGTTTTATTTGTTTTTGTAGGGAATCGAAAGAGGGGATCAAGGGGAGTAAATCCCACTTTAAAAATCAAGAAACGGTTGAGCCAAATGAAAGATACGGGCGATCAAAGTTTGGATTTGTTATGAAATATTGTCCCTAGAATTGCGCAACAATTGCTGGATCCGCAAAAAGAGCCGTTGGGATTTTTCCGTTGCTTTTATAGCCGTTAGAAGGCGCCCGATTGATACGATCCTCTCATTCTTTGCTCTCCAAGATTTCTGCGATTCTCTCCACCTTTGATCTCTCTCTCCAAACCTCCAAGATTCGACAATGGTTTCCACTAGGGCTGAGAGATCCGCCGCCAAGAAGAAGGCCGACGACGCAGCTGAAGCGGCTGCAAGGGAAGCGCTTCTCGCCCTTGCTGATGAGGGTGCTGTACGCACTGGCCGTCTCTCCAAACTTCCTATTCGTAGGAAGAAGTGGAGGGTGGTCACTGAGATCCCTGCTGGGCCATCTGAGCCAGTAGGCACGCCCAAGAAACGACGGTGGACTGTCAAGACTGCCGCCGAACCAAGCACCGCCAAGACTCCCTCTGTGGAGAGTCAAGAAACTGATCGTGCAGCCCACGAGTCAGCCAAGGAAGGTTCGTCGCCGTCTGTGTCACCTGCGCGCAGTCCCCTCTCGTCTGAACCAGTGCCAAGCGCAGAATCGTCACCGCCTGCACAGAGCGCCGAGTTGTCTCCAGCACCTCAGAGTTCTGATCCGACGCCTGCAGCAGCGCAGAGCCCTGAGCTGCCGTCTTCGCCATGGAGTTCTGCGCATACACCATCAGCAGAGCACAACTCTCCACGGCCTGATCCTGAATTCCCTTATGGGGATTATCAGGAGTCCACGCAAGGCAGTGGAGATGCTGGGGCAGAAGAAGTCTTCTCTCCTATGAGGGAAGACAGCCCTGATGTTCCTGCACAGCAGGACGATTCTATGGAAGAAACGTTGGGGGCTTGCCTCCAACAGATCAACATGGAGAAAGAGAAGAAGAAGGCCAAGAAGGAGGCCAAGAAAGCCAAGAAACTGAAGAAGAAGAAGGCCAAGCGAGTGCCTTCAGCAGACAAAGACAGTACTGAGCCTTCGCTCAAACGCCTCAAGGTGGAGGCTGCTGAATCTTCCAAGCCAGCCGATAAGGGGAAGGCTAAACTCTACCCTGAAGATGAACCTCCGTCAGTGAGGTATGTCTCGTCTGATGCTGAATCCAGGGGCGTGGAGCTGAGGAAAAAGGACCTGTTGCACGAGAAGGGGTTCCTTGATCGACTTGCTGACCTGCCGCAGTTCTTGCGCGCAGGGGTGATCAACCATGGCTGGGAGGAATTCTGCCGACCTCCCAATCCAGCATACACGAGCATGGTGTATGACTTTTATGCTAACGTGCTCAGCCCTGAGGATGGCCTATCTGTGGTCAGAGGGGTGGAAGTTGATTTCTCAGCCAAAGCCATTAATGAAGCATTTGGTCTAAGGGGCCAGCCTCACACAGATTATGCACGGATAGTTGATGAGCCGACTGAGGCTGTGCTAGAAGAAGCCATCCGCACCATTGGTCAGCCTGAGGCTTCCTGGACAGTCTCACGCAATGGGCGGCACACTCTCATGAGTGCCAACCTCACGGCTAAGGCAGCTGTGTGGTTTTCATTCGTAAGAAGAAGACTCTCCCCAGTGACTCATGAGACTACAATTAACCAGAGCCGTTCGCTGCTGGTTTATGCTATAATGAGAGGTCTCACGATCAACGTGGGAGAAGTCATCACTGCTGCCATAGCTGAGTGTGCAAAAAAGGGTAAGGGGCCGTTATTTTTCCCCAACATCATAACAAAGTTATGCTTGCTTGCAGGAGTTCCCACCGAGCGCTTGGAGCAGCAGCTGCCCTACACAGGCCATCTGGAGTTGCCTGCACACCTAAGGCTGAGAAGAAAGGGCAACATGGAGTTTGAGTTGGATAGGCTGGCTGCTGAGCAGTCCCTATCCATGGCCTGCTTGATGGACATGCAGAGGAGAATGGCTCAATGGGCCAACTATGCGCAGGCGAGGGACAGAGAAGTTGCAGACCAGTTGGGGTGCATCTTCCCAGACTTCCCCACCAACCTCCTAACTCCATGGGTGCCCCCACGACCAAGGCGACCAGATGAGGATGATGAGAATTGAGTGCTGGTTTGACGAGCACTAGAGGGAGTATTACTGATCCCTTCAGAAACAAAAGACAATTTTCCTGCTTTTTGATAGAATAATGTATAATATGCTGTTTTGGATTCAGTTTTTGATCTGTTTTTAATGTTTAGTTTTATGCTTTTTCTTTTGCTTAGTCTAGTTTGATGTTAGCTGATTAGGTAGGATAGTTTAGTTTTATTTTTAGGATGCATGAGTAACGGGAAAAAGCATGCTAGGGGCCTGAGTTAATGTTATATCTGCCCGGATTGGATTGCGAAATAATTGCGGTTCCCGCAATTTTTGTGACTGATAGCATGTTTTGGACTGTCTGTTTAGTTAGGCTGTGATCTGTTAAATTCTATCTTTTGCTGCTAGCATGACTACCTTATATAGCTGATCTTGAAGCATGCTGGATGAGTGTCATAGGACACCTTTTGATAGTTTAAATTTGCTTCTGAATAGTGCTCAGCATGCATAAACCATAAGTCCTGAAACCTGTCTGTTATGTTCAAATTTTCTGCTGCTGGGATAGTTGCTTCTAGAATGTTTTGCCTATGCCTAGGATGTTTAGATTCTGTTTGTTTTACTTTAGACTAGATGCTTCTAGGATAAGTTTGGGGGTGTGCCACCTCAAACACTCATTGGGGACAATGAGTAGTTGAAGTTTGGGGGAGGCCACCCTAGGCCTAGGAACATTCCTCTCTTCCTTAGGACATAAGCATTCTTCTTCTCCTAAAAAATTTTTTGTGATAAATAGAAAAAGTGAAAAATAGAATAAAGAGGGGAGTCTTTCTCAAGTTGCTGAGTAATCAGTGCCAAGTGTGTAAACCATAAGTGGCATTGCATCAAAAGGCAAACCAAGGGGAGACTCCACCTAAGAAAAAAAAAAGAAAGAAAAAGGAGAAATAGGGGAAGAAGAATGTATGCTTGGGAGTTATAATCTTGTGGCTTAGATGTCCTATGAAAAAAGAACTCTGATCCTTAATGAGCTAAGCACAAGGTTGTAGCTTTTAGGTTTGTCTAGGGAGATGAATGTATATCCAATGTAGTGATGCCAGGGTTTAGGTTGTTCTCTAAAAGTACCACTGTCACCGTTAAAACTAAGACTGGCATGACTCTAAGGAATCCTAGACACATTAAAAATAAGCTAGAAGCATGTACTGAGTCTAGAGTAAAGCTTGGTAGAATTTGAAACCTTAGGGATAATAGCATGATATCATACAAGTAGTTAGATCAGTAGTAGGGGGTTAACAAAAGCAGTGGGTATAGTAGGCAGGTGAAGTCAGAAGAAGCTAGACAAGAGGTTAGTTCTAAACTTGGAAGTGTGTCACAGGACAGCATTGCTATAGACAAGAATATAAGGGAGTTAATGAGTAGTTAAAGAAGAAGAAACAGCAGCCTAGGTAAGTCCTTAGTATGCTTGAGGACAAGCAAAGCCTTAAGTTTGGGGGTGTGTTAAGTCTCTGAAAGTGACTTATTTAGGACCCATTTAGCTTAAGAAGATGTACACATTTAGGTGTTTTTGTTAGCAATTAGCTTAAACCTATGCTTTAATATGAGAATTAGAAGAAGGTAGCTAATATAGGACTTGTGTACAATAGGTAGAAAAAGGGTTGAAAACCGAAGAAAAGAATGAAAAAATAACCATTGCAAATGAATTGCGGAATAATTGCGGTGACCGCAATTATTCAAGTTAAAACCGTAAGTTGGCTGATCATTTTCTGTTTAGATCCGACTTTTCAGGGATTCGTTCTTTCTCCTCCATCCATTCTGATATATGACGTTGAAGGTTGATGGTTCTCCTTGGCCCAAACGCACCTGCAAACTACTATAAAAGGGGGTCAAAGTCGGAGGTTCAGTAATCAATTCGAAGTGCAGAAGTCTTCTCGCAGTCCACCATTTCTCTCTAAATTCCTTTGCCGTCTGTTGGAGTGAGGTTCCCAGCTTTTGGAGTCGATAATCTGATAGGAAGGAGAGAAGATTCTTCTTCTCTCTCGATTGGATTCATCCAAGCACAGCTGAATTCTCATCACCATCATTCGAGGCGACTGCCACGAAGTGTTCAGCAAGCCTTTGCTGTTTTCTGTTCTTTTCTTCTCAATTCCATTTCTGTTCACTGTTGTTCTTAGTTTAACATTTCAAGTACTGCATTTCGTTGTTGTCTGTCCTGGATTCAGTTCTTTTAAAGCTTTCCTTTGTCATTCAAACACTTAAAGTAATCGAAGTTCAATTCTGCAACTTACAGTTCCCATCTTGTTCTGCTACGGTTTTGGCTTACTATTTTATACACATTTCTCTTCTAAGCATGTCTATCTTATCTACCATTTCTGCTCTTTACATATCCATGAGTAACTAAAATCATTTAGGGGCATGCTAATGACAGAACTATAGGCTAAAAAACGTGAGTCAAGTAGGCAGATCAACACTCGAACATTGATTGTATGTAAGCTTCATCCCACGGGCAATTTCGATTGGCCATCCATTTTGTCCAAAGAACTCCTAACCTCTGGAAGGAGTAAGAGTTCAGAGTCATATAATCATGCTAGCCTTTCATGGTAATCAGGAAACGGCCTAGGAATAGGCGTTTCCCTAGTACAAACTAAACACTCCTGTTTTAACAAGATGCTTAAGTCCTTACTTTGAAGTCGAGTAAACTTGAGTCTCTAATGCATGGAATCGGACGATACTTGAGATAGAGTGAGTTTGATGTATAGAGAGTTGATCCAAAGCTTGATAATCGTAATAAAATGCCTATAGGACAGTCATTAGTAGCCCTTAATTCCCCGTTTTAATCAGATTCGCTGCCATTTAATTGCGGAAACATTGCGGTCCTCGCAATTCTGCCTTTTTATCATTCTGTTTAGCTGTTTTCTTCCTCGATTATTAATTCCATCTCTTGTCCTTTAGGTCTAGCTTTAACTTTAATCTGTTTATGTTATATCCCTCTACACATTCAGCAAAAAGTAGTTAATTAAAAACCAATTTTACCCCATCAAATTCATCCCATCTTTCTTAACATTCACACTTCGTGAATAGCTAAAAATGAGTCTCTGTGGAAAAAACGAATGAAATATACTTACTACTTGCTGTGAGACCATGTATGCTTGCATGTTCTAAGTGCTCTCTCTACCCTTTTGCATATTTATCTTTACACATTGAGCACGCAACACTGAGGTATCACAACTTCTTAAGGATTTTTGTCGCATGATTAAAACTCAATTTGATAAGCATGTTAGGATTCTTCGAAGTGATAATGGGAAAGAATTTACATGTCTTCATCGTTTTTATGCTGATCATGGTATTCTCCATCAAACCTCTTGCGTTGATACACCGCAACAAAATGGGCGTGTAGAACGTAAACATAGACATATTCTTAATGTGGCTAGGGCATTACTTTTTCAAGCCAATCTACCTATTTCTTTTTGGGGGGAGAGTATTCTGACAGCCGCCTATATCATCAATCGCACCCCTACTCCATTACTCAATAATAAAACACCCCACGAAATTCTTTTTGCATCACCTCCTAAGTATGATGTCCTTCGTGTCTTTGGATGTCTTTGTTTTGCCAAAAATCAGCCTCGTATAAAGGACAAGTTTGGCTCTCGTTCTCGACGATGTGTGTTTGTGGGGTATCCGTTTGGTAAAAAGGGATGGCGTTTGTATGACTTAGAAGCAAAGGTATTCTTTATATCGCGAGATGTTGTATTTTGTGAACAAAAATTTCCTTTCTCCGAAGATGTCTCCTTGCATAATGTTGATAATTCATCTGAAAATACGAAGTATTATGATAGTGTTGCTTTTCTTGAGGATATTGTCTTACTATATGGGAGTAAGGATGCCTCGGGCATTGCCGAAGATATAGAAATGGAAAATGTTGAGTCCTTGGGTATGGCAGCAGATATACCTCGGGGGAATGCTGAGTCTTCGCGTATGTCAGAAGATATACCACTGACTATACCGGTACGTACACCGGTACGTACACCACCTGCAATTAGTGACTTGGATACTGGACATGTTGTACCTACGGTTAAACCTATTGTGCCTGAAACTGGTCGAGGTCATCGACTAAAGAAACCCTCTTGTAGACTCAAAGGTTTCATCACCAACACCGTTCGTGTTACCAAACCCGTCACATCACTTGTTCACGATTCATCAAAGTCCTCAGGTACTCCTTTTCCCATTGCTTATTACGTAAATTGTGATAAATTTTCTGCAAAACACACCCACTTTTTGGCAGCAATTACTACAGGAACTGAACCTACCTCCTTTAAAGAGGCTGTTAAGGATCCAGGTTGGCGAAAGGCTATGCAAGATGAAATAGATGCACTTGAAAGGAATAAGACTTGGACTCTAGAGGATCTTCCACCTGGAAAGAGAGCAATTGGTTGTAAGTGGGTTTATAAAATAAAATATCGATCTGATGGTGCGATTGAACGATTAAAAGGGCGTCTCGTTGTATATGGGAATCGTCAGATTGCTGGACTCGACTTTAATGAAACATTTGCTCCTGTAGCAAAAATGGTCACGATTCGCACATGTCTGGCTATTGCAGTGGCACGAAAGTGGGAGCTTCACCAGATGGATGTGCATAATGCTTTTCTACACGGAGATCTTGCCGAGGAGGTATATATGCGACTCCCTCCTGGTTTTAACTCTGGTGCTCCTGACAAAGTATGTCGATTGCGTAAGTCCTTGTATGGACTTCGACAGGCGCCTCGGAATTGGTTTGCTAAGCTCTCGACGGCCTTAAAGGAGATTGGTTTTACGCAATCTTATGCTGATTACTCATTGTTTAATTATTCCAAGGATGGTGTTGCTTTACATGTTCTTGTATATGTTGATGACCTTATCATTACAGGTTCTTCTTCTTTGGCAATTACAAAATTCAAGCAACAACTCAGCGAGAGATTTCATATGAAAGACTTGGGCATACTCAAGTATTTCCTTGGGATAGAAGTAGCACGTGGGAAAGACGGTTTATTTCTTTCTCAACGCAAATACGTTCTTGACATTATCAGTGAAGCGGGCCTTCTTGGAGCACGCCCTGTATCTACACCAATGGAGCAGAATCATCATCTTGCCACAATCAATGGTGCCAACATTGATGATCCAGAGAAGTATCGACGACTTGTAGGTCGCCTTATATACCTGACGATTACACGACCTGAACTATGTTACTCTGTGCATATACTAGCTCAGTTCATGGGTGATCCTCGTGTTGAACATTGGGATGCAGCTTTGAGAGTTTTGCGGTATTTGAAAGGTTGTCCTGGTCAGGGCATTCTGCTGCGAGAAGAGAATGACCTTCAACTATATGCTTTTTGTGATAGTGATTGGGCGAGTTGTCCACTAACACGAAAATCATTGACAGGTTACATGGTCTTATTAGGTTCTTCTCCTGTGTCTTGGAAAACGAAAAAACAACCAACTATTTCTCGTTCTTCGGCGGAGGCGGAGTATCGATCTATGGCCACTACTACATGTGAGTTAAAATGGTTGAAATCCCTTTTGGCTTGTTTTGGGATACAACATGCGCGTCCCATGAAATTATTTTGTGATAGTCAAGCCGCTCTTTATATAGCAGCCAATCCGGTTTTCCATGAACGAACGAAACATATTGAAATGGATTGCCACTTTGTTCGTGATGCTGTGCAAGATGGTACGATTTCTACGTCTCATGTTCGGACAGGTGCACAACTGGCAGATTTTTTAACCAAAGCCCTTGGTAAAACACAATTTTCACTTCTTCTTCGCAAGTTGGGCATCTGTAATCTCCATGCTCCAACTTGAGGGGGAGTATTAAAGGCTATACAATGACTATTTCTACAATGACTATTTCTTCAAGTCAGCACTTTAGTTTCTATATTAAGCTTTCTGTTTCCTAGAATAAAGGTATGGTTAGTCTTCCCTACAAAATCGGAACTGTATGACTGTATATATACTCATGGCTTTGGCCATTCTCAATAACAGAAAATATATCTGAATATCTGTTCCACAAAACTCTTTAGATAGAGCACTCAGAACATGCAAGCATACATGATCTTGTAGCAAGTAATAAGTATTTTTTCATTCGATTTCCCACAGAGATTTATTCTTAGTTACTAGCGAAGGGAGTTGTTAAGTGAGAATGGGTGGATTAAATGGGGTAGATTTGGTTTTTAAAATGCCTAACTATTAAGGAATGTGTGAGTTATGAAAGCATAAAAGTGCAAGTAAATAATTAAGCTCGAGTGTAGAGAAAAGAGAACAACAAACTAAGAAAGAAATGGCTAAGGCAAAATTTGAACTAAGAGAATTGCGGAAACAACAATTTTCTAGCAATGTCACGAACAGCGAATTAAGTGTAAAGTGTGGAAACAAGGGCTACTAACGACTCCCCTATAGGCTTTTTCATACGATTCTCAAGCAGTAGATCAACTCATCATGCATCAAACTAACTCAATCTCATGTATCTTTCGATTTCATGCATTAGATCCTTTAGTTTACTCATGTCCAAGTAAGGTCATAAGCATCTTTTATAAAAGCAAGTTTAGTGATTTGTACTAGGAAAACGCCTATTCCTAGGTCGTTTCCTGACTACCATGAAAGGCTAGCATGAATGTACGACTCTGAACTCTTACTCCTTCCAGAGGTTAGGAGTTCTTTGGACAAAATGGATGGTCAATCGAAATTGCCCGTGGGATGAAGCTTACATACATTCAATGCATTTGGAGCTAACCTACACGTTTGATTCACGCATTTCTACCTATAGTCTTGTCATTAGCATTCCCTTATGTGATTTAGTTACTCATGGATGAAGATGGAATGGGAAGAATAGACGAAGACGACATGCTTAACAGAATATAAAGGGTAAAACAGAAGAAGAAAACAGTAAGCAGAAGAGAGGGAGAGCTTGCGAAGTGATGAAATAATGCTTCGATTAACTAAAGTTTGAACTAACCAAATGACAACCTTGAACACTAAAGTTAAACAGAAAGAGACGAAATGAAGTAGAGTAGCAAATAGAAGGGAAATAACAACACCAGCAATAAAAAACAAAAAGAGAAAGCAATAAAGCGAGTAGATCCGTGCGTAAAGTCCCTCGTCGCGAACGCCTCGGCTGAAGGGCGAAGGGGAGCCTTGCTTCGATGAATCTAATCAGAAGAGAAGACAAATCTTCTTTTCTTCCTATCAGATTGTCGACTCCAACAGCTGATCCCTTCAAACCAACAGATGGAAGAGAGAAAAGGAGTAGAAAAGACTGCGTTGAACTGGAGAGTCTACGCCTTTCGAGTGTGTTTCAACCTTCCATCTTGACCTCCTTTTATAGTGTTCTGTAGGTACGATTGGGTCAAGGAGAACCATCCATTCTGAACGTCGTTCTTCTACGTGGCAGCAGGAGAAAGAATGGGCCCCTGAAAGATCGGAACAAAACAGAAATTTGTTAGACAACTTACGGATTTCACTTAAAACATTGCTGAAACCGCAACGTTTCCGCAATGCTTCAGCAATGTGCAATTTTCACTCATTAGCTTTGTTTTTGGTTCTTTTCCTCTCCTTTTACACATAAGTCTTAATTTAGCTTCATTCTACTAATTCTCATATATAAGCACAAGTTTAAGCTAAATTCTACAAAAACGCCTAAGGATGTACAACTTCCTATAGCAAATAAGTCCTAAAATAGTCACTTTTGGAGACGTAACAATCACCTAGACATCATAGGTAAAAGTTTGTTTTACCTAGACTTAGGTCTTATTGTCTTAGCCGGATAATGCCTGAGTAATTTACCCATTTCGTCTTAAAATACTTAGTAGAGGTGTTGAGAAGGTATATATGATATATCCCTCTCCTCCTACGTTCTCTATCAAGTTCACACCGTGAGAATTATGTTCGGCCTCGTGATGTCAATAGGGCATCCCCATTCGGATGGTATTTGCATAATTCAAGAGCAAGGTGAATGGAGAAAGTATTTATAGTAAGTGGGAGAAGGAAGTATGTCAATACATCCTGCGGTCTCCTCCATTGGATTGAACCGTGAGATTCCTATGTTCCGCCTGCTAGGTGCCCACAAGAGGTACCGATCCATTCGGAGGGTCGTTTCATAGGAATCGGAACATCTCTATCACCATTTATGGATAAAGAAACATAGAGCCATTCCCAACTTTGACATTTCCATTCGGATGCATCGTAGGGCCGCCCTATGAATTCTAAAAATGGAGGGTCACACTTACGAGATTTGCTAAGGAGTTAGTAAATCTTGACCAAACAGCGATAACTAAGATGCTATAGGAATATGAGATATTCTGGTATTTGCATTTAGTCAGGAATGTCTTGATTCAGTGAAAGAATGCTTGACTGCCCCTCGGTAGCGATCATTCTGATCCACTGAAGTATCGTAGCAGTTTAATAATGAGTTTTGGGTACATTATTATTCTTTGCTAAATTCTTGATTGGTGTGTAAATTAGGTTAAAACCTTTTCACTAATATTTTTTCATTCTCTTTTCAGCATGTCTAGCTCTTTCATTCACTTACTAGCTTCCGATAAGTTAACGGGCGATAACTACGCGACCTGGAAATCGAACTTGAATACGATTCTCGTTCTAGATGATCTCAGGTTCGTCTTATCAGAGGATTGTCCTCCCCCTCCTAGCTCGGATGCGACTCGAACTGTTCGAGAAGCATATGATAGATGGACAAGGGCTAATGATAAAGCCCGAGTCTATATCTTAGCCAGCATATCTGATGTGTTAGCTAAGAAGCACGAGGATATGGTTTCTGCTAAAGAAATCATGTCTTCATTACAGGCGATGTTTGGACTACCGTCCTCATCGGTCTGTCATGAAGCCCTCAAATACGTTTACAACTCTCGCATGAAGGAGGGTACCTCTGTTAGGGAGCATGTCCTTAACATGATGGTCCACTTCAATGTGGCGGAAGTAAATGGAGCTACTATTGATGAGTCAAGTCAAGTAAGCTTTATCATGGAATCTCTTCCGAAGAGTTTCCTTCAGTTCAGAACCAATATGGTAATGAACAAGATAAAGTATAATTTGACTTCTCTTCTCAGCGAGCTACAGACCTATCAGTCCCTTCACACTTCTAAAGGAAAAGAGAAGGAGGCAAACGTTGTCACTTCTAGGAAATTCCAAAAGGGGTCGTCTTCAAGGAGTAGGTCTGAACTTTCTTCTATTAAGAATAAGAGTATTCAAAAGAAGAAGAAAGATAAAAGGAAGGGAAAAGCACCTTCTGCAGGTAAGAGCAAGACTAAATCTACAGACAAAGGAAAATGTTTCCATTGTGGTGTAGATGGGCACTGGAAACGGAATTGCCCAAAGTATCTTGCAGAGAAAAAGGCTGAGAAGGAAAGACAAGGTAAATATGATTTATTTGTTGTCGAAACATGTTTAGTAGAACATGATTGTCATACCTGGATACTTGATTCATGAGCTACTAACCATGTTTGTTCTTCTTTTCAGGAAACTAGTTCTTGGCAGCCACTTTCTCGAGGTGAGATAACTCTCAGAGTTGGAACTGGAGAGGTTGTCTCAGCTAAAGCAGTGGGAGCTGTAAAGTTGTTGTATAGAGATAGTTTCATTTTACTAGAAAATGTACTCCTGGTTCCTACCTTCAAGAGGAATCTTGTATCTATATCTTGTTTGTTAGAACAGTTGTATAAAGTATCTTTTGTTCATAATGAAGCGTTCATTAGCAAAAGAGGTGTACGTATTTGTTCTGCGAAACTTGAAAACAACTTGTATGTGTTAAGACCAACCGAAGCCAAGCTATTTTGAACACTGAAATGTTTAAAACAGCTGAGACTCAAACTAAAAGGCAGAAACTTTCTCCAAGTACTTATCTTTGGCACTTAAGACTAGGTCACATTAATCTCAATATGATTGGGAGATTGGTTAAGAGTGGTCTGCTAAATCGTTTAGAGGACAACTCTTTACCGCCATGTGAGTCTTGTCTTGAGGGCAAAATGACCAAACGATCTTTTTCTGAAAAAGGTCATAGGTCCAAAGAACCTCTAGAAATCGTGCATTCGGATCTCTGCGGTCCTTTGAATGTCAAAGCACGAGGAGGGTATGAATATTTCATCAGTTTCATTGATGATTATTCTAGGTACGGTTATCTTTATCTAATGCATCATAAGTCCGAAGCTCTCGAAAAGTTCAAAGAGTATAAGGCAGAGGTTGAGAACACATTAGGTAAATCGATAAAAACACTCCGATCAGATCGAGGTGGAGAGTATATGGATTTAAGATTCCAGGACTATATGATAGAACATGGAATAGTATCTCAACTGTCAGCGCCAGGAACACCACAGCACAATGGTGTGTCCGAGAGGAGAAATAGAACCCTGTTAGACATGGTTCGATCTATGATGAGTTATGCTCATTTGCCTAGTTCGTTTTGGGGATATGCAGTAGAGACTACAGTATATATTTTGAACATGGTTCCCTCTAAGAGTGTTTCTGAAACACCTTATGAGTTTTGGAGAGGGCGTAAAGGTAGTTTACGTCACTTCAGGATTTGGGGGTGTCCGGCACATGTGCTAGTACCCAATCCAAAGAAGTTGGAACATCGTTCAAAATTGTGCCTATTTGTAGGTTACCCCAAGGAAACGAAAGGTGGTCTATTTTACGATCCTCATGAGAACAAGGTACTAGTATCGACTAATGCCACGTTCTTAGAGGAAGACCACATGAGAGATCATCAACCGTCGAGCAAAATTGTTTTGTCCGAATTTTCCAGGAAAGCTACAGACGGATCAACAAAGGTTGTTGATCAGGCTGGTCCTTCTCAAGAGTTGAGAAAGCCTCGACGCAGTGGGAGGGATGTAAGACAGCCTGACCGCTACATCGGCTTGTCTGAAACTCAAGTCGTCATACCTGATGATGGCGTTGAGGATCCATTGACCTTTAAACAGGGAATGAATGACATAGACAAGGACCAGTGGCTTAAAGCCATGGATCTCGAAATGGAGTCTATGTACTTCAATTCGGTCTGGGATCTTGTAGACCAACCAGATAGTGAAAGACCTATCGGTTGCAAGTGGATCTACAAGAGAAAACGAGACCAAGTCGGTAAGGTGCAAACCTTTAAGGCTCGACTTGTGGCAAAAGGTTATTCCCAAAGAGAAGGGGTGGACTATGAAGAAACCTTTTCTCCTGTTGCCATGTTAAAGTCGATTAGAATACTCTTATCCATTGCTACATTTTCTGATTATGAAATCTGGCAAATGAATGTCAAGACTGCCTTTCTGAATGGTAATCTTGAGGAGAGTATCTATATGGCTCAACCAGAGGGATTCATACTTCAGGGTCAAGAGCAAAAGGTTTGCAAGCTTAATCGATCCATTTATGGGTTGAAGCAAGCATCTAGATCCTGGAATATAAGGTTTGATACGGCGATCAAATCTTATGGCTTTGAACAAAATATTGACGAACCTTGTGTTTACAAGAAAGTAGTCAATACTGTTGTAGCTTTCTTAGTCTTGTACGTAGACGATATACTACTCATTGGGAATGATGTAGGGTTCCTAACTGGCGTTAAGAATTGGCTAGCGACCCAATTCCAAATGAAAGATTTGGGAGAGGCTCAGTTTGTTCTAGGGATTCAGATCGTAAGGAATCGTAAGAACAAAGTGCTAGCGCTGTCTCAAGCATCTTATATTGACAAGGTGTTGTCAAGATATTCGATGCAGAATTCCAAGAAAGGTTCGCTGCCTTTTAGGCATGGAATTCACTTGTCTAAGGAACAGTCTCCTAAGACACCTCAAGAGGTTGAGGATATGAGACGAATTCCCTATGCATGTGCAGTTGGTAGTCTCATGTACGCTATGTTATGTACACGACCCGACATCTGCTATGCAGTAGGAATTGTCAGTAGGTTCCAGTCCAATCCAGGATATGATCACTAGACAGCCGTTAAACACATCCTCAAGTATCTTAGGAGAACAAGAGACTATGTGCTTGTGTATGGCGCGAAGGATTTGATCCTTGCAGGATACGCTGACTCTGATTTTCAGACTGATATAGATTCCAGGAAATCTACATCAGGATCAGTGTTCACTCTTAACGGAGGAGCAATAGTATGGAGGAGTATAAAGCAAGGTTGTATTGTTGACTCCACCATGGAAGCTGAGTATGTTGCAGCTTGCGAAGCAGCGAAGGAAGCTGTATGGCTTAGGAAGTTCTTGACAGATTTGGAAATTGTTCCAAATATGAACTTGTCAATCACCCTTTATTGTGATAACAGCGGTGCAGTGGCAAATTCTAAAGAACCTAGAAGCCATAAGCGTGGAAAGCATATTGAGCGGAAGTATCATCTCATCAGGGAGATAGTGCAACGAGGAGATGTGATCGTCACACAGGTAGCCTCGGAGCACAACATTGCTGATCCGTTTACTAAGTCTCTCACGGCTAAAGTGTTTGAGAGACACCTAAAAAGTCTAGGGCTGCGAGCTGCTCAGTAGGACAGTGGGAGAAACTTTAGATATTTGATATTCTAGTTCTCTCGACCAGCATGTACTCCACTGACGTTTTAGTCCAAGTGGGAGTTTGTTGGGTTTAATGTCCTAAAACTCGTAGTTTGTAAACTGTTTGAATGAATAAATTCTTTTTCAATAAAGTTGTTATTGAATTTTAGTAAATTGTGTTTGTATTAACCTATACCAATAACTAACACCCATGGCGATAGTGTGAGTATTTGAACTTCATGTGTGACATGAATGTGGATCAAGTTCAAGTAGACAGCCAAAATGGTCTATAGTATAGGGATAAGGCTGGGTACCTTATCCTGGGGACACTATTGGACGCGGCTCACTTTGTATAGTACAAAACGATGTGATTCAAATCGTTTCATGTAGAGACATGTGAGTGAGGGCGTCCTGTGCAATGAGTTTGCACAAGACCGAACCAAGAAATAAAGTCGCTCTTTCTTTATAACACTGTTTACTGTAAAGACCGTTTTTATTTCATATGATGACTTAGGTAACTCGATCTCAATCCTGAGCTCACTATGAACTCCTGTTTATTCGACCTTATCCTTTGACTTGTACGGGTGAGAGTGGCCAGATCGTCAACTCAATAAGCCTACCATCTTGGGGATAAGATCGAATAAGTGGCTGGGGACATAGTTGTGCGAGATAGAATTCACTCCTACCCGTTTTAAGGGTTAGTAGAGAGGTTGTTCCCTTAAGTGCTGACTCTAGGTCTTGAACAATGGGCCCATCCTTTCCTGATCAGGGAGGAATCTGATTTGATGGTTGCACCACAAATCAATTGTTCATTAGAGGTGTCAGTGGTACTTAAGGAACAAGATATAATACAAGGGTTAAACAGTATAAATGACCCGTTGTGATTACGAACAACCTGTGAAGGTTCGATTTACTGATGATAGTTATATCAAAAGGACACAATATATCTACAGTGAGGAGAGTGCAGCCCTTGGACTTTAGTGGAGTCTCCGGGGTTAACGAATGTTGGTTAGTTCGGTTGAAAGAGTTTTGACCGGATAATCTCGTATCGTTGGAGCTCATGATCTGTAGGTCCTTACGGTTCTCCTGGCTAGCTCGGATAAAGCCGTGAAACAATATAAAAGAAAAGAAAAGAATTTGAATCGTTCAAATTCGGGTTTGTGGAAGAATATGGACATATTTAAATATGATTTAAATATGAGATTGGTCTACAATATGAATTGGATTCATATGCAAAAAGTCGGTTTTCAGAAAACCGGGTTTAATTATATTATTTAATTAATATTTGATATTGAATTAAATAATATTAATTAATATATATATATTTTATTAATTAAAAAGTTTAATTAATAAAATAATAATTATTATTTTTAATAATAATAATATAAATATATATATATATATATACATATATATATATATATATATATACATGTGTCTTACATGCAAGATGTAAGACACATGTAATATATACAAGGTATATATATATGAAACGTCAGATCAATTAAAAAAAAAAAACAAAAAAAAAAAAAAAAACAAAAGGTGAGTGCCTTTTGGGTACATGTTTTTGAAATTTGATTTCAATTTCAGAATACCCTTCTTCTTCCTCGGCTCTCTGTAAAAAAAAAAAAAGTTTTTTTCTTCAGTGAGCTTCTTCCTTTTTCTTTTGTAAAAGGAGTCCCACTACTTCGTTTCTCGGCCCGAGGATAGCGGGACTACCGGGGGTGGTCCACGAAGATTTCGTGAGAAGGCTCGTTGAGCTCGTGAGGAGCTTCTGGCGGTGAAAATTGAAGAAATTCGAACGACAAGGGTATGTGTTCTAATTTCTCTTTTTCATTGCTTTTGCATGTTTCCGGTTGTTTAAATTGATGAAATTAGAGTGTCTATGATCCAAATCGCTTCCGCTGCGTGCCATGCGCTCCATCAATTGGTATCAGAGCGTTTTTGGCCACTCAATTTGCATCAATTTAAGTTATGGTGGGTTTTATTTTAGAAATTGTTTTTGATTGGCGTCTAAAGTGAATATCGATTTTGGCATAGTTTTTTTTTTTAATTTCATTATTTGTAATTGCCCGAGAATGTATGGGCTTTAATGCATGCTAAAGAGTCTGTATTTTTTAGAGTCATTAGAGTCCATATAGGTTTCTTTGTGAAAGAAGTTTGAGTTTGGAACTCGCCGAAATATTCGGTATAAGTTCAAACTCGTTCTAGGCAATACGAGGAGAAATTCGAAGAGAATTTGGCTGAAGCGTTTGGAGGAAGCAAGTTGGTCAAAGGCGGTGCGAAGAGTTCGAAGTCCGCTCAAGACGTAGCTTGTTGTTCAAGCTTGTAATAAATTAGTTATTGCTTGTTAAATGCCAAAATCGATCCACTTTAGTGTGTTTAATTAATTATGCATTGCGAATGTATGTTTTAATTAAATTCCATGTTTGTATGTTCATAACGTATGCCATATAGATTTAAAATCCCACCGTAGGAAGCATGCTTCATGCATTGAAAATATGTTATAAGTATTATAATATATCGTATGCATATTTGGCAATTCATGAGTTTTGATATAAAAGTTATATTAATTCATGAATTAGTTGTTGTTAGTTCAATAGAATAATTGATATAAGTGTTATATTAATTATGAAATTGAATGAACAACATAGGTTGTCCTAGTTTTATGCACATGGTATATTATAAGTGTTATAATGTATAGGATGCATGTTTATTCCTGAGTATTAATATAAGAGTTATATTAATTCATGAATTAGATGTTGTTTGCTTAATAGAATAATTGATATAAGTGTTATATTAATTATGAAATTAAACATCCAACATTAGATGCATTTTGTTTGTTATAAGTGTTATAATGTATAGGATGCATGCTTAATTCAGAGTATTGATATAAGTGTTATATTGATTATGAATTAAGAGTTGAATGTTTTAAGAGCATAATCGATATAAGTGTTCTATTGATTATGAAATTAAATATTCAACTTGTCATGCCTTAGTGTTGCATGTTTGAGAAGCATGTAGAAGTTTGTTGTAGTTAGTCTTAGTTTTGCAAAGCGTTGTAAAATTGGCATAGACTTTTAAAATCTATAACAAAGATAAAGGCATGCTCACTTAGGGTTGAATGTATCCTTCCGTTTCATTAGATGAATAGGTCGATATCTTGTAAATGCTAAGGTTACAAGAAACTCACCCGGGGACATCCTGTTCGAGGTTGGAGGTATTTAAGCTGACGGTTTACGGAACACCTCCTACCTGGGGACCATCCGGTACTTGAGTAAAGTTAACCCGGCTTTATGAGCATGCGTGAGTGGTGTGAGGTAATAAAGTGTTTATCACCTAGACATCATAGGTAAAAGTTTGTTTTACCTAGACTTAGGTCTTATTGTCTTAGCCGGATAATGCCTGAGTAATTTACTCATTCCGTCTTAAAATACTTAGTAGAGGTGTTGAGAAGGTATATATGATATATCCCTCTCCTCCTACGTTCTCTATCAAGTTCACACCGTGAGAATTATGTTCGGCCTCGTGATGTCAATAGGGCATCCCCATTCGGATGGTATTTGCATAATTCAAGAGCAAGGTGAATGGAGAAAGTATTTATAGTAAGTGGGAGAAGGAAGTATGTCAATACATCCTGCGGTCTCCTCCATTGGATTGAACCGTGAGATTCCTATGTTCCGCCTGCTAGGTGCCCACAAGAGGTACTGATCCATTCGGAGGGCCGTTTCATAGGAATCGGAACATCTCAATCACCATTTATGGATAAAGAAACATAGAGCCATTCCCAACTTTGACATTTCCATTCGGTTGCATCGTTGGGGCCGCCCTATGAATTCTAAAAATGGAGGGTCACACTTACGAGATTTGCTAAGGAGTTAGTAAATCTTGACCAAACAGCGATAACTAAGATGCTATAGGAATATGAGATATTCTGGTATTTGCATTTAGTCAAGAATGTCTTGATTCAGTGAAGGAATGCTTGACCGCCCCTCGGTAGCGATCATTCTGATCCACTGAAGTATCGTAGCAGTTTAATAATGAGTTTTGGGTACATTATTATTCTTTGCTAAATTCTTGATTGGTGTGTAAATTAGGTTAAAACCTTTTCACTAATATTTTTTCATTCTCTTTTCAGCATGTCTAGCTCTTTCATTCATTTACTAGCTTCCGATAAGTTAACGGGCGATAACTACGCGACCTGGAAATCGAACTTGAATACGATTCTCGTTCTAGATGATCTCAGGTTCGTCTTATCAGAGGATTGTCCTCCCCCTCCTAGCTCGGATGCGACTCGAACTGTTCGAGAAGCATATGATAGATGGACAAGGGCTAATGATAAAGCCTGAGTCTATATCTTAGCCAGCATATCTGATGTGTTAGCTAAGAAGCACGAGGATATGGTTTCTGCTAAAGAAATCATGTCTTCATTACAGGCGATGTTTGGACTACCGTCCTCATCGGTCTGTCATGAAGCCCTCAAATACGTTTACAACTCTCGCATGAAGGAGGGTACCTCTGTTAGGGAGCATGTCCTTAACATGATGGTCCACTTCAATGTGGCGGAAGTAAATGGAGCTACTATTGATGAGTCAAGTCAAGTAAGCTTTATCATGGAATCTCTTCCGAAGAGTTTCCTTCAGTTCAGAACCAATATGGTAATGAACAAGATAAAGTATAATTTGACTTCTCTTCTCAGCGAGCTACAGACCTATCAGTCCCTTCACACTTCTAAAGGAAAAGAGAAGGAGGCAAACGTTGTCACTTCTAGGAAATTCCAAAAGGGGTCGTCTTCAAGGAGTAGGTCTGAACTTTCTTCTATTAAGAATAAGAGTATTCAAAAGAAGAAGAAAGATAAAAGGAAGGGAAAAGCACCTGCTGCAGGTAAGAGCAAGACTAAATCTACAGACAAAGGAAAATGTTTCCATTGCGGTGTAGATGGGCACTGGAAACGGAATTGCCCAAAGTATCTTGCAGAGAAAAAGGCTGAGAAGGCAAGACAAGGTAAATATGATTTATTTGTTGTCGAAACATGTTTAGTAGAACATGATTGTCATGCCTGGATACTTGATTCAGGAGCTACTAACCATGTTTGTTCTTCTTTTCAGGAAACTAGTTCTTGGCAGCCACTTTCTCGAGGTGAGATAACTCTCAGAGTTGGAACTGGAGAGGTTGTCTCAGCTAAAGCAGTGGGAGCTGTAAAGTTGTTGTATAGAGATAGTTTCATTTTACTAGAAAATGTACTCCTGGTTCCTACCTTCAAGAGGAATCTTGTATCTATATCTTGTTTGTTAGAACAGTTGTATAAAGTATCTTTTGTTCATAATGAAGCGTTCATTAGCAAAAGAGGTGTACGTATTTGTTCTGCGAAACTTGAAAACAACTTGTATGTGTTAAGACCAACCGAAGCCAAAGCTGTTTTGAACACTGAAATGTTTAAAACAGCTGAGACTCAAACTAAAAGGCAGAAACTTTCTCCAAGTACTTATCTTTGGCACTTAAGACTAGGTCACATTAATCTCAATATGATTGGGAGATTGGTTAAGAGTGGTCTGCTAAATCGTTTAGAGGACAACTCTTTACCGCCATGTGAGTCTTGTCTTGAGGGCAAAATGACCAAACGATCTTTTTCTGAAAAAGGTCATAGGTCCAAAGAACCTCTAGAAATCGTGCATTCGGATCTCTGCGGTCCTTTGAATGTCAAAGCACGAGGAGGGTATGAATATTTCATCAGTTTCATTGATGATTATTCTAGGTACGATTATCTTTATCTAATGCATCATAAGTCCGAAGCTCTTGAAAAGTTCAAAGATTATAAGGCAGAGGTTGAGAACACATTAGGTAAATCGATAAAAACACTCCGATCAGATCGAGGTGGAGAGTATATGGATTTAAGATTCCAGGACTATATGATAGAACATGGAATAGTATCTCAACTCTCAGCGCCAGGAACACCACAGCAGAATGGTGTGTCCGAGAGGAGAAATAGAACCCTGTTAGACATGGTTCGATCTATGATGAGTTATGCTCATTTGCCTAGTTCGTTTTGGGGATATGCAGTAGAGACTGCAGTATATATTTTGAACATGGTTCCCTCTAAGAGTGTTTCTGAAACACCTTATGAGTTTTGGAGAGGGCGTAAAGGTAGTTTACGTCACTTCAGGATTTGGGGGTGTTCGGCACATGTGCTAGTACCCAATCCAAAGAAGTTGGAACATCGTTCAAAATTGCGCCTATTTGTAGGTTACCCCAAGGAAACGAAAGGTGGTCTATTTTACGATCCTCATGAGAACAAGGTACTAGTATCGACTAATACCACGTTCTTAGAGGAAGACCACATGAGAGATCATCAACCGTCGAGCAAAATTGTTTTGTCCGAATTTTCCAGGAAAGCTACAGACGGATCAACAAAGGTTGTTGATCAGGCTGGTCCTTCTCAAGAGTTGAGAAAGCCTCGACGCAGTGGGAGGGATGTAAGACAGCCTGACCGCTACATCGGCTTGTCTGAAACTCAAGTCGTCATACCTGATGATGGCGTTGAGGATCCATTGACCTTTAAACAGGCAATGAATGACATAGACAAGGACCAGTGGCTTAAAGCCATGGATCTCGAAATGGAGTCTATGTACTTCAATTCGGTCTGGGATCTTGTAGACCAACCAGATAGTCAAAGACCTATCGGTTGCAAGTGGATCTACAAGAGAAAACGAGACCAAGCCGGTAAGGTGCAAACCTTTAAGGCTCGACTTGTGGCAAAAGGTTATTCCCAAAGAGAAGGGGTGGACTATGAAGAAACCTTTTCTCCTGTTGCCATGTTAAAGTCGATTAGAATACTCTTATCCATTGCTACATTTTATGATTATGAAATCTGGCAAATGGATGTCAAGACTGCCTTTCTGAATGGTAATCTTGAGGAGAGTATCTATATGGCTCAACCAGAGGGATTCATACTTCAGGGTCAAGAGCAAAAGGTTTGCAAGCTTAATCGATCCATTTATGGGTTGAAGCAAGCATCTAGATCCTGGAATATAAGGTTTGATACGGCGATCAAATCTTATGGCTTTGAACAAAATATTGACGAACCTTGTGTTTACAAGAAAGTAGTCAATACTGTGGTAGCTTTCTTAGTCTTGTACGTAGACGATATACTACTCATTGGGAATGATGTAGGGTTCCTAACTGGCGTTAAGAATTGGCTAGCGACCCAATTCCAAATGAAAGATTTGGGAGAGGCTCAGTTTGTTCTAGGGATTCAGATCGTAAGGAATCGTAAGAACAAAGTGCTAGCGCTGTCTCAAGCATCTTATATTGACAAGGTGTTGTCAAGATATTCGATGCAGAATTCCAAGAAAGGTTCGCTGCCTTCTAGGCATGAAATTCACTTGTCTAAGGAACAGTCTCCTAAGACACCTCAAGAGGTTGAGGATATGAGACGAATTCCCTATGCATGTGCAGTTGGTAGTCTCATGTACGCTATGTTGTGTACACGACCCGACATCTGCTATGCAGTAGGAATTGTCAGTAGGTTCCAGTCCAATCCAGGATATGATCACTGGACAGCCGTTAAACACGTCCTCAAGTATCTTAGGAGAACGAGAGACTATGTGCTTGTGTATGGCGCGAAGGATTTGATCCTTGCAGGATACACTGACTTTGATTTTCAGACTGATATAGATTCCAGGAAATCTACATCAGGATCAGTGTTCACTCTTAACGGAGGAGCAATAGTATGGAGGAGTATAAAGCAAGGTTGTATTGCTGACTCCACCATGGAAGCTGAGTATGTCGCAGCTTGCGAAGCAGCGAAGGAAGCTGTATGGCTTAGGAAGTTCTTGACAGATTTGGAAATTGTTCCAAATATGAACTTGCCAATCACCCTTTATTGTGATAACAGCGGTGCAGTGGCAAATTCTAAAGAACCCAGAAGCCATAAGCGTGGAAAGCATATTGAGCGGAAGTATCATCTCATCAGGGAGATAGTGCAACGAGGAGATGTGATCGTCACACAGGTAGCCTCGGAGCACAACATTGTTGATCCGTTTACTAAGTCTCTCACGACTAAAGTGTTTGAGAGACACCTAAAAAGTCTAGGGCTGCGAGCTGCTCAGTAGGACAGTGGGAGAAACTTTAGATATTTGATATTCTAGTTCTCTCGACCAGCATGTACTCCACTGACGTTTTAGTCCAAGTGGGAGTTTGTTGGGTTTAATGTCCTAAAACTCAAAGTTTGTAAACTGTTTTAATGAATAAATTCTTTTTCAATAAAGTTGTTATTGAATTTTAGTAAATTGTGTTTGTATTAACCTATACCAATAACTAACACCCATGGCGATAGTGTGAGTACTTGAACTTCATGTGTGACATGAATGTGGATCAAGTTCAAGTAGACAGCCAAAATGGTCTACAGTATAGGGATAAGGCTGGGTACCTTATCCTGGGGATACTATTGGACGCGGCTCACTTTGTATAGTACAAAACGATGTGATTCGAATCGTTTCATGTAGAGACATGTGAGTGAGGGCGTCCTGTGCAATGAGTTTGCACAAGACCGAACCAAGAAATAAAGTCGCTCTTTCTTTATAACACCGTTTTTATTTCATATGATGACTTAGGTAACTCGATCTCAATCCTGAGCTCACTATGAACTCCTGTTTATTCGACCTTATCCTTTGACTTGTACGGGTGAGAGTGGCCAGATCGTCGACTCAATAAGCCTACCATCTTGGGGATAAGATCGAATAAGTGGCTGGGGACATAGTTGTGCGAGATAGAATTCACTCCTACCCGTTTTAAGGGTTAGTAGAGAGGTTGTTCCCTTAAGTGCTGACTCTAGGTCTTGAACAATGGGCCCATCCTCTCCTGATCAGGGAGGAATCTGATTTGATGGTTGGACCACAAATCAATTGTTCATTAGAGGTGTCAGTGGTACTTAAGGAACAAGATATAATACAAGGGTTAAACGGTATAAATGACCCGTTGTGATTACGAACAACCTGTGAAGGTTCGACTTACTGATGATAGTTATATCAAGAGGACACAATATATCTACAGTGAGGAGAGTGCAGCCCTTGGACTTTAGTGGAGTCTCCGGGGTTAACGAATGTTGGTTAGTTCGGTTGAAAGAGTTTTGACCGGATAATCTCGTATCGTTGGAGCTCATGATCTGTAGGTCCTTACGGTTCTCCTGGCTAGCTCGGATAAAGCCGTGAAACAATATAAAAGAAAAGAAAAGAATTTGAATCGTTCAAATTCGGGTTTGTGGAAGAATATGGACATATTTAAATATGATTTAAATATGAGATTGGTCTACAATATGAATTGGATTCATATGCAAAAAGTCGGTTTTCGGAAAACCGGGTTTAATTATATTATTTAATTAATATTTGATATTGAATTAAATAATATTAATTAATATATATATTTTTTATTAATTAAAAAGTTTAATTAATAAAATAATTATTATTATTTTTAATAATAATAATATATAAATATATATATATATATATATAGCATGTGTCTTACATGCAAGATGTAAGACACATGTAATATATACAAGGTATATATATATGAAACGTTAGATCAATTAAAAAAAAAAAAAAAAACAAAACAAAAGGTGAGTGCCTTTTGGGTACATGTTTTTGAAATTTGATTTCAATTTCAGAATACCCTTCTTCTTCCTCGGCTCTCTGTAAAAAAAAAAAAGTTTTTTTCTTCAGTGAGCTTCTTCCTTCTTTTCTTTTGTAAAAGGAGTCCCACTACTCCGTTTCTCGGCCCGAGGATAGCGGGACTACCGGGGGTGGTCCACGAAGATTTCGTTAGAAGGCTCGTTGAGCTCGTGAGGAGCTTCTGGCGGTGAAAATTGAAGAAATTCAAACGACAAGGGTATGTGTTCTAATTTCTCTTTTTCATTGTTTTTGCATGTTTCCGTTTGTTTAAATTGATGAAATTAGAGTGTCTATGATCCAAATCGCTTCCGCTGCGTGCCATGCGCTCCATCACTTCAGGGTTTACACCAAAAGTTCTATCAAGTCCATACTTGGCAGGAATGGCATACCTTACGTCGTCTCCTGTGCAAGATCCTAACCGAGCTTCACCGCATGTTAATCATGGGCATGACCCACTATCCACCCCTAACGTGGAGGTTTACAACAGAGCTACTGAAGAGTTGGTCGGTAAGAGGAGATTAGAGTTTCTGGAAGAGAGATTGCGTGCAATAGAAGGTGCTGACATATATGGAGACATTGATGCAACACAATTGTGCTTGATCTCAGGTGTTGTTATCCCACCTAAATTCAAAACACCTGAATTTGAAAAGTATAATGGGACTACGTGCCCAAAAAGTCATCTTGTCATGTATTGTAGAAAGATGTCACCCACGCCCACGATGATTATCTGTTGATCCACTGTTTTCAATATAGGTTAACTGGTCCAACTTCTCGTTGGTATATGCATTTGGATAGCAGATATGTTGCCAAAGCGAGCATAGCTCAGCTGACATATGTATGACTTGATGACCAAGAGGTCTGTGGTTCGAATCCCCCCACCCCCAATGTACTCAAAAAAAAAAAAAAAAAAAAACTAAGTACTAACTAGTTTCCTAATACGGCAATTCCCTAATAATGACCCCTAACTTTGTCAAACCGAGCATAGCTCAATTGGCATAGGGTTGTGCCGGTGACCAAAAGGTCATGGGTTCAATCCCCACATTAATTAAACTACCGTTGCAAAAAAAAAAAGAGTGAGATATGTCGCTGGAATGAGAACTGTCAAAGGGCTTTCGACAAAATCAAAGAGTACTTGCAAAGCCCTCCAATACTCGTTCCACCAACTCCAGGACGACCGTTAATCTTGTACTTAATAGTAAATGAGGGATCAATGAGATGTGTGTTGGGGTAACACGACTCCACGGGAAGGAAGGAGCAAGTTGTTTATTACTTAAGCAAGAATTTCACGAGTTGTGAGTCAAATTACTCGTTGTTGGAAAAAACATATTGTGCTTTAGCTTGGACAACTCAAAGATTAAGAGAATATATGTTGTACTACACGACATGACTTATCTAAAAAATGGATCCTATAAAATACATTTTTGAAAAACCATTTTTATCTGGGAGAATAGCTAAATGGAAAGTTTTGTTATCTGAGTATGATATTATGTATGTTACTAGAAAGGCCATAAAAGGGAGTGCAATCGCTGACTGTCTAGCTGAGCTACCGGTAGAAGACTATGAACCTATGAAGTTTGAATTTCCAGATGAAGACATCATGACCGTGTTAGAGACAAATGCATCCCGAGATTTGGAACACATGGACAATGTTGTTTGACGGAGCTGCAAATGAAGTGGGGCATGGTGTGGGGACTATGTTGATATCTCCTGACGAGAAATTATATCCATTAACCGCTAAGTTATACTTCGATTGTACCAATAACATGGCTGAGTACGAGGCATGCAGTATGGGAGTTCAAATGGCGTGCAACATGAAAAAAAAAACGTATGTTTATGGGGATTCTCTTTTGGTACTACACCAATTAAACAAAAAATGGGAAACGAGAGACCCTAAACTAATCCCTTACAATAAGTACATTCAAGAATTAACTCAGTCGTTTGAGTCAATCACATTTGAGCATATCCCACGCGAAAGTAATCAAATCGCAGATACATTAGCAACCTTATCTGCCATGTTCAATGTGGAGTATAATGAAGAGGTTCAACCTATAAGATTTGAAAAACGAGAAGCGTCGGCATACTGTCTAAGCATTGAAGAGGAGTCAGATGGAAAACCTTGGTACTATGACATCAAGCGGTATATTACATGTCGAGAGTACCCACTAGAAGCATCTGAGAATAATAAGCGCACCATCAGAAAGTTGACCATGAATTTCTTTCTGAGTGGAGAAGTGTTGTATAAGAGAAACCATGATTTAACTCTCTTAATATGTGTTGATGTTTTGGAAGCCAATAAGATATTAGAAGAAGTGCATGATGGAGTTTGTGGGACTCATGCAAATGGTCATCTGATGGCAAGACAAGTTCTGCGTGCCAGCTATTATTGGTTAACCATGGATTCAGATTGCATAAAATATGCAAGGAAGTGTCATAAGTGCCAAATATATGCAAACAAAGTTAACACTCCAGCCTCTTTTTTGCATGTGTTAACAACCCCATGGCCTTTCTCTATGTGGGGCATGGATGTAATAGGACCAATTGAACCAAAAGCATCCAATGGTCACCGTTTCATCTTGGTAGTGATTGATTATTTTACAAAGTGGGTGGAAGCTACCTCGTATAAGAGCATCACGAAACAAGTTGTGTTCAGGTTCATAAAAAAGGATATTATATGTCGATACAGATTGCCTAAGTGGATCATCACTAATAACGCTAGGAATTTGAACAACAAGTTGATGGATGAATTGTGTCTTCAATTCAAAATTAAACACTCCAAATCTACTTCTGATCGTCCCAAGATGAATGGGGCAGTGGAGACAGCGAACAAAAATATCAAAAGGATTGTGGAGAAGATGACTATGGCGTATAAAGATTGGCATGAGATGTTGCATTTTGCTTTACATGGCTATCAGACCTCAGTTCGCACATCTACTAGGGCAACGCCATTTTCCTTAGTGTATGGCAAGAAAGTTGTTTTGTCAGTTGAGCTCGAAGTACCATCTCTCAGGGTAATTAGAGAAGCAGAACTAGAAGAAGCGGAATGGACTCGAGCAAGGTACGAGCAGTTGAATCTCATTGAAGAAAAGAGAATGACACCGTTGTGTAGAGGACAACTATATCAAAGAAAAATGACTCGAGCTCCCGATAAGAAAGTTCAACGACGTCGCTTTCAAGAAGGAGATTTTGTTTTAAAGAGGATCTTACCATTTCAAAAGGATCATAAGGGAAAGTGGACGCCCAACTACGAAGGACCGTATGTGGTGAAAAAGGCATTCTCCGGCGAGGCATTGATTTTGACTAACATGGATGGAAATGAGTTGCCAAATCCGTTAAATGCAGATTATGTCAAAAAGTATTACGCATGAGAGGAATAATGACCTTCTGTTGTATGTTTGAGTTACTAGATGATCATTTTCTTCTCTTCGTAAAATTCGACAATATACTACTGCCTCAAAAAGTATCCAAGAGATTTATTTCCAGTAAATGAAACTTATGGGATGTTGACAAGTGAGTGCCTTGTTGAGTAAAGATTCTGGTACTTATTGAGTTCATGTGAGCTATTTTGTAGGCTCTGACATTTTTTTTTGCAGGATAAAATAATGATATAACAAATATGTCAGCAATCAGCATATACACGTATGCATAAACGACATTTGCTTGTTTTTTGCTGATTGGGGCGCTTGTTTATCCCTGGCCTCGATATCATGTCATTTCGTCGTGGTGGTGCTTGTTTATCCCTGGCCCCCGACACCATGTTGCGTGTGACGCTTGTTTATCCCTAGCCCCCAATATTTCATGGTGGTGCTCATATTTATGACCTCCACTTTTGTTTGTTTGTCTGAAGGGTGAATAATGTGGGTTGTATTCTTGGTTTCCAAGAAACGATCCCTTTAACACTTTTGTAATGTACTTGAGATATTCAGATTTATCTATAAGCTTCAGCCATGCAAAATAGTGTTTATTCCTTCATCCACCTTCTACTTCTACGATGTATGAAGGGGGGCATGTTGTAGCCACCTATTTTTGCCCGACCTTTTTTTAATTGATTTACTAGTTTAATAATGTTTATGTGTATTTTATGATGTTTAATTTTATTAATCTCCTAATTTTCTTCCTATTGCTTTTGCACCTATGTTTGTTTGGGTAAAATTAAATTTGTGGATGTTTTGGTTCCAATTTTATTTTTATCTCTTTTGGGTATAAGCTAAGTTTGACATAGTTTTCAAATTTCACTTTCAAAATCCTAAAAAATATACACATAAGTGGAAATGGATTGAGTTATAAAACCCTTAATTTTTTCTTCTTACGAAGGGGGCTGGACCACACTTCCATTCAAAAAATACACACTTCCATTCAAAAATTTCAGTAAAAAAAGAAAAGAAAAAATATTTACAAGGTAGTTTACTAATTTCTTACTTTCTTTTTTTCTTCTCCTTCCAAAGTGTTCCAAGCTCGATTGAAGGTTGCACATGGTAGGGCATATGTCCCGAGGATCCGCACCTTGCACAACGAGCATGAATCTCTTTTTTTCTTCTCCTTCCAAAGTGTTTCAAGCTCGATTGGAGGTTGCACATGGTAGGGCATATGTCCCGAGGATCCGCACCTTACACAACGAGCATGGATCTCTTTGGTTTGATCCGTCCCCAGAGTTGGAGGCATAAAAGAAATCACCTTCAACTCAAGGAAAGTGTTGTATTTAGGAAAAATCTGAATCTTTTGTGTAATTTCTACGCACTGTAAAAAACAATAGAACAAAAGATGTTCGACATTAGTACCTCACTGTTTATTTCATCACGCTTCAATACTTTGAGTTCATTATTTTTTTTTATATGCATTATGTTCTTAGATCTACTTCATGCTTTGTGTTTTTTTTTATATTGTTTTTTTTATTTAATTTTTTTTTTTTCTTAGATCTATATTCTCCTTTATTTTTATTTTTTTTATTATGTTTCTCTTATCACTTACATTTTGTTAGTTTATGAAAGTTTTAGTTACTAAAGAAAAAAGAGTGATAGAAGAGTTAAAATATGTATAAAAAATAGAGTTAAAGAGAGGGAAAGAGTGTGTAAACATACCTTAAGTTTGTAATCGTTTTCTTTCTGTAACAAAAAAGAGAGCATGTATGAAGACTGTTTTGTTAGAGAGAGATGAGTTGGAGAAGAAGTCTGTTTTTTTTTTAAAATGAAAAAATGAATTAGAGTGAAAGAGAAAGATGAGAAAAAGTCTTAAATAAAAAAAAAAGAATAAGAGTTTAAATTTGCACACGGTTTCTATTTTTTATTATTATTATTTGTTCTTATTTTATTTATATTTGTTTTAATTAAACAAAAAGGAAGAGATGATTGATATTTTAATCAAATGTCGAGTCAGTGTTACTATGGCACGAAAGCCCCTTCTTTACTTTTGTTTCATTTTTTTTTTCTTTTTTTCTTATTTATTTAATGTTTGGTTTCTGTTTAATAATATTCCCTCTTCAAAAAAATCTTAGTTTAGTTCGTTATTTTTTTTTTACTTCTGACATTTTCTTTGTTTTTTTTTTTTTTAATTTACATTTGTTATTTTTTCTGTTTTTCTTATTTGCTTGTTTTGGTAATTGTTTTTAAGTATGATATTTTATATCTTTATTTTAAAATATTATTCTATTTGTCAATTTGATTTTATTCATGTCATATACATTGTGTTAATCTTTGAACTTATTATCTCGTTTTATAAAATATATGACTACGGAATCTAGAATGAAGAATATGTTTCTATTCGATAAAAAAATGAAAATTTATGCATTTGTTAGAAAAAAAAATTGAAAGTTTAGAGACGTATTACACACATTTTAAAGTTTAAGGACCATATAGATACAAATAAAAAAATGTAAGACTAAACTTGTAATTTAACCTTATTTGAAATGTGCCCCTCTGACATAAATTTCTGGATCCGTCCCTACTTGTACTAATACAGGACCCTAGCAAGTTTGATAATTTCTCAGTTTCAGTAAAGTGAGAAATGCCATTTGAGTTATACGTTTCCTAATACAGGACCCTAACAAGTTTCCTTGTTTGCTAATTTCTCAGGATTCTAGCAAGTTTGATTAAAACTGGTTTTGTATTGGGAGGATGAAGCTTTTGTAGCATGAAGATAAGAGTATTAAGACGACTCATTGAGTTAGAAGTCGAGTTCATTTATTCTTTTATTTTTTTAGAATCGTGAATGTAAATTGTATAAGGCTACTTTATTTGCTGTGAGTTGTGGGTGTTTTGCCGATTTTTCCAAAAATCGTGGGAGAGCTTTTATAATGTTTTAGGGGTTGTAGTCTTATTCTTTTGAATGAGTTTTCTTCCCAAGCCTAAAAAAAGGGGAATTCTCAAGATAGGAATAAAAAATTGAATTGAAAAATAGCTAAGAAACTTTCATATTTTCATCCAATAACTACCACAATTTTAGGGAATGAAGTTTACAATTTTTATCCCGATTATACCCCTGGTATATACGCTTATTTACGGACAACCCACCTAACCAATTTTTTTGGTTTGTTTGTTTTAGTTTCTAACAACCAATGGACTTTGAAGAAAAAAAAATCTCAACCATCTAGATTTGAAAATGTTTAACTGTAAAAAAGAAAAGAAAAAAAAAATCATACCACTAACAACCGTGGATTCATGCATTTTGAAATGAAGGATTTTTTTTTTCCAAAGTTGAAACGACGACAATGTACAAAGACGAAAGTCGAGGGAGACGGAGATCTTTACTCACTCCAAAAATACGTCATAGAAGGTTTTGTGAGTCAAAATTTTCAGCCCAATTCAAGCATTTAACGATGTAAAAGGTTGAGGTAGATAGTTTTTTTCAAGGTAGAAGGTTTCAAAGTTGAGAATCGATGATTGTTTCAAATCGATTTGGAAGATGGAAGATTTGCAAATCTCCTAATTCAATGTTGCAGGTAATGATACAATTGATTGAACGTTTTCCTGGGTAAACTCAACATGCATACCAATTTTATATTGTTTTAGTATCATTTGTCCAATGCTCACATATGAATGGCTTATGGTATATATACACGCATATACTTCATATGATATACTTACATGTACATTGTTATAGACGTGACTACGAATATATACCCACACTAGAAGTTATCGAGGGCACCCATTTTCTATGAACATTTTAATTTATTTTAGTATCATTTGTCCAATGCTCACAGAGTAATGACTTAAGGTGTATATACACGCATATACTTCATATGATATACTTACATGTACGTTGTTATAAATGTAACTGCGAATATATACCCACACTAAAAGTTATTAAGGGCGTCATTTTTATAATTTTCTTACAACCGTCTATGAACATTTTAGTTTTTATAAACATCAATATGCTGGAAATTTAATTGCTTATGTAACTTTCTTACAGCCTATGTTATACTTACATGTACGTTCACCAATTAATGGCTTATGTATATACACATATACTCCATATGATATATTACATTTACATGTAACTACGAATATATACACACATTAGAAATTATCGAGAGTATCGTTATTATCATTTTTTTCACAACCGTCTTTGAAAATTTTAGTTAAAATTATGAATTAATATTCAAGATTAGACTTTATTGAATTTGGTTTACATGTTTTGATTTAATTGGTAGTTGTTATCTTGTTTTGACCATATCTTAATTTTTTATTATTTTTACCATGATTTTCTCTTGGAATAAATCTTTATTTTTTCTCAGGATTCTCTCTTGAATAAATCTTCTTTTTTTGTAGAGAGTTTGAGTTAAATGCTCAAACGTTTCAATGCAGGGTAGTTTCGTCCAAACACATTGTAAATATTATTTTAAATAGGGAAATTGTAGTAAATGACAATTTAAGACTTATTGTTTGCAAATATAGCATGTTTTTAAAATTTTTGCGGATATAGCAATTTCTATCGCTGATATCTTATGACTGATAGAAGTCTATCGCTGATCACCTCAGCTTTTTATAGATTTTTGTCAGTGATAATAGTCTATCAGTGATAATAGTCTATCACTGATAGAAGTCTATCAGTGATATAATAAAGTCTATTAGTGATAGAAACGGGTTTTTTTGCCATATTTGCAAAACATTTTAAAGTTTGCTAAATTTGCAATTAGTTTGGGCCTGATTGCTATTTGTGCAACCAGCCCTTTTAAATATAGAAATTAGCTATTTTTCAACAAAATAATTGACTTAGCTATTTTTCAATTTCAGCTATTCCTCTAGTTGGCCCTAAAAAAACATGAAAACATGGCAGCCCAACATTAGCAAGGATGACTTAATATAAAGATTGGGTTAATAAGAAGAATGTCTACACAAAAATACCGATAATGGAATTTGTCTAAATTTGAGTTTACATTGTAATGTATGGCTAGAGTGTTTTTAGGAGTAAATATCTGTGTGTATAATCTCTATTACACCCTTTGAACATGTTTTTTTTTCACAATATTATATTGGTAAAATTTGTTTATTTATTTTAATGGATTAATTAGTTTGTTTAGTTTATTTAATGAGGTGGCTTAAGTGCACGTTAAGATAGACGGTTGTTTTTTCCGTTTACTTTTGTATCCCATTATGCATCTTTGGTTGGTCGTAGGGTAGATCCCACGCACACAAGGGGAGGGCCGGGAGCACACTCGTCGGGCATATATTACGTGGGGGGTTACACCTGTACCTGCCGGGGGTAAGGAGGAGGTCCATTTTTGGTTGTTATTAATTTCCGGAAATTGTGGATCTCCACATACACCAGTCAGAATTCATTTTTTGTCACAACTAATCCGCCCACAACTACTTAAAGGTTTCAAATTGTCTGGTTGCATTCTTTCTTTAATATTTGCGTATTGTAGAACCCAATTAAGACCACCATCCAGGGAAAATAATCCAACCATCCTTTTCCAGTCACTCTGCAAAACTCGAAAAACCCTCAACCACACAACAACCATCCATGTCGTCCCTTCATATTTTTATACGGTTATTTTATAAATACCTTATTCCACAAACAAATACGAAGTTGTTATATTTAACAACGTGTACATCCCCAATAACCGTCTTTTTTTAAAAAAAATGGAGAACAACCGAATCGCTTAAAAAAAGGAATCACCGGCTATTTTTTAGTTTTTTTGAAATGTTGGAGTTTCCTTTGGTTTTAATAAACGAAATCATATGTTAAACTAAACAAAACATCTACACCTTCCTAAACTTCAAACCCTAGAATACTAACCTACTAACGGAAATCAGGTAGCCCTACAGTAGCATTACAATGAAACTCGTTCGTTGGTAAACACATGGAGGGAAAAAAATGCGAGAGAGGGGAATGCTTACCAAGTAGGTTATGGAGGAACGACTTTGCGAGAGAGGAATGCCGAGTCTAGGTCGGACGTACTCGCCTAATGCGTCGGTGGTTCAGTTGCTCTCAGGGTTAACGTAGGGGCGTTTCGTTTGCCTACGCTTCTGATTTTTGAAGAATGGAGTTCACGATTCGGCGTTGGCGATCTTTGAAGAAGGCGTCCGTGGTTGAGGTAGCGTGTTCCCAGATTGCCGATTTTTCATCTACCCATAAATGAATGGAGTAACCGCGTGTTCATAAATGAATTTCCATCTACCCATAAAACACATCATTCCCATTATTGGGAAGCGATACCTTTTTTTTTAAAAAAAACAATCACCTGTTGTTGGCTTCCTTTATTATTGAGTAATACTCCGAACTTCCAAACTCATTTCCACCCCCCTTGTTATTGGGTGTGCACGGACGCACACACCCCCACTGTCAATGCTATTTTTTACTGTCTGCAGCTGCACAAACGGAAAATTCCGCCCCAGCATTACTTTGTGTGCAGTCACACACACACAAACGGAAAATTCCGCCCCTAACTATAGGTATATACAACTCTTTGTGGGTATTCTTTTTCCTTGGTATGCAAACATTCACACACCGCCCACTGATGGATGCAATCTGCCTGTATTACTTACTCCAGTATATAGGCTCATTTTCATTTTTAACGTTATTTACACTATTGGGGGTGGGGTATACCCATATATGCAAATTTGGATAGGTTTCATCCCTCTGCCTGTATTACTTACTCCAGTATATAGGCTCATTTTCATTTTTAACGTTATTTACACTATTGGGGTGGGGTATACCCATGTATGCAAATTTGGATAAGTTTCATCCCTCTGGTTTTTAACGGCTTCTCTCTACTTAATTAACCCTCTCTGTTAAATCCACGTCAAACTCTGTTTTCTCTCTCTTCCTAAACTTTGATATTTTAAAATATTCTATTTTTAATTGTCAAAATTAGTAGCAATTGACGAAGGGTAAACAAGTCCATTTGGTTCTAAAATCTCATACTAAATTTAGGATTTAGACATAATTCAAAAGAAAAAAGTGATTGGCCATTTTTCATGTTGGGTGGCTTAATTGTAGACATTCCTCTGGTTTCCCCTATAAAGATTCAGCCCAAGCCCAACATTAGCAAAAAGCAAAAAGCAAAAAAAAAAAAAAATATGTCGTTGAACCGAATCAAACTGGTTTAGGATGATCTAAAATTGGTTCGGTTCGGTTCGGTTCGGTGTATTTTTTATGTATATAACCGACTCGGTTCGGTTTGATCGAAAACCGAACTAAACCGACCCATTTACACCCCTACATAGAAAAATAACATGACATAACATTCTTTGCAAAACATCAAATATCATAAAACAACAAATCAATCAAGTGTATATTCAAACAATATAATAGAATTCACTTACAATCAATACCACAATAAAAAGATTAATTAAACATTACAACTATAGAATACAACAATCAATTCGGTTACTTATGATAGAAATCCACTTACCTCAAGCTTCAGATTTAAATCCTTCAAAGCTTCCTAAATAACATATGGCACAAATTAAATTAGGTCCAAGTTAAATTTAGTTTTCCTAAAGAAACTTCATCCACTAGCTAAAACATGCTAACTTTACTAGCTAGCCTAATTTATATATTAATTCATATAGTTAATATTAATCATAAAATTAATATTCAAAACTCATAAAATACTTTTTTGTGAAAAAGGCTTACTATTGGTGTGCTTTTCCTCCCGTAAAAGATGAATGAAGTAAAATAATAGGGGAAAAGAGGAAAAATAGGTGTTTTATTTGTCATACTTGCTTGGCCACAATCAAAGTAACCTTGCATGGCCACAACCCATCCCCCCAAGTTCATCAAAATCTCCTTGGCGTTTTATTTGTTAGACTTTGGATTTGGTTGCTAGTCGGGCCACTCGATCGCTTGGTAATGGTGCCTCTACCTCTTTTTGGTTTGATTCATGGCTGGCCTGCGGTCCTCTCTCTTCGGTCTCGCCTTTTTCGGCTTACCTCTCAACCAACTAATATGGTTGCAGATGTGTATGGGTGTTTCTTCACAAGCCTGAAATTTATCGCGTAGGTGCAACCTTAATGATAGGGAGACGACTGAATGGGCTACTTTATCTCATCTTCTTTCTCCGATTCGCCTTCGGACTCATAAAGATCTTTGGATTTGACCATTGGACTCTTCAAACCGTTATACGATTAAATCTCTTATGGAGGCTTTAGTTGGGGTGGATGATTCTTTGAAAATAGACCTTTCTTTACCGATATGGAACGATGCTTATCTCAAGAAGATAAAAATCTTTCTTTGGGAGCTTAGCCTGGGTGCGGTCAACACGGCAGATCGACTTCAACGACGTATGTCTTATTTCATCATATCTCCTTCTTGGTGTTGTATGTGTGCCTCTCTAATGCTGAAACACCTGGTCATTTGTTTGCTTATTGTTCCTTTGCATATCGTTTTTTGGATTTTATTTTGAAAGCTTTTCATTGGTATTTGTCACTGCCACACAACATTTACTATCTACTTGCTGCTGTACTTGTGGGTAATCCTTTTGTGGGAGGGAAAATGACCTTATGGCTTGCTTTTACCCGGAGTTTTCTTTGGTATCTTTGGAAAGAAGAAATGCCCGAACTTTTCGTGGCATTTCATCTACTTTTGATCATTTTCTAGATTCGGTTCTTTCCTTTGCATCTCGTATTATTCATGCGGCGATGAACGACGTTGATAAAAAAACAAAAGAGTGCGGGAAAAATTTACCGGAGATGAAGAAGACGACAGAAAAATGGTGATTGTTTGTTGTTTCTGGTGATGTTGGTGATTAAACGACAACATAAATCAAACACGACGGGTGGGTACCGACAACGACAATGTAGATGACTTTAGAGAGTCGGCAGCGAAACCACAGACAAAACAAAGAATTCGTAAAAGAGCGTTTTCAAAAAAAGCCTGAAACTGTACGGTAGACTTTTTAATGATTTTTTTATAAATATTGAAATTATTTTTACCTCTTTGATATTTAGTATTTTGAGCAATTAATATCAGCCGTGAATTGAATTAGAGTATGAGTTTTTAATGACTTTGGAGTTTGGAGAGTCTACTACTATTCAATTAATTCCATCCTATTTTTTGAAACGGTTGTAATTGAAGTGAGATAGTTGGTCGGATAAATGAATTTTTTTTTCCACTGGTTGCACAAACACCAATGAGATCCAAAATAATGATAAATTTAACAAAATTTAAAACATTTTGCAAATATAACACAAAAATCAGTGGCTACATTGATATATGACTATCACTATATACTACTATCATAGATAAACTACTATCATGATAGTCACTGACAAAATTCTATAAAAAACTGAGGTGATAGACTACTATCACCAATAAACCATGTGATAGAAATTGACATATTTGCAATTATTTTAAAAAATGCTATATTTTTAATTATTTTACTCTAAATTGACCTCTCTTACCATTTTTTTTTTTAATAACCTGCTTCATTAAAATCAACACCCTCACAACAATCTTTCTTATGGAGAGCAGAAACAACTCGGTTCGAAAATTCCAGAAACAACTCGGTTCGAAAATTCCAAACACCAAAAAAAAACTTCATTTTCTTTAACAAAAGAAGAACAAGATATAACAAAAGAATTCTCAGCCCGCAATAAATAGTGGACAACAATATTACAAGATGTTAACCAAAGTCAACAATATTACAAGATCTTAACGAAGTTAAAAGAGAGGCTACCAACGTTAGAAGCTTCTACTAAAATAGCAGTAAAAAGGAAAGGGATCGAGGGTTATCAAATACTAAAATAGAAGTAAAAGGAAAGGGATTGAGGGTTATCAAACAAGTCCGTTTCTTAAAAACTGAGAAATAGAAACCAGAAACAGGAAACGGAAACGTTACCGAACAAGGAAATAATTTCCCATTCTTATCCATATACTCAATACGAACAGAATTTATCTGAAGCCGTTTGACGCATTCAGGCTTCAGCGCCTCCCTCTCCCTCATCCACGCTCTCTCTCGCAATCAACCAACGGCGCAAAAAACCCTTTCCCTCCATTCTCACCAGCTTCTTCTACTACTACTACTTTCTGAGGTACAATTTCAAACTCGTTCTCTGTTATAGGGACTGCATTTGCAGCTGTCTTGGCTCACTGCGCTAATCCATGGCGACACTGCCACTACACTGCCATTACCGCCCCTCCCATCCCGCCGATTCGACTGCTTGGACCTTCAATTCCACTCTCTCTAAAACCCTCATCATTTGCAAGAACTCGAAGAACGAGTCGGCGTTCCAAGAGAGGAAGCAAGTTTTGGTGGACTACGACAATGGCAAGCACGAAATTCGGACCCTCGTTACCGGTCTCAGAAAACTCGATATTCCCAGGCGGTACCAGTTGCGAGTTCAGGGCGAACGGTTCCAGAAGGACTGGACGGTCACTGAGCTCGTACAAAGGATTCTGAAGCTACAATGCCATGGTGACATCCAGGCTTTGTTGAATTGCTGGGTTGGACGATTTGCTCGAAAGAATTACCCTGCTCTTATCAAGGTATCCCCTTTCCTCTCTCTCTTCTTTTAACAACTTATTTTGCAATGGAAACAGTTTGTTAAACTCGACTGGTATGATTTTACATGAATTTTGCAATTCTCACCTCAACCGTTCTTTCCTCTTGTGGTAGGAGTTGACTCAAACTGGGTCTATTGAACATTGTGTTCAAGTATTTGATTGGATGAAGAACCAAAAGAATTATTGTGCCCGTAATGATATCTACAATATGATGATAAGGCTGCATGCCAGACATAACCAAACAGATCAAGCTCGCGGTTTGTTTTTCGAAATGCAAAAATGGAGGTAGGTCTTAGATTCTCCATGTATTGTTGAAGTTTTGAATTATGTTTCTTATATGGTTCTGTGAAAGTATTCTTGTTGTGATGCCATTTTGATCTCTGTTCAAATATTGTTAATCGAATAATATTCCTTATTAGATGCAAACCTGATGCCGAGACCTATAATGCCTTAATCAATGCACATGGTAGAGCAGGCCAATGGCGTTGGGCGATGAATATAATGGAAGACATGCTGCGTGCTGCTGTGTGTATTTATATACTTCCTTTAAGATCTTAGTGGCTCTGGCTGACTGTGAGCAACCTTCTTGTCTTTGATTGTTAGTGTATATATATACATTTGTATGCATCTGTATGCCCATAATCCCTTACTTCTCAATGTTCATCAGTATCAAAGAACTAGGAATGTATACCTTCAAGTTCAATACCTCACGACCTATAAAGTTTTGCATTTGTACCACTATGTGCATCAGTATCAAAGAACTAGGAATCTCTAAGATTTATACTCAAGTGCGAGATAGTTTTGTATATTAGACATCAAGTTCATGCCCTGTCAACGTTAAGCAACCTTTGTAGCTTATCCTCATTATCCTCCAATTGGAGAGTTTTTATGTAATTCACCTTTAGGTGCTAGGAGTTTACTCTCCTTCTCAAAAAAAAAGAAAAAAAGAAAAAAAAGTGACTCCAAAAAGGAGTACAAAGAAGTTGATGCATAACAGAGCGTGAAAGCATGCAACAACCTGGAAGTCCATGAATGTTTTATTTATTTATTTAAGATTATTGATTTTCTTGTGAAGCGTTCTCTCAATTGAGGCCAGGCCTCCATGTGATGCTATGGAATATTTTATAAAAAAATATTCTGAATATCAAAACAATGTTAATGAATTTATGTAAAAATTGTTTTTTAAATTTTAGTTTATCAATATAGATGTTGTACTGTGAAAATTATTATTTCCTAATTGATGCAGATCCCTCCTAGTCGATCAACATTTAATAATTTGATAAATGCATGCGGATCTTGTGGAAATTGGAGAGAAGCTTTGAGAGTTTGCAAGAAAATGACAGACAATGGGGTTGGCCCTGATCTTGTGACTCACAATATTGTACTATCTGCATATAAAAGTGGGGCTCAGTATTCGAAAGCTTTGTCATATTTTGAATTGATGAAGGGTACAAACATCCGACCTGACACAACTACACATAATATTGTGATTCATTGTTTGATAAAGGTCAAACAATATGGACAAGGCATTGAAATCTTTAATTCCATGCGGGAGAAGAGGGCTGAATGTCGTCCGGATGTTGTAACATTCACAAGCATCATTCATCTTTATTCTGTTTGTGGGCAGATTGAAGATTGTAAAGCTGTATTTAATACGATGCTGGGGGAAGGCATAAAACCTAACATTGTTTCATATAATGCTCTAATAAGTGCATATGCTTCCCATGGGATGGATAAAGAAGCATTTTCAGTTTTTGATGAGATGAAAATGAGTGGTTTTCGCCCTGATGTTATATCTTATACATCTTTACTCAGTACATTTGGAAGATCTCAGCAACCTGCAAGGGCTAGAGAAGTGTTTGATATGATGAAGAGAAACAAATGTAAGCCAAATCTTGTTAGCTACAATGCACTGATAGATGCATATGGATCTAATGGCTATTTAGCTCAAGCTGTTGACATCTTACGTGAGATGGAGAAAGATGGAATTCATCCAAATGTTGTCTCCATGTGCACCCTCTTGGCTGCTTGTGGACGATTTGGTCAAAAGGTGAATATAGATGCTGTACTTTCAGCTGCCGAGCTTCGGGGAATTCAGTTGAACACTATTGCATATAATTCAGCTATTGGGAGCTATATGAATGTTGGTGAATATGAAAAGGCTATTAATTTGTATAGATCAATGAAGAAAAAGAACACTAAACCAGACTCTGTCACATATACTATCTTGATAAGTAGTTGTTGTAGGATGTCAAAATACGATGAGGCACTCTACTTTTTCAAAGAAATGGTAGATTTACGGATTCCTTTGTCCAAGGAGATCTACTCTTCCATGATCTGCGCCTACAGTAAACAGGTAAGTACTTTAGCAAGACACTTCCCTCATACAAATTACCCATCAATTGAGATAAATCCTGGTCTTTTATTGACGGTTTACTTTTCATACATTGCAGGGTCAACTTGTGAAAGCAGAATCTTTGTTCAACTCAATGCAGGGGAGTGGTTGTTCTCCCGATTTAGTTACATATACAGCAATGATAAATGCGTATAGTGCATCTGGTAGGTTTTTTCAATTCATTGTTCTGATTTGACAGACCTACAAAGAGAAATTGTTTGATTCTGAATTTTTGTAATTTAATTTTCATACCAGAGACATGGGAAAAGGCTTGCGCCTTGTTTCATGAAATGGAAACGAATAACATTGAGCTGGATCCTATAGCATGCTCTGCTTTGATGAAAGCATTTAATAAGGGAAACCAGGCCAACAACGTTCTTATTCTGGCAGAAGTTATGAAGGAGAAGGGAATTCCTTTCAACGATGCCAATTTCTTCGAAATGTTGTCAGCTTGTAGCATGTAAGATTTTACATGAATATATATTCCATGTTTTCTCTATACACATTTCGGTAGAATATTTGAACATCCACTTGGACTCTTTTATATGGCAAAGAGGGTTGATATGTTTACCACTTATGATTACAGTTGCATAAAATCATTACACTTTTGTCAAGGCATGCCACTTTGCTTTGAATCTTTTTGGCACGTAAGGTTTTCAAGTTTACTTATTGTGTTCATTCTTTCACTAAGAAACTATTTATTGAACTTTGTATGCAGACTACGAGATTGGAGGAAAGCAACTGACTTAATCAAGCTTATGGAGCCCTCTTTGCATCTTGTTTCAGTTGGAACTATTAACCATCTTCTGCATTTTCTGGGAAAAAGTGGAAAGACGGAGATTATGATGAAGGTAGTTGGACAATACAAGTATACATCTTTTTGATGGGTTAATGTTTGGAATCAAGCAAAATTTTCTACACATTCTTCCACTTCAATTTTTTTTCTTCTTTTTTCTGATCTTTTAAAGTATGATATCTGAAGTTTTTGTGAATAGAATCACTTGATTATTTGATGAGCCAAAGAAAGGCAATTTATACATACAAAGATAACCAACTAGAGCAACTAATGACAAGAAAATAGGAACTAAAGAACAACTTATTTCCTAATATAGAACTAACAAACTCCTAAAATAGTTATTCAACTATTTATAGAACTAACCAACTCCTAAAATACTTGTTCAATTATTTATATTTTCTACACTCCCCCTCAAGTTGGTGCATAAATGTCATGCATACCCAACTTGTTTACAAGTATCTCAAATGTCGGCCTAAATAATCCCTTGGTTAGAATATCTGCTGTTTGCTCCTTTGTAGTCACAAACGGTATGCAGATGGTTCCATTTTCCAAGTTTTCCTTTATGAAATGTCGATCAACTTCGATATGCTTGGTCCGGTCATGTTGCACCGGATTATGAGCGATACTTATCGCAGCTTTGTTGTCACAAAATAACTTAATTGGAGGGTTGATTTCCAGCTTTAATTCTCCGAGTACACGTTTGATCCACAATACTTCGCATACTTCATGAGCCATTGACCTGTATTCAGCCTCCGCACTACTTCTCGCCACAACATTTTGTTTCTTACTCCTCCATGTTACTAAATTACCCCACACATAGGTACAGTAACCAGAGGTAGATTTTCTATCCAGTATTGAACCTGCCCAGTCTGCATCAGTGAATGCCTCTACATTTCTGCTTTCGGTTTTACGAAATAACAGACCCTTTCCTGGACAACTCTTCAAGTACCTCAATATCCGGTGAGTTGCTTCAAGGTGTTCTTCATATGGAGCATGCATAAACTGACTAACCATGCTTACAGCAAATGCAATATCTGGTCGTGTGTGAGCAAGGTAAATAAGTCTCCCAACAAGTCGTTGGTACTGTTGTACATTGACTGGAACTCCCTGCTTGATGTCACCAAGTTTTTGGTTTGGGTCTATGGGTGTGTCAGCAGGCCTACATCCACTCATCCCGGTATCTCTCAATAGATCTAGGATATACTTTCTCTGTGAGACCACTATACCCCTTTTTGACCTTGCAATCTCCATGGCTAGAAAATATCGCAATTCTCCTAAGTCTTTTACTTCAAACTCTTTGGCAAGCTTCTCCCTCAGATTCTTCAACTCCACTTGATCATCCCCGGTCAAGATTATATCATCAACATACACGATCAGGATAGCAATTTTCCCTTCACTTGAGAACTTCATGAAGAGCGTATGGTCTGATTGTGCTTGTGTGTATCCTTGATGTTTAACAAATTGAGTAAATCTGTCAAACCAGGCTCGGGGTGACTGTTTCAAACCATAAAGAGCTTTCTCCAACCTACAGATCTTGAAGTTAAACTGATCTTCGAATCCCGGAGGGGGAGTCATATATACTTCCTCTTCTAACTTGCCGTTTAAAAAGGCGTTCTTCACATCAAATTGCCTGAGAGGCCATTCTCGATTTGCTGCAACTGATAACAAAATTCTCACAGTGTTAAGTTTAGCAACTGGAGCAAATGTTTCAGTGTAGTCAATACCATATGTCTGTGTGTATCCTTTAGCTACAAGCCTTGCCTTGTATCGCTCTAGGGTACCATCTGAATTGAATTTTGGCGTAAACACCCACTTACATCCCACCGTAGGCTTTCCCTTCGGGAGCTCCTCTACCTTCCACGTCTGATTCTTCTCAAGAGCATCCATCTCTTCAAATACAGCCTTCCTCCACTCTGGTTTAGATAGAGCCTCCTGTATACTACTCGGAATGACAATGGACGATACATTTGTTGAAAAGGTTGAAAAAGCAGAGGATAATTTAGAATAAGACACAAAGGTAGATGTAGGATATTTAACACAAGAACGTTTTTCTTTCCTAATGGCAATTGGTAAATCAAGATCAGTAAAAGTTTTAATAAGAGATTCACCGTTGGTCTCAGGCTCTAGCTCCGGTTTGGATTCATGGCTTGCCGGTGGTGCAATCGTCTCTATTCCTTGATTTGGGAATCTCCTCTCGTAAACTCGGCCATATGATCTGCCTGCCTGGTTATTATTTCCTTCCACATAGGTTATCGGTTTAGTGATACTTGGCTGATTTTGTGGTATTAAAATTGTGGGCTCATTATCACTAATATTTTCGGGATCTAAATTTTCCAAGTCAACTGGTTCCTTGTTTCCTTGAGAATTTTCTGGTGAATTTAAAACTTCCAAGTCAACCGATTCCTTACTTTTTAGAGTGTCATTCCTAATAACTGGTGACACAAAATCAGGTATTAAAACATCAAGCTCAAACGAATTTTCCTTTAGAACTTCCTGATTTATCTCCCCTTGAAAATAAGTGTTAAAAAACGGTTGATTTTCAAAGAACAGGGTATCCATGGTAACAAACAATTTTCGACGAGAAGGATCAAAACACTTGTAACCACGTTGAGTTGGAGCTATCCCTACAAACACACACTTTAATCCTCTAGGATCTAATTTACTTGCATTCCTATTAGGATTTCGAATGAACACAGAGCACCCAAAAATTTTTAATGACATAGAATGAAACACTCGTGATTTTGGAAATTCCCTTTTTAATATGCTGATAGGAGTTTTAAAATCTAACACTTTTGATGGCATACGGTTTATTAAATATGTGGCATGAAGAACAGCATCTCCCCAAAGATAATTTGGTATTTTTGTTGAAAACATTAAACTACGAGTGACTTCTAACATATGTCTATTTTTCCTCTCTGCTATGCCATTTTGTGGTGGTGTATCTGTGCAAGAACTTTGATGAATAATTCCTTTTTCTTTAAAAATTTTTTCCAAAACTTTTGCAAAATATTCTCTCCCATTATCACTCCTAATCATTTGAATGTTTGTGTTAAATTGAGTTTGAATCATATTGTAAAAGTGTTTGAAAACAGATTCAACCTCTGATTTTTCTTTTAACAAATACACCCAACTGACTCTCGTGTGATCATCAATTAATGTAACAAACCACTTCTTTTCATTATACGTTGATATTCTCGATGGACCCCAAATATCACTATGTATGAGAGAAAAAGGTTTGGAAGGCTTATATGCACGTGGAGGATATGTGTTCCTATGATGTTTTGCTAAAGCACATATCTCACATTGGAGCAACGAGGGATCTTTATTTCTAAATAAATCAGGAAACAATTTTTTCAAATAATGAAAACTAGGATGACCTAGTCGAAAATGTTGTAAATAAATTTCTTTATCACCAGGAATGGAAATAATTTGCAGGCAGGAGTTCTCTAAACCTTCTTTATTCGAGTGGTTTCCCTCTTCAAATAAATAGAGACCATCACGTTCCCTAGCATTGCCAATCATCCTCCCCGTTGCCAAATCCTGGAAAACACAATGAGATGAAAGGAAATTAGCACTACAATTAAGGTCATGGGTTATTTTGCTGATAGATATGAGATTGCAGGACAAATTAGGAACATGTAGAACTTTAGATAAAGTTAAGGAAGGTGAGATTTTTATGTCTCCTATCCCTGCAACTGCTGAGTAAGATCCATCAGCTATTCGAACTTTTCTATTGCCTGCACATGGTTTATAGGTCTGGAAAAAAACAGAGTTGCCTGTCATATGGTCAGAGGCACCTGAATCGATGATCCAAGTGTTATTATTGGTGGAACATAAGTAAGAGGAAATAGAGACAACTTTACCATTTTGAGCAAAGGAACATGAAGGAATATCAGGATTGGGGCTAGGTGTTTTTTGTGAGACTTGGAGTAGTTTAATGAGTTGCTCTATCTGATCCTTTGTGAATTGTGGCTGACCCGATTTGATGGGCTGCTCTTGTGAAGCTTCAGTCACGGCTTGGAAGGCTCTCTCGGGTTTCTTCTTCCCAGCTCCGGGTGGTTTCCCAATAAGTTTCCAGCACGTATCTCTCGTATGCCACAATTTTCTGCAATAGTCACACCAAGGTTTCTTCCGACTCTCTCCTTCTTGTCCTCCCCCTCTGACGAACAAAGCAGAGGTTTCAGTGGCTGGTTCTGTTATACCACCATTCATGATTTTCTTTCGATTTTCTTCCAATCGAACAGCGGAGAAAACTTCTCGGATTGAGGGCAGCGGACTTCTCCCAAGAATTCTCCCCTTCACCTCATCAAGTTCTCTATTAACCCCTGCAAGAAACATGTATACACGATCGTTCTCCTCATTTTTCTGATGTCGCGCATAATCATTAACATTCTCCCATACATCACGGTATATATATATATATATATTTTTTTTTTTTTTTTTTTTTTTTTTTGGTTTGGTTTGGAATGGTTCAGGTTTAGTTTGGGTCGATCTGGTTGATTGGGTGCTCTGTGTTCGGCTAAAAACGCCGAAGGATCTGGATGTATATTTTAGAGGGGCTGCAACGGGTCTGGATGGGTATACCACCGAAGGATGTGCAGATTTGGGAGGAAGAACTCTTTGGTTTTCGGGCCTGTTTTTTCCGGAAAACAAAACTAAACACGGTTTGGTTTTAGCTTTCTAACAAGGCTCTGATACCATGAAGTTTTTGTGAATAGAATCACTTGATTATTTGATGAGCCAAAGAAAGGCAATTTATACATACAAAGATAACCAACTAGAGCAACTAATGACAAGAAAATAGGAACTAAAGAACAACTTATTTCCTAATATAGAACTAACAAACTCCTAAAATAGTTATTCAACTATTTATAGAACTAACCAACTCCTAAAATACTTGTTCAATTATTTATATTTTCTACAATATCTATGAACATAATTTAGATATGCAACTGTTTGTATCCTTGTAAAGCGTTATACTTATAGCTATTTTATTCCCAAACACAGCTGTTTTACAGATTCATGGCACTGGGATCCAGTATCAATATTAGTACTTATTCAATCTTGTTGAAGAATCTTTTGTCGGCTGGAAATTGGAGGAAATACATTGAGGTACCCTTTATATTTTAATAACAGGGCATTTCAAATCCCTAAAGCTGTTCATACATGAAAATAATATATATCCATTACTACTGATTATAGGAGTTGTACATATGTGGACATTAATTGTCCCATGTATTTCTGATATCTCAGTACTATTGCTAAAGCAAATTGTGAGCAAGCCTAGACTTTGGTTGGAGCAGTACCATAAGAATTATTAGTCCTTGTCTATACATGATGGTCTAAATTTTTTTGAATCTTTAGTTGAGATGCCAAGAGTCATGATTTGTAGAGCAGGATAAAACCTTTGAATATGGTTGTGTTTTATTCATGCATTCTTTTGGAATCTATGGAATGAGAGGAACATGCGTGTATTTAGAGATATCGACAAAGACGTCCGCCATTTCATAGACTCTACGGCTCTATTTGTTAAATGAATAATTTGTAACCTCAATAATTAGTCCTTTGAGTTCTTGATTGTAACTCCTTGGAATATGTAAGAAGTCTAACAATATGAAAGGTCATGTAACTTCCTAGAGAGTTAATTCTAGGAATATCTATAGTCTCCTAACAATATGACTTCATGTAACTCTCTAATATGAAAGGTCATGTAACTTCCTAAGAGTTAATTCTAGGAATCTATAGAGTCTCTTTTTAACACCTATAAATAGAGGTGTTCTCCACCCCTTGAAAGTAAGCTCCAATTGAGCAAAGTGCCATAGCACTCAATACAAGAAAATTCTCCATATTATCTCTTCATTTTGATTTTGTCTCAATTTTTCCGTTATTGCCTCCAACAAATTTGGTATCAGAGCTATCCTAAAATGAACACCAATTGTGTTCCAAACTTGTTTTCAATCCCAACAAATTCAAACCAAGTTCCGGTTTTTGATGGAGAGCATTATGAATATTGACAAAGTCAGATGGAAACCATTTTTATTTCTCAAGATCTTTGGGAAATCATTGAAGAAGATTATGAAGTACCTGTTGTAGAAGAAGATGAAGCCACTTCCGAGCGGTCAACAGATCAAGAGAAGGAGTTTAAAAAGAACAAAAAGCGAAATGCTTTAGCGCTTCGTCTCATTCAGCAAAGTGTTAGTAAGTCAATTTTCCCTCGAATTTTTGATATTAAAAAAACTAAAGATGCTTGAGAGATTTTGCAGAAAGAATTTAAAGGAACTGAAAAAGTTATTTCCATCAAGTTGCAATCCTTGTGGAGAGATTTTGACAACTTGGCGATGAAGGAAAGTGAAAACGTTCGAGATTATTTTTCTCGAGTTTCACAGATAATCAACCAGATGAAGTGTTATGGGGAAACAATTCCAGAAAAGAGAATCAATGAAAAAGTTTTCCGGAGTCTTCCTCCAAAATTCAATCATGTTGTTGCTGCCATAGAAGAATCCAAAGATGTGTCTAAGTTGACAATTTTTGAACTAATGGGTTCACTTCAAGCTCACGAAGAAAGGTTGAACAAGTCTACAAGTCAATCAGTGGAGCAAGCTTTTCATACCAAGCTCGATTTTGCAGAAAAGAAGACTTACAAGTCCAACTCCAAAAAACGGTGGAATCCAACGCAAAAGAAAGAACAAGGTCAAAGAGACGAGGGAAAATGGCAAAGCAAATCTGGTAATTCCGACTCTCACTGCATTATTTGCAAAAAGTCAAATCATGAGTCTAAAGATTGTTACTTTAGATGCACTAAATGTCGGATTCCAAATCATTCCCAAAAAGATTGTTGGTTTCAAAATACAAAGGAAAAAGATGAAGCAAATTTTACAAAAGAAGATGAAGGGGAGAAATTATTTTGTTGCACAATTGACCAAAGTCAATCTCAAAGTAAATGGTACCTGGATAGTGGTTGCAGTAATCATATGACAGGAAATAAAGACTTCTTTGTCAAGATTGATCGCAGTTTTAGCTCTCAAGTGCAACTTGGCGATGGCAAAATGCAGAAAGCAAAAGGAAAGGGTGTCATTGTTGTACACACCAAGAAAGGAGATACGAGGTATATTTCAGATGTTCTTTATGTTCCTGGCATAACTCAAAATTTGTTGAGTGTAGGTCAATTGCTCCAAAATGGATATGCAGTTAAGTTTGATGATGACAAATGCATTATTCTAGACAAAAAAAATGACCAGATAGTTGCAAAAGTTGATATGTCAGAGTCAGTAACCAAAGTCTTCCCGCTCCTTATGCCATTAGAAGAGAATTTTGCTCTCAAAAGCGAAAGTCCAGATATTTCTCACTTGTGGCATTTAAGGTATGGTCATCTTTACAGCAAAAGTCTTCGTACTTTAAAACAGAAAAATATGGTGATTGGACTTCCAAATATTGAAGATGATGGAAAAATATGTGAAGGTTGCATTTATGGAAAAATCCATAGACTTCCTTTCCCTAAAACTTCATGGAAGGCTAAATCTCCATTAGAGTTGGTACATTCAGATATATGTGGCCCCACAAGAACTTCATCACTCACTAACAAGAGATATTACATATTATTCGTTGATGATTTTACCTGAATGATGTGGATTTATTTTCTTAATGAAAAATCAGAAGCTTTTGCTAGTTTTCTTCAGTTCAAGGCTCTTGCAGAAAATCAAAGTGGCAAAAAGATCAAGACATTGAGAACAGATCGTGGAGGAATGGCATAATGAGACAACTCACGGTTCGACATAGCCCTCAGCAAAATGGCGTTGCTAAAAGAAAGAATCGGACCATTGTGGAAATGGCAAGGAGCATGTTGAAGGCCAAAGATCTTCCAAATAATTTGTGGGCAGAAGCTGTTAATACAGCTGTTTATATCCTCAATCGATGTCTTACTAAAGGAGTCGAAGACAAAATTCCCTTCGAAGCATGGAATAAGAAGAAACCAGTTATTGATCACTTGAAAGTTTTTGGTTGTCCAACTTATTCTCTTGTTCCTTCACGGGAAAGAGAGAAGTTTGATAAAAAAGGAGCTAAATACTTATTCATTGGATATAGTGATGAATCAAAAGGATACCGACTTCTAAATCCAAAGACGGAGAAATTATTGATATCAAGAGACGTAATATTCGATGAAATGGCCACGTGGGATTTCGAAAATTATAATTCTCAACCTTCTCAACATGATGGAATTATTCAAGAGCCTGATTGGCAACCAGTCTCTCAGAATTTGGGATCACCAAGAAGTTGTCCGTCAACTCCGGCAAGATCTCTAGTTGAAGCTACTTCCAATCAAGATAACTCAGAATCTCCTCCAAGAAGAATGCGGTCTTTGCAAGATATATATGCTTCAAGTGAACACTTTGCTATGTTTGCTTGTGAGCCACAAAGTTTTGATGATGCCGCAAAAGAAGACGTTTGGAACAAAGCTATGGATGAAGAAATAGCTAGCATCGAAAGAAATAAGACGTGGGAGCTTCAAGACTTACCTCCAGGGAAAGATGCTATTGGCTTAAAATGGGTCTTCAAGACTAAATTCAACGAAGATGGTTCCATTCAGAAGCATAAAGCTCGCCTAGTAGCGAAAGGATATTCTCAACAGCCTGGTGTTGACTTTAATGAGACTTTTGCACCAGTAGCTCGCATGGAGACAATAAGGATTCTTCTAGCTTTAGCAGCTCAGTTCAATTGAAGATATTTTAACTTGACGTCAAATCTGCTTTCTTGAATGGCGAGTTGGAAGAAGAAGTATATGTAGAACAACCTCAAGGGTATATTGTTCATGAAAAAGAGGAGAAGGTTTATCGACTCCATAAAGCCTTATATGGATTAAAGCAAGCGCCTCGTGCATGGAATAACAAAATTGACAGATATTTTTGTCTTAATGGTTTTCAGAAAAGTCTCAGTGAACCATCTCTCTATGTGAAAAAGGAAGGAGTAAAGTTCCTTGTGGTTTGCTTATATGTTGACGATCTGATCTTTTTTGCAAGTAACTCAGAAATGCTGGAGGAATTTAAACAGAGCATGATGAAGAAATTTGAAATGACTGATTTGGGTCTCATGAAATATTTTCTTAGAATTCAAGTCAAACAACATCAAGGTGAGATTTTTTTTTCTCAAGAAAAATATGTTGACGATTTACTCAAGAAGTTTCACATGAGTAATTGCAAGCCAGTTGCAACTCCTATGGGATCAAATGAGAAGTTATGTTGTGATGATAATGCTGGTAAAGGAGATCCAAAAAGTTTTCGAAGTCTGGTGGGTTCGTTGATCTATCTTACTAATACCAGACCAGATATTATGTATCCTGTTAGCGTCATTTCCAGGTACATGAATGAACCAAGCAAAAATCATTATGCTGCTGCTAAAAGAGTTTTGAGATATTTGCAGGGTACCAAAAAACATGGACTAAAATATGTCCATGAGAAGAATTGTCGGTTGGTTGGCTACACTGATAGTGATTGGGCTGGTTCCCTTGACGATCGAAAAAATACTTCAGGTTATGTGTTCTGTTTGGGATCTAATGCAATATCTTGGAGTTCAAGAAAGCAACAAACTGTTGCCTTATCCTCATCTGAAGCAGAATATACAGTTGCAACTGAAGCCGCTTGTGAAGCTGTTTGGTTAAGGAGAATTCTCAAAGATCTTCAAATAGAGCCGGTCATGCCAACAAAAATATTTTGTGATAATATGTCAACAATTGCAATGACCAAGAATCCTGCCTTTCATGCTCGATCAAAGCATATTGAGTTACGTCATCATTACATTAGAGATTTGGTAAACAAAGAAGAAATCTACTTGGAGTTCATCAACACCAATGATCAACCAACTGATATGTTCACCAAAGCTGTTACGTTAGAGAAGTTCAAAAAGTTTTTGAAAATTACAAATTAAGAGGGGGTGTTAAATGAATAATTTGTAACCTCAATAATTAGTCTTTTGAGTTCTTGATTGTAACTCCTTGGAATATGTAAGGGGTCTAACAATATGAAAGGTCATGTAACTTCCTAGAGAGTTAATTCTAGGAATCTCTATAGTCTCCTAACAATATGAAAGGTCATGTAACTCTCTAATATGAAAGGTCATGTAAATTCTTAAGAGTTAATTCTAGGAATCTATAGAGTCTCTTTTTAACACCTATAAATAGAGGTGTTCTCCACCCCTTGAAAGTAAGCTCCAATTGAGCAAAGTGCCATAGCACTCAATACAAGAAAATTTTTCATATTATCTCTTCATTTTGATTTTGTCTCAATTTTTTCGTTATTGCCTCCAACACTATTAGCCATTACTTGGAGCAAGTTATCTTCTCCTTTTTGTAATTATGATCTTACCACCCTCTATAATCAATGGAGGTGTTTCTTGTAATTTTGTGGAGAGGACATCTTTTGTAACACTCTTTCATATTATCCATGAAATTGTCTCTGATTCTTTTTTTTTTTTAAAAAATAAAACCTTTGAATATCTAGTGCAAGTTGATGTGCTGAAACCGGTTGACACATTTTTTCTTTTATTTCTAAAAAATGTTTTCGAAATACTGTTTATGAAGTATCTGTTTGTCATTTATGTTTTGTTACAAATTCCAAATCATGTCACTGTTGGTCTTCTTTCTTCGGTTCCTTGTTTTTAGTCTGTGGAGTTTGGCACAATTTTGGTTTGTACTTTCACCCTTTTAATTAAATTTTTGGTTTCTGTTGAATAACATGACAATTTTTTTAAGTTTTCTCATCATATACCCAGTCAATGCTTATATGGTAGGAATATAGAAATTTAAGCAAACTTACATGCAGGTGTTGCAGTGGATGAATGAAGCTGGAATTCATCCCTCAAATGCAATGTACAAGGACATACTTTACTTTTCACAAAATTGTGGTGGTGCTGAGTGTGCTGCAGTCATCAAAGAAAGAGTTGGTATGTGGTTCTACAATTTTTTTTTTTTTTTTTAAAAGTACAATTATTATTATTATTTTAACGAGAAGCCATACTTTCATAGAATGAATTAAAAAATATATAAGTGACATGAAAAAAAAAAAGGAGCCAAAAATATTACAGCATTGTTGAGGATACTAATCTTCTTGTTTCTCTGAAGCTAAATGTTCCACAAAATGAAAAAGATTGTCGTCTGCAAGGCTTGCGACCCCTGTAACTTAACCATACATACAAAGACTGAACTTATGAATTAAAATAACTTCCTTCATCAAAAAAAAAAAAAAAAAAAAAAAATTATATTACTTTTGGTGAACTTTAGATGGAGCAGGAGGAGGTTACCCTAAGTTAGAAACATAAAGTAGAGATGATAAGACAAATAATGTCTTCCATTTTTGTCACTAGAATTATAAAGCTTGTTACTGTGATTTTCACTTAGTCATTTCAGGTGAGTTGAGTTGTCACTCTTTAAAGGTGTAATTGTTATTAATGTCTTCCATTTTTATTTGAAAGCCTCATTTAGTTTCAATATAGCGTTATCATTTTTTCGATCTTGCAGTGATCTTTTTCACCATAAAATCACATGCAGAATCTCTAAGAAGATAGCCTGGAGCAAGCTTTGTATTCATATCCTTCCATTTTATCCAGGCGACTGGCGTGGTGTTAATATGTGTCCGCCCTCCACGCAGATCAGGGTCTAGTTAACGCGTGCAACACTCCGCTTCAAAGGCTTTCGTTGAGAGATCCATTAGTGATTTGGACACCCAAGTTTCTATGTACATGGCTGGATTTTTTCCGTATAACAAAGGATGGTACGATCAACACTTCTTATCTAGCTGCAACGGTGTCGCATGTCTATAGCTCAATTATGAGAAGTTTGAATCCTCAATATTTGTAATGTAACATTTTCAATATAAAGTTATGATGAGTTATGGTTGTAATGCAATGCAATATTATGTATTTCAATTAGAAAAATGTTTAGATGCAATAATTTTCTTTTATAATAACTTCTAAATGAGCCCAGGCACCCTTTATTGGTGAAATATTTGGTTTTGGGGATATTCTTCTTTTTTTAATTTTATTTTCATACAGTTTTATGGTTGCATTTCTTATCTAACCTTCTGCTTCATATGCCATTTTTTTTTTATATATGTATTTTTTAGGTGGGTGATTTGAATCTCTGTCCTATTGGTCGAAGGTGTCTTAATCATTCAGGTTGTCAAAATTTTATTTAGTTTTATAAAAACAAAATGGTAAAACTAGTTAAACTAAAGAGGTTATATAGTAGAGTAGCTTTCCAATTGTTAAGTTAAAAGAGTAAATGTTATGATTAGCTTAATCGGTATCAAAGAAAGGTTGCATAGTAACTTTTTAATTTTTGAGTTAAGGGGCTGTTTGGAGCGATGAGTGAGTTCTAATAGTATGTGAATAGTAAATACTATTGAAGTCAGTGTAATTACTTTATTTATATTAGACTTAAAATAATTGGTGAGCGAAACGTAGATTGAGTTAAAGTAATTAAACTGGTTTTGATTAGCTTAATCAGTATGAAAGAAGGAAATCTTTGAATTCAATTTCTTGTTATATTATTTGTTCCTCATTCTTGATAATAGCCAAATTGGTAACACTAGTTAAACTATAGAGGTTGTATATAGGTTTGCAATTGTTAAGTTAAAAGAGTAAATTGAACCTGATTTGAATTTAGTCGGTATAAAAAAAAGAAGTCTTTGATTATTTATTTATTTATTTTGTAAAGATATTTAATTAATGCGGGGTGAGAAATCGAACCTTTGAGCTTTTGGTTATTAATTTATACTTTATGTTAGTTGAGCTTGAGGTATGTTCATGTTGGTGCTGAATTCAATTTCTTGTAAGCTTATTTTTTCTCATTCTTGATAATAGTTGATATCTTTAGATCTTCTCCTAACTTTCCAAAAATAAATTTATACCCCTAAATTAAAATAATAAGAGTTTGTTTGGTTGGTGATCTTAATAACATAAGGGCAAAAATTATTTTATACCCTTAAATTTTAGAGGTTGTATCAATTAAAATCATAAACTAATCATTATATCAATTTAAACCCTAAATTTTCATAAGTGTATCAATTTACACCCTCTCTTAGAAAAATGTTAGTTTTCACACCTATGAAGACTTATAATTTATCAATTAAACCCCTAAAATTTCATATAATTGATTCACTTATGAAAGTTTAGGGGTTTAATTGCTAAAATTATAAATCTTCACGTGTTTAAATTAACATTTTTCAAATAAAATCTGACATAAGGTGTAAATTGATACATTTCTAAAAATTCAAGATTTTAATTGATACTAGAGATGATGTCGGTTCGGTTTGCCTCAGTTTTGGGCCCAACCGAGAACCGAATTGACATGTTCAATTTTTTGAAATGTGGAACCGAACCGATATCCAATAAAGGACATAACCGACAGTTCGATTCTCAGTTTTGGCGCAGTTTGTTATTAATTTTTTTTTGCCCACTTTTTCATTTTATTTTAAGTTTTACTTTGTTGGCCAAAAATTTCCCCATCGAATCGGTTCCTGGAGAGGAATTTCTCCGCCTAAGAAAAGGTCATAATCGCAATTTTTCAGAGCATTCAACCAGTTCTTGATTTCCACTTTCAAAACCTCTCACTCCATCCTATGAACATGATGGTAACTCGTCTTCACAACTCCGAAATTGTACAGTCCTTCCTCAACCATCGATTTCTGACTAACCGTGTAAATTCTCACGCTACTCTTGTCTAGCGATGGCGAAGGTGAAGCTACTACTGTTGTCGGCGACTGGTCTGGATGAAGCGACGAAGAACGACGAGTGTTTCCTGCTGGGTGTGTGCGACATAAATGACCGATAATGGAGAATACACAAACTTAAGGGTGAGAGGCTGGAAACAAAAATGGGAGAGAGACATTGTTTAAATGATCTTGGCTTTTCTGTAAAAACAAATGGGTTTGGACTATAAGTTTAAATATTAGTGGTTCGGTTTTAATAGATTTTTTTTTTAATTCCTAAATCGAACCAAACCGAAGTTTTTCGGTTTTGGTGAATTAAAAATTGAGGTGTCCAATTTTCCTCAAATAACCGAACCAAACCAGTCAGTTTGGATTGATTCGATTCGGTTTGTCGGTTTTTATATCACGATACAATTATTAACTAAGGTTTTAATTGATAACCCCCCAAAATTTAGGGGTATAAATTGATTTGTGCCCAAAAAATATATTTTTGATATTTTTGATAGGAAACAATAAAAAATTCCTATCGAAAAACAATTACAAGAAAATACCTCCACTAATTTGTGGGGTAGACCCATGTGTTGAGAGTAAAATAGCGAGATATAAATAAATGCAGAAAAATATATCTCAAACTCCCACTTCACAGGTTAGAACCCAAAAGGTAATCAATCACATACAATAATAAAAGATAAGGAAAAGAGATAACAACACCGAGAGATATACTGGTTCGCCCCAATCTCGGGACTACGTCCAGTCTTCTGCAACTGCAGGTTCTACTATAATGGAGATTACAATCGGTCCCTCAAGCAGTCTTCTGCAACTGCAGGTTCTACTATAATGGAGATTACAATCGGTCCCTCAAGCTCGCGCTACAAAACTCTCTTAAATAGTCCAACTGGAACTATTCGCTTCCAAGTACCACAACCTAGTAGCTTGGGATAAACAAAGAGGAGAAACCCAAGTTCCAAAGAAAAATACTGATGTAGGGACATCTTGTTGTTTCTTGACCTTTCTTGAATCCTTTTCTTGGTCTTTCTTAACCTTTCTTGAATCATTTTCTTGTTCTTTAAACAATCTTTAGTTAGTTGGTTTATTGCACTTTTTCTTTAGGTTTTATTTTTATTTTTATTTAGGAGTGGTTGTTTTGTTTAAACAAACAGTTACTTGCCCAACAAGTTACCTGTATTTTAGGCATAACAACTGCTGCCATATCTATAAATATGGTGACCTTTTGTACTTTGAAGGCAATTAATGAATTGAGGTATTTTTGAAAAGTCTTGTATGCTTGTGTACATCAAGTGGTATCAGAGCGCCAAGATCCAAAGGCCATAATTTTTTTCAAATTTGGATCATCCTATCTCACCACCTGTCCATGGCAGCGGAAGCTTCCTCCTCCACACTCATCGATCGCCACTTGCAGACGGTTGAAGTATCATGGAAGACATTAACCGCAACATCTCCAAACTCACCCAAGACATAGAACAAATAACTCAACACATGGCCACACTCACAACAAACAATCAGAATGTTACTCAACCGCGCGTTCAGATTCAAGATGTTCAAGAACATCCACACCGTACTTTCATACCTATGGGGAGGCAAGAAAACATCTACCAAGGAAGGCCACCAGACGGATACATGCCCGGTTACATGGCACAAGATTCTGATTCATTCGATGATGGCTTCAACTTCAATCAAGATGTTCAAGAACCGCAAGACCGAAATCCAAGAAGACAAAATCGGGACAATAGGGATCAAGATTCATCGAATTTCAAGATGAAAATTGACCTTACTAGCTTTAATGGAAGAATGGATGTGGAACAGTTCCTTGATTGGGCCAAGAACGTGGAAAACTTCTTCGAGTATGCCAACACACCCGAAAACAAAAAGGTAAAATTAGTGGCCTTTAAATTACAAAGTGGAACATCGGCTTGGTGGAATCAACTTCAAACCAACCGTCGATATTATGGGAAGCAACCAATAAAAAGTTGGCCAAAGTGTTGGGTTTTATGTCCTAAAACTCGTGGTTTGTAAACTGTTATGTTTGTAAAGATTCTATTTAGTAATAAAGAGTTATTAAGTTTTAATTCAGTAAATGAGTTTACTGGACTAAAGTGAAACATGTTTTATCCTAACCAATAACCAACACCCTTGGCATTGTCTGAGTATTTGAACCTCATGTATGATATGATTGTGAATCAGGTTCAAGTATACTGACAAAACGATCTATAGTATATGGATAAGGCTGGGTACCTTATCTTGGTAACACTAATGGATGCGGCTCACTTTGTATTGTACAGAACGGTGTGATCCGAATCGTTCCACATGGAGATGTGAGAAGTGAGGGCATCCTGTGTAATGAGTTTACACAAGATCGAACCGCGTATTAAGTCGCTCTTTCTTTATAACTCTGTTTGTTGATCGAGACCGACTTATACACATTGATGGCCTAGGTAACTCGAGCTTAATCATGAGCTCACTATGAACTCCTGCTTATTCAGAAGTATCCTTTGATTTGTACGGGGGAGAGTGACCCAATAGCGCCGACTCAATAACCTACCATCTTGGGGATAAAGCCAAATAGGTACCTGGGGACATAGTATAGCAAGATGGAATTCACTCCTAACTCGCTCTACATGGTTAGTAGATAGGTTGTTCCCTTAATAGCTGACTCTAGGGCTTGAACAATGTGCACATATCCACTCTTGTGAAGAGAGGATTTGATTTGTTGGTAGGACTACTGATCAATTGTTCATTACAGGTGTCAGTGGTACTTAAGGAACAAGATGTAATGCAGGGGTTAAACGGTTTAAATGACCCAGCTGTGATTACGGACAATCTGTGAAGGATCGACTTGTCGATGACGGTTATATCAAGAGGACACAATATATCTACAGTGAGGAGAGTGTAGCCCTTGGATTATAATCGAGTCTCCGGGGATTAACGAATGTTGATCGATTTGGTTAAAAGAGTTTTGACCGAATGATCTCGTATCGTTGGAGCTCATGATCTGTAGGTCCTTTAGGTTCTCCTGGCTAGCTCGGATAAAGCGGTATAGCAGTGCTATAGGGTAGAATTTGGAGAAATCCGAATTCGGGTCTGTTGATCGAGGGTTTATGTATTTAAATGTGATTTAAATATATAACTGGAGGAAGTCGTATTTAAATGTGATTTAAATAAACGACTTGAGAATAATATGAATTTTGATTCATATATTGAAAAAGTCGGTTTTTCGGATAAACGGGCGTAGTGGAAGATTTATTATTATATTAATATTTGATATTAATATTAATAATAAATTAAATAATTAAACAAGTTTTAATTATTATTAATTTTAATAAATAATAATTATTTATAATTATTATTATTATTATTAAACCACAATGGGTCCATGCATTGTGCATGGACTCCATGTGGATTCCACTTCCAATTCTTATTCTCCAAGTTTGGAGAATTGGAGTTAATCCAATTAGAATCTTCTCTTCACCTCTCTCAAGCTTAACTCACAAGCTCTCTCTCTCGTTGGATGATTTCCTCAAGTGTTGAAGAAATTCTCCTGGTTGAAGCTTGATGAAGTGAAGCTTGGAGCTTTGGTTGTTGTATTATCAAGGTTAGTCTTTTGGAAAGATTGAAGAAGAGATAAAGGAGTTTATACTTCTTCCCTTGATTTTGGATTTCAAGTTGTTGAAATTCAAAAGTTTTGTTGAATTGTGTTCTTGATGTTCTTGATGAATTGTTCATCAAGTTCATATTAACTCAATTCCAAACGCAAAACCAAAAGCTTCATCTTCTTCCTCCTCTCTCTCAACAAACCACCTTAACTCAAGAAGTCCCACAACTCTGCTATTAAGCCCGAGAATAACTGGGACTTCTCTAAGGGTGGTCCTCGACTATTCGTGCTGAGTTCGTGACCGGAGGAGAGGTAGAGTTCGAGGGGGCTGTAGAGGAGCTGAGGAGACGAGAAGACAAACAACACTAAAAGGTAATTTTGCCCTTTGTAGCTCACTGGTGAATTTACCGGTCGGTAAACCAGTTGGTTTTATCGATAGGTAAATTACTGGTGGAGTTACCCAAACACTGTTTTTGAAGTGTTTGGGGTTTGTTTCCTCGGTCGAGATTTACCAGTCTGGAATCGGTAAATCCTACACCGAGGAAATCAGTCGGTAAGTGTTACCGGTCTGGTTTATCGGTTGAAATTTGTCGGTTGATAAATTTACCGGTTTAGACCTCAACTGGTATATCGGTAAAAATCAAGCGTTGATCTTTTCTCGGTATACCGATCCAGTGTTTACCGATGGGGTTGAACCAGTCGGTTTACCGGTCGCAACTTTACCGGTGTATGGGCACCGGTTTATCGGTATCACTTGTTTCGGTTATTCTTTATCGGTAAACTCTTTCGGTTGACTTTACCGGTCGGTTTACCGGCGGTAATGAATTTACCGGTTGGACTCGAAGTTGAGAAAAATGCTAAGTGTTAGTATTGTTTCTCACTTCTTGTTTGTTGCTTATTGATTTTTGAAGATACTCAGCCAATTTTAGGCTATTTTCGCTGCGCCTCTGGTTGTGTCGGGATCCTTCGGTTCCATCAATTGGTATCAGAGCATGCTTTAAACTCTCAATTTGGAAAAAATTGAGTCCTAGGTGGGTTGCATTTGTTTTCTCTGCTTGGGTGACTGAAGTGATATCGGTTTATGGCATCTTCTTTATTTATGTTCTTTACATTCCAGTTTGTAATAGGCTGTCTGTTAAAAAGGCTTAATGTTTAGCTGAGAGTCTGTAATTTGTTTAGTCTTATAGAGTCCTAGGTTGTTGCAGAGCCGAGTAGAATAGAGGAGCCAGAAGTCTCGAAAGAGTTCGATGAGTTCGAAAAGCTTCGAGAGCCTAGCTTGAGGTTGCAGAACAAGCTTGTAATAATTAGTATTGCTTGCTTGATGCCAAAAACCGAGTCACTTTAGTGTATTTAATTTAGTACTGATGCATGAGATGTATGATTTAAATTAACGCCCTTGCCTGTGCATATAGTATGCCATGTAGATTTCAAATCCCACCATAGGAAGCATGTTGCATGCATATTGTATGTTATAAGTGTTATAATGTATAGGATGCATGCTTAATTCATGAGATTCAATATAGGTGTTATATTTGTTATGAATTAGGGAATTGTATGTTTAAGAGCATAATTGATATAAGTGTTATAATAATTATGAAGTTAAATATTCATTTTGGCATGCCTTAGTGATGCATGTTTGAGAAGCATGTAGATGTTTGTTGTAGTAAGTCTAAGTTTTGCAAAGCGTTGTAAAATTGGTTAGACTTTTAAAATCTATAACAAAGACAAAGAGCATGTTCATTTAGGGTTAAATGAGTTGATCCGTTCATTAGATGAATAGGTCGATATCTCGTAAATGCTAAGGTTATGAGAAACTCTCCCGATGAAATCCTGTCTAGGTTGGAGGATTATGAATTGACGGGTGATAGCACTCTAAAACTGCTAATATTTAGCTCCTAAGTCTTGTAAATTAGAATAATTATTTGGGCTTAATGGATATATTTTGTATAATTTAATCGCTAAGGGGTAAATCGGGCATTTGCGATAATTAAGAGCTTAAATGAATATTTTAGAGTATTTTATTAATTAGTCGTTTTGAGTGATTAAGCTACATTAATTAAATAATCTAATTACTATTCAAAATAGATTAATGGCTTAATGGTGCAAGTTTTGTTAAGGGAATGGTGAAGCCAAGATTCAAATCCTGGTGGGAGTAGAATTTTATTATTTTTGTAGAAAGTCAACGGTCAACGCTCAGACCATCCATCAGACGGCCCAAGCCCGCGCGTCCTCGCCCCGAGCGCCCGTCATTAAAAGTCCCAGATTGCAAGCCCGCACGCCCTCGCCCCGCTCGGCCCAGCACCCCTGCGCGCGGTCCAAGCCACCATGCCCGTCATTAAAAGTCCAAAAAAAATTGCCCGTCATTAAAAGTCTAAAAAAAAGCGGTGTTTTCCATTTTGCCATTCGTCCGTAGCGTCGAGACGCTAGGACAGCGTCTGGACGCTACCCTGAAGTATAAAAAGAACATTTTCGCGATTTTAGGTCATTCCATCTTCGTTTTGGGCTCGAGATTGACGCTTTTTTCACCATTTTTGAAGCTCTTCTTCTCCATTTGGGTTGTATGAACTCTACAGCCTCCATGGAAGCTTGGAATACTCCATCTCCCATGGAAGGCTAGAGGTAAATGCTTGATTAGTTAGTTGAGGGATTGATTTCTATTGTATTTAGGTGAGATTTGTGCTTTATATGAATGTTTAGCATAGTTGTATGAACTCTTGCATCTCTTTCCTGTATTAAGAACGAATGACATGCCTTTCTAATTAGGATTGACGCCCATAATTGTTACGCATGTTAGTCGGCTAGCATTGATTCCTGATTAGTCTTAATGCAAGTAGCGAGGGTCTAATCGTGCCGAATCAATTTGACCCTATGTGACGAATGGGGTATGAATTGATTATCGTATCGTGGTGGGCTCAAGGTTAAGAGAGAAATCGAATTAGTTTTAGGATTAATTCGTCGCGATGTTACCCATTACTGTTTTCTGATTAATTTAGGACTAATCACCTTGAATTGATTAAGAGGCATGTTTAATTAGAATTGTCTGTTTCTAATTAATTCTTCGGGATGTTTGTATCGGTGTCGAACAAACATTTCGCGTGCATGAGCATCTCGGCTAATTTCTATGTTTATCGATGAACTGAAATACAATAAAGCAATCCCGATACTTTCTAATTAAGCATACTTGTCAATTTCATATTTCCCTCTTTAATTTTCCGTTAGCGCAATTCTTTGCATGTTAGTAATTTTCCAAACAAAAGCTCCCATTGTTTTTACTTCATTACAAATTCAATTTAATTAAGTTAGGATTATAGCTTGCTCCCTGCGGATCGACTCCGTTGCCACTAGCTGCAAAGCTTAGTGAGTTCGGATTATAAATATTATTTTGGCGGGTTTCGACAACCCGAAAGTTGTAGGATATTCAAAAATCTTACCACCAAAATTGGCGCCGTTGCCGGGGAGCAAAAATTAATCTTACTTGGTTGAATTTTATTTGTTTTGTGTTTTATTTTATTTTTGATTTTGTAAATATTTTTATTTATTTTCTTTGGTTCTGTTTATTTTTATCCTTCTTGTACAGTATGACCCGTTTGTTTTGAGTTGTTGTGTGCAGTTTTCTTTTAATTTTTTGAGAAAAGTGGAAGAAATGGAACTTGCAATTAACGATGAGCCTTAGAGGACCTTGAGGCAGTTGGCATCACCTGACTTGGACCGCCAACCACTGTGTATATCGTATCCGGTAGTACCAGGTAATTTTGAGCTTAATGCCGGTTTAATTAACTTACTACCTTCCTTTTATGGTAATGCAGATGAAGACCCTATTAAACACCTGAATGAGTTTCACATAGTGTGTTCGGCGATGAAGAAAAGTGAAGCCACTGATGATCAGTTGAGCCTGAGAGCCTTCATTTTCACATTAAAGGGAAAAGCAAGAGACTGGATGTATTATCTTCCGTCGGGATCCATTGCCACATGGAGCGGGTTGAAAGGGCTATTTTTGGAAAAATATTTTCCCGCTTCCAGAGCCACTTTGATTAGGAAAAAGATTTATGGCATTGCGCAAGAGGAAGGCGAGACCCTTCACGAGTGCTGGGAGAAGTTCGGTCAGCTATGTGAAAGTTTTCCCCACCATAGGATAGCAGACGGAGAGCTGATCCGGTATTTCTACGAAGGCTTGCTTCCACGAGACCGCCAAATGATTGATGCTGCTAGTGGAGGATCTCTCCTTGATAAGACTCCCGTAGAAGCTAGAGTTTTGATCTCTAATATGGCCGGGAACCTTCAGCAGTATGGTGGTGGAGGAGTGAAGCAAGCCCGTCTCTCAAAGGATCTGAACGAGCTCAAAGCCCAAGTACTCGAGGTAAGTAACTCACTTCTCATAGTAGCTCAAAACTTACAAAAATCTCAATCTTCTGTTTCAGATCGAAATGTCGAGGAGATGGTGAGTTCTTATTTGACGAAATTTTTGGCCATGTTTGAGAGTAGTGGAGATCAAGTGCGAGGTCTGGCCGATGTAATGAAGAGGCTCGACGAAAGGCTTAGTAAGGTGGAGGATCAATGTTCATGGAAACCACCCCAGCAGACGGTGGCGAGAACTTGTGCGCCATGACCTTGAGAAGCGGGAAGGAAATTCCTTCTAATACTACGCCGGTGGTGGATGATCTGGTTGTAGAACCTGAACCGAGGAGAAGGGAGTACGTGCCTAGAGCTCCTTTCCCAAGAAGATTGATGAGGCCTGTGCCTGAGGAAGTGGAGAGCAAAGAAAAGGAAACTCCTCCTGTTGTTCAGAAGTATGTGCCAAAGCCTCCCAACCCAAGAAGACAGTTGAGTCCTGAGATCATACAGGGCGAGGCCCGAGATGAGAAACCACCTTCGCCTAAGCCAAAATATGTTCCGGTAGCACCATTTCCAAGTAGGCTGGTTAGACCAAAGCCTGAGGTGGATGAAACTGATAAAGAAGTCTTGGAGACTTTTCAAAAGGTGGTGGTGAACATTCCCCTTTTGGAAGCCATCAAGCAAATCCCCACGTACTCCAAATTCTTGAAGAACTGGTGCACCTCCAAAAGAAAGTCGAAGAAAAAGGAAGGAAAGTTGGTGAGTGAGAACGTCTACGCTATCTCAGAAGGTAAATTGCCCAACAAATGCAAGGACCCATGTATGTTTACATTGCCTTGCACTATAGGAGATCAACTGATTAATCATGCCATGTTAGATTTAGGAGCATCTATTAGTGTAATGTCATATGCTGTTTTTAAAGAGCTTAAATTGAATGACTTGCATGAAACTGGTGTTATTGTGCAATTGGCTGATAAATCATATGTGCATCCCTTGGGTAAAGTTGAGGACGTTCTAGTTAGAGTAAATGATCTGTATTTTCCTGCGGATTTTTATGTGCTTGAAATGAAGGATAAACCATCTCATGTCTCTAAATCAATTCTGTTGGGACGACCTTTTATGAAAACTGCAAAAGTTAAAATCGATGTTGATAAAGGTGTCCTGTCTGTTGAATTCGATGGAGATGTGAATAAGTTTAAAATTGATAAGTTAAAATCAGAGGAGTCTGTTGGGAATGTTGATGTTGTTTGCTCTTTATTCGAAAATGATGTTGTCTGTGTGCAAAAGGCACGAGAGAGAAATTTGTCTGTTGATGTTTGCAGGAACGATGAGATTGAGAAGATGTATGAGGCATCTTCCAAGATTGATTATGGATGAGTCGAGAAGGGAGAATTCAATCGAGCATAACGAAGTTAAAAATTTGCGCTTCTTGGGAGGCAACCCATGAGTATTTCAATTTCTGTCTTTACTTTTAGTTTTTATTTTTCCTAGCTTAGTTTATTTGCTTTTCTTTTGTAGGAGGTTTGACCTGAGGATCGAGATAGTGGGCGAAGACCGCGCTGCTCTAACCGACAACCGAACAAAATTTAGGGGAGGTTTTCTGTTCCCTTTTATTTTGTACGTTTTAACTGCTTAGTCTGAAGTGTGATACATAGAAGACTGGCAGTAGGATTTTGGGTATATCCTACTAATTTCGGGATGTCGAGTCCCGCCAAAATAACATTTATAAGTACCGAAACTACTATGCTTTGCAGCTAGTGGTAACGGGTGTCGAACCACAGGGAACCTAAATTATTTTCTCTTAACTAATTTCTATTTGTCTTTAAACTAAGACTCAAAAGCAAATAAAAGGGGGGTTTGATTGAATCTAAACTAACGGGAAAATAAATGCGAAAAGTAAAGAGCGGAAAAATAAAAGGAACACGTGCTCCTAATTTTAAGGGTCGGGGTTGACCTTGATGCGACTCGATTCATTGGGATTCAAACATACTTAGCAAGAGCATAATTAAACACGTAATTTACTTGCACGAAACTACTAATACAAGTAACCCAAACAATTAAATAGAAACGTGGAGTTCTAAGTGGACTGTTCTTTAATTATTCTAAGATGATCAATCCTAAATTAAATAAAGAACAGAGGCGAATGCTCGATTCTAATTAAACGTGGCAATGAATCAACAGGGGGCCAACGCCGCCCATATTGATTAATTGACAGTAACGGGGGCACTACGACGGATGTTTAACCAGGACGCCTAAGCTAATATTTCGATTTATCTATTTCATCAAGATAAATTGCAACCAAGATCAACTGGAAACCTATGTTATCTATGGCTCAACTTATCCGTGTTACTTGGCGATTAAGAGAGGCACGACATCATAATCTTTAACAATCAAACATGCTGGAAATCAAGGGCGTCTACTCCTATTAATCAAGCATGCTTATGTGATATGCTTAGAAGAAATAAATTTGCCCAATCAGTCATGCTAAGTTACAAAATTAAGAACGAACCCTCATAAATCGCATCAAAATTCACCCCTAACCTCAAATTAGAGCACTTACCTTAGCTCCCCGTTGTGCAAATCAAGCAAAACTACTAATGTTGGAGCTTTATTGAAGAAATAATGGAAGAAATGTAAGTTTAGAGCTCCCACCCGAGCCTAACAATGGTGGAAAATGAAAATTGGAAGAAGAAGTGTGGCTAAAATCGGAGAAGAAAGACTTTAAAGCCGACGGAGCGTCGAGACGCTAGGGCAGCGTCTCGACGCTGTGCCCTAAGTTGGCAGCGCGCGCGCTCGACGCTGGGGCGCGTCAAAAATCCGGAAATCTTCGGGGCGGCGTCGAGACGCTAGGGCAGCGTCTCGACGCTGCGCAGAGTTGAGCCAGCGTCTCGACGCTGCCGCTCAACGCTTGCTCTCGGGTTTGTTCGCCAAATTTTGCCTTTCAATGGCAAATTTTGCCATTTCTTCAATTCTTCAAGCCCCTTGGCTCCCGATGCGTCCATGAAGCTGTAAAGCGTTGCTTTTAGTCCCGAAACACGTCCTCGGACTCCTCGGGCTCCCAACCATGAATTTACCTACAAAGAGGGATTTTAATCAATATCGAGCATGGTTTTAGCTATAATTAGGGAGTAAATAATAGCTCTATTTTGGAGCTATCAAAATACCCCCAACCTAAATCTTGCTAGTCCTCGAGCAAGGCTAATAAAGAATTTGACTCTAAAGGACCATACATACATGCTTCTAATTCAAATCTCGATGCCTTTTACAAATCTAAACATAACATAATCATGGAAGCAATCGGCGCATGCATTTAATCAAGAACACATCAAAAATTAACTATCGCTCCCTAACGTGTGTGTGTGCTAGACAACCTATCCTAAACCTGCGTAAACTCGGAAAAATCACATGCAACATGTCATCCCGTTTTCCCCCTACTTCTAGCGTTTAAGAACAGTCTAAACTTGACTTACACGAGAGAGAGTAATAAATTAAGAGACCTAAAATTTTCTCATTCTTTTTCTTTTCTTTGAGTACTTTGTACTCTTTGTTATGGTTCTTTGAACCCAACTTTTTATTTTCTTTTTCTTTCCCTTCCCGAGTTGCCTAACATGTCAAGCTTAGGCCTAAGCTTCACATTTTTAAGGACTAACGTTCACTTCTTAAGTGCGCATTTAAAAAGGAGGAACGTCTCGGGAGAATTTTCTTGCTAACATGCTTTTCTATTTTTTTATTTAGGCTTAGCTCATGCTAACTCGATTAATTTGACTACTAACTCTCATGCAACAAGCTACCTAGGGGTGCCTTTCGGGGTGACAACAAGAATTAATGCTACATGCAATCAAACTAAGCCTACGGGGTCTAAGATGAAGTTGCTAATACATCCTGTAGTCCTAGTCTCACTAGGTGACCCTCAAACACTTTAGCCGTGACAGCCTTTGTAAATGGATCAGCAATGTTGTCCTCAGAGGCTATCTGTTTCACAATAACATCTCCTCGTTGGACGATCTCTCGAATGAGATGATATTGTCGCTCAATATGTTTCCCGCGTTTATGGCTCCTTGGCTCTTTTCAATTTGCAACTGCTCCACTGTTGTCACAAAAGAGAGTGATAGGCAGATGCATATTTGGAACAACTTTCAAATCGTTCAAAAACTTTCTAAGCCACACAGCTTCTTTTGCTGCTTCACATGCAGCTACGTATTCTGCTTCCATAGTGGAGTCAGCAACACAACTTTGCTTGATACTCCGCCATACTACAGCTCCTCTATTCAGAGTGAACACTTATCCCGATGTTGATTTTCTCGAATCTCTATCCGACTGGAAATCAGAATCAGTGTATCCTGTAAGAATCAGATCCTTACCTTTATACACGAACATGTAATCCCTCGTTCTCCTAAGATACTTGAGGATATTCTTAACGATTGTCCAATGTATAAGTCCAGGATTTGACTGAAACCTGCTGACAACACCTACTGCATAGCATATGTCGGGTCGTGTACACAACATAGCATACATCAGACTTCCAACTGCCGATGCATAGGGAATGCGTCTCATATCCTCAACTTCTTGAGGTGTCTTAGGACATTGTTCCTTCGACAAGTGAATTCCATGTCTGAAGGGTAGCAAACCCCTCTTGGAATTCTGCATCTTATATCTTGACAACATCTTGTCAATATAGGATGCTTGAGACATGGCTAATGTTCTATTCTTGCGGTTCCGAACTATTTGGATCCCAAGAATATATGGAGCTTCTCCCAAATCTTTCATTTGGAATTGAGTTGCTAGCCATTTCTTGATGTCAGTCAGGCATCTTACATCATTCCCAATGAGTAAGATATCGTCGACATATAACACGAGGAATGATACAAATGTTTTAACAATCTTCTTGTAAACACAAGGTTCGTCAATGTTTTGTTCAAAACCATAAGATTTTATCGTAGTATCAAACCTTATATTCCAGCATCTAGATGCTTGTTTCAACCCATAAATGGATCGTTTAAGCTTACAAACTTTTTGTTCTTGATGATGTATTATAAACCCGTCTGGTTGAGACATATAGATACTCTCTTCAAGATTGCCATTCAGAAAGGCTGTCTTGACATCCATTTGCCAAATCTCATAATAATAATATGTGGCAATGGAAAAGAGTATTCTATTCGATTTTAACATGACAACAGGAGAGAAGGTTTCATCATAGTCTACCCCCTCTCTCTGGGTATAACCCTTTGTCACTAATCGAGCTTTAAAGGTCTGTACCTTACCAGCTTGGTCTCGTTTCCTTTTGTAGATCCACTTACAACCAATAGGTTTTACCCCATCTGGTTGATCTACAAGTTCCCAGACCGAATTGAAGTACATCGACTCCATTTCGAGGTCCATGGCTTTGATCCACTGATCTTTGTCAACATCATTCATTGCCTGTTTATAGGTCAATGGATCCTCTATTCCATCATCTGGTATGATGATTTGAGTTTCTACTAAACCCATGTAACGGTCAGGTTGTTGCATAACCCTCCCACTACGTCGAGGCACTCTCAACTCTTGAGATGGATGTGAGTAATCAGAAGTATTAGTGTTACGTCTCCAAAAGTACTTAATTTAGGGACTTATTTGCCATATAATTGTGTGAACTCTTAAGCGTTTTTGATAGAATTTAGTTTAATACGTGCTTAAATATGAGAAATCAAGGAATGAAGCTAAATTAGGAGTTATTTGTAAAAGAAACAAGAAAGAATCGAAAACAAAGCTAAAAGAGTTGAAATTGTGCATTGCAGGAAAATTGCTGAAACATTGCTGTCTCCGCAATGTTTAAGCTGCAAATGTTAAGTTGTTCCAACCGTCCGCCGTTTTGTTGCGATCTTTCAGCCGCCCAATTTCTCCCCTACTGCCACGTGGTGGGTCGTCGTTCAGAATGGATGGTTCTCCTTGACTGAAGAGTACCTGCAAAGAGCTATAAAAGGAGGTCAAGGGGGAAGGAGAACAACAAGCTTGGAAGCGTAGAACTCTTCATATCAACGCAGTTTCTCTCCATTTTCTATCCCGTTTGTTGGAGTGAAGGAATCAACTTTTGGCACCGATAATTCAAGAGGAAGAAGAGAAGATCCTTCTTCTCTTCTGATTGGATTCATCCCCAAACAACGCTAGCCTTCCCCTTCATTCGAGGCGCTTGCGGCGAGGAGTTCACGCACACATTTACACTGCTTTCTACTGCTTTCTGTCTTCTATTTTTTCTGCTGTTTGCTGTCGTTTATTTCTGTTTGCTACAATATTTCAATTCGTCTTCGTCTGTTTAGTCTTTACTGTTTTATAGTCGTTGCACATTAAGCTTTGAATCTTACTTAATAGAGGAATCATTTGACAACTTCGCAAGCTTTTTATCGCCTTTTGTCTGTCCTTTACTTTCATCTTGCCTCGAATCATGTTTAATTCATCTAGTCTTCCCAATCCATCATCATCCATGAGTAACTAAACCGCACAAGGGTCTGCTAATGATGAATCTATAGGTAGAAATACGTGAATTCAACATGTAGGATAGCTTCAAATGCATTGAATGTACGTGTACTTCATCCTACGGGCAATTTCGATTGGCCATCCATTTTGTCCAAAGAACTCCTAACCTCCGGAAGGAGTAAGAGTTCAGATTCGTCCATTCATGCTAGCCTTTCATGGTAGCCAGAAAACGACCTAGGAATAGGCGTTTTCCTAGCACAATTCATTAACTTGCTTATATAAATAGATGCTTAAGTCTTACTTGGATATGAGTGAACTAAGGGATCTAATGCATGTAATCGAGAGATGCATAAGAATAAGTTAAATTGATGTATGATAAGTTGAGCTACTGCTGAATAATCGTATGAAAAAGCCTATAGAGGAGTCGTTAGTTGACCTTGTTTCCCCATCTCACCCTTAAAACGTTGCTAAATTAATTGCTATACAATTGCTGTCTCCGCAATTCCTTAAGTCAGTTTTTGCCTTAGCCATTTTTCCAGTCTTTTACTTTTGCGATTTTATTGCTATACAATTGCTTTCTCCGCAATTCTTTTTCCTCTACATTCAAGTTAATCTCTTTACTTGCTTTTGTTTATGTTTTCATATCTCGTACGCTCTTCATTAGTTAGGCACATTAATCTCAAATTCACCCCATTTAAGCCACCCTTTCTAATTTAGCATCTCACTTCGTTAGTAACTAAGAATAAATCTCTGTGGGAAATCGAATGAAAAAATACTTATTACTTGCTACAAGACCATGTATGCTTGCATGTTCTGAGTGCTCTCGCATCGCATTTTAATTTACACATTGAGCACGCAACAAGTTTTTGGCGCCGCTGCCGGGGATTTTGTTTAGTAAACACGAAGTTTGTTAAGTTAGAAAAAAAACAAAACTTAATATCTATTGGAGCTAATCTTCTTTCATTTCCTTTACAGGTACTATCAAGCTAGTTTATGAATGAGTTTCCAAACCTCAACTCGCACAGAGAGAAACTTTGCAGATGAAAAACGTATGTGTACGATAAAGTAAATGAATACGCTGCAGAACTTAATTGGAGGAAGAGTTTGCCCACAACAGTTTGAAGAATTTTATCAGCCATGTGCTTATTGTGGGGATAATCATAACTTGGAGAATTGCCCAACATTGAATTATCAAGAGAGGCAATATCAACAAAGCTATGACAACCATTATTCGTACATGTGTGAACATGATCAGTGGCAACTCTCAAATAATCCTTGGGAAGAGCATGTGCAAATTGCTCATTACGAAGAGTTCCCCCAACATGAAGACTATCAACATTATGCCCCAACTCCAAATGAAGAATTATCATCCACTTTGGAGGCGCTATGGATAGAATTCATGGAAAGGTGTTACGTCTCAAAAAGTGACCTTTTTAGGACTTAATTAGCTTAGAAAGATGTTCACTCTTAGGTGTTTTTGATAGCATTTAGCCTAAACCTATGCTTAAATATGAGAATTAGAAGAAGGTAGCTAAATTAGGACTTATGTACAATAGGAAAGAAAAGGGTTGAAAACCGAAGGAAAAGAATGAAAAACAAGCATTGCGGAAAAATTGCTGAACCCGCAATGTTTCAAGTGAAAACCGTAAGTTGACTGATCTTTTTCTGTTAATTTCCGTTATTTCAGGGATTCGTTCTTTCTCCTCCATCCATTCTGAAGTACGACGTTGAAGATTGATGGTTCTCCTTGGCCCAAAGAAGTCTGCAGACTACTATAAATAGGGGTCAAAGTCGAGGGTTCAAGCATCATCCGAAAGCGTAGAAGTCTTCTCGCAGTCCATCTTTTCTCCTGTTTTCCTTTGCCGTCTGCTGGTTTGCGAAGCTCAGCTGTTGGAATCGATAATCTGATAGGAAGGAGAGGAGATTCTTCTTCTCTCCTGATTGGATTCATCCAAGCAAGGCTGACCTTTCTCATCCTTCATTCGAGGCGGTTGCAACGAGACATTCGAGCTTGTTTTATTGCTTTCTGCTCTTCATTTCCATTTTCCAGCTTTGTCTTGTTGCTGTTTCTTTTCTAGAAGCTAGATTAGACTATTTCGTTGTGTTCTGTCTTCCTGTTATTTGCTTTAAAGCTTTCCTTTGTCAATCAAACAATCAAGTAATCAAATCTCAATTCTTCATTTCACAGTTTCTTGCCTTTACATTCTACTGCTTTCCCTTACTGTTCTGTCTTTAAATTCCTTCTAAGCATGTCTACTTCTTCTCTTGCTTCTGTTCTGTTTACATCCATGAGTAGCTAAATCACTTAGGGGCATGCTAATGACAACACTTTAGGCTAAAAAACGTGAACCAAGCATGTGGGATAGCTCTCGAAGCATTGATTGTATGTAAGCTTCATCCCACGGGCAATTTCGATTGGCCATCCATTTTGTCCAAAGAACTCCTAACCTCTGGAAGGAGTAAGAGTTCAGAGTCATACTATCATGCTAGCCTTTCAAGGTAACCAGGAAACGACCTAGGAATAGGCGTTTCCCTAGTACAAACCATATTTTTCTGCCTTAACAAGATGCTTAAGACCTTACTTGGACATGAGTAAACTAAAGAATCTAATGCATGAAATCGGAAGATACATGAGAATGAGATAGTTTGATGCATAGAGAGTTGATCCAATGCTTGAGAATCGTGAGAAAAAGCCTATAGGATAGTCGTTAGTAGCCCTTAACTCATCATTTTACACATTTTCGCTGTTACTAAAATTGCGGTAGAATTGCTGTTTCCGCAATTCTGCTAAGTTACAATTCTGTCTAGCTGTTTTTGTCTTCATTTATTAATCTCGTCTCTTCTCATTTGAGTTTAGCTTTGACTTGCACTTGTTTATGTTGCTACCCTCTTCGTATTCAGTAGGAAATAGACAATTAAAAACCAATTCTACCCCATCAAATCCACCCCTTCTTTCTTAACTTTACACTTCATGAATAGCTTATAATAAATCTCTGTGGGAAAACGAATGAAATATACTTACTACTTGCTATAAGACCATGTATGCTTGCATGTTCTGAGTGCTCTCTGTACCTTATTGCTTATTTATTTTAACACATTGAGCACGCAACAAGTTTTTGGCGCCGCTGCCGGGGATTTATTTAAGTGAAAGCGAAGTTTGTTAAGTTTGAAACACCAAGTTTATTGCCTATTGAAGCTGATCTGTTTCATTTCTTTTTCAGGTACTATTGGGTTAGTTTATGAGTGAGCCTTCAAGTAGTGATCTAGAGTTCAATCCTGAGCCTGAGAGATTACTTAGGGCCAGAAATAGAGCCAAGAAACGTCTCTTTAAACAACCCCCTTTACCTCAAGTAATTGCGGGAACCGCAATTCCTCCGCAATTGTCTCAAGAAGAAATGAATGGAATAGTTCCAAATCCGGTGCCTGTCACTCGCAATCCCATCGAAATAGCGAATGACAAGGATAGCGCCATACTTTCGTACCTAGTACCTATGCCTGGGGAGCTGAACCCCAGCATAATCCGTCCTGAAATCACTGCCAACTCATTCGAGTTAAAGCCAGTGATGTTCCAAATGTTGTCCACTGTGGGACAATTCTTTGGAGTGGAAAATGAGGATCCCCACAACCATCTTAGAAACTTCTTAGGAGTTAGTGATACATTCCTCATCCCTGGAGTTTCCCAAGAAGCCTTGAGGCTATACCTGTTCCCTTACTCTTTGAGGGACAAAGCCAAAACGTGGTTAAACTCATTACCCTCTGGATCTGTCCTTAATTGGACAGACTTAGCAGAAAAATTCCTAGTCAAATACTTCCCACCTGATAGGAATTCTACCTTTCGTGATGACATAATCAAGTTTAAACAAGCTGACACTGAGTCTCTTCACGAAGCTTGGACAAGGTTTAAAGATCTTCTCCTTAAATGTCCACACCATGGCATCCCATGGTGTATCCAGATAGAGGTCTTTTTCAAAGGATGCAACCCCAACACTAGACAAGTCTTAAACTCATCTGCTGGAGGTTCCATGTTGTCCAAGAGTTACAACGAGGCCTATGAGATCTTGGAGAAGATCTCAGCATCTCACTGTAGGTGGTCAGATGATCCAGTCGAGCCAACTAGAGCTCAAGACAAGGATGCTCTAAGTGCAATGAGCAGCCAAATAAATGCCCTGACCAACCTAGTTAAGCAAATGGCTCAAGCCAATCTCCAAACAAGTGTTAACACCGCTACCGCCATGTCAATGGGCACCCAACCAAGTCAAGGTGAGACACTTATCTGTGGATTCTGTGGGGAAGGGCACCTGTATGAATACTGCCCTGGGAATCCATCCTCAGTCTGCTATATTGGAAGTCAGCAGCAGCCTAGGAACAACCCCTATTCCAATACTTACAACCCTGGTTGGAGGAACCACCCAAACCTGTCATGGGGTGGCCAACAGAATGCTAACCAAAATCCTAACCAACCTAGGCCAAGTGGAACACCTGGTTTCACTCCACAACATAACCAATCAATGTATCAAAAACCATACAACCAACCTGTAGGATCTTCTGTAGAAAACTTACTCAAGGAATACATAGCCAAAAATGATGCCACTTTACAGAGCCAGCAAGCCACTCTTAGGAGCCTAGAGAACCAAATAGGCCAATTAGCCAATGAACTTAAGAGTAGGCCCCAAGGTAGACTCCCTGCTGACACTGAAGTGCCAAGGAGAGATGGTAAAGAGCAAGTTCAAGCAATTGAACTTAGAAGTGGTAGACCATTGGTGAGCAACACAAAGGACACACCAAAGAGAGTAGAGAACACTGAGTCTAGTGCTCCACTGGAGTCTCTGCCAAACCAAGGTCCACCATCAACTAGCACATCAGGAGCCAGGCTAGAGCCAATTATTGAGGAGATAGAAGAAATTCCAAGGCCTCCTCCAATCCTAAGGCGACCTGACGTGCCTGCATATGTGCCACCACCTCCATATCCTCGAAGGCTTAAGAAGAAGCAGGAACAGGAAGTGCATTTTAATAAATTCTTAGAAATTCTTAAGCAAGTGCATGTCAACATTCCTTTTGCAGAAGTTTTACAGTCTATGCCTTCCTATGTAAAATTTTTGAAAGATATTATTACTAACAAGAGAATAATTGGTGAGTTTGAAACAGTCAATCTCACTGAGGAGTGCAGTGCCATACTCCAGAACAAGCTGCCCAAGAAGGAGAAGGATCCTGGTTCCTTCACCTTACCTGTAGAGCTAGGAGGCAAGCACGTGGGCAGAGCGCTTTGTGACCTGGGCGCCAGCATAAACCTCATGCCCCTATCACTATTCCGCCAGCTTGGAATAGGAGAAGCACGTCCAACCACTGTCACTTTACAGCTAGCAGACAGATCCATTGCATACCCTGAAGGTAAGATTGAGGATATTCTAGTGAAAGTTGACAAATTTATTTTCCTTGCAGATTTCATTATCCTGGATTATGAAGCAGACAAGGAGGTCCCCATCCTGTTAGGCAGACCATTTCTAGCCACAGGTAGGGCACTGATAGACGTCCAAAAAGGTGAGCTCACTATGAGGGTTCATGATGAAGAGGTGAAATTTAGTGTGTATAAAGCTTTAAGGTACCCCTCTGACCTTGAATCCTGTGCTAGCATGGACGTTGTAGATTCTTTAATGGAAGAACAATTGGAGCATGTATTATTAACCAAGCATGCTAATGAATATATACACTTAGATGTAGCTGACTTAAATGTATCTGAGATAATGGATATGCCTGTAGATAAACCACAACCTGTATGTATGAATATAGAACTAGTCACAACACCTATTATAGTAGGACCAGATTGGGATCTCCCATTTGAGATGTTATGTGATGCTAGTGACTATGCTGTAGGGGTTATGTTAGGACAGAAGGTTGACAAGCTAACACACCCTGTATACTATGCTAGTAAAACCCTGAATGAGGCTCAATGTAATTATACAACTACTGAGAAAGAGATGCTTGCTGTAGTGTTTGCTTGTGAGAAATTTCGAAACTATATTGTAGGCACTAGGACAATTGTGTACACTGACCATTCTGCCTTAAAGTATCTCATGAGGAAGGCTGATGCTAAGCCTAGGTTGATTAGGTGGGTGTTATTGCTGCAGGAATTTGATTTGGACATTCGAGACAAGAAGGGATGTGAAAATGTGGTTGCGGATCACCTTTCTCGATTGCAGCACAATTGCGGAACCCGCAATTTCTGATGCTTTTATTGATGAACATGTCTTTGTATTGACTCATCGTGATAACGATGAGGAACCTTGGTTTGCTGACATTGCTAACTTCCTTGCATCACAGGTATTACCAGTTTTCAAGGGAGGACAAGAGAAGAAGAGGTTCCTTCATGAAGCAAGGAAGTTCATCTAGGATGACCCCACACTTTACAAAACATGTGCTGACGGCTTGCTAAGGAAGTGTGTTTCAGCTGCTGAGGCGAAGTCTGTGCTGCAGCACTGCCACACAGCCCCTTATGGTGGACACTTTGGTGGTCAAAGAACAGCTGCAAAGGTATTTCAGAGTGGCTACTATTGGCCAACGATCTTCAAGGATGCCCACAACTATGCCCACAGCTGTGATGAATGCCAAAGGACAGGTAACCTCAGTCGCAAGGATGAGATGCCTCTCACCTACATCTTAGAGTTGGAGCTCTTTGATGTGTGGGGCATTGATTTCATGGGGCCATTTCCTCCATCGTCAGGTAACCTTTACATTTTGGTGGCAGTAGACTATGTATCCAAGTGGGTAGAGGCCATAGCATGTCCTAATAATGATGCTAAAACAGTCATAAAATTCTTGCATAGGCACATTTTTACTAGGTTTGGGACACCCCGTGCTGTCATTAGTGATGAGGGGACACACTTCATTAATAAGGCTATGGAGAGAGTGTTGGCTAAGTATAACATTAGACATAGAGTAGCCACTCCTTATCACCCACACTCGAGTGGTCAGGCTGAAATTTCAAATAGGGAGATTAAGAACATCCTAGAAAAAGTGGTCAAACCTAATAGAAAGGACTGGTCATTTAAACTCGAGGATGCACTTTGGGCGTATAGAACTGCATATAAGACACCCCTAGGTATGTCTCCTTACAGACTTGTATATGGTAAAGCTTGTCATCTTCCATTTGAGTTAGAAATTAAGGCATTTTGGGCACTAAAAGAGTTGAATTATTGCGTGACCGATGCGGGAACGTTGCGGTCTTTGCAATTACATGAGCTTGATGAGCTTAGACAAATGTCTTATGAAAATGCCAAAATGTATAAAGAAAAGACCAAGATTTGGCACGATAGTAGACTTAGGATCAAGGACTTTAAGAAAGGCCAACTTGTTTTATTATTTAACTCACGATTGAAGTTGTTTCCAGGCAAACTAAAGTCCAGATGGTCAGGTCCTTTCATGATTACTAATGTGTTTGTTCATGGTGCCATCGAGATAAAGAACTTGCAGCAAGGTCAACCATTCATGGTTAATGGTGCAAGGTTGAAGCACTACTATGAGGAAGGAGATGTGAAGACTCTCTCGGCCTTCCTCTTGACTGAAGCGTGAAATTAAGAACGAGAGAGGACGAGTGATTGCTGTGCTCGTCAACATGAGGCTCATGCCTTAGTTTATTTTTTGCGATTTTTCGGTTATCATTTGTGTATAAGTTTGTATGATTTTAATTGCGAATTTGATATTGATTTTATTTCTTTTTGTAGGGAATCGATAGAGGGAATCAAGGAGATTAAATCCAGCTAAAAAAATCAAGAAGATATTGGGCCAAATCAAAGATACGGTTGAGCAAAGATTGACATTTAAATGAAAAAAAATACCCAACGGTCACTAGAATTGCGCTGGATTTGCAGAATCCGCAAAAATATAGCCGTTGGGATTTTTTCTGTTTTCTTTATATCCGTTGAGACGCGCGTTGATCGATACGATTTCCCAAGTATCTGAACTCCAAGAAAGCTCTTTTCTCTTCATCTTTGATTCTTCTCTCCAAATCTCCAAGATTCAACAATGGTGCTAACAAGGGCCGAACGATCTGCGTCCAAGAAAAGGGCTGATGAAGCTGAAACGGCTGCGAGGGAAGCACTGCTTGCCTTGGCTGAGGCTGACGCCGCGCGAACTGAACGCCTTCCCAAACTTCCGATTCGCAAGAAGAAGTGGAAGGTCGTCACGGAGATCCCTGTTGGACCTTCTGAGCCAGCAGGCACACCCAAGAAGCGACGATGGAGTATGGCGGTGGCCGAGGAAGAAATCAAGGAAAAGACTCCCTCTGTGGAGAGTCAAGAATTGGGCCAGCCATCTCACGAGTCAGCCGAGCGCAGCCTTTCACCAGCCCCACCGGTGCAAAGCCCTGAGCTCTCCTCATCGCCACCAGCGCAGAGCCCTGAGCAGCCGTCTTCACCACGGAGTTCTGCACAGACACCTACAGCAGAGCAAAGAACCACGCCGTCACACACTTCCCCACGGCCTGACCCTGAATTCCCATATGGGGAGTACCAAGAATCAACGCAGGGTAGTGGGGAAGGTGAGGAAGAGGAGGTTTTCTCTCCTATGAGGGAAGCTAGCCCGGAGAGTCTTGAACAGAAGAATGACTCAATGGAGGAGACACTGGGGGCTTGCCTCCAGCAGATCACCATCAAGGCTAAGCTCAAGAAGAAGAAGAAGGCCAAGATTCTCAAGGCCAAGCGGTCCAAGAAGCTGAAAAAGAAGAAGGCTAAGAGGGCGCATTCATCAGAGAAGGAAAGCACGGAGCCGTCGCTCAAGAAACTCAAGGTTGAGGCTGCGGAGTCAGCCAAACCAACAGACAAAGGGAAGGCCAAGCTTTACCCTGAAGATGAGCCTCAGTCAGTGAGGTATGTGTCCTCTGACGCTGAGTCCAGAGGCATTGAGCTGAGAAAGAGGGAGTTGCTGCACGAGAAAGGCTTCCTCGACAGACCTGCTGACCTGCCGCAGTTCTTGCGCGCAGGAATTACAAACCACGGATGGGAGGAGTTTTGCAGACCACCCAATCCAGCCTACACAAGCATGGTGTATGATTTCTACGCTAATGTGCTTAGCCCTGAGGATGGCTTGTCTGTGGTCAGAGGGGTAGAAGTGGACTTCTCAGCAAAGGCCATCAACGAAGCCTATGGTCTGAAGGGCCAACAACATACAGATTATGCCCGGATTGTTGATGAGCCTACTGAGGCAGTCCTGGAAGAGGCCATTCGCACCATTGGACAGCCTGAGGCAGCCTGGACCGTGTCACGCAATGGGAGGCACACTCTCATGAGTGCCAACCTCACAGCTAAGGCGGCTGTATGGTTTGCCTTTGTAAGGAGGAAGCTGTCCCCCGTGACTCATGAGACCACCATCAACCAGAGCAGATCGCTGCTGGTCTATGCCATCATGCGAGGTCTCACGGTCAACGTGGGAGAAGTCATTGCTGCTGCCATTGCTGAGTGCGCTAAGAAAGGTAAGGGACCATTGTTTTTCCCTAATACCATAACTAAACTCTGTTTGCTTGCAGGAGTTCCCATTGAGCGGATGGAGCAGCAGATGGCTTACACGGGCCACTTGGAGCTGCCTGCTGGCTTAAGGCTGAAGAGGAAGGGGAATATGGAGTTCGAACTAGATAGGTTGGCTGCTGATCAGTCACTATCCATGGCGTGCCTGATGGATATGCAGAAGAGGATGGCTCAATGGGCCACTTACGCGCAGGCACGGGACAAGGAGGTTGCAGACCAACTTGGGTGCACCTTCCCTGACTTCCCCACGAATCTCCTGACTCCATGGGTGCCTCCACGACCACGACAACCTGATGAGGATGAAGACATTTGAGTGCTGGTTTGAATTGCACTGAAGGGAGTATTGCTGTTCCCTTAGAAAAAAAAAAAAACAAAATCTGCTTTCTGATAGACCATGTGAAGTATGCTGTTTTTTGTACAATTTTGATCTGTTTTAGTTGCTTAGTTTTATATTTTTAAATTGCTTAGTATAGCCTGCTGCTAGCTGATTAGGTAGGATAGTTTAGGTTTCTTTTTGTTGAGCTTGAACGACTGGATACAGCATGCTTAGGGGCCTTAGTAACTGATATATCTGCCCTGACTTAATTGCGAAATAATTGCGGTACCCGCAATTTTTATTACTAAAAGCATGTTTTGGACTGTCTGCTTAGCTAGGCTGTGATCTGTTTAAATTCTATCTTTTGCTGCTATCATGACTACTTTATATAGCTTATCTACATGCGTGCTGGGTGAGTGTCAGAGGACACCCTTTGATAGTTTAAATTAACCTCTAAAAAGCTCAGCATGCATAGCCGTAAGTCCTTACCTTTCTGTTTTTTTTTTCAAGTTTTCTGCTGCTGTGATATTTTCTTTTAGAATGTTCTGTCTATGCCTAGGGCTTTTAGATTCTCTTTGTTTCACCTTAGACTAGATGCTTCTAGGACAAGTTTGGGGGTGTGCCACCTCAGACACTCATTGGGGACAATGAGTAGTTGAAGTTTGGGGGAGGCCACCCTAGGCCTAGGAACATTCCTCTCTCCCTCAAAACATAAGCATTCTTCTTCTCCTTGACAAAAATAATGAACTGAAAAAAAAAAATGAAAAATAGAATAAAGAGGGGAGTCTCTCTTAGGTTGCTGAGTAATCAGTGCCAAGTGTGTAACCCACAAGTGGCATTGCATCAAAAGGCAACCAAAGGAAAGACTCCACCTAAGAAAGAAAAAAGGAAAAGAGTAGGGAAGAAGAATGTATACCTAGGAGTTGCAACTTTGTGGCTTAGATGTCCTGTTTAAAAAGAACTCTGATCCTCAATGAGCTAAGAGCAAAGTTGTAGCTTGTAGGGTTGTTTAGGGAGATGAGTGTATATCCAATGTAGTGATGCCAGGGTTTAGGTTGTTCTCTAAAAGTACTACTGTTACCATTAATACTAAGACTGGCATGACTCGAAGGAATCCTAGGTAGCTCATAAATATAAACTAGAAGCATGTACTGAGTCTGGGGTAAAGCTAGGTAGAATTTGAAACCTTAGGGATAGTGGCATGATGTGACAAAAGCAAGTAGATCAGTTGTAGTAAGTAAGAAAAAAAAACAGCAGAAGTATTAGGCATGCGAAGTCAGAAGAAGCTAGATAAGAGGGTAGTTTTAAGCTTAGAAGTGTGTCACAGGACAGCACTGCTATAGATAAGACTATAGGGGAGTCAGTAAGTGGTTAAAGAAGAAGAAACAGCAGCCTAGGAAAGTCCTTAGATTGCTCGAGGACAAGCAAAACCTTAAGTTTCGGGGTGTGTTACGTCTCCAAAAGTGACCTTTTTAGGACTTGATTAGCTTAGAAAGATGTTCACTCTTAGGTGTTTTTGATAGCATTTAGCCTTAACCTATGCTTAAATATGAGAATTAGAAGAAGGTAGCTAAATTAGGACTTATGTACAATAGGAAAGAAAAGGGTTGAAAACCGAAGGAAAAGAATGAAAAACAAGCATTGCGATAGCATTGTGGAAAAATTGCTGAACCCGCAGTGTTTCAAGTGAAAACCGTAAGTTGACTGATCTTTTTCTGTTAATTTCCGTTATTTCAGGGATTCGTTCTTTCTCCTCCATCCATTCTGAAGTACGACGTTGAAGATTGATGGTTCTCCTTGGCCCAAAGAAGTCTGCAGACTACTATAAATAGGGGTCAAAGTCGAGGGTTCAAGCATCATCCGAAAGCATAGAAGTCTTCTCGCAGTCCATCTTTTCTCCTGTTTTCCTTTGCCGTCTGCTGGTTTGCGAAGCTCAGCTGTTGGAATCGATAATCTGATAGGAAGGAGAGGAGATTCTTCTTCTCTCCTGATTGGATTCATCCAAGCAAGGCTGACCTTTCTCATCCTTCATTCGAGGCGGCTGCAACGAGACATTCGAGCTTGTTTTATTGCTTTCTGCTCTTCATTTCCATTTTCCAGCTTTGTCTTGTTGCTGTTTCTTTTCTAGAAGCTAGATTAGACTATTTCGTTGTGTTCTGTCTTCCTGTTATTTGCTTTAAAGCTTTCCTTTGTCAATCAAACAATCAAGTAATCAAATCTCAATTCTTCATTTCACAGTTTCTTGCCTTTACATTCTACTGCTTTCCCTTACTGTTCTGTCTTTAAATTCCTTCTAAGCATGTCTACTTCTTCTCTTGCTTCTGTTCTGTTTACATCCATGAGTAGCTAAATCACTTAGGGGCATGCTAATGACAACACTTTAGGCTAAAAAACGTGAACCAAGCATGTAGGATAGCTCTCGAAGCATTGATTGTATGTAAGCTTCATCCCACGGGCAATTTCGATTGGCCATCCATTTTGTCCAAAGAACTCCTAACCTCTGGAAGGAGTAAGAGTTCAGAGTCATACTATCATGCTAGCCTTTCAAGGTAACCAGGAAACGACCTAGGAATAGGCGTTTCCCTAGTACAAACCATATTTTTCTGCCTTAACAAGATGCTTAAGACCTTACTTGGACATGAGTAAACTAAACAATCTAATGCATGAAATCGGAAGATACATGAGAATGAGATAGTTTGATGCATAGAGAGTTGATCCAATGCTTGAGAATCGTGAGAAAAAGCCTATAGGATAGTCGTTAGTAGCCCTTAACTCATCATTTTACACATTTTCGCTGTTACTAAAATTGCGGTAGAATTGCTGTTTCCGCAATTCTGCTAAGTTACAATTCTGTCTAGCTGTTTTTGTCTTCATTTATTAATCTCGTCTCTTCTCATTTGAGTTTAGCTTTGACTTGCACTTGTTTATGTTGCTACCCTCTTCGTATTCAGTAGGAAATAGACAATTAAAAACCAATTCTACCCCATCAAATCCACCCCTTCTTTCTTAACTTTACACTTCATGAATAGCTTATAATAAATCTCTGTGGGAAAACGAATGAAATATACTTACTACTTGCTATAAGACCATGTATGCTTGCATGTTCTGAGTGCTCTCTGTACCTTATTGCTTATTTATTTTAACACATTGAGCACGCAACAAAAGGAATGATGCATCCATGAGGAGAATGGATGTGCAATTAGCCCAGCTCACAAATGACTTACAAGATCTACTTGCTATAGCAAAATCACCACCACCATGCCCTCAGATGTTCGATTTTTATGATGATGAATCCTTTGTTACCTTCGAATCTGAGAAGAGTGATCCAATGGAATCTCCATATGAAATGGTGGAGTTGGTGAAAGTTGAGAAAAATGAAATTATGCTGGATGAGGCCAAAGAGATTAATGCGCTGCTTGAGGGACAAGAATTTGAAATGTCTGATGTTGCAGCAAGCTCCTCCACCAATGAAATAGTTGAGCCACCCCCACCACAAATGCTCCAGCTGAAGGAGTTAGAAAGAGATGTGCCAGAAAAAGAAGTCCCATCGCATCAAAGCTATGTCGTAGCAAATATTGTAGAAACAAAACCAACGCACAAACCTTGGGATGTTATAACATGCAGTCTCTTTGAAAGAATCAACAATTTCAAGGTGTGGCAGAATGTCCGACCTCGTAAATCAAGACTTAAGTATCTTAAAGAAGCATAAGTGGTGCCTCGAAACATTGAAGAACATTCATATGAGGCAGATTGACAAGGGAGATTTCTGATCCCTAAACTCTTAAATTAGGATTTTATCATGCTTTGCTTAGATTTCGTATGTTAGGAGTAGTTTATTTTGGGAATGAAATATTTATTATGTGCCAACAATCATAGTCGTTTAGCATGAATTCATGATGCACTGTGGGCCTAGGACTGCATATAAAACACCCTTAGGTATGTCTCCTTATAGGCTAGTGTATGGAAAAACATGTCACTTCCCTTTCGAATTAGAAATCAAAGCCTTTTGGGCCTTAAAAGAGCTGAATTATTGCGTGACCGATGCTGGAACTTTGCGGTCTCTGCAATTACATGAGTTAGATGAGCTAAGACATATGTCCTATGAAAATGCTAAAATGTATAAAGAAAAAAACTAAGATTTGGCATGATAGTAGACTTAGGATTAAAGACTTTAAAAAGAGGCAGCATGTCTTATTATTCAACTCACGGTTAAGGTTATTTCCAGGCAAACTTAAGTCCAGATGGTCAGGTCCTTTTGTTATTACTAACGTTTTTGTTCATGGTGCTATTGAGATTCGAAACCTACACCACGGGCAGCCGTTTTTGGTAAATGATGCAAGGTTTAAGCATTACTATGAGGAAGGAGATGTGCAGACACTCTCGGCCTTCCTCCTATCTGAAGCTTGAGAAACGAATCGAGAGGGGATGAGTGACCACTGTGCTCATCCGTCAGAAGACGATGCCTTAGATTTTTTTTTCAGTATTTTTAGATTATGTTTTGATTGTTTATTTTTGGTTTTAATTACGGATTTTTGTTTTGATTAAAAGGATATTAATGGGAGATCTTTAAGAAGCAATGAGGGAGATGAATCGAGGGGAGAAGATCCACGAAGAAGATCTGGCAAAATCAGAGATTTGGTTGCTAAATCTCGCAACTCAAATCAAGAAAATCGCAACGGTTATGCGGATTAATTGCGGAAGATTTGCGGAGTCCGCAACAGAAAATAGCCGTTGGAGAGTACTTGAGTACAAATAGCCGTCGTTGGGGGATCCCTGCCCTTTACGTTTTCTCAAATCGTTGGACCTCCAAAATTCAGTCTTCTCCTTCCTCTGCATATCCTACATTCAGATCCTCAAAGAACGACAATGGTGACCACGCGAGCAGATCGTTCCACGCCCAAGAAAGCGTCGTCTGACGCAGAAGAAGCTGCGAGGGAGGCGCTGCTTTCTTTAGCAGACACCGATGCTGCGCAACCCTCACGGCCTCCGAAGCTACCTGTGCGAAGAAAGAAATGGAAGGTGGCGACTGAGGAAGCTACTGGTCCTTTTGATCCAGTCGGAACACCCAAGAAAAGGAAGTGGAAAATTGCGGTGGCGGATTCACCGGTCAGAAAGACTCCCAGCGTGCAAAGCCGTGGGAGTGGCCGCCCATCATATGAGACGGCCAGACAGAGCCCCGAACTTTCTCCACAAACGCCGGAGCCTGAAGCTCCACCTGAAGAGCACCAAGATTCGGTGCCAAGTGACGAGCCGGCGGAGGAAGATGAGGTATTTTCCCCTTTAAGGGATGTCAGTCTTGACAGCCCTGTGGAGGGGGGAAGCAAGGACTCCATGGATGAGACGCTGGGGGATTGTCTCCAGCAAATTACCACCAAGGCACGACTCAAGAAGAGGGCCCCCGTGATCGTGAAAGGCAAGCGGCCGAAGGCCTCAAAACGAGCGAAGAAGAAGAAGGTTGGAGCTGAACCTTCTTTCAAGAAGATGAAGCTTGAGGCCTCTGAGTCGGCCAAAGCAAAAGAGAAGGGGAAGAAGAAGATGTACCCAGAAGACGAACCTCAAGGTGCGAGGTACGTCTCCAGGGAGGCAGAGGCCAAGGGCCTCGAATTGATGAAGAAGGAACTCCTCCACGAGCGAGGATTCCTTGATGCATTGGCGGACCTGCCGCAATTTTTGCGCGCAGGGATGGTCACGATATTTTTGAACTATCGCTATAAACTCAAGCTGTCGAGGCTTGCCAAAATACAATTTATAAAGCCTATAACCAAGGCTTTGCAGCCAGTGGTAACAGGGTCGATCCAAGGAGTAGGTATGACTAAGATTAATATTAAAATTGGGATTTAATTAATTGATTGGTTTTGTAACGGGGGGATTTTTAGCATGCAAGGGAAATAATAATAAAGTGCTAATGGAAGAAAGAATAACAAGAAGAAAACGCGTGCACGGTTTGGGAGTTTCGGGATTAATTGCTAGAAAATTTCAGTTCATCATTTAATGCTAAATTCATGGTATTCAGTTTATTGTACACACGGACGACTACCCGAGAAGCCCCAAGGTAGCCGACTCCATAGATTTTAATCAGCCCACACAGTTCCAATTATACGTTATCCAAACTTACATTAAGGTGATCAGCCCTAAGATAAATCTAGACAGTCACTAGCTAACCGCGATGAACATTCAAGCGTGAATTCTAATTGCTAGTAGATTGCCCGCAAACGCTGTATGCAATCAACAACTATCCTACCCGACTCGATACTCCGATTTAGTTTTATCTACCTGTGTTACTTAGTCGAGCGGTGAGAGGCACGACATCGCTACTCTTTAACATACACAACATGCAAGATGACTCGAGTGTCAATCGTCGAAATCTAACATGCGCGTTGGATTAAGCAAGATAGATAAATGCAAATAAACAGAACCCAATATGCATCATCAAAGCGTAAATTATCAGAACCAAAATTGCTAACAAAAATTCCCTAAACTATTCCCAAACCGTTCACCCTTACCTTAGCCGCTCATGGCGCGGTTTGTCAATTCCGCTCCAACCACGGCCATGGAAGGCGTCATCAACGTATTACAAAGAGAGGGGAGCTCACTAACATGCCAACAATGGCGGAGCTTGAAGGAAAATAGAGGAAAATAGAGGAAGAAGAAGATGAAGAACACAAAAAATGGTGAAGAAGTTCTCTAAAAAAGTGCACAAATCGTCCTATTTAGCTTCTGTAATCGACGTAGCGTCGAGACGCTAGGCCAGCGTCTCGACGCTGCGCCCTAATTAATCCGCGCGCGCCTTCGATGGCGTCGCGACGCTGGGTCAGCGTCGCGACGCTGCCCCGATGATTTTCCTGCGCGCGCCTCCTCCGAAGCGTCTCGACGCCAAGTAGAGTCTCGACGCCAGGCAGCGTCGAGCTAGCGTCTCGACGCTATCACTCGACGCTTGCTCTCGGGTTTTTCCAGCGTCGAGCCAGCGTCTCGACGCTATAGCTCGACGCTGGCTCTCGGGTTTGGGGGCTCGAACTTTGCCTCTCCTAGGCGGTTTTGGCCCGTTTCTTCACGGATCAACTTCCCCTTTCCCGACGCATTCCCGGGGCATTAAAACTCCACTTTAAGCACTCGAACGGGCCCAACGGACGCACGAGCTCTTTGCCGCATTTCTCCTACAAACGAGATATATTAACCAATTAAACGCGGACTTAAGCTATACTTAGGAAGTATTTAATAGCTCCAAAATGGAGTTATCAAACACCCCCAACTTAAACATTGCTAGTCCTCGAGCAAGCACTACAAAGATATTGACTCTAAGGACGCCCCTACATGCAACTAACTCAAACCTCCATGCATTTTAAAAAACTTAAACACAACATAATCATGGAAGCATTTTGTTCATGCATTTACTACGAACATATCAAAAATTAACTCTTGCCCCCTAACGTGTGTGTGTGCTAGCCAACCACTCCTAACCTCACGTAAACCCGGAAAACCCACATGAAACGCACATCCCGTTTTCCCCCTACTTCTAGCGTTTAAGAACAGTCTAAACTTGACTTACACGAAAGAAAGAAGCAAATTAAGAGACCTAATTATTTTTTCTCATTCATTTTTCTTTTCACAAGTACTTTGTACTCTTTTATTAAGGTTCTTTGAACCAACTTTTATTCACTTTTTTTTTTCTTTCCAACTCGAGCTGCCTAACACGTCAAACTTAGGCCTAAGCTTCACGTTTTTAAGGACTGACGCTCATTTATTTAAGCGCTAATAAGAAGGAGGAGCGCCTCGAGAGAAATTTTCTATCAAACATGCTTTTCTATTTTTTTTATATTAGGCTAAGCACATGCTTTCTCAATTAATTAACCACTAACTCTCATGCAACAAGCTACCTATGGGTGCCTTTCGGGGTGACAACGAGAATTAGTGCTACATGCAATTTTTTCGAGCCTACGGAATCTAGGAAGGGGCTGCTAAGTGCTCGATACGTGCAAGGGAGCAACAGAATTTTTTTTAAATTTTTTGACATGAACCTAATAAACGCAAAACTCATGCAAAAACTCGATTATGAACATGCTCAAATTTCCAACATGCATTTCCTAGGCTATCATCGTCAGAAAACAGTAAACAGAGTCCCAAGCACTTCAATATCAATATAGCACTTCTCAACAAACTACACATGCATAAATCCATCAGACCATCTCCACCCCTGTTACGTCTCCAAAAGTGACCTTTTTAGGGCTTGTTTTCCATAGAAAGATGTACACTCTTAGGTGTTTTTGATAGGATTTAGCTTGAACCTATGCTTATATATGAGAATTAGAAGAGGGAAGCTAAATTAGAACTTGTGTGCAAAAGGAAAGAAAAGGAATGAAAAAGGAAGTTAAAAGAATGAAAATTGTGCATTGCGGAAGCATTGCGGAAACATTGCTAAAACCGCAATGTTTCAAGTGAAATCCGTAAGTTGGCTAACCTTTTTCTGTTGTGATCCGTTATTTCAGGGATTCGTTCTTTCTCCTCCATCCATTTTGAAGTACGACGTTGAGGATGGATGGTTCTCCTTGGCCCAATCGCACCTGCAGATTACTATAAAAGGAGGTCAAAGTAGAGGGTTTAATCATCATCCGAAAGCGTAGAAGTCTCTTCGCAGCGCAGTCTTTTCCATTCTTTCTCTTCTCCGTCTGTTGGTTTGAGAGGTTCAGCTGTTGGAGTCGACAATCTGATAGGAATCTTCTCTCCTGATTGGATTCATCCAAGCAAGGCTTACCTTTCTCTCCCTTCAGCCGAGGCGTTTGCGACGAGGCGATCAAGCTCATTTTACTGCTTTCTGTCTTTACTTTTCATTTCCAGCACCGTTTTTTTGTTATTTCTTTTCCATTAGTCAATCCATTCCATTTCGTTGCTTTCTGTCTTTATGTTAATCACTTTAAGTTTTCATTTGTTCATTCAAACAATTGATTAATCAAAGCACAATTCATCATTTCACACTTTGTCTTTACCTTCTCTGCCTACTGTTTTTCCTTGCTGTTTTGTCTTTCATTTTCTTCTAAGCATGTCTACTTCATCTATTATTTCTGTTCTCTCTACATCCATGAGTAACTAAGTCACATAGGGGCATGCTAATGACAATACTATAGGCTAAAACACGTGCACCAAGCATGTAGGATAGCTCTCGAATGCATTGATTGTATGTAAGCTTCATCCCACGGGCAATTTCGATTGGCCATCCATTTTGTCCAAAGAACTCCTAACCTCTGGAAGGAGTAAGAGTTCAGAGTCATACACTCATGCTAGCCTCTCAAGGTAGCCAGAAAACGACCTAGGAATAGGCGTTTTCCTAGTACAAATCGTAACTTACTACTTTAACAAGATGCTTAAGACCTTACTTGGACATGAGTAAACTAAAGAATCTAATGCATGAAATCGGAAGATACATGAGAATGAGTTAGTTTGATGCATAGTGAATTGATCCAATGCTTGAGAAACGTGTGAAAATGCCTATAGAGGAGTCGTTAGTAGCCCTTGTTTCTCCATTTTACACACTTTCGCTGTTAGTAACATTGCGGTAAAATTGTTGTTCTCGCAATTCTGTTAAGTTAAAAATTCTGCTTTAGTCATTTTCCTCTTCGTTTATTAATCTCTTCTTTTTACATTTTAGTTTTTCATTGACTTGCACTTGTTCATGTTACTATCCTTTATATATTCATTAGTAATTAGGCATTTTCAAACCAAATCTACCCCATCATTTCCACCCATTCTTGCTTAACAATACACTTCACGAGTAGCTAATAATAAATCTCTGTGGGAAAACGAATGAAAAAATACTTACTACTTGCTATAAGATCATGTATGCTTGCATGTTCTGAGTGCTCTCTCTCTCTTATTTCTTATTTCTTTTACACATTGAGCACGCAACAAGTTTTTGGCGCCGCTGCCGGGGATTTAGTTTAGTGAAAACGAAGTTTGTTAAGTTTGAAACACCAAGTTTATTATCTATTGGAGCTGATCTATTTTCATTTCTTTTGCAGGTACCATTGGGTTAGTTTATGAATGAGCCTTCAAGTAGCGATCTAGAGTTCAATCCTGAGCCTGAGAGATTACTTAGGGCCAGAAATAGAGCCAAGAAACGTCTCTTTAACCAACCCTCTATACCTCCAATAATTGCGGAAATCGCAATTCCTCCGCAATTCTATCAAGAAGAAATGGACAGACCAGTCCCAAATCCGGTACCTACCACTCGCAATCCCATCGAAATAGCGAATGATAAGGATAGTGCCATTCTTTCTTACCTAGTACCTATGCCTGGGGAGCTGAACCCCAACATAATCCGCCCTGAAATTACAGCCAACTCATTCGAGTTAAAGCCAGTAATGTTCCAAATGTTGTCCACTGTGGGACAATTCTTTGGAGTGGAAAATGAGGACCCCCACAACCATCTTAGAAACTTCCTAGGAGTTAGTGATACCTTTATCATCCCTGGAGTTTCCCAAGAAGCCTTGAGGCTCTACCTCTTCCCTTACTCTTTGAGGGACAAAGCAAAGACGTAGTTAAACTCATTACCCTCTGGATCAGTCCTCAATTGGACAGACTTGGCAGAGAAATTCCTAGTTAAATGTTTCCCACCTGATAGGAATTCTACCTTTCGTGATGACATAATCAAGTTCAAACAAGCTGAAAATGAGTCCCTTCACGAAGCTTGGACAAGGTTCAAGGACCTTCTTCTTAAATGTCCACACCATGGCATCCCATGGTGTATTCAAATAGAGGTCTTTTTCAAAGGATGCAACCCCAGCACCAGACAAGTGTTAAATTCATCTGCTGGAGGTTCCATGCTTTCCAAAAGTTATAACGAAGCCTATGAGATCTTGGAGAAGATCTGAGCATCTCACTGTAGGTGGTCAGATGATCCAATAGAGCCAAGTAGAGCTCAAAATAAGGACGCACTCAATGCCATGAGTAGCCAAATAAGCGCCCTGACCAACCTAGTTAAACAAATGGCTCAAGCCAATCTCTAAACTAGTGTCAACACCGCCACAGCCATGTCAATGGGCACACAACCAAGTCAAGGTGAGACACTTATCTGTGGATTCTGTGGGGAAGGGCACCTGTATGAATACTGCCATGGGAATCCAGCCTCAGTCTGCTATGTTGGAAGCCAACAGCAGCCTAGGAACAACCCCTACTCTAACACTTACAATCCTGGTTGGAGGAACCACCCAAACCTTTCATGGGGTGGCCAACAGAGTACTAACCAAGCTCCTAACCAACCAAGACCGAGTGGAACACCTGGTTTCACTCCCCAACATAACCAATCCATGTATCAAAAGCCATACAACCAACCAGTAGGGTCTTCTGTAGAAAATCTACTCAAAGAGTACATCGCCAAGAATGATGCTACTCTACAAAGCCAGCAAGCTACCCTCAGGAGCCTAGAGAACCAAATAGGGCAACTAGCCAATGAACTCAAAAGTAGGCCCCAAGGGAGACTTCCTGCCGACACTGAGGTGCCAAGGAGAGATGGAAAAGAACAAGTTCAAGCAATTGAACTCAGAAGTGGTAGACCATTGGTGAGCAACACTAGAGAAACACCAAAGAGAGTAGAGAATGAAGAGTCTAGTACTCCACTGGATTCTCTGTCAAACCAAGGTCAACCACCAACAAGCACATCAAGGGATAGGCTGGAACCAATCATAGAAGAGATAGAAGAAATTCCAAGGCCTCCACCTATCCTGAGGCGACCTGAAGTGCCTGCATATGTGCCACCACCTCCATTCCCTCGAAGGCTAAAGAAAAAACAAGAACAGGAAGTGCACTTTAACAAATTTTTAGAAATTCTTAAACAAGTGCATGTGAATATTCCTTTTGTAGAAGTTCTACAGTCTATGCCCTCTTATGTTAAGTTTTTAAAGGATATAATCACTAACAAGAAGATTATTGGTGAATTTGAAACAGTGAATCTCACTGAGGAGTGCAGTGCCATACTCCAGAACAAGCTACCAAAGAAGGAGAAGGATCCTGGTTCCTTCACCTTACCAGTAGAGCTAGGAGGCAAGCACGTGGGCAGAGCTCTTTGTGACCTGGGAGCCAGCATAAACCTCATGCCCCTATCACTATTCCGCCAGCTAGGAATAGGAGAAGCACGTCCCACCACTGTCACCTTACAACTTGCAGACAGATCCATAGCCTACCCTGAGGGTAAGATTGAGGACATTCTTGTAAAGGTTGACAAGTTTATCTTCCTTGCAGATTTCATCATCCTGGACTATGAAGCAGACAAAGAGGTCCCCATCCTATTAGGCAGACCATTTCTAGCCACAGGTAGGGCCTTGATTGATGTCCAGAAAGGTGAGCTCACTATGAGGGTTCATGATGAGGAGGTCAAATTTAGTGTTTTTAAAGCCTTAAGGTACCCCTCTGACTCTGAATCTTGTGCTAGCATGGACATTGTAGATTCACTGATGGAAGAACAGCTGGAGCATGAATTATTAACTAAGCATGCTAATGAATATGTACAATTAGATTTAACTGATTTAAATGTTTCTGAGATAATGGATATACCTGTAGATAAACCACAGCATGTTTGTATAAATAAAGACTTAACTGACAGATCCCTGAATCCATTAAAGCCATCCATTGAGCATCCACCTATCTTAGAATTGAAACCTTTACCCACTCACCTCAAGTATGCATATCTAGGAAGTAATGATACTCTGCCTGTGATTATTTCTTCTAAATTAAGTGAAAAGCATGAGGTTGAACTAATACTATTGCTTAAGCAACATAGAAAGGCTATTGCATGGACTATTGCTGACATTAGAGGCATTAGCCCTTCCTACTGCATGCATAAGATAATATTAGAGGAAGAGCATACACCACGAGTAGATCACCAACGTAGGTTGAACCCCTCTATGAAAGAGGTAGTTAAGAAAGAGATTATAAAGTGGTTAGATGCAGGTGTAATCTTCCCTATAGCTAGTAGCCAGTGGGTGAGTCCTATACAATGTGTACCTAAGAAGGGGGGGGATGACTGTAGTAGTAAATGAGAGCAATGAACTGATTCCAACTAGAACTATTACAGGATGGAGAGTTTGCATGGATTATAGGAAATTAAATAAGGAAACAAAGAAAGACCACTTCCCTCTACCATTCATTGACCAAATGTTAGATAGGATAGCTGGTAGAGCTTATTACTGCTTTCTAGACGGTTATTCAGGATATAACCAAATCACTATAGACCCTAAGGACCAAGAGAAGACCACCTTCACTTGCCCTTTTGGAACATTTGCCTTTCGCAGAATGCCTTTTGGCTTATGCAATGCACCAACAACGTTCCAAAGGTGCATGTTGGCAATCTTCTCTGACTTAGATGAATCCATGATAGAGATATTTATGGATGACTGTTGCGCGCTCAGTGTGTATGTAAAATGTAAATGCGAAGAGCGCTAAGATCATGCAAGCATACATGGTCTGCAGCAAGTGATAAGTATAATTTAATTCGTTTTCCCACAGAGATTAAGTTTAGTGACTAACGATTTGGTGTGTTAGATTAGATAAGGTAACTTAAATTGGATAGATTTTGGGTTGAGGTACAGGAATATAAAAGATGCAAGAAGAATGTAAACATAAATGCAAAGCTAGCAAAGAGGTAAAGTCATAATGTGGAAAAGTAGAATTGCGGTTCTTGCAATAATCTAGCAATAAATTAGCAACGATTTTAATGTAAAGTAAGGCAGCAAGGTCAACTTAAGAATCCTTTATAGGCATTTAACTATGATCATTCAACAGTAGATTAACATCTCATGCATCGTCTTAGCTAGTTCTCATGCATCTTCCGATTACATGCATTAGTTTCTTAGATTACTTCTGTCCAAGTAAAGCTAACAACCTAATCATAAACACATGCTAATAAACGTGCTAGGAGAACGCCTATTCCTAGGTCATTTTCTATTTACCATAAAAGGCTAACATGAATGAACGACTCAGAATTCTTACTCCTTCCAGATGTTAGGAATTCTTTAGACAAAATGGATGGCCGGTCGAAATTGTCCATGGGATGAAGATCACATACATTCAATGCATTCATGCTACTTTACATGCTGAATTCACATACTTTTATCCTATAGATTCATCTTTAGCAAACCTCTATTGAATTAGTTACTCATGGTGTTCGAAGAACTAAAGGAAATTTGTTGATTACACATGAAACAGAGAACTTACAATCCTAATTGATTGAAATATAATTAAATGAAGAACTCAACAAAACAACAAATTGATTAAGAGATGACAGAATGAAGAACTCAATAAAACCAATTGATTACTCTTTTAAGAAAACAATTCATATAATAATCCGTAAACAAACATATGTCAATCCGAAAGCAACAATGAAAGGGAAAAGCAGTAAATGATTCAGAACAACATTTAAAGGAAAGCAGAAATTAAATTCGAAAGCGGTAAAGGAGAGCAGTAAAGGAAAGTAGTAAAGTAAAGCTGTAAATAGCGTGAGGATTTTCCAAGTCGTGAATCGCCTCGGATGAAGGGGAAGATTAGCTGATCTTGGGGATAAATTCAATCAGAAGAGAAGATGGATCTTCTCTTCTTCCTCTCGAATTATCACGCCAAGGGCTTGTTTCTTCGATCCAACAAACGGGGGAAGAGGTTTCGTCTTCGGGATTCTGCACGATCGGGATCTCCTCACTTCTCAGATTGTGTGGAATGAATTGAAGTGGATTCAATTTGATTGCTTTGATCCTTCATTTAACTCTCTTTATATAGCCTCCAGGTGGTTGCAAAAGGTTGCTCAATAATTGTGGATCACCATTCAATTTTGTGAGGTAGTCAAGCTTGACATGTGGCAGCAGCAGGGAGAGTTGACTACTGGAAAAACTCAGTCAACAAAGACTGTTGACTGGGAAAAAAATGCAGCAGCAAAGATTGAATTTTTTAGCAATGTACCTGCAATGTACATTTTAGCTTGTTTTTCATCATTTTTCATTCTTTTTCGTTCATTTTCCAAATAAGTCATATTTTAGCATCATTTCTCAAATTCTCGCATTTAAGCACACATTAAGCTAACTCTTAACAAAAACACTCAAGAATGTACAAGGTTTTAAGGTAAATATAGCCCTAAATAATGTACTTTTGGCGAGGTAACACACCCCCAAACTTGAGTTATTGCTCGTCCTCGATCAATATAAAGGCTTACTTTGGCTGCTAAATCTTGTCTTTTAAACTCTACCTAACTGATTTGCTGACTTCTCTAGGTTTACTGTCAAAGACATTGCTGTCCTGTGACACTCTCTTAGGCTAAAACTAACTTCATACTTTGTCTATTATGATTACCCTTGCCTTTAAAACCTTCTGTTTTTACTAACTTCCTGTCTTTTGGTTTATCTGCCTATATCATTGAGCTCATTGTGCAGTTATCCCTAAGCTTTCAAATTCTCCCTAGTTTTAACTTAGACTCAGTACATGCTTCTAATGTCTTTATTTTTTAATTACCTAGGATTCCTTAAAGTCATGCCAGGCTTAGCACACACGAGTATCAGAGTTCAGTATCCATAGAACAAACTAAGCCCTGGCATCACTGTGTTGGATAGACACTCATCTCCCTTGACATACCTTCAAGCTACAGCCATGTGTTTAGCAAACTAAGGATCAGAGTTCAATTTCACAGGACATCTAAACACTTAGGCCGTAGCTCTTTGGCACACATTCTTCTTCCTTGGTTTTACTTTTCCTTTTTTTCTCTTTTGGCAAAGTCTTCTCTTTGAATTGCCTTTTGATGCAGTGTCACTTGTGGGTTACACAACTGGCCCTGATTACTCAGCATCCTTAGAGAGAGACAGTACCCTTTACTTTTCTTTTGCTTTCTTATTCATTTTTTTTAGAAGAAGAATGTCTATTTTTCAAAGGAGAGAGGAGTGTTCCTAGGCCTAGAGGTTGCCTCCCCCAAACTTAAACTTCTCATTGTCCCCAATGAGAGTCTGAGGTGGCACACCCCCAAACTTATCTTAGAAGCATCTAGTCTAAATAAAAACCAGACAGACTTAAAACTCCTAGGGATGGAATGACCCTCATAGTGCAGATAACTCAACAACAGAAATTTACTAAAACCAACATGGTAAGGTCTAACAGAGGTACATGCTCAACAATTCATGAAGCTAGTTAGAACTAACAAAGGTGTACTTGACACTCATCCAGCATGCTCAATAGACAGACTACCTATGGACATCAGTAATGCAGCCAAATCATGAGATTTAAAGACAGACAACCCATCAGAAAGTCATACACCAACATGCTTAAACTAACAAAATATTGCGGTGTCCGCAAAGAATTCGCAATGATTCCAACAGAGCAGTTTTAACTGTGATCAAGGCTCATAGCATGCGATATTCGTTCATAAACAACTACAGAAAATAGCAAAATTATCTAAGCTATCTAATCAGACGACATTAAACTAGACTAAGCTACTCTACTTAGGCAAATTAAGAATTTAAAACAGAACAAACAGTTGATATTGGTGGGGTAACAGGTCACAGAAAAGCAGATTTTTTTCTTGTTTTTGAGAGGGATCAGAAATACTCCCTCGAATGCCGTTTAAAAATCTCCAATTGCCACGCTCCATATTCCTCTGATGATTGAGCATAATGATCATTCCATTGAACGCCCTTGCTCATCCTTTCTTGACTTGCTTTTTAGGCTTCGGATAAGAGGAATGCTGAGAGCGTTTTCACGTCTCCTTCCTCATAGTAGTGCTTCAATCTAGCACCATTCACCATGAACGGTTGACCTTGTTCCAGATTTCGAATTTCAATTGCACCATGAACAAACACATTAGTAATCACAAAAGGACCTGACCAACGAGACTTTAATTTGCCAGGAAACAATTTCAATCGTGAGTTAAACAATAGAACATGCTGGCCCCTTTTGAAGTCCTTAATCCTAAGTCTACTATCATGCCAAATTTTAGTCTTTTCCTTATACATTTTAGCATTTTCATATGACATGTGTCTTAGTTCATCCAACTCATGCAATTGCAGAGACCGCAATGTTCTCGCATCGGTCACGCAAAAATTCAACTCTTTTAAAGCCCAAAAAGCTTTGTTTTCTATTTCGAGGGGGAGATGGCATGTTTTTCCATAAACTAGCCTATAGGGGGACATTTCTAAAGGTGTTTTATATGCAGTTCTATATGCCCACTGTGCATCATCAATTCATGCTAAACGACTATGATTGTTGGCACATAATAAATATTTCATTCCCAAAATAAACTACTCCTAACATACGAAATCTAAGCAAAGCATGATAAAATCCTAATTTAAGAGTTTAGGGATCAGAAATCTCCCTTGTCAATCTGCCTCATATGGATATTCTTCAATGTTTCGAGGCACCACTTCTGCTCCTTTAAGATACTTAAGTCTTGATTTACGGGATCGGACATTCTGCCACACCTTGAAATTGTTGATTCTTTCAAAGAGACTGCATGTTATAACATCCCAAGGTTTGTACTTTATGTCCGTTGGTACAACATAGGTTTGGTGTGATGGGACTTCTTTTTCTGGCATATCTCTTTCTAACTCCTTCAACTGGAGCATTTGTGGTGGTGGTGGTTCAACTCTTTCATTGGTGGAGAAGCTTGCTGCAACCTCAAACATTTTAAATTCTTGTTCCTCAAGCAGTGCATTAGTCTCTTTGGCCTCATCCAGCACAATTTCATTTTTCTCAACTTTCACCAACTCCCCCAATTCATATGAAGATTCCGTTGGATCACTCTTCTTAGATTCGAAGGTAACAAAGGAGTCATCATCATAAAAATCAAACATTTGAGGGTATGGTGGTGGTGACACATAGGTAGGCAAATTAGGTTGCCTAGGGGGAGGCCTAGTAATTTCTTCTGGTTCCTCAACGATAGGTTCCGGCCTCACCCTTGTTGTGCTTGGTTGTATTTGATCACAGTTAGGCAGAGAATCCAGTGGAGCACTAGACTCTTCATTCTCTACTCTCTTTGGTGCTTCTCTGCTACTCATCACCAATGGCCTTCCACTCCATAGTTCAATAGCTTGAACTTGTTCCTTACCATCCCTTCTTGGAGTTTCTGTGTCTGCAGGCAGTCTGCCTTGGGGCCTATTCTTCAGCTCGTTTGCCAACTGCCCAATCTGATTCTCTAAGCTTCTCAAGGTTGCTTGCTGGCTCTGCAAAGTTGCATCATTCTTTGCTATGTATTCCTTCAGCAAGTTCTCCACTGATGTTCCCATCGGTTGGTTGTTGACATATTGTTCCTGATATGGGGGTTGACTAGTTTGTTGGTGTTGAGTGAAACCAGGTGGTCCACTCGGTCTTGATTGATTTTGCGTTTGGCTTGTGCTTTGTTGTCCACCCCAAGAGAGATTTTGGTGGTTTCTCCAACCAGGGTTATATGTATTTGAATAGGGGTTGTTCCTTGGTTGTTGTTGACTTCCAACATAGCACACCGAAGATGGATTAGCAAGGCAATAGTCATACATATGCCCTTCCCCACAAAATCCACAAACTAGTGCCTCACCTTGGTTGGTTATTGCTGTGCTTGTTGAAACAGCTGCCACTGTGTTGACACTTTGTTGAATATTGAGTTGAGTCATTTGCTTCACCAGGTTGGTCAGAGCATTAATCTGGCTGCTCATTGCGCTGAGTGCATCCATGTCTTGAGCCTTCCTTCTGTTTGGCTCCACAGGATCGTCTGACCATTGACAATGTGATGTTGAGATTTTCTCCAAAATCTCATAGGCTTCGTTATAACTCTTTGATAGCATTGAACCTCCAGCTGAGGAATTCAAGACTTGCCTCGTGCTGGGGTTGCATCCTTTGAAGAATACTTCAATCTGGATACACCATGGAATTCCATGGCGTGGACATTTGAGTAGAAGATCTTTGAATCTGGTCCAAGCTTCATGCAGTGATTCATTTTCGGCTTGCTTGAACTTGATGATGTCAACACGAAAGTCAGAGTTCCTATCTGGAGGGAAGTATTTTACTAGGAACTTTTCAGCAAGGTCTGTCCAATTGACAATTGATCCAGAGGGGAAAGAGTTCAGCCACGTCTTGGCCTTGTCTCTTAATGAATATGGAAAAAGGTAAAGTCTCAAGGCCTCTTGAGACACTCCTGGGATGACAAAGGTGTCACTTACTCCCAGGAAGTTTTTCAAGTGGTTGTGGGGGTCTTCATTTTCCACTCCAAAGAATTGTCCAACTGTGGACAGCATTTGAAACATGACAGGTTTTAACTCGAATGAGTGAGCTGTAATTTCGGGGCGTATGATGCTCGGATTAAGCTCCTCAGGTATTGGTACAAGGTATGATAGAATAGCACTATCTTTATCATTCGCAATTTCAATAGGGTTGCGAATGATAGGTGCTTGATTTGGTGCTTCTTCTGCTCTTTCCATTTCAGCTTGTTGTGGTTCAAATTGTACTGACTCTGCGTGGTCAACAATGTGCTGAAGTACAGGTTGCTTTTGCTGTTTAAAAAGGCGTTTCTTAATTTTGTTTTTGGCCCTTAAAGTCCTTTCGGGTTCAGGATCAAATTCTAGATTGTGATTTGGAAACTCATTCATAAACCAGCTTTGTTGGTACCTGTAAATGCAAAAGATTAGCTCCAATATATTAAGTTCTTCTAAAATAACACAAATCGTGTTTACTAAACAAAATCCCCGGCAGCGGCGCCAAAAACTTGTTGCGCGCTCAGTGTGTATGTAAAATGTAAATGCGAAGAGCGCTAAGATCATGCAAGCATACATGGTCTGCAGCAAGTGATAAGTATAATTTAATTCGTTTTCCCACAGAGATTAAGTTTAGTGACTAACGATTTGGTGTGTTAGATTAGATAAGGTAACTTAAATTGGATAGATTTTGGGTTGAGGTACAGGAATATAAAAGATGCAAGAAGAATGTAAACATAAATGCAAAGCTAGCAAAGAGGTAAAGTCATAATGTGGAAAAGTAGAATTGCGGTTCTTGCAATAATCTAGCAATAAATTAGCAACGATTTTAATGTAAAGTAAGGCAGCAAGGTCAACTTAAGAATCCTCTATAGGCATTTAACTATGATCATTCAACAGTAGATTAACATCTCATGCATCGTCTTAGCTAGTTCTCATGCATCTTCCGATTACATGCATTAGTTTCTTAGATTACTTCTGTCCAAGTAAAGCTAACAACCTAATCATAAACACATGCTAATAAACGTGCTAGGAGAACGCCTATTCCTAGGTCATTTTCTATTTACCATAAAAGGCTAACATGAATGAACGACTCAGAATTCTTACTCCTTCCAGAGGTTAGGAATTCTTTAGACAAAATGGATGGCCGGTCGAAATTGTCCATGGGATGAAGATCACATACATTCAATGCATTCATGCTACTTTACATGCTGAATTCACATACTTTTATCCTATAGATTCATCTTTAGCAAACCTCTATTGAATTAGTTACTCATGGTGTTCGAAGAACTAAAGGAAATTTGTTGATTACACATGAAACAGAGAACTTACAAACCTAATTGATTGAAATATAATTAAATGAAGAACTCAACAAAACAACAAATTGATTAAGAGATGACAGAATGAAGAACTCAATAAAACCAATTGATTACTCTTTTAAGAAAACAATTCATATAATAATCCGTAAACAAACATATGTCAATCCGAAAGCAACAATGAAAGGGAAAAGCAGTAAATGATTCAGAACAACATTTAAAGGAAAGCAGAAATTAAATTCGAAAGCGGTAAAGGAGAGCAGTAAAGGAAAGTAGTAAAGTAAAGCTGTAAATAGCGTGAGGATTTTCCAAGTCGTGAATCGCCTCGGATGAAGGGGAAGATTAGCTGATCTTGGGGATAAATTCAATCAGAAGAGAAGATGGATCTTCTCTTCTTCCTCTCGAATTATCACGCCAAGGGCTTGTTTCTTCGATCCAACAAACGGGGGAAGAGGTTTCGTCTTCGGGATTCTGCACGATCGGGATCTCCTCACTTCTCAGATTGTGTGGAATGAATTGAAGTGGATTCAATTTGATTGCTTTGATCCTTCATTTAACTCTCTTTATATAGCCTCCAGGTGGTTGCAAAAGGTTGCTCAATAATTGTGGATCACCATTCAATTTTGTGAGGTAGTCAAGCTTGACATGTGGCAGCAGCAGGGAGAGTTGACTACTGGAAAAACTCAGTCAACAAAGACTGTTGACTGGGAAAAAAATGCAGCAGCAAAGATTGAATTTTTTAGCAATGTACCTGCAATGTACATTTTAGCTTGTTTTTCATCATTTTTCATTCTTTTTCGTTCATTTTCCAAATAAGTCATATTTTAGCATCATTTCTCAAATTCTCGCATTTAAGCACACATTAAGCTAACTCTTAACAAAAACACTCAAGAATGTACAAGGTTTTAAGGTAAATATAGCCCTAAATAATGTACTTTTGGCGAGGTAACAATGACTTCTTAGTCTTTGGTGATTCATTCACAAACTGTTTAGAGAACTTAGGACAAGTCCTGGCTAGGTGTGAAGAGACCAACCTAGTCCTTAATTGGGAGAAATGCCACTTCATGGTGGACGAAGGGATAGTCCTAGGTCATAGAGTGTCTAGAGCAGGAGTAGAGGTCGATAGGGCCAAGATTGAAATAATAGAGAAGTTAGTGGAACCTCAAAATGTGAAAGCCATTAGAAGTTTCTTAGGACACGCAGGTTTCTATAGAAGGTTCATTAAGAACTTTTCAAAGATCTCCAAGCCCTTGTGTGAGCTTCTAGAGCTGAACAAACCATTCATCTTCTCTTAAGAATGTTTCTTAGCCTGGAAAACCCTTAAGGAAGCACTAGTCAAAGCACCTATTATAGTAGGACCAAATTGGGATCTCCCATTTGAGATGTTATGTGACGCAAGTGACTATGCAGTAGGGGTTATGCTAGGACAAAAGATTGACAAGCTAAAGCACCCTGTATACTATGCTAGTAAGACACTTAATGAGGCACAATGTAATTACACAACCACTGAGAAGGAGATGCTAGCTGTAGTGTTTGCCTGTGAGAAGTTTAGGAATTACATTGTAGGCACTAGAACAATCGTGTATACAGATCACTCTGCACTAAAGTACCTTATGAGGAAGGCTGATGCTAAGCCTAGGTTGATTAGATGGGTATTGCTGCTGCAAGAGTTTGATCTGGACATTAGAGATAAGAAAGGATGTGAAAACGTGGTTGCAGATCATCTTTCCAGATTGCAACATAATTGCGATAACATTGCGGAAACCGCAATTTCTGATGCCTTTATCGATGAGCATGTCTTTGTATTAGCACATCGTGATAACGATGAGGAACCTTGGTTTGCTGACATTGCTAACTTCCTTGCCTCGCAGGTATTACCAACTTTCAAGGGGAGTCAAGAGAAGAGGAGGTTCCTGCATGAAGCTAGGAAATTTATATGGGACGATCCTACACTCTACAAGACATGTGCAGACGGTTTACTAAGGAAATGTGTGTCAGCTGCTGAGGCGAAGTCTGTGCTGCAGCACTGCCATACAACCCCCTATGGTGGACACTTTGGTGGCCAAAGAACAGCTGCAAAGGTGTTCCAGAGTGGCTACTACTGGCCCACGATCTTCAAGGATGCCCACGAATACGCCCACAGCTGTGATGAATGCCAGAGAACAGGTAACCTTAGTCGAAAGGATGAGATGCCTCTCACTTACATCTTAGAGTTAGAGCTCTTTGATGTGTGGGGCATTGACTTCATGGGACCATTTCCCCCATCATCAGGTAACCTTTACATACTTGTAGCTGTAGACTATGTATCTAAGTGGGTAGAGGCCATAGCATGTCCAAACAATGATGCCAAAACAGTCATTAAGTTCCTTAATAGACATATTTTTACTAGGTTTGGTACACCTCGTGCTATAATTAGTGATGAAGGGACACACTTTATTAATAAAGCTATGGAAAAAGTGTTGGCGAAATAAATTGTTAGACATAGAGTAGCCACCCCTTATCACCCACATTCGAATGGCCAAGCTGAAATATCAAATAGGGAGATTAAAAACATACTCGAAAAAGTGGTCAAACCCAATAGAAAAGATTGGTCGTTTAAACTCGAGGATGCACTTTCGGCATATAGGACTGCATATAAGACACCCCTAGGTATGTCTCCTTATAGACTTGTGTATGGCAAAGCATGTCACTTACCATTCGAATTGGAAATTAAAGCATTTTGGGCCCTAAAAGAGTTGAATTATTGCGTGACCGATGCGGGAACATTGCGGTCTCTGCAATTACATGAGCTTGATGAGCTTAGACATATGTCCTATGAAAATGCTAAAATGTATAAGGAAAAGACTAAGATTTGGCATGATAGTAGACTTAGGATTAAGGACTTTAAGAAAGGCCAACTTGTTTTGTTATTTAACTCACGGTTGAGATTATTTCCAGGCAAACTTAAGTCCAGATTGTCAGGTCCTTTTGTGATAACTAACGTGTTTGTTCATGGTGCAATCGAGATTAGGAACCTGCAGCAAGGGCAACCGTTCATGGTTAATGGTGCACGATTGAAGCATTATTATGAGGAAGGAGATGTGAAGACTCTCTCGGCCTTCCTCTTGACTGAAACGTGAAAATAAGAACGAGAGAGGACGAGTGGTCACTGTGCTCGTCCATGCGAGGCTATGCCTTAGTTTATTTTTTGCTATTCTTTCGGTTACGATTTGCGTATATTTTTGTGTGATTTTAATTACGAATTTGATGTTCATTTTATTTCTTTTAATAGGGGATCGATAGAGGGAATCAAGGAGATGAATCCAGGATAAAAAATCGGGGAAGATATTGGGCCAAATCGAAGATTACGTTGAGGAAATATGGGCATTTAAAACGAAGGAAATCTCCAACGGCCATTTAATTGCGGTAGATTTGCGAAATCCGCAACAGAAATAGCCGTTGGGATTTCCATCATTACTTATAGCCGTTAGAAGCGCTCTGATCCGTACGCTTCCCTCAGTCCCTGAACTCCAAGAAAGCTCTCTCCTTCTTCCTCTGCAATCCCTCTTTCCAGATTCCTACGATTCCACGATGGTGCTAACAAGAGCTGAGAGATCTGCGTCCAAGAAGAAGGCAGACGACGCTGAGATAGCTGCGAGAGAGGCACTCCTCGCCTTGGCGGACGCTGAGGCCGCGCAAACTGAACGCCTTCCCAAGCTTCCTGTTCGCAAGAAGAAGTGGAAGGTAGTGACGGAGATCCCTGCTGGACCATCTGAACCAGCAGGAACGCCCAAGAAACGTAAGTGGAAGGTGGCTGTGGCCGACGCAGCAATCAAGAAGAAGACTCCCTCTGTGGAGAGTCAAGGAAGTGGCTGTCCATCCTACGAGACGGCCAAACAAAGTCATTCGCCATCTCCTCCAGCGCGAAGCCCTGAACCTTCTCCATCTCCACAGAGCTCTGCACAGACTCCACCACCGCAGAGCCCTGAAGCATCACCCATCTCCCAGACCCCTGAACCTGCAATTCCGGATGAAGAGCATCAAGAATCGGTGCAGGGGGGTGAAGAAGCTGAAGAAGAGGAGGTCTTCTCTCCTTTGAGGGAAGTCAGCCCCGACAGCCCTGCAGAAGGGAATGATTCGATGGACGAGACATTGGGGGATTTCCTTCAACAGATCACAACCAAGGCGAGACTGAGAAAGAAAACCACCAAGGTTGTCAAGGCCAAACGGCCGAAGACTTCGAAGAAGTCCAAGAAAAAGAAAGCCAGAGGTGAGCCATCTTCGCAGAAGGTTAGTGATGAGCCTTCCCCGAAGAAGCTCAAGATCGAGGCTGCTGAATCAGCCAGGGCAAAGGACAAAGGGAAAGCCAAGCTGTACCCTGAAGATGAGCCTCAATCTGTGAGGTATGTGTCCTCTGATGCTGAGTCGAGAGGCACTGAGTTAAGGAAGAGGGACCTGCTCCATGAGAAGGGGTTCCTTGACGCGCTAGCAGACCTGCCGCAATTCTTGCGCGCAGGGATCACAAATCATGGCTGGGAAGAGCTGTGCAGACCGCCCATCCCCGCCTACTCCAGCATGGTGTATGATTTTTACGCCAATTTGATGAACCCTGAGGATGGCCTATCTGTGGTCAGAGGAGTCGAGGTGGATTTCTCAGCTAAGGCAATCAATGAAGCCTATGGCCTCAAGGGGCAAAAGCACACTGACTATGCCAGGATCATTGATGAGCCAACAGAAGCTGTCCTGGAGGAAGTGTTGCGTGCTCAATGTGTTAATAAGAATAAGCATTAAGAGAGAGAGAGAGCACTCAGAACATGCAAGCATACATGATCTTATAGCAAGTAGTAAGTATATTTCATTCGTTTTCCCACAGAGACTTATTTTAGCTATTCGCGAAGTGTTTTGTTAAGAAAGAAGGGGTGGATTTGATGGGGTAAAATTGGTTTTTAATTGTCTAATTTTTGCTGAATGTGTAAAGGGATGTAACATAAACAAATGCAAGTTGAAATTAGACTCAAAGGACAAGAGATGGAATTAATAAACGAAGAAGAAAACAGCTAAACAGAATGGTAACTTAGCAGAATTGCGGATACCGCAATGTTATCGCAATTGTAAAACAGTAGAAGTGTGTAAAATGGAGAATTAAGGGCTACTAATGACTATCCTATAGGCATTTTTATACGATTCTCAAGCACTGGATCTACTCTCTATGCATCAAACTATCTTAATCTCATGTATCGTCCGATTCCATGCATTAGATTCTTTAGTTTACTCAACTCAAAGTAAGGTCTTAAGCATCTTGTTAAGGCAGAAAGATATGGTTTGTACTAGGGAAACGCCTATTCCTAGGCCGTTTCCTGGTTACCTTGAAAGGCTAGCATGATAATATGACTCTGAACTCTTACTCCTTCCAGAGGTTAGGAGTTCTTTGGACAAAATGGATGGCCAATCGAAATTGCCCGTGGGATGAAGCTTACATACAATCAATGGTTCGAGAGCTATCCTACATACTTGGTTCACGTTTTTTAGCCTATAGTTCTGTCATTAGCATGCCCCTAAGTGACTTAGCTACTCATGGATATGGAGTAAGTAGAAATACGAGATGAAACAGACATGCTTAGAAGGAATTTAAAGACAAAACAGTAAGGGAAAGCAGTAGAATGCAGAGGCAAGAAACTGTGAAATGAAGAATGGAGATTCGATTACTTGATTGTTTGATTGGACAAAAGAAAGCTTAAAAGTAAATAACAGCAAGGCAGAAAGCAACGAAATGGAGTGTTCTAGCTATTAGAAAGAGAACAACACAAAGCAGAAATGTAAACTAGAAAAGGAAAGACAGAAAGCAGTAAATGTTGCTTGGGAGCCTCGTCGCAACCGCCTCGGCTGAAGGGCATGAAAGAATAGCTTTGCTTGGATGAATCCAATCAGGAGAGAAGGTGGATCTTCTCTCCTTCCTATCAGATTGTCGATTCCAACAGCTGAGACTCTCACTCCAACAGACGGCAAAGGAAAAACAGGAGAAAAGATGGACTGCGAGAAGGCTTCTACGCTTTCGGATGATGCTTGAACCTCCGACTTTGACCCCCTTTTATAGTAGTTTGCAGGTGCGTTTGGGCCAAGGAGAACCATCAATCTTCAACGTCGTATATCAGAATGGATGGAGGAGAAAGAACGAATCCCTGAAATCACGGAAATTAACAGAAAAAGATCAGTCAACTTACGGTTTTCACTTGAATAATTGCGGCTTCAGCAATGTTTTAGCAATGCTGTCGCAATGCAGTTTTTTTTCATTCTTTTCCTTCGGTTTTCAACCCTTTTCTTTCCTATTGTGCATAAGTCCTAATTTAGCTACCTTCTTCTCATTCTCATATTTAAGCATAGGTTTAGGCTAAATGCTATCAAAAACACCTAAAAGTGTACATCTTCTTAAGCTAAATGGGTCCTAAATAAGTCACTTTCAGAGACTTAACACACCCCCAAACTTAAGGTTTTGCTTGTCCTCAAGCACACTAAGGACTTACCTAGGCTGCTGTTTCTTCTTCTTTAACCACCTACTGATTCCCCTATATCCCTATCTACAGCACTGCTGTCCTGTTACACACTTCTCAGTTTAAAACTACTCTCTTATCTAGCTTCTTCTGACTTCGCCTGCCTAACACTCATCTGTTTTCATTAACTCCCTACAACTGATCTATTTGCTTTTGTCATATCATGCCACTATCCCTAAGGTTTCAAATTCTGCCTAGCTTCACCTCAGACTCAGTACATGCTTCTAGCTTTATTTTTAACGTGTCTAGGATTCCTTAGAGTCATGCCAGTCTTAGTATTAACGGTAACAGTAGTACTTTTAAAGAACAACCTAAACCCTGGCATCACTACATTGGATAAACACTCATCTCCCTAAACAACCCTACAAGTTACAACTTTGTGCTTAGCTAATTGAGGATCAGAGTTCTTTTAAATAGGACATCTAAGCCACAAAGTTATAACTCCTAGGTATACATTCTTCTTCCCTATTCCCTTTTTCTTACTTAGGTGGGGCCTCTCCTTTGGTTGCCTTTTGATGCAATGCCACTTGTGGGTCACACACTTGGCACTGATTACTTAACAACCTAAGAGAGACTCCCCTCTTTATTCTATTTTTCATATATTTTTTTTTCAGTTCATCATTTTTTTTTGTAAAGGAGAAGAAGAATGCTTATGTTTCTAAGGGAGAGAGGAATGTTCCTAGGCCTAGGGTGGCCTCCCCCAAACTTCAACTACTCATTGTCCCCAATGAGTGTCTGAGGTGGCACACCCCCAAACTATCCTAGAAGCATCTAGTCTAAGGTAAAACAAAGAGAATCTAAAGCCCTAGGCATAGACAAAACATTCGAACGGCAAATATCACAGCAGCAGTAATTAAAAAAAAAAACAGACAGATAAGGGCTTAAAGCTGTGCATGCTGAGCTTTTTAGAGGTTGATTTAAACTATCAAAGGGTGTCCTATGACACTCATTCAGCATGCATTTAGATAAGCTATATAAGGTAGTCATGATAGCAGCAAAAGATGGAATTTAAACAGATCACAGCCTAGCTAAACAGACAGTCCAAAACATGCTTTCAGTAATAAAAATTGCGGGGACCGCAATTATTTCGCAATCAAGTCAGGGCAGATATAACAGTGATTAAGGCCCCTAAGCATGCTCTTTCCAGTCATTCAAGCTCTTCTAAAAATAAAACAAAACTAACCTACCTAGTCACCTATCATCTGACTATACTAAACAAAATCAAAAAACAGAAAACTAAGCATCTAAGACAGATCAAAAGTGTACGAAAAACAGCATAATTCACATAATCTATCAGAAAGCAGAAAATTGTTTTTTTTTCTAAGGGAACAGCAATACTCCCTTCAGTGCAATTCAAACCAGCACTCAAACATCTTCATCCTCATCAGGCTGTCGTGGTCGTGGAGGCACCCATGGAGTCAGGAGATTTGTGGGGAAGTCAGGGAAGATGCACCCAAGTTGGTCTGCAACTTCCTTGTCCCGTGCCTGCGCGTAAGTGGCCCATTGAGCCATCCTCCTCTGCATATCCATCAGGCAGGCCATGGATAGGGACTGATCAGCAGCCAGCCTATCCAGTTCAAACTCCATATTCCCCTTCCTCTTCAGCCTCAGGCTAGCAGGCAGCTCCAAGTGGCCTGTGTAAGCCATCTGCTGCTCCATTCGCTCAATGGGGACTCCTGCAAGCAAACATAGTTTGGTTATGGTGTTAGGGAAAAACAGTGGTCCCTTACCTTTCTTGGCGCACTCAGCAATGGCAGCTGACATGATTTCCCCCACATTGACCGTGAGACCTCGCATAATGGCGTAGACCAGCAGCGATCGGCTCTGGTTGATGGTCGTCTCATGGGTCACAGGGGACAGCTTTCTCCTCACAAAGGCAAACCATACAGCTGCCTTTGCTGTCAGGTTGGCACTCATGAGGGTGTGCCTCCCATTGCGTGATACAGTCCACGCTGCTTCAGGCTGGCCAATTGTTCGAATGGCCTCCTCCAGCACTGCCTCAGTAGGCTCATCAACGATCCTCGCATAATCAGTGTGTCTTTGGCCCTTGAGGCCATAAGCTTCGTTGATGGCTTTTGCTGAGTAGTCCACCTCTACTCCTCTTACCACAGAGAGCCCCTCTTCAGAGTTGCGCAGGTTGGCGTAGAAGTCGTACACCATACTCGTGTAAGCTGGATTGGGCGGCCTGCACAACTCTTCCCAGCTGTGATTTATGATTCCTGCGCGCAAGAATTGCGGCAGGTCAGCAGGTCTGTCGAGGAAGCCCTTCTCGTGCAGCAGCTCCCTTTTCCTCAACTCAATGCCCCTGGACTCAGCGTCAGAGGACACATACCTCACTGACTGAGGCTCTTCTTCAGGGTAAAGCTTGGCTTTCCCCTTATCTGCTGGCTTGGCTGACTCGGCAGCCTCAACCTTGAGTCGTTTGAGCGAAGGCTCAGTGCTCTCTTTGGCTGACTCGGCAGCCCCAACCTTCTTGGCCTTCTTCTTCTTCAGCTTCTTGGATCGCTTGGCCTTAAGAATCTTGGCCTTCTTCTTCTTCTTGAGCTTTGCCTCAATGGTGATCTGCTGCAGGCACGCCCCCAACGTCTCTTCCATTGAGTCAGTCTTCTGTTCAAGACTCTCCGGGCTAGCTTCCCTCATAGGCGAGAAAACCTCCTCGTCCTCACCTTCCCCACTGCCCTGCGTTGATTCTTGGTACTCCCCATATGGGAATTCAGGGTCAGGCCGTGGGGTAGTGTGCAACGGCGTGGTGCTTTGTTCTGCTGTAGGTGTCTGCGCAGAACTCTGAGGTGACGAAGACAACTCAGGGCCCTGTGCAGGCGGCGATGAAGAACGCTCTGGGCTCTGCACTGGTTCAGATGGTGAAGGGCTGTGCGCAGGTGATGCAGATGGCGACGAACCCTTCTTGGTCGACTCGTGGGACGCACGATCCGTTTCTTGACTCTCCACAGAGGGAGTCTTTGCTTTGCTTGGTTCGGCGGCCATCTCGACACTCCACCGGCGCTTCTTGGGTGTGCCCGCTGGTTCAGAGGGTCCAGCAGGGATTTCTGTGACAACCCTCCACTTCTTCCTACGGATCGGAAGCTTGGGAAGACGTTCGGTGCGTGCAGCGTCAGCCGTAGCCAAGGCAAGTAGTGCATCTCTCGCAGCTGTTTCAGCAGCGTCTTCAGCCCTCTTCTTGGCTGCAGATCTTTCAGCCCGTGTGAACACCATTGTTGAGTCTTGGAGTTTTGGAGAGAAGAATCAAAGATGAAGAGAATCTCAGTTTTCTTGGAAATCAGAGAATGGGAGAATCGTATCGATCGAGCGCCTTCTAACGGATATAAAGGAAACGGCTAAATCCCAACGGCTATATTTTGCGGATCCTGCAATTCCAGCGCAATTTTAGGGATTTTTTTTCATCAAAATGTCAATCTTTGCTCGCCCGTATCTTTTATTTGGCTCGATCTTTTCTTGATTTTTAAAGCTGGAATTACTCTCCTTGATTCCCTCTTTCGATTCCCTACAAAAAGAAATAGAAACAACATCAAATTCGCAATTAAAATCATACAACAAAACATACAAACGATAACCGGAAAATCACAAAAAATAAACTAAGGCATGAGCCTTATGTTGACGAGCACAGCAATCACTCGTCCTCTCTCGTTCTTTTTTCATGCTTCAGTCAAGAGGAAGGCCGAGAGAGTCTTCACATCTCCTTCCTCATAGTAGTGCTTCAATCGTGCACCATTAACCATAAACGGTTGGCCTTGCTGCAAGTTCTTTATCTCTATGGCAGCATGAACAAACACATTAGTAATCACAAATGGACCTGACCATCTAGACTTAAGTTTCCCTGGAAATAGTTTCAACCGTGAGTTAAACAACAAGACAAGTTGACCCTTCTTAAAGTCCTTAACTCTAAGTCTACTGTCGTGCCAAATCTTGGTCTTTTCCTTATACATTTTAGCATTTTCATAGGCCATATGTCTAAGCTCATCAAGCTCATGTAATTGCAAAGACCTCAGTGTCCCCGCATCCTTTACACAAAAATTCAATTCCTTCATGGCCCAAAATGCTTTGTTTTCTAACTCAAGTGGTAAGTGACAAGCCTTGCCATATACCAGCCTATAAGGAGACATACCTAGGGGTGTCTTATATGCTGTCCTATAAGCCCAAAGTGCATCCTCAAGCTTAAAGGACCAGTCTTTCCTATTAGGTTTGACCACTTTTTCTAGGATGTTCTTAATTTCCCTATTTGAAATTTCAGCCTGTCCATTCGAGTGTGGGTGATAGGGGGTGGCTACTCTATGTCTAATGTTATACTTAGCCAATACTCTCTCCATAGCCTTGTTAATGAAATGTGACCCCTCATCACTAATGATGGCACGAGGTGTCCCAAACCTAGTAAAAATGTGCCTATGCAAGAATTTGGTGACTGTTTTAGCATCATTATTAGGACATGCTTTGGCTTCTACCCACTTGGACACATAGTCCACTGCCACTAATATGTAGAGGTTACCTGATGATGGAGGGAATGGCCCCATGAAGTCAATGCCCCATACATCAAAGAGCTCCAACTCTAAGATGTAGGTGAGGGGCATCTCATCCTTTCGACTGAGGTTACCTGTTCTTTGGCATTCATCACAGCTGTGGGCATAGTTGTGGGCATCCTTGAAGATTGTTGGCCAATAGTAGCCACTCTGAAATACCTTTGCAGCTGTTCTTTGGCCACCAAAGTGTCCACCATAAGGAGCTGTGTGGCAGTGCTGCAGCACAGACTTCGCTTCAGCAGCTGAAACACACTTCCTTAGCAAGCCGTCAGCACAGGTTCTGTAAAGTGTGGGGTCATCCCATATGAATTTCCTTGCTTCATGAAGGAACCTCCTCTTCTCTTGTCCTCCCTTGAAAACTGGTAAAACCTGTGATGCACGGAAGTTAGCAATGTCAGCAAACCAAGGTTCCTCATCGTTATCACGATGAGTCAAAGCAAAGACATGTTCATCAATAAAAGCATCAGAAATTGCGGGGTCCGTAATTTTTTCGCAATTGTGCTGCAATCGAGACAGGTGATCCGCAACCACATTTTCACATCCCTTCTTGTCTCGAATGTCCAAATCAAACTCTTGCAGCAGCAGTACCCACCTAATCAACCTAGGCTTAGCATCAGCCTTCCTCATAAGATACTTCAAGGCAGAATGGTCAGTGTACACAATTGTCCTAGTGCCTACAATATAGTTTCTAAATTTTTCGCAAGCAAACACTACAGCAAGCATCTCTTTCTCAGTAGTTGTATAATTACATTGAGCCTCATTCAAGGTTTTACTAGCATAATAGACAGGGTGTGTTAGCTTGTCAATCTTTTGTCCTAACATCACTCCTACAGCATAGTCACTGGCATCACATAACATCTCAAAGGGAAGATCCCAATTTGGTCCTACTATGATAGGGGCTGTGACTAGTGCTTTCTTAAGGGTGGTCCAAGCTACTACACATTCCTTAGAGAAGATGAATGGCCTATTTAATTCTAGAAGCTCACACAGAGGCTTGGCTATCTTAGAAAAGTCCTTAATGAACCTTCTATAGAAGCCAGCATGCCCTAAGAAACTTCTAATGGCCTTGACATTCTGGGGCTCTACTAACTTCTCTATGATCTCAATTTTGGCCCTATCGACCTCTACACCTGCCCTCGACACTCTATGACCTAAGACAATCCCCTCATCTACCATGAAGTGACACTTTTCCCAATTAAGGACTAAGTTAGTCTCTTCACATCTAGCCAAGACTTGTCCTAAATTATCTAGACAGTTGGTGAATGAATCCCCAAAGACTGAGAAGTCATCCATGAATATTTCTATCATGGACTCATCCAACTCAGAGAAGATTGCCATCATGCACCTTTGGAAAGTTGCTGGTGCATTGCATAAGCCAAAAGGCATTCTGCGAAAGGCAAAAGTTCCAAAAGGGCAAGTGAAGGTAGTCTTCTCTTGGTCCTTAGGGTCTATAGTAATCTGATTATAGCCAGAATAACCATCTAAGAAACAATAGTAGGCTCTACCAGCTATTCTGTCTAACATCTGGTCAATGAACGGTAGAGGGAAGTGGTCTTTTTTAGTTTCTTTATTTAATTTCCGGTAATCCATGCACACTCTCCATCCTGTGACAGTCCTAGTTGGAATCAGTTCGTTGTTCTCATTGACTACCACAGTCATCCCACCCGTTTTAGGTACACACTGTATAGGGCTCACCCACTGGCTACTAGCTATGGGGAAGATCACACCAGCATCTAACCATTTTATTATTTCTTTCTTAACTACCTCTTTCATAGAGGGATTCAGCCTACGTTGGTGGTCTACTCTAGGTGTGTGCTCTTCCTCTAATATAATCTTATGCATGCAATAAGAAGGGCTAATGCCTCTAATATCAGCAATAGTCCATGCAATAGCCTTCCTATGTTGCTTAAGCAGTAAAATCAGTTCAACCTCATGCTTTTCACTTAGTTTAGAAGAAATGATAACAGGCAGAGTCTCATTACTCCCTAAATATGCATACTTGAGGTGAGTGGGTAGTGGTTTTAGTTCTAAAACAGGTGGATGCTCAATGGATGGCTTTAAAGGATTCACAGATCTATCAGTTAGGTCTATATTCATACATACATGTTGTGGTTTATCTACAGGCATATCCATTATTTCAGATACATTTAAGTCAGCTACATCTAATTGTACATATTCATTAGCATGCTTAGTTAATAGTACATGCTCCAATTGTTATTCCATTAGTGAGTCAACAATATCTATGCTAGCACAAGACTCAGAATCAGAGGGGTACCTTAAGGCTTTATAAACACTAAATTTCACCTCTTCATCATGAACCCTCATAGTGAGCTCACCTTTTTGAACATCTATTAGTGCCCTACCTGTGGCTAGAAATGGTCTACCTAGCAGGATGGGGACCTCCTTGTCTGCTTCATAATCCAGGACAATGAAATCTGCAAGGAAAATAAACTTGTCAACCTTTACTAAAATATCCTCAATCTTACCTTCAGGGTATGCAATGGATCTGTCTGCAAGTTGTAAAGTGACAGTGGTTGGACGTGCTTCTCCTATTCCTAGCTGGCGGAATAGTGATAGGGGCATAAGGTTTATGCTGGCGCCCAGGTCACAAAGCGCTCTGCCCACGTGCTTGCCACCAAGTTCTACAGGTAAGGTGAAGGAACCAGGATCCTTCTCCTTCTTGGGCAACTTGTTTTGGAGTATGGCACTGCACTCCTCAGTGAGGTTTACTGTTTCAAACTCACCAATTATTTTTTTGTTAGTAATAATGTCCTTAAAAAACTTTACATAGGAAGGCATAGACTGTAAAACTTCTACAAAAGGAATGTTAACATGCACTTGCTTAAGAATTTCAAGAAATTTGTTAAAGTGCACTTCCTGTTCTTGTTTTTTCTTTAGCCTTCGAGGATATGGAGGTGGTGGCACATATGCAGGCACGTCAGGTCGCCTTAGGATAGGTGGAGGCCTTGGGATTTCTTCTACCTCTTCAGTGATGGGCTCCAGCCTTGTTCCTGATGTGCTTGTTGGTGGTGGACCTTGGTTTGGCAGAGACTCCAGTGGAGCATTAGACTCTTTGTTCTCTACTCTCTTTGGTGTGTCCTTGATGTTGCTCACCAAAGGTCTACCACTCCTGAGTTCAATTGCTTGAACTTGCTCTTTACCATCTCTCCTTGGTACCTCGGTGTCAGCAGGGAGTCTACCTTGGGGCCTACTCTTGAGTTCATTGGCCAATTGGCCTATTTGGTTCTCTAGGCTCCTAAGAGTAGCTTGCTGGCTTTGAAGAGTAGCATCATTCTTAGCTATGTATTCCTTGAGTAAGTTTTCTACAGAAGATCCTACAGGTTGGTTGTATGGTTTTTGATACATTGATTGGTTATGTTGGGGAGTGAAACCAGGTGTTCCACTCGGTCTAGGCTGGTTAGGATTTTGGTTAGTATTTTGTTGGCCACCCCATGACAGATTTGGGTGGTTCCTCCAACCAGGGTTGTAAGTTTGTGAGTAGGGGTTATTCCTAGGCTGCTGCTGGCTTCCAATGTAGCAGACTGAGGATGGATTCCCAGGGCAGTATTCATATGGGTGCCCTTCCCCACAGAATCCACAGATAAGTGCCTCGCCTTGACTTGGTTGGGTGCCCATTGACATGGCTGTGGCGGTATTGGCACTGGTTTGGAGATTGGCCTGAGCCATTTGCTTAACTAGGTTGGTCAGGGCGTTTATTTGGGTGCTCATGGCGCTAAGAGCATCCTTGTCTTGAGCTCTAGTTGGCTCAACTGGATCATCTGACCACCTACAGTGAGATGCTGAGATCTTCTCCAAGATCTCATAGGCCTCGTTGTAACTCTTGGACAACATGGAACCACCAGCAGATGAATTTAAGACTTGCCTAGTGCTGGGGTTGCATCCTTTGAAAAAGACCTCTATTTGGATACACCATGGGATGCCATGATGTGGACATTTGAGAAGAAGGTCCTTGAACCTTGTCCAAGCTTCGTGAAGAGATTCATTATCAGCTTGTTTGAATTTAACTATGTCATCACGAAAGGTAGAATTCCTATCAGGTGGGAAGTATTTGACTAGGAATTTTTCTGCTAAATCTGTCCAATTAAGGACAGATCCAGAGGGTAATGAGTTTAACCACGTTTTGGCTTTGTCCCTCAAAGAATAAGGGAACAAGTATAGCCTCAAGGCTTCTTGAGAAACTCCAGGAATGATGAAAGTATCACTGACTCCTAAGAAGTTTCTAAGATGGTTGTGGGGGTCCTCATTTTCTATTCCAAAGAATTGTCCCACAGTGGACAACATTTGGAACATCACTGGCTTTAACTCGAATGAGTTGGCAGTGATCTCAGAACGGATTATGCTGGGGTTCAGCTCCCCAGGCATAGGTACTAAATATGAAAGAATGGCACTATTCTTGTCATTTGCTATTTCGATGGGGTTGCGAATGACAGGTACCGGATTTGGAACTATCTCGTCCATTTCTTCGATTTCAGGTATGATAGGAGGTTGTTTAAAAAGACGTTTCTTGGCTTTGTTTCTAGCTCTAAGTAGTCTCTCAGGCTCAGGATTAAACTCTAGATTTCTACTTGAAGGCTCACTCATAAACTACCCCAATAGTACCTGCAAAAGAAATGAAACAGATCAGCTTCAATAAGCAATAAACTTGTTTTTTTCAAACTTAACAAACTTCGTTTTCACTTAAAATAAGTCCCCGGCAGCGGCGCCAAAAACTTGTTGCGTGCTCAATGTGTTAATAAGAATAAGCATTAAGAGAGAGAGAGAGCACTCAGAACATGCAAGCATACATGATCTTATAGCAAGTAGTAAGTATATTTCATTCGTTTTCCCACAGAGACTTATTTTAGCTATTCGCGAAGTGTTTTGTTAAGAAAGAAGGGGTGGATTTGATGGGGTAAAATTGGTTTTTAATTGTCTAATTTTTGCTGAATGTGTAAAGGGATGTAACATAAACAAATGCAAGTTGAAATTAGACTCAAAGGACAAGAGATGGAATTAATAAACGAAGAAGAAAACAGCTAAACAGAATGGTAACTTAGCAGAATTGCGGATACCGCAATGTTATCGCAATTGTAAAACAGTAGAAGTGTGTAAAATGGAGAATTAAGGGCTACTAATGACTATCCTATAGGCATTTTTATACGATTCTCAAGCACTGGATCTACTCTCTATGCATCAAACTATCTTAATCTCATGTATCGTCCGATTCCATGCATTAGATTCTTTAGTTTACTCAACTCAAAGTAAGGTCTTAAGCATCTTGTTAAGGCAGAAAGATATGGTTTGTACTAGGGAAACGCCTATTCCTAGGCCGTTTCCTGGTTACCTTGAAAGGCTAGCATGATAATATGACTCTGAACTCTTACTCCTTCCAGAGGTTAGGAGTTCTTTGGACAAAATGGATGGCCAATCGAAATTGCCCGTGGGATGAAGCTTACATACAATCAATGGTTCGAGAGCTATCCTACATACTTGGTTCACGTTTTTTAGCCTATAGTTCTGTCATTAGCATGCCCCTAAGTGACTTAGCTACTCATGGATATGGAGTAAGTAGAAATACGAGATGAAACAGACATGCTTAGAAGGAATTTAAAGACAAAACAGTAAGGGAAAGCAGTAGAATGCAGAGGCAAGAAACTGTGAAATGAAGAATGGAGATTCGATTACTTGATTGTTTGATTGGACAAAAGAAAGCTTAAAAGTAAATAACAGCAAGGCAGAAAGCAACGAAATGGAGTGTTCTAGCTATTAGAAAGAGAACAACACAAAGCAGAAATGTAAACTAGAAAAGGAAAGACAGAAAGCAGTAAATGTTGCTTGGGAGCCTCGTCGCAACCGCCTCGGCTGAAGGGCATGAAAGAATAGCTTTGCTTGGATGAATCCAATCGGGAGAGAAGGTGGATCTTCTCTCCTTCCTATCAGATTGTCGATTCCAACAGCTGAGACTCTCACTCCAACAGACGGCAAAGGAAAAACAGGAGAAAAGATGGACTGCGAGAAGGCTTCTACGCTTTCGGATGATGCTTGAACCTCCGACTTTGACCCCCTTTTATAGTAGTTTGCAGGTGCGTTTGGGCCAAGGAGAACCATCAATCTTCAACGTCGTATATCAGAATGGATGGAGGAGAAAGAACGAATCCCTGAAATCACGGAAATTAACAGAAAAAGATCAGTCAACTTACGGTTTTCACTTGAATAATTGCGGCTTCAGCAATGTTTTAGCAATGCTGTCGCAATGCAGTTTTTTTTCATTCTTTTCCTTCGGTTTTCAACCCTTTTCTTTCCTATTGTGCATAAGTCCTAATTTAGCTACCTTCTTCTCATTCTCATATTTAAGCATAGGTTTAGGCTAAATGCTATAAAAAACACCTAAAAGTGTACATCTTCTTAAGCTAAATGGGTCCTAAATAAGTCACTTTCAGAGACTTAACAGGAAGCAATTCGGATCATTGGCCAACCTGAGGCAGCGTGGACAGTTTCACGCAATGGGAAGCACACCCTGATGAGTGCTACCCTCACAGCCAAGGCAACCGTCTGGTTTTCCTTCGTGCGAAGGAAGCTGTCCCCAGTAACCCACGAGACCACCATCAACCAAGGCAGATCGCTGCTGGTCTATGCGATCATGAGGGGCCTCACAATCAATGTGGGCGAGGTCATTGCAGCCTCAATCACTGACTGCGCCAAAAAGGGTAAGGGTCCACTTTTCTTTCCTAATACAATTACTAAGCTCTGCTTACGTGCAGGGGTTCCAATCGAGAGGATGGAGAGGCAGTTGGCCTACACGGGGCACCTGGAGGTGCCTACTGCCTTGAGGATGCGAAGGAAGGGGAACATGGAGTTCGAGCTAGATGGCCTGGCTGCTGCCCAGTCTCTGTCAATGGCCTGTCTGATGGATCTGCAAAGGAAGATGGCGCAATGGGCCACATATGCGCAGACAAGGGATAAAGATGTCGCTGACCAATTGGGCTGCATCTTTCCTGAATTCCCCACGGACCTACTGACTCCATGGGCGCCTCCAGGACCAAGGAGGGATGATGATGATGAGGACATCTGAGTGCTAGGCTGATTAGCACTCAAGGGAGTATTTCTGTTCCCTAAAAAAAAAAAAAAAAAAAGAAAAATCAAACTGCTTTTCGTTGAACCATGTGAATTCTGCTATTTTGGAATCAATTTTGATCTGTTTTTAGTTCTTTATTTTTGCTGTTTAAATTTGTTTAGTGTAGGCTGATGGTAGCTGAATAGGTAGGTTAGTTTAGTTTCCTTTTTGTATAGCTTAAATGACTGGAAAGAGCATGCATAGGGGCCTTGATCACTGATATATCTGCCATGTACCCATTGCGAAATAATTGCGGAATCCGCAATTTTTATTAGTAAATGCATGTTTTTGACTGACTGTTTAGCTAGGCTGGTTCTGTTTAAATTTTGTCTTTTGCTGCTATCTTGACTACCTTATATAGCTTATCTAAATGCATGATGGATGAGTGTCATAAGACACCTTTGATAGTTTAAATAAGCTTCTTAAAAGTGCTCAGCATGCGTAGCTTTAAGTCCTTCTTTGCCTGTTTTTATAAATTTCTGCTGCTGTGATGTTTGCTTTTAGGATGTTTTGTCTATGCCTAGGGCTTTTAGATTCTCTTTGTTTTACCTTAGACTAGATGCTTCTAGAACAAGTTTGGGGGTGTCCCACCTCAGACACTCATTGGGGACAATGAGTAGTTTAAGTTTGGGGGAGGCCACCCTAGGCCTAGGAACATTCCTCTCTCCCTTAAAGCATAAGCATTCTTCTTCTCCTTTACAAAAATGATGGACTGAAAAAAAAAAATGAAAAATAGAATAAAGAGGGGTGTCTCTCTTAAGTTGCTGAGTAATCAGTGCCAAGTGTGTAACCCACAAGTGGCATTGCATCAAAAGGCAACCAAAGGAGAGGCTCCACCAAAGTGAGAAAGAAAAAGGAAGAAATAAGGAAGAAGAATGTATACCTAGGAGTTGCAACTTTGTGTCTTAGATGTCCTGATTAAAAAGAACTTTGATCCTCAATTAACTGAGCACAAAGTTGTAGCTTGTAGGGTTGTTTAGGGATATGAATGTATGTCCAATGTAGTGATGCCAGGGTTTAGGTTGTTCTCTAAATGTACTACTGTCACTGTTAATACTAAGACTGGCATGACTCTAAGGAATCCTAGGTAGCTCAAAAGTAAAAACTAGAAGCATGTACTGAGTCTGGGGTAAAGCTAGGTAGAATTTGAAACCTTAGGGATAGTTGCACGATATGACAGAAGCAAGTAGATCAGCTGTAAGGGGTTAATGAAACAGTAGGAGCCTTAGGCATGCGAAGTCAGAAGAAGCAAAGTAAGAGGGTAGTTGTAAACTTAGAAGTGTGTCACAGGACAGCACTGCTATAGATAGGAATGTAGGGGAGTCAGCAAGTGGTTAAAGAGGATAAAAAAAAAGCAGCCTAAGCAAGTCCTTAGATTGCTCGAGGACGAGCAAAACCTTAAGTTTGGGGGTGTGTTACGTCTCCAAAAGTGACCTTTTTAGGGCTTGTTTTCCATAGAAAGATGTACACTCTTAGGTGTTTTTGATAGGATTTAGCTTGAAGCTATGCTTATATATGAGAATTAGAAGAGGGAAGCTAAATTAGGACTTGTGTGCAAAAGAAAAGAAAAGGAATGAAAAAGGAAGTTAAAAGAATGAAAATTGTGCATTGCGGAAGCATTGCGGAAACATTGCTAAAACCGCAATGTTTCAAGTGAAATCCGTAAGTTGGCTAACCTTTTTCTGTTGTGATCCGTTATTTCAGGGATTCGTTCTTTCTCCTCCATTCATTTTGAAGTACGACGTTGAGGATGGATGGTTCTTATTGGCCCAATCGCACCTGCAGATTACTATAAAAGGAGGTCAAAGTAGAGGGTTTAATCATCATCCGAAAGCGTAGAAGTCTCTTCGCAGCGCAGTCTTTTCCATTCTTTCTCTTCTCCGTCTGTTGGTTTGAGAGGTTCAGCTGTTGGAGTCGACAATCTGATAGGAAGGAGAGAAGATTCATCTTCTCTCCTGATTGGATTCATCCAAGCAAGGCTTACCTTTCTCTCCCTTCAGCCGAGGCGTTTGCGACGAGGCGATCAAGCTCATTTTACTGCTTTCTGTCTTTACTTTTCATTTCCAGCACCGTTTTGTTGTTATTTCTTTTCCATTAGTCAATCCATTCCATTTTGTTGCTTTCTGTCTTTATGTTAATCACTTTAAGTTTTCATTTGTTCATTCAAACAATTGATTAATCAAAGCACAATTCATCATTTCACACTTTGTCTTTACCTTCTCTGCCTACTGTTTTTCCTTGCTGTTTTGTCTTTCATTTTCTTCTAAGCATGTCTACTTCATCTATTATTTCTGTTCTCTCTACATCCATGAGTAACTAAGTCACATAGGGGCATGCTAATGACAATACTATAGGCTAAAACACGTGCACCAAGCATGTAGGATAGCTCTCGAATGCATTGATTGTATGTAAGCTTCATCCCACGGGCAATTTCGATTGGCCATCCATTTTGTCCAAAGAACTCCTAACCTCTGGAAGGAGTAAGAGTTCAGAGTCATACACTCATGCTAGCCTCTCAAGGTAGCCAGAAAACGACCTAGGAATAGGCGTTTTCCTAGTACAAATCGTAACTTACTACTTTAACAAGATGCTTAAGACCTTACTTGGACATGAGTAAACTAAAGAATCTAATGCATGAAATCGGAAGATACATGAGAATGAGTTAGTTTGATGCATAGTGAATTGATCCAATGCTTGAGAATCGTGTGAAAATGCCTATAGAGGAGTCGTTAGTAGCCCTTGTTTCTCCATTTTACACACTTTCGCTGTTAGTAACATTGCGGTAAAATTGCTGTTCTCGCAATTCTGTTAAGTTAAAAATTCTGCTTTAGTCATTTTCCTCTTCGTTTATTAATCTCTTCTTTTTACATTTTAGTTTTTCATTGACTTGCACTTGTTCATGTTACTATCCTTTATATATTCATTAGTAATTAGGCATTTTCAAACCAAATCTACCCCATCAATTCCACCCATTCTTGCTTAACAATACACTTCACGAGTAGCTAATAATAAATCTCTGTGGGAAAACGAATGAAAAAATACTTACTACTTGCTATAAGATCATGTATGCTTGCATGTTCTGAGTGCTCTCTCTCTCTTATTTCTTATTTCTTTTACACATTGAGCACGCAACAACCGCCAACTTCAAAATATGGCATTGTCCCCAATGCCATCCAGTCAGATAAAACAAAGTAAAAGGGAAGAAGAAGTACACTTCCCTGACTCTTTGTGAAGCTCGCGAGGGCGAGGAAGCGGCGCACAAAAGCATCGAAGCCCAAAATTTTCTTCTCTTCCTCGATTCCTAAAAAAAAAACAGCAAGCAAATTAAAACTAAGTTAATCTAAAAAGCAATAAAACAAAAAACAGCAACTAAACTAAAGCATAAAAACAGTCCATCGCACGGATGCCTCCGAGAAGCGCAGAATTTTTAAAGTCGTTTGCTCGACTGAATTCTCTCCACTGCCTCATCCATAATCTGTAAGTGCGGGGGACGATCCAAACTTGTCCTCATCCACACCTTTCCTGTAATCAAAATTTGAAACAATTTGCACTCTTCGTGCCTCGGGCACGTGAATATTAGAATTGTTAGTGCAAAAACCAGCAGTGTTATCCATCAAATTTAAATCATATTTTCTCACCGAGACATGGGAACCATCCCTCAAGCTCGAGGGTAGACTCCCATTCTCGTCATGCTCAATCACAACAGAAATATTTTCAGCATTCACAAACGATTTCGATGCATTTATAAGAAACTCATTCACCATTCCATCAAATTCTACCGACAAGGCACCCCTATCAACATCAATTTTGACCTTAGCGGTCTTCATAAATGGGCGGCCTAATAAAATAGAAGAGGAAACATGCGAAGAATTTTCATTCATGTTCAGCACATAGAAATCGCATGGAAACAATAAATCCTTTACTTTGACTAAAATGTCCTCAATCTTCCCTAACGGATGCACATAAGATCGATCGGCTAGTTGAACAACTATATTAGACTCAATTAAATCACACAATTCAAGCTCTTTAAACACATCAAAAGACATGACATTAATTGAGGCACCGAGATCTAACATGGCATTTTCAATAAATTTAGTACCGATAGTGCATGGGATAGTAAACATACCGGGATCGATGCACTTCGGTGGAAGAGTACTGTTAAGTCTCTGAAAGTGACTTATTTAGGACCCATTTAGCTTAAGAAGATGTGCACTTTTAGGTGTTTTTGATAGCATTTAGCCTAGACCTATGCTTAAATATGAGAATGAGAAGAAGGTAGCTAAATTAGGACTTATGCACAATAGGAAAGAAAAGGGTTCAAAACCGAAGATAAAGAATGAAAAAACTGCATTGCGACAGCATTGCGAAAACATTGCTGAGGCCGCAATTATTCAAGTGAAAACCGTAAGTTGACTGATCCTTTTCTGTTAATTTCCGTAATTTCAGGGATTCGTTCTTTCTCCTCCATCCATTCTGATATATGACGTTGAAGATTGATGGTTCTCCTTGGCCCAAACGCACCTGCAAACTACTATAAAAGGGGGCCAAAGTCGGAGGTTTGATCATCATCCGAAAGCGTAGAAGCCTTCTCACAGTCCACTTTTTCTCCCTGTTTTCCTTTGCCGTCTGTTGGAGTGAGAGTCTCAGCTGTTGGAATCGATAATCTGATAGGAAGGAGAGGAGATTCTTCTTCTCTCTCGATTGGATTCATCCAAGCAAGGCTGACCTTTCATCCCCTTCATTCGAGGCGACTGCAACGAAGCTTTCAAGCGCCATTTTACTGTTTTCTGTCGTTCTTCTTCTAATTTCCAGTTTTGATCATTGTTGTTCCTAGTTTAGTGTTTTAGTTACTGCATTTCGTTGTTGTCTGTCTTTGAATTACTGCCCTTAAGCTTACCTTTGTTCGATCAAACATTCAAAGTAATCAAATCGCAAGTTTCATTTCACGGTTTCCTTCTTCTGCTGCTACGGTTTTGTCTTGCTGTTTTAAGTTTATTTCCCTTCTAAGCATGTCTGTTTCATCTTACATTTCTGTTCTCTATATATCCATGAGTAGCTAAGTCACTTAGGGACATGCTAATGACAGAACTATAGGCTAAAAAACGTGAACCAAGCATGTAGGATCGCCTTCGAAACATTGATTGTATGTAAGCTTCATCCCACGGGCAATTTCGATTGGCCATCCATTTTGTCCAAAGAACTCCTAACCTCTGGAAGGAGTAAGAGTTCAGAGTCATATAATCATGCTAGCCTTTCATGGTAATCAGGAAACGGCCTAGGAATAGGCGTTTCTCTAGTACAAACTAAACACTTCTGTTTTAACAAGATGATTAAGACCTTACTTTGAAGTCGAGTAAACTTAGGAATCTAATGCATGGAATCGGACGATACATGAGATAGAGTGAGTTTGATGCATAGAGAGTAGATCCAGTGCTTGAGAATCGTATAATAATGCCTATAGGATAGTCATTAGTAGCCCTTAACTCACCCATTTACACACTTTCGCTGCTGTTTAATTGCGGAAACATTGCGGTCCCCGCAATTCTGCTAAATTTTCATTCTGTTTAGCTGTTTTCTTCTTCGTTTATCAATTCCATCTCTTGTCCTTTAAGTCTGATTTCAACTTGCATTTGTTTATGTTATATTCCTTTACACATTCAGCAAAAATTAGATAATTAAAAACCAATTTTACCCCATCAAATCCACCCCATCTTTCTTAACAAATACACTTCGCGAATAGCTAAACATAAGTCTCTGTGGAAAAAACGAATGAAATATACTTACTACTTGCTGTGAGACCATGTATGCTTGCATGTTCTGAGTGCTCTCTCTACTTTCTTGCTTATTTATCCTTACACATTGAGCACGCAACAAGTTTTTGGTGCCGCTGCCGGGGACTTATTTTAAGTGAAAACGAAGTTTGTTAAGTCTGAAACACCAAGATATTTTCCATTAGATTTGATCCATTTCCATTTCTTTTTCAGGTACCATTTAGGGTAGTTTATGAATGAGACTCCAAGTAGCGATCTAGAGTTCAACCCTGAGCCAGAGAGATTATTTAAAGCTAGAAATAGAGCCAAGAAACGTCTCTTTAAACAACCCCTCTTACCTCAAATAATTGCTGAAACCGCAGAGTCTCCGCAATCCACTCAAGAAGAAATGGCTGGAATCGATCAAAACCTGGTGCCTGTCACTCGCAATCCCATTGAAATAGCGAATGACAAGGATAGCGCCATCCTTTCATACCTCGTACCTATGCCTGGGGAGCTGAACCCCAGCATAATCCGTCCTGAAATCACTGCCAACTCATTCGAGTTAAAGCCAGTGATGTTCCAAATGTTGTCCACTGTGGGACAATTCTTTGGAATGGAAAATGAGGACCCCCATAACCACCTTAGGAACTTCCTAGGAGTTAGTGACACATTCCTGATTCCTGGAGTTTCCCAAGAAGCCCTGAGGCTATATCTGTTCCCTTATTCTTTGAGGGACAAAGCCAAAACGTGGTTAAATTCATTACCCTCAGGATCTGTCCTCAATTGGACAGACTTAGCAGAAAAATTCCTAGTCAAATATTTCCCACCAGATAGGAATTCGACCTTTCGTGATGATATCATCAAATTCAAACAAGCTCCAAGTGAGTCTCTTCACGAAGCTTGGACAAGATTCAAAGACCTTCTCATTAAATGTCCACACCATGGCATCCCATGGTGTATCCAAATAGAAGTCTTCTTTAAAGGATGCAACCCCAGCACCAGACAAGTTCTAAACTCATCCGCTGGAGGTTCCATGTTGTCCAAGAGTTACAACGAAGCTTATGAGATCTTGGAAAAGATCTCAGCATCTCACTGTAGGTGGTCAGATGATCCAGTTGAGCCAACTAGGGCTCAAGACAAGGATGCTCTAAGTGCAATGAGCACCCAAATAAACGCCCTGACCAACCTAGTTAAGCAAATGGCTCAGGCCAATCTCCAAACCAGTGCCAATACCACCACAGCCATGTCAATGGGCACCCAACCAAGTCAAGGCGAGGCACTTGTCTGTGGATTCTGTGGGGAAGGGCACCCATATGAATACTGCCCTGGGAATCCATCCTCAGTCTGCTACATTGGAAGCCAGCAGCAGCCTAGGAATAACCCCTACTCCAACACCTATAACCCTGGTTGGAGAAACCACCCTAACCTGTCATGGGGTGGCCAACAAAACACTAACCAAAATCCTAACCAACCTAGACCGAGTGGAACACATGGTTTCACTCCCCAACATAACCAGTCAATGTACCAAAAACCATACAATCAACCTGTAGGATCTTCTGTAGAAAACCTACTCAAGGAATACATCGCTAAGAATGATGCTACGCTTCAAAGCCAGCAAGCTACTCTTAGGAGCCTAGAAAACCAAATAGGCCAATTAGCCAATGAACTTAAGAGTAGGCCCCAAGGTAGACTCCCTGCTGACACCGAGGTACCAAGGAGAGATGGTAAGGAACAAGTTCAAGCAATTGAACTTAGGAGTGGAAGACCACTGGTGAGCAACACAAAAGACATACCAAAGAGAGTAGAGAACACTGAGTCTAGTGCTCCACTGGAGTCTCTACCAAACCAAGGTCCACCACCAACTAGCACATCAGGAGCCAGGCTAGAACCAATTATTGAGGAGGTAGAAGAAATTCCAAGGCCTCCACCTATCCTAAAGCGCCCTGACGTACCCGCATATGTGCCACCACCTCCATACCCTCGAAGGCTTAAGAAGAAGCAGGAACAGGAAGTTCATTTTAATAAATTTTTAGAAATTCTTAAGCAAGTGCATGTTAACATTCCTTTTGTAGAAGTTTTACAGTCTATGCCTTCTTATGTAAAGTTTTTGAAGGACATCATTACTAACAAAAAAATAATTGGTGAGTTTGAAACAGTAAACCTCACTGAGGAGTGCAGTGCCATCCTCCAGAACAAGCTGCCCAAGAAGGAGAAGGATCCTGGTTCCTTCACCTTACCTGTAGAACTTGGAGGCAGGCATGTGGGCAGAGCGCTTTGTGACCTGGGCGCCAGCATAAATCTCATGCCCCTGTCCCTATTCCGCCAGTTGGGAATAGGAGAAGCACGTCCAACCACTGTCACTTTACAACTAGCAGACAGATCCATTGCATATCCAGAAGGTAAAATTGAGGATATTCTAGTTAAAGTTGACAAGTTTATTTTCCTTGCAGATTTCATTGTCCTGGACTATGAGGCAGACAAGGAAGTCCCCATCCTGCTAGGCAGACCATTTCTAGCCACAGGTAGGGCACTTATAGACGTCCAAAAAGGTGAGCTCACTATGAGGGTTCATGATGAAGAGGTGAAGTTTAGCGTATATAAAGCTTTAAGGTACCCCTCTGACCTTGAATCCTGTGCTAGCATGGACGTAGTAGACTCCTTGATGGAGGAACAATTAGAGCATGTATTATTAACTAAGCATGCTAACGAATATGTACAATTAGATATAGCTGACTTGAATGTATCTGACATAATGGATATACCTGTAGATAAACCACAACATGTATGTATGAATATAGATTTAACTGATAGATCTGTGAATCCTTTAAAGCCCTCCATTGAGCATCCACCTGTTTTAGAACTGAAACCACTACCTACTCACCTCAAGTATGCATATTTAGGAAGTAACGAAACTCTGCCTGTTATCATTTCTTCTAAATTAAGTGAAAAGCATGAGGTTGAACTGATTTTAATGCTTAAGCAACATAGGAAGGCTATAGCATGGACTATTGCTGATATTCGAGGCATTAGCCCTTCTTATTGCATGCACAAAATTATACTAGAGGAAGAGCACACACCTAGGGTAGATCACCAGCGTAGGCTAAACCCCTCTATGAAAGAGGTAGTAAAGAAGGAAATAATAAAATGGTTAGATGCAGGAGTGATCTTCCCAATAGCTAGTAGCCAGTGGGTGAGCCCCATCCAATGTGTACCTAAAAAGGGGGGAATAACTGTGGTAGTCAATGAGAACAACGAACTGATTCCAACAAGGACTGTCACGGGGTGGAGAGTGTGTATGAATTACAGGAAATTAAATAAAGAAACCAAAAAAGACCATTTTCCTCTTCCGTTCATTGACCAGATGTTAGACAGAATAGCTGGTAGAGCCTACTATTGTTTCTTAGATGGCTATTCAGGCTATAATCAAATAACTATAGACCCTAAGGATCAAGAGAAGACCACCTTCACTTGCCCTTTTGGAACCTTTGCCTTTCGCAGAATGCCTTTTGGCTTATGCAATGCACCGGCAACTTTCCAAAGGTGCATGATGGCAATCTTCTCTGAGTTGGATGAGTCCATGATAGAAATATTCATGGATGACTTCTCAGTCTTTGGGGACTCATTTTCAAACTGTCTAGAAAACCTAGGACAAGTCCTGGCTAGGTGTGAGGAGACCAACCTAGTCTTAAATTGGGAAAAATGCCATTTTATGGTGGATGAGGGGATTGTCTTAGGACATAGAGTGTCGAGGGCAGGAGTCGAAGTTGACCGAGCCAAAATTGAGATCATAGAGAAGTTGGTAGAGCCCCAGAATGTCAAAGCCATTAGAAGCTTTTTAGGGCATGCTGGCTTCTACAGAAGGTTCATTAAGGACTTTTCTAAGATAGCCAAGCCTCTGTGTGAGCTATTAGAGCTAAATAGGCCCTTCATCTTCTCTAAGGAATGTGTAGTAGCTTGGACCACCCTTAAGAAAGCACTAGTCACAGCCCCTATCATAGTAGGACCAAATTGGGATCTGCCCTTTGAGATGTTATGTGATGCCAGTGACTATGCTGTAGGAGTGATGTTAGGCCAGAAGATTGACAAGCTAACACACCCTGTCTATTATGCTAGTAAGACCTTGAATGAGGCTCAATGTAATTATACCACTACTGAAAAAGAGATGCTTGCTGTAGTGTTTGCTTGCGAAAAATTCAGAAACTATATTGTAGGCACTAGGACAATTGTATATACTGACCATTCTGCTTTGAAATATCTTATGAGGAAGGCTGATGCAAAGCCTAGGTTGATTAGATGGGTGTTATTGCTGCAGGAATTTGATTTGGACATTCGGGACAAGAAAGGATGTGAAAACGTGGTTGCAGATCACCTGTCTCGATTGCAGCACAATTGCGACAAAATTGCGGACCCCGCAATTTCTGATGCTTTTATTGATGAACATGTCTTTGCTTTGACTCATCGTGATAACGATGAGGAACCTTGGTTTGCTGACATTGCTAACTTCCGTGCATCACAGGTATTACCAGTGTTCAAGGGAGGACAAGAGAAGAAGAGGTTCCTTCATGAAGCAAGGAAATTCATCTGGGACGACCCCACACTTTACAGAACCTGTGCTGATGGCTTGCTAAGGAAGTGTGTTTCAGCTGCTGAAGCGAAGTCTGTGCTGCAGCACTGTCACACATCTCCTTATGGTGGACACTTTGGTGGCCAAAGAACAGCTGCAAAGGTATTTCAGAGTGGCTATTATTGGCCAACGATCTTCAAAGATGCCCACAACTATGCCCACAGCTGTGATGAATGCCAAAGAACAGGTAACCTCAGTCGAAAGGATGAGATGCCCCTCACCTACATCTTAGAGTTAGAGCTCTTTGATGTATGGGGCATTGACTTCATGGGGCCATTCCCCCCATCATCAGGTAACCTCTACATATTAGTGGCAGTGGATTATGTGTCCAAGTGGGTAGAGGCCAAAGCATGTCCTAATAATGATGCTAAAACAGTCACCAACTTCTTGCATAGGCACATTTTTACTAGGTTTGGGACATCTCGTGCTATCATTAGTGATGAGGGGTCACATTTCATTAACAAGGCTATGGAAAAAGTATTGGCTAAGTATAACATTAGACATAGAGTAGCCACTCCCTATCACCCACACTCAAATGGACACGCTGAAATTTCAAATAGGGAAATAAAGAACATCCTAGAGAAAGTGGTCAAACCTAATAGGAAAGACTGGTCCTTCAAGCTTGAGGATGCACTCTGGGCTTATAGGACAACATATAAGACACCTCTAGGAATGTCCCCTTATAGGCTGGTATATGGCAAGGCTTGTCACTTACCACTTGAGTTAGAAAACAAAGCATTTTGGGCCATGAAGGAATTGAATTTTTGTGTAAAAGATGCAGGAACACTAAGGTCTTTACAATTACATGAGCTTGATGAGCTTAGGCATATGGCCTATGAAAATGCTAAGATGTACAAGGAAAAGACCAAGATTTGGCACGATAGTAGACTTAGAGTTAAGGACTTTAAGAAGGGTCAACTTGTGTTGTTGTTTAACTCACGGTTGAAACTATTTCCAGGGAAACTTAAGTCTAGATGGTCGGGTCCATTTGTCATTACTAATGTGTTTGTTCATGGTGCCATAGAGATAAAAAACTTGCAGCAAGGCCAACCATTTATGGTCAATGGGGCAAGGTTGAAGCATTACTATGAGGAAGGAGATGTGAAGACTCTCTCGGCCTTCCTCTTGACTGAAGCGTGACAATGAGAACGAGAGAGGACGAGTGGTTACTGTGCTCGTCAACATAAGGCTCATGCCTTAGTTTATTTTTTGCGATTTTCCGGTTGTCATTTGTGTGTTTTGTTGTGTGATTTTAATTACGTATTTGATATTGTTTTTATTTCTTTTTGTAGGGAATCGAAAGAGGGAATCAAGGAGAGTAATCCCAGCTTTAAAAATCAAAAAACGATCGAGCCAAATAAAAGATACGGACGAGCAAAGTTTGAGATTTTGATGAAAAGATATCCCTAGAATTGCGCTGGAATTGCAGGATCCGCAAAATAGAGCCGTTGGGATTTAGCCGTTGCCTTTATATCCGTTAGAAGGCGCTCGATCGATACGATTCTCTCATTCTCTGATTTCCAAGAAAACTGAGATTCTCTTCATCTTTGATCCTTCTCTCCAAACCTCCAAGATTCGACAATGGTGTCCACAAGAGCTGAAAGATCCGCAGCCAAGAAGAAGGCCGATGATGCAGCTGAAGCAGCTGCGAGGGAAGCACTTCTGACCCTTGCAGATGCTGGGGCTGTACGCGCCGGACCTCTTCCCAAGCTTCCGATCCGTAAGAAGAAGTGGAGGGTTGTCACTGAGATCCCTGCTGGCCCTTCTGAACCAGCGGGCACACCCAAGAAACGCCGGTGGAGTGTCGAGACGGCCGCCGAACCAAGCAAAGCAAAGACTCCCTCTGTGGAGAGTCAAGAATCGGATCGTGCGTCCCACGAGTCGCCCAAGAAGAGTTCGACGCCATCTGCATCACCTGCGCACAGCCCTTCACCATCTGAACCAGTGCAGAGCCCAGAGCTCTCATCATCGCCGCCTGCACAGAGCCCTGCGACGCCGTCGTCACCACTGAATTCCGTGCAGACGCCTACAGAGCCTGAATTCCGTGCAGAGCCTGACCCTGAATTCCCCTATGGGGAGTACCAGGAATCCACTCAGGGCAGTGGGGAAGGTGGTGAAGACGAGGTCTTCTCGCCTGCAAGGGAAGCTAGTGCCGAGAGTCCTGCACGGCAGGATGATTCCATGGAAGAGACGTTGGGGGCATGCCTCCAGCAGATCAATATTAAGGCTAAGCTCAAGAAGAGGAAGAAGGCCAAGATTGTCAAGGCCAAGCGATCCAAGAGACTGAAGAAGAAGAAGGCCGAGAGGGTGCCTTCAGCAGACAAAGAGAGCACTGAGCCTTCGCTCAAACGACTCAAGGTTGAGGCTGCCGAGTCAGCCAAGCCAGCAGATAAGGGGAAGGCCAAACTCTACCCTGAAGACGAACCTCAGTCAGTGAGGTATGTTTCATCTGACGCTGAATCCAGGGGCGTGGAGTTAAGGAAGAGGGAGTTGCTGCACGAGAAAGGCTTCCTCGACCGACCTGCTGACCTGCCGCAGTTCTTGCGCGCAGGAGTGATCAACCATGGCTGGGAGGAATTCTGCAGACCGCCCAATCCAGCCTACACGAGCATGGTGTATGATTTCTACGCCAATGTGCTCAGCCCTGAGGATGGCCTGTCTGTGGTCAGAGGGGTAGAAGTGGATTTCTGAGCCAAGGCCATCAACGAAGCCTATGGTCTCAAAGGCCAAACACATACAGATTATGCACGGATCGTTGATGAGCCTACTGAGGCAGTGCTGGAAGAGGCCATTCGCACCATTGGCCAGCCTGAAGCTTCCTGGACCGTGTCACGCAATGGGAGGCACACTCTCATGAGTGCCAACCTCACGGCTAAGGCAGCTGTTTGGTTTTCGTTCGTGCGAAGGAGATTGTCCCCTGTGACTCACGAGACTACAATCAACCAGAGCCGATCGCTGCTGGTATATGCGATAATAAGAGGTCTCACGATCAATGTGGGAGAAGTCATCACTGCGGCCATTGCTGAATGCGCCAAGAAAGGTAAGGGACCACTGTTTTTCCCTAATACCATAACCAAGCTATGTTTGCTTGCAGGAGTCCCCACCGAGCGCCTGGAGCAGCAGATGGCTTACACGGGCCACTTGGAGCTGCCTGCTAACCTGAGGCTGAGAAGGAAGGGGAATATGGAGTTTGAACTGGATAGGCTGGCTGCTGATGGATATGCAGAGGAGAATGGCTCAATGGGCCACTTATGCGCAGGCGAGGGACAAGGAAGTTGCAGACCAACTGGGGTGCATCTTCCCTGACTTCCCCACAAATCTTCTGACTCCATGGGTGCCCCCACGACCACGGCAACCAGATGAGGATGAAGAAGTTTAAGTGCTGGTTTGAAGTGCACTAAAGGGAGTATTGCTGTTCCCTTAGAAAAAAAAAAAAACAATTTTCTGCTTTCTGATAGGACCATGTGAATTATGCTGTTTTTGGTTCAATTTTGATCTGTTTTAGATGTTTAGTTTTATGTTTTTCCTTTTGATTAGTATAGTCTGATGTTAGCTGACTAGGTAGGATAGTTTAGTTTTATTTTTAGGAAGCTTGAGTGACTGGAAAAAGCATGCTTAGGGGCCTTAATCAATGTTATATCTGCCCTGATCTAATTGCGAAATAATTGCGGTACCCGCAATTTTCATGACTAAAAGCATGTTTTGGACTGTCTGTTTATCTAGGCTGTGATCTGTTTAAATTCTATCTTTTCCTGCTAACATGACTGCCTTATATAGCTTATCTAAATGCATGCTGGATGAGTGTCATAGGACACCCTTTGATAGTTTAAATCGACCTCTAAAAAGCTCAGCATGCACAGCTTTAAGCCCTTAACTGTCTGTTTTTTTTTTAATTACTGCTGCTGTGATATTTTCTTTTAAATGTTCTGTCTATACCTAGGGCTTTTAGATTCTCTTTGTTTTACCCTAGACTAGATGCTTCTAGGACAAGTTTGGGGGTGTGCCACCTCAGACACTCATTGGGGACAATGAGTAGTTTAAGTTTGGGGGAGGCCACCCTAGGCCTAGGAACATTCCTCTCTCCCTTAAAGCATAAGCATTCTTCTTCTCCTTTACAAAAAATGATGAGCTGAAAAAAAAAAAAATGAAAAATAGAATAAAGAGGGGTGTCTCTCTTAGGTTGCTGAGTAATCAGTGCCAAGTGTGTGACCCACAAGTGGCATTGCATCAAAAGGCAACCAAAGGAGAGGCCCCACCTAAGTAAGAAAAAAGGAAAAGAATAGGGAAGAAGAATGTAGACCTAGGAGTTATAACTTTGTGGCTTAGGTGTCCTATTTAAAAAGAACTCTGATCCTCAATTAGCTAAGCACAAAGTTGTAACTTGTAGGGTTGTGTAGGGAGATGAGTGTTTATCCAACGTAGTGATGCCAGGGTTTAGGTTGTTCTTTAAAAGTACTACTGTCACCGTTAATACTAAGACTGGCATGACTCTAAGGAATCCTAGACACATTAAAAATAAAGCTAGAAGCATGTACTGAGTCTGAGGTAAAGCTAGGCAGAATTTGAAACCTTAGGGATAGTGGCATGATATGACAAAAGCAAATAGATCAGTTGTAGGGAGTTAATAAAAGCAGGTGAGTGTTAGGCAGGCAAAGTCAGAAGAAGCTAGGGGAGTTTTAAACTGAGAAGTGTGTCACAGGACAACAGTGCTATAGATAGGGGTATAAGGGAGTCAGTAGGTGGTTAAAGAAGGAGAAACAGCAGCCTAGGGAAGTCCTTAGTATGCTTGAGGACAAGCAAAGCCTTAAGTTTGGGGGTGTGTTAAGTCTCTGAAAGTGACTTATTTAGGACCCATTTAGCTTAAGAAGATGTGCACTTTTAGGTGTTTTTGATAGCATTTAGCCTAGACCTATGCTTAAATATGAGAATGAGAAGAAGGTAGCTAAATTAGGACTTATGCACAATAGGAAAGAAAAGGGTTCAAAACCGAAGATAAAGAATGAAAAAACTGCATTGCGACAGCATTGCGAAAACATTGCTGAGGCCGCAATTATTCAAGTGAAAACCGTAAGTTGACTGATCCTTTTCTGTTAATTTCCGTAATTTCAGGGATTCGTTCTTTCTCCTCCATCCATTCTGATATATGACGTTGAAGATTGATGGTTCTCCTTGGCCCAAACGCACCTGCAAACTACTATAAAAGGGGGCCAAAGTCGGAGGTTTGATCATCATCCGAAAGCGTAGAAGCCTTCTCACAGTCCACTTTTTCTCCCTGTTTTCCTTTGCCGTCTGTTGGAGTGAGAGTCTCAGCTGTTGGAATCGATAATCTGATAGGAAGGAGAGGAGATTCTTCTTCTCTCTCGATTGGATTCATCCAAGCAAGGCTGACCTTTCATCCCCTTCATTCGAGGCGACTGCAACGAAGCTTTCAAGCGCCATTTTACTGTTTTCTGTCGTTCTTCTTCTAATTTCCAGTTTTGATCATTGTTGTTCCTAGTTTAGTGTTTTAGTTACTGCATTTCGTTGTTGTCTGTCTTTGAATTACTGCCCTTAAGCTTACCTTTGTTCGATCAAACATTCAAAGTAATCAAATCGCAAGTTTCATTTCACGGTTTCCTTCTTCTGCTGCTACGGTTTTGTCTTGCTGTTTTAAGTTTATTTCCCTTCTAAGCATGTCTGTTTCATCTTACATTTCTGTTCTCTATATATCCATGAGTAGCTAAGTCACTTAGGGACATGCTAATGACAGAACTATAGGCTAAAAAACGTGAACCAAGCATGTAGGATCGCCTTCGAAACATTGATTGTATGTAAGCTTCATCCCACGGGCAATTTCGATTGGCCATCCATTTTGTCCAAAGAACTCCTAACCTCTGGAAGGAGTAAGAGTTCAGAGTCATATAATCATGCTAGCCTTTCATGGTAATCAGGAAACGGCCTAGGAATAGGCGTTTCTCTAGTACAAACTAAACACTTCTGTTTTAACAAGATGATTAAGACCTTACTTTGAAGTCGAGTAAACTTAGGAATCTAATGCATGGAATCGGACGATACATGAGATAGAGTGAGTTTGATGCATAGAGAGTAGATCTAGTGCTTGAGAATCGTATAATAATGCCTATAGGATAGTCATTAGTAGCCCTTAACTCACCCATTTACACACTTTCGCTGCTGTTTAATTGCGGAAACATTGCGGTCCCCGCAATTCTGCTAAATTTTCATTCTGTTTAGCTGTTTTCTTCTTCGTTTATCAATTCCATCTCTTGTCCTTTAAGTCTGATTTCAACTTGCATTTGTTTATGTTATATTCCTTTACACATTCAGCAAAAATTAGATAATTAAAAACCAATTTTACCCCATCAAATCCACCCCATCTTTCTTAACAAATACACTTCGCGAATAGCTAAACATAAGTCTCTGTGGAAAAAACGAATGAAATATACTTACTACTTGCTGTGAGACCATGTATGCTTGCATGTTCTGAGTGCTCTCTCTACTTTCTTGCTTATTTATCTTTACACATTGAGCACGCAACAAGTACCTTGGAAAATTGCGGAGACAATTTCTTTCTTCGTCTCATTACTCTTTCTTGACATTCTCTTGCTTGTGCACCACTTCTTGAGGAACTTAGCATATTTCGGCACTTGGCTTACTGCCTCAAGAAGCGGGATGTTGACCACCACCTTTTGGAAGGTACGAAGGACCTCCTCGTCATTGGATTCCAAAGTAGGCTTCGCAAGCCTATTCGGGAATGGTGCTCTGGCAACATCCTCAGGTACACTGACCTTCTCATCTCTTTTCTCATTCTGAATCTCGGGAGCAGGCGGGGCGGACTTGTTCAGGTTGTCCTTAACTTCCTTCACGGCTCTGGTGGAAAGTGACTTCCCACTCCTAAGCTGAATAGCACTCACGTTTTCACATGAGTTGACCGTGGTTTGGGAAGGAAGCTTCCCTGAGCTCTTGCTCTCAATCTTACTAATAGACACCGCCATTTGTGTCAGCTGCTTGTTCAGATTCTGCAGCTCGACCTTGTGAGAATTAAGCTCTTCACGAGCTTCTTTTTGAAACTGGCTGGTGCTCGTCACGATGGTCCTGACCATCTCTTCTAGTGAGCTGGAGGAGCTCGAGGCTTGAGCCTGGGTGGAAGAATTAGGCCTATCCTGAGACTGGCCTTGGAAGCGAGATTGTCCTTCCCTGTTCCCATAGCTAAAGTTGGGGTGGTCGCGCCAACCGGGGTTATATGTGTTTGAATATGGGTCGTACTTCCTTGGGTTGGAAGCGTACCCCCCGATCGCATTGACCTCCTCCGCCTCGCGGGTTCCTCCAACGATCTTTTTCAGCATATTTCCTATCTCGGCCACTTGGGCCCTCATCTCAGTCATTTCGTGGCTCTGAGCCATGCTGTGGACTTGTCCTTGCCCCCGAATACCAAACTGCTGCGAGTTGGTTGCCATATTCGCTATCAACTGCTTGGCCTCAATTGGGGTCTTGTCGATCAAGGCCCCGCCACTCGCTGCATCAATCATTTGCCGGTCGTGGGGCGTCATCCCCTCATAGAAATACTGGATTAGCAGCTGGTCGGCAATCTGATGGTGTGGGAAGCTGGCGCACAGACGCCCAAATCGCTCCCAGTATTCGTGCAGGGACTCACCGACATCCTGGGTGATCCCATAAATCCTCTTCCGCAGTGTAGTGGCCAAGGATGCGGGAAAGTATTTTTCCAAAAATACCCGCTTCATATCCTGCCACGTGGTGATCGATCCGGAGGGCAGATAATACAGCCAGTCTTTGGCCTTGTCTTTGAGCGTGAAGGGGAATGCCCTCATGTTCACCTGCTCCTCCGTGACTCCAGCGGGCTTCATCCCCGCGCAGACGCAATGGAATTCCATCAGGTGTTTGTTCGCGTCCTCACCTGCATTGCCATGAAAAGAAGGTAACTGGTGAATTAAACCTGACTTTAATTCGAAGTTACCTGCTACCACGGGGTAGTTTATGCACAAAGGCTGCAGGTTCAGATCTGGCGCTGCCAGTTGCTTTAGCGTCCGCGGCGCGTCACCTTGCGCCATCTCGTCAAACAAGAAGGGATTGCCTTCTTCTCCTTCAAACGGTCTCTGCCCCTCACGGGCTTCTCTCCTTAACCGCCGCTCCTCTCTGTCGATCTCTGGGATAAACTGCAATCCACTAACCTCAGAGGAACGGGTCATACACAAACAAAAATTTAAACATACAACATACAAACAGAAATTTTTTTTCAGCCAACCATCAATCAATTAAATTCAAACTTCAATCATAATTTTAATCAAATTGCCTACTCCCCGGCAACGGCGCCAATTTTGGTCACGATATTTTTGAACTATCGCTATAAACTCAAGCTGTCGAGGCTTGCCAAAATACAATTTATAAAGCCTATAACCAAGGGTTTGCAGCCAGTGGTAACAGGGTCGATCCAAGGAGTAGGTATGACTAAGATTAATATTAAAATTGGGATTTAATTAATTGATTGGTTTTGTAACGGGGGGATTTTTAGCATGCAAGGGAAATAATAATAAAGTGCTAACGGAAGAAAGAATAACAAGAAGAAAACGCGTGCACGGTTTGAGAGTTTCGGGATTAATTGCTAGACAATTTCAGTTCATCATTTAATGCTAAATTCATGGTATTCAGTTTATTGTACACACGGACGACTACCCGAGAAGCCCCAAGGTAGCCGACTCCATAGATTTTAATCAGACCACACAGTTCCAATTATACGTTATCCAAACTTACATTAAGGTGATCAGCCCTAAGATAAATCTAGACAGTCACTAGCTAACCGCGACGAACATTCAAGCGTGAATTCTAATTGCTAGTAGATTGCCCGCAAACGCTGTATGCAATCAACAACTATCCTACCCGACTCGATACTCCGATTTAGTTTTATCTACCTGTGTTACTTAGTCGAGCAGTGAGAGGCACGACATCGCTACTCTTTAACATACACAACATGCAAGATGACTCGAGTGTCAATCGTCGAAATCTAACATGCGCGTTGGATTAAGCAAGATAGATAAATGCAAATAAACAGAACCCAATATGCATCATCAAAGCGTAAATTATCAGAACCAAAATTGCTAACAAAAATTCCCTAAACTATTCCCAAACCGTTCACCCTTACCTTAGCCGCTCATGGCGCGGTTTGTCAATTTCGCTCCAACCACGGCCATGGAAGGCGTCATCAACGTATTACAAAGAGAGAGGAGCTCACTAACATGCCAACAATGGCGGAGCTTGAAGGAAAATAGAGGAAAATAGAGGAAGAAGAAGATGAAGAACACCAAAAATGGTGAAGAAGTTCTCTCAAAAAGTGCAGAAATCGTCCTATTTAGCTTCTGTAATCGACGTAGCGTCGAGACGCTAGGCCAGCGTCTCGACGCTGCGCCCTAATTAATCCGCGCGCGCCTTCGATGGCGTCGCGACGCTGGGTCACCGTCGCGACGCTGCCCCGATGATTTTCCTGCGCGCGCTTCCTCCGAAGCGTCTCGACGCCAAGCAGAGTCTCGACGCCAGGCAGCGTCGAGCTAGCGTCTCGCCGCTATCACTCGACGCTTGCTCTCGGGTTTTTCCAGCGTCGAGCCAGCGTCTCGACGCTATAGCTCGACGCTGACTCTCGGGTTTGGGGGCTGGAACTTTGCCTCTCCTAGGCGGTTTTGGCCCGTTTCTTCACGGATCAACTTCCCCTTTCCCGACGCATTCCCGGGGCATTAAAACTCCACTTTAAGCACTCGAACGGGCCCAACGGACGCACGAGCTCTTTGCCGCATTTCTCCTACAAACGAGATATATTAACCAATTAAACGCGGACTTAAGCTATACTTAGGAAGTATTTAATAGCTCCAAAATGGAGTTATCAAGGGATCATCAACCATGGCTGGGAGGAACTCTGCAGGCCTCAAATTCCAGCGTATCCTGATATGGTGTACGATTTCTACGCCAATCTAACACACCCTGAAGCGTGTCTATCAACAGTGAGGGGGATAGAAATCGACTTCTCTGCCAACGCTATCAATGAGGCCTACGCTCTCAAAGGGCATACACATTCTGAGTATGCCAAGATCGTCGACTCGCCATCTGAGGCAGTCTTAGAAGAGGCCTTGCACACAATCGGCAAACCTGAGGCAGCCTGGGCGGTCTCAAGGAACGGGAAGCACACCCTGATGAGTGCTACCCTTAGAGACAAGGCGTCTGTCTGGTTCTCTCTTGTGCGCAGACGCATCTCCCAGTGACTCATGAGACAACTATCAACCAGGGGCGATCGTTGTTGCTATATGCCATCATGCGTGGACTCACCATTGATGTTGGGGAAGTCATTGCCTCGTCCATCGCTGACTGCTCACTGTTGCGTGCTCAATGTGTAAAGATAATTATGCAAAAGTGTAGAGAGAGCACTTAGAACATGCAAGCATACATGGTCTCACAGCAAGTAGTAAGTATATTTCATTCGTTTTTTCCACAGAGACTCATTTTTAGCTATTCGCGAAGTGTGTTTGTTAAGAAAGATGGGATGAATTTGATGGGGTAAAATTGGTTTTTAATTATCTACTTTTTGCTGAATGTATAAAGGGATATAACATAAACAAATGCAAGTTAAAACTAGACTTAAAAGGCGAGAGATGGAATTAATAAACGAGAAAGAAAGCAGCTAAACAGAATGAAAATCTGGCAGAATTGCGAGGACCGCAATGTTTCCGCAATTAAACAGCAACGAACGTGTGTAAATGGGTGGATTAAGGGCTACTAATGACTATCCTATAGGCATTTTCTTACGATTCTCAAGCATTGGATCAACTCTCTATACATCAAACTCACTCTATCTCAAGTATCGTCCGATTCCATGCATTAGAGTCTTAAGTTTACTCGACTTCAAAGTAAGGACTTAAGCATCTTGTTTAAGCAGGAGTGTTTAGTTTGTACTAGGGAAACGCCTATTCCTAGGCCGTTTCCTGATTACCATGAAAGGCTAGCATGATTATATGACTCTGAACTCTTACTCCTTCCAGAGGTTAGGAGTTCTTTGGACAAAATGGATGGCCAATCGAAATTGCCCGTGGGATGAAGCTTACATACAATCAATGTTCGAGTGTTAATCTGCCTGCTTGATTCACGTTTTTTTTAGCCTATAGTTCTGTCATTAGCATGCCCCGAAGTGACTTAGCTACTCATGTAGATATAGAGAACAGAAATGGCAGATAAGATAGACATGCTTAGAAGGAAAATGTGCTTAAAACAGTAATACAAAACCGTAGCAGCAGAAGGTAGAAACTGTGAAATGCAGAAGTGTACTTTGATTGCTTTGATTGTTTGACGACAAAGGAAAGCTTTAAAAGAAATGATTAAAAGACAGACAACAACGAAATGCAGTAACTCAAACTCTAAACTAAGAACAACAGTGATCAGAAATGGAAGTAAGAAGAACAAGACAGAAAAGCAGTAAAGGATTGCTGGAAAGCTTCGTGGCAGTCGCCTCGAATGAAGGTGATGAAAAGTCAGCCTTGCTTGGATGAATCCAATCGAGAGAGAAGAAGAATCTCCTCTCCTTCCTATCAGATTATCGACTCCAAAAGCTGAGACTCTCACTCCAACAAACGGCAAAGGAAAACAGAAAGAAATGATGGACTGCGAGAAGACTTCTGCGCTTCGAATGATGATCAAACCTCCGACTTTGGCCCCCTTTTATAGTAGTTTGCAGGTGCGTTTGGGCCAAGGAGAACCATCAATCTTCAACGTCGTATATCAGAATGGATGGAGGAGAAAGAACGAATCCCTGAAATTACGGAAATTAACAGAAAAAGATCAGTCAACTTACGGTTTTCACTTGAATAATTGCGGCCTCAGCAATGTTTTCGCAATTCATTCGCAATGCTCATTTTTTCATTCTTTTCCTTCGGTTTTCAACCCTTTTTCTACCTATTGTACATAAGTCCTATATTAGCTACCTTCTTCTAATTCTCATATTAAAGCATAGGTTTAGGCTAAATGCTAACAAAAACACCTAAAAGTGTACATCTTCCTAAGCTAAGTGGGTTCTAAATAAGTCACTTTCAGAGACTTAACACACCCCCAAACTTAAGGATTTGCTTGTCCTCAAGCATACTAAGGACTTACTTAGGCTGCTGTTTTATCTTCTTTAACTACTTACCGACTCCCCTATATCCCTATCTCTAGCAGTGCTGTCCTGTGACACACTTCTAAGTTTAGAATTAACCTCTTATCAAGCTTCTTCTGACTTCACCTGCCTACTATCCCTGCTGTTTTTATTAACCCCCTACTACTGATCTAGCTACTTTTATGACATCATGCCACTATCCCTAAGGTTTCAAATTCTACCAAGCTTTACTCCAGACTCAGTACATGCTTCTAGCTTTATTTTTAATGTGTCTAGGATTCCTTAGAGTCATGCCAGTCTTAGTATTAACAGTGACAGTGGTACTTTTAGAGAACAACCTAAACCCTGGCATCACTACATTGGATATACATTCATCTCCTTAGACAAACCTAGAAACTACAACCTTGTGCTTAGCTCTTTGAGGATCAGAGTTCTTTTTTAAATAGGACATCTAAGCCACAAGATTATAACTCCTAAGCATACATCCTTCTTCCCCTATTTCTCCTTTTCCCTTTTTTACTTAGGTGGAGTCTCTCCTTGGGTTGCCTTTTGATGCAATGCCACTTGTGGTTTACACACTTGGCACTGATTACTCAGCACTTGAGAGAGACTCCCCTCTTTATTCTTATTTTTCACTTTTTCTATTTATCACAAAAAATTTTTTTTTAAAGGAGAAGAAGAATGCTTATGTCCTAAGGAAGAGAGGAATGTTCCTAGGCCTAGGGTGGCCTCCCCCAAACTTCAACTACTCATTGTCCCCAATGAGTGTCTGAGGTGGCACACCCCCAAACTTGTCCTAGAAGCATCTAGTCTAAAGTAAAACAAAGAGAATCTAAAAATCCTAGGCATAGGCAAAACATTTAAAAGCAATTACCCCAGCAGCAGAAAATTTGAACAAAACAGACAGTTTAAGGACTGACGGTTTATGCATGCTGAGCCCTATTCAGAAGCTAATTTAAACTATCAAAGGGTGTCCTATGACACTCATCCAGCATGCGTTAAGATCAGCTATATAAGGTAGTCATGCTAGCAGCAAAAGATAGAATTTAACAGATCACAGCCTAACTACACAGACAGGCCAAAACATGCAATCAGTCACAACAATTGCGGGAACCGCAATTATTTCGCAATCCAATCCGGGCAGATTTAACATTGATTCAGGCCCCTAGCATGCTTTCTCCTGTTACTCATGCATCCTAAAAATAAAACTAAACTATCCTACCTATTCAGCTAACATCAGACTAGACTAAGCAGAAGAAAAAACATAAAACTAAACATTAAAAACAGATCAAAAGTTGACCACAAAACAGCATAATATACATGATCCTATCAGAAAGCAGAAAAATTGTTTTTTTTTTCTAAGGGAACAGCAATACTCCCTTTAGTGCACTTCAAACCAGCACTCAATTCTCGTCATCCTCATCTGGTTGCCTTGGTCGTGGGGGCACCCATGGAGTTAGGAGATTGGTAGGGAAGTCCGGGAAGATGCACCCCAGCTGGTCTGCAACTTCCTTATCCCTTGCCTGCGCATAGTTGGCCCATTGAGCCATTCTCCTCTGCATGTCCATCAAGCAGGCCATGGATAGGGACTGTTCAGCAGCCAACCTATCCAATTCAAACTCCATATTCCCCTTTCTTCTCAGCCTCAGGTTAGCAGGCAGCTCCAAATGGCCTGTGTACGGCATCTGCTGCTCCAAACGCTCGGTGGGGACTCCTGCAAGCAAACATAGCTTGGTTATGGTATTAGGGAAAAACAAGGGTCCCTTACCTTTCTTTGCGCATTCAGCAATGGCAGCTGACATGATTTCCCCCACATTGACCGTGAGACCGCGCATGATAGCATAAACCAGCAGTGATCTACTCTGGTTGATTGTCGTCTCGTGGGTCACAGGGGACAGTTTTCTCCTCACAAAGGCAAACCAAACAGCTGCCTTTGCTGTCAGATTGGCACTCATTAAGGTGTGCCTCCCATTGCGTGAGACAGTCCACGCTGCTTCAGGCTGGCCAATTGTGCGAATGGCCTCTTCCAGCACTGCCTCAGTCGGCTCATCAACTATCCGTGCATAATCTGTATGAGGTTGGCCCTTGAGACCAAAGGCTTCATTGATGGCCTTGGCTGAGAAATCCACTTCCACCCCTCTGACCACAGACAGGCCATCCTCAGGGCTGAGCACATTGGCATAGAAATCGTACACCATGCTCGTGTATGCTGGATTAGGCGGTCTGCAGAATTCCTCCCAGCCGTGGTTGATCACTCCTGCGCGCAAGAACTGCGGCAGGTCAGCGAGGCGGTCGAGGAAACCTTTCTCGTGCAACAGGTCCCTCTTCCTTAGCTCAGCACCCCTAGATTCAGCGTCAGACGAGACATACCTCACTGACTGAGGTTCGTCTTCAGGGTAGAGTTTAGCCTTCCCCTTATCTGCTGGTTTGGATGATGCAGCAGCCTCCACCTTGAGGCGTTTGAGCGAAGGCTCAGCACTCTCCTTGTCCGTCGATGGCACCTCCTTGGCCTTTTTCTTCAACTTCTTGGCCTTAACAATCTTGGCCTTCTTCTTCTTCTTGAGCCTGGCCTTGATATTGATCTGCTGGAGGCATGCCCCCAACGTTTCTTCCATAGAATCGTCCTGCTGTGCAGGCTCGGCAGGGCTATCTTCCCTCATAGGAGAAAAGACTTCGTCTTCCCCAGCATCTCCACTGCCTTGCGTGGACTCTTGATAATCCCCATAAGGGAATTCAGGATCAGGCCGTGGATAATTGTGCTCTGCTGATGGTGTCTGCGCAGAACTCAGTGGCGAAGATGGCAGCTCAGGACTCTGCGCTGCTGCAGGTGTCGGATCAGAACTCTGAGGTGCTGGAGACAACACGGGGCTCTGTGCAGGCGGTGACGACTCTGCGCTTGGCACTGGTTCAGATGGGAGAGGGCTGTGCGCAGGTGAGGCAGACGGTGACGATCCTTCTTTGGTTGACTCGTGGGATGCACGATCAGGTTCTTGACTCTCCACAGAGGGAGTCTTTGCTGTGCTTGGTTCGGCGGCCGTCTTGACACTCCACCGGCGTTTCTTGGGCGTGCCCACTGGCTCAGATGGTCCAGCAGGGATCTCAGTGACCACCCTCCACTTCTTCCTACGAATAGGAAGCTTGGGAAGAGGACCGGTGCGAACGGCACCATCGTCTGCAAGGGCGAGAAGCGCTTCCCTCGCAGCCGCTTCAGCTGCGTCATCAGCCTTCTTCTTGGCTGCGGATCTTTCAGCACGTGTGGCCACCATTGTCGAATCTTGGAGGTTTGGAGAGATGGATCAGAGATGGAGAGAATCGCAGATTTCTTGAAATCAGAGAATGAGAGATTCGTATCGAACAAGCGCGTTCTAACGGCTATAAATGCAACGGAAAAAAAAATCCCAACGGCTCTTTTTTACGGATCCAGCAATTTTAGCGCAATTGTAGGGATATTATTTCATAAAAAATCTCCAACTTTGCTCGTCCATATCTTTTATTTGGCTCAACCGTTTCTTGATTTTTAAAGCTTGATTTACTCTCCTTGATTCCCTCTTTCGATTCCCTACAAAAACAAATAAAACAAACATTAAATACGCAATTAAAAACACACCACAAAACATACAAACGATAATCGGAAAAACAGTAAAAATAAACTAAGGCATTTGGCCTTGACTAAACGAGCACAGTAACCACTCGTTCTCTCTCGTTCTCTTTGTTATGCTTCAGTCAAGAGGAAGGCCGAGAGAGTCTTCACATCTCCTTCCTCATAGTAGTGCTTCAACCTAGCACCATTGACCATAAATGGCTGGCCTTGCTGCAAGTTCTTTATCTCTATTGCACCATGAATAAAGACATTAGTAATAACAAATGGACCTGACCATCTAGACTTTAGTTTGCCTGGAAATATCTTTAAACGTGAGTTAAATAATAGGACAAGTTGGCCTTTCCTAAAGTCTTTGATCCTAAGTCTACTGTCGTGCCATATTTTGGTCTTTTCTTTATACATTTTGGCATTCTCATAGGCCATATGCCTAAGCTCATCAAGTTCATGTAGCTGCAAAGATCTCAATGTCCCCGCATCCTTTACACAGAAATTCAATTCCTTCATGGCCCAAAATGCTTTGTTTTCTAACTCAAGTGGCAAGTGGCAAGCCTTGCCATACACCAACCTATAGGGAGACATGCCTAGGGGTGTCTTATATGCTGTTCTATAAGCCCAAAGTGCATCCTCAAGCTTAAATGACCAGTCTTTCCTATTAGGTTTGACTACCTTTTCTAGGATGTTTTTTATCTCCCTATTAGAAATTTCAGCTTGACCATTCGAGTGTGGGTGATAGGGAGTAGCTACCCTATGTCTAATGTTATATTTAGCCAATACTTTCTCCATAGCCTTATTAATGAAATGTGACCCCTCATCACTAATGATAGCACGAGGAGTCCCAAATCTAGTGAAAATGTGCCTATGCAAGAAGCTAGTGACTGTTTTAGCATCATTATTAGGACATGCTTTGGCTTCTACCCACTTGGACACGTAGTCTACTGCTACTAAAATGTAAAGGTTACCTGATGATGGAGGGAATGGTCCCATGAAATCAATGCCCCACACATCAAAGAGCTCCAACTCTAAGATGTAGGTGAGGGGCATCTCATCCTTGCGACTGAGGTTACCTGTCCTTTGGCATTCGTCACAGCTGTGGGCATAATTGTGGGCATCCTTGAAGATTGTTGGCCAATAGTAGCCACTCTGAAATACCTTCGCAGCTGTCCTTTGACCACCAAAGTGTCCACCGTAAGGAGATGAGTGACAGTGCTGTAGCACAGACTTCGCTTCAGCAGCTGAAACACACTTCCTTAGTAAGCCATCAGCACAGGTTCTGTAAAGTGTGGGGTCATCCCAGATGAATTTCCTTGCTTCATGAAGGAACCTCTTCTTCTCTTGTCCTCCCTTGAACACTGGTAATACCTGTGATGCACGGAAGTTAGCAATGTCAGCAAACCAAGGTTCCTCATCGTTATCACGATGAGCCAAAGCAAAGACATGTTCATCTATAAAAGCATCAGAAATTGCGGTCTCCGCAATTTTTTCGCAATTGTGCTGCAATCGAGACAGGTGATCTGCAACCACATTTTCACAACCTTTCTTGTCCCGAATGTCCAAATCAAATTCCTGCAGCAATAACACCCATCTAATCAATCTAGGCTTAGCATCAGCCTTCCTCATAAGATATTTTAAAGCAGAATGGTCAGTGTATACAATGGTCCTAGTGCCTACAATATAGTTTCTGAATTTTTCACAAGCAAATACTACAGCAAGCATTTCTTTCTCTGTAGTTGTATAATTACATTGAGCCTCATTCAAGGTCTTACTAGCATAATAGACAGGGTGTGTCAGCTTGTCAATCTTTTGTCCTAACATGACTCCTACAGCATAGTCACTGGCATCACATAGCATCTCAAATGGGAGATCCCAATTTGGTCCGACTATGATAGGTGCTGTGACTAGTGCTTCCTTAAGGGTTTTCCAAGCTACTACACATTCTTTAGAGAAGATAAATGGTCTATTTAGCTCTAGAAGCTCGCACAGAGGCTTGGCTATCTTAGAAAAGTCCTTAATGAACCTTCTGTAGAAGCCAGCGTGCCCTAAGAAGCTTCTAATGGCTTTGACATTCTGGGGCTCTACCAATTTCTCTATGATCTCTATTTTTGCCCTATCCACTTCTACACCTGCCCGTGACACTCTGTGTCCTAAGACAATCCCTTCATCTACCATAAAATGGCACTTTTCCCAATTTAGGACTAGGTTGGTCTCTTCACACCTAGCCAGGACTTGTCCTAAGTTTTCTAGACAGGTTTTAAATGAATCCCCAAAGACTGAGAAGTCATCCATGAATATTTCTATCATGGACTCATCCAACTAAGAGAAGATTGCCATCATGCACCTTTGGAAAGTTGCCGGTGCATTGCATAAGCCAAAAGGCATTCTGCGGAAGGCAAACGTTCCAAAAGGGCAAGTGAAGGTGGTCTTCTCTTGATCCTTAGGGTCTATAGTAATTTGATTATAGCCAGAGTACCCATCTAAAAAACAATAGTAGGCTCTACCAGCTATTCTGTCTAGCATCTGGTCAATAAACGGTATAGGGAAATGGTCTTTTTTAGTTTCTTTATTTAGTTTTCTGTAATCCATACATACCCTCCACCCTGTGACAGTCCTTGTTGGAATTAGTTCGTTATTCTCATTGACTACCACAGTTATTCCCCCCTTTTTAGGTACACATTGGATGGGGCTCACCCACTGGCTACTAGCTATGGGGAAAATTACTCCTGCATCTAACCACTTGATTATTTCCTTCTTCACTACCTCTTTCATAGAGGGGTTCAACCTACGCTGGTGATCTACCCTAGGTGTGTGCTCTTCCTCTAGTATAATTTTGTGCATGCAATAAGAAGGGCTAATGCCTCGAATATCAGCAATCGTCCATGCTATAGCCTTCCTATGTTGCTTAAGCAGTAAAATTAAATCAACCTCATGCTGTTCACTTAGTTTAGAAGAAATAATTACAGGCAGCGTATCATTATCTCCTAAATATGCATATTTGAGGTGAGTAGGTAGTGGTTTCAGTTCTAACACAGGTGGATGCTCAATGGAGGGTTTTAACGGATTTATAGTTCTATCAGTTAAATCTATATTCATACATACATGTTGAGGTTTATCTACAGGCATATTCATTATGTCAGATACATTTAAGTCAGCTACATCTACTTGTACATATTCACTAGCATGCTTGGTTAACAATACATGCTCTAATTGTTCTTCCATTAGTGAGTCAACAACATCCATGCTAGCACAGGATTCAAGGTCAGAGGGATACCTTAAAGCTTTATAAACACTAAATTTTACCTCTTCATCATGAACCCTCATAGTTAACTCACCTTTTTGAACATCTATTAGTGCCCTACCTGTGGCTAGAAATGGTCTACCTAGCAGGATGGGGACCTCCTTGTCTGCCTCATAGTCCAGGACAATGAAATCTGCAAGGAAAATGAATTTGTCAACTTTAACTAGAATATCCTCGATCTTACCTTCCGGATATGCGATGGATCTGTCTGCTAGTTGTAAAGTGACTGTGGTTGGACGTGCTTCTCCCATTCCCAACTGGCGGAATAGGGACAGGGGCATGAGGTTTATGCTGGCGCCCAGGTCACAAAGCGCTCTGCCCACGTGCTTGCCTCCAAGTTCTACAGGTAAGGTGAAGGAACCAGGATCCTTCTCCTTCTTGGGCAGTTTGTTCTGGAGGATGGCACTGCACTCCTCGGTGAGGTTCACTGTTTCAAACTCACCAATTATTTTCTTGTTAGTAATAATGTCCTTCAAAAACTTTACATATGAAGGCATAGACTGTAAAACCTCTACAAAAGGAATGTTAACATGCACTTGCTTAAGTATTTCTAAAAATTTATTAAAATGAACTTCCTGTTCCTGCTTCTTCTTAAGCCTTCGGGGGTATGGAGGTGGTGGCACATATGCAGGCACGTCAGGACGCCTTAAGATAGGTGGAGGCCTTGGAATTTCTTCTACGTCCTCAACAATTGGCTCTAGCCTGGCTCCTGATGTGCTAGTTGGTGGTGGACCTTGGCTTGGCAGAGACTCCAGTGGAGCACTAGACTCAGTGTTCTCTACTCTCTTTGGTGTGTCCTTTGTGTTGTTCACCAAGGGTCTACCACTTCTAAGTTCAATTGCTTGAACTTGTTCTTTGCCATCTCTCCTTGGTACCTCGGTATCAGCAGGGAGTCTACCTTGGGGCCTACTTTTAAGTTCATTGGCTAATTGGCCTATTTGGTTCTCTAGGCTCCTAAGAGTAGCTTGCTGGCTCTGAAGAGTAGCATCATTCTTAGCTATATATTCCTTGAGTAGGTTTTCTACAGAAGATCCTACAGGTTGATTGTATGGTTTTTGGTACATTGATTGGTTATGTTGGGGAGTGAAACCAGGTGTTCCACTCGGCCTTGGTTGGTTAGGATTTTGGTTAGTGTTCTGTTGGCCACCCCATGACAGGTTAGGGTGGTTTCTCCAACCAGGGTTATAGGTGTTGGAGTAGGGGTTATTCCTAGGCTGCTGCTGGCTTCCAACATAGCAGACTGAAGATGGATTCCCAGGGCAGTATTCATATGGGTGCCCTTCCCCACAGAATCCACAGATAGGTGCCTCGCCTTGATTTGGTTGGGTGCCCATTGACATAGCTGTGGCGGTATTGGCACTGGTTTGGAGATTGGCCTGAGCCATTTGCTTAACTAGGTTGGTCAGGGCATTTATTTGGGTGCTCATGGCGCTTAGAGCATCCTTATCTTGAGCCCTAGTTGGCTCTACTGGATCGTCTGACCACCTACAGTGAGATGTTGAGATCTTCTCCAAGATCTCATAAGCTTCGTTGTAACTCTTGGACAACATGGAACCTCCAGCAGATGAATTTAAAACTTGTCTGGTGCTGGGGTTGCATCCTTTAAAGAACACTTCTATTTGGATACACCATGGAATGCCATGGTGTGGACATTTAATGAGAAGGTCTTTGAATCTTGTCCAAGCTTCGTGAAGAGACTCACTTGGAGCTTGTTTGAACTTTATGATATCATCACGAAAGGTAGAATTCCTATCAGGTGGGAAGTATTTGACTAGGAATTTTTCTGCTAAATCTGTCCAATTGCGGACAGATCCTGAGGGTAAAGAATTTAACCATGTTTTGGCTTTGTCCCTCAAAGAGTAAGGGAAAAGATATAGCCTCGGGGCTTCTTGGGAAACTCCAGGGATTAGGAAGGTGTCACTAACTCCTAAGAAGTTCCTAAGGTGGTTATGGGGGTCCTCATTTTCTATTCCAAAGAATTGCCCCACAGTGGACAACATTTGGAACATCACTGGCTTTAACTCGAATGAGTTGGCAGTGATTTCAGGACGGATTATGCTGGGGTTCAGCTCCCCAGGCATAGGTACTAAATATGAAAGGATGGCGCTATCCTTGTCATTCGCTATTTCAATGGGATTGCGAGTGACAGGCACCAGGTTTTGATTTACTCCAGCCATTTCTTCTTGAGGTAATTGCGGAGGAATTGTAGTCTCTGCAATGATTGGAGGTAAAAGGGTTTGTTTAAAGAGACGTTTCTTGGCTCTATTCCTAGCTCTAAGTAATCTCTCGGGCTCAGGGTTGAACTCTAGATCACTACTTGGAGTCTCATTCATAAACTACCCTAAATAGTACCTGAAAAAGAAATGAAGATGGATCAAATTCGATGGAAAATAATTTGATGTTGCAGACTTAACAAACTTCGTTTTCACTTTAAAATAAGTCCCCGGCAGCGGCGCCAAAAACTTGTTGCGTGCTCAATGTGTAAAGATAATTATGCAAAAGTGTAGAGAGAGCACTTAGAACATGCAAGCATACATGGTCTCACAGCAAGTAGTAAGTATATTTCATTCGTTTTTTCCACAGAGACTCATTTTTAGCTATTCGCGAAGTGTGTTTGTTAAGAAAGATGGGATGAATTTGATGGGGTAAAATTGGTTTTTAATTATCTACTTTTTGCTGAATGTATAAAGGGATATAACATAAACAAATGCAAGTTAAAACTAGACTTAAAAGGCGAGAGATGGAATTAATAAACGAGAAAGAAAGCAGCTAAACAGAATGAAAATCTGGCAGAATTGCGAGGACCGCAATGTTTCCGCAATTAAACAGCAACGAACGTGTGTAAATGGGTGGATTAAGGGCTACTAATGACTATCCTATAGGCATTTTCTTACGATTCTCAAGCATTGGATCAACTCTCTATACATCAAACTCACTCTATCTCAAGTATCGTCCGATTCCATGCATTAGAGTCTTAAGTTTACTCGACTTCAAAGTAAGGACTTAAGCATCTTGTTTAAGCAGGAGTGTTTAGTTTGTACTAGGGAAACGCCTATTCCTAGGCCGTTTCCTGATTACCATGAAAGGCTAGCATGATTATATGACTCTGAACTCTTACTCCTTCCAGAGGTTAGGAGTTCTTTGGACAAAATGGATGGCCAATCGAAATTGCCCGTGGGATGAAGCTTACATACAATCAATGTTCGAGTGTTAATCTGCCTACTTGATTCACGTTTTTTTTAGCCTATAGTTCTGTCATTAGCATGCCCCGAAGTGACTTAGCTACTCATGTAGATATAGAGAACAGAAATGGCAGATAAGATAGACATGCTTAGAAGGAAAATGTGCTTAAAACAGTAATACAAAACCGTAGCAGCAGAAGGTAGAAACTGTGAAATGCAGAAGTGTACTTTGATTGCTTTGATTGTTTGACGACAAAGGAAAGCTTTAAAAGAAATGATTAAAAGACAGACAACAACGAAATGCAGTAACTCAAACTCTAAACTAAGAACAACAGTGATCAGAAATGGAAGTAAGAAGAACAAGACAGAAAAGCAGTAAAGGATTGCTGGAAAGCTTCGTGGCAGTCGCCTCGAATGAAGGTGATGAAAAGTCAGCCTTGCTTGGATGAATCCAATCGAGAGAGAAGAAGAATCTCCTCTCCTTCCTATCAGATTATCGACTCCAAAAGCTGAGACTCTCACTCCAACAAACGGCAAAGGAAAACAGAAAGAAATGATGGACTTTGAGAAGACTTCTGCGCTTCGAATGATGATCAAACCTCCGACTTTGGCCCCCTTTTATAGTAGTTTGCAGGTGCGTTTGGGCCAAGGAGAACCATCAATCTTCAACGTCGTATATCAGAATGGATGGAGGAGAAAGAACGAATCCCTGAAATTACGGAAATTAACAGAAAAAGATCAGTCAACTTACGGTTTTCACTTGAATAATTGCGGCCTCAGCAATGTTTTCGCAATTCATTCGCAATGCTCATTTTTTCATTCTTTTCCTTCGGTTTTCAACCCTTTTTCTACCTATTGTACATAAGTCCTATATTAGCTACCTTCTTCTAATTCTCATATTAAAGCATAGGTTTAGGCTAAATGCTAACAAAAACACCTAAAAGTGTACATCTTCCTAAGCTAAGTGGGTTCTAAATAAGTCACTTTCAGAGACTTAACACTCACGCAAAGGTAAGGGCCAATTATTTTTCCCAAACACTATAACTAAATTGTGCGTACGTGCAGGTGTGCCTATTGCGAGGAATGAGAGGCAGTTGGCTTACACTGGCCATCTGGAGCTGCCAACAATCTTAAGGATGAGAAGACGGGGCAATATGGAATTTGAGATGGACGGCCTGGCTGCTGCACAGTCGCTGTCCATGGCTTGCTTGATGGACTTGCAACACAAGATGGCTCAGTGGGCTGAGTATGCGCAGGCGAGGGATAAGGATGTGGCTGATCAGTTGGGATGCATATTCCCCACCTTCCCGACGGATCTGTTGAAGCCATGGGAGCCTCCTAGAGAAAGGAGAGATGAGGATGAAGATGGTTGAATGCCAGACTGAACGACATTCGAGGGAGTTTTCTGATCCCTCTTTGGAAAACAAAACACCTTCTTTTCTGTGAACTGTTACCCGTATTTTTAATCAAATTCAATGATCTGTTTTAATTGTTCTTTTGTTGTTTAGGATAGTTTGATATTGTTTGATGGTATCTGAGTAGTTAGCTTAGTTAGTTTTGTTGTTATGTGTAGTTGTTGATGTCTGAATATAGCATGATAGGAGCTTTGATCACAGCTAAATTTGCTCTGTAGGTTTATTGCGAATTCCTTGCGGTGTCCGCAATTTTTTGTTAGTTTTCGCATGCTGTTGGATGACTTTTTGGATGGGCTAGCTCTGTTTAAATTTCGATTTTCTGCTGCCTTCCTGACTTCAATATGTAATCTATCTGCTGAGCATGCTGGATGAGTGTCATAGTACACATTTGTTCGTTTAATTTAGCTTCATTTCTTGCTCAGCATGCACCTCTATAAGCCCTTACCATGTTGTTTTTACAAACTTCTGCATCTGAGTTATCTGTTCTGCGAAGGTCATTTTATGCCTAGGAGTTTTAAGTTCTGCTTGTTTTGCCTTAGACTAGATGTTTCTAAGACAAGTTTGGGGGTGTGCCACCTCAGACTCTCATTGGGGACAATGAGGAGTTCAAGTTTGGGGGAGACAGCCTCTAGGCCTAGGAACATTCCTCTCTCCCTCTTTAAACATAAGCATTCTTCTTCTTTGAAAAAAAAAAAATGAAATGAAAAGGAAAAAAATGAAAGAATAAAGAGTAGTGTCTCTCTTGAGGATGCTGAGTAATCAGGGCCATTTGTGTAACCCACAAGTGGCACTGCATCAAAAGGCAAGCCATAAGGAGAGACTCTACCAGAAAAAGAAAAGAAAAAGGAAAAACCAAGGAAGAAGAATGTATGCCTACAAGTTATAGCCTAAGTGCTTAGATGTCCTGTATGAATGAACTCTGATCTTTAGTTTGCTAAGCACAGGGCTGTAGCTTGAAGGTATGTTAAGGGAGATGAGTGTATATCCAATGTAGTGATGCCAGGGTTTAGGTTGTTCTATGAAATGTACTACTGTTACTCGTGTGTACTAAGACTGGCATGACTCTAAGGAATCCTAGGTAGCTTAAAAGAAAAACATTAGAAGCATGTACTGAGTCTGGGTTGAGCCAAGGTAGAATTTGAAACCTTAGGGATAGCTGCACAATGTACCTAATGACATAGGCAGATAAATCAGTTGTAGGAAATTTATAAAAGGCAATAGGTTTTAAAGGCAAGAGAAACCAGAATAAGCAAAATGTGGAGTTAGTTGAACTTAGAAGAGTGTCACAGGACAACCATGCCACGGATGGTAAGCTTAGGGAAGTCAGCAAGTAGTCGGATAGAGTGATAGCAGCCCAAATAAGCCCTTATATTGCTCGAGGACGAGCAATAACTCATGTTTGGGGGTGTGTTACGTCTCCAAAAGTACTTAATTTAGGGACTTATTTCCCATATAATTGTGTGAACTCTTAAGGGGGCGTTTGGGGCGCAGGGTGGGTTATTATAGTTGGTGGGTTATTATAGTTGGTGGGTTATAATAATTTGTGGGTTATAATAGTCTGTGTTTGGGGTGCAGAGTTGTATAGTCTGGATTTAGTAAGTCTGTGTTTTGGGTGCAGAGTTGTATAGTGTGGGTTTAAAATACAGTTTTCTTTAACATGAAGTTTGAAATATGTGTTTATGTTAGTTTATTTTTTTTCTACAACTTTTTGTTGTATTTATATAGTTAAATGTATGTTACATATTAATTTTTAAAAAATTAAAAAAATAAATATTATTTAGGAAATCACAAATAATCGACAACAAGAGGCTCGGTAGAGAGAGAAATAATACAGTTTTCTTTAACATGGAGTTTGAAATATGTGTTTATGTTAGTTTATTTTTTTTTCTACAACATTTTGTTATATTTGTATAGTTAAATGTATATTGCATATTAATTTTTTAAAAGTTAAAAAAATAAATATTATTTAAGAAATCACAAACAATCGACAGGTTCGGTGAAGAGAGAAATTTGGGATGAAATGGAAGATAAAAAATCGTGAGGTGAGGAAGACAAAGATAGAAAAAAAATCGATAAATTGAGTGAAAAAAATAGAAAAAAAAATAAAGAGAGAAGAAAACTCGATAAAAAACAAAGAGAGAAGAAAACTCGATAAAAAACAAAGAGAGAAGAAAACTCGAAAAATTTAATGAAAATGAAAAAAAAAAAAAAACAAAAAACAAAAAAACAAAAAAAAAAAAAAACCGTAGAACTGCTACAGTGTTACTGTAGCACTGCTACAGTAAACACTGTAGCAAACCGGGGGTTATAATAACCCCCAGCCCCAACTTATATAGTTGGGGCTCCAAACATGGGGTGGGCTATTTAAGCCCACCCCACCCTACCCAACTCGGGAGGCCAAACAGCCCCTAAGCGTTTTTGATAGAATTTAGTTTAATACGTGCTTAAATATGAGAAATCAAGGAATGAAGCTAAATTAGGAGTTATTTGTAAAAGGAACAAGAAAGAATCGAAAACAAAGCTAAAAGAGTTGAAATTGTGCATTGCAGGAAAATTGCTGAAACATTGCTGTCTCCGCAATGTTTAAGCTGCAAATGTTAAGTTGTTCCAACCGTTCGCCGTTTTGTTGTGATCTTTCAGCCGCCCAATTTCTCCCCTGCTGCCACGTGGTGGGTCGTCGTTCAGAATGGATGGTTCTCCTTGACTGAAGAGTACCTTCAAAGAGCTATAAAAGGAGGTCAAGGGGGAAGGAGAACAACAAGCTTGGAAGCGTAGAACTCTCCATCTCAACGCAGTTTCTCTCCATTTTCTGTCCCGTTTGTTGGAGTGAAGGAATCAACTTTTGGCACCGATAATTCAAGAGGAAGAAGAGAAGATCCTTCTTCTCTTCTAATTGGATTCATCTCCAAACAACGCTAGCCTTCCCCTTCATCCGAGGCGCTTGCGGCGAGGAGTTCACGCACACATTTACACTGCTTTCTACTGCTTTCTGTCTTCTATTTTCTCTGCTGTTTGCTGTCGTTTGTTTATGTTTGCTACAATATTTCAATTCGTCTTCGTCTGTTTAGTCTTTACTGTTTTATAGTCGTTGCACATTAAGCTTTGAATCTTACTTAATAGAGGAATCATTTGACAACTTCGCAAGCTTTTTATCGCCTTTTGTCTGTCCTTTACTTTCATCTTGCCTCGAATCATGTTTAATTCATCTAGTCTTCCCAATCCATCATCATCCATGAGTAACTAAACCGCACAAGGGTCTGCTAATGATGAATCTATAGGTAGAAATACGTGAATTCAGCATGTAGGATAGCTTCAAATGCATTGAATGTACGTGTACTTCATCCTACGGGCAATTTTGATTGGCCATCCATTTTGTCCAAAGAACTCCTAACCTCCGGAAGGAGTAAGAGTTCAGAGTCGTCCATTCATGCTAGCCTTTCATGGTAGCCAGAAAACGACCTAGGAATAGGCGTTTTCCTAGCACAATTCATTAACTTGCTTATATAAATAGATGCTTAAGTCTTACTTGGATATGAGTGAACTAAGGGATCTAATGCATGTAATCGAGAGATGCATAAGAATGAGTTAAATTGATGCATGATAAGTTGAGCTACTGCTGAATAATCGTATGAAAAAGCCTATAGAGGAGTCGTTAGTTGACCTTGTTTCCCCATCTCACCCTTAAAACGTTGCTAAATTAATTGCTATACAATTGTTGTCTCCGCAATTCCTTAAGTCAGTTTTTGCCTTAGCCATTTTTCCAGTCTTTTACTTTTGCGATTTTATTGCTATACAATTGCTTTCTCCGCAATTCTTTTTCCTCTACATTCAAGTTAATCTCTTTACTTGCTTTTGTTTATGCTTGCATATCTCGTACGCTCTTCATTAGTTAGGCACATTAATCTCCAATTCACCCCATTTAAGCCACCCTTTCTAATTTAGCATCTCACTTCGTTAGTAACTAAGAATAAATCTCTGTGGGAAATCGAATGAAAAAATACTTATTACTTGCTACAAGACCATGTATGCTTGCATGTTCTGAGTGCTCTCGCATCGCATTTTAATTTACACATTGAGCATGCAACAATTAGCTCCATCAGCAACTCTTGTTGAGGGATCAATCTCATCAACAACTCTTGTTGATCTATCTGTAGCTTCTTTAGAAATTTCACGCAATACTTGTTTACTGCGAGGTTGATGATCTCTCATGTGATCTTCTTCGAGAAAAGTAGCATTTGTCGACACAAATACTTTATTTTCTTCTGGATCAAAGAAGTATCCAACTTTCGATTCTTTTGGGTAGCCTAGGAATAAACATACTTTTGAACGACGTTCCAATTTCTTAGGGTTTTGCACCAACACATGTGTCGGGCATCCCCAGATCCTGAAGTGACGTAAACTAGTTTTAGCCCTCTCCATAACTCATAAGGTGTTCCAGTAACACTTTTAGAGGGAACATTGTTCAAAATGTAGGCAGCAGTCTCTACTGCATATCCCCAAAACGAATCAGGCAAATGAGCATAGCTCATCATCGATCGAACCATGTCTAACAAGGTTCTGTTTCTTCTCTCCGATACACCGTTTTGATGTGGCGTACTAGGTGCAGAGAGTTGTGACTGGATTCCATGTTCTATCAAATAGTCCTGGAATCTTAGGTCCATGTACTCTCCACCTCGATCTGATCGAAGTGTCTTAATTGTTTTACCTAATAAGTTCTCAACTTCTGCCTTATACTTCTTGAACTTTTCAAGAGCTCCGAATTTATGATGTATTAGGTAAACATAACCGTACCTTGAATAATCATCTATGAAACTGATGAAAGATTCATACCCTCCTCGTGCTTTCACATTCATTGGTCTACAAAGGTCCGAATGCACGAGTTCTAAGGATTCTTTGGCTCTAAGACCTTTTCCAGTAAAAGATCTTTTCGTCATTTTCCCCTCAAGACAAGACTCACATGCTGGTAAACAGTTGTCTTCTAACTGGCTTAGATGACAATTCTTAACCAATCTCTCAATCCTATTGAGATTAATGTGGCCAAGTCTTAAGTGCCAAAGATATGTACTTGAAGAAATTTTTTGCCTTTTGTTTCGCGTCTCAGCCGTTTTAAACATCTCGATATTTAAAATAGCTTTTGCTCTGGTCGGTTTTAACTTATATAAATTGTTTTCTAGTTTTGTAGAACAAATAGGAATACCTCTTTTGTTAATGAACACTTCATTAATTTCAAAAGATACTTTATACAATTGTTCTAACAAACAAGAGATAGATACAGGATTCCTTTTCATTCCAAGAACAAGATACACATTATCTAATATAATGAATCTATCTCCAAAAAACAACTTCAAATCTCCCACTGATTTTGCTGAGACAACCTCTCCTGTTCCAACCCTGAGAGTTATCTCGCCTTCCGCAAGCGTTCTCCAGGAACTAGTTTCTTGAAAAGAAGAACAAATATGATTAGTGGCCTCTGAATCCAGTATCCAGGAAGAGTCTTCACTCTCCACTAAACATGTTTCAACAACTAGTAAATCATATTTACCTTGTTTTGCCTTTTCAGCTTTATTCTCTGCAAGGTACTTTGGGCAGTTTCTTTTCCAATGCCCATTCTCGTTGCAGTGGAAACATTTTCCTTTATCTGCAACTTGAGCCTTGCTTTTGCGGTCATTAGGAGTTTTACTTTTCCCCTTCCCTTTCTTTTTCATCGAAATACTCTTATTTTTAGAAGAAGAAGGGTCAGACTTCTTCCCAGAGGACGATCCTCTATAGAACTTTTTAGTGGTAGCAACATTTGCCTCCACTTCATGTCCCTTAGTTTTCAGGAGGGACTGATAAGTCTGAAGCTCATTCAGAAGAGTAGTCAAGTTATATTCAATTTTGTTCATTATCGCATTTGTGCGGAACTGTAGGAAGCTCTTCGGAAGAGACTCTAGAATAAAACTGACCTGACTCTTCTCATCTATGACAGCTCCATTTACTTCTGCCACATTGAAATGGACCATCATGTCCAGGACATGTTCTCTAACAGAGGTCTCTTCTCTCATGCGACAGTTATAAACGTATTTGATGGCATCATGCCTAGGGGAGAAGGACGGTTGTCCAAATATCCCCTTCAGAGATTCCATAATTTCTTTGGCAGCACACATACCATCGTGTTTCTTTTCCAATACATCAGATATGCTGGCCAGAATGTAGACGCGGGCTTTATCATTTGCCCTTGTCCATCTGTCATATGCATCCCGAACATTTCGGTTTGTATTTGTGCCGGGGTTTGGAGGACACTCCTCAGTTAAAACAAACCTTAGATCATCAATTACCAGTATTGTGTTTAAATTTGATTTCCACGTTGCGTAATTATCCCCGTTAAGTTTCTCAGAAGCTAGTAACTGTACTATTGAGTTGGACATGCTGAAAAAAGTAAACATATCGTATTTAGTGAAATTTTTATTACCCTTTTATATTATCCAATCAAGTTTTAGCAAAAGTAATAATGTACCCATCATTTATTCTTTATTCCAACGATACTACAAAGGTTTAGAGCAACATCCACCTAGGGGCAGTCTATCACTCCTCCTTTGAATTGAGACAATCTCAACTAATCACTATTACCAGAATAACTCATATTCCAATAGATCTTTTAGATATCGTTTACTTTGGTCAAGAAGTTACTAACACTTAGTAATTCTTGTAAGTGTGACCCTCTGTTACCTCTCCAAAACTGCATTATTTAGGGCCTTAATTACCTAAAAATCATGGAAGTTCTTGAGTATTTTTGTTAGAAGTTAGCTTAATGTGTGCTTAAAAGTGAGAATTTGAGAAATGATGCTAATTTAAGGCTTATTTGGAAAAGGAACGAAAAAGGATGCAAAATGGTGAAAAAACAACTAATTTGTACATTGCAGGTGCATTGCGGAAATATTGCGGAGCTCGCAATGGAATCAGCTGAAACAGAGCATTGCGGCCCTCGCAATGAAACCGCAACGCCAGTCTTTTCTGCTGCATTTTTCCAGCCGTCAGTCTTTGTTGTTGCGTTTTTCCAGCCGTCAACTCTCTCTGCTGCTGCCACGTGTCAAGATTGACTACCTCACAAAATTGGATGGTGATCAACGATTATAGAGCAACTTTTTGCAACCTCTACAAGCTATATAAAGAGAGTTAGATGAAGGATCAAAGCAATTGAATTCCCCTCAATTCAAACACAACTCGATAGTGAAGAACTCGAAGACGAAATCCTTTTCCCCCGGTTGTTGGATCGAAGAAACAAAGCCCTTGGCGTGATAATTCGAGAGGAAGAAGAGAAGATGGATCTTCTCTTCTGATTGAATTTATCCCCAAGATCAGCTAATGTTCCCCTTCATCCAAGGCGATCCACGACTTGGAAGATCCTCACGCAATTTACAACTTTCCTTTACTGCTTTCTAATTAACTATTATTCTTCTTTAAGCGTTGTTCTGAACCATTTACTGTTTTACCCTTTAAATAGTGCTTTCGGATCAACGGTTGTTGCTTTACGAATTGTTATGAGATTTGCCTTTCTAAGAGTAATCAATTAGTTTTGTTGAGTTCTTCATTCCATGCTTAATCAATTAGTATTCTTAAATTCTTCGAACACCATGAGTAACTAACTAAAAAGAGGTTTGCTAGGATGAATCTATAGGATAGACTTATGTGAATTCAACATGTAAAGTAGCATGAATGCATTGAATGAATGTGATCTTCATCCCATGGGAAATTTCGACCGGCCATCCATTTTGTCTAAAGAATTCCTAACCTCTGGAAGGAGTAAGAATTCCGAGTCGTTCATTCATGTTAGCCTTTTATGGTAAATAGAGAGTGGCCTAGGAATAGGCATTCTCCTAGCACGTTTATTAGCATGTGTTTATGAATAGGTTGTTAACTTTACTTGGACAGAAGTAATCTAAGAAACTAAAGCATTTAATCGGAAGATGCATGAGAACTAGCTAAGACGATGCATGAGATGTTAAGTTACTGCTGAATGATCATAGTTAAATGCCTATAGAGGACTCTTAAGCCAACCTTGCTGTCTTACTTTAGATTTTAAATCGTTGTTAAAGTATTGCGAGAATTTTGCGAGAACCGCAATATCAATTTCTGCCTTTACCTTAGTCTTTTTATTAGGTTTTAACCCATTGCGAATTCATTGCGAAAGTATTGCGAGACCCGCAATACTAATTTTCCACATTATAACTTCATCAACTTAGTTTGCTTTGCGTTTAAGTTTGCATTCTTCTTGCATCTTTTATAGTTCTGTACCTCAAACTAAAATCCAACCAACAACATTTTGTCACCGGTTACATTTTCCTTCAATCAATCTGTACTTAGCATAAACGTAATCAAATCTCTGTGGGAAAACGATATAAAATATACGTATCACTTGCTGCAGACCATGTATGCTTGCATGATCTGAGTGCTCTTCGCTTCTAATTTACACACACACTGAGCACGCAACAAGTTTTTGGCGCCGCTGCCGGGGATTTGCATTACTTTTGTGTTAAGTTGATTGATTGTAAGATCTGTGTTGAATACATGAGCTTAATTTGTTTACTATCACTTTCAGGCACAGAGAGAGAAACTATGCAGGTGAAAAACGTATGTGTACGACAAAGTAAATGAATACGCTGCAGAATTTAGTTGGAGGAAGAGTTTGCCCACAATAGTTTGAAGAATTTTATCAGTCATGTGCTTATTGTGGGGATAATCATAACTTGGAGAATTGCCCAACATTGAATTATCAAGAGAGGCAATATCAACAAAGTTATGACAACCATTATTCGTACATGTGTGGACATGATCAGTGGCAACTCTCAAATAATCCTTGGGAAGAGCATGTGCAAGTTGCTCATTATGAAGAGTTCCACCAACACGAAGACTATCAACATTATGCGCCAACTCAAAATGAAGAATTATCACCTGCTTTGGAGGCGCTATGGATAGAATTCATGGAAAGGAATGATGCATCCATGAGGAGAATTGATGAGCAATTAGCCCAGCTCACAAATGACTTACAAAATCTACTTGCTATAGCAAAATCACCACCACCATGCCCTCAAATGTTTGATTTTTATGATGATGACCCCTTTGTTACCTTCGATTCTGAGAAGAGTGATCCAATGGAATCTCCATATGAAATGGTGGAGTTGGTGAAAGTTGAGGAAAATGAAATTGTGCTGGATGAGGCCAAAGAGACTAATGTGCTGCTTGAGGAACAAGAATTTGAAATGTTTGATGTTGCAGCAAGCTTCTCCACCAATGAAAGAGTCGAGCCACCACCACCACAAATGCTCCAGCTGAAGGAGTTAGAAAGAGATGTGCCAGAAAAAGAAGTCCCATCGCATCAAAGCCATGTTGTAGCAAATGTTGCAGAAAGAAAACCAACACACATAAAGTACAAGCATTGGGATGTTATAACATGCAGTCTCTTAGAAAGAAGCAACAATTTCAAGGTGTGGCAGAATGTCCGACCCCGTAAATCAAGACTTAAGTATCTTAAAGGAGCAGAAGTGATTCCTCGAAACATTGAAGAATATCCATATGAGGCAGATTGACAAGGGACATTTCTGATCCCTAAACTCTTAAATTAGGATTTTATCATGCTTTGCTTAAATTTCGTATGTTAGGAGTAGTTTATTTTGGGAATGAAATATTTATTATGTGCCAACAATCATAGTCGTTTAACATGAATTGATGATGCACTGTGGGCATATAGAACTGCATATAAAACACCTTTAGGAATGTCTCCCTTTAGGCTAGTTTATGGAAAAGCATGTCATCTTCCCTTTGAATTAGAAAACAAAGCCTTTTGGGCTTTAAAGGAGTTAAACTTTTGCGTAGCCGATGCGGGAACATTGCGGTCTCTGCAATTGCATGAATTAGATGAACTAAGACATATGTCGTACGAGAATGCCAAAATGTATAAGGAAAAAACTAAAATTTGGCATGATAGTAGACTTATGATAAAGGATTTTAAAAAGGGCCAGCATGTTTTACTATTCAATTCACGATTGAGATTATTTCCTGGCAAATTAAAGCCTCGTTGGTCAGGTCCTTTTGTGATTACTAATGTGTTTGTTCATGGTGCAATTGAAATTCGAAATCTGGAAAAAGGTCAGCCGTTCATGGTGAATGGTGCTAGATTGAAGCACTACTATGAGGAAGGAGACGTGGGGACGCTCTCAGCATTCCTCCTATCTGAAGCCTAAGAACCAAATAAGAGAGGATGAGCAAGGGCATTTAATGGAATTATCATTATGCTCAACCATCAAAGGAATATGGAATAGTTATTTTTATTTACTGCTTTCGTTTTTCTTGGAGTATTTTTAATTTCCTAATACTAATTAATTGTGTTTAATATTGATTAGAAGCATGATGATGGGAAATCTTAATGGCAATGCGGGTGAGCAATCAAGAGGCCAGGAGAAGATGAAGGAGAAATCTTGGAAAATCAAAGATTTAGTCTGTTAGGATCTTGCGGAAAATGGCAATTAAGGATAAAGATCCCAACGGTAACATTTTCAGAGATGTTATGAGATTCGAGGCATTGCGGAAACATTGCGGAGTCCGCAATGGTCTAGTCGTTAGTGCGCAAACCATTATAAATAGGAAGGTTGTAGCTTATTCCCATTCACAATTCTCAAACCCTCGAATTTACAAACCAGATCTCTTTTCTTTCTTCCTGAAAGAAATCAGCAAATCTTGATCTTCAAGAAACAAACATGGTTTCAACACGAGCTGAAAGATCCACTCCCTAAAAATCATCCCCAATTACAGAAGATGCTGCCTTGGTAAGAGATGCATTACTCTCGTTAGCAACGGCTGAGGCTGTAAAACCCTCTAGACCTCCGAAACTCCCTGTGAAGAGGAAGTGGAAGGTTGCAACAACTGAAGCTGCAGACACCTCTGATCCAACGCAGCCTCCTAAAAGAAAGTGGAAGGTTACACCGAAGGACCCAAAAACCAAAATTCGGAAATCCACGAGTGAGGAGAGCCTCACAAGCAGCAGGCCATCGGTTGAAACGACCATGCAAAGCCTCAATTCCACACAACAACAGTCAGAACCTGAGGTCTCCCCTGAAGAAACACCATATTTTGCGTCTACCCCAATCGGTGATGCAGAAGAAGGAGAGGAAGTAGTCTCCCTCATCAGGGATGGAAGTCCTGATAGCCCTGTTGAGAAGGATTTGGGGAGAAAGAATTCGATGGATGAAACGCTGGATGAGTGTATCAAACGAGTGGCTACCGAGGTGGTGGCAGGGTTGGGAAAACAAGTTGAATCGATGCCCAAGAAGAAGGCCCCTTTGATTGTGAAGGCAAAGAGGCCAAAGGCCTCCAAGAAAGCTAAAAAGAAGAGGACTGAACCCGAACCCTCTGCCAAGACAATGAAGACAGAGGCTGTTGAAGCAGCCAAGGCTAAAGGGAAAGGGAAGATGTTCCAAGAAGATGAGCCTCCAGCTGAGAGGTATGTGTCCAAAGATGCAGAGGCTAGGGGCTTGGAACTAATGAAAAGAGAACTCCTCCACGAGAGAGGATTTCTAGACTCTCCTTCGGACCTGCCGCAATTCTTGCACGCAGGCATCGCGAACCATGGTTGGGAAGAATTATGTAGGCCTCCAATTCAGGCTTACTCAGATATGGTCGTTGATTTCTACGCCAACCTCACGCAGCCCGAAGGATGTTCTTCTGTGGTCAGAGGTGTTGAGGTGGACTTCTCTGCCAAGGCGATCAACGAGATGTATGCTCTCAAAGAGCATAAGAATTCTGAATATTTAAAGATCGTGGCCTCACCCTCAGAGGCAGTCTTGGAGGAAGCGCTGAACGTGATAGGCAAACCTGAGGCAGCATGGGCAGTCTCCAAACAAGGAAAGCACACATTGATGAGTGCAGCCCTTAAAGACAAGGCATCAATTTTGTTCTCCCTGATTCGGAGAAGAATATCCCCTGTCACACACGAGACGACCATCAATCAAGCGAGATCTCTGCTGGTTTATGCGATCATGAAGGGACTCACTATTGATGTGGGTGAGATCATAGCAGCCTCGATCATCGAATGCTCGACGAAAGGGAAGGGTAGATTGTTCTTCCCCAACACCATTACCAAATTGTGCTTGCGCGCAGGTGTGGCTGTGACCAGGGAGGATAAGAAGGTGGCCTATGCTGGCCACCTTGAGCTGCCCAGTGATTTGAAAATGAGAAGGAGGGGCAACATGGAAATTGAGCTGGATGGACTTGCAGCTGCACAATCCATGTCCATGGGTTGCTTAATGGACATCCAAAGAAAACTAGCCCAATGGGCTGAGTACTCCCAAGTGAGAGACCAGGAATTAGCTGAGCACCTGCGGTGCCAGTTCCCTTCCTTCCCTGCTGAATTGATGAGCCCCTAGATGCCTCCGAACGAGAGGAGTGATGAAGAAGAACGAGGTGATTGAATGAATGTCATGGTTTGACGGCATTCATGGGAGTATTTCTTATCTCCCTCAACCCTGCTTTTCTGTAACCTGTTACTCCCCCCCCCCCCCCCCCCCCCCAAATCAAAATGATGTTTGATTGTTTTCAATTGCAGTAGAATAGCTTAGTTTAGATTTGCTTAGGATAGTTAGTTCTATGATGTTTGTTTTAAATTATCACATGCCCTATGGGCCACAAATAGAAATTGCATGTTAGGAGCTTTGATCACTGTTAAATCTGCTCTGTTATTGTCATTGCGATTCTATTGCGTCCATCGCAAAGTTTCTTTCAAGCATGCTGTTAGTGAGTTATGAATTTCTGCTAGTATGTTCTGTCCTTGACTCTAAATATTTGACTGCATTGGTGATGTCTCTGTGTGGTCTGTCTATTGAGTATGCTGGATGAGTGTCGAGTACAGTCTTTTTAGGTTTAAGTAGCTTCATAAGATGATAAGCATGTGCCCCTGTTAGACCTTACCATTTGTTTTTAATAAATTTCTGCTGTTGTGTTATCTGAAACTAGGAGAGCCATTTCATCCCTAGGATATTTAGATTCTGTCTATTTTTAATTTAGACTAGATGCTTCTAAAATAAGTTTGGGGGTGTGCCACCTCATACTCTCATTGAGGACAATGAGAAGTTCAAGTTTGGGGGAGGCAGCCTCTAGTCCTAGGAACACTCCTCTCTCCCTTAGTAAAATAGGCATTGTTCTTCTTTGAAAAAAAAAATTTGAAAAAAAAAGAAAGCAAAGAAAAGGAAAAGGGCATTATCTTCTTCTAGGGATGCTGAGTAATCAGGGCCATTTGTGTAACCCACAAGTGGCACTGCATCAAAAGGCAATTTAAGAAGAAGACTTTCCCAAAAGAAGAGAAGGAAAAATAAAAACAAAGAAGAAGAATGTGTGCCAGAAAGTTGCAGCCTAGGTGCTTAGATGTCCTGTGAACTGAACTTTGATCCTAAGTTAGCTAAGCACAGGGCTGTAGCTAGAAGGCTTGTCGAGGGAGATGAGTGTCTATCCAAAATAGTGATGCCAGGGCTTAGTCTGTTCTATGGATTGTACTCTGATACTTGTGTTGTTCTAAGCATGCTATGACTCTAAAGGATTCCTAGGTAATTCAAAAATAAAAACCTTAGAAGCATGTACTGAGTCTGAGTTAAAACTAGCGAGAGTTTGAAAGCTTAGGGATGACTGCACAATGTGCTCAATGATATAGGCAGATAAACCAAAAGATAAGAAGTTAGTAAAAACAGAAGGTTTTAAAGGCAAGGGAAATCAGAATAGACAAAGTATGAAGTTAGTTTTAGCCTGAAGAGTGTCACAGGACAGCAATGCCTTTGACAGTGAGCCTAGGGAATCAACAAATCAGTTAGGTAGAGTTTAAAAGACAAGAGTTAGCAGCTAATTTGAGAGAAAGTAAGCCTTTATATTGCTCGAGGACTAGCAATAACTCAAGTTTGGGGGTGTGTTACCTCTCCAAAAGTGCATTATTTAGGGCCTTAATTACCTAAAAATCATGGAAGTTCTTGAGTATTTTTGTTAGAAGTTAGCTTAATCTGTGCTTAAAAGTGAGAATTTGATAAATGATGCTAATTTAAGGCTTATTTGGAAAAGGAACGAAAAATGATGCAAAATGGTGAAAAAATAACTAATTAACATTGCAGGTGCATTGCGGAAATATTGTGGAGCTCGCAATGGAATCAGCTGAAACAGAGCATTGCGACCCTCGCAATGAAACCGCAACGCCAGTCTTTTCTGCTGCGTTTTTTCAGCCGTCAGTCTTTGTTGTTGCGTTTTTCCAGCCGTCAACTCTCCCTGCTGCTGCCACGTGTCAAGATTGACTACCTCATAAAATTGGATGGTGATCCACGATTATAGAGCAACTTTTTGCAACCTCTACAAGCTATATAAAGAGAGTTAGATGAAGGATCAAAGCAATTGAATTCCCCTCAATTCAAACACAACTCGATAGTGAAGAACTCGAAGACGAAATCCTTTTCCCCCGGTTGTTGGATCGAAGAAACAAAGCCCTTGGCGTGATAATTCGAGAGGAAGAAGAGAAGATCCATCTTCTCTTCTGATTGAATTTATCCCCAAGATCAGCTAATCTTCCCCTTCATCCGAGGCGATTCACGACTTGGAAGATCCTCACGCAATTTACAGCTTTCCTTTACTGCTTTCTAATTAACTATTATTCTTCTTTAAGCGTTGTTCTGAACCATTTACTTTTTTACCCTTTAAATAGTGATTTCGGATCAACGGTTGTTGCTTTACGAATTGTTATGAGATTTGCCTTTTTAAGAGTAATCAATTAGTTTTGTTGAGTTCTTCATTCCATGCTTAATCAATTAGTATTCTTAAATTCTCCGAAAACCATGAGTAACTAACTAAAAAGAGGTTTGCTAGGATGAATCTATAGGATAGACTTATGTGAATTCAGCATGTAAAGTAGCATGAATGCATTGAATGAATGTGATCTTCATCCCATGGGCAATTTCGACCGACCATCCATTTTGTCTAAAGAATTCCTAACCTCTGGAAGGAGTAAGAATTCCGAGTCGTTCATTCATGTTAGCCTTTTATGGTAAATAGAGAGTGGCCTAGGAATAAGCATTCTCCTAGCACGTTTATTAGCATGTGTTTATGAATAGGTTGTTAACTTTACTTGGACAAAAGTAATCTAAGAAACTAAAGCATGTAATCGGAAGATGCATGAGAACTAGCTAAGACGATGCATGAGATGTTAAGTTACTGCTGAATGATCACAGTTAAATGCCTATAGAGGACTCTTAAGCCAACCTTGCTGTCTTACTTTAGATTTTAAATCGTTGTTAAAGTATTGCGAGAATATTGCGAGAACCGCAATATCAATTTCTGCCTTTACCTTAGTCTTTTTATTAGCTTTTAACCCATTGCGAATTCATTGCGAAAGTATTGCGAGACCCGCAATACTAATTTTCCACATTATAACTTCATCAACTTAGTTTGCTTTGCGTTTAAGTTTGCATTCTTCTTGCATCTTCTATAGTTCTGTACCTCAAACCAAAATCCAACCAACAACATTTTGTCACCGGTTACATTTTCCTTCAATCAATCTGTACTTAGCATAAACGTAATCAAATCTCTGTGGGAAAACGATATAAAATATACTTATCACTTGCTGCAGACCATGTATGCTTGCATGATCTGAGTGCTCTTCGCATCTAATTTACACACACACTGAGCATGCAACACCCTCCATTTTCAGACTATAGAGATCAGAATCAACAAGCTCCCGAAGTTACAAAGACAATGCTGAAAACGGACCTATGAGACCCTATCCATTTATGGAGTTCGCGGTGTTCCGAATCCCATGATACAACCCTCCTAAGGGGTGGTCGCTCCCAGGGCAGATTCGCAGGCGCATCATGAGAATCTCACTGTGCAACCTAATGGAGGAGACCGTAGGATGTGTTGACACACAACCTTCGCCCAATTACTATGAACGACTTCCCCTATTCACCTTGTTATTGACTCATGCAAATACTTTCCTACTGGAGGTCGCTTCCAGGGCGACTCGAAGCTGAGCATGAATCTCACGGTGTGAACTCTTAGGGACGTAGGAGCTGAAAACATTTTTCCTCCCACTGAAGTGTTCTAGACGGCTGGGTATGATTTTACTTAGGCATATATTTTGGCTAACTAAAACATATCCTAAGTCTAGGTAATCTTTCCGAGTATAACGTTTATACTGGATTTTAACCTATGATGTCTAGGTGATAAACCTTTTAAAACCTCACATCACTCACGCATGCTCATAAAACTGGGTTAGCTAAACTCAAACGCCAGTTCGATGCCCAGGTAGGAGGTGTTCCGTAAACCGTCAACTTAAATACCCCCAAGCTTAGACAGCATCTTACCGGGTGAGTTTTTCTTGTAACCGAAGTTTTACAAGATATAGGCCTATTTTAACTATTAAAACAGGAGATTGTTTGGTAGTTAACCCTAAATGAGCATGCATTTATCTTTGTTATAAGTTTTAATGTCTAATTCATTTTATAACACTTATAAAAAAAAACAAACCTTATAACATACATCTAACATGCTTTTATATAACAATTATATAAAACCATTCCATGCAAAAATATAACAACTTATATGAAATCTCATGGAATCCTAAACATACATACTTATATTATAACACTTATAACATACTTTCAATGCATGTTTCATGCTTATCCTATGGTGGGATTTTAAATCTACATGGCATACAATATGCACACAAGATTATGTTTATTTAAACTATACATTCACAATGCATAAATAAATAAACCACACTAAAAATGGATTGGTTTTGACATCCTAAACAAGCATTTACCTAAATTATTACAATAATAAAAAAGGAAAAAGTCTTGAACCGCCCCCGAACACTTCGAATCGGCTCGAACCGCTTGTAAGTTGTTGAATTGCACGAACCGCCGACGAACCGAACCGAACTGCCACTTGACGCCTCTTCCAATTTTGATAAATTACATCCTAAAATGGACTCTAATGACTCTAGAAAAATTACAGACTCTTTGTAACTCATTAAAGCCCATCATAAGGCAATTACAATAATTATTACAAATTGGAAGAGAAATGGATGCCAAAGACCAAAAATTTCCATTTTAGCACACATACATTCATCACATGAATTACTACCCACCAACTCTAAATTAACCAAAAAAGAGTACTTAAAGCATGCTCTGATACCATTTGAAAGAGTTTCGGCATGCATAGCTGTTACGTCTCCAAAAGTGACCTTTTTAGGACTTATTTAGCTTAGAAAGATGTACACTCTTAGGTGTTTTTGATGAGATTTAGCTTAAACCTATGCTTATATATGAGAATTAGAAGAAGGTAGCTAAATTAGGACTTGTATGCAAAAGGAAAGAAAAGGATTAAAAACCGAAGTTAAAAGAAGGAAAAATATGCATTGCGGCAGCATTGCGGAAACAATGCTAAAACAACAATGTTTCAAGTGAAAACCGTAAGTTGACTGATCTGTTTCTGTTAATTTCCGTTATTTCAGGGATTCGTTCTTTCTCCTCCATCCATTTTGAAGTACGACGTTGAGGATGGATGGTTCTCCTTGGCCCAAACGCACCTGCAGATTACTATAAAAGGGGGTCAAAGTAGAGGGTTCAATCATCATCCGAAATCGTAGAAGTCTTCTCGCAGCTCCATCTTTTCTCCTGTTTTTCTTTGCCGTCTGTTGGTTTGCGAAGTTTAGCTGTTGGAGTCGACAATCTGATAGTCTCCCGATTGGATTCATCCAAGCAAGGCTGATCTTTCTCATCCTTCAGCCGAGGCGGTTGCGACGAGGCGTTCAAGCTTAATTTACTGCTTTCTGTCTTTCATTTCTAATTTCCATTTCTGCTTTGTTGTTGTTTCCCTTCTAATAGCTAGCTTATTGCATTTCGTTACTTTCTGCCTTTTTGTTATTTACTTTAAACGTTCCTTTGTTCATTCAAACACTCAAGTAAATCAAAGCACAGTTCTTCATTTCACAGTTTCTTCTCTTTGCTGCTACTGTTTTTCCCTTGCTGTTTGTCTTTAAATTTCTTCTAAGCATGTCTACTTCATCTCTTATTTCTGTTCTGCCTATATCCATGGGTAACTAAGTCACATAGGGGCATGCTAATGACAATACTATAGGCTAAAAAACGTGAACCAAGCATGTAGGATAGCTCTCGAAGCATTGATTGTATGTAAGCTTCATCCCACGGGCAATTTCGATTGGCCATCCATTTTGTCCAAAGAACTCCTAACCTCTGGAAGGAGTAAGAGTTCAGAGTCATACACTCATGCTAGCCTTTCAAGGTAGCCAGAAAACGACCTAGGAATAGGCGTTTTCCTAGTACAAACCATAACTTTCTGCTTTAACAAGATGCTTAAGACCTTACTTGGACATGAGTAAACTAAAGAATCTAATGCATGAAATCGGAAGATACATGAGATTGAGTGAGTTTGATGCATAGAGAGTTGATCCAATGCTTGAGAATCGTGAGAAAATGCCTATAGAGGAGTCGTTAGTAGCCCTTGTTTCTCCATTTTACACACTTTCGCTGTTAGTAACATTGCGGTAGAATTGCTGTTTCCGCAATTCTGCTAAGTTTAAAATTCTGTTTAGCTAACTTCCTCTTCGTTTATCAATCTCTTCTCTTTTCATTTGAGTTTATCTTTGACTTGCACTTGTTTATGTTGCTATCCTTTACATATTGCTTAGAAATAAGACAATTTAAAACCAATTCTACCCCCTCAAATCCAGCCATTCTTTCTTAACAATACACTTCACGAGTAGCTCATAATAAATCTCTGTGGGAAAACGAATGAAAAAATACTTACTACTTGCTATAAGATCATGTATGCTTGCATGTTCTGAGTGCTCTCTCTCTCTTATTGCTTAATTATTTTAACACATTGAGCACGCAACAAGTTTTTGGCGCCGCTGCCGGGGATTTATTTAAGTGAAAACGAAGTTTGTTAAGTTTGAAACACCAAGTTTATTGTCTATTGTAACTGATCTATTTTCATTTCTTTTGCAGGTACCATTGGGTTAGTTTATGAATGAGTCTTCAAGTAGTGATCTAGAGTTCAATCCTGAGCCCGAGAGACTATTTAGAGCCAGAAATAGAGCCAAGAAACGTCTCTTTGACCAACCCTCTGTACCTCCAATAATTGCGGGAACCGCAATTCCTCCGCAATTGTCTCAAGAAGAAATGGATGGAATAGTTCCAAATCCGGTGCCTGTCACTCGCAATCCCATCGAAATAGCGAATGATAAGGATAGAGCCATACTTTTTTACCTAGTACCTATGCCTGGGGAGCTGAACCCCAGCATAATCCGCCCTGAAATCACTGCCAACTCATTCGAGTTAAAGCCAGTGATGTTCCAAATGTTGTCCACTGTGGGACAATTCTTTGGAGTGGAAAATGAGGATCCCCACAACCATCTTAGAAACTTCTTAGGAGTTAGTGATACATTCATCGTCCCTGGAGTTTCCCAAGAAGCCTTGAGGCTCTATCTGTTCCCTTACTCTTTGAGGGACAAAGCCAAAACGTGGTTAAACTCATTACCCTCTGGATCAGTCCTCAATTGGACAGATTTGGCAGAAAAATTCCTAGTTAAGTATTTCCCACCTGATAGGAATTCTACCTTTCGTGATGACATAATCAAGTTCAAACAAGCTGAGAATGAGTCTCTTCACGAAGCTTGTCCACATCATGGCATCCCATGGTGTATTCAAATAGAGGTCTTTTTCAAAGGATGCAACCCCAGCACTAGACAAGTCTTAAATTCATCTGCTGGAGGCTCCATGTTGTCCAAGAGTTACAACGAAGCCTATGAGATCTTGGAGAAGATCTCAGCATCTCACTGTAGGTGGTCAGATGATCCAGTTGAGCCAACTAGAGCTCAAGACAAGGACGCACTCAATGCCATGAGTAGCCAAATAAGTGCCCTGACCAACCTAGTCAAGCAAATGGCTCAAGCCAATCTCCAAACAAGTGTCAACACCGCCACAACCATGTCAATGGGCACCCAACCAAGTCAAGGTGAGACACTTATCTGTGGATTCTGTGGGGAAGGGCACCTGTATGAATACTGCCCTGGGAATCCAGCCTCAGTCTGCTATGTTGGAAGCCAACAACAGCCTAGGAACAACCCCTATTCCAATACTTACAACCCTGGTTGGAGGAACCACCCAAACCTGTCATGGGGTGGCAAACAAAATGCTAACCAAGCTCCTAACCAACCAAGACCGAGTGGAACACCTGGTTTCACTCCCCAACATAACCAGTCCATGTATCAAAAACCATACAACCAACCTGTAGGGTCTTCTGTAGAAAACTTACTCAAGGAATACATAGCCAAGAATGATGCCACTCTACAGAGTCAGCAAGCTACTCTTAGGAGCCTAGAGAACCAAATAGGGCAACTAGCCAATGAACTCAAAAGTAGGCCCCAAGGTAGACTACCAGCTGACACTGAGGTGCCAAGGAGAGATGGTAAAGAACAAGTTCAAGCAATTGAACTTAAAAGTGGTAGACCATTGGTGAGCAACACCAAAGAAACACCAAAGAGAGTAGAGAACACTGAGTCTAGTGCTCCACTTGAGTCTCTGCCAAACCAAGGTCCACCATCAACAAGCACATCAGGAGCAAGGCTGGAACCAATCATAGAAGAGATAGAAGAGATTTCAAGGCCTCCACCTATCCTAAGGCGACCTGAAGTACCTGCATATGTGCCACCACCTCCATTTCCTAGAAGGCTAAAGAAAAAACAAGAACAGGAAGTGCACTTTAATAAATTTCTAGAAATTCTTAAGCAAGTGCATGTTAATATTCCTTTTGTAGAAGTTTTACAGTCTATGCCCTCTTATGTAAAGTTTTTGAAGGATATTATTACTAACAAGAGAATAATTGGTGAGTTTGAAACAGTCAATCTCACTGAGGAGTGCAGTGCCATACTCCAGAACAAGCTACCCAAGAAGGAGAAGGATCCTGGTTCCTTCACCTTACCCGTAGAGCTAGGAGGCAAGCACGTGGGCAGAGCTCTTTGTGACCTGGGAGCCAGCATAAACCTCATGCCCCTATCACTATTCCGCCAGCTAGGAATAGGAGAAGCACGTCCAACCACTGTCACTTTACAACTAGCAGACAGATCCATAGCATACCCTGAAGGTAAGATTGAGGATATTCTTGTAAAGGTTGACAAGTTTATTTTCCTTGCAGATTTCATTATCCTGGATTATGAAGCAGACAAGGAGGTCCCCATCCTGTTAGGCAGACCATTTCTAGCCACAGGTAGGGCCCTGATAGATGTCCAAAAATGTGAGCTCACTATGAGGGTTCATGACGAGGAGGTTAAGTTTAGTGTTTTTAAAGCACTGAGGTATCCTTCTGACTCTGAATCTTGTGCTAGCATGGACATTGTAGATTCATTAATGGAAGAACAATTGGAGCATGAATTGTTGACTAAGCATGCTAATGAATATGTAGGATTAGAATTAACTGACTTAAACATAGCTGAGATAATGGACATACCTGTAAATAACCCTCAGCATGTTTGTATGAATATTGACTTAACTGAAAAATCTTTGAATCCATTAAAACCATCCATTGAGCATCCACCTGTTTTAGAATTGAAACCACTGCCCACACATCTTAAGTATGCATATTTAGGAAGTCATGAAACTCTGCCTGTTATCATTTCATCTAAGTTAAGTGAAAAGCATGAGGTTGAACTGATTTTACTACTTAAGCAACATAGGAAGGCTATTGCATGGACTATTGCTGACATTAAAGGCATTAGCCCTTCTTATTGCATGCATAAGATTATACTAGAGGAAGAGCATACACCTAGAGTAGATCACCAACGTAGGTTGAACCCCTCTATGAAAGAGGTAGTTAAAAAGGAAATAATAAAATGGTTAGATGTTGGTGTGATCTTCCCCATAGCTAGTAGTCAGTGGGTGAGCCCTATACAATGTGTACCTAAGAAGGGGGGGATGACTGTGGTAGTCAATGAGAACAATGAACTGATTCCAACTAGGACTATCACAGGATGGAGAGTTTGCATGGATTATAGGAAACTAAACAAGGAAACCAAAAAAGACCATTTTCCTCTACCATTCATTGACCAGATGCTAGATAGGATAGCTGGTAGGGCCTACTACTGTTTCTTAGACGGTTATTCAGGATATAACCAGATTACTATAGACCCTAAGGACCAAGAGAAGACCACCTTCACTTGCCCTTTTGGAACTTTTGCCTTTCGCAAAATGCCTTTTGGCTTATGCAATGCACCGACAACATTCCAAAGGTGCATGTTGGCAATCTTCTCTGATTTGGATGAGTCCATGATAGAGATATTCATGGATGATTTCTCAGTCTTTGGGGATTCCTTTACAAACTGTCTAGAGAACTTAGGACAAGTCCTGGCTAGGTGTGAGGAGACTAACCTAGTCCTAAATTGGGAAAAGTGTCATTTCATGGTGGATGAAGGGATTGTCTTAGGTCATAGAGTGTCAAGGGCAGGTGTAGAGGTTGACAGGGCAAAAATTGAAATAATAGAGAAATTGGTAGAACCTCAAAATGTAAAAGCCATTAGAAGTTTCTTAGGGCATGCTGGCTTCTATAGAAGGTTCATTAAGGACTTTTCTAAGATCTCCAAGCCTTTATGTGAGCTTCTAGAGCTAAACAAACCCTTCATTTTCTCTAAAGAATGTTTCCTAGCCTGGAAAACCCTTAAGGAAGCACTAGTCACAGCACCTATCATAGTAGGGCCTAATTGGGATCTTCCCTTTGAGATGTTATGTGACGCCAGTGACTATGCTGTAGGGGTAATGTTAGGACAGAAGATTGACAAGTTAACACACCCTGTATACTATGCTAGTAAAACACTTAATGAGGCACAATGTAATTACACAACTACTGAGAAGGAGATGCTAGCTGTAGTGTTTGCTTGTGAGAAGTTTAGGAATTACATTGTAGGCACTAGGACAATTGTGTACACTGACCATTCTGCTTTAAAGTACCTTATGAGGAAGGCTGATGCCAAGCCTAGGTTGATTAGATGGGTCTTGCTGCTGCAAGAGTTTGATCTGGACATTAGAGATAAGAAAGGATGTGAAAATGTAGTTGCGGATCATCTTTCTAGATTGCAGCATAATTGCGAAAAAATTGCGGAAACCGCAATTTCTTATGCTTTTATTGATGAACATGTCTTTGTATTGACTCATCGTGATAACGATGAGGAACCTTGGTTTGCTGACATTGCTAACTTCCTTGCATCACAGGTACTACCAACTTTCAAGGGAGGCCAAGAGAAGAAGAGGTTCCTTCATGAAGCAAGGAAATTCATATGGGATGATCCCACACTTTACAAGACATGTGCTGACGGTTTGCTAAGGAAGTGTGTTTCAGCTGCTGAGGCGAAGTCTGTGCTACAGCACTGCCACACAGCTCCTTATGGTGGACACTTTGGTGGCCAAAGAACAGCTGCGAAGGTGTTCCAGAGTGGCTACTACTGGCCAACGATCTTCAAGGATGCCCACAACTATGCACACAGCTGTGATGAATGCCAGAGAACAGGTAACCTCAGTCGAAAGGATGAGATGCCTCTCACTTACATCTTAGAGTTGGAGCTCTTTGATGTGTGGGGCATTGACTTCATGGGACCATTCCCCCCATCATCAGGTAACCTTTACATATTGGTAGCAGTAGACTATGTATCTAAGTGGGTAGAGGCCATAGCATGTCCCAATAATGATGCCAAAACAGTCATAAGATTCCTTCATAGACATATTTTTACTAGGTTTGGAACACCTCGTGCTATCATTAGTGATGAAGGGACACATTTCATTAATAGAGCTATGGAGAAAGTGTTGGCTAAGTATAATATTAGACATAGAGTAGCCACCCCTTATCACCCACACTCGAATGGCCAAGCTGAAATTTCAAATAGGGAGATTAAAAACATACTAGAAAAAGTGGTCAAACCCAATAGAAAGGATTGGTCGTTTAAACTCGAGGATGCACTTTGGGCGTATAGAACTGCATATAAGACACCCCTAAGTATGTCTCCTTATAGACTTGTGTATGGCAAAGCATGTCACTTGCCATTCGAATTAGAAATTAAAGCATTTTGGGCACTAAAAGAGTTGAATTATTGCGTGACCGATGCGGGAACATTGCGGTCTTTGCAATTACATGAGCTTGATGAGCTTAGGCATATGTCTTATGAAAATGCTAAAATGTATAAGAAAAAGACCAAGATTTGGCACGACAGTAGACTTAGGATTAAGGACTTCAAGAAAGGCCAGCTTGTCTTATTATTTAACTCACGATTGAAATTATTTCCAGGCAAACTTAAGTCCAGATGGTCAGGTCCATTTATAATAACTAATGTGTTTGTTCATGGTGCAATCGAGATAAAGAACCTGCAACAAGGACAACCATTCATGGTCAATGGTGCAAGATTGAAGCACTACTATGAGGAAGGAGATGTGAAGACTCTCTCGGCCTTCCTCTTGACTGAGACGTGAAAACAAGAACGAGAGAGGACGAGTGATCACTGTGCTCGTCCATGCGAGGCTCATGCCTTAGTTTATTTTTTGCGATTTTCCGGTTACTGTTTGTGTATATTTTTGTGTGATTTTAATTATGTATTTGATGTTTATTTTATTACTTTTAATAGGGAATCGATAGAGGGAATCAAGGAGATGAAATCAAGCTAAAAAAAATCGAGGAGATATTGGGCCAAATCAAAGATACGGTTGAGAAAAGATTGGCATTTAAACGTTGAAAATCCCCAACGGTCACTAGAATTGCGCTGGATTTGCAGAATCCGCAACAAATAGAGCCGTTGGGATTTCCATCATTATTTATATCCGTTAGACGCGCGTTGATCCGTACGATTTCCCCATTATCTGAACTCCAAGAAATATCTCTCCCTCTTCATCTGCAATTCTTCTTTCGAGATTCCCACGATTCAACAATGGTGCTAACAAGAGCTGAACGATCTGCGTCCAAAAAGAGGGCTGACGACGCTGAAACTGCTGCGAGGGAAGCACTTCTTGCCCTTGCAGACGCTGAGGCTGCGCGCACTGAACGACTCCCCAAACTGCCGATTCGCAAGAAGAAGTGGAAGGTAGTTACGGAGATACCTGCTGGACCCTCTGAACCAGCAGGAACACCCAAGAAGCGCAAATGGAGCATGGCGGTGGCTGAAGAAAAGAGCAAGCAAAAGACTCCCTCTGTGGAGAGTCAAGAAAGTGATCCTCGGTCACACGAGTCACCAAAACAGAGCTCTTCACCATCTCCACCAGCGCAAAGCCCTGAGCTTCCCCCATCGCCGCAGAGTTCTGAACACACCCCACCAGAAGGGAGCCCTGCAGCATCACCCACTTCCCCACAACCTGACCCTGAATTCCCATATGGGGAGTCCCAAGAATCGACGCAGGGCAGTGGGGAAGCTGAGGAAGAAGAGGTCTTCTCTCCTTTGAGGGACGCCAGCCCTGAGAGCCCTGTGTAGAAGAATGATTCGATGGACGAGACACTGGGGGATTGCCTCCAGCAGATGACAACCAAGGCAAGGTTGAAGAAGAAGGCAGCCAAGGTTGTCAAAGCCAAACGGCCAAGAACAAAGAAGAAGTCCAAGAAGAAGAAGTCCAGGGCTGCGCCTTCCTCACAGAAGGAGAGTGATGAGCCATCTCTGAAGAAGCTCAAGATTGAGGCTGCTGAGTCAGCCAAACCGCAAGACAAAGGGAAAGCCAAGCTTTACCCTGAAGATGAGCCTCAATCAGTGAGGTATGTGTCCTCTGATGCTGAGTCCAGAGGCACTGAGCTGAGGAAGAGGGAGTTGCTGCACGAGAAGGGGTTCCTCGACGCACCTACTGACCTGCCGCAGTTCTTGCGCGCAGGGATCACGAATCACGGCTGGGAGGAACTGTGCAGACCGCCGAATCCAGCCTACTCCAGCATGGTGTATGACTTCTACGCCAATCTGATGAATCCTGAGGATGGCCTATCTGTGGTCAGGGGGGTTGAGGTAGACTTCTCAGCAAAGGCGATCAACGAAGCCTATGGCCTCAAGGGCCAAAAACACACTGACTATGCGAGGATTGTTGATGAGCCAACCGAAGCTGTCTTGGAGGAGGCCATTCGGATCATTGGCCAGCCAGAGGCATCATGGACAGTATCACGCAATGGGAGGCACACCCTGATGAGTGCCACCCTCACAGCCAAGGCGGCTGTCTGGTTTTCCTTCGTGAGGAGGAAGCTGTCCCCAGTGACCCATGAGACCACCATCAACCAGAGCAGATCGCTGCTGGTCTACGCGATCATGCGAGGTCTCACGATCAACGTGGGCGAGGTCATTGCAGCTTCGATTGCTGACTGCGCCAAGAAGGGTAAGGGACCACTTTTCTTTCCTAACACCATTACTAAGCTGTGCTTACGTGCAGGGGTCCCAATAGAGCGCATGGAAAGGCAGCTGGCCTACACGGGCTACCTGGAATTGCCTACGGCCTTGAGGTTGCGCAGAAAGGGGAACATGGAGTTCGAGCTCGATGGCCTGGCTGCTACTCAGTCTTTGACCATGGCCTGCCTGACGGATCTGCAGAAGAGGATGGCTCAATGGGCCACATATGCGCAGGCAAGGGATAAGGAAGTTGCTGACCAATTGGGATGCATTTTCCCTGAATTCCCCACGAACCTAATGACTCCATGGGCGCCTCCACGACCACGAAGGACTGATGATGAGGAAGACATTTGAGTGCTAGTCTGAGAAGCACTAAAGGGAGTATTGTTGTTCCCTTAAATTAGAAAAAAAATCAACCTGCTTTTTGTTGAACCATGTGAATTGTGATGTTTTGAGTTAATCTTTTGATCTGTTTTAGTTGTTTAGTTTTAATGTTTAAATTTGTGTAGTGTAGTCTGATGATAGTTGAATAGGTAGATTAGGTTAGTTTTATTTTTGTATAGCTTGAATGACTGGAAAAAGCATGCATAGGGGCCCTGATCACTGCTATATTTGCCCAGTATCTATTGCGAATTAATTGCGGAAACCGCAATGTTTATTAGTAAATGCATGTTTTTGACTGCCTGTTTAGCTAGGCTGGTTCTGTTTAAATTCTATCTTTTGCTGCTATCGTGACTACCCTATATAGCTTATCTTAAAGCATGCTGGATGAGTGTCATTGGACACCCTTTGATAGTTTAAATTAGCCTCTTAAAAGTGCTTAGCATGCATAGTTTTAAGCCCTTGCCTGACTGTTTTTTATAAATTTCTGCTGCTGTGATATTTGCTTTTAGACTGTTCTGTATATGCCTAGGGCTTTTTAGATTCTCTTTGTTTTACCTTAGACTAGATGCTTCTAGGACAAGTTTGGGGGTGTGCCACCTCAGACACTCATTGGGGACAATGAGTAGTTTAAGTTTGGGGGAGGCCACCCTAGGCCTAGGAACATTCCTCTCTCCCTTTAAGCATAAGCATTCTTCTTCTCCTTTACAAAAAAAATGATGAGCTGAAAAAAAAAAAAAAATGAGAAATAGAATAAAGAGGGGTGTCTCTCTTAGATTGCTGAGTAATCAGTGCCAAGTGTGTAACCCACAAGTGGCATTGCATCAAAAGGCAACCAAAGGAGAGGCTCCACCTAAGTAAGAAAGAAAGAAAAAAAGGAAAAAGAAGTAGGGAAGAAGAATGTATACCTAGGAGTTGCAACTTTGTGGCTTAGATGTCCTGATTAAAAAGAACTCTGATCCTCAATTAGCTGAGCACAAAGTTGTAGCTTGTAGGGTTGTTTAGGGAGATGAATGTATGTCCAATGTAGTGATGCCAGGGTTTAGGTTGTTCTCTTAAAGTACTACTGTCACTGTTAATACTAAGACTGGCATGACTCTAAGGAATCCTAGGTAGCTCAAAAGTAAAAACTAGAAGCATGTACTGAGTCTGGGGTAAAGCTAGGTAGAATTTGAAACCTTAGGGATAGTGGCATGATATGACAAAAGCAAGTAGATCAGTTGTAGGGAGTTAATGAAACAGCAGGAGTATTAGGCGTGCGAAGTCAGAAGAAGCTAGATAAGAGGATAGTTTTAAACTTGGAAGTATGTCACAGGACAGCACTGCTATAGATAGGAATGTAGGGGAGTCAGTAAGTGGTTAAAGAAGATGAAATAGCAGCTTAGGCAAGTCCTTAGATTGCTCGAGGACGAGCAAAACCTTAAGTTTGGGGGTGTGTTACGTCTCCAAAAGTGACCTTTTTAGGACTTATTTAGCTTAGAAAGATGTACACTCTTAGGTGTTTTTGATGAGATTTAGCTTAAACCTATGCTTATATATGAGAATTAGAAGAAGGTAGCTAAATTAGGACTTGTATGCAAAAGGAAAGAAAAGGATTAAAAACCGAAGTTAAAAGAAGGAAAAATATGCATTGCGGCAACATTGCGGAAACATTGCTAAAACAGCAATGTTTCAAGTGAAAACCGTAAGTTGACTGATCTGTTTCTGTTAATTTCCGTTATTTCAGGGATTCGTTCTTTCTCCTCCATCCATTTTGAAGTACGACGTTGAGGATGGATGGTTCTCCTTGGCCCAAACGCACCTGCAGATTACTATAAAAGGGGGTCAAAGTAGAGGGTTCAATCATCATCCGAAAGCGTAGAAGTCTTCTCGCAGCTCCATCTTTTCTCCTGTTTTTCTTTGCCGTCTGTTGGTTTGCGAAGTTTAGCTATTGGAGTCGACAATCTGATAGTCTCCCGATTGGATTCATCCAAGCAAGGCTGATCTTTCTCATCCTTCAGCCGAGGCGGTTGCGACGAGGCGTTCAAGCTTAATTTACTGCTTTCTGTCTTTCATTTCTAATTTCCATTTCTGCTTTGTTGTTGTTTCCCTTCTAATAGCTAGCTTATTGCATTTCGTTACTTTCTGCCTTTTTGTTATTTACTTTAAACGTTCCTTTGTTCATTCAAACACTCAAGTAAATCAAAGCACAGTTCTTCATTTCACAGTTTCTTCTCTTTGCTGCTACTGTTTTTCCCTTGCTGTTTGTCTTTAAATTTCTTCTAAGCATGTCTACTTCATCTCTTATTTCTGTTCTGCCTATATCCATGGGTAACTAAGTCACATAGGGGCATGCTAATGACAATACTATAGGCTAAAAAACGTGAACCAAGCATGTAGGATAGCTCTCGAAGCATTGATTGTATGTAAGCTTCATCCCACGGGCAGTTTCGATTGGCCATCCATTTTGTCCAAAGAACTCCTAACCTCTGGAAGGAGTAAGAGTTCAGAGTCATACACTCATGCTAGCCTTTCAAGGTAGCCAGAAAACGACCTAGGAATAGGCGTTTTCCTAGTACAAACCATAACTTTCTGCTTTAACAAGATGCTTAAGACCTTACTTGGACATGAGTAAACTAAAGAATCTAATGCATGAAATCGGAAGATACATGAGATTGAGTGAGTTTGATGCATAGAGAGTTGATCCAATGCTTGAGAATCGTGAGAAAATGCCTATAGAGGAGTCGTTAGTAGCCCTTGTTTCTCCATTTTACACACTTTCGCTGTTAGTAACATTGCGGTAGAATTGCTGTTTCCGCAATTCTGCTAAGTTTAAAATTCTGTTTAGCTAACTTCCTCTTCGTTTATCAATCTCTTCTCTTTTCATTTGAGTTTATCTTTGACTTGCACTTGTTTATGTTGCTATCCTTTACATATTCCTTAGAAATAAGACAATTTAAAACCAATTCTACCCCCTCAAATCCACCCATTCTTTCTTAACAATACACTTCACGAGTAGCTCATAATAAATCTCTGTGGGAAAACGAATGAAAAAATACTTACTACTTGCTATAAGATTATGTATGCTTGCATGTTCTGAGTGCTCTCTCTCTCTTATTGCTTAATTATTTTAACACATTGAGCACGCAACAATAGCGGAAGCAACGTTGGATCTAAGTACTCTTATTTTGTTAATTTAAAAGAAAAAAACATGTAATTTGAAAATCAAAGACAATAATTTAGAAGTTACCTTTGAAGTTCAAATTCTTCTTGATTCCAAACCCGATCTTCGATCGTAACAGTCACGAACCACCACGAGAGTCTTTCCGACTATTCTCCGGCCTTAGAACGGGATTGTGGGATCCTTTGAGTGCCTAATTTAAAAGAGAATTGAAGATGAAATTGGAGAGAATGGTAGAGAAATTGTCTTTAGAATTCTCAAAGTTCATCAAAATTCCAAGAAGAAGTCAATCTAATTAACCCTTTGTATATATAGAAGACTACATGCAAAAACATGCAAAATTGAGTTAACAATAGGATGTCATGTAGAATCCACTCAATTTAGTGGTATGAACACTTAGCAAAAAAGTTTGACTCATAAAACCACCAACAAATGGTTTTTCCCAATAACTCAACAATTGGATTTTTCCACTAACTTAAGAATTTGATTTTTCCACTAACTTTAGTCATCAAAATGACTCTTGACTTTCAAGGTTTAGTGGAGTCAACATTTGACTTTTGACTTTCAAAGTTTTAGTCAATTGTCTTTAATTTGACTTTTGACTAACTTTGATCAAATTAATTCAATTTTAAAAATTAATTCAAATAATTAATTTTAAATTAAATTAAATTAATATTAAATAATTAATTAAACAATTTAATTAATTCAAATTTAATATCCAATAAATCCAACACTAATCCCGATCATTCCCGATATACATGATTATGAATCCATATTCATATTTTCGATATTCAAATCTTATTTTAAATATCACCATCTCTCTCTATTGTTCAATTCGCAATTGAACGTTATGTCGTTAAATATATCACATATATTTAACGCTAATTCCCTAATTCGAATTCGAACACTTCGAATTCACTCGTCACACTGTTCTAAGGTTTAGTCCGATATGAGCTAGCAGGGGGACCTCATGGACCTACAAATCATGAGCTCCAACGATCCGAGATTAACTGATTAAACTCTTTAACCCAGTTAATCAACATTCGTTAACTACCAGGACATTCCACTATAGCCTAGTAGTTGCACTCTCCTCACTATAGATATATTTATGTCCACTCGATATAACCATGATTAGTAAGTTGACCCTTCACAGGTTGTTCGTAATTTACGGTAGGGTCAAATATCTGTTTTACCCCAGTAATTACATCTTGCTCCTTAAGTCCCACTGATCCTCTAATGAACAATTGGTTTGTGATCCAATCACTAAACCGATTGGTATGTGATCTAATCACTATACCGAGTCCCTCTCGGGCCAATGAGAAGTGGAGCCCCTTGTTCAAGACCTGGAGTCAGCACTTAAGGGAACAACCTATCTACTATCCCTAGAGACGGGTAGGAGTGAATTCCATCTTGCACCCTATGTCCCCAGCTATCTATCCAGTCTTGTCCCTGAAATGAGAGGCTTATTGAGTCGGCGCTGTTGAGCCACTCTCACCCATGCAGATCTAAGGATAATCCCGAATAAACAGGAGTTCATAGTTAGCTTAGGATTAAGGTCAAGTTACCTAGGTCATCGTTTTGAAATAGTCAGTCTTTCAAACAGTAAACAACATTATAAAGCAAGAGTGACTTGTCTAATGCAAACTCTTTGCATAGGACGCCCCCATTCACATGTTGATGCGAGATTGTCGAGGCCCGTCAAATACAATTTATATTTACCGATCAACGGTTTGTAGTAAACTACAGCGGACCGGGTCGAACTCAGGGAACCGAAATTTAAATTCTCTAAATTAAACTTTATGTAAAAACAATAAATGGGGGGTTTTTGGATTGCATGTAAATGTAATGAATTAAAATAACAATTAAAGATAAAGTTTAAAGAATTAAAGAATTATATAAATAAACAAGAAATTACCTAGCTGGTTCAGAGATTGTCGGGACTTAAAATGGATTTTGCTCATCGATTACTCCAATAAAAATATAATTTCTTAATTAAAATCATAATCGACTTAACTGGAACAGCCATGAAAAGTCTCTAAGATCCTATCATGCAATTAATCCGACAAAGCATCGTAATTAACTCTAAACTAGTCAATTAGTTGGGCACGATAGCGTTCCATGCTAATTACCTAACAACTCTAAGCACATGGATTGATTAGAACGTTAATTAAATTGATCAGATTCAATTAAACATTTTTATATTCCTAAGGTCTATTATACGCACCATGTTAACTATGAAAAAACCATAATTTTAACACTAGTCATAATCTGACCATCTTGCTACTATAATTAAGCATGCAATTTCTGACAATTACGGATCACAAATTACAAACATAGCATACATGAACAATTAATATTTAATTGATTAAGCTGTCACATTAACCAATATTAAATGCACATGAAATAAACAAAGAATATAAAACAATTAATCAATAAATTAGATTACAATTTAATACCAAAAATCTCACAAAAAACGTTAAGCCCGACAAACCTCTAAATCAACCTTACAATCTTAGCCGAACATCGCTAAGACGATCCCGACTACAAAGCAAAATAGAAATCTCTACAGAGAGAGAAAGGCAGAATTGAGATAGTGATGGTGTGTGTTGGTGTAAGGTGTGTGATGTAAGGTGTGGACTCTACCCTTTTTATACTAAAAAGGAAATAACCATTTACTATTTTTAAATAAAAATAAATAAATAAAATAAATAAAACATAATAACTTGTGGTTGAGGAAGACGAATGGACTTGTGGTTGAGGAGGCTTTGTTGGAGTGACACGAATGGTTGAGACTTCTTCTGTTGAATGAGTTCAAATGAGTTAGGAGCTGACACGTGTGCGGTAAAAAAAATACAATTAATAAGAACATTCTCCAAGAATCGAACTTAAAATCAAAGTCTATAATAATCAACTCTTCACCATCAGACCAAGCTTCCAACTTTGAACATAAAATGATTTTTATCTTTATAGTATCATCTGCGGCTCGGTTTGTTGATATTATATCTCTAAAACTCCTCTTTTGAGTTCTTATTTAATATAAGTTTCTCATTCACCTCTAAATGCTCGATTCCTGCAAAACATATGATTAAACACATTAATTTGAATCAACTAACAAGAATTAAAGGTTATAAAATAGCACTTTTGGAGTTCTATCAAATACCCCACACTTAAATCTTGCTAGTCCTCTAGCAAGAAATAATTTAAACATTAAAATGAATCGTTGGCTGCAAATTAATGACTCTAACCTCTGTATCTTAACCAATAAAACTATTCACAACTCACAACATTCAAATGCATTCAATCAACGAGAAATTTAAAATTAGTTCTTTCATCTCTTATGTGTGTGTGTGTAGCCTTTTCTATCTCGATTTTTATAAGTCCGGGAATATTTTATTCAACCCTCAACTTGTTTTCCCCCTACTTCTGGTCATTTAGAACAAACTATCAAGCACCAATACATTCAACTAAGTAATATTTCTATTAAGGTGCCTAAAAACAACTTTGGGGATCCCCTATACTTGTATTATTTTAACTCAAGGGTACTAGCTTTCACACCCAACTGCAGGGCCTCTCACCCAGAGCACTCGCTCAATGGGCGGCCTAACTACTCACATTTGGGGCAGCTCTTTTTACCCCTTATTGTTTTACTCATTACAAGCTGATTTTCACTTTTCTTGAGCTCGAGCAATATTTTATTTTTTCATTATTTTTTCTTTTCACAAGGCAGATAGACATGCTATACCTCCTCAATATCTCATTACAAACTATCATGTAAGATAACTTTCTAATTAGTTCTAAGGGCCTTTCGAGGTGACAACAAATATATAGGTCAAATAATACAATCCTAAGCCTTTAAAACCATAGATGAGAAGACTATGTGCACAATAGTTATAAGAGAATCCAGAGAAAATTTTTGAATTTGACTAAAAATCATGCATGCATTCTCATTCTTTGCAAGTAAAAAGTGAAAAAACATAATGAAGAAAAAATGTATAAGACACATCATAGATTGTCATCATCACATAATATGCAACCAACTAATCATTATACATTTCAAGCTCAAGATTTTAGTAATTTAAAAGTTTGACTCTCAATCACATGCTTTGCAAATATATATCCACCCCCACCTAAAACAATACATTGTCCCCAATGTATAATTAAGTAGATTGATCCAAAAGAAATGAGAAAATTCTTTTTTTTTAATTAAAGAAAAAAAATCTTTCCATGTCAGTTCCCAGTTAGAGGTGTTCCCTTTCGGTCAACTTAAGTACCTCAGTCTAGATTTATCCTTAATAGATAACTAAATAGATTAATCACAAAAGAAACAATAAAGAGAAGAAAACTCCCCTGAAATTTCTCTTGCATGGGTCTAAGGGCGGTGGTTGCACTCTCGAATCTAACAGGAATCTTTTTCTTCAAGTCCAAAAGCAGCAGGCTTAATCTCCAAACAACTAAAAAGCAACTCTGTTAGAAGTTAAATATTGTTGAGAAAGTTCTAACATGTTAGAATAATTAAACAAACTAAAAAAAATATTTTTGTGATTTTTTTTTTATTGCAATTAAAAATAAGAGTTTTTTTTTTTAGGAAAAAAAATAATAATAAATGAATTTAACAAAAACATTTTTTTGGTTAAGAAAGACATTTTTTTTAAAAAAAAATAATAAATAAATTTTAAAAAGAGAATTTAATTGGCTCCCCGGCAACGACGCAAATTTAATGCGAACTTCTTTTTCTTTTTGTTTAAACATTTTTTCTATTCCTAAATACGCACCATGTTAACTATGGAAAAGCCATAATATTAACACTAGTCATAACCTGATCATCTTGCTACTATAATTAAGCATGCAATTTCTGACAATTACGGATCACAAATTACAAACATAGCATACATGAACAATTAATATTTAATTGATTAAGCTGTCACATTAACCAATACTAAATGCACATGAAATAAACAAAGAATATAAAACAATTAATCAATAAATTAGATTGCAATTTAATACCAAAAATCTCACAAAAAACGTTAAGCCCGACAAACCTCTAAATCAACCTTACAATCTTAGCCGAACATCGCTAAGACGATCCCGACTACAAAGCAAAATAGAAATCTCTACAGAGAGAGAAAGGCAGAATTGAGATAGTGATGGTGTGTGTTGGTGTAAGGTGTGTGATGTAAGGTGTGGACTCTACCCTTTTTATACTAAAAAGGAAATAACCATTTACTATTTTTAAATAAAAATAAATAAATAAAATAAATAAAACATAATAACTTGTGGTTGAGGAAGACGAATGGACTTGTGGTTGAGGAGGCTTTGTTGGAGTGACACGAATGGTTGAGACTTCTTCTGTTGAATGAGTTCAAATGAGTTAGGAGCTGACACGTGTGCGGTAAAAAAAATACAATTAATAATAACATTCTCCAAGAATCGAACTTAAAATCAAAGTCTATCATAATCAACTCTTCACCATCAGACCAAGCTTCCAACTTTGAACATAAAATGATTTTTATCTTCATAGTATCATCTGCGGCTCGGTTTGTTGATATTATATCTCTAAAACTCCTCTTTTGAGTTCTTATTTAATATAAGTTTCTCATTCACCTCTAAATGCTCGATTCCTGCAAAACATATGATTAAACACATTAATTTGAATCAACTAACAAGAATTAGAGGTTATAAAATAGCACTTTTGGAGTTCTATCACATGTCTCCACATGAACGATTCAGAATCACATCGTTTGTACTAAATACAAAATGGGCCGCATCCAATAGTGTCCCCAGAATAAGGTATCTAGCCTTATCCGTATACTATAGACCGTTTTGGCTATTTACTCGAACTTGATCCACTTTTATGTCTCCATATAAAGTTCAAGTACTCATGTTATAGCCATGGATCTTAGTTTATTGGATTTATGGTTTTCTAAAATGAAATAAGCAATTCACATATTCAATAATAACTTTATTGAATAAACCTCAATAACACTTTATTAGTAATAAAATATGTTTATCGTTTACAAACCACGAGTTTTAGGACATAAAACCCAACATTATATTCCTTGAACTTTTCAAAATATTCAGACTTATGTTGCATTAGGTTACGATACTTATTCCTTGAATAATCATCAGCTAGAGTGATGAAATATTCATCAGTGTTCTTTGGTCTGTAGGCTTTTCCAACAAAAACCTATTGATTATCTTGCATGAAAGACAAGATCTTAAGACATATAAAGTAATTAACTCTAACATTTAGAGAATAAACTCTTAGTAGTCTTTTTATTCAAATTGATCAGAATCAATCTTGAATGCCAAAGACAAGTATCATATTTTAGGAGAATATAAATTGTCTTTATATTCTAGATTCTATAATCCTGAATATCGCAATTTTTAGTATTTTATATGTTAACAATTTAACACATACAAATCATTCTTATTTTTCAGCTGAACTTTTCAAACAATTTTGAAAATTAAAATTCGAGTACTAAAATATTCATACTATATGAACCTTTTATTAGTAATAAAATTAGAGAAATTGAATTTCTCCTATGGTACTGAAAACATCATATTCAACCTTAAGTAACAATTATTTCTTATGGACATCTTAATGTCTCCCACTACATCAATTGAGATGAGTTTTCTGGTGCCAATAAGTAGAGATCATTCTATATTATTAAGTATTTTTCAAGAATTACATATGAAATGTAATGAAGAACAAATATTAATAGTGGATATGAATCTACTATCTAGGTGTTAATGATTATTTTCCACCAAAAATCTAGTAAATCAAATTTACTTTTAATCATGTTCTTCTTATGGAGGTATTTCATAAATTTCTCCTATTATGACTACTTTGCTAATTTAGAAACTATTTTCTTTTAACTACAGTCATATGGTTTAATTTCTTTTCTTAGATTTTGGTAATACTTAATTTTAGAGATTATTCAGATAAATATCTAAATCTAGCTTTTATTGATTTCAACAATATCTCATATGTTGTTGTCATCTCCTTTTTCTTCTTAGCTTGACATCTAACATGTCAAACGGAAATTTTTTAAGTCATCTCGTTATCTTGATTTATTAATCATGTGCTTCACGAACAATTCGATTAGCATTGACAACAGGTTTTTGAGAACATTTCTCAATAAAGACAAATTAAAGAAAAATTTACACGGTCATTATATAGTGTTAACATTATTTTTCCAAGTGATATTATTTTCTCAATTTGACAAATTGGTAACGAAAATTAAAATTGAGAGAAATAGACATAATATTGAAATATATATATAAAAAAATATTATTTAACAACATGCAATCAATATTCATTCAATTTCAGCATAGAAAACAAACGATTTGATAAATGAACCCTAAAACATTAATTTTTAATGCTATGATACTTTAGTGAGTTAGAACAAGTGCCGCCGTAGGGTAGGTCAAATGCTCATTCACTAAACTGAGACAATTTCAACCAAGTGTTATCCCAAAATAACTTTTATTTCTATAACATTTAGTTACCATTAGTTTGGTCAAGAAAATCATTAACAACCTTAATGAGATCTTTGTAAGTGTAACCCTTAATTTTAGATTCTATAATTTTATCCCAACAAGTGCCGTCGTAGGGTAGGTCAAGTATTGGAAATAAAAATACAATCTTATCCTTCTTAGGAGATTAACTCTGATATGGACCCATGTAAACACCTTCCGTAGGGGGACGGTCCAAAAGCCGCCGCGAGGCCCCACATGAATCTCACGTTGTGAACTAATGATAGAGACCGTAGGATATGTTGACACATTTCCTTCTCCCACTTACTAATTTCAAAATACTTTCTCTAGAGATTCACCCTGATATTGACCCATGCAAACACCTTCCGTAGGGGGGCGGTCCAAAAGCCGCCGCGAGGCCCCGCATGAATCTCACCTTGTGAATCTATAATAGAGACGGTAGGATACCTTGACATATGTCTTTCTCCCACTAAGTATTTTGAAATAGAGTTTTCTATTACTTAGACAAATTAGGCTAATTTCATTTATCTAAGTTTTTCAATCTACCCTTTCATAACCCTTATGTTTGTTAGATTGATTTTAATGTGAATTACCAAGTATATTAAACTATTTAAAACTAATCACATTATGAGTCTGCTTAATGAAATAAAATAAAATTTGACTAATTCAACTCCCATTCAGTTCCCAGGTAGATGTGTTCCTTTTCAATCAACTTAAGTACCTCACTCGAGTAACCTTTCTTAGATAGGGTTCCCTTATAGTCAATTTTTATTTTAAATTCATTAATCTTTAATTAACTATTAATTACTAGATTAATGAACTTTAGTTGATTTTACGCAATGTTTTTAATCCTATTCAAAACTAATTCACTTTATGGATAATCTTGAAATTTTAACCATTTAAACCCTTTAAAAGATTTTTAAATGATTATCATATGTTCTAATCTTATTAGAAAATATCTTAATATCATTAGGAAAACATCTTAATCCCAATGGAAAAAGTTTCATAATCTTTATTATGAAAATATGAATTTCTATTAGAAAAGAAATATCATAATCTCATTAGGAAAAATTCATAATCTTTATTCTGAAAAGATGGATTCCTTTCAAACTAAGATTTCTTTTTATGAAAGGAAGTATCCTAATTTAAAAAATCCAAATATAACAATTATATTGAAATATATGGGAATATAAACAAATTAGGAAATCATCTAATCAAATTAAATGAGCATTTTAATCAAAATAATTCAAATATAACAATTATATTAAATTAATTAAAATGCATGGTTATGCTTAACCTAGGATGAGATTTTAATCCTGATGACATACTTTATGCAATCAATTAATAAAATTAAATCATACATCAACATGCATAATTAAAATTAAAAATATAACAAAATTGACCGACATATTTGGCATATCCTAAGAAATTGAAGACAAATTAAATTACAAAAAATTAATACAAGACATATCTTGGTGTTCAAAAATCTTCCCTTTTGGACATTCCAAATTTGAATCCAATTTCCATAACTGAATTTGAACATTCCAAATCAAATTCATAGACATTTCAAATCTGAATTTAAATATGCAGAATTGATTTTGGACATTCCAAATCCAATCCATAGACATTCCAAATCTGAATCTAAATTTCCAGAATTGATTTTGGACATTCCAAATCCAATCCATGGACATTCAAAATTTGAATCCAAATTTTCAGAATTAAATTTGGACATTCCAAATCCAATCCATGGACATTAGAAATCAATCCAAATTTTCAAAATTGAATTTGGACATTCCAAATTCAATCCACCATCTTCAATTTTGTACGATTCACAATCTTCAATTCGGTAGGATTCATACAAATTGAATCTTCAATTCTGTAATGGCTTCAATTCCACCATCGTTTGATACCATCTTCAATTCCGTAATGGCTTCAAATCCACCAATTTCGTAATGACTTTAAAAAAAAGATACAAAGAAGTCCTAACTCTTTCGAGTTTCACATTTGATCTAATCAAAGCGATAAAACTAATGTCAATCAAATATGCCTAAACAATCAATTTTGCAAACTAACATATATCAAATATATGAAAAATAAAATTAAAATACCCACCATGAACAACTTTAATTCTAAATAAAAATCAAAGTAGCTCTGATACCAATTTAAGGGAATGAACTCTTCAAACCCCGCAATCTTCTTGTGTTCCTTTATTTTGATTTAGAATTAAACAATAATACAAGGTTAAGCAAATAATACCTTTGATGACCACAATCTTCTTGTGTTCCTTTTTCCACGAGATCTTCCTCACTATGACTCGAACACAGGACCAAGAGCTTGTGGGAGTCTCCTTGAAAGAATGGACAAGAGTTGTTGATTTAGCTGGTCCTTCTCAACAGTTGAGAAAGCCTAGACGCAGTGGGAGGGATGTGAGACAACCCGACCGCTACATCGACTTGCCTGAGACTCAAGTCGTCATACCTGATGATGGCGTTAAGGATCCATTGACCTTTAAACAGGCAATGACTGATGTGGACAAGGATCAGTGGCTCAAAGCCATGGACCTCGAAATGGAGTCTATGTACTTCAATTCGGTTTGGGATCTTGTAGAGCAACCAGATGGTGAAAGACCCATTGGTTGCAAGTGGATCTACAAGAGGAAACGAGACGAGGCTGGTAAGGTGCAAACCTTTAAAGTCCGACTTGTGGCAAAGGGTTATACCCAACGAGAAGGGGTGGACTATGAAGAAACTTTTTCTCCTGTTGCCATGCTAAAGTCGATTAGAATACTCTTGTCCATTGTCGCATTTTATGATTATGAAATATGACAAATGGATGTCAAGACTGCCTTTCTTAATGGCAATCTTGAAGAGAGTATCTATATGGTCCAACTAGAGGGGTTCATAATTCAGGGTCAAGAGCAAAAGGTTTGCAAGCTGAATCGATCCATTTATGGGTTGAAACAGGCATATAGATCCTGGAATATAATGTTTGATACAACGATCAAATATTATGGCTTTGAACAAAATATTGACGAGTCTTGTGTTTACAAGAAGATAGTCAATAAGGTTGTAGCTTTCTTAGTCTTGTATGTAGACGACATACTACTCATTGGAAATGATGTAGGGATTCTTACTGATGTAAAATTGTGGCTAGTAACCTAATTCCAAATGAAAGATTTGGGAGAGGCTCAGTTTGTTCTTGGGATTCAGATCGTAAGGAATCGCAAGAACAGGACGCTAGCACTGTCTCAGACATCTTATATAGATAAAGTGTTATCTAGATATTCGATGCAGAATTCCAAGAAAGGTTCGCTGTCGTTTAGGCATGGAATTCACTTGTCTAAGAAACAGTCTCCTAAGACACCTCAAGAGGTTGAGGACATGAGACAGATTCCGTATGCATCAGCAGTTGGCAGTCTAATGTATGTTATGTCTTGCACTAGACCTGACATCTGCTTTGGAGTCGGAATTGTCAGTAGGTACCAGTCTAATCCAGGATATGATCACTGGACCGCCGTTAAACATATCCTCAAGTATCTTAGGAGAACGAGGAACTATATGCTTGTGTATGGCACTAAGGATATGATCCTAGCAGGATACACTGACTCTTATTTTCAGACTGATATAGATTCTAGGAAATCAACTTAAGGATCAGTGTTTACTCTTAACGGAGGGGCAATAGTATGGAGGAGTATTAAGCAAGGTTGTATTGCTGACTCCACCATAGAGGCTGAATACGTCGCAGCTTGTGAAGCAGTATGGATCAGGAAGTTCTTGACTGATTTGTAAGTTGTTCCAAATATGAATTTGCCCAACACACTTTATTGCGATAATAGTGGTGTTGTGGCGAATTCTAAAGAACCTCGGAGTCTTAAGCGCGTGAAACATATTGAGCGCAAATATCATCTCATCAGGGAGATAGTGCAACGAGGAGATGTGATCGTCACACAGATCGCCTCAGAGCACAACGTTGCTGATCCGTTTACAAAGTCTCTCACGATTAAAGTGTTTGAGGGACACCTGGAGAGTCTGGGGCTGCGAGCTCCACAGTAGGACAGTGGGAGATACTTTGTACATATATGTATATATTTGTATTCACGACCAGCATACTCACCACGGACGTTTTAGCCCAAGTGGGAGTTTGTTGGATTTTATGTCCTAAAACTCGTAAGATGTATACGTTATGAATGTAATATGTCTATTTACGCAATAAAGAGCTTTTGAGGTTTATTCAGTAAATGTGTTTATTGAATATAGTGAAACGTGTTTGCATTAACTTGTACCAATAACAAACACCCATGGCGAAGGATGAGTACTTTAGCTTCATGTATGACATGAATGTGGATGAGGCTCAAGTAGACAGTCAAAACGGTCTATATTATATGGTTAAGGTTGGGTACCTTATCCTGGTAACACTATTGGATGCGGCTCGCTTTGTATAGTACAAAACGATGTGATCCGAATCGTTTCACATGGAGATGTGAGAAGCGAAGGCGTCATGTGCAAAGAGTTTGCATAAGACTGAACCGCGAAATCAAGTCGCTCTCACTTTATAACACCGTTTACTGAAGAGATCAACTTTTTCATATGATGACCTAGGTAACTCGTTCTCAATCCTGAGCTCGCTATGAACTCCTATTTATTCGAAAGTATCCTTTGACTTGCATGGGTGAGAGTGGCCAGATCGCTGACTCAATAAGCCTACTATCTTGGGGATAAACTCGAATAGGTGGCTGGGGACATAGTACAACAAGATGAAATTCACTCTTGGCCGATTGTAAGGGCTAGTAGAGAGGTGTTCGCTTAATAGCTGACTTCGGATCTTGAACATGAGGCCTCATCCTCTTCTGTGTGAAGAGGATTCTGATCTGCTGATTGTATCACAGATCAAATGTTCATCAGAGGTGTTAGTGATACTTAAGATACAAGAGGTAATACAGGGGTTAAACGGTATAAATGACCCGCTGTGATTACAGACATCTGTGAATGATCGACTTACTCATAATGGTTATATCAAGAGAACATAATATATCTACACTGAGGACAGTGCAACCCTCGGAATATAGTGGAGTCTCTGAGGGTTAACGAATGTTAATTAGTTCGGTTAAAAGAGTTTTGACTGGATAATCTCCTATCGTTGGAGCTCATTGAATTGTAGGTCCTTTAGGTTCTCCGGGCTAGCTCGGATAACGTCGTGCAACAATATAAAAGAAAAGGAAAAAGAATTTGAATTTGTTCAAGTTCGGTTTCTTGGAAGGATGATGGACATATATTTAAATATGTGAATGGTCTAAAAAATCGAATAGGTTTCATGTGCAAAAAAGTCAGTTTTCAGAAAACCGGGTATATCCATATTATTTAATTAATATTTGATATTGAATTAAATAATTTTTATTAATTAAAAAGTTTAATTAATATATATATATATATTTTACTTATTAAAAAGTTTAATAAATAAAATATTTATTATTATTTAAAATTAATTGAGAATTAATTTTTATAAAATAATATATATATATATATATATATTAGTTTACATGCATTTTGCATGTAAACCAAGTGTAATTCACTTATATATATATAAATGTTATATCTATATATCTTTAGACAAAGTGGATTTGGATGGATATATATGAACTTACCTTTTGAAACTTTAAAAAACTTCTTTTTAAGTTTTCATTTTGTGTTCTTTAACCTCTGGGTTTTACCATCAGATCATTCTTCCATCCGTTTTCCTTTCTTTTCTCTTTACTTTGGAGTCCCACAACTCCGTTGCTCGGTGCCGAGGATAGCCGGACTACCAGAGGTGGTCCTCGTAGCGTTCGTGAGAAGAGGCTCGAAGCGTTCGTGAGGAGAAACGACCGGCGGAACTTTAAGAAATTGGAACTACAAGGGTATGTATTCTAATTTTCTATTTTCCGTCTGTTTGAGCATGTTTCTAGTTTGTTAAATTGATAAAATTAGAGTATCAACAATCCAAAATCGCTTCTGCAGCGTAAAACGCTCCATCAAAGCTAACAGAGAAATAAAACACAATAATACGAACGTGTCGGATTTGGGGGAACTTCAGGATTTGCGAAATTATGTAATTACTACCATTGAACTCATACATGCTTAATCAGAACCCATCGATATGCATAGGGGTGGCCATCGGTCCGTCGATGTCGGTTTTGGGCAGAAACCGCCGCCGACCACTGACATATCGGTTTCCATCGGTCGGTTTTTGACAGTGTGAGGGAGGTGGGTGACGTCGGCCGACCAACCACACGGTCGGACGGTCGGTTTGGTCAGTTTTCGAATTTCCTGCGAACTAACCATGAGAAAAGAAGAATAAAATGAGAAACAAAAAAAATATATGAAAAAGTAAGAAAACCAGAAAAAGAGATGAAGAAAATGAGAGAACTAAATAAAGATAAGAGAAAATAAATAAATAAATAAAAGAAGAGATTGAAGAGAAAAAGATGAAGAATGAAGATAGAGGGGTGAGAGATAAAGGAAATAAAAAAGTCTTGAATGAGAGAAATGGTGAATGAAGAGAGAGATGAAAAAAGAAGGAGAGAGAGACCCAAAATTAAAAAAGAGAGAGAAGACGTTGGAGTGTAGAAGGAGAGAAATGAGAGAAAAAGTAGTGATGTGATTGTGATTTGAAAGGTTTATTAAAAAAAAACACAAATTGAGTGAATCAAGACAATGCCATTCACAAGTCATTGTCATTCACGTAAATCAAGGCCCTCATTATGATTTAAATCATATTAACTCATCTAAGGGTGTCAATCCTAGACCTTGCTAAAAGCGATGACAGGTGTTGTTACGTCTCCAAAAGTGACTATTTTAGGACTTATTTGCTATAGAAAGATGTACACCCTTAAGCGTTTTTTGTAGATTTTAGCTTAAACTTGTGCTTATATATGAGAATTAGTAGAATGAAGCTAAATTAGGACTCTATGTGTAAAAGGAAAGAAAAAGAAACAAAAACAAAGTTAAAGACTTGGAATTTGCACATTGCTGAAGCATTGCGAAAACATTGCGGTCTCAGCAATGTTTTAAGTGAAAGTTGTTATTTGTTTAACTGATTTCCATGTTGTTGCGATCTTTCAGCCGCTCGTTTTTTCTCCTGCTGCCACGTAGAAGAACGACGTTCAGAATGGATGGTTCTCCTTGGCCCAATCGTACCTGCAGAACACTATAAAAGGAGGTCAAGGGGGGAGGACAGAAACACACTCGAAAGGCGTAGATCTCTCCTTCAACGCAGTTTCTCATTGTTTTCTCTCACGGGTGTTGGCGTGGAGGTTTTAGCTGTTGGAATCGATAATCTAAGAGGAAGAAGAGAGGATTTTTCATCTCTTCTGATTGGATTCATCCACGATCAAGCTTACCTTCGGTTGTCATCCGAGGCGTTGCGGCGAGGAGTTCACACGCATTCTTTACTGCTTCCTGCTGTTTTTGTTTCCCTTTTCGTTCCTGTCTATAGTTATTTCACTTATGTTTGCTACTCTACTCTATTTCGTACTTGTCTGTCTAGCTTTAGTTGTTCAAAGTTGTTCTTTGTTTAGTTCAAACTCTGGTTAATCAAAGCATTATTTCATCACTTCGCAAGTTCTCCATCTCTTCTGTTTGCTGTCGTTTCTTCTTGAATACTGTCGAGCATGTTTACATCCACAAGTCTTTCCATTCCGACATCATCCATGAGTAACTAAACCACATAAGGGCATGCTAATGACAAGACTATAGGTAGAAATACGTGAATCAAGCATGTAGGTTAGCTTCAAATGCATTGAGTGTATGTAAGCTTCATCCCACAGGCAATTTCGATTGGCCATCCATTTTGTCCAAAGAACTCCTAACCTCTGGAAGGAGTAAGAGTTCAGAGTCGTACATTCATGCTAGCCTTTCATGGTAGCCAGAAAACGACCTATGAATAGGCGTTTTCCTAGTACAAATCACTAAACTTGCTTTTATAAATAGATGCTTAAGGCCTTACTTGGACATGAGTAAACTAAAGGATCTAATGCATGAAATTGAAAGATACATGAGAATGAGTTAGTTTGATGCATGATGAGTTGATCTACTGCTTGAGAATCGTATGAAAAAGCCTATAGAGGAGCCGTTAGTAGCCCTTGTTTCCCTACTTTACCCCTAATTCGCTGTTAGTAACATTTCTAGAAAATTGCTGTTTCCGCAATTCTCTTAGTTCAACTTTTTGCCTTAGCCATTTCTTTCTTAGTTTGTTGTTCTCTTCCCTCTACATTCGAGTTTAATTATTTACTTGCACTTGTTTATGCTTTCATATCTTGCACATTCCTTAATAGTTAGGCACCTTAAACCCAAAGCTACCCCATTTAAACCACCCATTCTCACTTAACATCTCACTTCGTTAGTAACTAAGAATAAATCTCTGTGGGAAATCGAATGAAAAAATACTTATTACTTGCTACAGGACCATGTATGCTTGCATGTTCTGAGTGCTCTCCCATTGCATCTTTATTTTAAACATTGAGGACGCAACAAGTTTTTGGCGCCGCTGCCGGAGATTTTGTTTAGTAAACACGAAGTTTGTTAAGTTAGAAACACATCTTAATATCAATTGGAGCTGATCTATTCTCATTTCTTTTGCCGGTACCATTGGGTTAGTTTATGAATGAGCAGTCAAGTAGCGATCTAGAGTTCAATCCTGAGCCTGAAAGATTACTTAGGGCCAGAAACAAAGCTAAGAAATGCCTCTTTAAACAACCCTCTGTAACTCAAAGTATTGCTGACTCCGCAGAGTCTTCGCAATTCTATCGAATAGAAATGGATAGACCAAACCCAAATTCAGCACCTACCATTCGCAACCCCATCGAAATAGCGAATGACAAGGATAGTGCCATCCTCTCCTACCTAGTTCCCATGCCTGGGGAGCTAAACCCCAGCATCATACGCCCTGAAATTACTGCCAACTCATTCGAGTTAAAGCCAGTAATGTTCCAAATGTTGTCCACTGTGGGACAATTCTTTGGAGTAGAAAATGAAGACCCCCACAATCATCTAAGAAACTTCCTAGGAGTTAGTGATACCTTCCTTATTCCTGGAGTTTCCCAAGAAGCTTTGAGGCTTTACCTCTTCCCTTACTCATTAAGAGATAAAGCCAAAACGTGGTTAAATTCATTACCCTCCGGATCAATTGTCAATTGGACAGATCTGGCTGAGAAATTCCTAGTCAAATAGTTCCCACCTGATAGGAATTCCAACTTTCGTAATGACATAATCAAGTTCAAACAAGCCGAAAACGAGTCTCTTCACGAAGCTTGGACAAGGTTCAAGGACCTTTTGCTCAAATGTCCACACCATGGCATTCCATGGTGTATTCAAATAGAAGTATTCTTTAAAGGATGCAACCCCAGCACAAGGCAAGTGCTAAATTCTTCAGCTGGGGGTTCCATGCTTTCAAAGAGTTACAATGAAGCCTATGAGATTCTGGAGAAAATCTCAACTTCCCACTGTAGATGGTCAGATGATCCAGTAGAGCCTAGGAGAGCTCAAGACAAGGATGCACTTAGTGCAATGAGTAGCCAAATAAATGCCTTAACCAATCTAGTTAAACAAATGGCTCAAACCAATCTCCAACCTAGTGTCAACACCGTAGCAGCCATCTCAATGGGCACACCAAATAGTCAAGGTGAGACACTGATCTGTGGATTCTGTGGGGAAGGGCACCTGTATGAATACTGCCCTGGGAATTCAGCCTCGGTCTGCTATGTTGGAAGCCAACAGCAGCCTAGGAACAACCCCTACTCTAACACTTACAATCCTGGTTGGAGGAACCACCCAAATCTTTCTTGGGGTGGGCAACAAAATACTAACCAAGCTCCAAACCAGCCAAGACCGAGTGGAACACCTGGTTTCACTCCCCAAAATAACCAATCCATGTACCAAAAACCATATAACCAACCAATAGGGTCATCCGTAGAAAATCTACTTAAGGAGTACATTGCAAAGAATGATGCTACCCTACAGAGTCAGCAAGCTACCCTTAGGAGCCTAGAGAACCAAATAGGGCAGTTAGCCAATGAACTGAAAAGTAGGCCCCAAGGTAGGCTGCCTGCTGACACTGAAGTGCCTAGAAGGGATGGAAAAGAGCAAGTTCAAGCAATTGAACTTCGAAGTGGAAGACCATTGGTGAGCAACACTAGAGAAACACCAAAGAGAGTAGAGAATGAAGAGTCTAGTGCTCCACTGGATTCTCTACCTAACCATGGTCAACTACCTCCAAGCACATCAAGGGTGAGGCTGGAACCTATCATAGAGGAACCAGAAGAGATACCAAGGCCTCCACCTGTCCTAAGGCGACCTGAAGTGCCTACATATGTGCCACCACCTCCATTCCCTAGAAGGCTAAAGAAAAAACAAGAACAGTAAGTGCACTTTAATAAATTTTTAGAAATTTTGAAGCAAGTGCATGTGAATATTCCATTTGTAGAGGTTTTGCAATCCATGCCTTCTTATGTTAAATTTTTGAAGGATATTATTACTAACAAAAAGATCATTGGTGAATTTGAAATAGTGAATCTTACTGAGGAGTGCAGTGCTATACTCCAGAACAAACTTCCAAAGAAGGAGAAGGATCCTGGTTCCTTCACCTTACCAGTCGAGTTGGGAGGCAAGCACGTGGGCAGAGCTCTTTGTGACCTGGGAGCCAGCATAAATCTCATGCCCTTATCACTATTCCGTCAGCTTGGAATAGGGGAAGCACGTCCTACTACTGTCACCTTGCAGCTTGCAGACAGATCCATAGCATACCCTGAGGGTAAGATTGAGGATATTCTTGTCAAGGTTGACAAATTTATTTTTCTTGCAGACTTCATCATTCTGGATTATGAAGCAGACAAGGAGGTCCCCATCCTATTAGGCAGACCATTTCTAGCCACAGGTAGGGCCTTGATCGATGTCCAAAAAGGTGAGCTCACCAAGAGGGTTCATGATGAGGAGGTTAAGTTTAGTGTCTTTAAGGCTCTAAGGTATCCTTCTGATTCTGAATCTTGTGCTAGTATGGATGTAGTAGATTCACTGATGGAGGAACAACTTGAGCATGAACTAATGATTAAGCATGCTACTGACTATGTACAGATAGATACAACTGACTTAAATATTTCTGAAATAATGGATATACCTGTGGATAAACTTCAGCATGTGTGCATGACTAACGACTTGTCTGAAAGATCCATGAATCCATTGAAACCATCCATTGAGCATCCACCTCTCTTAGAATTAAAACCATTGCCTGATCATCTTAAGTATGCATATTTAGGAGAGCATGATACTTTGTCTGTTATTATTTCGTCCAAGTTAAGTGAAAAGCATGAAATTGCGCTAATATTGCTGCTTAAGCAACATAAAAAGGCTATTGCATGGACGATTGCTGACATAAGAGGTATTAGTCCTTCCTACTGCATGCATAAGATATTATTGGAAGAGGAACATACACCCCGAGTAGATCACCAACGTAGGTTGAACCCCTCCATGAAGGAGGTAGTTAAAAAAGAGATAATCAAATTGTTAGATGCAGGTGTAATCTTCCCTATAGCCAATAGTCAATGGGTGAGTCCTATCCAATGTGTGCCTAAGAAGGGTGGGATGACTATAGTAGTGAATGAGAGTAATGAACTAATTCCAACTAGAACTATTACAGGATGGAGAGTCTGTATGGACTATAGAAAATTAAATAAAGAAACAAAAAAAGATCACTTTCCTTTACCGTTTATAGATCAGATGTTAGATAGGATAGCTGGTAGAGCTTATTACTGCTTTCTAGATGGTTATTCTGGATATAACCAAATCACCATAGACCCTGTGGACCAGGAGAAAACAACCTTCACATGTCCCTTTGGAACATTTGCTTTTCGCAGAATGCCTTTTGGCTTATGCAATGCACCAGCAACATTCCAAAGGTGTATGTTGGCCATTTTCTCTGACTATGATGAGTCCATGATAGAAATATTTATGGATGACTTCTCAGTCTTTGGTGATTCTTTTACAAATTGCTTAGAGAACTTATGACAAGTCCTAGCTAGGTGTGAGGAGACCAACCTAGTACTTAATTGAGAGAAATGCCACTTTATGGTGGAAGAAGGGATAGTCCTAGGTCATAGAGTGTCTAGAGCAGGAGTAGAGGTCGATAGGGCCAAGATAGAGATAATAGAGAAGCTAGTGGAACCCCAGAATGTGAAAGCTATTAGAAGTTTCCTAGGGCATGCAGGTTTCTATAGGAGGTTCATTAAGAACTTCTCCAAGATCTCTAAGCCTTTGTGTGAGCTTTTAGAGCTTAACAAACCGTTTGTCTTCTCAAAAGAATGTTTCTTAGCCTGGACAACCCTTAAGGAAGCCTTAGTCAAAGCACCTATTATAGTAGGACCAAATTGGGACCTACCATTTGAGATGTTGTGTGATGCGAGTGACTATGCAGTAGGGGTTATGCTAGGACAGAAAATTGATAAACTAACACATCCTGTATACTATGCAAGTAAGACACTAAATGAGGCACAATGTAATTACACAACCACAGAAAAGGAAATGCTAGCTGTAGTATTTGCCTGTGAGAAGTTTAGGAATTACATTGTAGGCACTAGGACCATTGTTTATACTGATCATTCTGCATTAAAATACCTAATGAGGAAGGCTGATGCTAAGCCTAGGTTAATTAGATGGGTATTGTTGTTGCAAGAGTTTGATCTAGACATTAGAGATAAGAAAGGATGCGAAAATGTAGTTGCTGATCATCTTTCTAGATTGCGGCATAATTGCGATAAAATTGCTGAAACTGCAATTTCTGATGCCTTGGTTTGCTGATATTGCTAACTTCCTTGCCTCGCAGGTACTACCAACTTTCAAGGGAAGGCAAGAAAAGAAGAGGTTTGTACATGAAGCTAGCAAGTTCATCTGGGACGATCCTACACTTTACAAGACATGTGCAGATGGTTTGCTGAGGAAGTGTGTGTCAGCTGCTGAAGCGAAGTCTGTGCTGCAGCATTGCCATACATCTCCCTATGGTGGGCATTTTGGTGGCCAAAGGACAGCTGCAAAGGTGTTCCAAAGTGGCTACTATTGGCCCACGATATTCAAAGATGCACATGACCATGCCCACAGCTGCGATGATTGTCAAAGAACAGGTAACCTTAGTCGGAAGGATGAGATGCCTCTCACTTACATCTTGGAGTTGGAGCTCTTTGATGTGTGGGGCATCGACTTCATGGGACCATTCCCTCCTTCTGCAGGTAATCTTTATATACTTGTAGCTGTAGACTATGTATCTAAATGGGTAGAAGCCATAGCATGTCCATCGAATGATGCCAAAACAGTTATTAAGTTCCTTAATAGGCATATCTTTACAAGGTTTGGTACACGCCGTGCTATAATTAGTGATGAAGGGACGCACTTTATTAACAAAGCTATGGAAAAAGTGTTGGCTAAGTACAATGTTAGACATAGAGTAGCAACCCCTTATCACCCACATTCGAATGGTCAAGCTGAAATATCCAATAGGGAAATTAAAAGCATACTTGAAAAAGTGGTCAAACCTAATAGAAAAGACTGGTCATTTAAATTGGACGATGCACTTTGGGCATATAGGACTGCATATAAAACACACCTAGGTATGTCTCCTTATAGGCTAGTATATGGAAAAGCATGTCACTTACCATTCGAATTGGAAATCAAAGCATTTTGGGCCTTAAAAGAGCTGAATTATTGCGTGACCGATGCGGGAACATTGCGGTCTCTGCAATTACATGAGCTCGATGAGCTGAGACATATGTCCTATGAAAATGCTAAAATGTATAAGAAAAAAACAAAAATTTGGCATGATAGTAGACTTAGGATTAAGGACTTTAAGAAAGGCCAGCATGTCTTGTTATTTAACTCAAGGTTAAGATTATTTCCAGGCAAACTTAAGTCCAGATGGTCAGGTCCTTTTGTGATAACTAACGTGTTTGTTCATGGTGCGATTGAGATTAGAAACCTGCAACACGGGCAACCGTTTATGGTCAATGGTGCACGATTGAAGCACTACTATGAGGAGGGAGATGTGAAGACACTCTCGGCCTTCGTCTTATCTGAAGCTTGAGAGCTAAATCGAGAGGGGATGAGTGATCACTGTGCTCATCCAACAGAAGGCTATGCCTTAGTTTTTTTTTTTTTTTTCTTCTTTCTTCAGTTTTTATGTATGTTTATGTGTGATTTTATTTACGAATTTTGTTTTAATTTGGTGAATTTTAATAGGAGATCTTAGAGAGGAGATCAAGGAGATGAATTAAGGGAGAGAATCCACAAGAAAAATCGGGCTAAATCCAAGATTTGATCAATTGAATCTTGAAATTTAAATCAAGAAGATCTTCAAACGGCTAGGCTATTTAATTGCGGCAGAATTGCTGAATCCGCAACAGAATAGAGCCGTTGGGATCCACTCGAGTACAAATAGTCGTTAGATCATCGTTGCCCCTTACGCAATCTTCATCCGTTGGACCTCAAGATTTCATTCTTCTTCTTCCTCTGCATCTCCTACCTCCAGACCTTCCAAGAACGAAAATGGTGTCCACACGAGCCGATCGTGCAACGCCCAAAAAGAAGTCACCTGACGCAGAAGAAGCTGCGAGAGAGGCACTACTTGCCTTAGCAGATGCTGACGCTGCGCAGCCCTCACGGCCTCCAAAGCTGCCGGTGCGCCGAAAGAAGTGGAAGGTTGTGACGGAGATCCCTGCTGGTCCATCTGAACCAGTGGGTACACCCAAGAAAAGGAAGTGGAAGGTGGCAGTCGGGGACGCACCGATCAAAGAAAAGATTCCCAGCGAGGGGAGTCGAGGGAGTGGCCGCCCATCCTATGAGACGGCCAGACAGAGCCCCGAGCCATCTCCACCTTCACAGAGCCCTGAGCCATCTCCGCCTTCACACACGCCAGAGCCTGAAGCTCCGATTGAAGAGAACCAAGACTCGGTGCCGAGCGAAGAGGCGGCTGAGGAAGATGAAGTCTTCTCCCCTTTGAGGGAAGTCAGCCCTGATAGCCCTGCGGAGGGGGGAAGTAGAGACTCGATGGATGAGACGTTGGGGGATTGCCTCCAGCAGATCACCACCAGGGCTCGACTGAGGAAGAAGGCGCCCAAGATTGTGAAGGCCAAGCGGCCAAAAGCTTCCAAGCGTTCCAAGAAGAAGAAGGTCAGTGGTGAGCCTTCTCTAAAGAAGCTGAAGGTCGAGGCTGCTGAGTCGGCCAAGGCAAAGGAGAAGGGGAAAGCAAAATTGTACCCCGAAGACGATCCTCAAGCCATGAGGTATGTCTCTCAAGATGCAGAGACCAGGGGCACTGAATTGAGGAAGAGAGACTTGCTCCATGAGAAGGGTTTTCTTGATGCATTGACGGACCTGCCGCAATTCTTGCGCGCAGGGATCACCAACCATGGCTGGGAAGAGCTGTGCAGACCGCTCATCCCTGCCTACTCCGACATGGTGTACGATTTCTACGCCAACCTGATGCACCCTGAGGATGGTCTGTCCATGGTGAGGGGGATTGAGGTCGATTTCTCAGCTAGGGCCATCAATGAAGCTTATGCCCTCAAAGGGCATAAGTACACTGATTATGCGAGAATCATCGACTCACCATCTGCAGCTGTTTTGGAAGAAGCCCTGCGCATCATAGGACAACCTTAGGCGGCTTGGACAATTTCAAGAAATGGGAAGCACACCCTGATGAGTGCAACCCTCAAGGACAAGGCAGCCGTCTGGTTTTCCTTTGTGCGACGGCGTCTCTCCCCGGTAACCCACGAGACGACCATAAACCAGGGGAGATCTTTGCTGGTGTACGCCATTATGAGGGGCCTCACCATAGATGTTGGAGAGGTCATTGCAGCCTCCATAGCCGACTGCCCAAAGAAAGGTAAGGGCCCTCTTTTCTTCCCAAACACCATTACTAAGCTCTGTTTGCGTGCAGGTGTGCCCATCGAGAGGAAGGAGAGGCAGGTGGCCTACACAGGTCATCTGGAGCTGCCTACCGGCCTGAGGATGCGAAGAAGGGGAAACATGGAGTTTGAGCTGGATGGCCTGGCTGCTGCTCAATCCTTATCCATGGCATGCTTAATGGACCTACAGCACAAGATGGCGCAGTGGGCTGAATATGCGCAGGCGAGGGACAAAGACGTGGCTGATCAGTTAGGATGCATCTTCCTTGCCTTCCCCACTGATCTATTGAAGCCATGGGCACCTTCTAGGGAGAGGAGAGATGAGGATAAGGAATATTGAGTGCCAGTCTGAAGGGCACTCGAGGGAGTACTTCTGTTCCTTCTTGAAAAAAAAAAAAATAAAACTACTTTTCGTTAACTTGTGACTACTGTTTTGACTCTAATAGTTGATCTGTTTTTAATTTCTTTAGTTGTTTTGGATAGTTTTAGTGTAGGTTGTTGATATCTGAGTAGTTAGCGTGTTTTAGTTTCCTATTCTGAGTTGTTTTTGATGGCTGGAGATAGCATGCTAGGGGCCTTGATCACTGATAAATATGCCCTGTAGGTTTATTGCGAAATTGTTGCGGAGTCCGCAATTTTTGTTAGTTTTCGCATGCTATTGACTGACTGTTTGGATGGGCTGGTTCTGTTTCGATTTTGCTCTCTTGCTGTTTTCTTGACTGCCATATATGACCTATCTGTGAGCATGCTGGATGAGTGTCTTAGAACATCTTTGTTAGTTTAAATTAGTCCCCTTAAATTGCTCAGCATGATTCTCTTTAAGCCCTTAACAGACTATTTTTTGCAAAAATCTGCTGCTGTGTTATTTGCTTTAAGAATGTTCTTTCTATTCCTAGGACTTTTAGATTCTCCTTGTTTTGCCCTAGACTAGATGCTTCTAGGACAAGTTTGGGGGTGTGCCACCTCAGACTCTCATTGAGGACAATGAGAAGTTTTAGTTTGGGGGAGGCAGCCCTAGGCTTAGGAACATTCCTCTCTCCCTTTTAAACATAAGCATTCTTCTTCTCCTTTGGAAAAAATGATGAACTGAAAAAAAATGAAAAAAGAATAAAGAGTGGTGTCTCTCTTGAGGTTGCTGAGTAATCAGTGCCATGTGTGTAACCCACAAGTGGCATTGCATCAAAAGGCAACCAAAGGAGAGGCCCTACCAAAGAAAGAAGGAAAAAGGAAAAAAAACCAAGGAAGAAGAGTGTGTGCCTATAAGTTATAACTTTTGTGCTTAGGTGTCCTATGTGAATGAACTCTGATCCTCAGTTAGCTAAGCACAGGGTTGTAGCTTGTAGGTTTGTTGAGGGAGATGAATGTATATCCAATGTAGTGATGCCAGGGTTTAGGTTGTTCTATGAAAGGTAGTACTGTCACTGGTTTATACTAAGACTGGCATGACTCTAAGGAATCCTAGGCAGCTAAAAAGAAAAACATTAGAAGCATGTACTGAGTCTAGGGTAAAGCTAGGTAGAGTTTGAAAACTTAGGGATAGTTGCACAATGAACCTAATGACCAAAGCAGATAGATCAGTTGTAGGGAGTTGATGAAAACAGTAGGATTATAAGGCGAGAGAAATCAGAAGAAGCAAAATGAGAAGCTAGTTTTAAACTTAGAAGCGTGTCACAGGACAACCATGCCTTAGATAGTGAATTTAGGGAAGTCAGCAAGTGGTTAGAGAGAGTAATAGCAGCCCAATATCACAGTCAGAAAACAATAAACAGAGTCCCAAGCACTTCAATATCTTTGCAACACTTCTCAACAAACTACACATGCACATCCATCGGACTAACTCCACCCCCAACTTCAAAATTTGGCATTGTCCTCAATGCCAACCAGTCAGATACAACAAAGTAAAAGGGAAGAAGAAATACACTTCCCTGACTCTTGGTGAAGCTGGCGAGGGCGAGGAAGCGGCACACGAACGCATCAGAGCCCAAAATTGTCTTCTCATCCTCGATTCCTAAAAAAAAAACAGCAAGCTAATTAACACTAAATTAATCTAAAAAGCAATAAAAACTAAACTAAAGCATAAAAACAGTCCATCGCTCGGGTGCCTCCGAGAAGCGCAGAATTTTTAAAGTCGGTTGCTCGACTGTATTCTCTCAACAGACTCATCCATAGTCTGTAGGTGCGGGGGACGATCCATACTTGTCCTTGGCCACACCTTTCCTACCATCCACCTGAAAAATATTTTGCACTCTTCGTGCCTCGGGCACGTGAATATCAGACGTGTTAGTGCAAAAATCAGCATTATCATCACACATAATTAAATCAGAAATTTTAACTGAGACATGGGAACCATCCCTCAAGCGCGAGGGTAGACTCCCATTCTCATCATGCTCACAAACATACACATTTCCAGCAGATTTTCCAAATAAAGAGAACTCATGCAAAGTATCATCAAACTCCAGAGAAACAACGCCCTTATACACATCAATTTTGACCCTAGCGGTCTTTAGAAAGGGACGTCCTAACAACATGGAGGACGAAGCATGCGATGAGTTTTCATTCATATCTAAAACAAGGAAATCAGCGGGAAACGTCATATTCCCAACTCTAACCAAAACATCCTCTACCTTCCCCCTAGGACAGATGCTCGACCCATTAGCCAACTAAACAGAAACATTACATTCATGCACTTCATTTAAATTCAGTTCACGATACAATGCATAAGACATAACATTAACAGAGGCTCCTAGGTCTAACATGGCATTATGAACAATTTTACTACCTATAGTGCAAGGGATAGTAAAAGTACCTGGATCGTTGCACTTTGCTGGCAACGTACCTGGGAGTATGGCAGAGACGTTTTCCTTCTTTTTCTCAGTCCCTCTGGACTTCCTTTTCGTAGTGCACCAGCTCCTTAGAAATTTCGCATACTTGGGCACTTGACTGACTGCCTCTAGGAGCGGGATATTTACCATCACCTTTTGGAAGGTTCGCAGGACCTCCTCATCATCAGATTCCAAAGTAGGCTTCGCAAGCCTACTCGGGAATGGTGCTCTGGTAACATCCTCAGGTACACTGACCTTCTCATATTTTCTCAAATTCTGAATCTCAGGAGCAGTCGGGGCGGACTTGTTCAGGCTGTCCGTGGCTTCCTTCGCAGCTCTGGTGGAAAGTGACTTCCCACTGCGCAGCTGAATGGCACTCACGTTTTCACATGAGTTTACTGTACTTTGGGAAGGAAGCTTCCCCGAGCTCTTGCTCTCAATCTTACTAATAGACACTGTCATCTGTGTCAGCTGCTTGTTCAAATTCTGCAGCTCTGCCTTGTGAGAATTAAGCTCTTCTCGAGCTTCTTTCTGAAACTGGCTGGTGCTAGTCACGATGGTCCTTACCATCTCTTCAAGTGAGCTGGAGGAGCTCGAGGCCTGAGCCTGGGTGGAAGAATTAGGCCTATCCTGGGACTGTCCTTGGAAACGAGTTTGTCCTTCCCTATTCCCATAGCTGAAGTTAGGATGGTCGCGCCAACCGGGGTTGTAAGTGTTTGCATATGGGTCGTACTTCCTTGGGTTGGAAGCATACCCCCCGATCGCGTTGACCTCCGCATCCTCACGGTGTCCTCCAACGATTTTCTTTAACATGCTGCCTATCTCGGCCACCTGGGCCTTCATTTCAATCATCTCGTGGCTCTGAGCCACGCTGTGCACTTGGCCTTGTCCCCGAATACCGAATTGCTGCGAGTTGGTGGCCATATTTGCAATCAACTGCTTGGCCTCAACTGGGGTCTTGTCAATCAGTGCCCCGCCACTCGCTGCATCGATCATCTGCCGGTCATGGGGCGTCATCCCCTCATAAAAGTACTGAATCAATAACTGATCGGCAATCTGATGATGTGGGAAGCTCGCGCACAGGCGCCCGAAGCGTTCCCAGTATTCGTGCAGGGACTCACCGACATCCTGGGTGATCTCATATATCCTCTTCCGCAGAGTGGTGGCTAAGGATGCGGGAAAGTATTTCTCCAAAAATACCCGCTTCATATCCTGCCACGTGGTGATGGATCCGGAGGGCAAATAGTACAGCCAATTCTTGGCCTTGTCCTTGAGCGTAAAGGGGAATGCCCTCATATTCAGTTGCTCCTCCGTGACTCCTGCGGGCTTCATCCCCGCGCAGACGCAATGGAACTCCATCAGATGTTTGTTCGCGTCCTCACCTGCGTTTCCATGGAAAGAAGGTAACTGGTGAATTAAACCAGATTTCAACTCGAAGTTACCTGCTACCACGGGGTAGTTAATGCACAAAGGCTGCAGGTTCAGGTCTGGCGCTGCCAGCTGCTTAAGCGTCCGTGGCGCATCACCTTGCGCCATCTCGTCAAATAAGAAGGGATTGCCTTCTTCTCTTTCAAACGGTCCTTGCCCCTCACGGGCTTCTCTACGTAACCGCCGCTCCTCTCTGTCAATTTCTGGAATAAACTGCAAACTACCCTCAGAGGAACGGGTCATACACAAACAAAAATCTAAACATACAAATTACAAACAAGAAAAAAATTTCAGTCAACCATCAATAAATCAAATTCAAACTTCAATCATAAATTCAATCAATTGCCTACTCCCCGGCAACGGCGCCAATCTTGGTAGGCGGATTTTTGAATATCCACTTAATCTCAAGCTGTCGAGGCTTGCCAAAATACGATTTATAAAGCCTATGACCAAGGCTTTGCAGCCAGTGGTAACAGGGTCGATCCAAGGAATAGGAAGATTGAATTTACTAGTGAAATTGGGATTTAATTGATTAATTGGTAACGGGGGGTTTTAGCATGCAAAGGAAATAGTAAGAAAGCTAACGAAGGAAGAATAATATGTAGAGAGCGTGTGCGCGGTTTGGGGAGTCTCGGGATCAATTGTTAGACAAATTCAACTTATCATTTAATTCTATTAACATGGAATTCAGTTTACTGAACACGCGGACGACTACCAGAGAAGCCCCAAAGTAGCCGACTCCATGGAGTTTTATTAGACCACTGGCAGCGGAATTTTGTGAATATTCCGTGTGTTTCGGGTTGTCGAGACCCGCCAAATTAAAATTTATAAACACTGCCTAAGGCTTCTTCAAAACTTGTAGAAAGCGGTAGTCAGGATCGTACCACAGGGAATTTAATAGCTTAATCTAAATTCAGAATTTTAATTGCTTAATGAGAGAAAATGTTGATGGGGGATTTTGAGAATTAAAATAAGAAAAGAGAAAATAACGGGAAAAATTAAATGACAATTTGGAATAACGGGAGAAATGGAAATTGTAACGGAAATACTCAATCTAAAGGTTCCGGGTTATTAATTGCGATGTGATTCGGATCATAGACGCCCAAGACTTAGCATGCTTTTGACTAACACCCACGCAAATTACATATTTCTAATAAGAAACTAGCAATCCCGATTAGTTGATGAAGAGTTGACAGCTCTTCATCAAGCTTCGATGTTAATTCAATTGAGGGCGAACGCTCTCCTAAATAGAGTTAACTACGAGCGACGGGTAACCATGCGACGAGTACGTTACTGAGATCTCTAATAACGGGCTCGATTTACTCTTCATCTAGAGCCTAATGGGTAGCTAAATTAAATGCTGCAGCACCAATTTAATTACACTAAGACTATCGTCACTCAACCCATAAGAGGCAAACGCATAATGGATTTTTGACCAACCCAACAATCAATAAACTAAATGGGAGTCAAACCAAGAAGAAATTGATGCTAGAAATTAAAGCTTAGATTAGAGAAGAGTTGAATGCTAAACATGCTAAACATACACAATAAACCCAAGTCTCACCCAATCACATTTACAACATCTAACCCATCTCCTAAAGATTAAGTACTTACCTCTTAGTTAGCCATGGATGCAAATGGGAAGAAAGAAACTCATGGGTGGCCTTCCAAGCTCCATTAATGGAGTTACAATACCCAAAAATGGGTGGAGAATCGGTTTTTGAAGAGAAGGGGAGAAGAGAATGACCTAAAATCAGAAAAACGCGCTTTAATACCCATTTCTGCGTCAGAATAGCGCCTAGGCGCCATAAGTCAGCGCCTAGGCGCCGCGGGGGCGCGCGCACAGAATCGAGACAGCGCCTAGGCGCTGAGCCTTCTGGAAAATTTCCAAAATCTGGGATTTTTTTATAACTTTTTATGTCGGACTTTTTCAGGACTTTTAATGACGGGTAATCTGTGTCATGGCTAGGGTCAGCGCGCGGACGAGGCGAGGCGAGGCGAGCGGCGCGCGCGGACGTGGGCGTGGGGCGCGCGCGGGACAGGCGAGGCGAGGCGAGCGGCGCGCGCGGACGTGGGCGTGGGGCGGTCCAGCGGGCGAGCGGGCGCCTGGGCGCTGCGCGCTGACTTTTGATGTCGGACACGGGCGCGGAGACGGACGCGCGCGGGTGTTGGCGTGCGGCGCGCGCGCGGACTCGGGCGCTGGGGTGCGCGACTGCGCGGACGCGCGGGGCAAGGACCGGGGCGAGCGCGCGCGGGGCTTACGATGACGGGCACCCGGCTGCGCGCGCGGACACGGGCGTGCGCGGGCGTCTGTGCGTGGGCGGTCTGGGCGTGCGGCGCGGTTGGGGGCCTGGGCGCTGGGCGCCGGCGCCTAGGCGCTGACCTCTCGGGTCTTGGCCCATTTTTGGCTCGTTTTGGCTCCCGAGCTCCGTTTTGCCTATCTTCTTGACCCGAACACTTCCCGAAACCTCTTAAATGACCGTTTTAACCCTGAAATTCATAATTTGACTTCCCGAGCTCTTTGCCACGAAATACCTAAAATAAGTAGATTTAATTGAATTAAGCATGGCATTTAGCTAGAATTAAGGCTATAATTATAGCTCTATTTTAGAGCTATCAAAATACCCCCGACCTGAATCTTGCTAGTCCTCGAGCAAGGAACACTTTGATTTATCTTATAAGAATAGACATGCATGCTGACGACTCGAATCTCAATGCTTGCAAAAACAAGATAATCATGCTAACGGAAAACAATTAAGCGTATGCATACTTTGTGAATATTTCAAAATATTAGCTCTCATTCCCTAACGTGTGTGTGTGATTATTAGCACCTCCTATCCTAGCTTCCATAGACTCGGAACCACTTTAATCGATCCTAATACTCATCTTCCCCCTACTTCTGGCAATAAGAACAGACTATCGGCTTTTCAATGTCGGAAAGAATAACAAAACAAAAGGCCTAACTATTTTTCTTCTTTTCTTTTCTTGAGAGCCTAACACGTCAAGCATTTGTTTCGCTTCACGTTTTTAAGGACTAGTGCTCACTTCTGTTAGTTGCCCTTTCATGCAGTGGCAACCGTGGGTTACACGATCGCCCCTGGTTACACGGGCAACACAAGAAGGAGGAACACCTCAGAGTATATTACAAACATGCTTTTACTCTCAATGAATTTTTTTTTAATAGGCACATAGCTTTGCTAAATCAAATTATTCGTTATAAATTCTAACACATCAAGCCTCCCTAAAGGTACCTTTCGGGGTGACAACGAGTTTTCAGACCAAATAAAATTATTCTAAGCCTACAGAGCTAAGAGTAAGAGGTCTACGTGCTCAGTGAATGTAGGGGAATAATCGAAAAATTTTTAAAATATGCTCAAAATATGCATACATTCTCATAGTTTTCTCGCAATGCACACTTATGGAGTATTCACAAACAAATCACAAAAAGTCCTCATCGGACAACATGCATTCAGATTCCTAAACATCTCAAAATCAGAGTATGACATGCTCAAGAACTACAACGAAGTTCAAATATAAATTCCACCCCCCACCTAAAAGACTGCATTGTCCTCAATGCATCTAATCCACCACATAATCAATGATAACAACAAAAATTAAAGGGATCAGAAACCTTCCCTGAATTTTTGTGGGATCGGTGAGAGGGTACGCACAACCTCAAATTCAATGTAGTTCCGAAATATCGGTCATCTCTCCCTTGTTACCTAAGAAAGCAAAATAACAAACTTAAACAACTAAAATTGAACAAGCAAAAACTATAAAAAACAGCAACTAATCAAAAATACAGTTCAACGCTCGGGTGCCTCCGAGAAGCGCAAATTTTTAAAGTCGATTGCTCGACTGAATTCTCCCTTTCAAATTCATCCATAGTCCAATGGCGCGGGGGGTACTCCAATCGTCCCTTCGTCCGCGTCGGACCTACAAACATCCATTGAACAAAATTTTTCTTTCCGTGCCTCATGCACGCCAACATCATCATCATCAAATAACAAGTAGACAGATCCATCATCATTCACAATAAAATTTGGATCGTCGTCAAAGGCATACAAAAAACAAGCAGATTTAGAATTAATCTCATTCAAATTCAGATTCCCGTTCTTATCACAAGTAGACTTTAAATCATGCATAAGAAATTCATTCTTAGTCTCGTCAAATTCCACAGAAAGAGCACCCCTATCAACATCAATTTTGACTCTCGCGGTCTTCATAAAAGGGCGACCCAACAAAATAGAAGATGAGACAGTAGAAGGATTTCCATTCATATCCAGCACATAAAAGTCAGCGGGAAAAACCATGTCATTAACTCTAACAAGAACGTCTTCTACCTTCCCTAATGAATGGATGTAAGATCGATCGGCTAGCTGTACTACTACGCTCGTCTCATGCATTTCACTCAAGTTAAGTTCTTTAAACATGGCATGGGACATAACATTAATAGAAGCTCCGAGATCTATCATAGCATTTTTAATGACTCTACTACCTATCATGCAAGGAAGTGTGAACATACCTGGATCTCCGCATTTAGTAGGTAGAGTACCTGGAAGGATCGCTGAGACATTCTCTTTCTTCTTCTCATTATTCATTCTTGTTTTCATCTTGCAAGTAACCCAATCCTTCAAAAATTTAGCATATTTTGGGATTTTCCTCACGGCCTCCAAGAGTGGAACGTTTACCATTTCCTTTTGGAAGGTCTTCAAAACCACCTCATCTTCGTTCACATCCTTGGGCTTTGCAAGCCTACTGAGGAGGGGTGCTATGGGGATACTTGCTGGAACAATTTCGCTCAATTCTTCCTTTTCTTCAGACACTTCATTCAAAAGATGGCTCGTGGAAGGTGCATTCGGTTCACTCTTCTTCTCTGGATCAGGACTCAACAAACGACTTGAGACAACTTCATTACCATCACATAAATTTATCGCACATACCTGCTCGCAGGGACTAACTGTCAAGTGTGGAGGTATCATCCAAGGGTTTCCGCTGAGTTCTACAGGTGCAAAACGTGAAAGACTGTGTCCAACCTTCTTGATCGCACCCAACATCTCCTCGTCTTTAATCTCCATAGGGGGTCTCATCAACCTACTAGGGAAGGGAGCCTTAGGAACATAAGATTTCATATATGAAGGAGGATTGGAACATACCGGACTTCTTGAAGATGTTGCCTCCTTTCTTACCATGGGCTTTTCTACCTTTTTCTCGCAGTCAATGGAAACTGAGCGTGGTGAAATTTCCTCCCCACTTATGAGTGATAGCATTAACACTCTCCGCTTTAGGAGTTTCCAACTTGACTAGCCTCTCAGCTACTTGGGTTATTGCAGCGCTTAGGTTTTGGAATTGAACTTTATTTGACTCCATCAGAGATTTCATTATTTCCCCAAGTGATTTGCCTGAAACAGAAAAAACAGAAGAACACATTTGTGGTAAGCTTTCTTTCAGTTCATATACAGCGCTACTTACCTCAGCCACGCGGTCCTTCAGCTCGTTCACTTCGCTTTTGAGGCGCATTTGGTCACTTCTTCCACAACCATATTGCTGAATATTTCCAGCCATGCTTGAGATTAAGAGTCTAGCTTCAACTGGGGTTTTGTCCATGAGAGCTCCACCGCTAGCTGCATCAATCATCCTTTGATCATATGGGAGCAAACCTTCATACACATACCCAATGAGAGTTTGTTCGTTGATCTTGTGATTCGGGCATTCTTCGCACAATCTAAGAAACATCTCCCAATATTCATGTAGATTTTCGCCCTCTTCCTGTTCAACGGCACGGATTCTTCTCTTAGCGGCAGTAACTTCAGAAACAGGAAAGAAGTTTTCTAAGAAGAGCCTCTGCATATCGCTCCAAGTGGAAATGGAGCTCGGCGGTAGGTAATGGAGCCATTCTCTTGCTTTTCCCTTTAAGGTAAAAGGGAAAGCCCTCAAGCTCACTTGATCTTCCGTGGCTTCGATTGTCATTAATCCCGCTCTCACCAACTGAAATTCCTTGAGATGAATATGCGGGCTTTCACCTGCATTACCAGAAAATGAAGGAAGTAAGTTGATGAAGCTAGCCTTAAGTTTGAAATTACCTGTTACCGCAGGATACGATATACATAATGGTTGATGGTCTAAATCCGACATCGCCAACTCCCTAAGAGTCTTTTGATACCCATCATTCCTTTCCAAGGCTTCCATCATACCCTGCTCTTAACAAACACTAGAGAAACGCTTAAAACAGTAAAAGAAAGAAAAACAAACAAAACAGAACAAAATTTTTAAACTAAACAATTAAAATTTAAATCTAGACAAACTTATTTAAATTCCCCGGCAGCGGCGCCAAATTTGGCAGCGGAATTTTGTGAATATTCCGTGTGTTTCGGGTTGTCGAGACCCGCCAAATTAAAATTTATAAACACTGTCTAAGGCTTCTTCAAAACTTGTAGAAAGCGGTAGTCAGGATCGTACCACAGGGAATTTAATAGCTTAATCTAAATTCAGAATTTTAATTGCTTAATGAGAGAAAATGTTGATGGGGGATTTTGAGAATTAAAATAAGAAAAGAGAAAATAACGGGAAAAATTAAATGACAATTTGGAATAACGGGAGAAATGGAAATTGTAACGGAAATACTCAATCTAAAGGTTCCGGGTTATTAATTGCGATGTGATTCGGATCATAGACGCCCAAGACTTAGCATGCTTTTGACTAACACCCACGCAAATTACATATTTCTAATAAGAAACTAGCAATCCCGATTAGTTGATGAAGAGTTGACAGCTCTTCATCAAGCTTCGATGTTAATTCAATTGAGGGCGAACGCTCTCCCAAATAGAGTTAACTACGAGCGACGGGTAACCATGCGACGAGTACGTTACTGAGATCTCTAATAACGGGCTCGATTTACTCTTCATCTAGAGCCTAATGGGTAGCTAAATTAAATGCTGCAGCACCAATTTAATTACACTAAGACTATCGTCACTCAACCCATAAGAGGCAAACGCATAATGGGTTTTTGACCAACCCAACAATCAATAAACTAAATGGGAGTCAAACCAAGAAGAAATTGATGCTAGAAATTAAAGCTTAGATTAGAGAAGAGTTGAATGCTAAACATGCTAAACATACACAATAAACCCAAGTCTCACCCAATCACATTTACAACATCTAACCCATCTCCTAAAGATTAAGTACTTACCTCTTAGTTAGCCATGGATGCAAATGGGAAGAAAGAAACTCATGGGTGGCCTTCCAAGCTCCATTAATGGAGTTACAATACCCAAAAATGGGTGGAGAATCGGTTTTTGAAGAGAAGGGGAGAAGAGAATGACCTAAAATCAGAAAAACGCGCTTAAATACCCATTTCTGCGTCAGAATAGCGCCTAGGCGCCATAAGTCAGCGCCTTGGCGCCGCGGGGGCGCGCGCACAGAATCGAGACAGCGCCTAGGCGCTGAGCCTTCTGGAAAATTTCCAAAATCTGGGATTTTTTTATAACTTTTTATGTCGGACTTTTTCTGGACTTTTAATGACGGGTAATCTGTGTCATGGCTAGGGTCAGGGCGCGGACGAGGCGAGGCGAGGCGAGCGGCGCGCGCGGACGTGGGCGTGGGGCGCGCGCGGGACAGGCGAGGCGAGGCGAGCGGCGCGCACGGACGTGGGCGTGGGGCGGTCGAGCGGGCGCGCTGACTTTTGATGTCGGACACGGGCGCGGAGACGGACGAGCGAGGACGCGCGCGGGTGTTGGCGTGCGGCGCGCGCGCGGACTCGGGCGCTGGGGTGCGCGACGGCGCGGACGCGCGGGGCAAGGACCGGGGCGAGCGCGCGCGGGGCTTACGATGACGGGCACCCGGCTGCGCGCGCGGACACGGGCGTGCGCGGGCGTCTGTGCGTGGGCGGTCTGGGCGTGCGACGCGGTTGGGCGCCTGGGCGCTGGGCGCCGGCGCCTAGGCGCTGACCTCTCGGGTCTTGGCCCATTTTTGGCTCGTTTTGGCTCCCGAGCTCCGTTTTGCCTATCTTCTTGACCCGAACACTTCCCGAAACCTCTTAAATGACCGTTTTAATCCTGAAATTCATAATTTGACTTCCCGAGCTCTTTGCCACGAAATACCTAAAATAAGTAGATTTAATTGAATTAAGCATGGCATTTAGCTAGAATTAAGGCTATAATTATAGCTCTATTTTAGAGCTATCAACCACACAGTTCTAATTACACTTTATCTAATCCTACGTCAAGGTGATCAGCCCCAAAGTAAATTTAGACAATCACTAGCTAACCGCGACGAACATTCGAGCGTGAATTCTAATTGCTAGTAGATTGCCCGCAAACGCGGAATGCAATCAACAATTATCCAACCCGACCCGATACTTCGATTTAATTCTATCTACCTGTGTTACTTAGTCGAGCAGTGAGAGGCACGGCATCGCTACTCTTTAACATACACGACATGCGAAACTACTCGAGTGTCAATCGGCGTATTTTAACATGCGCGTTGGATTAAGCAAAGTAGATAAATGCAAAGTAAACAGAACCAATATGCATATCAAAACTCAGATTATCAAAGCTAAATCGTCTAACAAAATCCCCCTAAACAAATCCCAAACCGTCACCCTTACCTTAGCCGCTCATGGCGCGGTTCGTCAATCCCGCTCCACCAACGACCATGGAAGAGTTCATCTACCTATTACAATGGAAAGTGGAGCTCACAAGCATGCCAACAATGGCGGAGCTCCACGGAAAATAGAGAGAAAACGGAGAAGAAGGGGACAAAAACCAGCAAAATCCGTAGAGAGATGAAGGAGAAGATAAGAAAAAAGTGCAGAAAAATCGTCTTTTAGCTACTGCCATCGTCGTAGCGTCGAGACGCTAGGCCAGCGTCTCGACGCTGTGCCCTAAGTTTTCCGCGCGCGCGCTCGCGATGGCGTCGCGACGCAAGGCCAGCGTCGCGACGCTGCCCCGATAAAATTCCTGCGCGCGTCTCCTCCGGAGCGTCTCGACGCCAAGCAGGGTCTCGACGCCAGGGCAGCGTCGAGCTAGCGTCTCGACGCTATCACTCGACGCTTGCTCTCGGGTTTTTCCAGCGTCGAGATAGCGTCTCGACGCTATAGCTCGACGCTGGCTCTCGGGTTTGGGGCTGAAGCTTTGCCTCTCCAAGGCAGTTTTGGTCCGTTTCTTCACGGAACAAGTTCCCCTCTTCCCGATGCATTCCCGGGGCGCTAAAACTCTACTTTAAGCTCTCGAACATGCCCAACGGACGCACGAGCTCTTTGCCGCTTTTCTCCTACAAAAGAGATATATTTAATCAATTGAAAGCGGACTTTAGCTATAATTAGGACGTATTTAATAGCTCCAAAATGGAGTTATCAAACACCCCCAACTTAAACATTGCTAGTCCTCGAGCAAGCACTACAAAGACATTGACTCTAAGGACGCGTTTACATATATTCTAACTCAAGCCTCCATGCATATTGAAATTTAAACACGAGCATAATCATGGAAGCATTTTGTTCATGTATTAACTAGGACATATCAAAAATTAACTCTTGCCCCCTAACGTGTGTGTGTGCTAGACGACCACTCCTAAACTCACGTAAACCCGGAAAACCTACATGCAACGCACATCCCATTTTCCCCCTACTTCTAGCGTTTAAGAACAGCTACACTTGACTTACACGAGAGAGAGAAGCAAATTAAGAGACCTAATTATTTTCTCATTCTTTTTCTTTCTTTTCAAAAGTACTTTGTACTCTTTTATTTGGGTTCTTTGAACCAACTTTTTGTTTCTTTTTCTTTCCTACTCGAGCTGCCTAACACGTCAAACTTTGGCCAAAGCTTCACGTTTTTAAGGACTGACGCTCACTTCTTTTAAGCGCTAATAAGAAGGAGGAGCGCCTCGAGAGGAACTTTTCTACCAAACATGCTTTTCTATTTTTTTTTTATATTAGGCTAAGCACATGCTTTCTCAATTAACTAACCACTAACTCTCATGCAACAAGCTACCTAAGGGTGCCTTTCGGGGTGACAACGAGAATTAGCTAAACATGCGATAAACCAAGCTTACGGAATCTAGGGAGAGGTGCTAAGTGCGCGATAAGTGCAAGAGAGCAAAAGAAAAAATTTTAAAATTTTTGACATGAACCTAATAAACACAAAACTCATGCAAAAACTCGATTATGAACATGCTCAGATTTCCAACATGCATTTCCTAGGCTATCACAGTCAGAAAACAATAAACAGAGTCCCAAGCACTTCAATATCTTTGCAACACTTCTCAACAAACTACACATGCACATCCATCGGACTAACTCCACCCCCAACTTCAAAATTTGGCATTGTCCTCAATGCCAACCAGTCAGATACAACAAAGTAAAAGGGAAGAAGAAATACACTTCCCTGACTCTTGGTGAAGCTGGCGAGGGCGAGGAAGCGGCACACGAACGCATCAGAGCCCAAAATTGTCTTCTCATCCTCGATTCCTAAAAAAAAAAACAGCAAGCTAATTAACACTAAATTAATCTAAAAAGCAATAAAAACTAAACTAAAGCATAAAAACAGTCCATCGCTCGGGTGCCTCCGAGAAGCGCAGAATTTTTAAAGTCGGTTGCTCGACTGTATTCTCTCAACAGACTCATCCATAGTCTGTAGGTGCGGGGGACGATCCATACTTGTCCTTGGCCACACCTTTCCTACCATCCACCTGAAAAATATTTTGCACTCTTCGTGCCTCGGGCACGTGAATATCAGACGTGTTAGTGCAAAAATCAGCATTATCATCACACATAATTAAATCAGAAATTTTAACTGAGACATGGGAACCATCCCTCAAGCGCGAGGGTAGACTCCCATTCTCATCATGCTCACAAACAGACACATTTCCAGCAGATTTTCCAAATAAAGAGAACTCATGCAAAGTATCATCAAACTCCAGAGAAACAACGCCCTTATACACATCAATTTTGACCCTAGCGGTCTTTAGAAAGGGACGTCCTAACAACATGGAGGACGAAGCATGCTATGAGTTTTCATTCATATCTAAAATAAGGAAATCAGCGGGAAACGTCATATTCCCAACTCTAACCAAAACATCCTCTACCTTCCCCCTAGGACAGATGCTCGACCCATTAGCCAACTGAACAGAAACATTACATTCATGCATTTCATTTAAATTCAGTTCACGATACAATGCATAAGACATAACATTAACAGAGGCTCCTAGGTCTAACATGGCATTATGAACAATTTTACTACCTATAGTGCAAGGGATAGTAAAAGTACCTGGATCGTTGCACTTTGCTGGCAACGTACCTGGGAGTATGGCAGAGACGTTTTCCTTCTTTTTCTCAGTCCCTCTGGACTTCCTTTTCATAGTGCACCAGCTCCTTAGAAATTTCGCATACTTGGGCACTTGACTGACTGCCTCTAGGAGCGGGATATTTACCATCACCTTTTGGAAGGTTCGCAGGACCTCCTCATCATCAGATTCCAAAGTAGGCTTCGCAAGCCTACTCGGGAATGGTGCTCTGGTAACATCCTCAGGTACACTGACCTTCTCATATTTTCTCAAATTCTGAATCTCAGGAGCAGTCGGGGCGGACTTGTTCAGGCTGTCCGTGGCTTCCTTCGCAGCTCTGGTGGAAAGTGACTTCCCACTGCGCAGCTGAATGGCACTCACGTTTTCACATGAGTTTACTGTACTTTGGGAAGGAAGCTTCCCCGAGCTCTTGCTCTCAATCTTACTAATAGACACTGTCATCTGTGTCAGCTGCTTGTTCAAATTCTGCAGCTCTGCCTTGTGAGAATTAAGCTCTTCTCGAGCTTCTTTCTGAAACTGGCTGGTGCTAGTCACGATGGTCCTTACCATCTCTTCAAGTGAGCTGGAGGAGCTCGAGGCCTGAGCCTGGGTGGAAGAATTAGGCCTATCCTGGGACTGTCCTTGGAAACGAGTTTGTCCTTCCCTATTCCCATAGCTGAAGTTAGGATGGTCGCGCCAACCGGGGTTGTAAGTGTTTGCATATGGGTCGTACTTCCTTGGGTTGGAAGCATACCCCCCGATCGCGTTGACCTCCGCATCCTCACGGTGTCCTCCAACGATTTTCTTTAACATGCTGCCTATCTCGGCCACCTGGGCCTTCATTTCAATCATCTCGTGGCTCTGAGCCACGCTGTGCACTTGGCCTTGTCCCCGAATACCGAATTGCTGCGAGTTGGTGGCCATATTTGCAATCAACTGCTTGGCCTCAACTGGGGTCTTGTCAATCAGTGCCCCGCCACTCGCTGCATCGATCATCTGCCGGTCATGGGGCGTCATCCCCTCATAAAAGTACTGAATCAATAACTGATCGGCAATCTGATGATGTGGGAAGCTCGCGCACAGGCGCCCGAAGCGTTCCCAGTATTCGTGCAGGGACTCACCGACATCCTGGGTGATCTCATATATCCTCTTCCGCAGAGTGGTGGCTAAGGATGCGGGAAAGTATTTCTCCAAAAATACCCGCTTCATATCCTGCCACGTGGTGATGGATCCGGAGGGCAAATAGTACAGCCAATTCTTGGCCTTGTCCTTGAGCGTAAAGGGGAATGCCCTCATATTCAGTTGCTCCTCCGTGACTCCTGCGGGCTTCATCCCCGCGCAGACGCAATGGAACTCCATCAGATGTTTGTTCGCGTCCTCACCTGCGTTTCCATGGAAAGAAGGTAACTGGTGAATTAAACCAGATTTCAACTCGAAGTTACCTGCTACCACGGGGTAGTTAATGCACAAAGGCTGCAGGTTCAGGTCTGGCGCTGCCAGCTGCTTAAGCGTCCGTGGCGCATCACCTTGCGCCATCTTGTCAAATAAGAAGGGATTGCCTTCTTCTCTTTCAAACGGTCCTTGCCCCTCACGGGCTTCTCTACGTAACCGCCGCTCCTCTCTGTCAATTTCTGGAATAAACTGCAAACTACCCTCAGAGGAACGGGTCATACACAAACAAAAATCTAAACATACAAATTACAAACAAGAAAAAAATTTCAGTCAACCATCAATAAATCAAATTCAAACTTCAATCATAAATTCAATCAATTGCCTACTCCCCGGCAACGGCGCCAATCTTGGTAGGCGGATTTTTGAATATCCACTTAATCTCAAGCTGTCGAGGCTTGCCAAAATACGATTTATAAAGCCTATGACCAAGGCTTTGCAGCCAGTGGTAACAGGGTCGATCCAAGGAATAGGAAGATTGAATTTACTAGTGAAATTGGGATTTAATTGATTAATTGGTAACGGGGGGTTTTAGCATGCAAAGGAAATAGTAAGAAAGCTAACGAAGGAAGAATAATATGTAGAGAGCGTGTGCGCGGTTTGGGGAGTCTCGGGATCAATTGTTAGACAAATTCAACTTATCATTTAATTCTATTAACATGGAATTCAGTTTACTGAACACGCGGACGACTACCAGAGAAGCCCCAAAGTAGCCGACTCCATGGATTTTTATTAGACCACACAGTTCTAATTACACTTTATCTAATCCTACGTCAAGGTGATCAGCCCCAAAGTAAATTTAGACAGTCACTAGCTAACCGCGACGAACATTCGAGCGTGAATTCTAATTGCTAGTAGATTGCCCGCAAACGCTGAATGCAATCAACAATTATCCAACCCGACCTGATACTTCGATTTAATTCTATCTACCTGTGTTACTTAGTCGAGCAGTGAGAGGCACGGCATCGCTACTCTTTAACATACACGACATGCAAAACTACTCGAGTGTCAATCGGCGTATTTTAACATGCGCGTTGGATTAAGCAAAGTAGATAAATGCAAAGTAAACAGAACCAATATGCATATCAAAACTCAGATTATCAAAGCTAAATCGTCTAACAAAATCCCCCTAAACAAATCCCAAACCGTCACCCTTACCTTAGCCGCTCATGGCGCGGTTCGTCAATCCCGCTCCACCAACGACCATGGAAGAGTTCATCTACCTATTACAATGGAAAGTGGAGCTCACAAGCATGCCAACAATGGCGGAGCTCCACGGAAAATAGAGAGAAAACGGAGAAGAAGGGGACAAAAACCAGCAAAATCCGTAGAGAGATGAAGGAGAAGATAAGAAAAAAGTGCAGAAAAATCGTCTTTTAGCTACTGCCATCGTCGTAGCGTCGAGACGCTAGGCCAGCGTCTCGACGCTGTGCCCTAAGTTTTCCGCGCGCGCGCTCGCGATGGCGTCGCGACGCTGCCCCGATAAAATTCCTGCGCGCGCCTCCTCCGGAGCGTCTCGACGCCAAGCAGGGTCTCGACGCCAGGGCAGCATCGAGCTAGCGTCTCGACGCTTGCTCTCGGGTTTTTCCAGCGTCGAGCCAGCGTCTCGACGCTATAGCTCGACGCTGGCTCTCGGGTTTGGGGCTGAAGCTTTGCCTCTCCAAGGCAGTTTTGGTCCGTTTCTTCACGGAACAAGTTCCCCTCTTCCCGATGCATTCCCGGGGCGCTAAAACTCTACTTTAAGCTCTCGAACATGCCCAACGGACGCACGAGCTCTTTGCCGCTTTTCTCCTACAAAAGAGATATATTTAATCAATTGAAAGCGGACTTTAGCTATAATTAGGACGTATTTAATAGCTCCAAAATGGAGTTATCAAACCCACAAGTGGCATTGCATCAAAAGGCAACCAAAGGAGAGGCCCTACCAAAGAAAGAAGGAAAAAGGAAAAAAAACCAAGGAAGAAGAGTGTGTGCCTATAAGTTATAACTTTTGTGCTTAGGTGTCCTATGTGAATGAACTCTGATCCTCAGTTAGCTAAGCACAGGGTTGTAGCTTGTAGGTTTGTTGAGGGAGATGAATGTATATCCAATGTAGTGATGCCAGGGTTTAGGTTGTTCTATGAAAGGTAGTACTGTCACTGTTTTATACTAAGACTGGCATGACTCTAAGGAATCCTAGGCAGCTAAAAAGAAAAACATTAGAAGCATGTACTGAGTCTAGGGTAAAGCTAGGTAGAGTTTGAAAACTTAGGGATAGTTGCACAATGAACCTAATGACCAAAGCAGATAGATCAGTTGTAGGGAGTTGATGAAAACAGTAGGATTATAAGGCGAGAGAAATCAGAAGAAGCAAAATGAGAAGCTAGTTTTAAACTTAGAAGCGTGTCACAGGACAACCATGCCTTAGATAGTGAATTTAGGGAAGTCAGCAAGTGGTTAGAGAGAGTAATAGCAGCCCAAATAAAGTCCTTATATTGCTCGAGGACGAGCAAAACCTTAAGTTTGGGGGTGTGTTACGTCTCCAAAAGTGACTATTTTAGGACTTATTTGCTATAGAAAGATGTACACCCTTAAGCGTTTTTTGTAGAATTTAGCTTAAACTTGTGCTTATATATGAGAATTACTAGAATGAAGCTAAATTAGGACTTATGTGTAAAAGGAAAGAAAAAGAAACAAAAACAAAGTTAAAGACTTGGAATTTGCACATTGCTGAAGCATTGCGAAAACATTGCGGTCTCAGCAATGTTTTAAGTGAAAGTTGTTATTTGTTTAACTGATTTCCATGTTGTTGCGATCTTTCAGCCGCTCGTTTTTTCTCCTGCTGCCACGTAGAAGAACGACGTTCAGAATGGATGGTTCTCCATGGCCCAATCGTACCTGCAGAACACTATAAAAGGAGGTCAAGGGGGGAGGACAGAAACACACTCGAAAGGCGTAGATCTCTCCTTCAACGCAGTTTCTCATTGTTTTCTCTCACGGGTGTTAGCGTGGAGGTTTTAGCTGGTGGAATCGATAATCTAAGAGGAAGAAGAGAGGATCTTTCATCTCTTCTGATTGGATTCATCCACGATCAAGCTTACCTTCGGTTGTCATCCGAGGCGTTGCGGCGAGGAGTTCACACGCATTCTTTACTGCTTCCTGCTGTTTTTGTTTCCCTTTTCGTTCCTGTCTATAGTTATTTCACTTCTGTTTGCTACTCTACTCTATTTCGTACTTGTCTGTCTAGCTTTAGTTGTTCAAAGTTGTTCTTTGTTTAGTTCAAACTCTGGTTAATCAAAGCATTATTTCATCACTTCACAAGTTCTCCATCTCTTCTGTTTGCTGTCGTTTCTTCTTGAATACTGTCGAGCATGTTTACATCCACAAGTCTTTCCATTCCCACATCATCCATGAGTAACTAAACTACATAAGGGCATGCTAATGACAAGACTATAGATAGAAATACGTGAATCAAGCATGTAGGTTAGCTTCAAATGCATTGAGTGTATGTAAGCTTCATCCCACGGGCAATTTCGATTGGCCATTGATAGCTCCAAAATAGAGCTATTATTTACTCTCTAATATTAGCTAAAACCATGCTCGATATTGATTAAAATGTCTTTTTGTAGGTAAACTCATGGTTGAGAGCTCGAGAGTCCTATGACGTGTTTTGGGGCTAAAAGAGACGTTTTAGAGCTTCATGGATGCATCGGGAGTGAAGGGACTTAAAGAATTGAAGAAATGGCAAAATTTGCCATTGAAAGGAAAAATTTGGCCAACAAACCCGAGAGCAAGCGTTGAGCGGCAGCGTCGAGACGCTGCCCTAGCGTCTCGACGCCGCCCCGAGGATTTCTGGATTTTGACGCGCCCCAGCGTCGAGCGCGCGCGTCTCAACGCCGACAGCGTCGAGACGCTGTCCTAGCGTCTCGACGCTATCCCGTGCGCGCGCGCGCTGCCAACTTAGGGCACGGCGTCGAGACGCTGCCCTAGCGTCTCGACGCTCCGACAGCTTTAAAAGCTTTCTTCTCCGATTTTTGCCGCACTTCTTCTTGGATTTTGGTTTTTCCACCATTGTTAGGCTCGGGTGGGAGCTCAAAACTTGTATATCTTCCATTATACCTTCAATAGAGCTTCTACATTAGCGTTTTTGCTTGATTTGCACAACGGGGAGCTAAGGTAAGTGCTCTAATTTGAGGTTAGGGGTGAATTTTGATGCGATTCATGAGGGTTCGTTCTTAATTCTGTAACTTAGCATGACTGATTGGGCATTTATTTCTTCCAAGCATACCACACGAATGTGTTTGAATGATTTAGGACTAGGCACCCTTGATTTCCAGCATGTTTGATTGTTAAAGATTATGATGTCGTGCCTCTCTTAATCGCCAAGTAACACGGATAAATCGAACCATAGATAACATTGGATTCCAGTTCATCTTGGTTGCAATTTATCTTGAAGAAATAGAATAAATCGAAGTATCATGTTAAGCGTTGTGAATGTTGATTACTTCAGGGTTGCCGGGTAATCAGTTAGCATTTAGGATGTTTAATTGAATGGTCGTCATAAATTGCTAGTAACTACTTTAGTTAATTTAGAACTGATCGATCCGAGTTAACTAATAGTATCGTTTAATTAGAATTGAAGAATTCTAATTAATATATATGTGGCCGGTTGCTTCAGGGTTTCCGGGCAACCGTTTATGTGTTTAATTATGCTCTTGCTAAGTATGCTTGAATCCCAATGAATCGAGTCGCATCAAGGTCAACCCCGACCCTTAAAATTAGGAGCACGTGTTCCGTTTAATTTTCCGCGCTTTACTTTTGCATTTATTTTCCCGTTAGTTTAGATTTAATCAAAACCCCCATTTAATTTGCTTTTGAGTCTTAGTTTTAAAAACAAATAGAAATTAATTAAGAGGAAGTAATTTTGGTTCCCTGTGGTTCGACACCCGACTACCACTAGCTGCAAAGCTCAGTTGTAGCGGAATTATAAATGTATTTTGGCAAGCCTCGACAGCTTGAAATTGGAGTACACCAAAAGTACCTCTACCAGCCATCCATTTTGTCCAAAGAACTCCTAACCTCTGGAAGGAGTAAGAGTTCAGAGTCGTACATTCATGCTAGCCTTTCATGGTAGCCAGAAAACGACCTAGGAATAGGCGTTTTCCTAGTACAAATCACTAAACTTGCTTTTATAAATAGATGCTTAAGGCCTTACTTGGACATGAGTAAACTAAAGGATCTAATGCATGAAATCGAAAGATACATGAGAATGAGTTAGTTTGATGCATGATGAGTTGATCTACTGCTTGAGAATCGTATGAAAAAGCCTATAGAGGAGCCGTTAGTAGCCCTTGTTTCCCTACTTTACCCCTAATTCGCTGTTAGTAACATTGCTAGAAAATTGCTGTTTCCGCAATTCTCTTAGTTCAAATTTTTGCCTTAGCCATTTCTTTCTTAGTTTGCTGTTCTCTTCCCTCTACATTCGAGTTTAATTATTTACTTGCACTTGTTTATGCTTTCATATCTTGCACGTTCCTTAATAGTTAGGCACCTTAAACCCAAAGCTACCCCATTTAAACCACCCATTCTCACTTAACATCTCACTTCGTTAGTAACTAAGAATAAATCTCTGTGGGAAATCGAATGAAAAAATACTTATTACTTGCTACAGGACCATGTATGCTTGCATGTTCTGAGTGCTCTCCCATTGCATCTTTATTTTAAACATTGAGCACGCAACAGGTGCATTGTGACGAATTACTCCTAAGACTAATTCGATTTATCCTCTTCAACGGGGTTGGCTCACACTAACTAAGGCAGCATGCTTATGTACTACCTACGGGCTCACTCAACCTTCGTTACTTAAGGTGAATATGATGCATCACTACTCTAATACCTATCGAAAATGCAAACATTCAAGGATGTCAAGCTATCATGCAAGCATAATCATAAGATAGACATAGAAGAAGAAGAATTTCAACAATATTAAGACCAAGATAGAATTTAAAGAACAAGTCTCAAGAAATTTAGACAAATCCACAAATCCTTACATTAAATCCCCAAACCCTACACTAACATTTGCCTTCCATAGAGTTTGGACTAATCCAAGCTCCCATGGAGGATTTGGAGTTCATACAAGGGGTAGAAGATGAAGAAGAAGCTCCAATGGCAGAATAAATCAGAAAATCGATGTGTGAATGCCCTAAAATCGGAGAAGATGAACTTTTATAATCGTCGTATCTTCGAGACGCTACAACCATAAATCTTCAGCGCGCGCCTCTTCGAAGCGTCGAGCACCGTCTCAACGCTCTCGGTCGACGCTTGCTCTCGTGACAATTTAAATTTTCTTATACAGCGTCGAGAGGCTGCCCCCTTGGACAATTTCTTCACTTTAGCTACTCTTCTTCTCCCGGTGCAATCTCGATGCCTTAATATGACCTTCTTAGCCCTGAATGACGTCTTTTGGACTTCATGAGCTCTTCACCGACTCATACCTATAACAAAGACAATTTAACAATAATTAAGCACGATTTTAGTTGTAGTTCAGGAGTTAATCATAGCTCCAAATTCGAGCTATCAGTAAGCAAAAGATGTATAACTGCATTTATGTTTTCTACTTAACGATTTTAGTAGATCGCATCATGGTATCATTCAAATCACGTTTGATGAGACATCGTGACTTTGGAGTGGTTTCTTTGTGGACAGCCCTACGCTCCGCTCTAGCTTGCTTTCATATTTTAAATTTTTCTCCCTTGAACTTCTCAAATTTTCAACATGCGTAGGAGCAGGATTGAACCATCAACAATGGTGTTGGTGCTTGCAGCCATCAAATCAAAACAATTGTCTTCAGATTGTTGGAACATACGCTAATTTATAAGATGAGTAGCACTAACACACAGATTACACCGTAACAATCTATTAATAATTATAGTGTATAAAACAGTAGAAACACTGTATATAGAAACTGTGTAACTCTAGAAAATAGATTACACATAACTGGCTACAAAATAGATACAGTGTAGAAAATATTACATATACTGTATATAACAATAATTATATATAACTCAAAAAATAGATCAGAGATGTTCATAAACTCCAATGGTCGTAGATGATCATATCAACGACAACAATATCATCAATCGATCGGAACCTGCAAAACAAAAGAATGTAATGATCGAAAGTCGAGATACGCTTCAAAAAGCGTTGTCCTAAAGACAATTGTTCACTATGCACGAGTTGCAAGTAGACTACAACGATCGTCTTAGCAGGATTCAACGACTTGCTCTGGTAGAACAACAACCTCGAACTACACGGATCTGGCAGAACTCTTGATTACTCGCTCTCAACAAAACCAAGACACAAGAAAATCAAAAGAAGAAGAAAACTTGAAATTGGATGAATCTCAAATTTTTGGGGATACGAAACTCTCATTTTCATATTTCTTTGAATGGAGAATCAAACTACTTTTTGTAGTAGTACAAATCGTAACTCTCCAAAACGGAAACGACAACAATAAGTACACTGTAATTAACGACAGTTACACTGTATTGTGCATAAATACGTCAGTTGTAGAAAAATGATAGTCAACCGGTTACACTGTATTTATGAATAAATACATCAGTTTATAGAAAACCGTCAGACAACCAAATACACAGTATTTGTCAACAGTTACAAATGTTACAAATTCAATTCGTAAGTTAAACCAAAAGCATTGACCAAGTGCCAACAATGAATAATCGGTTATTGGCCGTTTGGTCGCATTAGGGTTCTCGCATAGGATCCAAGAGGTCCCAAGTTCATACGTGCAAACTGAGTTTTTGCTAGAACACAACAACGTCAAACTCTGCAGTCTGCATACGTGTTCCTCCCTTAAAGGGGTTTAAACTCTCACAAACATGTAGTTTTGTTTTTTAATATGCGGGTGGGGGATTTGAACCTCTAACCTCTTGGTTAAAGGTAACACTTTATGTCAGTTGAGCTATGCTCCTATTGACTGCATGCAGTATTAAACTCTAGGCTATGACATTCTTTTTCTTATTAGTTATTTAAATTTTGTCCTTGATCTAATACTAATAATTATAGTAGAATCACACCATGAACTAGTTCAAGATCTAAAATTAATAAAAAAAAAAATCAATATATGAACATATATATCATTTATGTCAACTTTATACAAACAAACAAGTAGTTAATTTGAATAGCACGCTCTAGTTTGACATTGAGCATACAACCAACAGGCTGTTCTGATAACAAGTTCTAGGATGACAGACTGAGAACTGAGATATAAAAAGAATATAAATAATGGGTTTCTTAGAAATCTGAGACTGAAAAGAATATGTATAAAAATAAGACGCCAAGAAACCATATTAATCAATGACTGGTGAGTTTAAGTTTAATAAAGGGCATTTGGTCTAGTGGTATGATTCTCGCTTTGGGTGTGAGAGGTCCCGAGTTCAATTCTCGAAATGCCCCACCTAAGAATGTTTTGTTTGAATGCCCCTTGTTGGGCTATCCAGTGGGACAGAGTGTCAACATCATTTAGATGAATTAAAGAGGGAGGTGAAGAGTCACTTCATTCATTTGAAACACCATGCCATGGTTGCCAAAAAATGAGCTATCCCATTTTGCTTTCGATTTACGTGTGAGAAGGAATCCACGTTTTTTGTTTCAGCCAAAACTATGGCTTCATTGATGAAGTTTGCAAGTTCTGTGGAGTCTTCGATTTCTCCGTTGAGAAGTTTCACGACCGAGAGAGCATCTGATTCGACAATGGTTTTTTGAGTTCCATTATCAGATAGAGTCTTCAAACCTTTAGTGATGGCCATGGCTTCCAGCCACTCGATGTTCCATGGCCGTGTAATGTACCTCTGTCCAGTGTCGAAGGACCCAGTCTATGCCTCCCCTTTGCAGAATCAGGTTACAACTTGCATCACAGGACAATTTCCAAAAACCCTCCAGTGGTCGCCTCCAAATGCAGCGCTCCTTCGCACTATGGATGATCAGGTCGCTCTCCTCACGATTGATTAGAACTCCGTCAATTGCTGCCATCTGCGTGGGACCTGTGAATTCCTCAATATAGGTCTCAATTTGTTTCTGTAAGTTCTCTGAGTTTAACTTCTCCTTGTTGTGCATTATGTTGTTTCGGTAGGTCCAAATTTTCCAACAAATTATTAGACAACGAATCAAAGAAAACTCCTCCCCATGGCCGAAAATTGCTCCCCTCCACAACCAGTCTCAGTAGTCCTCTGCTTGCCAAAGATACATGTTTAAACCATAAAGATGATCAGTGTTGGGAACAAACTTAGGGCATAATCTTTTCGTGAATTTACATTCCCAAAAAAGATGAACAGCCGACTTTGCCTTAATCCTGCCCAAGTAACAAGTAGGGTTGAGATTCATCCTTTTTTGCATAGATTGTCCAGAGTAGTTATGATATTATTGAAAATTCGCCAACCACAAATTTTTACTTTCTCAGGAACCTTGGTATTCCACATTCGTTTCCACATAGCCTATTGGTAGGAAGAGTTTAATGGTCAATCCTTCTCCCTGTCACGAATCTGAACTCCCAGCTTGTAGGCGCTTTTGACCTTGAAGCACCCTCTTTTGTCAAGGTGCCAAAGGATTTTGTCCTCTCTTCTATAAGGCCCAACTGTAATATTCAATATTGTTTTTGAATCCTCTGCATTGAAGGATGCACGAACCATCGTTTCCTTCCATGTGTCGTGCTCCGAGAGAAAATGAGCTACCACGAGCTGTTGGAAATGTGGGGGGTAGTAAAGTGGCCTGCAGTTCCCTTCCCTTGGAATCCAGGGGTCCGTGGCCACATCAACTCGAAGCCCATTGACAAATTTCCACCGGTATCCCTTTTTGAAGAGCTCCCGACTCCACAAAATGCTTCTCCAAGTATAGAAGGGATTGGTCCCTAGCTCTGCTTTGAGGAAGTGCCCAGTTTTAAAGTATCGGCCTCCGAGGACTTTCGCCAATAAACTGTCAGGATCTTTGATTAGTCTTCTGTTTTACTTTGCCAACATGGCTTGATTAAAGATAGATAGGTCCCGAAAGCCCAAGCCTTCCTTCGTTTTTCTTGTGCATAGACGTCTCTAGCTTCTCCAATGGATCTTGCGACTGGGTCCATAAGAGCCCCACCAGAATCTAGCACACATAAAATTTAACTCAGAACACAGAGTAGAGGGAAATTGGAAACAACTCATTGCATAGTTAGGGATGGCTTGTGCCAATGATTTAATAAGGATTTCCTTGCCAGGAGAAGAGAAAAACTTCCCTTTCCATCCTTGTAGAGCATTCCAAACCCTGTCTTTGATATTGCTGAAGATTTCCTTTTTGTTTCTTGTGTTTTGAGATGGCAACCCTAGGTATTGTCCCAAAGAAGTGGAGTGTTTTATACCCATGGCTGTCTTGATGAACTCCACCCTCTCAGGACTTGTGTTCGGGCTGACCATAAACATAGATTTCTCGAAATTTATGATTTTCCCAGATGCTTTCTCATAAACCCTCAGTATTTGTTGAATGGTGAGGCAATCATGATCCGTAGCCCTAAAAAAAAGAATATTGTCGTCAGCATAGAAGATGTGAGTTAAAATAGGGCAATACTTATTTATTTGTAAACCTTTAAACCTATGATTTGTCACTCCTTGTTGGATAAGACTGGACAAACCCTTAGCACAGATGAGGAAAAGATTCGGTAAGAGGGGATCTCCCTGACGGAGACCTCTCTTTGGTGTGAAACCACTCCTTGGAGTCCCAATGATAAGGACTTGGTAGCTCACAGATTCCACACATCTCATGATTAGCTCGATCCAACTTTCACAAAAACCCAACTTAGCCATAATCAGTCGAATGTACTTCCATTCCACTCTATCATAGGCCTTACACATGCCAATCTTCATTGCCACTAATCCCTTTTTTCCCTTCCTTCTGCTTTTCACAGCATGAATACATTCGAAGCCCAAGTTAACATTGTCAGTAATCAGTCTTCTAGGGACAAAGGCAGATTGGGTAGGGGAGATAACTGTATCTAGAGTTCGTTTTAAACGGTTGTCCAGCGCCTTGGAAACAATCTTGTAAACAAAGTTGCAAACACTAATCGACCAAAAATCCTTCATAGACCGGGGGTCCTTAATCTTTGGGATTAGCACAATGAAGGTCTTGTTAACACTAGATAATGGCGCCCCTTCATTAACAATTGCAAGGCAAATATGACAAGTATCATTCCCAACAATATCCCAATATTTATGGTAAAAGATAAGTTGCATTCCATCTGGGCCGCCAGGAGCCTTTGTGGGATGCATACTTTTGAAGTATTGGCTAGTGAAACTCTTAGTCAAGTCATTATTCTGAGCTTCCGATACCTTGTTTGTCACTAAATCTAGTATATGACTAAAGTCCCCATTGATAGTAGACTCAGAGGTGAACACCGCTTTGAAGTATTGGCTTGCTACTCTCTCAATTGCATCCTCATTCTTATGCCAAATACCAAAATCATCTTTTATCCCTTTTATGAAGTTAGATCTCCTTCGGGTGGTTGCTCTTAGGTGGAACCACTTTGTGTTCCTATTTCCCCATTTCAACCATTCTTGTCTTACACGTTGGCTCCAGTAAATCTCATCGTCCTCCAATAAATTCTCCAAGTTCCTCTTAGCTATGCTAGGAGGATTCTTCCCTTCTCTATCTGAGCGAGTCAGGAGGGAATGCATTACTTTGTTCTTTTGTGCGATAGCTCCCCGAATAGAGCCACCGTACTTCTCTCTACTCCATCTTGAAAGGCGTTTTAGACTGTCAAACGTTTTGCCTTGAGAGTGCACTGTCTCACTGCTCGAGTGTTCCCTCCAAACTTGTCTAACTATGTTTGTACACTCATCATACTTAGTCCAAAACTCCTCGAACCGCCCAGGCCTTCTTCTGTAGACTTGAAAGTTGTTCCCCTGCTCATAGTCCCAGCAAGGGTCTGTGGTCCGAGGCTATTCTGGCAAGGTGATGGACTTTAAACCTGTTGCACCGTCCAAACATGTCTGCTGTTATAAGGAACCGATCTAAACGTTCCCAAACTAAAACTCCATTGTGGTGATTATTGCACCAAGTAAACTCAAGACCTATAAATCTTGGGTCAATTAAACCACAAAAATCTATAGCTTCCCTAAAATTTCCCATTGCTCTTTCTGATCTGTCTGCACCTCCTTGTTTTTCCGAAATACTTGTAATTTCGTTAAAATCGCCTCCGAGGACCCAAGGAAGGCTAGAGTCCTCCCCTAACCGCCTTACGAGTGTCCATGTTTCATGATGTAGCTCCGTTACTGGATTTCCATAGACTCTTGTAAACCTCCACATCAAATCTTCTTCTTTATCTAAAGCATCAATGTGCCCCTTATAGAAGGAACGAATAGAGACATCCGTATCATTTTTCCATAGTAAAATGAGACCCTCACTCTTTACTCTACTTGGAACTGCTAAAACACAATCAAACTATAAGTCTCTCCTCGAACGATCACCTCCGTCTCTCTGAAGCCTGGTTTCCATTAAGAAAGCCAACTGGGGTTGGTGACTGCGGATTACATACACCGCAGTACTCTTAATGTTTGAGGGTTCCCCAGACCCTGGACATTCCAGTGTAAAATTTTCATTGTGCCCGGCGGGGCTGACTATCAGCCTCCACCGATGTTGCAAAAGTTGTTGTAAATGTCTCTGACCGGTTCTTTTTGTCAGGTCTAAAAACATCAATTTCCCCTTCAAAAGGATGTTTTTCCCCTGCCAAATTTGTACCCATGTACTCCATAATTGCCTCTCCGAAAGTATTTCCTTCTGTACATTCCACCCTTTTCCACTTTTTGTGAATCCTCCCCATCTCTTCCTTTCCTCTCAAAATGGTTTCAGAGCTCTGTATACCCCCAGAATGATCTGCCTTAGGCTTAGGACTGGAAGTTTGTGATATGTGGCTTATACCAGGATTTAAACTTATAACCTTGTCCTCCTCTTTTTGTCCTTGTTGTAGCTGAATATGCTTTTTGATCTGTGACTCACTATCTAAATTGATAGCCTCTTTATTAATACTGACTTGTTTTTTTTTTTTCGGGTCCCCCATTAGCTAATCTTTCTTCACAAGCCGGTAACTCTCAAACTCGTGCGCACTGTCCATCCTTAAAAAACGGAAGCACCAGCTTCTCCTTACCTTCTGAAAAAAAACTTTTCACTTCTTTTCTTTGTAGAAAAACTTCCTTATTTTCCTTGTCTGCCACCATTGAATTCCCTTCCTTGCTTAAAAGTTCGCAATTGATTGACTTTCCCCTCAACATTGAAAAGCTTTCCTTACTGGACATTCCTACCGTTTCATTCCCAAAAGGAATCTTTTCCGTGATTTTCGTTGCTAGAGTAAAAGCTTCCTTAATTGAAATTTTCTGGTGAACGACCTTTGTGGCCGCCGGTGTATGTTTTGTCTGAGATGGAGGATCGTGTTGCCCTTCATATGGCCTATTAGCCTCGTTATAGTATCGATCATATTCCGTTTGCCATCCCTTTCCTTGGTTAGTTTGAAAAGTTCCATCCTTGGGGTTGACTTGTTGTTCCTCTCTTCCCATTAGCTTTATATGAAATTCATCCTCACTTGATCTTTATTTTCTTGAGGCAACAAGATATGTGTATGCAGGTGTTTATAGGGAGATAGTCTCATACAAATGCAAAAGGAAATTTAAAACAGAAGAATCTAATTATTTTAGTTCACTTCTCCCTATATACCATCATTTGGCATTTGGTCTAGTGGTATGATTCTCGCTTAGGGTGCGAGAGGTCCCAAGTTCAATTCTTGGAATGCCCCATTTGAACTACAATTTATTACCATTATTGTTGATCTGAGTAATTTTATCATTACGAAATCAGAAAGAATTCTTCTTGTATCAAAGAGGCATGAAATTTATTTTTAGGTAAATAGTGGCGGAACTACAAAAATAACAATGTTAAGCTTACATGCCTATGGATTAAAATGTATGGCCATAAGCCTTCGTGACATTGTTTTTGGTTTCACTCAAAAGATCTTATACCAATGAAGATAATTGTCCTCACCTATATACCATGGATCTCTACCTCCCTTAGCCAATGTGGGACTTTGTTTGCACTCCAAACAAGTTCAACCCTCCTAAATCTTTCATCAAACTGAATATGATAAGAGATAAATGGTGGGCAATGGATCTAGTCTTCTGATATTTTCTTTAGATGTCAGAGGTCTAGAGTACAAGTTCTCAAAGTTACTTAGCATGCCCTCAACCATTCAAGTACCAGACATTCTACTAGCTGTGATGTTAGTTAGGTGAGAGGAGATCTCTCGATCTATCAGCCAGTACTCCCACTTTTAGTTTCAGTGCGAAGATGATTCTCAATGTATATAAACAGAGACCTTTAGAATTTTATTTTATGTACTTGGTAGACATTCAAGAGTCGGCAAGAGCATATCTTGTAAGAAGTTTGGGATATGTTACAAGAGAAGATAGAAGAAATAAAAAAATCCTTTGATTGTGTGTAGAGTTTTCTCCTTCATTCTCTTGTAATCTTTAATTTTTCCATGGAACTTGTAGAGTAAAAAATAACAGAATATAACCCACTTTTCGAAAGGGTGAACTTATATAATGTCTTGTATTATTTCTCTTCCTTTACTTCTACTCTTGCAATGCATCTTTTATTGTTCTTGTAAAAGGGATTTAGAACACAAACCCAAAAATAACTGGGCAGAAAACTGTAAACACACCACCCAAATATAAAGAGTCAAGGGTTTAGAAAAGCCTATTAATTTGGGCAGAGGCACGTTGTTAAACGTTGTCCTTAGAGAAGACGTGCCCCACTCGTACTGAGTTTGTCGACACACTAGTCTCCAGATACAACTCCCTTCAAGATAGCTTGTGTGCAGCTTAAATTGACAAATCGCTTTTAGATAAATTAATTTTAGACCAAAAAAACTTCATTCGTATGTGTCTCTGTTTTTTATTCAGTATAAACGGTTTCGAAGAGATTTAAAAATAGTCACATTAGTGACTTTTCCTTGAAAGAACAAGGGTTGAATCACAATAAGACTCTTTTTTTTTTCTTTTTTATAAAACAATTAAGTTTAAACAACTAATTAAATAAAATAATAAAATTAAAATATTGAAAATCATTAAATTTTCCAACAATCCCCCAACATAATTTAAGCTTTTCTGAAACACAAATATACATTTTCTTTTAAAGGAAACCAATAAAGAAAGCATTCTTACTATGTAATAGGGGTAAGTACCTTCCGGGTTTGAACCCTCACTTAGTGAGAATGAGTGTACATTTGGAGGAGTCATAGTGAACAAAGTCTTGAACTATGTCCTGTAATTCAAGTTTCCACTTACCCCACACATAGTACAAGTCAATTTAGAAATTCTGGTCTGTTTTGCACTTTAGACGGTCATGCGCACATATCCTGTTTCATGAGTGTTTTAAGGGAGTAGCCTACACCCTATTGTAGCAACCTCACTACAACACCCACATAGGTGAAACCTCCAAGGGTTGTTTGTGACCAACACCCTTCATAATATATGCCTTGGTTTCATTTCGAGTTTACCTCTTCCTAATCGTCACACATCATGAGCACTACCACCATAGGAATGGAACAAGAAATTAAATTTTACTAGGGCTCCCATATTCATACTCCAATTTCGTTATTACCCATCGAACCTCTTTCGTGAGATCTCAAATCTTTGAGGTTGGGTGTCCATTGTGGTGACTATCTTATGTGCTTTAGTCTCATTTCCCTCGATGATTCAAAAACTCGCTTGTGCACTAAGCCTTTTGTAAACAGATCCAAAAGATTCTTGATAGCTCCAAAATAGAGCTATTATTATGTCCCTAATATTGGCTAGAACCATGTCAAATATTGATTAAAATGCATTCTTGTAGGTGAATCCAAAAGATTCTTGATAGCTCGAGAAGTCTTAAGACACGTTTAGGGGCTTAAAGTGGCGTTTTAGAGCTTCATAGATGCATCGGGAGTGAAAGGGCTTGAAGAATTGAAGAAAGGGCCAAAAATTGCCATGGAAAGGCAATTTTGGCCAACAAACCCGAGAGCAACCAACATGAGCAGCAGCGTCGAGACGCTAGCTCGACGCTGCCAGCGTCTCGATGCCGCCCCGACTGCCTACCGAAGACGAGCGCGCCCCAGTGTCTCGACGCCGCCCGAGGGTCTCGACGCCAGCCCGACGATTTTCCAGACGGATGCGCGACAGCGTCGAGACGCCCACCGCGCGCGCGCGGCCAACTTATGGCACCAGCGTCGAGACGCTTGCCTAGTGTCTCGACGCTCCGACGATTAAAGGCGTGAAAACGCCTAATTTTTGCCCAATCTTTAATCTATCTTCTTCCCCAATTCTTCCTCTCGGGTCTACGCCATTCTCCACCATTTTTTAGCTTCTTCTTCTCCTCTTTGTATGGTACTAAGCTCTTCCATGGGGGATTTGATTTATTCATCATCCATGGAAGGCTAAACTAAGGTTAGTGTTTAATTTCGAGTTTTGGTTTGTGAATTATGGATGTTTTGGGAGATTTGCCCCTTTGTAAATGTGAAGCTAATTAGCATGTTCTTGCATCTTCTTGCTTGTTCTTATTCAAAATCTAGCATGTGTAGCTTAATTAGGTTGACTCCCTAATTCCTATGCATGATAGAGGGCTAAAGGTTGGGACGTATAATTGCCTAAACCGCTAGGTAGCACGGGCTTAAGCATGGCTAATGAATTCAACCCAAAGTGACAATTGGTAATCTGAATTAATTAACGTTTTCATGTTAGGCTTAAGGCGAGAGAGAAACCGGGTTAGTCTTAGGATTAAGCCGTCGCAATGTTCCCGTTACTGGCTTATAGTCGATTTAGGGGTCGCTACCTTAAATGGATTATTGGCCAAGTACAATTAGAATTGCACATGTCTAATTAAATCTTTGGGTCTTTTGAGCTAGGAAGTAGCCAAATGAATTGTGTGCTAAAGCATGATTAGCTAATTAATTGTATCGATGAACCGAACATCCATAACGATCAATTCCATTTCTCGAAGTTAAGCGCAACCATTTAAATTTTGCATTTGTCATTTAATTTTCCGTTAGCTTGCACAATAGGAGCTCCCTTCCCCCAAACCAAATTTGCACATACTTTTTATAATTAGCAAATTCGACTTAGTTAAATTGAATTTCTTAATTCCCTGTGGATCGACTCCGTTACCACTTAGCTGCAAATTGCTCGGTGTATTCGGGTTTATAAATTGTATTTTGGCAAGCCTTGACAGCTTGAATTTGGAGCACCCCATTTAGTGCTCTACCAAAATTGGCGTCGTTGCCGGGGAACTAAGTTTAATTTAGTTTGATTAAGTTTAGTTTGTTTATTTTAAAATTTTCTTTACTTTTTTTGTACAGTTTAATTCTTTTGTATTATTTTACCCGTTTTTGTTTGAGTTTCTGAGCGCAGTCATTCTTTGAAAATTCAAAAGAAGCGCTGAAATGGAGGTCGGGGGTAATTATGAGCAACAAAGAACCTTGAGGGAGCTTGCATCATCTGAGCTAGGCCGGAACACATCGAGTATTATGTATCCGGTAGCTGCAGGTAATTTTGAACTTAAAGCTGGTCTGGTTAACTTATTACCTTCTTTTTGTGGTAATACAGATGAGGATCCCGTCAGACACCTCAAGGCATTTCAGATGGTGTGTTCGTCATTTAGAACCGATGACACCACTGCAGATCAACTCCATCTCAGGGCCTTTCCTTTCATCTTGAAGGAGAAGGCGAGAGATTGGATGTATTACCTACTGACTGGATCCATTACGACTTGGAAGAAGCTAAATGGGGCGTTTTTAGAGAAGTATTTTCCTGCTTCAAAGGCCGTCGCCCTCAGAAGGGAGATACACAAAATTGAGCAAGGAAAGGAAGAAACCGTCCTTGGGTGTTGGGGGAGGTTTGGTCGGTTATGCGAGGATTGTCCCAATCATCAAATAACTGACCAGTCCCTCATTCAGAGTTTCTACTACGGTTTGCTTCCCCAAGGCCAGCAGATGATAGACGCCGCCAGTGGAGGTTCGCTCATGGATAAGACACCCATTGAAGCTAGAGTTTTAATTTCTAACGTAGCTAGAAGCTTGGAGTGGAGTGGAGATAGAGACAAGGAACATACTCGCCTGGCGAAGGACGTGGAGGAGCTTAAGGCCCAACTTTTAGTGGTAAGTAGCGCTGTTATTGCTTTGAAAGATCACTTACAGCCCCGTCTTTCTGTTTCAGGTAGATCCTTGGAAGAAATTCTTGAATCACAACATAGGGAAACTCGAGAGCAGTTTCAAACTCTGAGCGAAGCAGTGATTCAAGTCAGTAAGAGGTTGACAGTGATGGAGCATCAGAACGCGGAGAACGCTAGTGCCGTCACTTTGAGAAGTGGGAAGCATCTTCCCACGAGTACCCCGCCGGTGGAAGTCGATTATGGCCACATCGAGCCACAGATAGAAAATCCCGAACCACGGTGGAAAGGGATAAATTTCAATCCTACATGCACTAGAGTTTATGTGCCCAAGGCTCCTTTTCATAGCAGGTTAGCAAGATCGCCTAAGGAGAACTACGAGAAGGAGTTCCTAGACACATTCAGGAAGGTAGAGATCAATATCCCTCTGTTGGATGCCCTGAAGGAAATTCCAAGGTACGCCAAGTTCCTTAAGAGACTATGCACCAACCAGAGGAAGACAAAGGAGAGTGAACGCGTCGTGGTAAGTGAGAACGTTTCCGCTTTGATCATAAAGAACTTACCGGTTAAATGCGACGATCCAGGTATGTTCTCTCTCCCTTGTAAGATAGGAGGCATGCATATTAGAAGAGCCATGCTAGATCTAGGAGCCTTCATTAGTGTTATGCCTTATTCCATTTACCAGAAACTGAAATTGAAAGAAATGAAGAAAACAGGAATAGTTATTCAACTTGCTGATAGAACTTTTGTACACCCTTTAGGAATAGTTGAAGATGTGTTAGTGCAAGTTAATGAATTAATTTTTCCTGTTGATTTTTATGTTCTGAAAATGGATGAAAATTATACCTCTTCGCCTGCTTCGATCTTATTAGGTAGGCCCTTTATGAAAACTGCTAAAACTAAAATAAATGTGGATAAGGGCATTTTATCTGTTGAGTATGGCGGAGAGGTTGTTGAGATGCATTTGCCCATTGTAGAAGAGCATGATGAGGATGTATTTTCTCTTTGTCAAGTAGACACATTTGAATCTTTAGCTCATAATGAATGCATGACTGTTGAGGATGGGGATGACCCATTATTTTTAACTGAACTTTTTGATGATTATGAGTTGCATGAACCACCCTTGACTGAATTTTGTGATTCATCTGTTTCTGCCTTGACAATTGTTGAGAATCCTGCGAAGCTACTCCCTTCCACTTTACCTAGCACTATTGGAAATGAAATGATTACTCAAGCCATGCTAGATTTAGGACCCTCGATTAATGTTGAGTGACATGCTGTTTTAAATGAGCTTAAACTGAATGACTTGCATGAATCTGGTTCTATTCTGCAAATGGCTAATAAATCCTATGTGCACCCCGTGAAAAAGGTGGAAGACGTTTTGGGCACAATAACTGACCTGAACTTTCCTGCTGATCCTTATACTCTTGAACCGAATGTTAATCTCTCTCATGTTTTTGCATCAATTTTATGGGAACAACCTTTTATGAACAATGCAAAAATTAAAATTGATGTTGTACGTGCGCAGAAGGCACGAGAGAAAGAATTGTTCATGGATTTTTGCAGGAAAGATGAAATTAGGAAGATGGATGGGGCATCTTCCAAGTTCGATTATGGATGAGTGGATGAGTGAATACAGTCGAGCAATCGACTCTAAAAATTTGCGCTTCTCGGAGGCCCCCGAGCTTGGACTGTAATTCTGTTATTTATTGCTTTGCTTTTGTTCATATTAGCTTTTGAATTTGTTGTTTGTTTTCTTGTTTTCTTAGGAGAAGAGGTGAAATGACCGACAATTCGAGCTTAGTTTGGAAGACGATGAGGCGCATCTCCACCCGTCGGCTCCACAAATTCAGGGGAGGTTTTCTGTTCCCTAAGAATTTTGTCGTTTTAATTGTTAAATGCATTGGGGACAATGCATGTCTTAAGGTGGGGGTGGAGTTTGTTGAAAGAAAGAGATAAGACTTCTTAGTAGTTGTCGGGCATTTGTATACTCTGATTGTTAGATTAGAATCTGAATGCATGTTGTCCGATGAGGACGGTCTGTGATTTGCTTGTGAACACTCCGTATTTGTATAATTCGAAAAATTTGACAATGTATGCACATTTTGAGCCTATTTTAAAATTTTTTCTGTTATTTCCCTACATTCATTGAGCACATAGCCCTCTTATTCTCAGTTCTGTAGGTCTAGAATGATTTTATTTGGTCTGAAACCTTGTTGTCGCCCCGAAAGTTACCATTAGGGAGGCTTGATGTGTTAGAAGTAGTAATAACTCATTTGTTGTATAGCGAAGCTATTGCCTAAAAAAATAAAAAAAGTTGCATGAAAAATAAAAACTCTAGAGTTGCTCCTCCTTCTTGTGTTGCCCGTGTAACCAGGGGCGATCGTGTAACCCATGGTTGTCACTGGATGAAAGGGGAACTAATAGAAGTGAGCAATAGTCCTTAAAAACGTGAAGCTAAATTTGGCTTGATGTGTTAGGCTCTCTTGGAGAAAAAAAAAAATGGTTCAAAAAGAAAAATGGGTACAAAGTACTCAAAGAAAAGAATAAAATGTAGGCCTTTTGTTTTGTTGCTCTTTCTATCACTAAAAGCCGTTAGACTGTTCTTATCGCCATAAGTAGGGGGAAAACGAGTTATAGGGCTGTATAAGCTTGTTTCGGGCTTGCATGAGCTAGGTTGAGAGGTGCTAAACACACACGTAAGGGAATAGGAGTTAATATTTTGGAATGTTTTCAATGTTTGCATGCATTTGATGGTTTTACATTTATTCAAGTACCTTGTTTCACAAGCATTTAGATTAGAGTTTTCAGCATGCATTTAAGTCTTTGGAGATTATTTAAGAGTATACCTTGCTCGAGGACTAGCAATATTTAGGTCGGGGGTATTTTGATAGCTCCAAAATAGAGCTATTATTATGTCCCTAATATTGGCTAGAACCATGTCAAATATTGATTAAAATCCCTTCTTGTAGGTGTTTCCATGGTAGAGAGCTCGAGAAGTCCAAAGACACGTTTCGGGGCTTAAAGTGGCGTTTTAGAGCTTCATAGATGCATCGGGAGTGAAGGGCTTGAAGAATTGAAGAAAGGGCCAAAAATTGCCATGGAAAGGCAATTTTGGCCAACAAACCCGAGAGCAACCAACATGAGCAGCAGCGTCGAGACGCTAGCTCGACGCTGCCAGCGTCGAGACGCTGGCCGAGCGTCGAGACGCTGGCCGAGCGTCGAGACGCCACCCCGACTGCCTACCGAAGACGAGCGCGCCCCAGCGTCGAGACGCCGCCCGAGGGTCTCGACGCCAGCCCGACGATTTTCCAGACGGATGCGCGACAGCGTCTCGACACTGTCCGAGCGTCTCGACGCCCGCGCGCGCGCGTGCGCGGCCAACTTAGGGCACCAGCGTCGAGACGCTTGCCTTGTGTCGAGACGCTCCGACGATTAAAGGCGTGAAAACGCCTAATTTTTGCCCAATCTTTAATCTATCTTCTTCCCCAATTCTTCCTCTCGGGTCTACGCCATTCTCCACCATTTTTGAGCTTCTTCTTCTCCTCTTTGTATGGTACTAAACTCTTCCATGGGGGATTTGATTTATTCATCCTCCATGGAAGGCTAAACTAAGGTTAGTGTTTAATTTCGAGTTTTGGTTTGTGAATTATGGATGTTTGGGGAGATTTGCCCCTTTGTAAATGTGAAGCTAATTAGCATGTTTTTGCATCATCTTGCTTGTTCTTATTCAAATTCTAGCATGTGTAGCTTAATTAGGTTGACTCCCTAATTCCTATGCATCATAGAGGGCTAAAGGTTGGGACGTATAATTGCCTAAACCGCTAGGTAGCACGGGCTTAAGCATGGCTAATTAATTCAACCCAAAGTGACAGTTGAAAATCTGAATTAATTAACGTTTTCATGTTAGGCTTAAAGCGAGAGAGAAACCGGGTTAGTCTTAGGATTAAGCCGTCGCAATGTTCCCGTTACTGGCTTATAGTCGATTTAGGGGTCGCTACCTTGAATGGATTATTGGCCAAGTACATTTAGAATTGCACATGTCTAATTAAATCTTTGGGTCATTTGAGCTAGGAAGTAGCCAAATGAATTGTGTGCTGAAGCATGATTAGCTAATTAATTGTATCGATGAACCGAACATCCATAACGATCAATTCCATTTCTCGAAGTTAAGCGCAACCATTTAAATTTTGCACTTGTCATTTAATTTTCCGTTAGCTTGCACGATAGGAGCTCCCTTCCCCCAAACCAAATTTGCACATACTTTTTATAATTAGCAAATTAGACTTAGTTAAATTGAATTTCTTAATTCCCTGTGGATCGACCCCGTTACCACTTAGCTGCAAATTGCTCGTTGTATTCGGGTTTATAAATTGTATTTTGGCAAGCCTCGACAGCTTGAATTTGGAGCACCCCATTTAGTGCTCTACCAATTCTCTTCAGACATGACAAAATCAATGAAAATCACACCATGAGATAATAATTGTTTGATAGAGTTATGCCTAATTCTGATATGCCTGTGTTTATCATTGTAAATTTTAATTTTAGCTCTAGCTAAAGTAACATGACTATCACAATGTAAAGGCACAGTTGGATTACCAATTAAAAATAGGAAAATTGTAGCAGATGTCAATTTAGACTAAAATAATTAGGGGTTGTTTGGCCCCCCGAGTTGGGTAGGGTGGGGTGGGCTTAAATAGCCCACCCCATTTTTGGAGCCCCAACTATATAAGTTGGGGCTGGGGGTTATTATAACCCCCGGTTTGCTACAGTAACACTGTAGCAGTTCTACAGTTTTTTTTTTTTTTTTTTTTCATTAAATTTTTCGAGTTTTCTTCTCTCTTTGTTTTTTTTCGAGTTTTCTTCTCTCTTTGTTTTTTTTTTTCTATTTTTTTCACTCAATTTACCGATTTTTTTTCTCTCTTTGTCTTCCTCACCTCACGATTTTTTATCTTCCATTTCATCCCAAATTTCTCTCTTCACCGAACCTGTCGATTGTTTGTGATTTCTTAAATAATATTTATTTTTTTAACTTTTAAAAAATTAATATGTAATATACATTTAACTATACAAATATAACAAAATGTTGTAGAAAAAAAATAAACTAACATAAACACATATTTCAAACTCCATTTAAAGAAAACTGTATTATTTCTCTCTCCACCGAGCCTCTTGTTGTCGATTATTTGTGATTTCCTAAATAATATTTATTTTTTTAATTTTTAAAAAATTAATATGTAATATACATTTAACTATATAAATACAACAAAAAGTTGTAGAAAAAAAATAAACTAACATAAACACATATTCCAAACTTCATGTTAAAGAAAACTGTATTTTAAACCCACACTATACAACTCTGCACCCCAAACACAGACTATTATAACCCACAGATTATTATAACCCACCAATTATAATAACCCACCAACTATAATAACTCACCCTGCGCCCCAAACGCCCCCTTAAAGATATAGCAACTTTTTAAAGGTTTTGCAAATATGGCAAATTTCTAAAATGATTTTTTTTATTCCCGTATTACCCTTAATAAATAAATAAGAAGAATTAAAAAATGGGTTATCTTCAGTTCGACGTTCGCTATGCATTGAAGTGTTTTTTAGTGTTTAGGGTTTGGGGTTTTTTGGCATTCACTATGCATTGAAGTGTTCTGTTAGGGTTTAAGGTTTAGGGTTTGGAGTTTTGGGTTTAGGGTTTAGGGATTTTAATCACTGATTTTGGGATGTTTGTGCTTTTTGGTCTTTTATATGGACTAGACTGTTTTTTTTTGCTAACTTGTTTTTTTTTTCCAAGTCCCCGATTCACTAATCTTTCTTCACAAGCCGGTAACTCTCACACTCGCGCGCACTGTCCATCCTTAAAAAATGGAAGCACCAGCTTCTCCTTACCTTCCTGAAAAAAGCTTTTCACTTCTTTCCGTTGCAGAAAAACTTCCGTATTTGCCTTGTCTGCGAGCATTGAATTCCCTTCCTGGCTTAAAAGTTCGCAATTGATTGACTTTTTCCTCAACATTGAAAAGCTTTCCTTACTGAACATTCCTACCGTTTCATTCCCAAAAGGAATCTTTTCCGTGATTTTCGTTGCTAGAGTAAAAACTTCCTTAATTGGAATTTTCTAGTGAACGACCTTTGTGGCCGTCGGTTTATGTTTTGCCTGAGATGGAGGATCGTGTTGCCCTTCATCTGGCCTATTAGCCTCGTTATAGTATCGATCATATTTCGTTTTACATCCCTTTCCTTTGTTAGTTTGAGATGTTCCATCCTTGAGGTTGGCTTGTTGTTCCTCTCTACCCTTAGCTTTATATGCAATTCATCCTTACTTGATCTTTATTTTCTTGAGACAACAAGATGTGTGTGTATGCAGGTGTTTATCGAGAGAGAGTCTCATACAAATGCAAAAGGAAATTTAAAACAAAAGAATCTAATTATTTTAGTTCTCTTCTCCTTGTTTTTCTATCATTGGGCATTTGGTCTAGTGGTATGATTCTCGCTTAGGGTGCGAGAGGTCCCGAGTTCAATTCTCGGAATGCCCCAATTGAACTAGTTCTTTTGTCATTCTTTTCACTTATGAAATCAACTGAGGCTATAAAACCTCTAAGGGGAAGCAAACAAACATCAATATTTACATTAGATAGAGGATAATTGGATGATACCCCATAACCTCAGTCCTACTCCGGCTTCTTCTTCTTTTTTGACAATACAGTCCCTCATAACCTTAGTCCTACTCCGACTTCTTCTTATTTTTTGACAATACAGTTACCAGGAAGATGCCATTTTTTCAATTTTCTTGTATCAAAGAGGCATGGAATTTATTTGTATAGGTAAATAGTGGCGGACTACAAAAATAACAATGTTAAGCTTACATGCCTATGGATTAAAATGTAAGGCCATAAGCCTTCGTGACTTTGTTTTTGGTTTCACTCAAAAGATCTTATACCAATGAAGATAATTGTCCTCACCTATATACCATGGATTTCTACCTCCCTTAGCCAACGTGGGACTTTGTTTGCACTCCTAACAAGTTAAACCCTCCTAAATCTTTCATCAATCTGAATACGATAAGAGATCAATGGTGGGCAGTGGATCTAGTCTTCTGATATTTTCTTTAGATGCCAGAGGTCTAGAGTACAAGTTCTCAAAGTTACTTAGCATGGCCCCAACCATTGAACTACAAGACATTATACTAGCTGTGATGTTAGTTAGATGAGAGGAGATTTCTCGATCTATCAGCCACTACTCCCACTTTTAGTTTCAGTGCGAAGATGATTCCCAGTGTATATAAAAAGAGACTTTTGGAATTTTATTTTATATACTTGGTAGACATTCAAGAGTCGGCAATAGCATATCTTGTAAGAAGTTTGGGATATGTTACTAGAGAAGATAGAAGAAATAAAAAAAAATCCCTTGATTGTGTGTAGAGTTTTCTCCTTCATTCTCTTGTAATCTTTAATTTTTCCATGGAACTTGTAGAGTAAAAAATAACAGAATATAACCCACTTAGAAATGGTGAACTTATATAATGTCTTGTATGATTTTTGTTCCTTTACTTCTACTCTTGCAACGCATCTTTTATTATTGTTGTAAAATGGATTTAGAACACAAACTTACAAATAACTGGGCAGAAAACTGTAAACACACCACCCAAATATAAATAGTCAAGGGTTTAGAAAAGCCTATTAATTTGGGCAGAGGCACATTGTTAAGCGTTGTCCTTAGAGAAGACGTTCCCCCCTCGCACCGAGTTATTCGACACACCAGTCTCCAGATACATCTCCCTCCAAGATAGCTTGTGTGCAGCTCAGATTGACAAATCGTTTTTTAGATAAATTAATTTTGGACCAAAAAAACTTGATTCGTATGTGTTTCTGTTTTTTATTCAGTATAAACGTGATAGCACACTAAATGGGCTATCTTTAGAGCCTTTATTATGCTAGTTTTGGAGTTTAAAGGAATGTTTGAATGATATTATTTATCTAAATTGTAGATTTCGAGCATTTGGAGCAAACCAGAGCTTTTTAGAAGTTTTGGCTTGAAAAATAATCTTAAAAGATGTATTTTGATGATCTAGAGCCAAAAAAAGAAGGAACCAAGCCAAAAAGGCCGAGGGGAGAGCGTCGAGACGCTATAGAAGCGTCCCGACGCTCCAAAATGAAGCATTCAAGCCATAATTCTCGAGGGGACAGCGTCTCGTCACTCAACATAGCGTCTCGATGCTGTAATGCCTCACAGAAAAAAAAAATAAAAAGTTGCACAACCTCAATTTCAAACCCAGGTTAGGCTGCGCGCGCACCAAAATTTCAAAAGCCCTCCTCCACTCTACCACTTAACTATTTGATGTATATAACGCACGTTTATACCTATTGCTTCAGAGTTGAGCTATAGCGTCTCCACGCTATGCTCAACGCCGACTTTCCTAAACAAGTTTCACGGGTTTTTAAGGGCAGCGTCGAGACGCTGTCACGGTTTTTTCTATAAATACATCTTATTCTTCATACAACCGGAGAGGCCAATTTTTGGGAGATTTGAACCCTAATTTCGAAAGACACTAATTGAGAAGGCTGAAGGGACACTCTAGAGAGTTGAAGAAGATATTTGGAGGCTCGGGAACGTGCATATCACATCGGGAACAAGGCTTGGCACGCTACAAGTGTTTTTCCTCTTTACCTTTGATTTCATTGCATTATTTTATGGAATCTAAACATTGTCTAAGCATTATTTTAGTGATTATGAGTAGCTAGACTCTTACTTAGGGGATTGATGTAATCGTTTTAGTTTTCATGCTTGTTTAATCTAAGTTCTTCATATTGCAACAATTATTTGTGTGTTTGTTTGCTTAATGCTTTTATTCTTTTGGCCAAAGTTTAAATTGTCGATTGTCTAAATTCTAGCTTGAAAAAGTAGATTTTAGAATAAAACTCAAACGAATGGCTACTTGTAAATTCATGCATGAACATGAAGAAATCTCTTAGAGGTCGTTAATAGAAGTTGTTTAATGCCTTCCTTTCCTATAAAAACTAGACAGACATGTTAGTTTTATAAAAAGGGAAGATAATTATTTGAGCTCTAGCGAGTCTTTTATGATTTTTATTCTTCTTGGCTTATAACTATATGCATGACTATTTTTGGATTAATAGATTAATTAAACATGAATCTATTCGATGATATTAATTCCCTAGGTTTTTCTCTCCAAAAGGTTTTCCCATTACTTTTCAGTCATTTAATTTTCACTCAAACTCAAATTCTTTTTAATCTAAATAAAATTTGTGGTTAGTACCTATGATACTCAATTGATCTAGAAACTCAATCCTGTGGACGATACTCTTTACTTAAATCACTATATTAAAACTTGACCCGTATACTTGCGATACGCAATAAAACTTAAGCATGATGTGTGTGGACAATATGATGGAGCGCATGTAGCGCAGCGGAAGTGAGTCGGATCATTGACACTCTAATTTCATCAATTTAGCTAAACTAGAAACATGCTCAAAACTTGGAAATTAAAGAAATTAGAACACATACCTCTTGTAGTTCTAAAATCTTCTAATTCCGATGCTCGAATCTTCTCATGAACACCTCGAACCTTATCTCGAACACTTCGAGGACCATCTCCGGTAGTCCCGCTATCCTTGGGCCGAGCAACGGTGGTGGGACTCCTTTATGAAAGAAAAAAGGAAGAAGAGATGGATCAATAAGAGATCTTTGTGATGAGAGTTTTGAAGGAGAATTGTCACACAATCAAAGCTTCCAAGAAAACTCAAACATCATCAAAATCAAACCATTTAAACTTCATCCAATTTATAGGTCATTCACATGCAATAAACTCTTTGCTTAGCATGACACCTCAAAAATGGATGAATTAGTCTTCACACAAGTGTTCAACAATTGATAAGTTTATGCATATGGCTAAGTTTATGCATGTGGCTGGTGATTCACAATCCATTTCACAACTCGGATAAACCAACTCAACTCGGATAAACCAACTCAACTTGGATAATCCCACTTGTAATATTTTGTCATTTTAAAATTATTTCATAATTAATTTTAATAAACAAAATAAATTTTAATTAACTAAACTTTTTAATTAATTAATATTATTATTTAATTCAATATCAAATATTAATTAAATAAAGACTAATCCAAGTTTCTTAAACCGAATCATCACACATGAATCCCATTCATGTTTTAGAGTGATCCCATATTTAAATCATATTTAAATATGTCCAACATTATTCCAAAAATGAATTTGAATAAATTCAAATTCTTTTTCTCTCATATTGTTACACGACTTAATCCGAGCAAGCTAGGAGAACCTTAAGGACCTACAAATCATGAGCTCCAACAATACGAGATTAACGGGCCAAACTTTTTAGCCAAACTAACCAACATTCGTTAACCCCCGGAGATTCCACTAAAGTCCAATGGTTGCACTATCCTCACTGTAGATATATATCTGTCCTCTTGATATAACCATCATTAGTAAGTCGATCCTTCATAGGTTGTTCGTAATTACAGCTGGGTCAAAATAACCGTTTTACCCCCGTAATTACATTTTGTTCCTTAAGTTCCACTGATCCTCTAATGAACTATTGGTTTGTGGTCCAAACACCAAACCGATTGGTATGTGATCTCATCACTATACCAAGTCCCTGTCGGGCCAATGAGAGGGTGGGATCCCTAGTTCAAGACCTGGAGTCAACACTTCAGGAAACAACCTCTCTATTAATCCCTCAAGGCGGGTAGGAGTGAATTCCATCTCGCAGGACTATGTTCCCAGCTACCTACCCAGTCTTATCCGCAAGATGGTAGGCTTATTGAGTCTGTGATCCCAGGCCACTCTCACCCATACAAGTCAAAGGATAAGCTCGAATAAACAGGAGTTCATAACGTGCTCAGGATTCAGATCGAGTTACCTAGGTCACTATATGAAAAAGTCGGTCTTTACAGTAAACAGAGTTATAAAGAAAGAGCGACTTGTTTTATGGTTCAGTCTTATGCAAACTCATTACACAGGACGCCCCCACTCGCATGTCTCCACATGAACGATTTCGGATCACATTGTTTGTACTATGCAAAGCGGGCCGCGTCCAATAGTGTCCCCAGGATAAGGTACCCAGCCTTATCCCTATATTATAGACCATTCTGGCTATTACTTGAACTTGATCCATAATCATGTCACACATGAAGTTCAAGTATACAACCTATAGCCATGGGTTATTTGTTTATTGGAGTTTGGGTATAAGAAAACGCATTTCACTTTATTCAATAACAACTCTACTGAATAAACTTCAATAACAATTTTATTGCAAATTAGAATATACATTCAGTTTATAAACCACGAGTTTTAGGACATAAAACCCAACAAACTCCCACTTGGACTAAAACGTCAGTGGAGTATTACATGCTGGATGAGAAAAACTGGAATATCAAATACATCCATGGCTTTTCTCCCACTGTCCTATGTACAGCTCGCAGTCCTAGACTCACTAGGTGCCCCTAAAACACTTTAGCCGTGAGGAACTTTGTAAATTGATCAACAATATTGTGCTCCGAGGCGATCTGCATAAGGATCACGTGTCCTCGATGCACTATCTCCCTGATGAGATGATATTTCCGCTCAATGTGCTTTCCACGCTTATGGCTTCTTGGTTCTCTGGAATTTTCCACAACACCAGTATTATCACAATAAAGTGTGATAGGCAAATTTATATTTGGAACAACTTCCAAATCCGTCAAGAGATTCCTAAGCCATACAGCCTCATTCGCAGCTTCGGAAGCCACGACATACTCAGCTTACATGGTGGAGTCAGCAATACAACCTTGCTTTATACTCCTTAATACTATTGCTCCTCCGTTAAGAGTGAACACTGATCCCGATGTGGATTTCCTCGAATCCTTATCAGTTTGAAAATAAAAGTCAGTGTATCTTGTAAGGATCAAATCCTTCGCGCCATACACAAGCACATAGTCCCTCGTTCTCCGAAAATACTTGAGGATGTGTTTAACGGCAGTCCAATGATCATATCCCGGATTGGACTGGTACCTACTGACAATTCCTACTGCATAGCATATGTCTGGTCTTGTACATAACATGACGTACATTAGACTACCGACTGTTGATGCATAGGGAATTCGTCTCATATTCTCAACTTCTTGAGGTGTCTTAGGACACCCTTCCTTTGACAATTGAATTTTGTGCCTGAACGGTAAAGAACCCTTCTTGGAATTCTGCATCGAATATCGTATCAACACCTTGTCGATATAAGATGGTTGAGACGGCGCTAGCGTTTTGTTCTTACGATTCCTTACAATTTGAATCCCTATAACAAACTGAGCCTCTCCCAAATCTTTCATTTGGAATTCGGTCGCTAGCCATTGCTTAACGTCAGTCAGGAAACCTACATCATTCCCAATGAGTAGGATATCATCTACGTATAAGACTAAGAAATCTACAACAAAATTGACTATTTTCTTGTAGACACAAGGTTCGTAAACATTCTGTTCAAAGCCATAATATTTGATCGTAGTATCAAACCTTATATTCCAGGATCTAGACGCTTGCTTCAACCCATAAATGGATCGATTAAGCTTGCAAACCTTTTGCTCTTGACCCTGAACTATGAACCCCTCTGGTTGAGCCATATAAATACTCTCTTCAAGATTGTCATTCAGAAAGACTGTCTTGACATCCATTTGCCAAATTTCATAATCATAAAACGTGGCAATGGATAAGAGTATTCTAATCGACTTTAACATGGCAACATGGGAGAAGGTTTCTTCATAATCCACCCCTTCCCTCTGGGAATAACCCTTTGCCACAAGTCGAGCCTTAAAGGTTTGCACCTCACCGGCTTGGTCTCATTTCCTCTTGTAGATCCACTTGCAACCAATATGTCTTTCACCATCAGGTTTCTCTACAAGATCCCACACCGAATTGAAGTACATCGACTCCATTTCGAGGTTCATGCCTATAATCCACTGGTTCTTGTCTATGTCATTCTTTGCCTGTTTAAAGGTCAATAGATCCTCAACGCCATCATCAGGTATGACGACCTGGGTTTCCGTCAAACCCATGTAGCGGTCGAGTTGTCTCACATCCCTCCCACTACGTCGAGGTATTCTCAACTCTTGAGAAGGACAAGCCTGATCAACAACTCTTGTTGACCCATCTGTAGCTTTCCTGAAAATTTCGGTCAAAATAATTTTGCTGGAAGGTTGATGATCTATCATGTGATCTTCCTCTAAGAACGTGGCGTTTGTCGACACAAACACCTTGTTCTCTTGAGGATCGTAAAATAGACCACCTTTCATTTCCTTTGGGTACCCTACAAATAGGCATAATTTTGAACGAAGTTCCAATTTCTTTGGATTGGGCACCAGCACATGTGTCAGACACCCTCAAATCCTGAAGTGACGTAAACTACCTTTACGCCATCTCAACAACTCATAAGGTGTTTCCGAAACACTCTTAGAGGGAACCATGTTCAAAATATATACAATAGCCTCTACTGCATATCCCCAAAACAAACTAGGCAGTTGAGCATAGCTCATCATAGATCGAACCATGTCTAACATGGTTCTATTTCTCCTTTCGGACACACCGTTCTACTACGGTGTTTCGGGCGCTGAGAGATGGGATACTATTCCATGTTCTATCATATAGTCCTGGAATCTTAAATCCATATACTCTCCACCTCGATCTGATCGGAGTGTTTTAATCGTTTTACCTAATGTGTTCTCAACCTCTGTCTTATACTCTTTCAACTTTTCAAGAGCTTCAGACTTATGATGCATTAGGTAAAGATAATCGTACCTAGAATAATGATCAATGAAGCTGATGAAATATTCATACCCTCCTCGTGCTTTAACATTCATCGGACCACAAAGGTCTGAATGTACAAGCTCTAGAGTTTCTTTGGACCTATGACCTTTTTCAGAAAAAAAAATCGTTTGGTGATCTTGCCCTCAAGACAAGACTCACATGGTGGTAAAGAGTTGTCCTCTAACCGATTTAGGAGACCACTCTTAACCAATCTCTCAATCCTATTGAGATTAATGTGGCCTAGTCTCAAGTGCCAAAGATAGGTATTTGGAGAAAGTTTCTGCCTTTTAGTTTGAGTCTTAGCTGTTTTAAACATCTCGGTGTTCAAAATAGCTTTTGCCTCTGTTGGTCTTAACACATAAAGGTTGTTTTCAAGTTTCGTAGAACATATATTGTTGCGTGCTCAATGTGTAAAATAAATAAGCAATAAGAGAGAGAGAGCACTCAGAACATGCAAGCATACATGATCTTGTAGCAAGTAGTAAGTATTTTTTCATTCGTTTTCCCACAAAGATTTATTATTAGCTACTCGTGAAGTGTATTGTTAAGCAAGAATGGGTGGATTTGATGGGGTAGATTTGGTTTAAAAATGCCTAATTACTAATGAATCAATAAAGGGTAGCAACATAAACAAGTGCAAGTCAATGATAAACTCAAATGAAAAGAGAAGAGATTAATAAACGAAGAGGAAAATAGCTAAACAGAATTTTTAACTTAGCAGAATTGCGAGAACAGCAATTCTACCGCAATGTTACTAACAGCGAAAGTGTGTAAAATGGAGAAACAAGGGCTACTAACGACTCCTCTATAGGCATTTTCACACGATTCTCAAGCATTGGATCAACTCACTATGCATCAAACTAACTCATTCTCATGTATCTTCCGATTTCATGCATTAGATTCTTTAGTTTACTCATGTCCAAGTAACGTCTTAAGCATCTTGTTAAAGCAGTAAGTTATGATTTGTACTAGGAAAACGCCTATTCCTAGGTCGTTTTCTGGCTACCTTGAGAGGCTAGCATGAGTGTATGACTCTGAACTCTTACTCCTTCCAGAGGTTAGGCGTTCTTTGGACAAAATGGATGGCCAATCGAAATTGCCCGTGGGATGAAGCTTACATACAATCAATGCATTCGAGAGCTATCCTACATGCTTGGTTCACGTGTTTTGGCCTATAGTATTGTCATTAGCATGCCCCTATGTGACTTAGCTACTCATGGATATAGAGAGAACAGAAATATTAGATGAAGTAGACATGCTTAGAGGGAAATTAAAGACAAAACAGCAAGGAAAAACAGTAGGCAGAGAAGGTAAAGACAAAGTGTGAAATGATGAATTGTGCTTTGATTAATCGATTGTTTGAATGAACAAAGGGAAACTTAAAGTGAATAACATAAAGACAGAAAGCAACGAAATGGAATGGACTAACTAATGGAAAAGAAATGACAACAAACGATGCTGAAAATGAAAACTAAAGACAGAAAGCAAGTAAAGTGAGCTTGAACGCCTCGTCGCAAACGCCTCGGCTGAAGGGAGAGAAAGGTGAGCCCTGCTTGGATGAATCCAATCAGGAGAGAAGATGAATCTCCTCTCCTTCCTATCAGATTGTCGACTCCAACAGCTGAACCTCTCAAACCAACAGACGGAGAAGAGAATGAATGGGAAAGACTGCGCTGCGAAGAGACTTCTACGCTTTCGGATGATGATCAAACCCTCTACTTTGACGCCCTTTTATAGTAATCTGCAGGTGTATTTAGGCCAAGGAGAACCATCCATTCTCAACGTCGTACTTCAATGTGACTGGAGGAGAAAGACAGAATCCCTGAAATAACGGATCACAACAGAAAATGATCAGTCAACTTACGGATTTCACTTAAAACATTGTTGTTTTAGCAATGTTTCCGCAATGCTGCCGCAATGCACATTTTCATTCTTTTAACTTCCTTTTTCATTCCTTTTCTCTCCTTTTGCATACACGTCTTATTTTAGCTACCTTCTTCTAATTCTCATATATAAGCATAGGTTTAAGCTAAATCCTATCAAAAACACTCACAAATGCACAACTTCCTAACACAAATAAGTCCTAGAATAGTCACTTTTGGAGACGTAACACACCCCCAAACTTAAGGTTTTGCTCGTCCTCGAGCAATCTAAGGACTTACTTAGGCTGCTGTTTTATCTTCTCTAACCACTTGCTGACTTCCCTACATTCCTATCTATAGCAGTGTTGTCCCGTGACACACTCCTAAGTTTAAGACTAACTTCTCATTTTGCTTCTTCTGACTTCGCATGCCTAATGATCCTACTGTTTCATCAACTCCCTACGACTGATCTATTTGCCTCTGTCATATAGTGCAACTATCCCTAAGGTTTCAAATTCTACTTAGGTTTACCCCAGACTCAGTACATGCTTCTAGTTTTTACTTTTGAGCTACCTAGGATTCCTTTAGAGTCATGCCAGTCTTAGTATTAAACAGTGACAGTAGTACTTTTAGAGAACAAACTAAACCCTGGCATCACTACATTGGTCATACATTCATCTCCCTAAACAACCCTACAAGCTACAACTTTGTGCTCAGCTAATTGAGGATCAAAGTTCTTTTTAATCAGGACATCTAAGCCACAAAGTTGCAACTCCTAGGTATACATTCTTCTTCCCTATTTCTTCCTTTTTTTCTTTCTCACTTTGGTGGAGCCTCTCCTTTGGTTGCCTTTTGATGCAATGCCACTTGTGGGTTACACACTTGGCACTGATTACTCAGCAACCTAAGAGAGACACCCCTCTTTATTCTATTTTTCATTTTTTTTTTTTTTCAGTTCATCATTTTTTGTAAAGGAGAAGAAGAATGCTTATGCTTTAAGGGAGAGAGGAATGTTCCTAGGCCTAGGGTGGCCTCCCCCAAACTTAAACTACTCATTGTCCCCAATGAGTGTCTGAGGTGGCACACCCCCAAACTTGTTCTAGAAGCATCTAGTCTAAGGTAAAACAAAGAGAATCCAACAGCCCTAGGCATAGACAGAACATTCTAAAAACAAACATCACAGCAGCAGAAATTTATAAAAACAGGTAGGGAAGGACTTAAAGCTATGCATACTGAGCAATTTTCAGAGGCTAATTTAAACTATCAAAGGTGTCTTATGACACTCATCCAGCATGCATTTAGATAAGCTATATAAGGTAGTCAAGATAGCAGCAAAAGACAAAATTTAAACAGAACCAGCCTAGCTAAACAGTCAGTCAACAACATGCATTTACTAATAAAAATTGCGGATCCCGCAATTATTTCGCAATGGATACAGGCCAGATATATCAGTGATCAGGGCCTCTATGCATGCTCTTTCCAGTCATTTAAACTATACAAAAAGGAAACTAAACTAATCTACCTATTCAGCTACCATCAGCCTATACTAAGCAATTCTAAACAGCAGCAATAAAGAACTAAAAACAGATCCAAATTTAACTCAAAATAGCATAATTCACATGGTTCAACAAAAAGCAGTTTGATTTTTTTTCTTGTAGGGAACAGAAATACTCCCTTGAGTGCTGCCTAGCACTCAGATGTCCTCATCATCATCATCCCTTCTTGGTCTTGGAGGCGCCCATGGAGTCAGTAGGTCCGTGGGGAACTCAGGGAAGATGCAGCCCAACTGGTCAGCAACCTCCTTGTCCCTTGCCTGAGCATACTCAGCCCATTTAGCCATCTTCTTTTGCAGGTCCATCAGGCAGGCCATTGACAGAGACTGAGCCGCAGCCAAGCCATCTAGCTCAAACTCCATGTTCCCCTTCCTTCGCATCCTCAAGGCAGTAGGCAACTCCAGGTGCCCCGTGTAGGCCAGCTGCCTTTCCATTCGCTCGATTGGTACCCCTGCACGTAAGCAAAGCTTAGTGATTGTATTAGGAAAGAAAAGTGGACCCTTACCCTTTTTGGCGCAGTCAGCGATTAAGGCTGCAATGACCTCGCCAACGTTGATTGTGAGGCCCCTCATGATCGCATAGACCAGCAGCGATCTGCCTTGGTTGATGGTGGTCTCGTGGGTCACTGGGGACAACCTTCTGCGCACAAATGAGAACCAGACAGCTGCCTTGGCTGTGAGGTTAGCACTCATGAGAGTGTGCCTCCCATTGCGTGAACTGTCCACGATGCCTCAGGTTGGCCAATGATCCGAATTGCTTCCTCCAGGACAGCTTCGGTTGGCTCATCAACGATCCTGGCATAATCCGTGTGCTTTTGCCCTTTGAGGCCATAGGCTTCATTGATTGCCTTTGCTGAGAAGTCCACCTCGACTCCTCTGACCACAGATAGGCCATCCTCAGGGTTCATCAAATTGGCGTAAAAATCATACACCATGCTGGAGTAGGCGGGGTTGGGCGGTCGACATAGTTCTTCCCAGCCATGATTTGTGATCCCTGCGCGCAAGAATTGCGGCAGGTCTGCGAGCGCGTCGAGGAATCCTTTCTCATGCAGCAGGTCCCTCTTCCTCAGCTCAGTGCCCCTTGATTCTGCATCAGAGGACACATACCTCACAGATTGAGGCTCATCTTCGGGGTACAGCTTGGCTTTCCCCTTGTCTTTTGGTTTGGTTGATTCAGCAGCCTCGATCTTGAGCTTCTTCAGAGACGGCTCATCACTCACCTTCTTTGATGAAGGCTCACCCCTGGCTTTCTTTTTCTTGGACTTCTTCGAGGCTTTTGGCCGTTTGGCCTTGACAACCTTGGTGGCCTTCTTTTTCAATCTTGCCTTGGTGGTGATCTGTTGGAGGCAATCCCCCAGTGTTTCGTCCATCGAATCATTCCCTTCTGCAGGGCTGTCAGGGCTGACTTCCCTCAAGGGAGAGAAGACCTCTTCTTCTTCAGCTTCTTCACTACCCTGCGCCGATTCTTGATGCTCTCCATATGGAAATTCGGGGTCAGGCTTCTGGGAGATGGGTGATGCTTCAGGGCTCTGTGGAGATGGAGAAGGCTCAGGGCTTCGCGCTGGTGGAGATGGAGAAGAGCTTTGCTCGGCTGCCTCGTGGAACGGACGGCCACTTTCTTGACTCTCCACAGAGGGAGTCTTCTTCTTGATCGCTGCTTCGGCCACAGCCACCTTCCACTTGCGTTTCTTGGGCGTTCCTGCTGGTTCAGAGGGTCCAGCAGGGATCTCCGTAACCACCTTCCACTTCTTCTTGCGGACAGGCAGCTTGAGGAGTCGTTCAGTGCGCGCAGCCTCAGCATCTGCCAAGGCAAGAAGTGCTTCCCTCGCAGCAATTTCAGCGTCGTCGGCCTTCTTTTTGGACGCAGATCTCTCAGCTCTCGTTAGCACCATGATGGAGTCGTGAGAATCTGGAGAGAGGGATTGCAGAGGAAGAAGGAGAGAGCGTTCTTGGAGTTCTGAGAATGGGGGAAGCGTACTGGCCACGGCGCGTCTAACGGCTATTTGTAAAGAAAAAAAATCCCAACGGCTATTTCCGTTGCGGATTCTGCAAATCCAGCGCAATTTTAGTGACCGTTGGAGATTTTTCCGTTTCAAATGCTAATATCTCCTCAACGTAATCTTTGATTCGGTCCCATATCTTCCCTGATTCTTTTATCCTAAATTCGTCTCCTTGATTCCCTCTGTCGATCTCCTACAAAACATACAAGATAAACAACAAAATCGTAATTAAAATCTCACTCAAACATTCACAAATAATAACCGAAAAAAAAAACAACAAAAAATAAACTAAGGCAAAAAGCCTCGAATGGACGAGAACAGTAATCACTCGTCCTCTCTCGATTTTATTTTCACGTTTCAGTTAAGAGGAAGGCCGAGAGAGTCTTCACATCTCCTTCCTCATAATAATGCTTCAATCGTGCACCATTAACCATGAACGGTTGCCCTTGCTGCAGGTTCCTAATCTCGATTGCACCATGAACAAACACGTTAGTTATCACAAAAGGACCTGACCATCTGGACTTAAATTTGCCTGGAAATAATCTCAATCGTGAGTTAAATAATAAGACAAGCTGGCCTTTCTTAAAGTCCTTAATCCTAAGTCTACTGCCGTTCCAAATCTTGGTCTTTTCCTTATACATTTTAGCATTTTCATAGGACATATATCTAAGCTCATCAAGCTCATGTAAATGCAAAGACCGCAATGTTCCCGCATCGGTCACGCAATAATTCAACTCTTTTAGGGCCCAAAATGCTTTAATTTCCAATTCGAATGGTAAGTGACATGCTTTGCCATACACAAGTCTATAAGGACACATACCTAGGGGTGTCTTATATGCAGTCCTATATGCCCAAAGTGCATCCTCGAGTTTAAACGACCAATCTTTTCTATTGGGTTTGACCACTTTTTCGAGTATGTTTTTAATCTCCCTATTTGATATTTCAGCTTAGCCATTCGAATGTGGGTGATAAGGGGTGGCTACTCTATGTCTAACATTGTATTTAGCCAACACTTTTTCCATAGCTTTATTAATAAAGTATGTCCCTTCATCACTAATTATAGCACGAGGTGTCCCAAACCTAGTAAAAATATGCCTATTAAGGAACTTAATGACTGTTTTGGCATCATTGTTTGGACATGCTATGGCCTCTACCCACTTAGATACATAGTCTACAGCTACAAGTATGTAAAGGTTACCTGATGATGGGGGAAATGGTCCCATGAAGTCAATGCCCCACACATCAAAGAGCTCTAACTCTAAGATGTAAGTGAGAGGCATCTCATCCTTTCGACTAAGGTTACCTGTTCTCTGGCATTCATCACAGCTGTGTGCATAATTGTGGGCATCCTTGAAGATCGTAGGCCAATAGTAACCACTCTGGAACACCTTTGCAGCTGTCCTTTGGCCACCAAAATGTCCACCATAGGGGGCTGTATGGCAGTGCTGCAGCACAGACTTCGCCTCAGCAACTGATACACACTTCCTTAGCAAACCATCAGCACACGTTTTGTAGAGTGTAGGATCATCCCATATGAACTTCCTAGCTTCATGCAGGAACCTCTTCTTTTCTTGTCCTCCCTTGAAAGTTGGTAGCACCTGCGAGGCAAGGAAGTTAGCAATGTCAGCAAACCAAGGTTCCTCATCGTTATCACGTTGAGTCAATACAAAGACATGTTCATCAATAAAAGCATCAGAAATTGCGGTTTCCGCAATTTTTCCGCAATTATGTTGCAATCTAGAAAGATGATCCGCAACCACATTTTCACATCCTTTCTTATCTCTAATGTCCAGATCAAACTCTTGCAGCAACAATACCCATCTAATCAACCTAGGCTTAGCATCAGCCTTTCTCATAAGGTACTTTAGTGCAGAGTGATCTGTATACACGATTGTTCTAGTGCCAACAATGTAATTCCTAAATTTCTCACAAGCAAACACTACAGCTAGCATTTCCTTCTCAGTGGTTGTGTAATTACATTGTGCCTCATTAAGTGTCTTACTAGCATAGTATACAGGGTGTGTTAGTTTGTCAATCTTTTGTCCTAGCATAACCCCTACAGCATAGTCACTTGCATCACATAACATCTCAAATGGGAGATCCCAATTTGGCCCTACTATAATAGGTGCTTTGACTAGTGCTTCCTTAAGGGATTTCCAGGCCAAGACACATTCTTTAGAGAAGATGAATGGCTTATTCAGCTCTAGAAGCTCACACAAAGGCTTGGAGATCTTAGAAAAGTTCTTAATGAACCTTCTATAGAAGTCTGCGTGTCCTAAAAAACTTCTAATGGCTTTCACATTTTGAGGTTCCACCAACTTCTCTATTATTTCAATCTTGGCCCTATCGACCTCCACTCCTGCTCTAGACACTCTATGACCTAAGACTATCCCTTCCTCCACCATGAAGTGGCATTTCTCCCAATTAAGGACTAGGTTGGTCTCCTCACACCTAGCCAGGACTTGTCCTAAGTTCTCTAAACAGTTTGTGAATGAATCACCAAAGACTGAGAAATCATCCATGAATATCTCTATCATGGACTCATCTAAATCAGAGAAGATTGCCAACATGCACCTTTGGAATGTTGCCGGTGCATTGCATAAGCCAAACGGCATTCTGCGAAAGGCAAAAGTTCCAAAAGGGCAAGTGAAGGTTGTCTTCTCCTGGTCCTTAGAGTCTATAGTGATCTGGTTATATCCTGAATAACCGTCTAAGAAGCAGTAGTAAGCTCTACACGCTATCCTATCTAACATTTGGTCAATGAATGGTAAAGGGAAGTGGTCCTTTTTGGTTTCCTTATTTAATTTCCTATAATCCATACACACTCTCCACCCTGTAATAGTCCTAGTAGGAGTCAGTTCATTGCTCTCATTGACTACTACAGTCATCCCTCCCTTCTTAGGTACACATTGTATAGGGCTCACCCACTGACTACTAGCTATAGGGAAGATCACACCAGCATCTAACCATTTTATTATTTCCTTTTTAACTACCTCTTTCATAGAGGGGTTCAGCCTACGTTGGTGATCTACTCGGGGTGTGTGTTCTTCCTCTAGTATTATCTTATGCATGCAGTAGGAAGGGCTAATGCCTCTAATGTCAGCAATAGTCCATGCAATAGCCTTCCTATGTTGTTTAAGTAATAAAATCAGCTCAACCTCATGCTTCTCACTTAATTTAGATGAAATAATCACAGGCAGAGTCTCATTACTTCCTAAATATGCATACTTAAGATGTGTGGGCAGTGGTTTCAATTCTAAGACAGGTGGATGCTCAATGGATGGTTTTAATGGATTCAGGGATCTTTTAGTTAAGTCAGTAGTCATACAAACATGCTGTATCCTATCTACAGGTATATCCATCATCTCAGAAACATTTAAATCAGTTAAATCTAATTGTACATATTCATTAGCATGCTTAGTTAATAATTCATGCTCCAGCTGTTCTTCCATCAGTGAATCTACAATGTCCATGCTAGCACAAGATTCAGAGTCAGAGGGGTACCTTAAGGCTTTAAAAACACTAAATTTGACCTCCTCATCATGAACCCTCATAATGAGCTCACCTTTCTGGACATCTATCAGGGCCCTACCTGTGGCTAGAAATGGTCTGCCTAATAGGATGGGGACTGTTAAGTCTCTGAAAGTGACTTATTTAGGACCCATTTAGCTTAAGAAGATGTGCACTTTTAGGTGTTTTTGATAGCATTTAGCCTAGACCTATGCTTAAATATGAGAATGAGAAGAAGGTAGCTAAATTAGGACTTATGCACAGTAGGAAAGAAAAGGGTTCAAAACCGAAGAAAAAGAATGAAAAAAACTGCATTGCGACAGCATTGCGAAAACATTGCTGAGGCCGCAATTATTCAAGTGAAAACCGTAAGTTGACTGATCCTTTTCTGTTAATTTCCGTAATTTCAGGGATTCGTTCTTTCTCCTCCATCCATTCTGATATATGACGTTGAAGATTGATGGTTCTCCTTGGCCCAAACGCACCTGCGAACTACTATAAAAGGGGGCCAAAGTCGGAGGTTTGATCATCATCCGAAAGCGTAGAAGCCTTCTCACAGTCCACTTTTTCTCCCTGTTTTCCTTTGCCGTCTGTTGGAGTGAGAGTCTCAGCTGTTGGAATCGATAATCTGATAGGAAGGAGAGGAGATTCTTCTTCTCTCTCGATTGGATTCATCCAAGCAAGGCTGACCTTTCATCCCCTTCATTCGAGGCGACTGCAACGAAGCTTTCAAGCGCCATTTTACTGTTTTCTGTCGTTCTTCTTCTAATTTCCAGTTTTGATCATTGTTGTTCCTAGCTTAGTGTTTTAGTTACTGCATTTCGTTGTCGTCTGTCTTTGAATTACTGCCCTTAAGCTTACCTTTGTTCGATCAAACATTCAAAGTAATCAAATCGCAAGTTTCATTTCACGGTTTCTTTCTTCTGCTGCTACGGTTTTGTCTTGCTGTTTTAAGTTTATTTCCCTTCTAAGCATGTCTGTTTCATCTTACATTCCTGTTCTCTATATATCCATGAGTAGCTAAGTCACTTAGGGGCATGCTAATGACAGAACTATAGGCTAAAAAACGTGAACCAAGCATGTAGGATCGCCTTCGAAACATTGATTGTATGTAAGCTTCATCCCACGGGCAATTTCGATTGGCCATCCATTTTGTCCAAAGAACTCCTAACCTCTGGAAGGAGTAAGAGTTCAGAGTCATATAATCATGCTAGCCTTTCATGGTAATCAGGAAACGGCCTAGGAATAGGCGTTTCCCTAGTACAAACTAAACACTTCTGTTTTAACAAGATGATTAAGACCTTACTTTGAAGTCGAGTAAACTTAGGAATCTAATGCATGGAATCGGACGATACATGAGATAGAGTGAGTTTGATGCATAGAGAGTAGATCCAGTGCTTGAGAATCGTATAATAATGCCTATAGGATAGTCATTAGTAGCCCTTAACTCACCCATTTACACACTTTCGCTGCTGTTTAATTGCGGAAACATTGCGGTCCCCGCAATTCTGCAAAATTTTCATTCTGTTAGCTGTTTTCTTCTTCGTTTATCAATTCCATCTCTTGTCCTTTGAGTCTAATTTCAACTTGCATTTGTTTATGTTATATTCCTTTACACATTCAGCAAAAATTAGATAATTAAAAACCAATTTTACCCCATCAAATCCACCCCATCTTTCTTAACAAATACACTTCGCGAATAGCTAAACATAAGTCTCTGTGGAAAAAACGAATGAAATATACTTACTACTTGCTGTGAGACCATGTATGCTTGCATGTTCTGAGTGCTCTCTCTACTTTCTTACTTATTTATCTTTACACATTGAGCACGCAACAAGTTTTTGGCGCCGCTGCCGGGGACTTATTTTAAGTGAAAACGAAGTTTGTTAAGTCTGAAACACCAAGATATTTTCCATTGGATTTGATCCATTTCCATTTCTTTTTCAGGTACCATTTAGGGTAGTTTATGAATGAGACTCCAAGTAGTGATCTAGAGTTCAACCCTGAGCCTGAGAGATTATTTAAAGCTAGAAATAGAGCCAAGAAACGTCTCTTTAAACAACCCCTTTTACCTCAAATAATTGCTGAAACCGCAGAGTCTCCGCAATCCACTCAAGAAGAAATGGCTGGAATCGATCAAAACCTGGTGCCTGTCACTCGCAATCCCATTGAAATAGCGAATGACAAGGATAGCGCCATCCTTTCATACCTCGTACCTATGCCTGGGGAGCTGAACCCCAGCATAATCCGTCCTGAAATCACTGCCAACTCATTCGAGTTAAAGCCAGTGATGTTCCAAATGTTGTCCACTGTGGGACAATTCTTTGGAATGGAAAATGAGGACCCCCATAACCACCTTAGGAACTTCCTAGGAGTTAGTGACACATTCCTGATTCCTGGAGTTTCCCAAGAAGCCCTGAGGCTATATCTGTTCCCTTACTCTTTGAGGGACAAAGCCAAAACGTGGTTAAATTCATTACCCTCAGGATCTGTCCTCAATTGGACAGACTTAGCAGAAAAATTCCTAGTCAAATATTTCCCACCAGATAGGAATTCGACCTTTCGTGATGATATCATCAAATTCAAACAAGCTCCAAGTGAGTCTCTTCACGAAGCTTGGACAAGATTCAAAGACCTTCTCATTAAATGTCCACACCATGGCATCCCATGGTGTATCCAAATAGAAGTCTTCTTTAAAGGATGCAACCCCAGCACCAGACAAGTTCTAAACTCATCCGCTGGAGGTTCCATGTTGTCCAAGAGTTACAACGAAGCTTATGAGATCTTGGAGAAGATCTCAGCATCTCACTGTAGGTGGTCAGATGATCCAGTTGAGCCAACTAGGGCTCAAGACAAGGATGCTCTAAGTGCAATGAGCACCCAAATAAACGCCCTGACCAACCTAGTTAAGCAAATGGCTCAGGCCAATCTCCAAACCAGTGCCAATACCGCCACAGCCATGTCAATGGGCACCCAACCAAGTCAAGGCGAGGCACTTGTCTGTGGATTCTGTGGGGAAGGGCACCCATATGAATACTGCCCTGGGAATCCATCCTCAGTCTGCTACATTGGAAGCCAGCAGCAGCCTAGGAATAACCCCTACTCCAACACCTATAACCCTGGTTGGAGAAACCACCCTAACCTGTCATGGGGTGGCCAACAAAACACTAACCAAAATTCTAACCAACCTAGACCGAGTGGAACACCTGGTTTCACTCCCCAACATAACCAGTCAATGTACCAAAAGCCATACAATCAACCTGTAGGATCTTCTGTAGAAAACCTACTCAAGGAATACATAGCTAAGAATGATGCTACGCTTCAAAGCCAGCAAGCTACTCTTAGCAGCCTAGAAAACCAAATAGGCCAATTAGCCAATGAACTTAAGAGTAGGCCCCAAGGTAGACTCCCTGCTGACACCGAGGTACCAAGGAGAGATGGTAAAGAACAAGTTCAAGCAATTGAACTTAGGAGTGGAAGACCACTGGTGAGCAACACAAAAGACATACCAAAGAGAGTAGAGAACACTGAGTCTAGTGCTCCACTGGAGTCTCTACCAAACCAAGGTCCACCACCAACTAGCACATCAGGAGCCAGGCTAGAACCAATTATTGAGGAGGTAGAAGAAATTCCACGGCCTCCACCTATCCTAAAGCGCCCTGACATACCTGCATATGTGCCACCACCTCCATACCCTCGAAGGCTTAAGAAGAAGCAGGAACAGGAAGTTCATTTTAATAAATTCTTAGAAATTCTTAAGCAAGTGCATGTTAACATTCCTTTTGTAGAAGTTTTACAGTCTATGCCTTCTTATGTAAAGTTTTTGAAGGACATCATTACTAACAAAAAAATAATTGGTGAGTTTGAAACAGTAAACCTCACTGAGGAGTGCAGTGCCATCCTCCAGAACAAGCTGCCCAAGAAGGAGAAGGATCCTGGTTCCTTCACCTTACCTGTAGAACTTGGAGGCAAGCACGTGGGCAGAGCGCTTTGTGACCTGGGCGCCAGCATAAATCTCATGCCCCTGTCCCTATTCCGCCAGTTGGGAATAGGAGAAGCACGTCCAACCACTGTCACTTTACAACTAGCAGACAGATCCATTGCATATCCAGAAGGTAAAATTGAGGATATTCTAGTTAAAGTTGACAAGTTTATTTTCCTTGCAGATTTCATTGTCCTGGACTATGAGGCAGACAAGGAAGTCCCCATCCTGCTAGGCAGACCATTTCTAGCCACAGGTAGGGCACTTATAGACGTCCAAAGAGGTGAGCTCACTATGAGGGTTCATGATGAAGAGGTGAAGTTTAGCGTATATAAAGCTTTAAGGTACCCCTCTGACCTTGAATCTTGTGCTAGCATGGACGTAGTAGACTCCTTGATGGAGGAACAATTAGAGCATGTATTATTAACTAAGCATGCTAATGATTATGTACAATTAGATGTAGCTGACTTGAATGTATCTGACATAATGGATATACCTGTAGATAAACCACAACATGTATGTATGAATATAGATTTAACTGATAGATCTGTGAATCCTTTAAAGCCCTCCATTGAGCATCCACCTGTTTTGAACTGATTTTAATGCTTAAGCAACATAGGAAGGCTATAGCATGGACTATTGCTGATATTCGAGGCATTAGCCCTTCTTATTGCATGCACAAAATTATACTAGAGGAAGAGCACACACCTAGGGTAGATCACCAGCGTAGGCTAAACCCCTCTATGAAAGAGGTAGTAAAGAAGGAAATAATAAAATGGTTAGATGCAGGAGTGATCTTCCCAATAGCTAGTAGCCAGTGGGTGAGCCCCATCCAATGTGTACCTAAAAAGGGGGGAATAACTGTGGTAGTCAATGAGAACAACGAACTGATTCCAACAAGGACTGTCACAGGGTGGAGAGTATGTATGGATTACAGGAAATTAAATAAAGAAACTAAAAAAGACCATTTTCCTCTTCCGTTCATTGACCAGATGTTAGACAGAATAGCTGGTAGAGCCTACTATTGTTTCTTAGATGGCTATTCAGGCTATAATCAAATAACTATAGACCCTAAGGATCAAGAGAAGACCACCTTTACTTGCCCTTTTGGAACCTTTGCCTTTCGCAGAATGCCTTTTGGCTTATGCAATGCACCGGCAACTTTCCAAAGGTGCATGATGGCAATCTTCTCTGAGTTGGATGAGTCCATGATAGAAATATTCATGGATGACTTCTCAGTCTTTGGGGACTCATTTTCAAACTGTCTAGAAAACCTAGGACAAGTCCTGGCTAGGTGTGAGGAGACCAACCTAGTCTTAAATTGGGAAAAATGCCATTTTATGGTGGATGAGGGGATTGTCTTAGGACATAGAGTGTCGAGGGCAGGAGTCGAAGTTGACCGAGCCAAAATTGAGATCATAGAGAAGTTGGTAGAGCCCCAGAATGTCAAAGCCATTAGAAGCTTCTTAGGGCATGCTGGCTTCTACAGAAGGTTCATTAAGGACTTTTCTAAGATAGCCAAGCCTCTGTGTGAGCTATTAGAGCTAAATAGGCCCTTCATCTTCTCTAAGGAATGTGTAATAGCTTGGACCACCCTTAAGAAAGCACTAGTCACAGCCCCTATCATAGTAGGACCAAATTGGGATCTGCCCTTTGAGATGTTATGTGATGCCAGTGACTATGCTGTAGGAGTGATGTTAGGCCAGAAGATTGACAAGCTAACACACCCTGTCTATTATGCTAGTAAGACCTTGAATGAGGCTCAATGTAATTATACCACTACTGAAAAAGAGATGCTTGCTGTAGTGTTTGCTTGCGAAAAATTCAGAAACTATATTGTAGGCACTAGGACAATTGTATATACTGACCATTCTGCCTTGAAATATCTTATGAGGAAGGCTGATGCAAAGCCTAGGTTGATTAGATGGGTGTTATTGCTGCAGGAATTTGATTTGGACATTCGGGACAAGAAAGGATGTGAAAACGTGGTTGCAGATCACCTGTCTCGATTGCAGCACAATTGCGACAAAATTGCGGACCCCGCAATTTCTGATGCTTTTATTGATGAACATGTCTTTGCTTTGACTCATCGTGATAACGATGAGGAACCTTGGTTTGCTGACATTGCTAACTTCCGTGCATCACAGGTATTACCAGTGTTCAAGGGAGGACAAGAGAAGAAGAGGTTCCTTCATGAAGCAAGGAAATTCATCTGGGACGACCCCACACTTTACAGAACCTGTGTTGATGGCTTGCTAAGGAAGTGTGTTTCAGCTGCTGAAGCGAAGTCTGTGCTGCAGCACTGTCACACATCTCCTTATGGTGGACACTTTGGTGGCCAAAGAACAGCTGCAAAGGTATTTCAGAGTGGCTATTATTGGCCAACGATCTTCAAAGATGCCCACAACTATGCCCACAGCTGTGATGAATGCCAAAGAACAGGTAACCTCAGTCGAAAGGATGAGATGCCCCTCACCTACATCTTAGAGTTAGAGCTCTTTGATGTATGGGGCATTGACTTCATGGGGCCATTCCCCCCATCATCAGGTAACCTCTACATATTAGTGGCAGTGGATTATGTGTCCAAGTGGGTAGAGGCCAAAGCATGTCCTAATAATGATGCTAAAACAGTCACCAACTTCTTGCATAGGCACATTTTTACTAGGTTTGGGACACCTCGTGCTATCATTAGTGATGAGGGGTCACATTTCATTAACAAGGCTATGGAAAAAGTATTGGCTAAGTATAACATTAGACATAGTGTAGCCACTCCCTATCACCCACACTCAAATGGACAGGCTGAAATTTCAAATAGGGAAATAAAGAACATCCTAGAGAAAGTGGTCAAACCTAATAGGAAAGACTGGTCCTTCAAGCTTGAGGATGCACTTTGGGCTTATAGGACAGCATATAAGACACCTCTAGGAATGTCCCCTTATAGGCTGGTATATGGCAAGGCTTGTCACTTACCACTTGAGTTAGAAAACAAAGCATTTTGGGCCATGAAGGAATTAAATTTTTGTGTAAAAGATGCGGGGACACTGAGGTCTTTGCAATTACATGAGCTTGATGAGCTTAGGCATATGGCCTATGAAAATGCTAAGATGTACAAGGAAAAGACCAAGATTTGGCACGATAGTAGACTTAGAGTTAAGGACTTTAAGAAGGGTCAACTTGTGTTGTTGTTTAACTCACGGTTGAAACTATTTCCAGGGAAACTTAAGTCTAGATGGTCGGGTCCATTTGTCATTACTAATGTGTTTGTTCATGGTGCCATAGAGATAAAAAACTTGCAGCAAGGCCAACCATTTATGGTCAATGGGGCAAGGTTGAAGCATTACTATGAGGAAGGAGATGTGAAGACTCTCTCGGCCTTCCTCTTGACTGAAGCGTGACAATGAGAACGAGAGAGGACGAGTGGTTACTGTGCTCGTCAACATAAGGCTCATGCCTTAGTTTATTTTTTGCGATTTTCCGGTTGTCATTTGTGTGTTTTGTTGTGTGATTTTAATTACGTATTTGAAATTGTTTTTATTTCTTTTTGTAGGGAATCGAAAGAGGGAATCAAGGAGAGTAATCCCAGCTTTAAAAATCAAAAAACGATCGAGCCAAATAAAAGATACGGACGAGCAAAGTTTGAGATTTTGATGAAAAAATATCCCTAGAATTGCGCTGGAATTGCAGGATCCGCAAAATAGAGCCGTTGGGATTTAGCCGTTGCCTTTATATCCGTTAGAAGGCGCTCGATCGATACGATTCTCTCATTCTCTGATTTCCAAGAAAACTGAGATTCTCTTCATCTTTGATCCTTCTCTCCAAAACTCCAAGATTCGACAATGGTGTCCACAAGGGCTGAAAGATCCGCAGCCAAGAAGAAGGCCGATGATGCAGCTGAAGCAGCTGCGAGGGAAGCACTGCTTACCCTTGCAGATGATGGTGCTGTTCGCACCGGCCCTCTTTCCAAGCTTCCGGTTCGTAGGAAGAAGTGGAGGGTTGTCACTGAGATCCCTGCTGGACCTTCTGAACCAGCGGGCACACCCAAGAAACGCCGGTGGAGTGTTGAGACGGCCGCCGAACAAAGCAGAGCCAAGACTCTCTCTGTGGAGAGTCAAGAAACAGATCGTGCGTCCCACGAGTCGACCAAGAAGAGTTCGTCACCGTCTGCCTCACCTGCGCACAACCCTTCATCATCTGAACCAGTGCACAGCCCGGAGCTTTCATCGTCACCGCCTGCACAGAGCCCTGCGACGCCGTCGTCACCACTGAATTCCGTGCAGACGCCTACAGAGCCTGAATTCCGTGCAGAGCCTGATCCTGAATTCCCCTATGGGGAGTACCAGGAATCCACTCAGGGCAGTGGGGACGGTGGTGAAGACGAGGTCTTCTCGCCTGCAAGGGAAGCTAGTGCCGAGAGTCCTGCACGGCAGGATGATTCCATGGAAGAGACGTTGGGGGCATGCCTCCAACAGATCAATATCAAGGCTAAGCTCAAGAAGAGGAAGAAGGCCAAGATTGTCAAGGCCAAGCGATCCAAGAGACTGAAAAAGAAGAAGGTCGAGAGGGTGCCTTCAGCAGACAAAGAGAGCACTGAGCCTTCGCTCAAACGACTCAAGGTTGAGGCTGCCAAGTCAGCCAAGCCAGCAGATAAGGGGAAGGCCAAACTCTACCCCGAAGACGAACCTCAGTCAGTGAGGTATGTTTCATCTGACGCTGAATCCAGGGGCGTTGAGTTAAGGAAGAGGGAGTTGCTGCACGAGAAAGGCTTCCTCGACCGACCTGCTGACCTGCCGCAGTTCTTGCGCGCAGGAGTGATCAACCATGGCTGGGAGGAATTCTGCAGACCGCCCAATCCAGCCTACACGAGCATGGTGTATGATTTCTACGCCAATGTGCTCAGCCCTGAGGATGGCCTGTCTATGGTCAGAGGGGTAGAAGTGGATTTCTCAGCCAAGGCCATCAACGAAGCCTATGGTCTCAAAGGCCAAACACATACAGATTATGCACGGATCGTTGATGAGCCTACTGAGGCAGTGCTGGAAGAGGCTATTCGCACCATTGGCCAGCCTGAAGCTTCCTGGACCGTGTCACGCAATGGGAGGCACACTCTCATGAGTGCCAACCTCACGGCTAAGGCAGCTGTTTGGTTTTCGTTCGTGCGAAGGAGATTGTCCCCTGTGACTCACGAGACTACAATCAACCAGAGCCGATCGCTGCTGGTGTATGCGATAATGAGAGGTCTCACGATCAATGTGGGAGAAGTCATCACTGCGGCCATTGCTGAATGCGCCAAGAAAGGTAAGGGACCACTATTTTTCCCTAATACCATAACCAAGCTATGTTTGCTTGCAGGAGTTCCCACCGAGCGCCTGGAGCAGCAGATGGCCTACACGGGCCACTTGGAGCTGCCTGCTAACCTGAGGCTGAGAAGGAAGGGGAATATGGAGTTTGAACTGGATAGGCTGGCTGCTGAACAGTTCCTATCCATGGCCTGCCTGATGGATATGCAGAGGAGAATGGCTCAATGGGCCACTTATGCGCAGGCGAGGGACAAGGAAGTTGCAGACCAACTGGGGTGCATCTTCCCTGACTTCCCCATAAATCTCCTGACTCCATGGGTGCCCCCACGACCACGGCAACCAGATGAGGATGAAGAAGTTTAAGTGCTGGTTTGAAGTGCACTGAAGGGAGTATTGCTGTTCCCTTAGAAAAAAAAAAAAAAACAATTTTCTGCTTTCTGATAGGACCATGTGAATTATGCTGTTTTTTGGTTCAATTTTGATCTGTTTTAGATGTTTAGTTTTATGCTTTTCCTTTTGCTTAGTATAGTCTGATGTTAGCTGACTAGGTAGGATAGTTTAGTTTTATTTTTAGGAAGCTTGAGTGACTGGAAAAAGCATGCTTAGGGGCCTTAATCAATGTTATATCTGCCCTGATCTAATTGCGAAATAATTGCGGTACCCGCAATTTTCATGACTAAAAGCATGTTTTGGACTGTCTGTTTAGCTAGGCTGTGATCTGTTTAAATTCTATCTTTTCTTGCTAACATGACCGCCTTATATAGCTTATCTAAATGCATGCTGGATGAGTGTCATAGGACACCCTTTGATAGTTTAAATCGACCTCTAAAAAGCTCAGCATGCACAGCTTTAAGCCCTTAACCGTCTGTTTTTTTTTTTTAATTACTGCTGCTGTGATATTTTCTTTTCAATGTTCTGTCTATACCTAGGGCTTTTAGATTCTCTTTGTTTTACTTTAGACTAGATGCTTCTAGGACAAGTTTGGGGGTGTGCCACCTCAGACACTCATTGGGGACAATGAGTAGTTGAAGTTTGGGGGAGGCCACCCTAGGTCTAGGAACATTCCTCTCTCCCGTAGAAACATAAGCATTCTTCTTCTCCTTTATAAAAAATGATGAACTGAAAAAAAAAAAAATATAGAATAAAGAGGGGGGTCTCTCTTAGGTTGCTAAGTAATCAGTGCCAAGTGTGTGACCCACAAGTGGCATTGCATCAAAAGGCAACCAAAGGAGAGGTCCCACCTAAGTAAGAAAAAAGGGAAAAGAATAGGGAAGAAGAATGTAGACCTAGGAGTTATAACTTTGTGGCTTAGGTGTCCTATTTAAAAAGAACTCTGATCCTCAATTAGCTAAGCACAAAGTTGTAACTTGTAGGGTTGTTTAGGGAGATGAGTGTTTATCCAATGTAGTGATGCCAGGGTTTAGGTTGTTCTTTAAAAGTACCACTGTCACCGTTAATACTAAGACTGGCATGACTCTAAGGAATCCTAGACACATTAAAAATAAAGCTAGAAGCATGGACTGAGTCTGAGGTAAAGCTAGGCAGAATTTGAAACCTTAGGGATAGTGGCATGATATGACAAAAGCAAATAGATCAGTTGTAGGGAGTTAATAGAAGCAGGTGAGTGTTAGGCAGGCAAAGTCAGAAGAAGCTAGGGGAGTTTTAAACTGAGAAGTGTGTCACAGGACAGCAGTGCTATAGATAGGGGTATAAGGGAGTCAGTAGGTGGTTGAAGAAGGAGAAACAGCAGCCTAGGGAAGTCCTTAGTATGCTTGAGGACAAGCAAAGCCTTAAGTTTGGGGGTGTGTTAAGTCTCTGAAAGTGACTTATTTAGGACCCATTTAGCTTAAGAAGATGTGCACTTTTAGGTGTTTTTGATAGCATTTAGCCTAGACCTATGCTTAAATATGAGAATGAGAAGAAGGTAGCTAAATTAGGACTTATGCACAGTAGGAAAGAAAAGGGTTCAAAACCGAAGAAAAAGAATGAAAAAAACTGCATTGCGACAGCATTGCGAAAACATTGCTGAGGCCGCAATTATTCAAGTGAAAACCGTAAGTTGACTGATCCTTTTCTGTTAATTTCCGTAATTTCAGGGATTCGTTCTTTCTCCTCCATCCATTCTGATATATGACGTTGAAGATTGATGGTTCTCCTTGGCCCAAACGCACCTGCGAACTACTATAAAAGGGGGCCAAAGTCGGAGGTTTGATCATCATCCGAAAGCGTAGAAGCCTTCTCACAGTCTACTTTTTCTCCCTGTTTTCATTTGCCGTCTGTTGGAGTGAGAGTCTCAGCTGTTGGAATCGATAATCTGATAGGAAGGAGAGGAGATTCTTCTTCTCTCTCGATTGGATTCATCCAAGCAAGGCTGACCTTTCATCCCCTTCATTCGAGGCGACTGCAACGAAGCTTTCAAGCGCCATTTTACTGTTTTCTGTCGTTCTTCTTCTAATTTCCAGTTTTGATCATTGTTGTTCCTAGCTTAGTGTTTTAGTTACTGCATTTCGTTGTCGTCTGTCTTTGAATTACTGCCCTTAAGCTTACCTTTGTTCGATCAAACATTCAAAGTAATCAAATCGCAAGTTTCATTTCACGGTTTCTTTCTTCTGCTGCTACGGTTTTGTCTTGCTGTTTTAAGTTTATTTCCCTTCTAAGCATGTCTGTTTCATCTTACATTCCTGTTCTCTATATATCCATGAGTAGCTAAGTCACTTAGGGGCATGCTAATGACAGAACTATAGGCTAAAAAACGTGAACCAAGCATGTAGGATCGCCTTCGAAACATTGATTGTATGTAAGCTTCATCCCACGGGCAATTTCGATTGGCCATCCATTTTGTCCAAAGAACTCCTAACCTCTGGAAGGAGTAAGAGTTCAGAGTCATATAATCATGCTAGCCTTTCATGGTAATCAGGAAACGGCCTAGGAATAGGCGTTTCCCTAGTACAAACTAAACACTTCTGTTTTAACAAGATGATTAAGACCTTACTTTGAAGTCGAGTAAACTTAGGAATCTAATGCATGGAATCGGACGATACATGAGATAGAGTGAGTTTGATGCATAGAGAGTAGATCCAGTGCTTGAGAATCGTATAATAATGCCTATAGGATAGTCATTAGTAGCCCTTAACTCACCCATTTACACACTCTCGCTGCTGTTTAATTGCGGAAACATTGCGGTCCCCGCAATTCTGCAAAATTTTCATTCTGTTAGCTGTTTTCTTCTTCGTTTATCAATTCCATCTCTTGTCCTTTGAGTCTAATTTCAACTTGCATTTGTTTATGTTATATTCCTTTACACATTCAGCAAAAATTAGATAATTAAAAACCAATTTTACCCCATCAAATCCACCCCATCTTTCTTAACAAATACACTTCGCGAATAGCTAAACATAAGTCTCTGTGGAAAAAACGAATGAAATATACTTACTACTTGCTGTGAGACCATGTATGCTTGCATGTTCTGAGTGCTCTCTCTACTTTCTTACTTATTTATCTTTACACATTGAGCACGCAACAGGGACCTCCTTGTCTGCTTCATAATCCAGGATAATGAAATCTGCAAGGAAAATAAACTTGTCAACCTTTACAAGAATATCCTCAATCTTACCCTCAGGGTAGGCTATGGATCTGTCTGCAAGTTGTAAAGTGACAGTGGTTGGACGTGCTTCTCCTATTCCTAGCTGGCGGAATAGTGATAGGGGCATGAGGTTTATGCTGGCTCCCAGGTCACAAAGAGCTCTGCCCACGTGCTTGCCTCCTAGCTCTACAGGTAAGGTGAAGGAACCAGGATCCTTCTCCTTCTTGGGTAGCTTGTTCTGGAGTATGGCACTGCACTCCTCAGTGAGATTCACTGTTTCAAATTCACCAATAATCTTTTTGTTAGTGATTATATCCTTCAAAAACTTAACATAAGAGGGCATAGACTGTAGAACTTCTACAAAAGGAATATTCACATGCACTTGTTTAAGAATTTCTAAAAATTTGTTAAAGTGCACTTCCTGTTCTTGTTTTTTCTTTAGCCTTCGAAGAAATGGAGGTGGTGGTACATATGCAGGCACTTCATGTCGCCTCAGGATAGGTGGAGGCCTTGGAATTTCTTCTATCTCTTCTATGATTGGCTCCAGCCTTGCTCCTGATGTGCTTGGTGATGGTTGACCTTGGTTTGGCAGAGACTCCAGTGGAGCACTAGACTCATTGTTCTCTATTCTCTTTGGTGTTTCTCTAGTGTTGTTCACCAATGGTCTCCCACGTCTAAGTTCAATTGCTTGAACTTGTTCTTTTCCATCTCTCCTTGGCACCTCAGTGTCAGCAGGTAGTCTACCTTGGGGCCTACTTTTGAGTTCATTGGCTAGTTGCCCTATTTGGTTCTCTAGGCTCCTGAGGGTAGCTTGCTGGCTTTGTAGAGTAGCATCATTCTTGGCGATGTACTCTTTGAGTAGATTTTCTACAGAAGACCCTAATGGTTGGTTGTATGGTTTTTGATACATGGATTGGTTATGTTGGGGAGTGAAACCAGGTGTTCCACTCGGTCTTGGTTGGTTAGGAGCTTGGTTAGTATTCTGTTGGCCACCCCATGAAAGGTTTGGGTGGTTCCTCCAACCAGGATTGTAAGTGTTGGAATAGGGGTTGTTCCTAGGCTGCTGTTGGCTTCCAACATAGCAGACTGAGGCTGGATTCCCAGGGCAGTATTCATACAGGTGCCCTTCCCCACAGAATCCACAGATAAGTGTCTCACCTTGACTTGGTTGGGTGCCCATTGACATGGCTGTGGCGGTGTTGACACTAGTTTGGAGATTGGCTTGAGCCATTTGCTTGACTAGGTTGGTCAGGGCGTTTATCTGGCTGCTCATTGCACTTAGAGCATCCTTGTCTTGAGCTCTAGTTGGCTTAACTGGATCATCTGACCACCTACAGTGAGAGGTTGAGATCTTCTCCAGGATCTCATAGGCTTCGTTATAACTCTTGGAAAGCATGGAACCACCAGCAGATGAATTTAACACTTGTCTGGTGCTGGGGTTGCATCCTTTGAAAAAGACCTCTATTTGGATACACCATGGGATGCCATGGTGTGGACATTTAAGAAGAAGGTCCTTGAACCTTGTCCAAGCTTCGTGAAGGGACTCATTTTCAGCTTGTTTGAACTTAATTATGTCATCACGAAAGGTAGAATTCCTATCAGGTGGGAAGTATTTGACTAGGAATTTCTCTGCCAAGTCTGTCCAATTGAGGACTGATCCAGAGGGTAATGAGTTTAACCACGTCTTTGCTTTGTCCCTCAAAGAGTAAGGGAAAAGGTAGAGCCTCAAGGCTTCTTGGGAAACTCCAGGGATGATGAAGGTATCACTAACTCCTAGGAAGTTTCTAAGATGGTTGTGGGGGTCATTTTCTACTCCAAAGAATTGTCCCACAGTGGACAACATTTGGAACATCACTGGCTTTAACTCGAATGAGTTGGCAGTAATTTCAGGGCGGATTATGCTGGGGTTCAGCTCCCCAGGCATAGGTACTAGGTAGGAAAGAATGGCACTATCCTTGTCATTCGCTATTTCGATGGGATTGCGAGTGGTAGGTACCGGATTTGGGACTGGTCTGTCCATTTCTTCTTGATAGAATTGCGGAGGAATTGCGGTTTCCGCAATTATTGGAGGTATAGAGGATTGGTTAAAGAGACGTTTCTTGGCTCTATTTCTGGCCCTAAATAATCTCTCAGGCTCAGGATTGAACTCTAGATCACTACTTGAAGGCTCATTCATAAACTAACCCAATGGTACCTGCAAAAGAAATGAAAATAGATCAGCTCCAATAGATAATAAACTTGGTGTTTCAAACTTAACAAACTTCGTTTTCACTAAACTAAATCCCCGGCAGCGGCGCCAAAAACTTGTTGCGTGCTCAATGTGTAAAATAAATAAGCAATAAGAGAGAGAGAGCACTCAGAACATGCAAGCATACATGATCTTGTAGCAAGTAGTAAGTATTTTTTCATTCGTTTTCCCACAGAGATTTATTATTAGCTACTCGTGAAGTGTATTGTTAAGCAAGAATGGGTGGATTTGATGGGGTAGATTTGGTTTAAAAATGCCTAATTACTAATGAATCAATAAAGGGTAGCAACATAAACAAGTGCAAGTCAATGATAAACTCAAATGAAAAGAGAAGAGATTAATAAACGAAGAGGAAAATAGCTAAACAGAATTTTTAACTTAGCAGAATTGCGAGAACAGCAATTCTACCGCAATGTTACTAACATCGAAAGTGTGTAAAATGGAGAAACAAGGGCTACTAACGACTCCTCTATAGGCATTTTCACATGATTCTCAAGCATTGGATCAACTCACTATGCATCAAACTAACTCATTCTCATGTATCTTCCGATTTCATGCATTAGATTCTTTAGTTTACTCATGTCCAAGTAAGGTCTTAAGCATCTTGTTAAAGCAGTAAGTTATGATTTGTACTAGGAAAACGCCTATTCCTAGGTCGTTTTCTGGCTACCTTGAGAGGCTAGCATGAGTGTATGACTGTGAACTCTTACTCCTTCCAGAGGTTAGGAGTTCTTTGGACAAAATGGATGGCCAATCGAAATTTCCCGTGGGATGAAGCTTACATACAATCAATGCATTCGAGAGCTATCCTACATGCTTGGTTCACGTGTTTTGGCCTATAGTATTGTCATTAGCATGCCCCTATGTGACTTAGCTACTCATGGATATAGAGAGAACAGAAATATTAGATGAAGTAGACATGCTTAGAGGGAAATTAAAGACAAAACAGCAAGGAAAAACAGTAGGCAGAAAAGGTAAAGACAAAGTGTGAAATGATGAATTGTGCTTTGATTAATCGATTGTTTGAATGAACAAAGGGAAACTTAAAGTGAATAACATAAAGACAGAAAGCAACGAAATGGAATGGACTAACTAATGGAAAAGAAATGACAACAAACGATGCTGAAAATGAAAACTAAAGACAGAAAGCAAGTAAAGTGAGCTTGAACGCCTCGTCGCAAACGCCTCGGCTGAAGGGAGAGAAAGGTGAGCCCTGCTTGGATGAATCCAATCAGGAGAGAAGATGAATCTCCTCTCCTTCCTATCAGATTGTCGACTCCAACAGCTGAACCTCTCAAACCAACAGACGGAGAAGAGAATGAATGGGAAAGACTGCGCTGCGAAGAGACTTCTACGCTTTCGGATGATGATCAAACCCTCTACTTTGACCCCCTTTTATAGTAATCTGCAGGTGTATTTAGGCCAAGGAGAACCATCCATTCTCAACGTCGTACTTCAATGTGACTGGAGGAGAAAGACAGAATCCCTGAAATAACGGATCACAACAGAAAAAGATCAGTCAACTTACGGATTTCACTTAAAACATTGCTGTTTTAGCAATGTTTCCGCAATGCTGCCGCAATGCACATTTTCATTCTTTTAACTTCCTTTTTCATTCATTTTCTCTCCTTTTGCATACACGTCCTATTTTAGCTACCTTCTTCTAATTCTCATATATAAACATAGGTTTAAGCTAAATCCTATCAAAAACACTCACAAATGCACAACTTCCTAACACAAATAAGTCCTAGAATAGTCACTTTTGGAGACGTAACATATATGTACACCTCTTTTGGTAATGAACACTTCATTAAAATCAAAAGACACTTTATACAAATGTTCAAGTAAACAAGAGATAGATACAAGGTTCCTTTTAAAGCTAGGAACCAACAATACATTTTCAAGTAAAATGAAACTACTCTATATAACAACTTGACAGCTCCCACTGCCTTGGCTGAGACAACCTCTCCTATTCCAACCCTGAGAGTTATCTCACCTTCAGCAAGCAGCTGCCAGGAACTAGTTTCCTAGTAAGAAGAACAAACATGGTTAGTGGCTCTTGAATCCAGTATCCAGGTAGAACTATCATGTTCCACTAAACATGTTTCAACAACGAGTAAATCATATTTACTTTGTTGTTTCTTCTCAGCTTTTCTCGCCATGAAGGTATCATGATAGACCGATGAGAAGGGTTGTCCAAACATCGTCTGTAATGAATCCATGATCTCCTTAGCGGAGACCATTACCTCATGCTTCTTTGCTAACACATCGAATGTGTTGACCAAGATGTAGACTCGAGCTTTATCATTAGCCCTAGTCCACCTTTCAAATCCATCTCGAACAATTTGAGTTGCAAACGAGCTAGGAAGGGGAGGACATTCCTCTGTTAAGACAAACCTAAGATCATCGATAACAAGAATCGTATTCAAGTTCGATTTCCAAGTCGTGTAGTTATCGCCCTTTAGTTTATCAGAAGCTAGTAATTGGATAAACGAGCTAGACATGCTGAAAAAGAATAAATTCTATTAGTGAATTGATTTTAACCCATTTCATACATCCAATCAAGATTTAGCAAAAGTAATAGTGTACCCAACAACTCATTATTAATTTGCAACGATACTTCAGTGAGTCAGAGCAACCGCTACTGTTACGCCTCCAAAAGTATACATTTTAGGGACTTATTTGCTATAGAATGGTGTAAACTCTTAAGCGTTTTTGATAGAATTTAGTCTAAACATGTGTTTATATATGAGAATTTATAGAATGAAGCTAAATCAGGACTTATGTGTAAAAGAAAGGAAAAAGAATCGAAAACAAAGCTAAAGAGTTGAAATTTCTGTATTGCAGGAACATTGCGAAAACATTGCTGTCTCCGCAATGTTTTAAGTTGAAGTTGTTAAGTTGTCTAACCGTCCGCCGTTTTGTTGCGATCTTTCAGCCGCCCAATTTCTCTCCTGCTGCCACGTGGAAGGTCGTCGTTCAGAATGGATGGTTCTCCTTGGCTGAAGAGTACCTGCAAAACACTATAAAAGGAGGTCAAGGGGGAAGGTTAACAACAAGCTTGGTAGCGTAGAACTCCCATCTCAACGCAGTTTCTTCTCTATTTCTTCTCCCGTTTGTTGGCGTGAAGGATTCAGCTGTTGGCATCGATAATCTGAGAGGAAGAAGAGAAGATCCTTCTTCTCTTCTGATTGGATTCATCCCCAAACAAAGCTCTCCTTCTCCCTTCATCCGAGGCACTTGCGGCGAGGAGTTCACGCACACGTTTATCTGTTTTCTGCTACTTTTTGTCTTTACTTTTCGCTTCTGTTTGCTGCCATTTGGTTTTGTTAGCTACATTGTTTCAAGTCGTTTCCATTTGCTTAGTCTTTATTGCTTTATAGTCGTTGCACTTTGAGATTCGAATCGTACTTAATAGAGGAATTATTTGACAACTTCGCAAGTTCTTTATTGCTTCTGTTTTCTTTGTTTCCATTTCATTACTGTCAAGCATGTCTAAACCATCTAATCTTTCCACTCCATCATCGTCCATGAGTAACTAAACCACATAAGGGTCTGCTAATGATGAATCTATAGGTAGAAATACGTGAATTCAGCATGTAGGTTAGCTTCAACTGCATTGAATGTATGTATGCTTCATCCCACGGGCAATTTCGATTGGCCATCCATTTTGGCCAAAGAACTCCTAACCTCTGGAAGGAGTAAGAGTTCAGAGTCGTCCATTCATGCTAGCATTTCATGGTAGCCAGAAAACGACCTAGGAATAGGCGTTTTCCTAGCACAATTCATTAACTTGCTTATATAAATAGATGCTTAAGTCTTACTTGGACATGAGTGAACTAAAGGATCTAATGCATGAAATCGAGAGATACATGAGAATGAGTTAATTTGATGCATGATAAGTTGATCTACTGCTGAAGAATCGTATGAAAAAGCCTATAGAGGAGTCGTTAGTTGCCCTTGTTTCCACACTTCACCCTTAAAACGTTGTTAGTACAATTGCTAGAAAATTGCTGTCTGCGCAATAGTCTTAGTTTAACTTTTGCCTTAGCCATTTTTTTTTCAGTTTTCTGTTTTGCGATTTTAATGCTAGATAATTGCTTTCTCCGCAATTCTTTTTCTTCTACATTCAAGTTAACCTCTTTACTTGTCTTTGTTTATGCTCGCATATCTCGCACGTTCTATATTAGTTAGGCACATTAATCCCAATTTTACCCCATTCAAACCATCCTTTCTAATTTAACATCTCACTTCGCTAGTAACTAAGAATAAATCTCTGTGGGAAATCAAATGAAAAAATACTTATTACTTGCTACAAGACCATGTATGCTTGCATGTTCTGAGTGCTCTCACATTGCATTTTAATTTACACATTGAGCACGCAACAAGTTTTTGGCGCCGCTGCCGGGGATTTTGTTTAGTAAACACGAAGTTTGTTAAGTTAGAAACACAAAACTTAATATCTATTGGAACTAATCTACTCTCATTTCTTTTACAGGTACCATCGGGTTAGTTTATGAATGAGCATTCAAGTAGCAATCTAGAGTTCAATCCTGAGCCTGAAAGATTACTTAGGGCCAGAAACAAAGCTAAGAAACGCCTCTTTAAACAACCCCCTGTAACTCAAAATATTGCTGACTCCGCGGAGTCGTCGCAATTCCATCAAACCGAAATGGATAGACCAGTCCCAAACCAAGCACCTACCATTCGCAACCCCATCGAAATTGTGAATGATAAGGATAGTGCCATCCTCTCATACTTAGTTCCCATGCCTGGGGAGCTTAATCCAAGCATTATACGCCCTGAGATTACTGCCAACTCATTCGAGTTAAAGCCAGTAATGTTCCAAATGCTGTCCACCGTGGGACAATTCTTTGGAGTGGAAAATGAAGATCCCCACAATCATCTGAGAAATTTCCTAGGAGTTAGTGATACCTTCCTTATCCCTGGAGTTTCCCAAGAAGCTTTGAGGCTTTACCTCTTCCCTTACTCATTAAGAGATAAAGCCAAAACGTGGTTAAATTCCTTACCCTCCGGATCAATTGTCAATTGGACAGATCTGGCTGAAAAATTCATAGTTAAATACTTCCCACCTGATAGGAATTCCAACTTTCGTCATGATATCATTAAGTTCAAACAAGCCGAAAACGAGTCATTACACGAAGCTTGGACAAGGTTCAAGGACCTTTTGCTTAAATGTCCACACCATGGCATTCCATGGTGTATCCAAATAGAAGTATTCTTTAAAGGATGCAACCCCAGCACAAGGCAAGTGCTGAATTCTTCAGCTGGTGGTTCCAATGTTTCTAAGAGCTACAATGAAGCCTATGAGATTTTGGAGAAAATCTCAACTTCCCATTGTAGATGGTCAGACGATCCTGTAGAGCCTAGGAGAGCTCAAGACAAGGATGCACTTAGTGCAATGAGTAGCCAAATTAATGCCCTGATCAATCTAGTTAAACAAATGGCTCAAACCAATCTCCAACCTAGTGTCAACACCGCAGCAGCCATTTCAATGGGCGCACCAAATAGTCAAGGTGAGACACTAATCTGTGGGTTATGTGGGGAAGGGCACTTGTATGATTTCTGCCCTGGGAATCCAGCCTCAGTCTGCTATGTTGGAAGTCAACAACAGCCTAGGAACAACCCCTATTCTAACACCTATAATCCTGGTTGGAGGAACCACCCAAATCTCTCTTGGGGTGGACAACAAAACACTAACCAAGCACCAAACCAACCAAGACCGAGTGGAACACCTGGTTTCACTCAACAAAATAACCAATCCATGTACCAAAAGCCATATAACCAACCAATAGGGTCATCAGTAGAGAATTTGCTTAAGGAGTACATTGCAAAAAATGATGCTACCCTACAAAGTCAGCAAGCCACCCTTAGGAGCTTTGAAAACCAAATAGGGTAGTTACCAAATGAACTGAAAAATAGGCCCCAAGGTAGATTGCCTGCAGACACTGAAGTGCCAAGAAGGGATGGAAAAGAGCAAGTTCAAGCAATTGAACTTCGAAGTGGGAGACCATTGGTGAGCAACAATAGAGAAGCCCCAAAGTGAGTAGAGAATGAAGAGTCTAGTGCTCCACTGGATTCTCTGCCCAACCATGGTCAACTACCACCAAGCACATCAAGGGTGAGGCTGGAACCTATCATAGAGGAACCAGAAGAAATACCAAGGGCTCCACCTGTCCTTAGGCGAACTGAATTGCCTACATATGTGCCACCACCTCCATTCCCTAGAAGGCTGAGAAAAAAACAAGAACAGGAAGTGCACTTTAATAAGTTTTTAGAAATTTTAAAACAAGTGCATGTTAATATCCCATTTGTAGAGGTTTTGCAATCTATGTCTTCTTATGTTAAGTTTTTGAAGGATATTATTACTAACAAAAAGATCATTGGTGAATTTGAAACAGTGAATCTCACCGAGGAGTGCAGTGCTATACTCCAAAACAAGCTACCAAAGAAGGAGAAGGATCCTGGTTCCTTCATCTTACCAGTCGAGTTGGGAGGCAAGCACGTGGGCAGAGCTCTTTGTGATCTGGGAGCCAGCATCAATCTCATGCCCTTGTCACTATTCCGTCAGCTTGGAATAGGGGAAGCACGTCCTACTACTGTCACCTTGCAGCTTGCCGACAGATCCATAACATACCCTGAGGGTAAGATTGAGGATATACTTGTCAAGGTTGACAAATTCATCTTTCTTGCAGACTTCATCATTCTGGATTATGAGGCTGACAAGGAGGTACCAATCTTACTAGGCAGACCCTTTCTAGCCACAGGTAGGGCTTTGATCGATGTCCAAAAAGGTGAGCTCACCATGAGAGTTCATGATGAGGAGGTTAAATTTAGTGTCTTTAAAGCTCTAAGGTATCCCTCTGATTCTGAATCTTGTGCAAGTATAGATGTAGTAGATTCACTGATGGAAGAACAACTTGAGCATGAACTGTTAATTAAGCATGCTGCTAACTATGTACAAGTAGATATAACTGACTTAAACATTTCTGAATTAATGGATATATCTGTGGACAAACCTCAGCATGTTTGTATGACTAATGACTTGTCTGAAAGAACCACGAATCCATTGAAACCATCAATTGAACATCCACCTCTATTAGAATTAAAACCATTGCCTGATCATCTCAAGTATGCATATTTAGGAGAGCATGATACTTTGCCTGTTATCATTTCGTCCAAATTAAGTGAAAAGCATAAAATTGCGCTAATATTGCTGCTTAAGCAACATAAAAAAGCTATTGCATGGACGATTGCTGATATAATAGGTATTAGTCCTTCCTATTGCATGCATAAGATATTATTTGAAGAGGAACATACACCTAGAGTAGATCACCAACGTAGGTTGAACCCCTCCATGAAGGAGGTAGTTAAAAAAGAGATCATCAAATGGTTAGATGCAGGTGTAATTTTTCCCATAGCTAATAGTCAATGGGTGAGTCCAATTCAATGTGTGCCTAAGAAGGGTGGAATGACTGTAATAGTTAATGAGAATAATGAACTAATTCCAACTAGAACTGTTACAGGATGGAGAGTCTGTATGGACTATAGAAAATTAAACAAAGAAACAAAAAAAGATCATTTTCCTTTACCGTTTATAGATCAGATGTTAGATAGAATAGCTGGCCGAGCCTATTACTGCTTTCTAGATGGTTATTCTGGATATAACCAAATCACCATAGACCCTGTGGACTAGGAGAAAACAACCTTTACATGTCCCTTTGGAACATTTGCTTTTCGCGGAATGCCTTTTGGCTTATGCAATGCACCAGCAACATTCCAAAGGTGCATGTTGGCCATTTTCTCTGACTTAGATGAGTCCATGATAGAAATATTTATGGATGACTTCTCAGTCTTTGGTGATTCTTTTAATAATTGCTTAGAGAACTTAGGACAAGTCCTAACTAGGTGTGAGGAGACCAACCTAGTCCTGAATTGGGAGAAATGCCACTTTATGGTGAAAGAAGGAATAGTCCTAGGTCATAGAGTATCTAGAGCAGGAGTAGAGGTCGATAGGGCCAAGATAGAAATAATAGAGAAGCTAGTGGAACCTCAAAATGTAAAAGTGTTACATGCAGTCCTATATGCCCAAAGTGCATCCTCTAGCTTAAACGACCAATCTTTTCTATTGGGTTTGACCACTTTTTCGAGTATGTTTTTAATCTCCCTATTTGATATTTCAGCTTGTCCATTCGAATGTGGATGATAAGGGGTAGCTACTCTATGTCTAACATTGTAGTTAACCAACACTTTTTCCATAGCTTTATTAATAAAGTGAGTCCCTTCATCACTAATTATAGCACGAGGTGTACCAAACCTAGTAAAGATATGTCTATTAAGGGACTTAATGACTGTTTTGGCATCATTTGTTGGACATGCTATGGCTTCTACCCATTTAGATACATAGTCTACAGCTACAAGTATGTAAAGGTTACCTGCTGATGGGGGAAATGGTCCCATGAAGTCAATGCCCCACACATTAAAGAGCTCCAACTCTAAGATGTAAGTGAGAGGCATCTCATCCTTCCGACTGAGGTTACCTGTTCTCTGGCATTCATTGCAGCTGTGTGCATGGTCGTGGGCATCTTTGAAGATCGTGGGCCAATAGTAGCCACTCTGGAACACCTTTGCAGCTGTTCTTTGGCCACCAAAGTGTCCACCATAGGGAGATGTATGGCAGTGCTGCAGCACAGACTTCGCTTCAGCAGCTGACACACACTTCCTCAGTAAACCATCTGTACATGTCTTGTAGAGTGTAGGATCGTCCCATATGAACTTCCTAGCTTCATGTAGGAACCTCTTTTTTTCTTGTCCTCCCTTGAAAGTTGGTAGTACCTGCGAGGCAAGGAAGTTAGCAATATCAGCAAACCAAGGTTCCTCATCGTTATCACGATGTGCTAACACAAAGACATGCTCATCGATAAAGGCATCAGAAATTGCGGTTTTCGCAATTTTATCGCAATTATGCTGCAACCTAGAAAGATGATCCGCAACCACATTTTCGCATCCTTTCTTATCTCTAATGTCTAGATCAAACTCTTGCAACAACAATACCAATCTAATTAACCTAGGCTTAGCATCAGCCTTCCTCATAAGGTATTTTAGTGCAGAATGATCAGTGTACACGATTGTCCTAGTGCCTACAATGTAATTCCTAAACTTCTCACAAGCAAACACTACAGCTAGCATTTCCTTCTCCGTGGTTGTGTAATTACATTGTGCCTCATTCAGTGTCTTACTGGCATAGTATACAGGGTGTGTTAGTTTGTCAATCTTTTGTCCTAGCATAACCCCTACTGCATAGTCACTCGCATCACACAACATCTCAAATGGGAGGTCCCAATTTGGTCCTACTATAATAGGTGCTTTGACTAATGCTTCCTTAAGGGTTGTCCAGGCTAAGAAACATTCTTTTGAGAAGATGAATGGTTTATTCAGCTCTAGAAGCTCACACAGAGGTTTAGAGATCTTTGAAAAGTTCTTAATGAACCTTCTATAGAAACCTGCGTGTCCTAAGAAACTTCTAATAACTTTCACATTCTGAGGTTCCACTAACTTCTCTATTATTTCAATCTTGGCCCTATCGACCTCTACTCCTGCTCTAGACACTCTATGACCTAGGACTATCCCTTCTTCCACCATAAAGTGGCATTTCTCCCAATTAAGGACTAGGTTGGTCTCCTCACACCTAGCTAGGACTTGTCCTAAGTTCTCTAAACAATTTGTAAAAGAATCACCAAAGACTGAGAAGTCATCCATAAATATTTCTATCATGGATTCATCTAAGTCAGAGAAAATGGCCAACATGCACCTTTGGAACGTTGCTGGTGCATTGCATAAGCCAAAAGGCATTCTGCGAAAGGCAAATGTTCCAAAGGGACATGTGAAGGTTGTTTTCTCCTAGTCCACAGGGTCTATGGTGATTTGGTTATATCCAGAATAACCATCTAGAAAGCAGTAGTAGGCTCGGCCAACTATTCTATCTAACATCTGGTCTATAAATGGTAAAGGAAAGTGATCTTTTTTTGTTTCTTTATTCAATTTTCTATAGTCCATACAGACTCTCCATCCTGTAATAGTTCTAGTTGGAATCAGTTCATTGCTCTCATTCACTACTACAGTCATCCCCCCCTTCTTAGGTACACATTGTATTGGACTCACCCACTGACTACTAGCTATAGGGAAGATTACACCTGCATCTAACCACTTTATTATCTCTTTTTTAACTACCTTCTTCATGGAGGGGTTCAACCTGCGTTGGTGATCTACTCGGGGTGTATGCTCTTCTTCCAATATTATCTTATGCATGCAGTAGGAAGGACTAATACCTCTAATGTCAGCAATCGTCCATGCAATAGCCTTTTTATGTTGTTTAAGCAATAATATCAACTCAATTTCATGCTTTTCACTCAATTTGGACGAAATAATAACAGGCAAAGTATCATCAGTTCCTAGATATGCATACTTAAGATGTTCAGGCAGTGGTTTTAATTCTAAAATAGGTGGATGCTCAATGGATGGCTTCAATGGATTCATGGATCTTTCAGTCAAGTCACTAGTCATACAAACATGCTGAGGCTTATCCATATGTATATCCATTATTTCAGAAATATTTAAGTCAGTTACATCTAATTGTACATAATCATTGGCATGCTTAATCAGTAGTTCATGCTCAAGCTGTTCTTCCATTAGTGAATCTACTATGTCCATACTTGCACAAGATTCAGAGTCAGAAGGATACCTTAGGGCTTTAAAGACACTAAACTTAACCTCCTCATCATGAACCCTCATGGTGAGCTCACCTTTCTGGACATCAATCGAGGCCCTACCTGTGGCTAGAAATGGTCTGCCTAATAGGATGGGGACCTCCTTGTCTGCTTCATAATCCAGAATGATGAAGTCTGCAAGAAAAATGAACTTGTCAACCTTGACAAGAATATCCTCTATCTTACCCTCAGGGTAGGCTATGGATCTGTCTGCCAACTGCAAGGTGACAGTGGTAGGACGTGCTTCCCCTATTCCAAGCTGACGGAATAGTGATAGGGGCATGAGGTTTATGCTGGCTCCCAGGTCACAAAGAGCTCTGCCCACGTGCTTGCCTCCCAACTCCACTGGTAAGGTGAAGGAACCAGGATCCTTCTCCTTCTTTGGTAGCTTGTTTTGAAGTATAGCACTGCACTCCTCAGTGAGATTCACTGTTTCAAATTCACCAATAATTTTCTTGTTAGTAATTATATCCTTCAAAAACTTAACATAAGAAGGCATGGATTGCAAAACCTCTACAAATGGAATATTAACATGCACTTGCTTAAGAATTTCTAAAAATTTGTTAAAGTGCACTTCCTGTTCTTGTTTTTTCTTTAGCCTTCGAGGGAATGGAGGTGGTGGCACATATGTAGGCACTTCAGGTCGCCTCAGGACAGTTGGAGGCCTTGGAATTTCTTCTAGTTCCTCTATGATTGGTTCCAGCCTCGCCCTTGATGTGCTTGTTGGTGGTTGACCTTGGTTAGGCAGAGAATCCAGTGGAGCACTAGACTCTTCATTCTCTACACTCTTTGGTGCTTCTCTAGTGTTGCTCACCAATGGTCTTCCACTGCGAAGTTCAATTGCTTGAACCTGTTCTTTACCATCCCTTCTAGGCACCTTAGTGTCAGCAGGCAGTCTACCTTGGGGCCTACTTTTGAGTTCATTGGCTAATTTCCCTATTTGGTTCTCTAGGCTCCTAAGGGTAGCTTGCTGACTTTGTAGAGTGGCATCATTCTTTGCAATGTACTCCTTAAGTAGATTTTCTACAGATGACCCTATTGGTTGGTTATATGGTTTTTGATACATGGATTGGTTATTTTGGGGAGTGAAACCAGGTGTTCCACTCGGCCTTGGTTGGTTTTGACTTTGGTTAGTGTTTTGTTGGCCACCCCAAGAAAGATTTGGGTGGTTTCTCCAACCAGGATTGTAAGTGTTAGAGTAGGGGTTGTTCCTAGGCTGCTGTTGGCTTCCAACATAGCAGACTGAGGCTGGATTCCCAGGGCAGTATTCATAGAGGTGCCCTTCCCCACAGAATCCACAGATCAGTGTCTCACCTTGACTTGCTTGTGCCCCCATTGAAATGGCTGCTGCGGTGTTGACACTGGTTTGAAGATTGGTTTGAGCCATTTGTTTGACTAGGTTGGTCAGGGCGTTTATTTGGCTACTCATGGCACTGAGTGCATCCTTGTCTTGAGCTCTGCTTGGCTCTACTGGATCATCTAACCACCTACAGTGAGAGGCTGAGATCTTCTCCAGGATCTCATAGGCTTCATTATAGCTTTTAGAAAGCATGGAACCCCCAGCTGACGAATTCAACACTTGCCTAGTGCTGGGGTTGCATCATTTGAAAAATACTTCTATTTGGATACACCATGGGATGCCATGGTGTGGACATTTAAGCAGAAGGTCCTTGAACCTTGTCCAAGCTTCGTGAAGAGACTCATTTTTAGCTTGTTTGAATTTAATAATGTCATCACGAAAATTTGAATTCCTATCAGGTGGAAAGTATTTGACTAGGAATTTCTCAGCCAGATCTGTCCAATTGACAACTGATCCGGAAGGTAATGAGTTTAACCACGTTTTGGCTTTATCTCTTAATGAGTAAGGGAAGAGGTAAAGCCTCAAGGCTTCTTGGGAAACTCCAGGGATAAGGAATGTATCACTAACTCCTAGGAAGTTTCTTATATGGTTGTGGGGGTCCTCATTTTCCACTCCAAAGAATTGTCCCACAGTGGACAACATTTGGAACATTACTGGCTTTAACTCGAATGAGTTGGCAGTAATTTCAGGGCGTATGATGCTTGGGTTTAGCTCCCCAGGCATGGGAACTAGGTAGGAGAGAATGGCACTATCCTTGTCATTCGCTATTTCGATGGGGTTGGGAATGGTAGGTGCTGGATTTGGGTTTGTTCTATCCATTTCTATTTGATGGGATTGTGATGACTCAGTAGAATCAGCAACGTTTGGAGGTATAAGGGGTTGGTTGAAGAAACGTTTCTTAGCTCTGTTTCTGGCCCTAAGTAATCTCTCAGGCTCAGGATTGAACTCTAGATCGCTACTTGAAGGCTCATTCATAAACTAACCCAATGGTACCTGCAAAAGAAATGAAAATAGATCAGCTCCAATAGATATCAAACTTTGTGTTTCTAACTTAACAAACTTCGTTTTTACTAAACAAAATCCCTGGCAGCGGCGCCAAAAACTTGTTGCGTGCTCAATGGTTAAAATAATTATGCAATGATAGAGCACTCAGAACATGCAAGCATACATGATCTTGTAGCAAGTAATAAGTATTTTTTCATTCGATTTCCCACAGAGATTTATTCTTAGTTACTAGCGAAGTGTTTTGTTAAGTGAGAATGGGTGGATTAAATGGGGTAGATTTGGTTTTAAAGTGCCTAATTACTAAGGAATGTGCAAATGATGGAAGCATAAACAAGTGCAAGTAGACAACAAACTTGAATGTAAAGAGAAGAGAACAACAAATAAAAGAGAAATGGCTAAGGCGAAATTTCAACTAAAGGAATTGCGGAAACAGCAATTATTTAGCAATGTTACTAACAGCGAATTAAGTGTAAAGTGTGGAAACAAGGGCTACTAACGACTCCTCTATAGGCTTTTTCACACGATTCTCAAGCAGTAGATCAACTCATCATGCATCAAACTAACTCATTCTCATGTATCTTCCGATTTCATGCATTAGATCCTTTAGTTTACTCATGTCCAAGTAAGGTCTTAAGCATCTTTTTATAACAGCAAGTATTGGTTTGTACTAGGAAAACGCCTATTCCTAGGTCGTTTTCTGGCTACCTTGAGAGGCTAGCATGAGTGTATGACTCTAAACTCTTACTCCTTCCAGAGGTTAGGAGTTCTTTGGACAAAATGGATGGCCAATCGAAATTGCCCGTGGGATGAAGCTTACATACATTCAATGCATTCGAGAGCTATCCTACATGCTTGATTCACGTGTTTCTACCTATAGTTTTGCCATTAGCATACCCTTATGTGGTTTAGTTACTCATGGATGCAGATGTAATGGAAAGAGTAGATGAAGAAGACATGCTCAGAAGAATATTAAAGACAGAACAGAAGGCAAAAACGGTAAGCAGAGAAGGTAAAGAACTTGCGAAGTGATGAAATTGTGCTTTGATTAACCAATCGTTTGAAATAAACAAATGACGACTTTGAATAACTAAAGTAAAACAGAAAGCAACGAAATGGAATAGAGTAGCAAATAAAAGGGAAATAACAACAAACAGTAATGGAAATGGAAAGCTAAAGCAGAAAGCAGTAAAGCCGTGCGTGATCTTCTCGTTGCGAACGCCTCGGCTGAAGGATGAAAGGAAGCCTTGCTTGGATGAATCTAATCAGAAGAGAAGATAGATCTTCTCTCCTTCCTATCAGATTGTCGACTCCAACAGCTGAACCTTTCAAACCAACAGACGGAAGAGAGAAAAAGAGTGGAAAAGACTGCGTTGAACTGGAAGTCTACGCCGTTCGAGTGTGTTTCAACCTTCCAACTTGACCTCCTTTTATAGTGTTCTGCAGGTACAATTGGGCCAAGGAGAACCATCCATTCTCAACGTCGTACTTCTACGTGGCTGCAGGAGAAAAAATGGATCCCTGAAAGATCGGAACAGAACAGAAAATGGTTAGACAACTTACGGATTTCACTTAAAACATTGCGGTTTTAGCAATGTTTCCGCAATGCCTCCGCATGCACAATTTTCATTCCTTTAACTTCGTTTTTGGTTCTTTTCCTTTCCTTTTGTATACAAGTCCTAATTTAGCTTCATTCTTCTAATTATCATATATAAGCACAAGTTCAAGCTAAATCCTACCAAAAACACTTACAAATGCACAACTTCCTATCACAAATAAGTCCTAAAATAGTCACTTTTGGAGACGTAACACAAAGCTATTAGAAGTTTCCTAGGGCATGCAGGTTTCTATAGGAGATTCATTAAAAACTTTTCAAAAATCTCTAAGCCTTTGTGTGAGCTTCTAGAGCTTAACAAACCATTTGTCTTCTCAAAAGAATGTTTCTTAGCATGGACAACACTTAAGGAAGCCTTAGTCAAAGCACCAATTATAGTAGGACCAAATTGGGATTTACCATTTGAGATGATGTGTGATGCTAGTGACTATGCAGTAGGGGTCATGCTAGGACAAAAAATAGATAAACTAACACATCTTGTATATTATGCAAGTAAGACTCTGAATGAAGCACAATGTAATTACACAACCACGAAGAAGGAAATGTTAGCTGTAGTATTTGCTTGTGAGAAGTTTAGGAACTACATTGTGGGAACTAGAACCATTGTGTACACCGATCACTCTGCACTAAAATATCTAATGAGGAAGGCTAATGGTAAGCCTAGGTTAATTAGATGGGTATTATTGTTGCAAGAGTTTGATCTAGACATTAGAGATAAAAAAGGATGCGAAAATGTAGTTGCTGACCATTTATCACGATTGCGAAGTAATTGCTAAAAAATTGCTGAGCCAGCAATTTCTGATGCCTTTGTTGATGAGCATGTCTTTGTGTTAGCCCATCGTGATAACGATGAGGAACCGTGGTTTGCAGATATTGCTAACTTCCTTGCCTCGCAGGTACTACCAACTTTCAAAGGGGGGCAAGAAAAGAAGAGGTTTCTACATGAAGCTAGGAAGTTCATCTGGGACGATCCTACACTTTACAAGACATGCGTAGATGGATTACTGAGGAAGTGTGTATCAGCTGCTGAGGCAAAGTCAGTGTTGCAGCACTGCCATACGTCTCCCTATGGTGGACATTTTGGTGGCCAAAGGACGGCTGCAAAGGTGTTCCAAACTGGCTACTACTGGCCCACGATATTCAAGGATGCACACGACCATGCACACAGCTGCAATGAGTGTCAACGGACAGGTAATCTCAGTAGGAAAGATGAGATGCCTCTCACCTACATCTTGGAGTTGTAACTCTTTGATGTGTGGGGCATTGACTTCATGGGACCATTCCCTCCATCTGCAGGTAATCTTTATATACTCGTAGCTGTAGACTATGTATCTAAATGGGTAGAAGCCATAGCATGTCCATCAAATGATGCCAAGACAGTCATTAAGTTTCTTAATAGGCATATTTTTACAAGGTTTGGTACACCACGTGCTATAATTAGTGATGAGGGAACTCACTTTATTAATAAAGCTATGGAAAAGGTATTAGCTAAATACAATGTTAGACATAGAGTAGCAACCCCTTATCATCCACACTCGAATGGCCAAGCTGAAATATCCAATAGGGAGATCAAGAACATACTTGAAAAAGTGGTCAAACCTAATAGGAAAGACTGGTCTTTTAAGTTGGACGATGCACTTTGGGCATATAGGACTGCATATAAAACACCCTTAGGTATGTCTAATAGGCTAGTGTATGGAAAAGCATGTCACTTACCATTCGAATTAGAAATCAAAGCCTTTTGGGCCTTAAAAGAGCTAAATTATTGCGTGACCGATGCTGGAACTTTGTGGTCTCTACAATTACATGAGTTAGATGAGCTAAGACATATGTCCTATGAAAATGCTAAAATGTATAAGGAAAAAACTAAGATTTGGCATGATAGTAGACTTAGGATCAAGGACTTTAAAAAAGGCCAGCATGTCTTATTATTTAACTCGCGGTTAAGGCTATTTTCAGGCAAACTTAAGTCCAGATGGTCAGGTCCTTTTGTGATAACTAACGTTTTTGTTCATGGTGCTATTGAGATTCGCAACCTCAGCCACGGGCAGCCGTTTATGGTCAATGGTGCACGATTGAAGCATTACTACGAGGAAGGAGATGTGAAGACACTTTTGGCCTTCCTCTTATCAGAAGCTTGAGAATCAGATCGTTAGGGGATGAGTGACCATTGTGCTCACCCATCAGAAGGCCATGCCTTAGTTTTTTTTTTCTTTCCTATTTTCGGTTGGTGTTGTGTGTTTATTTTTTATTTTAATTACAGATTTTTGTTTTAAATAGGTGGATTTTAATAGGAGATCTTTAAGAGGAGATCAATGAGATGAATCAAGGGGAGAAGATCCACGCAGAAAATCGGGCTAAAATTAGGATTCGATTGCTAAATCTTGCAACTCGAATCAAGAAAAATCCTAACGGCTAGGCAAATTTATTGCGGAGAGTTGCTGAGTCCGCAACAGAAACTAGCCGTTGGAGGGCACTCAAGTACAAATAGCCGTCAGAGGATCCCTGCCCTCTACGTTTTCTCAATTCGTTGGGCCTCAAGAATTCAATCTTCTTCTTCCTCTGCATCTCCTACCTTCAGATCCTCAAAGAACGACAATGGTATCCACACGAGCAGATCGATCCACACCAAAGAAGAAGTCGCCTAACGCAGAAGAAGCTGCGAGAGAGGCGCTGCTTTCCTTAGCAGACGTCGATGCTGCGCAGCCCTCACGGCCTCCGAAGCTACCAGTGCGACGAAAGAAGTGGAAGGTGGTGACTGAGATACCTGCTGGTCCTTCTGAACCAGTCGGTACATTGTTGCGTGCTCAATGTGTTAATAAGAATAAGAAATAAGAGAGAGAGAGCACTCAGAACATGCAAGCATACATGATCTTATAGCAAGTAATAAGTATTTTTTCATTCGTTTTCCCACAGAGACTTATTGTAAGTTACTCGAGAAGTGTAAAGTTAAGAAAGAAGGGGTGGATTTGATGGGATCAAATTGGTTTTTAATTGTCTACTTCTTACCGAACATATAAAGGAATGCAACATAAACAAATGCAAGTTGAAATTAAACTCAACGGACAAGAGATGGAATTAATAAACGAAGAAGAAAACAGCTAAACAGAATGGTAACTTAGCAGAATTGCGGACACCGCAATGTTATCGCAATTGTAAAAACAGCGAGAGTGTGTAAAATGGAGAATTAAGGGCTACTAACGACTATCCTATAGGCATTTTAATACGATTCCCAAGCATTGGATCAACTCTCTATGCATCAAACTCACTCTATCTCATGTATCGTCCGATTCCATGCATTAGATTCTTTAGTTTACTCAACTCAAAGTAAGGTCTTAAGCATCTTGTTAAAGCAGAAGTGTTTAGTTTGTACTAGGGGAACGCCTATTCCTAGGCCGTTTCCTGGTTACCGTGAAAGGCTAGCATGATAATATGACTCTGAACTCTTACTCCTTCCAGAGGTTAGGAGTTCTTTGGACAAAATGGATGGCCAATCGAAATTGCCCGTGGGGTGAAGCTTACATACAATCAATGGTTCGAGAGCTATCCTACATACTTGGTTCACGTTTTTTAGCCTATAGTTCTGTCATTAGCATGCCCCTAAGTGACTTAGCTACTCATGGATATGGGGTAAGTAGAAATACGAGATGAAACAGACATGCTTAGAAGGAATTTAAAGACAAAACAGTAAGGGAAAGCAGTAGAATGCAGAGGCAAGAAACTGTGAAATGAAGAATGGAGCTTTGATTACTTGATTGTTTGATTGGACAAAAGAAAGCTTTAAAGTAAATAACAGCAAGACAGAAAGCAACGAAATGAAGTGTTCTAGCTATTAGAAAGAGAACAACACAAAGCAGAGATGTAAATTAGAAAAGGAAAGACAGAAAGCAGTAAATGTTTCTTGGAAGCCTCGTCGCAACCGCCTCGGCTGAATGGGATGAAAGAATAGCTTTGCTTGGATGAATCCAATCGGGAGAGAAGGTGGATCTTCTCTCCTTCCTATCAGATTGTCGATTCCAACAGCTGAGACTCTCACTCCAACAGACGGCAAAGGAAAACACGAAGAAAAATGGAGCTGCGAGAGGACTTCTACGCTTCCGGATGATGTTTGAACCTCCGACTTTAACCCCCTTTTATAGTAGTTTGCAGGTGCGTTTGGGCCAAGGAGAACCATCAATCTTCAACGTCGTATATCAGAATGGATGGAGGAGAAAGAACGAATCCCTGAAATCACGGAAATTAACAGAAAAAGATCAGTCAACTTACGGTTTTCACTTGAATAATTGCGGCTTCAGCAATGTTTTCGCAATGCTGTCGCAATGCAGTTTTTTTCATTCTTTTCCTTCGGTTTTTAACCCTTTTCTTTCCTATTGTACATAAGTCCTAATTTAGCTACCTTCTTCTAATTCTCATATTTAAGCATAGGTTTAGGCTAAATGCTATCAAAAACACCTAAGAGTGAACATCTTTCTAAGCTAATTAAGTCCTAAAAAGGTCACTTTTGGAGACGTAACACACCCCCAAACTTAAGGTTTTGCTTGTCCTCAAGCAATCTAAGGACTTTCCTAGGCTGCTGTTTCTTCCTCTTTAACCACTTGCTAACTCCCCTATATCCCTATCTATAGCACTGCTGTCCTGTGACACACTTCTAAGCTTAAAACTACCCTCTTATCTAGCTTCTTCTGACTTCGCCTGCCTAACACTCCATCTGTTTCCATTAACTCCCTACAACTGATCTTCTTGCTTTTGTCATATCATGCCACTATCCCTAAAGTTTCAAATTCTGCCTAGCTTTACCTCAGACTCAGTACATGCTTCTAGCTTTATTTTTAATGTGCCTAGGATTCCTTAGAGTCATGCCAGTCTTAGTATTAACGGTGACAGTAGTACTTTTAGAGAACAACCTAAACCCTGACATCACTACATTGGATATACACTCATCTCCCTAAACAACCCTACAAGTTACAACTTTGTACTTAGCTAATTGAGGATCAGAGTTCTTTTTAAATAGGACATCTAAGCCACAAAGTTATAACTCCTAGGTATACATTCTTCTTCCCTATTCTTTTCCCTTTTTCTTACTTAGGTGGGGCCTCTCCTTTGGTTGCCTTTTGATGCAATGCCACTTGTGGGTCACACACTTGGCACTGATTACTTAGCAACCTAAGAGAGACCCCTCTCTTTATTCTATTTTTCATTTTTTTTTTTTTCAGTTCATCATTTTTTGTAAAGGAGAAGAAGAATGCTTATGTTTCTAAGGGAGAGAGGAATGTTCCTAGGCCTAGGGTGGCTTCCCCCAAACTTCAACTACTCATTGTCCCCAATGAGTGTCTGAGGTGGCACACCCCCAAACTATCCTAGAAGCATCTAGTCTAAGGTAAAACAAAGAGAATCTAAAGCCCTAGGCATAGACAAAACATTCGAACGGCAAATATCACAGCAGCAGTAATAAAAAAAAACAGACAGATAAGGGCTTAAAGCTGTGCATGCTGAGCTTTTTAGAGGTTGATTTAAACTAGCAAAGGGTGTCCTATGACACTCATCCAGCATGCTTTTAGATAAGCTATATATGGTAGTCATGATAGCAGCAAAAGATGGAATTTAAACAGATCACAACCTAGCTAAACAGACAGTCCAAAACATGCTTTCAGTAATAAAAATTGCGGGTACCGCAATTATTTCGCAATCAAGTCGGGGCATTTATAACAGTGATTAAGGCCCCTAAGCATGCTTTTTCCAGTCATTCGAGCGCTCTAAAAATAAAACAAAACTAACCTACCTAGTCAGCTATCATCAGACTATACTAAGCAAGATTAAAAACATAAAACTAAGCATCTAAAACAGATCAAAAGTGTACGAAAAAACAGCATAATTCACATGGTCTATCAGAAAGCAGAAAATTGTTTTTTTTTTCTAAGGGAACAGCAATACTCCCTTGAGTGCAATTCAAACCAGCACTTAGATGTCGTCATCCTCATCAGGTTGTCGTGGTCGTGGGGGCACCCATGGATTCAGGAGATTCGTGGGGAAGTCAGGGAAGATGCACCCAAGTTGGTCTGCAACTTCCTTGTCCCGTGCCTGCGCGTAAGTGGCCCATTGAGCCATTCTCTTCTGCATATCCATCAGGCAAGCCATGGACAGTGACTGATCAGCAGCCAGCCTATCCAGCTCGAATTCCATGTTCCCCTTCCTCTTCATCCGTAAGCCAGCAGGTAACTCCAAGTGGCCTGTGTAAGCCATTTGCTGCTCCATGCGCTCGATGGGAACTCCTGCAAGCAAACAGAGTTTAGTTATAGTATTAGGGAAAAACAATGGTCCCTTACCTTTCTTGGCGCACTCAGCAATAGCAGCAGTGATGACTTCTCCCACGTTGATCGTGAGACCTCTCATTATCGCATACACCAGCAGCGATCGGCTCTAGTTGATTGTAGTCTCGTGAGTCACTGGGGACAATCTCCTTCTCACGAACGAAAACCAAACAGCCGCCTTAGCCGTGAGGTTGGCACTCATGAGAGTGTGCCTCCCATTGCGTGACACGGTCCAGGAAGCTTCAGGCTGGCCAATGGTCCGAATGGCCTCTTCCAGAACTGCCTCAGTAGGCTCATCAACAATCCGTGCATAATCTGTATGTGTTTGGCCCTTGAGACCATAGGCTTCGTTGATGGCCTTGGCTGAGAAATCCACTTCTACCCCTCTGACCACAGACAGGCCATCCTCAGGGCTGAGCACATTGGCGTAGAAATCATACACCATGCTCGTGTAGGCTGGATTGGGCGGTCTGCAAAATTCCTCCCAGCCGTGGTTTATAACTCCTGCGCGCAAGAACTGCGGCAGGTCAGCAGGTCGGTCGAGGAAGCCCTTCTCGTGCAGCAACTCCCTCTTCCTCAATTCAATGCCTCTGGATTCAGCGTCAGAGGAAACATACCTCACTGACTGAGGCTCATCTTCAGGGTAGAGCTTGGCCTTCCCTTTATCTGCTGGTTTGGCTGACTCGGCAGCCTCAACCTTGAGTCGTTTGAGCAAAGGCTCAGTGCTCTCTTTGGCTGACTCGACAGCCTCAACCTTCTTGGCCTTCTTCTTCTTCAGCTTCTTGGCTCGTTTTGTTGGGTTTTATGTCCTAAAACTCGTGGTTTGTAAACTGTTATGTTTGTAAATATTCTATTTAGAATAAAGAGTTATTAGTTTTATTCAGTAAAAGTGTTTACTGGAATAAAGTGAAACGTGTTTGGTTTAACCTATACCAATGACCAACACCCTTGGCTGAATATGAGTACTTGAGCTTCATGTATGACATGATTGTGGATCAGGCTCAAGTAGTCAGTCAAAACGGTCTATAGTATACGGATAAGGCTGGGTACCTTATCCTGGTAACACTATTGGATGCGGCTCACTTTGTATTGTACAGAACGATGTGATCCGAATCGTTCCACATGGAGATGTGAGAAGTGAGGGCGTCCTGTGTAAAGAGTTTACACAAGATCGAACCGCGTATTAAGTCGCTCTCTCTTTATAACTCCGTTTACTGATGAGACCGACTTATACATATTGATGGCCTAGGTAACTCGATCTCAATCCTGAGCTCGCTATGAACTCCTGCTTATTCGATAGTATCCTTTGACTTGCACGGTGAGAGTGGCCCTTTTAGCGCCGACTCAATAAGCCTACCATCTTGGGGATAAAGTCGAATAGGTAGCTGGGGACATAGTACAGCAAGATTGGAGTTCACTCCTAACCCGCTTTTCAGGGTTAGTATATAGGTTGTTCCCTTAATAGCTGACTCCGGGGCTTGAACAATGAGCGCTCACACTCTCATGTGATGAGAGGGTTAACTGATCTGTTGGTTGGACCACGGATCTAATTGTTCATTAGAGGTGTCAGTGGTACTTAAGGAACAAGACGTAATGCAGGGGTTAAACGGTTTAAACGACCCAGCTGTGATTACGAACAACCTGTGAAGGGTCGACTTGCCAGTGACGGTTATATCTGAGGACATAATATATCTACAATGAGGAGAGTGCAACCCTCGGAATATAGTGGAGTCTCCGGGGGTTAACGAATGTTGGTTAGTTCGGTTGAAAGAGTTTTGACCGAATAATCTCGTATCGTTGGAGCTCATGATCTGTAGGTCCTTTAGGTTCTCCTGGCTAGCTCGGATAACGTCGTGCAACAGTATAAAAGAAAAGAAAAAGAATTTGAATTGTTCAAATTCGGTTTATGGAAGGAGGATAGACATATTTAAATATGATTTAAATATGGACACATTTAAATATGATTTAAATATGAGAATGGCCTATAACATGAATAAGATTCATGTGTAAAAAAAAAAAAAAAAAAAAGTCGGTTTTCGGAAAACCGGGTTTAGCCTTATTATTTAATTAATATTTGATATTTAATTAAATAATATTTATTAATTAAAAAGTTTAATTAATAATTATATATATATATATATATTATTTATTAAAAGTTTAATAAATAAAATTATTATTATTATTTTTAAATAATAATAATAATTATTATATATATATATATATATATATATTGGCTTGGTTTCTTAAGGGTTAAGAAATGTGATGGGCTATATATAAAGAAGGAAAGGAATTTTGAGAGATATAGTTTTTGGCTTGCCAAAATTCCAGGGGATGTGAAGTTCATTTTTTTTAAAAAACTTCATTACTCCTCTGCCTTCATCTTTCCTTCTTTCTCTTCCTTTTCTTTTTCTTTTCTTCTTCTTTTGGTGTCCCACAACACCGTTGCGCGGCGCCGAGGATAGCGGGACTACCTGGGGTGGTCCTCGCAGCGTTGGAGAGAAGAGGTCGGAAGAGTTCGTGACGAGGAACGGTCGGCGGACTTGAAGAAATTGGAGCTACAAGGGTATGTATTTCTAATTTCTTATTTCTGTCGCTTTGAGCATGTTTTCTATTTGTTAAATTGATGAAATTAGAGTATCATCGGTCCGAAATCGCCTCCGCTGCGTATATCGCTCCATCAATTGGTATCAGAGCGATTTTGTGATTAACTCAATTTGCATCAGTTTAAGTTGGTGGGTATTTTAATTTAGAAATTGTTTCTGAATTGGAGTCTAAAGTGAAAATCGATTTTGGCATAGTTTCTATTTGAATTTCATTATATGTAATTGCCCGAGAATGTATGGGCTTTAATGCGTGCGGAAGAGTCTGTATTTTTAGAGTCATTAGAGTCCATATAGGTTTCTTTGTGAAAGAAGCTCGAGTTTTGAGCTCGCCGAAATGTTCGGTATAAGTTCAAACTCGTTCTGGGCATTACGAGGAGAAATTCGAAGAGAAATTGGCCGAAGCGTTCGGAGGAAGCAAGCTGGTCAAAGGCGGTGCGAAGAGTTCGAAGTCGGCTCAAGACTTAGCTTGTTGCTTAAGATTGTAATAAAATAGTTATTGCTTGCTAAATGCCAAAATCGATCCACTTTAGTGTGTTTAATTAATTATGCATTGTGAATGTATGTTTTAATTAAAATCCATGTTTGTATGTGCATAACGTATGCCATATAGATTTAAAATCCCACCATAGGAAGCATGCTCCATGCATTGGTATTATGTTATAAGTGTTATAATTTATAGTATGCATATTTGGGACTTCATGAGTATTAATATAAGTGTTATATTAATTCATGAATTGAATGTTGCTAATTTAATAGAATAATTGATATAAGTGTTATATTAATTATGAAATTAAATATACAACATAGGTTGCCATGGTTGTATGCATATTGTAGGTTATAAGTGTTATAATGTATTAGATGCATGTTTAATTCATGAGTATTAATATAAGTGTTATATTAATTCATGAATTAGTTCTTGTTTGCTTAATAGAATAATTAATATAAGTGTTATATTAATTATGAAATTAAACATCCAACCAAGATGCATTTTTGTATGTTATAATTGTTATAATGTATAGGATGCATGCTTAATTCATAAATAATTGATATAAGTGTTATATTAATTTATGAATTAGGAGTTGTATATTTAAGAGCATAATCGATATAAGTGTTATATTGATTATGAAGTTAAATATTCAACTTGTCATGCCTTAGCGAATGTATGTTTGAGAAGCATATAGAAGTTGTTGTAGAAAGTCTAGTTTTGCAAGTGTTGTAAAAATGACTTAGACTTTTAAAATCTATAACAAAGAAAAGCATGTTCATTTAAGGTTAAATGATTCGATCAGGTTCATTAGATGAATAGGTCGTTATCTCGTAAATGCTAAGGTTATGAGAAACTCACCCGGTGAAATCCTGTTCGAGGTTGGAGGTATTTAAGCTGACGGTTTACGGAACACCTCCTACCTGGGGACGATCCGGTACTTGAGTAAAGTTAACCCGACTTTATGAGCATGCATTATAGGTGTGAGGTTAGTAAAGTGTTTATAACCTAGACATCTTAGGTAAAATTGTTTGCCTAGACTTAAGGTTTTATTTTCTTAGCCGGATAAAACCTGAGTAGTTTACCCTAAAACCGTTTATGATACTTAGTAGATGTGTTGAGAAGGAATATATGATATATCCCTCTCCTGCTACGCACTCCTTAAAGTTCACAACGTGAGAATTTTGCTCGGCCTCGTGTTGTCAATAGGGCAACCCCATTCGGATGGTATTTGCAACTTTCAATAGCAAGGTGAATGGAGTAAGTATCTATAGTAAGTGGGAGAAGGAAGTACGTCAGTACATCCTATGGTCTCCTCCATTGGATTGAACCGTAAGATTCTCATGTTCCGCCTGCAGGTTGCTCTTAGTGGCACCATCCATTCGGAGGGCGGGGCATGGGAGATCGAACATCTCAGTCACCATTTATGGATAGTGAAACACATGGCCATTCCCAACACTGACATTCCATTCGGTTGCTATGTTGGGGCCGTTCTGTGCGTTCTAAAAATGGAGGGTCACACTTACGGGATTTGCTAAGGTGTTAGTAAATCCAGACCAAAAACGATAACTAAGATGCTATAGGAATATGAGTTATTCTGGAGTTAGCATTTAGTCAAGAATGTCTTGGTTTAGTAAAGGAGTGCTCGACTACCATTCGGTAGCGACCATTCTGACCTACTAAAGTATCGTTGTTAGTAGATAAAGAGTTTGGGTACTTTATTTACTGCTAAACCACTTAATTGTTTAAATAGGTTAAAACTGTTTCACTAATAGATTTACATTCTTTTTTTCGGCATGTCGAGCTCGTTTATACAGTTGTTAGCTCACGACAAGTTAACCGGAGAGAATTACGGAACCTGGAAGTCGAACCTGAATACGATTCTGGTTCTGGACGACCTGAGGTTTGTCTTAACGGAGGAATGTCCTTCAGCTCCTGGCTCGAATGATTCTCGAAGTGTTCGAGAGGCATACGATGGATGGATTAGGGCTATTGATAAAGCCCAAATCTATATCTTGGCAAGCATATTTGATGCCTTGTGCAAGTAGTATGAGGTTATGATTTCCGCAAAGGAAATCATGTCTTCATTACAAGCAATGGTGGACACTCGTCCTAATTACTTCGTAATGAAGTCCTCAAGTTAGTTTATAACTCTCGCATAGTGGAGGATACCTCTGTTAAGGAGCTTGTCCTTAACATGATGGTCCACTTTAATGCGACAGAAGTAAACGTTGCTACCATCGTCTTTTCAGACTTATCATTTTATGTACACTTCCAAAGGAATAGAGAATGAGGCAAGTGTTGTCACTTCGAAGAAATTCCTTAAGAGGTTGGCGTCAAGAAGTAAGTCTGCTTCTCTGAGTAATGAGATTATTTAGAAGAAGAAGAGTAACAGGAGAAATGGCAAAGCCCCTACTGTTCGCAAGGTAATGTCTTCAAATAGAGGAAAATGTTTCCATTGTACTGAAGATGGGTATTGGAAGCATAACTGCTCCAAATACCTTGTTGAGAAACAGGCTGAGAAAGAACGACAAGATAAATGTGATTTATTTGTCAAAACAAGTTTAGTGGATATGAATGTCATACCTGGATGTCTTCAGGAACCACTATTCATGTTTGTTTTTCTACAGGAAACTAGTTCCTGACAGCCGGTTTTCTCGCTGTGAGATATGGAGATATCATTGCAGCTGAACTAATGGGAGTCTTTGTAGTTGTTGTATAGAAATAATTTCATTGGATGTAATTATTGTCTATAGTTCCAGTTTAAACTGAACACCTGTATATTATATCTTTTGGTTTTATAATGAACAGTTCATTTAGCAAAAGATATATACAGATGTGTTCTAATTAAACTCGAAAACAACTAGTGTGTTAAGACTTACAGTTTTAACAAGAAAGTTATAGTTGAATTCAACAATGGTTGTTGATCAAACTGGAGCTTCTCAACTGTTGAGAAAGGCTCAATGCAGTGGGAGGGATGTTGGTCAACCTAACCCGCTGTATTGGCTTGTCTTAAACTCAAAGTTATCATACTTGATGATGACATTGAGGATTCATTGTCTCTAAACAAACAATCGATCACATAGACAAGGCCGAATGGTTCAAAGCCATGAATCTTTGGATGTTAATGAGACCAAGCCACTAAGGTGAAAACCTTTATGGCTTGACTTTCTGGTAATGGGACTGTCCCGAAGAGAAAGGGTTTATTGGGTATACTCTCTTTCTCTTGTTGTCAGGTGTAAGTTAAATAGATAACTCTTATCCATTGCTTTGTTCTATTTTGATAGAATAAAGCAAATGGATGTCAAGACTTGCAAACTTGATTTGAGTATCTATAAGTCTCAAACAGAAAGATTCATACTTCGAGGGCAAAGAGCAAATGGTTTGCTAGCTTATTCGATTCATTTATGAATTGGAGAAAGCATCTTCGTCCTGAATTGTGAGTTTTGATAATGTGATCAAATCTTATGGCTTTGAACAATAGTTTGACAAACCTTGTTTGACAAGGGTTTAATCAATGGTGTAGCTTTCAAATACTGTTCCCGTAATTTTGTCCTAATCATTGAGAATGATGTAGGATCTATTTCTGACTTTTAGCATAAACTAGCGACCCACTCCCAAATAGTTGATCTGGAGGTAGGCTTTGTTTGTTCTAAGGATTCAGCTTGATCTGAGTCGTAAGAACAAATCGCTAGTGTTGTCTCTAAAATCTTTTATTGACAAGTTGTTGTCAATATTCGATGGTCTATGGAAATGGTTTCCTAAGACACCTCAAGTGTTGAGGATACGAGATGCACCCAAGTGCATTTACATATTGGAGGTCAGATGTATCTTTTGTGATACATGACCCGATATGTGTTATGCAGTGGGAGCTGTCAGTATTATTAGTCCAATTGGATTGGATTCCGGTTAAAGTTTTGTCCTTGTACTTAGAGGAGTAGAATACAAGAGTTGTATTGCTGATTCCTCGTTGGTAGCTAAGTCTATTTGCAGCTTGTGAAGCAACAGTAGGTTTATAAGTTGAGCTCACAGTTAGTGCTATGAGGAGATGTGATGGTCACATGGAAAGCCTCATAGTACTCCATGCTGATTAGTTTACTAAGTCTTTCATGGCTAAAGTGTTTGAGAGACACCTAGAAGAGTCTAGGGCTCCGAGTTGCTGGAGAGGACAGTGGGAGAAAGCTTCTGATATATGATATATTAGTTTTCTCCACCTAACATGTACACCACGGACGTTTAAGTCCAAGTGGGAGTTTGTTGGGTTTTATGTCCTAAAACTCGTGGTTTGTAAACTGTTATGTTTGTAAATATTCTATTTAGAATAAAGAGTTATTAGTTTTATTCAGTAAAAGTGTTTACTGGAATAAAGTGAAACGTGTTTGGTTTAACCTATACCAATGACCAACACCCTTGGCTGAATATGAGTACTTGAGCTTCATGTATGACATGATTGTGGATCAGGCTCAAGTAGTCAGTCAAAACGGTCTATAGTATACGGATAAGGCTGGGTACCTTATCCTGGTAACACTATTGGATGCGGCTCACTTTGTATTGTACAGAACGATGTGATCCGAATCGTTCCACATGGAGATGTGAGAAGTGAGGGCGTCCTGTGTAAAGAGTTTACACAAGATCGAACCGCGTATTAAGTCGCTCTCTCTTTATAACTCCGTTTACTGATGAGACCGACTTATACATATTGATGGCCTAGGTAACTCGATCTCAATCCTGAGCTCGCTATGAACTCCTGCTTATTCGATAGTATCCTTTGACTTGCACGGTGAGAGTGGCCCTTTTAGCGCCGACTCAATAAGCCTACCATCTTGGGGATAAAGTCGAATAGGTAGCTGGGGACATAGTACAGCAAGATTGGAGTTCACTCCTAACCCGCTTTTCAGGGTTAGTATATAGGTTGTTCCCTTAATAGCTGACTCCGGGGCTTGAACAATGAGCGCTCACACTCTCATGTGATGAGAGGGTTAACTGATCTGTTGGTTGGACCACGGATCTAATTGTTCATTAGAGGTGTCAGTGGTACTTAAGGAACAAGACGTAATGCAGGGGTTAAACGGTTTAAACGACCCAGCTGTGATTACGAACAACCTGTGAAGGGTCGACTTGCCAGTGACGGTTATATCTGAGGACATAATATATCTACAATGAGGAGAGTGCAACCCTCGGAATATAGTGGAGTCTCCGGGGGTTAACGAATGTTGGTTAGTTCGGTTGAAAGAGTTTTGACCGAATAATCTCGTATCGTTGGAGCTCATGATCTGTAGGTCCTTTAGGTTCTCCTGGCTAGCTCGGATAACGTCGTGCAACAGTATAAAAGAAAAGAAAAAGAATTTGAATTGTTCAAATTCGGTTTATGGAAGGAGGATAGACATATTTAAATATGATTTAAATATGGACACATTTAAATATGATTTAAATATGAGAATGGCCTATAACATGAATAAGATTCATGTGTAAAAAAAAAAAAAAAAAAAAGTCGGTTTTCGGAAAACCGGGTTTAGCCTTATTATTTAATTAATATTTGATATTTAATTAAATAATATTTATTAATTAAAAAGTTTAATTAATAATTATATATATATATATATATTATTTATTAAAAGTTTAATAAATAAAATTATTATTATTATTTTTAAATAATAATAATAATTATTATATATATATATATATATATATATTGGCTTGGTTTCTTAAGGGTTAAGAAATGTGATGGGCTATATATAAAGAAGGAAAGGAATTTTGAGAGATATAGTTTTTGGCTTGCCAAAATTCCAGGGGATGTGAAGTTCATTTTTTTTAAAAAACTTCATTACTCCTCTGCCTTCATCTTTCCTTCTTTCTCTTCCTTTTCTTTTTCTTTTCTTCTTCTTTTGGTGTCCCACAACACCGTTGCGCGGCGCCGAGGATAGCGGGACTACCTGGGGTGGTCCTCGCAGCGTTGGAGAGAAGAGGTCGGAAGAGTTCGTGACGAGGAACGGTCGGCGGACTTGAAGAAATTGGAGCTACAAGGGTATGTATTTCTAATTTCTTATTTCTGTCGCTTTGAGCATGTTTTCTATTTGTTAAATTGATGAAATTAGAGTATCATCGGTCCGAAATCGCCTCCGCTGCGTATATCGCTCCATCACGTTTGGCCTTAAGAATCTTGGCCTTCTTCTTCTTCTTGAGCTTTGCCTCAATGGTGATCTGCTGCAGGCACGCCCCCAACGTCTCTTCCATTGAGTCAGTCTTCTGTTCAAGACTCTCCGGGCTATCTTCCCTCATAGGAGAGAAGACCTCGTCTTCCTCAGCATCTCCACTGCCCTGCGTTGACTCTTGGTACTCCCCATATGGGAATTCAGGATCAGGCCGTGGAGAAGTGTGAGACGGCGTGGCGCTCTGTGCTGCTGCAGGTGTCTGTGCAGAACTCAGTGGTGAAGACGGCTGCTCAGGGCTCTGCGCTGGCGGTGATGAAGAGAGCTCTGGGCTCTGCACTGGTTCAGATGGTGAAGGGCTGTGCGCAGGCGATGCAGATGGCGACGAACCCTTCTTGGTCGATTCGTGGGACGCACGATCCGTTTCTTGACTCTCCACAGAGGGAGTCTTTGCTTTGCTTGGTTCGGCGGCCATCTCGATACTCCACCGGCGCTTCTTGGGTGTGCCTGCTGGTTCAGAGGGTCCAGCAGGTATCTCAGAGACAACCTTCCACTTCTTCTTGCGAATCGGCAGCTTATCCAGTCGTTCCGTTCGCGCAGCCTCAGCATCAGCCAAGGCAAGCAATGCATCTCTCGCAGCCGTTTCAGCGTCGTCAGCCCTTTTCTTGGTCGCAGATCTTTCAGCCCTTGTGAGTACCATTGTTGGATCTTGGAGATTTGGAAAGAAGAATCAAAGATGAAGAGAATCGCAGCTTGCTCGAAGATCAGATGATGAGAGAGACGTACAGATCCTCGCGCCTTCCAACGGATATAAAGAAAACGGAAAAAAAATCCCAACGGCTATATTTTTGCGGATCCCGCAATTCCTGCGCAATCTTTAAGGCCCGTTGGAGATTTTTTTTCATTTAAATTGCAATCTTTGCTCAACCGTATCTTCGATTTGGCTCAACATCTTCTTGATTTCTTTGGCTGGATTTAATCTCCTTTATCCCCTCTCTTGATTCTCTGCAAAAATAAATAAAACAAACAGTAAATACTCAATTAAAATCACACCAACATATGTACAAATGATAACCGGAAAAAGTGCAAAAAATAAACTAAGGCATTAGCCTTGACTAAACGAGCACAGTAACCACTCGTTCTCTCTCGTTCTTAATTTCATGCTTCATTCAAGAGGAAGGCCGAGAGAGTCTTCACATCTCCTTCCTCATAGTAGTGCTTCAACCTCGCCCCATTGACCATAAATGGTTGGCCTTGCTGCAAGTTCTTTATCTCTATGGCACCATGAACAAACACATTAGTAATCACAAATGGACCTGACCATCTAGACTTAAGTTTCCCTGGAAATAGTTTCAACCGTGAGTTAAACAACAAAACAAGTTGACCCTTCTTAAAGTCCTTAACTCTAAGTCTACTATCGTGCCAAATCTTGGTCTTTTCCTTATACATCTTAGCATTTTCATAGGCCATATGTCTAAGCTCATCAAGCTCATGTAATTGTAAGGACCGCAATGTTCCCGCATCCTTTACACAAAAATTCAATTCCTTCATGGCCCAAAATGCTTTGTTTTCTAACTCAAGTGGTAAGTGACAAGTCTTGCCATATACCAGCCTATAGGGAGACATACCTAGGGGTGTCTTATATGCTGTCCTATAAGCCCAAAGTGCATCCTCAAGCTTAAAGGACCAGTCTTTCCTATTAGGTTTGACCACTTTTTCTAGGATGTTCTTAATCTCCCTATTTGAAATTTCAGCCTGTCCATTCGAGTGTGGGTGATAGGGAGTGGCTACTCTATGTCTAATGTTATACTTAGCCAACACTTTCTCCATAGCCTTGTTAATGAAATGTGACCCCTCATCACTAATGATGGCACGAGGTGTCCCAAACCTAGTAAAAATGTGCCTATGCAAGAATTTGGTGACTGTTTTAGCATCATTATTGGGACATGCTTTGGCCTCTACCCACTTGGAAACGTAGTCTACTGCTACCAAAATGTAAAGGTTACCTGATGATGGAGGAAATGGCCCCATGAAGTCAATGCCCCACACATCAAAGAGCTCCAACTCTAAGATGTAGGTGAGGGGCATCTCATCCTTTCGACTGAGGTTACCTGTTCTTTGGCATTCATCACAGCTGTGGGCATAGTTGTGGGCATCTTTGAAGATTGTTGGCCAATAGTAGCCACTCTGAAATACCTTTGCAGCTGTTCTTTGGCCACCAAAGTGTCCACCATAAGGAGCTGTGTGGCAGTGCTGCAGCACAGACTTCGCTTCAGCAGCTGAAACACACTTCCTTAGCAAGCCGTCAGCACAGGTTCTGTAAAGTGTGGGGTCATCCCATATGAATTTCCTTGCTTCATGAAGGAACCTCTTCTTCTCTTGTCCTCCCTTGAAAACTGGTAATACCTGTGATGCAAGGAAGTTAGCAATGTCAGCAAACCAAGGTTCCTCATCGTTATCACAATGAGTCAAAACAAAGACATGTTCATCAATGAAAGCATCAGAAATTGCGGGTTCCGCAATTTTTTCGCAATTGTGCTGCAATCGAGACAGGTGATCCGCAACCACATTTTCACTTCCCTTCTTGTCTCGAATGTCCAAATCAAATTCCTGCAGCAATAACACCCACCTAATCAACCTAGGCTTAGCATCAGCCTTCCTCATAAGATATTTCAAGGCAGAATGGTCAGTGTACACAATTGTTCTAGTGCCTACAATATAATTTCTAAACTTCTCACAAGCAAACACTACTGCTAGCATCTCCTTCTCAGTAGTTGTATAGTTACATTGAGCCTCATTCAAGGTTTTACTAGCATAATAGACAGGGTGTGTTAGCTTGTCAATCTTCTGTCCTAACATAACCCCTACAGCATAGTCACTAGCATCACATAACATCTCAAATGGGAGATCCCAATCTGGCCCGACTATAACAGGTGCTGTGACTAGTGCTTTCTTAAGGGTTGTCCAAGCTACTACACATTCCTTAGAGAAGATGAATGGCCTGTTTAGTTCTAGAAGCTCACACAAAGGCTTGGCTATCTTAGAAAAGTCCTTAATGAACCTTCTATAGAAGCCAGCATGCCCTAAGAAACTTCTAATGGCCTTGACATTCTGAGGCTCTACCAATTTCTCTATGATCTCAATTTTGGCCCTATCGACCTCTACACCTGCCCTCGACACTCTATGACCTAAGACAATCCCTTCATCCACCATGAAGTGGCATTTTTCCCAATTTAGGACTAGGTTGGTCTCCTCACACCTAGCCAGGACTTGTCCTAAATTCTCTAGACAGTTTGTAAATGAATCCCCAAAGACTGAGAAGTCATCCATGAATATTTCTATCATGGACTCATCCAACTCAGAGAAGATTGCCATCATGCACCTTTGGAAAGTTGCCGGTGCATTGCATAAGCCAAAAGGCATTCTGCGAAAGGCAAAGGTTCCAAAAGGGCATGTGAAGGTAGTCTTCTCTTGGTCCTTAGGGTCTATAGTAATCTGGTTATACCCTGAATAACCGTCTAAGAAACAATAGTAGGCTCTACCAGCTATTCTGTCTAGCATCTGGTCAATGAATGGTAGAGGGAAATGGTCTTTTTTAGTTTCTTTATTTAGTTTCCTATAATCCATACATACTCTCCACCCCGTGACAGTCCTAGTTGGAATCAGTTCGTTGTTCTCATTGACTACCACAGTCATCCCACCCTTTTTAGGTACACACTGTATAGGGCTCACCCACTGGCTACTAGCTATTGGGAAGATCACACCTGCATCTAACCATTTTATTATTTCCTTCTTTACTACCTCTTTCATAGAGGGGTTTAGCCTACGTTGGTGATCTACCCTAGGTGTGTGCTCTTCCTCTAGTATAATCTTATGCATGCAATAAGAAGGGCTAATGCCTCTAATATCAGCAATAGTCCATGCAATAGCCTTCCTATGTTGCTTAAGCAGTAATATCAGTTCAACCTCATGCTTTTCACTTAATTTAGAAGAAATGATAACAGGCAGAGTTTCATTACTCCCTAAATATGCATACTTGAGGTGAGTGGGGAGTGGTTTTAATTCTAATACAGGTGGATGCTCAATGGATGGCTTTAAAGGATTTAATGATCTATCAGTTAGGTCTACATTCATACATACATGTTGTGGTTTATCTACAGGCATATTCATTATGTCAGATACATTCAAGTAAGCTACATCTAACTGTACATATTCATTAGCATGCTTAGTTAATAGTACATGCTCTAATTGTTCTTCCATTAGTGAGTCAACAATATCCATGCTAGCACAAGACTCAGAATCAGAGGGGTACCTTAAGGCTTTATAAACACTAAATTTCACCTCTTCATCATGAACCCTCATAGTGAGCTCACCTTTTTGAACATCTATTAGTGCCCTACCTGTGGCTAGAAATGGTCTACCTAGCAGGATGGGGACCTCCTTGTCTGCTTCATAATCCAGGATAATGAAATCTGCAAGGAAAATAAACTTGTCAACCTTTACTAAAATATCCTCAATCTTACCTTCAGGGTATGCGATGGATCTGTCTGCAAGTTGTAAAGTGACAGTGGTTGGACGTGCTTCTCCTATTCCAAGCTGGCGGAATAGGGATAGGGGTGTTGCGTGCTCAGTGTAAAAGATAAATAAGCAATAAGGTAGAGAGAGCACTTAGAACATGCAAGCATACATGGTCTCACAGCAAGTAGTAAGTATATTTCATTCGTTTTTTCCACAGAGACTTATGTTTAGCTATTCGCGAAGTGTATTTGTTAAGAAAGATGGGGTGGATTTGAAGGGGTAAAATTGGTTTTTAATTATCTAATTTTTGCTGAATGTGTAAAGGGATGCAACATAAACAAATTAAAGTTGAAATCAGACTCAAAGGACAAGAGATGGAATTGATAAACGAAGAAGAAAACAGCTAAACAGAATGATAAAATGGCAGAATTGCGAGGACCGCAATGTTACCGCAATTGAATAACAGCGAAAGTGTGTAAATGGGTGAATTTAAGGCTACTAATGACTATCCTATAGGCATTTTATTACGATTCTCAAGCACTGGATCAACTCTCTATACATCAAGCTCACTCTATCTCAAGTATCGTCCGATTCCATGCATTAGAGTCTTAAGTTTACTCGACTTCAAAGTAAGGTCTTAAGCATCTTGTTAAAACAGGAGTGTTTAGTTTGTACTAGGAAAACGCTTATTCCTAAGCCGTTTTCTGATTACCGTGAAAGGCTAGCATGATTATATGACTCTGAACTCTTACTCCTTCCAGAGGTTAGGAGTTCTTTGGACAAAATGGATGGCCAATCGAAATTGCCCGTGGGATGAAGCTTACATACAATCAATGTTTCGAAGGCGATCCTACATGCTTGGTTCACGTTTTTTAGCCTATAGTTCTGTCATTAGCATGCCCCTAAGTGACTTAGCTACTCATGGATATATGGAGAACAGAAAGGGTAGATAAAACAGACATGCTTAGAAGAGAAATGTGCTTAAAACAACAAGACAAAACCGTAGCAGAAAAAGGTGGAAACTGTGAAATGCAGAATTGTACTTTGATTACTTTGAGTGTTTGAACGACAAAGGAAAGCTTTGAAAGAAATGATTCCAAGACAGACAACAACGAAATGCAGTAAGTAAAACACTAAACTAGAACAACAACGAATCAAAGCTGGAAATGAGAAGAAAAAGACAGAAAAGCAGTAAAGGTTGCTTGAAAGCTTCGTTGCAGTCGCCTCAAATGAAAGGGATGAGAGGTCAGCCTTGCTTGGATGAATCCAATCGAGAGAGAAGAAGAATCTCCTCTCCTTCCTATCAGATTATCGATTCCAACAGCTCAGACTCCCACTCCAACAGACGGTAAAGGAAAACAGAGAGAAATGATGGACTGCGAGAAGACTTCTGCGCTTCGAATGATGATCAAACCTCCGACTTTGGCCCCCTTTTATAGTAGTTTGCAGGTGCGTTTGGGCCAAGGAGAACCATCAATCTTCAACGTCATATATCAGAATGGATGGAGGAGAAAGAACGAATCCCTGAAATTACGGAAATTAACAGAAAAAGATCAGTCAACTTACGGTTTTCACTTGAATAATTGCGGTCACCGCAATGTTTTCGCAATTCATTCGCAATGCTCATTTTTTCATTCTTTTCCTTCGGTTTTCAACCCTTTTTCTACCTATTGTACATAAGTCCTAGATTAGCTACCTTCTTCTAATTCTCATATTAAAGCATAGGTTTAGGCTAAATGTTATCAAAAACACCTAAAAGTGTACATCTTCCTAAGCTAAATGGGTCCTAAATAAGTCACTTTCAGAGACTTAACACACCCCCAAACTTAAGGTTTTGCTTGTCCTCAAGCATACTAAGGACTTACTTAGGCTTGTTATTTTATCTTCTTTGACCACTTACTGACTCCCCTATATCCCTATCTCTAGCAGTGCTGTCCTGTGACACACCTCTACGTTTAGAACTAACCTCTTATCAAGCTTCTTCTGACTTCACCTGCCTACTATACCTGCTGTTTTTATTAACCCCCTACTACTGATCTAGCTACTTTTATAATATCATGCCACTATCCCTAAGGTTTCAAATTCTACCAAGTTTTACTCCAGACTCAGTACATGCTTCTAGCTTATTTTTAATGTGTCTAGGATTCCTTAGAGTCATGCCAGTTTTAGTATTAACAGTGACAGTGGTACTTTTAGAGAACAACCTAAACCCTGGCATCACTACATTGGATATACATTCATCTCCCTGGACAAACCTAAAAGCTACAACCTTGTGCTTAGCTCATTGAGGATCAGAGTTCTTTTTTTTTTTTTTGAATAGGACATCTAAGCCACAAGATTATAACTCCTAAGCATACATTCTTCTTCCCCTATTTCTCCCTTTTTCCTTTTTTACTTAGGTGAGGTCTCTTCTTGGGTTGCCTTTTAATGCAATGTCACTTGTGGTTTACACACTTGGCACTGATTACTTAGCAACTTGAGAGAAACTCCCCTCTTTATTCTATTTTTCAACTTCTTTTTTTCAGTTCATCATTTTATTTGTAAAGGAGAAGAAGAATGCTTATGTCCTAAGGAAGAGAGGAATGTTCCTAGGCCTAGGGTGGCCTCCCCCAAACTTAAACTACTCATTGTCCCCAATGAGTGTCTGAGGTGGCACACCCCCAAACTTGTCCTAGAAGCATCTAGTCTAAGGTAAAACAAAGAGAATCTAAAAATCCTAGACATAGGCAAAACATTCTAAGAGCAATTATTCCAGCAGTAGAAAATTTGAACATAACAGACAGTTTAAGGACTGATGGTTTATGCATGCTGAGCCCTATTCAGAGGCTAATTTAAACAATCAAAAGGATGTCCTATGACACTCATCCAGCATGCTTTAAGATCAGCTATATAAGGTAGTCATGCTAGCAGCAAAAGATAGAATTTTAACAGATCTCAGCCTAACTAAACAGACAGTCCAAAACATGCAATCAGGCACAAAAATTGCGGGAACCGCAATTTTTTCGCAATTCAATCAGGGCAGATATAACATCGATTCAGGCCCCTAAACATGCTTTTTCCAGTCACTTTAAGCTCGACAAAAATAAAACTAAATGAACCTACCTAGGCAGCTAATATCAGACTATCCTAAACAAAAGAAAAAACATAAAACTAAACATCAAAAACAGAGCAAAAATTGAGCATAATTCACATTGTCTATCAGAAAGCAGAAAATTGTTTTTGTTTTCTAAGGGAACAGCAATACTCCCTTCAGTGCACTTCAAACCAGCACTCAATTCTCGTCATCCTCATCAGGTTGTCTTGGTCTTGGGGGCACCCATGGAGTTAGAAGATTGGTAGGGAACTCAGGGAAGAGGCACCCCAGCTGGTCTGCAACTTCCTGGTCCCTCGCCTGCGCATAAGTGGCCCATTGAGCCATTCTTCTCTGCATATCCATTAAGCAGGCCATGGATAGAGACTGTTCAGCAGCCAGCCTATCCAGTTCAAACTCCATATTCCCCTTTCTTCTCAGCCTCAGGTTAGCAGGCAGCTCCAAATGGCCTGTGTAAGCCATTTGCTGCTCCAAACGCTCGGTGGGGACTCCTGCAAGCAAACATAGCTTGGTTATGGTATTAGGGAAAAACAGTGGTCCCTTACCTTTCTTGGCGCATTCAGCAATGGCCGCAGTGATGACTTCTCCCACGTTAATCGTGAGACCTCTCATGATCGCATACACCAGCAGCGATCGGCTCTGGTCTATTGTTGTCTCGTGAGTCACCGGGGACAATCTCCTTCGCACGAACGAAAACCAAACAGCTGCCTTAGCCGTGAGGTTAGCACTCATGAGAGTGTGCCTCCCATTGCGTGACACGGTCCAAGAAGCTTCAGGCTGGCCAATAGTCCGAATGGCCTCTTCCAAAACTGCCTCAGTAGGCTCATCGACAATCCGTGCATAATCTGTATGAGTTTGGCCCTTTGAGACCAAAGGCTTCATTGATGGCCTTGGCTGAGAAATCTACTTCTACCCCTCTGACCACAGACAGGCCATCCTCAGGGCTGAGCACATTGGCGTAGAAATCATACACCATGCTCGTGTATGCTGGATTAGGCGGTCTGCAGAATTCCTCCCAGCCGTGGTTGATCACCCCTGCGCGCAAGAACTGCGGCAGGTCAGCAGGTCGGTCGAGGAAGCCTTTCTCGTGCAGCAACTCCCTCTTCCTTAACTCAGCACCCCTGGATTCAGCATCAGATGAGACATACCTCACTGACTGAGGTTCGTCTTCAGGGTAGAGTTTGGCTTTCCCCTTATCTGCTGGCTTGGCTGACTCGGCAGCCTCAACCTTGAGCCTTTTGAGTGATGGCTCCGTGCTTTCTTTGTCTGCTGAAGGCACTCTCTTGGCCTTCTTCTTCTTCAGCTTCTTGGATCTCTTGGCCTTGACAATCTTGGCCTTCTTCTTCTTCTTAATGTTGATCTGCTGGAGGCATGCCCCCAACGTCTCCTCCATGGAATCATCCTGCTGTGCAGGAACATCAGGGCTGTCTTCCCCAGCATCGCCACTGCCCTGCGTGGACTCTTGATAATCCCCGTATGGGAATTCAGGATCAGGCCGTGGAGAATTGTGCAATGGCGTGGGATTGTGCTCTGCTCATGGTGTCTGCGCAGAACTCAGTGGCGAAGACGGCAGTTCAGGACTCTGCGCTGCTGCAGGTGTCGGTTCAGAACTCTGAGGTGCTGGAGACAACTCGGAGCTCTGTACAGGCGGTGACGACTCTGCGCTTGGCACTGGTTCAGATGGTGAAGGGCTGTGCGCAGGTGATGCGGATGGCGACGAACCTTCTTTGGCTGACTCGTGGGATGCACGATCAGTTTCTTGACTCTCCACAGAGGGAGTCTTTGCTGTGTTTGGTTCGGCGGCTATCTCGACACTCCACCGGCGTTTCTTGGGCGTGCCCGCTGGCTCAGATGGTCCAGCAGGGATCTCAGTGACAACCCTCCACTTCTTCCTACGGATAGGAAGCTTAGGAAGAGGTCCGGTGCGAACGGCACCATCATCTGCAAGGGTGAGCAGTGCTTCCCTCGCAGCCGCTTCAGCTGCGTCATCAGCCTTCTTCTTGGCTGCGGATCTTTCAGCCCGTGTGGACACCATTGTCGAATCTTGGTGATCTTGAGAGTAGAATCAAAGATGAAAAGAATCGCAGAGTTCTTGGAAATCAGAGAATGAGAGAATCGTATCGATCGAGCGCTTTCCAACGGATATAAATGCAACGGAAAAATCCCAACGGCTCTTTTTTGCGAATCCAGCAATTCCAGCGCAATTCCAGGGATATTTTTTCATCAAAATCTCAAACTTTGCTCGTCCGTATCTTTTATTTGGCTCAACCGTTTCTTGATTTTAAAAGCTGGATTTACTCTCCTTGATCCCCTCTTTCGAATCCCTGCAAAAACAAATAAAAAAAACATTAAATACGCAATTAAAATCACACCACAAAACATACAAACGATAATCGGAAAAACCAAAAAAAATAAACTAAGGCATTGGCCTTGACTAAACGAGCACAGTAACCAGTCGTTCCCTCTCGTTTGTAACTTCATGCTTCATGCAAGAGGAGGGCCGAGAGAGTCTTCACATCTCCTTCCTCATAATAGTGCTTCAATCTAGCACCATTTACCATAAAAGGCTGTCCTTGCTGCAAGTTTTTTATCTCTATCGCACCATGAACAAAGACATTAGTAATAACAAATGGGCCCGATCATCTGGACTTTAGTTTGCCTGGAAATATCTTTAAACGTGAGTTAAATAATAGGACAAGTTGGCCTTTCCTAAAGTCTTTGATCCTAAGTCTACTGTCGTGCCATATTTTGGTCTTTTCTTTATACATTTTGGCATTCTCATAAGCCATATGCCTAAGCTCATCAAGCTCATGTATTTGCAAAGACCTCAGTGTCCCCGCATCGGTCACGCCATAATTCAGTTCTTTTAAGGCCCAAAAGGCTTTGATTTCCAATTCGAAGGGAAGATGACATGCTTTTCCATACACTAGCCTATAAGGAGACATACCTAAGGGTGTTTTATATGCAATCCTATAGGCCCACAGTGCATCATCAATTCCTGCTAAACGACTGTGATTGTTGGCACATAATAAATATTTCATTCCCAAAATAAACTACTCCTAACATACGAAATCTAAGCAAAGCATGATAAAATCCTAATTTAAGAGTTTAGGGATCAGAAATCTCCCTTGTCAATCTGCCTCATATGGATATTCTTCAATGTTTCGAGGCATCACTTCTGCTTCGTTAAGATACTTAAGTCTTGATTTACGGGGTCGGACATTCTGCCACACCTTGAAATTGTTGATTCTTTCAAAGAGACTGCATGTTATAACATTCCAAGGTTTGTACTTTATGTGCGTTGGTTTTGTTTCTACAACATTTGCTACAACATAGCTTTGATGCGATGGGACTTCTTTTGCTGGCACAACTCTTTCTAACTCCTTCAGCTGGAGCATTTGTGGTGGTGGTGGCTCAACTCTTTCATTGGTGGAGAAGCTTGCTACAACCTCAAACATTTCAAATTCTTGTTCCTCAAGCAGCGCATTAGTCTCTTTGGCCTCATCCAGCACAATTTCATTGTTCTCAACTGTCACCAACTCCACCATTTCATATGGAGATTCCATTGGATCACTCTTCTCAGATTCGAAGGTAACAGAAGATTCATCATCATAAAAATCGAACATCTGAGGGCATGGTGGTAGTGATTTTGCTATAGCAAGTAGCTCTTGTAAGTCATTTGTGAGCTGAGCTAATTGCACATCCATTCTCCTCATAGATGCATCATTCCTTTCCATGAATTCTATCCATAGTGTCTCCAAAGTGGGTGATAATTCTTCACTTGGAGTTGGGGCATAATGTTGATAGTTTTCATGTTGGGGGAACTCTTCATAATGAGCAATTTGCACATGCTCTTCCCAAGGATTATTTGAGAGTTGCCACTGATCATGTTCACACATGTACGAATAATGGTTGTCATAGCTTTGTTGATATTGCCTCTCTTGATAATTCAATGTTGGGCAATTCTCCAAGTTATGATTATCCCCACAATAAGCACATGGCTGGTAAAATCCTTCAAACTGTTGTGGGCAAACTCGTCCTCCAATTAAGTTCTGCAGCGTATTCATTTACTTTGTCGTACACATACGTTTTCCACCTGCAAAGTTTCTCTCTGTTGCGAGTTGAGGTTTGGAAACTCTTTCATAAACTAGCTTGATAGTACCTGTAAAGGAAATGAAAGAAGATTAGCTCCAATGGATATTAAGAGTTGGTTTTCTAACTTAACAAACTTCGTTTTCACTTAAAATAAGTCCCCGGCAGCGGCGCCAAAAACTTGTTGCGTGCTCAGTGTAAAAGATAAATAAGCAATAAGGTAGAGAGAGCACTTAGAACATGCAAGCATACATGGTCTCACAGCAAGTAGTAAGTATATTTCATTCGTTTTTTCCACAGAGACTTATGTTTAGCTATTCGCGAAGTGTATTTGTTAAGAAAGATGGGGTGGATTTGAAGGGGTAAAATTGGTTTTTAATTATCTAATTTTTGCTGAATGTGTAAAGGGATGCAACATAAACAAATTAAAGTTGAAATCAGACTCAAAGGACAAGAGATGGAATTGATAAACGAAGAAGAAAACAGCTAAACAGAATGATAAAATGGCAGAATTGCGAGGACCGCAATGTTACCGCAATTGAATAACAGCGAAAGTGTGTAAATGGGTGAATTTAAGGCTACTAATGACTATCCTATAGGCATTTTATTACGATTCTCAAGCACTGGATCAACTCTCTATACATCAAGCTCACTCTATCTCAAGTATCGTCCGATTCCATGCATTAGAGTCTTAAGTTTACTCGACTTCAAAGTAAGGTCTTAAGCATCTTGTTAAAACAGGAGTGTTTAGTTTGTACTAGGAAAACGCTTATTCCTAAGCCGTTTTCTGATTACCGTGAAAGGCTAGCATGATTATATGACTCTGAACTCTTACTCCTTCCAGAGGTTAGGAGTTCTTTGGACAAAATGGATGGCCAATCGAAATTGCCCGTGGGATGAAGCTTACATACAATCAATGTTTCGAAGGCGATCCTACATGCTTGGTTCACGTTTTTTAGCCTATAGTTCTGTCATTAGCATGCCCCTAAGTGACTTAGCTACTCATGGATATATGGAGAACAGAAAGGGTAGATAAAACAGACATGCTTAGAAGAGAAATGTGCTTAAAACAGCAAGACAAAACCGTAGCAGAAAAAGGTGGAAACTGTGAAATGCAGAATTGTACTTTGATTACTTTGAGTGTTTGAACGACAAAGGAAAGCTTTGAAAGAAATGATTCCAAGACAGACAACAACGAAATGCAGTAAGTAAAACACTAAACTAGAACAACAACTAATCAAAGCTGGAAATGAGAAGAAAAAGACAGAAAAGCAGTAAAGGTTGCTTGAAAGCTTCGTTGCAGTCGCCTCGAATGAAAAGGATGAGAGGTCAGCCTTGCTTGGATGAATCCAATCGAGAGAGAAGAAGAATCTCCTCTCCTTCCTATCAGATTATCGATTCCAACAGCTGAGACTCCCACTCCAACAGACGGTAAAGGAAAACAGAGAGAAATGATGGACTGCGAGAAGACTTCTGCGCTTCGAATGATGATCAAACCTCCGACTTTGGCCCCCTTTTATAGTAGTTTGCAGGTGCGTTTGGGCCAAGGAGAACCATCAATCTTCAACGTCATATATCAGAATGGATGGAGGAGAAAGAACGAATCCCTGAAATTACGGAAATTAACAGAAAAAGATCAGTCAACTTACGGTTTTCACTTGAATAATTGCGGTCACCGCAATGTTTTCGCAATTCATTCGCAATGCTCATTTTTTCATTCTTTTCCTTCGGTTTTCAACCCTTTTTCTACCTATTGTACATAAGTCCTAGATTAGCTACCTTCTTCTAATTCTCATATTAAAGCATAGGTTTAGGCTAAATGTTATCAAAAACACCTAAAAGTGTACATCTTCCTAAGCTAAATGGGTCCTAAATAAGTCACTTTCAGAGACTTAACAAGGGGCATGAGGTTTATGCTGGCGCCCAGGTCACAAAGCGCTCTGCCCACATGCTTGCCTCCAAGTTCTACAGGTAAGGTGAAGGAACCAGGATCCTTCTCCTTTTTGGGCAACTTGTTTTGGAGTATGGCACTGCACTCCTCAGTGAGGTTTACTGTTTCAAACTCACCAATAATTTTTTTGTTAGTAATAATATCTTTTAAAAACTTTACATACGAAGGCATAGATTGTAAAACTTCTACAAAAGGAATGTTAACATGCACTTGTTTAAGAATTTCAAGAAATTTGTTAAAGTGCACTTCCTGTTCTTGTTTCTTCTTAAGCCTTCGAGGATATGGAGGTGGTGGCACATATGCAGGCACGTCAGGGCGCCTTAGGATAGGTGGAGGCCTTGGAATTTCTTCTATCTCCTCAATAATTGGCTCTAGCCTGGCTCCTGATGTGCTAGTTGGTGGTGGACCTTGGTTTGGCAGAGACTCCAGTGGAGCACTAGACTCAGTGTTCTCTACTCTCTTTGGTGTGTCCTTTGTGTTGCTCACCAAGGGTCTACCACTTCTAAGTTCAATTGCTTGAACTTGTTCTTTACCATCTCTCCTTGGCACCTCGGTGTCAGCAGGGAGTCTACCTTGGGGCCTACTCTTGAGTTCATTGGCCAATTGGCCTATTTGGTTCTCTAGGCTCCTAAGAGTAGCTTGCTGGCTTTGAAGAGTAGCATCATTCTTAGCTATGTATTCCTTGAGTAAGTTTTCTACAGAAGATCCTACAGGTTGGTTGTAAGAATTTTGATACATTGATTGGTTATGTTGGGGAGTGAAACCAGGTGTTCCACTCGGTCTAGGTTGGTTAGAATTTTGGTTAACATTCTGTTGGCCACCCCATGACAGGTTTGGGTGGTTCCTCCAACCTGGGTTGTAAGTATTGGAATAGGGGTTGTTCCTAGGCTGCTGCTGGCTTCCAATGTAGCAGACTGAGGCTGGATTCCCAGGGCAGTATTCATACAGGTGCCCTTCCCCACAGAATCCACATACAAGTGTCTCACCTTGACTTGGTTGGGTGCCCATTGACATGGCGGTAGCGGTGTTGACACTTGTTTGGAGATTGGCTTGAGCCATTTGCTTAACTAGGTTGGTCAGGGCATTTATTTGGCTGCTCATCGCACTTAGAGCATCCTTGTCTTGAGCTCTAGTTGGCTCAACTGGATCATCTGACCACCTACAGTGAGATGCTGAGATCTTCTCCAAGATCTCATAGGCCTCGTTGTAACTCTTGGACAACATGGAACCACCAGCAGATGAATTTAAGACTTGCCTAGTGCTGGGGTTGCATCCTTTGAAAAAGACTTCTATTTGGATACACCATGGAATGCCATGGTGTGGACATTTAATGAGAAGGTCTTTGAATCTTGTCCAAGCTTCGTGAAGAGATTCATTATCAGCTTGTTTGAATTTAACTATGTCATCACGAAAGGTAGAATTCCTATCAGGTGGGAAGTATTTGACTAGGAATTTCTCTGCTAAGTCTGTCCAGTTGCGGACAGATCCAGAAGGTAATGAGTTTAACCATGTTTTGGCTTTGTCCCTCAAAGAATAAGGGAACAAGTATAGCCTCAAAGCTTCTTGGGACACTCCAGGGATGATGAAGGTATCACTAACTCCTAAGAAGTTCCTAAGATGGTTGTGGGGGTCCTCATTTTCTATTCCAAAGAATTGTCCCACAGTGGACAACATTTGGAACATCACTGGCTTTAACTCGAATGAGTTGGCAGTGATTTCAGGACGGATTATGCTGGGGTTCAGCTCCCCAGGCATAGGTACTAAATATGAAAGAATGGCACTATTCTTGTCATTCGCTATTTCGATGGGGTTGCGAATGACAGGTACCTGATTTGGAACTATCTCGTCCATTTCTTCGATTTCAGGTATGATTTGAGGTATAGGGGGTTGTTTAAAAAGACGTTTCTTGGCTTTATTTCTGGCTTTAAATAGTCTCTCGGGCTCAGGATTGAACTCTAGATCTCTACTTGAAGGCTCACTCATAAACTACCCCAATAGTACCTGCAAAAGAAATGAAACAGATCAGCTTCAATAGGCAATGAACTTGGTGTTTCAAACTTAACAAACTTCGTTTTCACTTAAATAAGTCCCCGGCAGCGGCGCCAAAAACTTGTTGCGTGCTCAATGTGTTAATAAGAATAAGAAATAAGAGAGAGAGAGCACTCAGAACATGCAAGCATACATGATCTTATAGCAAGTAATAAGTATTTTTTCATTCGTTTTCCCACAGAGACTTATTGTAAGTTACTCGAGAAGTGTAAAGTTAAGAAAGAAGGGGTGGATTTGATGGGATCAAATTGGTTTTTAATTGTCTACTTCTTACCGAACATATAAAGGAATGCAACATAAACAAATGCAAGTTGAAATTAAACTCAACGGACAAGAGATGGAATTAATAAACGAAGAAGAAAACAGCTAAACAGAATGGTAACTTAGCAGAATTGCGGACACCGCAATGTTATCGCAATTGTAAAAACAGCGAGAGTGTGTAAAATGGAGAATTAAGGGCTACTAACGACTATCAAATAGGCATTTTAATACGATTCCCAAGCATTGGATCAACTCTCTATGCATCAAACTCACTCTATCTCATGTATCGTCCGATTCCATGCATTAGATTCTTTAGTTTACTCAACTCAAAGTAAGGTCTTAAGCATCTTGTTAAAGCAGAAGTGTTTAGTTTGTACTAGGGGAACGCCTATTCCTAGGCCGTTTCCTGGTTACCGTGAAAGGCTAGCATGATAATATGACTCTGAACTCTTACTCCTTCCAGAGGTTAGGAGTTCTTTGGACAAAATGGATGGCCAATCGAAATTGCCCGTGGGGTGAAGCTTACATACAATCAATGGTTCGAGAGCTATCCTACATACTTGGTTCACGTTTTTTAGCCTATAGTTCTGTCATTAGCATGCCCCTAAGTGACTTAGCTACTCATGGATATGGGGTAAGTAGAAATACGAGATGAAACAGACATGCTTAGAAGGAATTTAAAGACAAAACAGTAAGGGAAAGCAGTAGAATGCAGAGGCAAGAAACTGTGAAATGAAGAATGGAGCTTTGATTACTTGATTGTTTGATTGGACAAAAGAAAGCTTTAAAGTAAATAACAGCAAGACAGAAAGCAACGAAATGAAGTGTTCTAGCTATTAGAAAGAGAACAACACAAAGCAGAGATGTAAATTAGAAAAGGAAAGACAGAAAGCAGTAAATGTTGCTTGGAAGCCTCGTCGCAACCGCCTCGGCTGAAGGGGATGAAAGAATAGCTTTGCTTGGATGAATCCAATCGGGAGAGAAGGTGGATCTTCTCTCCTTCCTATCAGATTGTCGATTCCAACAGCTGAGACTCTCACTCCAACAGACGGCAAAGGAAAACACGAAGAAAAATGGAGCTGCGAGAGGACTTCTACGCTTCCGGATGATGTTTGAACCTCCGACTTTGACCCCCTTTTATAGTAGTTTGCAGGTGCGTTTGGGCCAAGGAGAACCATCAATCTTCAACGTCGTATATCAGAATGGATGGAGGAGAAAGAACGAATCCCTGAAATCACGGAAATTAACAGAAAAAGATCAGTCAACTTACGGTTTTCACTTGAATAATTGCGGCTTCAGCAATGTTTTCGCAATGCTGTCGCAATGCAGTTTTTTTCATTCTTTTCCTTCGGTTTTTAACCCTTTTCTTTCCTATTGTACATAAGTCCTAATTTAGCTACCTTCTTCTAATTCTCATATTTAAGCATAGGTTTAGGCTAAATGCTATCAAAAACACCTAAGAGTGAACATCTTTCTAAGCTAATTAAGTCCTAAAAAGGTCACTTTTGGAGACGTAACATACATCCAAGAAGAGGAAGTGGCAAATTGCGACGGATGACTCACCGATTAGGGTGAGAAAGACTCCCAGTGAGGAGAGTCGTGGGAGTGGCCGCCCATCATATGAGACGGCCAGACAGAGCCCTGAGCCTTCTCCACAGACACCGGAGCCTGAAGCTCCACCTGAAGAGCACCAAGACTCGGTGCCAAGTGAAGAGCCGACGGAGGAAGAGGAGGTCTTCTCCCCCTTGAGGGAAGTCAGTCTTGACAGCCCTGCTGGTGGGCGGATTTTTGAATATCCACTTAATCTCAAGCTGTCGAGGCTTGCCAAAATACGATTTATAAAGCCTATGACCAAGGCTTTGCAGCCAGTGGTAACAGGGTCGATCCAAGGAATAGGAAGATTGAATTTACTAGTGAAATTGGGATTTAATTGATTAATTGGTAACGGGGGGTTTTAATCATGCAAGAGAAATAATGATGAAAGCTAACGGAAGAAAGAAATAATAAGAAGAGAACGTGTGTACGGTTTGGGAGTTTAGGGATCAATTGTTAGACAAATTCGACTTATCATTTAATGCTAATAACATGGAATACAGTTTATTGAGCACGCGGACGACTACCAGAGAAGCCCCAAAGTAGCCGACTCCATAGATTTTAATTAGACCACACAGTTCTAATTACACGTTATCTAAGCTCACATCAAGATGATCAGTCCTAAGATGAATTTAGACAGTCACTAGCTAACCGCGACGAACATTCGAGCGTGAATTCTAATTGCTAGTAGATTGCCCGCAAACGCCGTATGCAATCAACAATTATCCTACCCGACCCGATACATCGATTTAGTTCTATCTACCTGTGTTACTTAGTCGAGCAGTGAGAGGCACGGCATCGCTACTCTTTAACATACACAACATGCTAAACTACCCGAGTGTCAATCGTCGTATTTTAACATGCGCGTTGGATTAAGCAAGGTAAATAGATGCTAATAAACAGAACCAATATGCATCAAAATCAGATTATCAAAGTCAAAAACGTCTAACAAAAATCATCCTAAAACATTCCCAAACCGTTCACCCTTACCTTAGCCGCTCATGGCGCGGTTTGTCAATCCCGCTCCAACAACGCCCATGGAAGGATTCATCTACTTATTACAATGGTGGTGGAGCTCACAAGCATGCCAACAATGGCGGAGCTCCACGGAAAATAGAGAGAAAATGGGGAAGAAGAAGACCAAAATCGTCCCAAACCGTAGAGAGATGAAGAAGATGAAGATATATAAAAATGTGCAGGAAAATCGTCTTTTAGCTGCTGCCATCGTCGTAGCGTCGAGACGCTAGGCCAGCGTCTCGACGCTGTGCCCTAAGTTTTCCGCGCGCGCGCTCGCGATGGCGTCGCGACGCAAGGCCAGCGTCGCGACGCTGTCCCGATAAAATTCCTGCGCGCGCCTCCTCCGGAGCGTCTCGACGCCAAGCAGGGTCTCAACGCCAGGGCAGCGTCGAGCTAGCGTCTCGACGCTATCACTCGACGCTTGCTCTCGGGTTTTTCCAGCGTCGAGCCAGCGTCTCGACGCTATAGCTCGACGCTGGCTCTCGGGTTTGGGGCTGAAGCTTTGCCTCTCCAAGGCAGTTTTGGCCCGTTTCTTCACGGAACAAGTTCCCCTCTTCCTGATGCATTCCCGGGGCGCTAAAACTCTACTTTAAGCTCTCGAACATGCCCAACGGACGCACGAGCTCTTTGCCGCTTTTCTCCTACAAAAGAGATATATTTAATCAATTGAAAGCGGACTTTAGCTATAATTAGGACGTATTTAATAGCTCCAAAATGGAGTTATCAAACACCCCGAACTTAAACATTGCTAGTCCTCGAGCAAGCACTACAAAGACATTGACTCAAAGGACGCGTTTACATATATTCTAACTCAAGCCTCCATGCATATTGAAATTTAAACACGAGTATAATCATGGAAGCATTTTGTTCATGTATTAACTAGGACATATCAAAAATTAACTCTTGCCCCCTAACGTGTGTGTGTGCTAGACAACCACTCCTAAACTCACGTAAACCTGGAAAACCTACATGCAACGCACATCCCATTTTCCCCCTACTTCTAGCATTTAAGAACAGCTACACTTGACTTACACGAGAGAGAGAAGCAAATTAAGAGACCTAATTATTTTCTCATTCTTTTTCTTTCTTTTCAAAAGTACTTTGTACTCTTTTATTTGGGTTCTTTGAACCAACTTTTTGTTTCTTTTTCTTTCCTACTCGAGCTGCCTAACACGTCAAACTTTGGCCAAAGCTTCACGTTTTTAAGGACTGACGCTCACTTCTTTTAAGCGCTAATAAGAAGGAGGAGCGCCTCGAGAGGAATTTTCTACCAAACATGCTTTTCTATTTTTTTTTACATTAGGCTAAGCACATGCTTTCTCAATTAACTAACCACTAACTCTCATGCAACAAGCTACCTAAGGGTGCCTTTCGGGGTGACAACGAGAATTAGCTAAACATGCGATAAACAAAGCTTATGGAATCTAAGGGGAGGTTGCTAAGTGCGCGATAAGTGCATGGGAGCAACAGAAAATTTTTTAAAATTTTTGACATGAACCTAAGAAACACAAAACTCATGCAAAAACTCGATTATGAACATGCTCAGATTTCCAACATGCATTTCCTAGGCTATCACAGTCAGAAAACAATAAACAGAGTCCCAAGCACTTCAATATCTTTGCAACACTTCTCAACAAACTACACATGCACATCCATCGGACTACTCCACCCCCAACTTCAAAATTTGGCATTGTCCTCAATGCCAACCAGTCAGATACAACGAAGTAAAAGGGAAGAAGAAATAAACTTCCCTGACTCTTGGTGAAGCTGGTGAGGGCGAGGAAGCGGCGCACGAACGCATCAGAGCCCAAAATTGTCTTCTCATCCTCGATTCCTAAAAAAACAGCAAGCTAATTAATGCTAAATTAATCTAAAAAGCAATAAAACTAAACTAAAGCATAAAAACAGTCCATCGCTCGGGTGCCTCCGAGAAGCGCAGAATTTTTAAAGTCGGTTGCTCGACTGTATTCTCTCAACAGACTCATCCATAGTCTGTAGGTGCGGGGGACGATCCAGACTTGTCCTTGGCCACACCTTTCCTGCCATCCACCTGAAAAATATTTTGCACTCTTCGTGCCTCGGGCACGTGAATATCAGACGTGTTAGTGCAAAAATCAGCATTATCATCACACATAATTAAATCAGAAATTTTAACTGAGACATGGGAACCATCCCTCAAGCGCGAGGGTAGACTCCCATTCTCATCATGCTCACAAACAGACACATTTCCAACAGTCACAGACAACTTCGATGCATTTATAATAAATTCATTCACCATTCCATCAAATTCTACAGATAAGGCACCGCTATCAACATCTATCTTGACCTTAGCGATCTTCATAAATGGGCGGCCTAACAAAATAGAAGAGGAAACATGCGAAGAATTCTCATTCATATTCAGCACATAAAAATCGCATGGAAACAGTAAGTCCTTAACTTTGACTAAAATATCCTCAACCTTCCCTAAAGGATGCACATAAGATCGATCGGCTAGTTGGACAACTATATTGGACTCGATTAAAGTACACAATTCAAGTTCTTTAAAAACATCATAAGACATGACATTAATCGAGGCACCGAGATCTAACATGGCTTTTTCAATGAATTTAGTACCGATAGTGCATGGGATAGAAAATATACCAGGATCGATGCACTTCGGTGGAAGATTACCTTGGAAGATTGCGGAGACGGTTTCTTTCTTCGTCTCGTCACTTTTTCTCGACATTCTCTTACTCGTACACCACTTCTTGAGAAACTTGGCGTATTTTGGCACTTGGCTTACGGCCTCAAGAAGTGGGATGTTGACCACCACCTTTTGGAAGGTTCGAAGGACCTCCGCATCCTCGGTCTCCAAAGTAGGCTTCACAAGCCGACTCGGGAATGGTGCTCTGGTAACATCCTCAGGTACACTGACCTTCTCATCTTTTCTCACATTCTGAATCTCAGGAGCAGTCGGGGCAGACTTGTTCAGGCTGTCCGTGGCTTCCTTCGCAGCTCTGGTGGAAAGTGACTTCCCACTGCGCAGCTGAATGGCACTCACGTTTTCACATGAGTTTACTGTAGTTTGGGAAGGAAGCTTCCCCGAGCTCTTGCTCTCAATCTTACTAATAGACACCGCCATCTGTGTCAGCTGCTTGTTCAAATTCTGCAGCTCTGCCTTGTGAGAATTAAGCTCCTCTCGAGCTTCTTTCTGAAACTGGCTGGTGCTAGTCACGATGGTCCTTACCATCTCTTCAAGTGAGCTGGAGGAGCTCGAGGCTTGAGCCTGGGTGGAAGAATTAGGCCTATCCTGGGATTGGCCTTGGAAGCGAGTTTGTCCTTCCCTATTCCCATAGCTGAAATTAGGATGGTCGCGCCAACCGGGGTTGTAAGTGTTTGCATATGGGTCGTACTTCCTTGGGTTGGAAGCATACTGTTACGTGCTCAATGTGTTAAAATAATTAGGCAATAAGATAGAGAGAGCACTCAGAACATGCAAGCATACATGATCTTATAGCAAGTAGTAAGTATTTTTTCATTCGTTTTCCCACAGAGATTTATTATAAGCTATTCATGAAGTGTAAAGTTAAGAAAGAAGGGGTGGATTTGATGGGGTAAAATTGGTTTTAAATTGTCTATTTCCTACTGAATACGTAGAGGGTAGCAACATAAACAAATGCAAGTCAAAGTTAAACTCAAATGAAAAGAGACGAGAGTAATAAACGAAGACAAAAACAGCTAGACAGAATTGTAACTTAAGCAGAATTGCGGAAACAGCAATTCTACCGCAATTTTAACAACAGCGAAAGTGTGTAAAATGGAGAAACAAGGGCTACTAACGACTCCTCTATAGGCTTTTTCATACGATTCTCAAGCATTGGATCAACTCTCTATGCATCAAACTCACTCAATCTCATGTATCGTCCGATTCCATGCATTAGATTCTTTAGTTTACTCATGTCCAAGTAAGGTCTTAAGCATCTTGTTAAAGCAGAAAGTTATGGTTTGTACTAGGAAAACGCCTATTCCTAGGTCGTTTCTGGCTACCTTGAAAGGCTAGCATGAGTGTATGACTCTGAACTCTTACTCCTTCCAGAGGTTAGGAGTTCTTTGGACAAAATGGATGGCCAATCGAAATTGCCTGTGGGAGGAAGCTTACATACAACCAATGCTTCGAGAGCTATCCTACATGCTTGGTTCACGTTTTTTAGCCTATAGTATTGTCATTAGCATGCCCCTATGTGACTTAGTTACTCATGGATATGGGGTAAACTGAAATAAGAGATGAAGGAAACATGCTTAGAAGAGAAAGATACTTAAAACAGTAAGGAAAGACCGTAGCAGCAGAAGATGGAAAACTTGTGAAATAATAACTATGCTTTGATTACTTGATTGTTTGAATGGACAAGAAGAGGAACTTAAAGTGCATAATAGAAAGACAGAACACAACGAAATGGACTGATCTAGTTACAAGAAAGGAAACAACAACAAACTAAAGCTGGAAAATGGAAATAAAGACAGAAAGCATAAAAACGAGCGTGAGCGCCTAGTTGCAGATGCCTCGGCTGAAGGGGATGAAAGAATAGCTTTGCTTGGATGAATCCAATCGGGAGAGAAGATGAATCTTCTCTCCTTCCTATCAGATTGTCGATTCCAACAGCTGAGACTCTCACACCAACAGACAGAGAAGAACGACAGGAGAAAAGATGGAGCTGCGAGAAGACTTCTACGCTTTCGGATGATGTTTGAACCCTCGACTTTGACCCCCTTTTATAGCAATCTGCAGGTGCGTTTGGGCCAAGGAGAACCATCAATCTTCAACGTCGTACTTCAGAATGGATGGAGGAGAAAGAACGAATCCCTGAAATAACGGAAATTAACAGAAAAAGATCAGTCAACTTACGGTTTTCACTTGAAACATTGCGGTTTCAGCAATGTTTCCGCAATGCTATCGCAATGCTTGTTTTTCATTCTTTTCCTTCGGTTTTCAACCCTTTTCTTTCCTATTGTACATAAGTCCTAATTTAGCTACCTTCTTCTAATTCTCATATTTAAGCATAGGTTTAGGCTAAATGCTATCAAAAACACCTAAGAGTGAACATCTTTCTAAGATAATTAAGTCCTAAAAAGGTCACTTTTGGAGACGTAACACATACCCCCCGATCGCGTTGACCTCCGCATCCTCACGGTGTCCTCCAACTATTTTCTTTAACATGCTGCCTATCTCGGCCACCTGGGCCCTCATTTCAGTCATCTCGTGGCTCTGAGCCACGCTGTGCACTTGTCCTTGCCCCCGAATACCGAATTGCTGCGAGTTGGTGGCCATATTTGCTATCAACTGTTTAGCCTCAACTAGGGTCTTGTCAATCAGTGCCCCGCCACTCGCTGCATCGATCATCTGCCGGTCATGGGGCGTCATCCCCTCATAAAAGTACTGAATCAACAACTGATCGGCAATCTGATGATGTGGGAAGCTCGCGCACAGGCGCCCGAAGCGTTCCCAGTATTCGTGCAGGGACTCACCTACATCCTGGGTGATCCCATAAATTCTCTTCCGCAGAGTGGTGGCTAAGGATGCGGGAAAGTATTTCTCCAAGAATACCCGCTTCATATCCTGCCACGTGGTGATGGATCCGGAGGGCAAGTAGTAAAGCCAATCTTTGGCCTTGTCCTTGAGCTAAAGGGGAATGCCCTCATATTCAGTTGCTCCTCCGTAACCCCTGCGGGCTTCATTCCCGCGCAGACGCAATGGAACTCCATCAAATGTTTGTTCGCGTCCTCACCTGCGTTGCCATGGAAAGAAGGTAACTGGTGAATTAAACCAGATTTCAACTCGAAGTTACCTGCTACCACGGGGTAGTTAATGCACAAAGGCTGCAGGTTCAGGTCTGGCGCTGCCAGTTGCTTAAGCGTCCGTGACGCATCACCTTGTGCCATCTCGTCAAATAAGAAGGGATTGCCTTCTTCTCTTTCAAACGTTCCTTGCCCCTCACGGGCCTCTCTCCGTAACCGCCGCTCCTCTCTGTCAATCTCAGGGATAAACTGCAAACTACCCTCAGAGGAACGGGTCATACACAAACAAAAATCTAAACATACAATATACAAACAGAAAAAAATTTCAGTCAACCATCAATAAATCAAATTCAAACTTCAATCATAAATTCAATCAATTGCCTATTCCCCGGCAACGGCGCCAATTTTGGTGGGCGGATTTTTGAATATCCACTTAATCTCAAGCTGTCGAGGCTTGCCAAAATACGATTTATAAAGCCTATGACCAAGGCTTTGCAGCCAGTGGTAATAGGGTCGATCCAAGGAATAGGAAGATTGAATTTACTAGTGAAATTGGGATTTAATTGATTAATTGGTAACGGGGGGTTTTAATCATGCAAGAGAAATAATGATGAAAGCTAACGGAAGAAAGAAATAATAAGAAGAGAACGTGTGTACGGTTTGGGAGTTTAGGGATCAATTGTTAGACAAATTCGACTTATCATTTAATGCTAATAACATGGAATACAGTTTATTGAGCACGCGGACGACTACCAGAGAAGCCCCAAAGTAGACGACTCCATGGATTTTAATTAGCCCACACAGTTCTAATTACACGTTATCTAAGCTCACATCAAGATGATCAGTCCTAAGATGAATTTAGACAGTCACTAGCTAACCGCGACGAACATTCGAGCGTGAATTCTAATTGCTAGTAGATCGCCCGCAAATGCCGTATGCAATCAACAATTATCCTACCCGACCCGATACTTCGATTTAGTTCTATCTACCTGTGTTACTTAGTCGAGCAGTGAGAGGCACGACATCGCTACTCTTTAACATACACAACATGCTAAACTACCCGAGTGTCAATCGTCGTATTTTAACATGCGCGTTGGATTAAGCAAGGTAAATATATGCTAATAAACAGAACCAATATGCATCAAAATTAGATTATCAAAGTCAAAAACGTCTAACAAAAATCATCCTAAAACATTCCCAAACCGTTCACCCTTACCTTAGCCGCTCATGGCGCGGTTTGTCAATCCCGCTCCAACAACGCCCATGGAAGGATTCATCTACTTATTACAATGGTGGTGGAGCTCACAAGCATGCCAACAATGGCGGAGCTCCACGGAAAATAGAGAGAAAATGGGGAAGAAGAAGACCAAAATCGTCCCAAACCGTAGAGAGATGAAGAAGATGAAGATATATAAAAATGTGCAGGAAAATCGTCTTTTAGCTGCTGCCATCGTCGTAGCGTCGAGACGCTAGGCCAGCGTCTCGACGCTGTGCCCTAAGTTTTCCGCGCGCGCGCTCGCGATGGCGTCGCGACGCAAGGCCAGCGTCGCGACGCTGCCCCGATAAAATTCCTGCGCGCGCCTCCTCCGGAGCGTCTCGACGCCAAGCAGGGTCTCGACGCCAGGGCAGCGTCGAGCTAGCGTCTCGACGCTATCACTCGACGCTTGCTCTCGGGTTTTTCCAGCGTCGAGTGTTGCGTGCTCAGTGTAAAAGATAAATAAGCAATAAGGTAGAGAGAGCACTTAGAACATGCAAGCATACATGGTCTCACAGCAAGTAGTAAGTATATTTCATTCGTTTTTTCCACAGAGACTTATGTTTAGCTATTCGCGAAGTGTATTTGTTAAGAAAGATGGGGTGGATTTGAAGGGGTAAAATTGGTTTTTAATTATCTAATTTTTGCTGAATGTGTAAAGGGATGCAACATAAACAAATTAAAGTTGAAATCAGACTCAAAGGACAAGAGATGGAATTGATAAACGAAGAAGAAAACAGCTAAACAGAATGATAAAATGGCAGAATTGCGAGGACCGCAATGTTACCGCAATTGAATAACAGCGAAAGTGTGTAAATGGGTGAATTTAAGGCTACTAATGACTATCCTATAGGCATTTTATTACGATTCTCAAGCACTGGATCAACTCTCTATACATCAAGCTCACTCTATCTCAAGTATCGTCTGATTCCATGCATTAGAGTCTTAAGTTTACTCGACTTCAAAGTAAGGTCTTAAGCATCTTGTTAAAACAGGAGTGTTTAGTTTGTACTAGGAAAACGCTTATTCCTAAGCCGTTTTCTGATTACCGTGAAAGGCTAGCATGATTATATGACTCTGAACTCTTACTCCTTCTAGAGGTTAGGAGTTCTTTGGACAAAATGGATGGCCAATCGAAATTGCCCGTGGGATGAAGCTTACATACAATCAATGTTTCGAAGGCGATCCTACATGCTTGGTTCACGTTTTTTAGCCTATAGTTCTGTCATTAGCATGCCCCTAAGTGACTTAGCTACTCATGGATATATGGAGAACAGAAAGGGTAGATAAAACAGACATGCTTAGAAGAGAAATGTGCTTAAAACAGCAAGACAAAACCGTAGCAGAAAAAGGTGGAAACTGTGAAATGCAGAATTGTGCTTTGATTACTTTGAGTGTTTGAACGACAAAGGAAAGCTTTGAAAGAAATGATTCCAAGACAGACAACAACGAAATGCAGTAAGTAAAACACTAAACTAGAACAACAACTAATCAAAGCTGGAAATGAGAAGAAAAAGACAGAAAAGCAGTAAAGGTTGCTTGAAAGCTTCGTTGCAGTCGCCTCGAATGAAAGGGATGAGAGGTCAGCCTCGCTTGGATGAATCCAATCGAGAGAGAAGAAGAATCTCCTCTCCTTCCTATCAGATTATCGATTCCAACAGCTGAGACTCCCACTCCAACAGACGGTAAAGGAAAACAGAGAGAAATGATGGACTGCGAGAAGACTTCTGCGCTTCGAATGATGATCAAACCTCCGACTTTGGCCCCCTTTTATAGTAGTTTGCAGGTGCGTTTGGGCCAAGGAGAACCATCAATCTTCAACGTCATATATCAGAATGGATGGAGGAGAAAGAACGAATCCCTGAAATTACGGAAATTAACAGAAAAAGATCAGTCAACTTACGGTTTTCACTTGAATAATTGCGGTCACCGCAATGTTTTCGCAATTCATTCGCAATGCTCATTTTTTCATTCTTTTCCTTCGGTTTTCAACCCTTTTTCTACCTATTGTACATAAGTCCTAGATTAGCTACCTTCTTCTAATTCTCATATTAAAGCATAGGTTTAGGCTAAATGTTATCAAAAACACCTAAAAGTGTACATCTTCCTAAACTAAATGGGTCCTAAATAAGTCACTTTCAGAGACTTAACACACCCCCAAACTTAAGGTTTTGCTTGTCCTCAAGCATACTAAGGACTTACTTAGGCTTGTTATTTTATCTTCTTTGACCACTTACTGACTCCCCTATATCCCTATCTCTAGCAGTGCTGTCCTGTGACACACCTCTACGTTTAGAACTAACCTCTTATCAAGCTTCTTCTGACTTCACCTGCCTACTATACCTGCTGTTTTTATTAACCCCCTACTACTGATCTAGCTACTTTTATAATATCATGCCACTATCCCTAAGGTTTCAAATTCTACCAAGTTTTACTCCAGACTCAGTACATGCTTCTAGCTTATTTTTAATGTGTCTAGGATTCCTTAGAGTCATGCCAGTTTTAGTATTAACAGTGACAGTGGTACTTTTAGAGAACAACCTAAACCCTGGCATCACTACATTGGATATACATTCATCTCCCTGGACAAACCTAAAAGCTACAACCTTGTGCTTAGCTCATTGAGGATCAGAGTTCTTTTTTTTTTTTTTTTGAATAGGACATTTAAGCCACAAGATTATAACTCCTAAGCATACATTCTTCTTCCCCTATTTCTCCCTTTTTCCTTTTTTACTTAGGTGAGGTCTCTTCTTGGGTTGCCTTTTAATGCAATGCCACTTGTGGTTTACACACTTGGCACTGATTACTTAGCAACTTGAGAGAAACTCCCCTCTTTATTCTATTTTTCAACTTCTTTTTTTCAGTTCATCATTTTATTTGTAAAGGAGAAGAAGAATGCTTATGTCCTAAGGAAGAGAGGAATGTTCCTAGGCCTAGGGTGGCCTCCCCCAAACTTAAACTACTCATTGTCCCCAATGAGTGTCTGAGATGGCACACCCCCAAACTTGTCCTAGAAGCATCTAGTCTAAGGTAAAACAAAGAGAATCTAAAAATCCTAGACATAGGCAAAACATTCTAAGAGCAATTATTCCAGCAGTAGAAAATTTGAACATAACAGACAGTTTAAGGACTGATGGTTTATGCATGCTGAGCCCTATTCAGAGGCTAATTTAAACAATCAAAAGGATGTCCTATGACACTCATCCAGCATGCTTTAAGATCAGCTATATAAGGTAGTCATGCTAGCAGCAAAAGATAGAATTTTAACAGATCTCAGCCTAACTAAACAGACAGTCCAAAACATGCAATCAGGCACAAAAATTGCGGGAACCGCAATTTTTTCGCAATTCAATCAGGGCAGATATAACATCGATTCAGGCCCCTAAACATGCTTTTTCCAGTCACTTTAAGCTCGACAAAAATAAAACTAAATGAACCTACCTAGGCAGCTAATATCAGACTATCCTAAACAAAAGAAAAAACATAAAACTAAACATCAAAAACAGAGCAAAAATTGAGCATAATTCACATTGTCTATCAGAAAGCAGAAAATTGTTTTTGTTTTCTAAGGGAACAGCAATACTCCCTTCAGTGCACTTCAAACCAGCACTCAATTCTCGTCATCCTCATCAGCTGCCTTAGCCGTGAGGTTAGCACTCATGAGAGTGTGCCTCCCATTGCGTGACACGGTCCAAGAAGCTTCAGGCTGGCCAATAGTCCGAATGGCCTCTTCCAAAACTGCCTCAGTAGGCTCATCGACAATCCGTGCATAATCTGTATGAGTTTGGCCCTTTGAGACCAAAGGCTTCATTGATGGCCTTGGCTGAGAAATCTACTTCTACCCCTCTGACCACAGACAGGCCATCCTCAGGGCTGAGCACATTGGCGTAGAAATCATACACCATGCTCGTGTATGCTGGATTAGGCGGTCTGCAGAATTCCTCCCAGCCGTGGTTGATCACCCCTGCGCGCAAGAACTGCGGCAGGTCAGCAGGTCGGTCGAGGAAGCCTTTCTCGTGCAGCAACTCCCTCTTCCTTAACTCAGCACCCCTGGATTCAGCATCAGATGAGACATACCTCACTGACTGAGGTTCGTCTTCAGGGTAGAGTTTGGCTTTCCCCTTATCTGCTGGCTTGGCTGACTCGGCAGCCTCAACCTTGAGCCTTTTGAGTGATGGCTCCGTGCTTTCTTTGTCTGCTGAAGGCACTCTCTTGGCCTTCTTCTTCTTCAGCTTCTTGGATCTCTTGGCCTTGACAATCTTGGCCTTCTTCTTCTTCTTAATGTTGATCTGCTGGAGGCATGCCCCCAACGTCTTCTCCATGGAATCATCCTGCTGTGCAGGAACATCAGGGCTGTCTTCCCCAGCATCGCCACTGCCCTGCGTGGACTCTTGATAATCCCCGTATGGGAATTCAGGATCAGGCCGTGGAGAATTGTGCAATGGCGTGGGATTGTGCTCTGCTGATGGTGTCTGCGCAGAACTCAGTGGCGAAGACGGCAGTTCAGGACTCTGCGCTGCTGCAGGTGTCGGTTCAGAACTCTGAGGTGCTGGAGACAACTCGGAGCTCTGTACAGGCGGTGACGACTCTGCGCTTGGCACTGGTTCAGATGGTGAAGGGCTGTGCGCAGGTGATGCGGATGGCGACGAACCTTCTTTGGCTGACTCGTGGGATGCACGATCAGTTTCTTGACTCTCCACAGAGGGAGTCTTTGCTGTGTTTGGTTCGGCGGCTATCTCGACACTCCACCGGCGTTTCTTGGGCGTGCCCGCTGGCTCAGATGGTCCAGCAGGGATCTCAGTGACAACCCTCCACTTCTTCCTACGGATAGGAAGCTTAGGAAGAGGTCCGGTGCGAACGGCACCATCATCTGCAAGGGTGAGCAGTGCTTCCCTCGCAGCCGCTTCAGCTGCGTCATCAGCCTTCTTCTTGGCTGCGGATCTTTCAGCCCGTGTGGACACCATTGTCGAATCTTGGTGATCTTGAGAGTAGAATCAAAGATGAAAAGAATCGCAGAGTTCTTGGAAATCAGAGAATGAGAGAATCGTATCGATCGAGCGCTTTCCAACGGATATAAATGCAACGGAAAAATCCCAACGGCTCTTTTTTGCGAATCCAGCAATTCCAGCGCAATTCCAGGGATATTTTTTCATCAAAATCTCAAACTTTGCTCGTCCGTATCTTTTATTTGGCTCAACCGTTTCTTGATTTTAAAAGCTGGATTTACTCTCCTTGATCCCCTCTTTCGAATCCCTGCAAAAACAAATAAAAAAAACATTAAATACGCAATTAAAATCACACCACAAAACATACAAACGATAATCGGAAAAACCAAAAAAAATAAACTAAGGCATTGGCCTTGACTAAACGAGCACAGTAACCAGTCGTTCCCTCTCGTTTGTAACTTCATGCTTCATGCAAGAGGAGGGCCGAGAGAGTCTTCACATCTCCTTCCTCATAATAGTGCTTCAATCTAGCACCATTTACCATAAAAGGCTGTCCTTGCTGCAAGTTTTTTATCTCTATCGCACCATGAACAAAGACATTAGTAATAACAAATGGGCCCGATCATCTGGACTTTAGTTTGCCTGGAAATATCTTTAAACGTGAGTTAAATAATAGGACAAGTTGGCCTTTCCTAAAGTCTTTGATCCTAAGTCTACTGTCGTGCCATATTTTGGTCTTTTCTTTATACATTTTGGCATTCTCATAAGCCATATGCCTAAGCTCATCAAGCTCATGTATTTGCAAAGACCTCAGTGTCCCCGCATCGGTCACGCCATAATTCAGTTCTTTTAAGGCCCAAAAGGCTTTGATTTCCAATTCGAAGGGAAGATGACATGCTTTTCCATACACTAGCCTATAAGGAGACATACCTAAGGGTGTTTTATATGCAATCCTATAGGCCCACAGTGCATCATCAATTCCTGCTAAACGACTGTGATTGTTGGCACATAATAAATATTTCATTCCCAAAATAAACTACTCCTAACATACGAAATCTAAGCAAAGCATGATAAAATCCTAATTTAAGAGTTTAGGGATCAGAAATCTCCCTTGTCAATCTGCCTCATATGGATATTCTTCAATGTTTCGAGGCATCACTTCTGCTTCGTTAAGATACTTAAGTCTTGATTTACGGGGTCGGACATTCTGCCACACCTTGAAATTGTTGATTCTTTCAAAGAGACTGCATGTTATAACATTCCAAGGTTTGTACTTTATGTGCGTTGGTTTTGTTTCTACAACATTTGCTACAACATAGCTTTGATGCGATGGGACTTCTTTTGCTGGCACAACTCTTTCTAACTCCTTCAGCTGGAGCATTTGTGGTGGTGGTGGCTCAACTCTTTCATTGGTGGAGAAGCTTGCTACAACCTCAAACATTTCAAATTCTTGTTCCTCAAGCAGCGCATTAGTCTCTTTGGCCTCATCCAGCACAATTTTTTGTTCTCAACTGTCACCAACTCCACCATTTCATATGGAGATTCCATTGGATCACTCTTCTCAGATTCGAAGGTAACAGAAGATTCATCATCATAAAAATCGAACATCTGAGGGCATGGTGGTAGTGATTTTGCTATAGCAAGTAGCTCTTGTAAGTCATTTGTGAGCTGAGCTAATTGCACATCCATTCTCCTCATAGATGCATCATTCCTTTCCATGAATTCTATCCATAGTGTCTCCAAAGTGGGTGATAATTCTTCACTTGGAGTTGGGGCATAATGTTGATAGTTTTCATGTTGGGGGAACTCTTCATAATGAGCAATTTGCACATGCTCTTCCCAAGGATTATTTGAGAGTTGCCACTGATCATGTTCACACATGTACGAATAATGGTTGTCATAGCTTTGTTGATATTGCCTCTCTTGATAATTCAATGTTGGGCAATTCTCCAAGTTATGATTATCCCCACAATAAGCACATGGCTGGTAAAATCCTTCAAACTGTTGTGGGCAAACTCGTCCTCCAATTAAGTTCTGCAGCGTATTCATTTACTTTGTCGTACACATACGTTTTCCACCTGCAAAGTTTCTCTCTGTTGCGAGTTGAGGTTTGGAAACTCTTTCATAAACTAGCTTGATAGTACCTGTAAAGGAAATGAAAGAAGATTAGCTCCAATGGATATTAAGAGTTGGTTTTCTAACTTAACAAACTTCGTTTTCACTTAAAATAAGTCCCCGGCAGCGGCGCCAAAAACTTGTTGCGTGCTCAGTGTAAAAGATAAATAAGCAATAAGGTAGAGAGAGCACTTAGAACATGCAAGCATACATGGTCTCACAGCAAGTAGTAAGTATATTTCATTCGTTTTTTCCACAGAGACTTATGTTTAGCTATTCGCGAAGTGTATTTGTTAAGAAAGATGGGGTGGATTTGAAGGGGTAAAATTGGTTTTTAATTATCTAATTTTTGCTGAATGTGTAAAGGGATGCAACATAAACAAATTAAAGTTGAAATCAGACTCAAAGGACAAGAGATGGAATTGATAAACGAAGAAGAAAACAGCTAAACAGAATGATAAAATGGTAGAATTGCGAGGACCGCAATGTTACCGCAATTGAATAACAGCGAAAGTGTGTAAATGGGTGAATTTAAGGCTACTAATGACTATCCTATAGGCATTTTATTACGATTCTCAAGCACTGGATCAACTCTCTATACATCAAGCTCACTCTATCTCAAGTATCGTCCGATTCCATGCATTAGAGTCTTAAGTTTACTCGACTTCAAAGTAAGGTCTTAAGCATCTTGTTAAAACAGGAGTGTTTAGTTTGTACTAGGAAAACGCTTATTCCTAAGCCGTTTTCTGATTACCGTGAAAGGCTAGCATGATTATATGACTCTGAACTCTTACTCCTTCCAGAGGTTAGGAGTTCTTTGGACAAAATGGATGGCCAATCGAAATTGCCCGTGGGATGAAGCTTACATACAATCAATGTTTCGAAGGCGATCCTACATGCTTGGTTCACGTTTTTTAGCCTATAGTTCTGTCATTAGCATGCCCCTAAGTGACTTAGCTACTCATGGATATATGGAGAACAGAAAGGGTAGATAAAACAGACATGCTTAGAAGAGAAATGTGCTTAAAACAGCAAGACAAAACCGTAGCAGAAATAGGTGGAAACTGTGAAATGCAAAATTGTACTTTGATTACTTTGAGTGTTTGAACGACAAAGGAAAGCTTTGAAAGAAATGATTCCAAGACAGACAACAACGAAATGCAGTAAGTAAAACACTAAACTAGAACAACAACTAATCAAAGCTGGAAATGAGAAGAAAAAGACAGAAAAGCAGTAAAGGTTGCTTGAAAGCTTCGTTGCAGTCGCCTCGAATGAAAGGGATGAGAGGTCAGCCTCGCTTGGATGAATCCAATCGAGAGAGAAGAAGAATCTCCTCTCCTTCCTATCAGATTATCGATTCCAACAGCTGAGACTCCCACTCCAACAGACGGTGAAGGAAAACAGAGAGAAATGATGGACTGCGAGAAGACTTCTGCGCTTCGAATGATGATCAAACCTCCGACTTTGGCCCCCTTTTATAGTAGTTTGCAGGTGCGTTTGGGCCAAGGAGAACCATCAATCTTCAACGTCATATATCAGAATGGATGGAGGAGAAAGAACGAATCCCTGAAATTACGGAAATTAACAGAAAAAGATCAGTCAACTTACGGTTTTCACTTGAATAATTGCGGTCACCGCAATGTTTTCGCAATTCATTCGCAATGCTCATTTTTTCATTCTTTTCCTTCGGTTTTCAACCCTTTTTCTACCTATTGTACATAAGTCCTAGATTAGCTACCTTCTTCTAATTCTCATATTAAAGCATAGGTTTAGGCTAAATGTTATCAAAAACACCTAAAAGTGTACATCTTCCTAAGCTAAATGGGTCCTAAATAAGTCACTTTCAGAGACTTAACATCGAGCCAGCGTCTCGACGCTGGCTCTCGGGTTTGGGGCTGAAGCTTTGCCTCTCCAAGGCAGTTTTGGCCCGTTTCTTCACGGACACACTTCTAAGCTTAAAACTACCCTCTCATCTAGCTTCTTCTGATTTCGCATGCCTAATACTCCTACTGTCTTTATTAACTCCCTACACTGCTCTACCTGCTTTTGTCATATCCTGCCACTATCCCTAAGGTTTCAAATTTAACCTAGCTTTACCCCAGACTCAGTACATGCTTCTAGTTTATACTTATGAGCTACTGATAACTCTATTTTTGAGCTATTAAATACGTCCTAATTATAGCTAAAGGCCGCTCGCAATTGATTAAATGTATCTCTTTTGTAGGAGAAAAGCGGCAAAGAGCTCGTGCGTCCGTTGGACATGTTCGAGCGCTTAAAGCAGAGTTTTAGCGCCCCGGGAATGCATCGGGAAGAGGGGAACTTGTTCCGTGAAGAAACGGGCCAAAACAGCCTTGGAGAGGCAAAGCATCAGCCCCAAACCCGAGAGCCAGCGTCGAGACGCTGGCTCGACGCTGGAAAAACCCGAGAGCAAGCGTCGAGTGATAGCGTCGAGACGCTAGCTCGACGCTGCCCTGGCGTCGAAACCCTGCTTGGCGTCGAGACGCTTCGGAGGAGGCGCGCGCTGGAAATTCATCGGGGCAGCGTCGCGACGCTGGCCTAGCGTTGCGACGCCATCGCGCGCGCGCGCGGATTACTTAGGGCACAGCGTCGAGACGCTGGCCTAGCGTCTCGACGCTACGACGAAGGCAGTAGCTAAAAGACGATTTTTCTGCACATTTTTGGGCATCTTCATCTTCTTCATCTCTCAACGGATTCCGGCGATTTTTAGCTTCTTCTTCTCCGTTTTCTCTCTATATTCCGTGGAGCTCCGCCATTGTTGGCATGCTTGAGAGCTCCACTCTCCATTGTAATAGGTAGATGAACTCTTCCATGGTCGTTGGTGGAGCGGGATTGACGCACCGCGCCATGAGCGGCTAAGGTAAGGGTGACGGTTTGGGATTTGTTTAGGGGAATTTTGTTAGACATTTAATGCTTTGATAATCTGAGTATAATTTTGCATATTGGAATCTGATTATTGGCATCTGTTTACCTTGCTTAATCCCACGCTCATGCTAAATTACGTTGATTGACACTCGGGTAGCTTCGCATGTTGTGTATGTTAAAGAGTAGCGATGCCGTGCCTCTCACTGCTCGACTAAGTAACACAGGTAAATAGAACTAAATCGAAGTATCGGGTCGGGTAGGATAAATGTTGGTTGCATACAGCGTTTGCGGGCAACCTACTAGCATTTAGAATTCACGCTCGAATGTTCGTCGCGGTTAGCTAGTGACTGTTTAAATTCATCTTAGGACCGATCATCTTAATGTGAGCTTAGATAACGTGTAATTAGAACTGTGTGGTCTAATTAAAATCCATGGAGTCGGCTACTTTGGGGCTTCTCTGGTAGTCGTCCGCGTGCTAAATAAACTGTATTCCATGTCGTTAGAATTAAATGATAAGCTGAATGTTGTCTAACAATTGATCCCGAGACTCCCCAAACCGTTCACACGCTCTCTACATATTATTCTTCCTTCGTTACTTTCTTCATTATTTCTCTTGCATGATTAAAACCCCCCGTTACCAATTAATCAATTAAATCCAAATTTTGATTATACTTTCGATCATTCCTATTCCTTGGATCGACCCTGTTACCACTGGCTGCAAAGCCTTGGCAATAGGCATTATAAATCGTATTTTGGCAAGCCTCGACAGCTTGAGATTAGGCGGATATTCAAAATCTAGCCCACCAGCTACCTAGGATTCCTTAGAGTCATGCCAGTCTTAGTATTAATGGTGACAGTAGTACTTTTAGAGAACAACCTAAGCCCTGGCATCACTACATTGGATATACACTCATCTCCCTAAACAACCCTACAAACTACAACTTTGCTCTTAGCTAAATTGAGGATCAGAGTTCTTTTTAAACAGGACATCTAAGCCACAAAGTTGCAACTCCTAGGTATACATTCTTCTTCCCTATTTCTTCTTTTTCTTTCTTTCTTACTTTGGTGGAGCCTCTCCTTTGGTTGCCTTTTGATGCAACGCCACTTGTGGGTTACACACTTGGCACTGATTACTCAGCAACCTAAGAGAGACTCCCCCCTTTATTCTTTTTTTCATTTTCTCTTTTCAGCTCATTATTTTTTTTTTTTTTTAAAAGGAGAAGAAGAATGCTTATGTTTTAAGGGAGAGAGGAGTGTTCCTAGGCCTAGGGTGGCCTCCCCCAAACTTAAACTACTCATTGTCCCCAATGAGTGTCTGAGGTGGCACACCCCCAAACTTGTCCTAGAAGCATCTAGTCTAAGGTAAAACAACGAGAATCTAAAAGCCCCAGGCATAGACAGAACATTCTAAAAGAAAATATCACAGCAGCAGAAAATTGAAAAAAAAACAGACAGGCAAGGACTTACAGCTATGCATGCTGAGCTTTTTAGAGGTTAATTTAAACTATCAAAGGGTGTCCTATGACACTCATCCAGCATGCTTTAAGATAAGCTATATAATGTAGTCATGACAGCAGCAAAAGACAGAATTTAAACAGATCACAGCCTAGCTAAACAGACAGTCCAAAACATGCATTCAGTAATAAAAATTGCGGTTACCGCAATTATTTCGCAATAGATACAGGGTAGATATAACAGTGATTAAGGCCCCTAAGCATGCTTTTTTCCCGTCACTCAAGCTCTACAAAAATAAAACTAAACTAACCTACCTACTCAGCTATCATCAGACTACACTAAACAATTAAAAAACTTAAAATTAAGCAACTAAAACAGATCAAAATATTAACTAAAAACAGCATAATTCACATGATCAAACAGAAAGCAGATTTCGTTTTTTTTATTGTAAGGGAACAGCAATACTCCCTTGAGTGCAATTCAAACCAGCACTCAGATGTCTTCATCCTCATCAGGCCGTCGTGGTCGTGGAGGCACCCATGGATTCAGGAGATTCGTGGGAAAATCAGGGAAGATGCATCCAAGTTGGTCAGCAACTTCCTTGTCCCGTGCCTGTGCGTAAGTGGCCCATTGAGCCATCCTCTTCTGCATATCCATCAGGCATGCCATGGACAGCGACTGATCAGCAGCCAACCTATCCAGCTCGAATTCCATGTTCCCCTTCCTTTTTAGCCTCAAGCCAGCAGGTAGCTCCAAGTGGCCTGTGTAAGCCATCTGCTGCTCCATTCGCTCAATGGGAACCCCTGCAAGCAAACAGAGTTTAGTTATAGTATTAGGGAAAAACAATGGGCCCTTACCCTTCTTGGCGCACTCAGCAATGGCAGCTGACATGACTTCACCCACGTTGATCGTGAGACCTCGCATGATTGCATAGACCAGCAGCGATCTGCCCTGGTTGATGGTGGTCTCATGAGTCACGGGGGACAGCTTCCTCCTCACGAAGGCAAACCATACAGCCGCCTTAGCTGTGAGGTTGGCACTCATGAGAGTGTGCCTCCCATTGCGTGACACGGTCCAGGATGCTTCAGGCTGGCCAATGGTCCGAATGGCCTCTTCCAGGACTGCCTCAGTAGGCTCATCAACAATCCTCGCATAGTCAGTATGTTTTTGGCCCTTGAGGCCATAGGCTTCGTTGATGGCTTTTGCTGAGAAGTCCACTTCTACCCCCCTGACCACAGACAACCCCTCCTCAGAATTCCTCAGGTTGGCGTAGAAGTCATACACCATGCTTGTGTAAGCCGGATTGGGTGGTCTGCACAACTCCTCCCATCCATGATTTGTAATTCCTGCGCGCAAGAACTGCGGCAGGTCAGCAGGTCTGTCGAGGAAGCCCTTCTCGTGCAGCAACTCCCTCTTCCTCAGCTCAACGCCTCTGGACTCAGCGTCAGAGGACACGTACCTCACTGAGTGAGGCTCATCTTCAGGGTAAAGCTTGGCCTTCCCTTTGTCCTTTGGCTTGGCTGACTCAGCAGCCTCAATCTTGAGCTTCTTGAGCGATGGCTCAGCACTCTCTCCCTCTGATGCCAGCGCCCTCTTGGCCTTCTTCTTCTTTGATTTCTTGGACCGCTTGGCCTTGATAATCTTGGCAGCCTTCTTCTTCTGCAGCTTTGCCTTGGTGGTGATCTGCTGGAGGCAAGCCCCCAGTGTTTCTTCCATGGAATCATCCTTCTGCGCAGGACTCTCAGGGCTGGCCTCCCTCAACGGAGAGAAGACTTCTTCTTCCTCAGCTTCCCCACTGCCCTGCGTTGATTCTTGGTACTCCCCATATGGGAATTCAGGGTCAGGCCGTGGAGAATTGGGCGACGGAGTGGTGCTTTGTGCTGCTGTAGGGGTCTGTGCAGAACTCTGCGGTGATGAAGGCAGCTCAGGGCTCTGCGCTGGTGGCGATGAGGAGAGCTCAGGGCTTTGAACCGGTGGAGATGGTGAAGGGCTGCGCTCAGCTGTCTCGTGGGATGGCTGGCCTCGTTCTTGACTCTCCACAGAGGGAGTCTTGTTCTTGATTCCTTCCTCGGCCACAGCCATACTCCACTTGCGCTTCTTGGGTGTGCCTGCTGGTTCAGAGGGTCCAGCAGGTATCTCTGTGACGACCTTCCACTTCTTCTTGCGAATCGGAAGTTTAGGAAGGCGTTCGGTGCGCGCAGCATCAGCCTCAGCCAAGGCAAGCAGTGCGTCTCTCGCAGCCGTTTCAGCTTCGTCAGCCTTCTTCTTGGCCGCAGATCTTTCAGCCCTCGTGAGTACCATTGTTGAATCGTGGAGGTTTGGAGAGAAGAATCACAGATGAAGAGAAACGCAGATTTCTTGGAGTTCAGATACTTGGGAAATCGTATAGATCAACGCGCGTCTCAACGGATATAAAGAAAAACGGAAAAATCCCAACGGCTATATTTTTGCGGATCCTGCAAATCTAGCGCAATTCTAGTGACCGTTGGAGATATTTTCCATTTAAATGTCAATCTTTGCTCAACCGTATCTTTGATTTGGCCCAATATCTTCTTGATGTTTAAAGCTGGATTTAATCTCCTTGATTCCCTCTATTGATTCCCTACAAAAAGAAATAAAATCAACATCAAATTCGCAATTAAAATCATACAAACTTATACACAAACGATAACCGGAAAATCGCAAAAAATAAACTAAGGCATGAGCCTCATGTTGACGAGCACAGCAATCACTCGTCCTCTCTCGTTCTTAATTTCACGCTTCAGTCAAGAGGAAGGCCGAGAGAGTCTTCACATCTCCTTCCTCATAGTAGTGCTTCAACCTTACACCATTAACCATGAATGGTTGACCTTGCTGCAGGTTCTTTATCTCCATGGCACCATGAACAAACACATTAGTAATTACAAACGGACCTGACCATCTAGACTTAAGTTTGCCTGGAAATAATTTCAATCGTGAGTTAAATAATAAAACAAGTTGGCCTTTCTTAAAGTCCTTGATCCTAAGTCTACTGTCGTGCCAAATCTTGGTCTTTTCCTTATACATTTTGGCATTCTCATAAGACATATGTCTAAGCTCATCAAGCTCATGTAATTGCAGAGACCGCAACGTTCCCGCATCGGTCACGCAATAATTCAACTCTTTTAGTGCCCAAAATGCCTTAATTTCTAACTCAAATGGAAGATGACAAGCTTTACCATACACAAGTCTGTAAGGAGACATGCCTAGGGGTGTCTTATATGCAGTTCTATACGCCCAAAGTGCATCCTCGAGTTTAAATGACCAGTCCTTTCTATTAGGTTTGACCACTTTTTCTAGGATGTTCTTAATCTCCCTATTAGAAATTTCAGCCTGACCATTCGAGTGTGGGTGATAAGGAGTGGCTACTCTATGTCTAATGTTATACTTAGCCAACACTCTCTCCATATCCTTATTAATGAAATGTGTCCCCTCATCACTAATGATAGCACGTGGTGTTCCAAACCTAGTAAAAATGTGCCTATGCAAGAATTTTATGACTGTTTTGGCATCATTATTGGGACATGCTATGGCCTCTACCCACTTGGATACATAGTCTACTGCCACTAATATGTAAAGGTTACCTGAGGATGGGGGAAATGGTCCCATGAAGTCAATGCCCCATACATCAAAGAGCTCCAACTCTAAGATGTAGGTGAGAGGCATTTCATCCTTGCGACTGAGGTTACCTGTTCTTTGGCATTCATCACAGCTGTGGGCATAGTTGTGGGCATCCTTGAAGATTGTTGGCCAATAGTAGCCACTCTGAAATACCTTTGCAGCTGTTCTTTGGCCACCAAAGTGTCCACCATAAGGAGCTGTGTGGCAGTGCTGCAGCACAGACTTCGCCTCAGCAGTTGAAACACACTTCCTTAGCAAGCCGTCAGCACATGTTTTGTAAAGTGTGGGGTCATCCCATATGAATTTCCTTGCTTCATGAAGGAACCTCTTCTTCTCTTGTCCTCCCTTGAAAGCTGGTAGTACCTGTGATGCAAGGAAGTTAGCAATGTCAGCAAACCAAGGTTCCTCATCGTTATCACGATGAGTCAATACAAAGACATGTTCATCAATAAAAGCATCAGAAATTGCGGGTTCCGCAATTTTTTCGCAATTATGCTGCAATCTAGAAAGATGATCTGCAACCACATTTTCACTTCCTTTCTTATCTCTAATGTCTAGATCAAACTCTTGCAGCAGCAGTACCCACCTAATCAACCTAGGCTTAGCATCAGCCTTCCTCATAAGGTACTTTAAAGCAGAATGGTCAGTGTACACAATTGTTCTGGTGCCTACAATATAGTTCCTAAATTTCTCACAAGCAAACACTACAGCTAGCATCTCCTTCTCAGTGGTTGTGTAGTTGCATTGTGCCTCATTAAGTGTCTTACTAGCATAATAGACAGGGTGTGTTAACTTGTCAATCTTCTGTCCTAACATAACCCCTACAGCATAGTCACTAGCATCACATAACATCTCAAATGGGAGATCCCAATTTGGCCCTACTATAATAGGTGCTGTGACTAGTGCTTTCTTAAGGGTTTTCCAAGCGAGGACACACTCTTTAGAGAAAATGAATGGCTTGTTTAGCTCTAGAAGCTCACATAGAGGCTTGGAGATCTTAGAAAAGTCCTTAATGAACCTTCTATAGAAACCAGCATGCCCTAAGAAACTTCTAATGGCCTTGACATTTTGAGGTTCTACCAATTTCTCTATTATTTCAATTTTTGCCCTGTCAACTTCTACACCTGCCCTTGACACTCTATGACCTAAGACAATCCCCTCATCCACCATGAAATGGCACTTTTCCCAATTTAGGACTAGGTTGGTCTCCTCACACCTAGCCAGGACTTGTCCTAGGTTCTCTAGACAGTTTGTAAATGAATCCCCAAAGACTGAGAAATCATCCATGAATATCTCTATCATGGATTCATCCAAATCAGAGAAGATTGCCAACATGCACCTTTGGAAAGTTGCCGGTGCATTGCATAAGCCAAAAGGCATTCTGCGAAAGGCAAAAGTTCCAAAAGGGCAAGTGAAGGTAGTCTTCTCTTGGTCCTTAGGGTCTATAGTAATCTGGTTATACCCTGAATAACCGTCTAAGAAACAGTTGTAGGCTCTACCAGCTATCCTGTCTAACATTTGGTCAATGAATGGTAGAGGGAAATGGTCTTTTTTGGTCTCTTTATTTAGTTTCCTATAATCCATGCAAACTCTCCACCCTGTGATAGTCCTAGTTGGAATCAGTTCATTGTTCTCATTGATTACCACAGTCATCCCCCCCTTCTTAGGTACACATTGTATAGGGCTCACCCACTGGCTACTAGCTATGGGGAAGATCACACCAGCATCTAACCATTTTATTATTTCCTTTTTAACTACCTCTTTCATAGAGGGATTCAACCTACGTTGGTGATCTACTCTAGGTGTATGCTCTTCCTCTAATATAATCTTATGCATGCAATAAGAAGGGCTAATGCCTCTAATATCAGCAATAGTCCATGCAATAGCCTTCCTATGTTGCTTAAGTAGTAAAATCAGTTCAACCTCATGCTTTTCACTTAATTTAGAAGAGATAATCACAGGCAAAGTATCATTACTCCCTAGATATGCATACTTGAGGTGAGTGGGGAGAGGTTTTAACTCTAAGACAGGTGGATGCTCAATGGATGGTTTTAATGGATTCAAAGATTTTTCAGTTAAGTCAATGTGCATACAAACATGCTGAGGGTTATTTACAGGTATGTCCATTATCTCAGCTATGTTTAAATCAGTTAATTCTAATCCTACATAGTTATTAGCATGCTTAGTCAACAATTCATGCTCCAATTGTTCTTCCATTAATGAATCTACAATGTCCATGCTAGCACAAGATTCAGAGTCAGAGGGGTACCTTAAGGCTTTATAAACACTAAATTTCACCTCTTCATCATGAACCCTCATAGTGAGCTCACCTTTTTGGACATCTATTAGTGCCCTACCTGTGGCTAGAAATGGTCTGCCTAACAGGATGGGGACCTCCTTGTCTGCTTCATAATCCAGGATAATGAAATCTGCAAGGAAAATAAACTTGTCAACCTTTACTAAAATATCCTCAATCTTACCTTCAGGGTATGCAATGGATCTGTCTGCTAGTTGTAAAGTGACAGTGGTTGGACGTGCTTCTCCTATTCCAAGCTGGCGGAATAGTGATAGGGGCATGAGGTTTATGCTGGCTCCCAGGTCACAAAGAGCTCTGCCCACGTGCTTGCCTCCTAGCTCTACAGGTAAGGTGAAGGAACCGGGATCCTTCTCCTTCTTGGGTAGCTTGTTCTGGAGTATGGCACTGCACTCCTCAGTGAGATTGACTGTTTCAAACTCACCAATTATTCTCTTGTTAGTTATAATATCCTTCAAAAACTTTACATAAGAAGGCATAGATTGTAAAACTTCTACAAAAGGAATATTAACATGCACTTGCTTAAGAATTTCTAGAAATTTATTAAAGTGCACTTCCTGTTCTTGTTTTTTCTTTAGCCTTCTAGGAAATGGAGGTGGTGGCACATATGCAGGCACATCAGGTCGCCTCAGGATAGGTGGAGGCCTTGGAATATCTTCTATCTCCTCTATGATTGGCTCTAGCCTTGTTCCTGATGTGCTTGTTGGTGGTGGACCTTGGTTTGGCAGAGACTCCAGTGGAGCACTAGACTCAGTGTTCTCTACTCTCTTTGGTGTGTCTTTGGTGTTGCTTACCAATGGTCTACCACTTCTAAGTTCAATTGCTTGAACTTGTTCTTTACCATCTCTCCTTGGAACTTCAGTGTCAGCAGGGAGTCTACCTTGGGGCCTACTTTTGATTTCATTGGCTAGTTGCCCTATTTGGTTCTCTAGGCTCCTAAGAGTAGCTTGCTGGCTCTATAGAGTGGCATCATTCTTGGCTATGTATTCCTTAAGTAAGTTTTCTACAGAAGATCCTACAGGTTGGTTGTATGGTTTTTGATACATGGATTGGTTATGTTGGGGAGTGAAACCAGGTGTTCCACTCGGTCTTGGTTGGTTAGGAGCTTGGTTAGCATTTTGTTGGCCACCCCATGACAAGTTTGGGTGGTTCCTCCAACCAGGGTTGTAAGTATTGGAATAGGGGTTGTTCCTAGGCTGCTGTTGGCTTCCAACATAGCAGACTGAGGCTGGATTCCCAGGGCAGTATTCATACAGGTGCCCTTCCCCACAGAATCCACAGACAAGTGTCTCACCTTGGCTTGGTTGAGTGCCCATTGACATGGCTGTGGCGGTGTTGACACTTGTTTGGAGATTGGCTTGAGCCATTTGCTTAACTAGGTTGGTCAGGGCATTTATTTGGCTGCTCATTGCACTTAGAGCATCCTTGTCTTGAGCTCTAGTTGGCTCAACTGGATCATCTGACCACCTACAGTGAGATGCTGAGATCTTCTCCAAGATCTCATAGGCTTCGTTGTAACTCTTGGACAACATGGAACCACCAGCAGATAAATTTAAGACTTGTCTAGTGCTGGGGTTGCATCCTTTGAAAAAGACCTCTATTTGGATACACCATGGGATGCCATGGTGTGGACATTTAAGAAGTAGATCTTTGAACCTTGTCCAAGCTTCGTGAAGAGACTCATTCTCAGCTTGTTTGAATTTAACTATGTCATCACGAAAGGTAGAATTCCTATCAGGTGGGAAGTATTTTACTAGGAATTTTTCTGCTAAGTCTGTCCAATTAAGGACAGATCCAGAGGGTAATGAGTTTAACCACGTTTTGGCTTTGTCCCTCAAAGAGTAAGGGAACAGGTATAGCCTCATGGCTTCTTGGGAAACTCCAGGGATGATGAATGTATCACTAACTCCTAAGAAGTTTCTAAGATGGTTGTGGGGATCCTCATTTTCCACTCCAAAGAATTGTCCCACAGTGGACAACATTTGGAACATCACTGGCTTTAACTCGAATGAGTTGGCAGTGATTTCAGGACGAATTATGCTGGGGTTCAGCTCCCCAGGCATAGGTACTAGGTATGAGAGAATGGCACTATTCTTGTCATTCGCTATTTCGATGGGATTGCGAGTGACAGGTATCGGATTTGGAACTATTCCATCCATTTCTTCTTGAGACAATTGCGGAGGAATTGCGGTTCCCGCAATTACTTGAGGTAAAGAGGGTTGGTTAAAGAGACGTTTCTTGGCTCTATTTCTGGCCCTAAGTAATCTCTCAGGCTCAGGATTGAACTCTAGATCACTACTTGAAGGCTCACTCATAAACTAACCCAATAGTACCTGCAAAAGAAATGAAACAGATCAGCTTCAATAGGCAATAAACTTGGTGTTTCAAACTTAACAAACTTCGTTTTCACTTAAATAAATCCCCGGCAGCGGCGCCAAAAACTTGTTACATGCTCAATGTGTTAAAATAATTAGGCAATAAGATAGAGAGAGCACTCAGAACATGCAAGCATACATGATCTTATAGCATGTAGTAAGTATTTTTTCATTCGTTTTCCCACAGAGATTTATTATAAGCTATTCATGAAGTGTAAAGTTAAGAAAGAAGGGGTGGATTTGATGGGGTAAAATTGGTTTTAAATTGTCTATTTCCTACTGAATACGTAGAGGGTAGCAACATAAACAAATGCAAGTCAAAGTTAAACTCAAATGAAAAGAGACGAGAGTAATAAACGAAGACAAAAACAGCTAGACAGAATTGTAACTTAAGCAGAATTGCGGAAACAGCAATTCTACCGCAATTTTAACAACAGCGAAAGTGTGTAAAATGGAGAAACAAGGGCTACTAACGACTCCTCTATAGGCTTTTTCATACGATTCTCAAGCATTGGATCAACTCTCTATGCATCAAACTCACTCAATCTCATGTATCGTCCGATTCCATGCATTAGATTCTTTAGTTTACTCATGTCCAAGTAAGGTCTTAAGCATCTTGTTAAAGCAGAAAGTTATGGTTTGTACTAGGAAAACGCCTATTCCTAGGTCGTTTCTGGCTACCTTGAAAGGCTAGCATGAGTGTATGACTCTGAACTCTTACTCCTTCCAGAGGTTAGGAGTTCTTTGGACAAAATGGATGGCCAATCGAAATTGCCCGTGGGATGAAGCTTACATACAACCAATGCTTCGAGAGCTATCCTACATGCTTGGTTCACGTTTTTTAGCCTATAGTATTGTCATTAGCATGCCCCTATGTGACTTAGTTACTCACGGATATGGGGTAAACTGAAATAAGAGATGAAGGAAACATGCTTAGAAGAGAAAGATACTTAAAACAGTAAGGAAAGACCGTAGCAGTAGAAGATGGAAAACTTGTGAAATAATAACTATGCTTTGATTACTTGATTGTTTGAATGGACAAGAAGAGGAACTTAAAGTGCATAATAGAAAGACAGAACACAACGAAATGGACTGATCTAGTTACAAGAAAGGAAACAACAACAAACTAAAGCTGGAAAATAGAAATAAAGACAGAAAGCATAAAAACGAGCGTGAGCGCCTAGTTGCAGATGCCTCGGCTGAAGGGGATGAAAGAATAGCTTTGCTTGGATGAATCCAATCGGGAGAGAAGATGAATCTTCTCTCCTTCCTATCAGATTGTCGATTCCAACAGCTGAGACTCTCACACCAACAGACAGAGAAGAACGACAGGAGAAAAGATGGAGCTGCGAGAAGACTTCTACGCTTTCGGATGATGTTTGAACCCTCGACTTTGACCCCCTTTTATAGCAATCTGCAGGTGCGTTTGGGCCAAGGAGAACCATCAATCTTCAACGTCGTACTTCAGAATGGATGGAGGAGAAAGAACGAATCCCTGAAATAACGGAAATTAACAGAAAAAGATCAGTCAACTTACGGTTTTCACTTGAAACATTGCGGTTTCAGCAATGTTTCCGCAATGCTATCGCAATGCTTGTTTTTCATTCTTTTCCTTCGGTTTTCAACCCTTTTCTTTCCTATTGTACATAAGTCCTAATTTAGCTACCTTCTTCTAATTCTCATATTTAAGCATAGGTTTAGGCTAAATGCTATCAAAAACACCTAAGAGTGAACATCTTTCTAAGATAATTAAGTCCTAAAAAGGTCACTTTTGGAGACGTAACACATACCCCCCGATCGCGTTGACCTCCGCATCCTCACGGTGTCCTCCAACTATTTTCTTTAACATGTTGCCTATCTCGGCCACCTGGGCCCTCAATTCAGTCATCTCGTGGCTCTGAGCCACGCTGTGCACTTGTCCTTGCCCCCGAATACCGAATTGCTGCGAGTTGGTGGCCATATTTGCTATCAACTGTTTAGCCTCAACTGGGGTCTTGTCAATCAGTGCCCCGCCACTCGCTGCATCGATCATCTGCCGGTCATGGGGCGTCATCCCCTCATAAAAGTACTGAATCAACAACTGATCGGCAATCTGATGATGTGGGAAGCTCGCGCACAGGCGCCCGAAGCGTTCCCAGTATTCGTGCAGGGACTCACCTACATCCTGGGTGATCCCATAAATTCTCTTCCGCAGAGTGGTGGCTAAGGATGCGGGAAAGTATTTCTCCAAGAATACCCGCTTCATATCCTGCCACGTGGTGATGGATCCGGAGGGCAAGTAGTAAAGCCAATCCTTGGCCTTGTCCTTGAGCTAAAGGGGAATGCCCTCATATTCAGTTGCTCCTCCGTAACCCCTGCGGGCTTCATTCCCGCGCAGACGCAATGGAACTCCATCAGATGTTTGTTCGCGTCCTCACCTGCGTTGCCATGGAAAGAAGGTAACTGGTGAATTAAACCAGATTTCAACTCGAAGTTACCTGCTACCACGGGGTAGTTAATGCACAAAGGCTGCAGGTTCAGGTCTGGCGCTGCCAGTTGCTTAAGCGTCTGTGGCGCATCACCTTGCGCCATCTCGTCAAATAAGAAGGGATTGCCTTCTTCTCTTTCAAACGTTCCTTGCCCCTCACGGGCCTCTCTCCGTAACCGCCGCTCCTCTCTGTCAATCTCAGGGATAAACTGCAAACTACCCTCAGAGGAACGGGTCATACACAAACAAAAATCTAAACATACAATATACAAACAGAAAAAAATTTCAGTCAACCATCAATAAATCAAATTCAAACTTCAATCATAAATTCAATCAATTGCCTATTCCCCGGCAACGGCGCCAATTTTGGTGGGCGGTGTTACGTCTCCAAAAGTGACCTTTTTAGGGCTTAATTAGCTTAGAAAGATGTTCACTCTTAGGTGTTTTTGATAGCATTTAGCCTAAACCTATGCTTAAATTTGAGAATTAGAAGAAGGTAGCTAAATTAGGACTTATGTACAATAGGAAAGAAAAGAGTTGAAAACCGAAGGAAAAGAATGAAAAACAAGCTTTGCGAACGCATTGCGGAAACATTGCGGTCACCGCAATGTTTCAAGTGAAAACCGTAAGTTGACTGATCTTTTTCTGTTAATTTCCGTTATTTCAGGGATTCGTTCTTTCTCCTCCATCCATTCTGAAGTACGACGTTGAAGATTGATGGTTCTCCTTGGCCCAAATGCACCTGCAGATTACTATAAATAGGGATCAAAGTCGAGGGTTCAAGGATCATCCGAAAGCGTAGAAGTCTTCTAGCAGTCCATCTTTTCTCCTAGTTTTCCTTTGCCGTTTGCTGGTTTGCGAAGCTCAGCTGTTGGAATCGATAATCTGATAGGAAGGAGAGGAGATTCTTCTTCTCTCCCGATTGGATTCATCCAAGCAAGGCTGACCTTTCTCATCCTTCATTCGAGGCGGCTGCAACGAGATTTCGAGCTGTTTTACTGTTTTCTGTTCTTCATTTCTACTTTACAACTCTGTCTTGTGTTGTTTCTGTTCTTGTGGCTAGTTTAGATCATTTCGTTGTGTTCTGTCTATCTGTTCTTTACTTTAAGTATCTTTTATATTCACTCAAACAATCAATTAATCAAACGCAAAGTTCAGTATTTCACAGTCTCTCGCCTTGGCATTCTACTGCTTTCCCTTACTGTTTTAAGCACATTTCCCTTCTAAGCATGTCTGTTTTATCCTTTAGTTCTGTTCACCCTATATCCATGAGTAACTAAGTCACTTAGGGGCGTGCTAATGGCAACGCTATAGGCTAAAAAACGTGAATCAAGCATGTAGGATAGCTCTCGAAGCATTGATTGTATGTAAGCTTCATTCCACGGGCAATTTCGATTGGCCATCCATTTTGTCCAAAGAACTCCTAACCTCTGGAAGGAGTAAGAGTTCAGAGTCATATTATCATGCTAGCCTTTCAAGGTAACCAGGAAACGGCCTAGGAATAGGCGTTTCCCTAGTACAAACCATATCTTTCTGCTTTAACAAGATGCTTAAGACCTTACTTTGAGTTGAGTAAACTAAAGAATCTAATGCATGGAATCGGACGATACATGAGATTGAGATAGTTTGATGCATAGAGAGTAGATCCAGTGCTTGAGAATCGTATAAAAATGCCTATAGGATAGTCATTAGTCGCCCTTAATTCACCCATTTACACACTTTCGCTGATATTTAATTGCGGTAGAATTGCTGTCTCCGCAATTCTGCTTAAGTTAAAATTCTGTTTAGCTGTCTTTGCCTTCATTTATTAATTTCGTTTCTTTTCATTTGAGCTTAAATTTCACTTGTTCTCGTTGATGTTACTACCCTTTACACATTCAGCAAAATTTAGACAATTAAAAACCAATTTTACCCCATCAAATCCACCCCTTCTTTCTTAACAAAACACTTCGCGAATAGCTAAAAATAAATCTCTGTGGGAAAACGAATGAAATATACTTACTACTTGCTATAGGATCATGTATGCTTGCATGTTCTGAGTGCTCTATCTCTTTTATTGCCTAATTATTCCAACACATTGAGCACGCAACAAGTTTTTGGCGCCGCTGTTGCGTGCTCAATGTGTTAAAGATAAATAAGCAAGAAGGTAGATAGAGCACTCAGAACATGCAAGCATACATGGTCTCACAGCAAGTAGTAAGTATATTTCATTCGTTTTTTCCACAGAGACTTATTTTTAGCTATTCATGAAGTGTATTTGTTAAGAAAGAAGGGGTGGATTTGATGGGGTAAAATTGGTTTTTAATTATCTAATTTTTGCTGAATGTGTAAAGGAATGCAACATAAACAAATGCAAGTTGAAATTAGACTCAAAAGACAAGAGATGGAATTAATAAACGAAGAAGAAAACAGCTAAACAGAATGGTAACTTAGCAGAATTGCGGACACCGCAATTGTACCGCAATTGAATAACAGCGAAAGTGTGTAAATGGGTGAATTAAGGGCTACTAATGACTATCCTATAGGCATTTTTATACGATTCTCAAGCACTGGATCTACTCTCTATGCATCAAACTCACTCTATCTCATGTATCGTCCGATTCCATGCATTAGATTCTTTAGTTTACTCGACTCAAAGTAAGGTCTTAAGCATCTTGTTAAAACAGAAGTGTTTAGTTTGTACTAGGGAAACGCCTATTCCTAGGCCGTTTCCTGGTTACCATGAAAGGCTAGCATGATTATACGACTCTGAACTCTTACTCCTTCCAGAGGTTAGGAGTTCTTTGGACAAAATGGATGGCCAATCGAAATTGCCCGTGGGATGAAGCTTACATACAATCAATGCTTCGAGAGCTATCCTACATGCTTGGTTCACGTTTTTTAGCCTATAGTTCTGTCATTAGCATGCCCCTAAGTGACTTAGCTACTCATGGATATACAGAGAACAGAAATGTAAGATAAAACAGACATGCTTAGAAGGGAAATATACTCCAAACAGTAAGACAAAACCGTAGCAGCAGAAGATGGAAACTGTGAAATGAAGACTTGCAATTTGATTACTTTGAATGTTGAACGGACAAAAGGGAACTTAAAGGAAATAATTCAAAGACAGACAGCGACGAAATGCAGTAGATAGAACATTAAGCTAGAAACAACAACTGATCAAAGCTGGAAATTAGAAAAGGAAAACAGAAAGCAGGAAAGGACGCATGAAAGCCTCGTTGCAGTCGCCTCGAATGAAGGGGATGAAAGGTCAGCCTTGCTTGGATGAATCCAATCGAGAGAGAAGAAGAATCTCCTCTCCTTCCTATCAGATTATCGATTCCAACAGCTGAGACTCTCACTCCAACAGACGGCAAAGGAAAACAGGGCGAAAAGATGGACTGCGAGAAGACTCTACGCTTTCGGATGATGACTGAACCTCCGACTTTGACCCCCTTTTATAGTAGTTTGCAGGTGCGTTTGGGCCAAGGAGAACCATCAATCTTCAACGTCATATATCAGAATGGATGGAGGAGAAAGAACGAATCCCTGAAATTACGGAAATTAACAGAAACAGATCAGTCAACTTACGGTTTTCACTTGAATAATTGCGGCTTCAGCAATGTTTTCGCAATGCTGTCGCAATGCAGCTTTTTTCATTCTTTTCCTTCGGTTTTCAACCCTTTTCTTTCCTATTGTACAAAAGTCCTAATTTAGCTACCTTCTTCTCATTCTCATATTTAAGCATAGGTTTAGGCTAAATGCTATCAAAAACACCTAAAAGTGTACATCTTCTTAAGCTAAATGGGTCCTAAATAAGTCACTTTCAGAGACTTAACACACCCCCAAACTTAAGGTTTTGCTTGTCCTCAAGCATACTAAGGACTTACCTAGACTGCTGTTTCACCTTCTTTAACCACTTTACTGACTCCCTTATATCCCTATCTATAGCACTGCTGTCCTGTGATACACTTCTCAGTTTAAAACTACCCTCTTATCTAGCTTCTTCTGACTTCGCCTGCCTAACACTTACCTGCTTTTATTAACTTCCTACAACTGATCTATTTGCTTTTGTCATATCATGCCACTATCCCTTAAGGTTTCAAATTCTGCCTAGCTTTACCTCAGACTCAGTACATGCTTCTAGTTTTATTCTTAATTTGTCTAGGATTCCTTAGAGTCATGCCAGTCTTAGTATTAACGGTGACAGTAGTACTTTTAAAGAACAACCTAAACCCTGGCATCACTACATTGGATAAACACTCATCTCCCTAAACAACCCTACAAGTTACAACTTTGTGCTTAGCTAATTGAGGATCAGAGTTCTTTTTAAATAGGACACCTAAGCCACAAAGTTATAACTCCTAGGTATACATTCTTCTTCCCTATTCTTTTCCCTTTTTCTTACTTAGGTGGGGCCTCTCCTTTGGTTGCCTTTTGATGCAATGCCACTTGTGGGTCACACACTTGGCACTGATTACTTAGCAACCTAAGAGAGACCCCCCTCTTTATTCTATTTTTCATTTTTTTTTTTTTTTTTTTTTCAGTTCATCATTTTTTGTAAGGGAGAAGAAGAATGCTTATGTTTCTACGGGAGAGAGGAATGTTCCTAGGCCTAGGGTGGCCTCCCCCAAACTTCAACTACTCATTGTCCCCAATGAGTGTCTGAGGTGGCACACCCCCAAACTATCCTAGAAGCATCTAGTCTAAGGTAAAACAAAGAGAATCTAAAGCCCTAGGCATAGACAGAACATTGAAAAGAAAATATCACAGTAGCAGTAAATTAAAAAAAAACAGACAGTTAAGGGCTTAAAGCTGTGCATGCTGAGCTTTTTAGAGGTCGATTTAAACTAGCAAAGGGTGTCCTATGACACTCATCCAGCATGCTTTCAGATAAGCTATATATGGTAGTCATGATAGCAGCAAAAGATGGAATTTAAACAGATCACAGCCTAGCTAAACAGACAGTCCAAACATGCTTGCCGTCATGAAAATTGCGGGTACCGCAATTATTTCGCAATTAGATCAGGGCAGATATAACAGTGATTAAGGCCCCTAAGCATGCTCTTTCCAGTCATTCACGCTCTCCTAAAAATAAAACAAAACTAACCTATCTAGTCACCTATCATCAGACTATACTAAGCAAAATTAAAAACATAAAACTAAGCATCTAAGACAGATCAAAAATGTACTAAAACAGCATAATTCACATAAGCTATCAGAAAGCAGAAAATTGTTTTTTTTTCTAAGGGAACAGCAATACTCCCTTCAGTGCACTTCAAACCAGCACTCAAACATCGTCATCCTCATCTGGTTGTCGTGGTCGTGGAGGCACCCATGGAGTCAGGAGATTTGTGGGGAAGTCAGGGAAGATGCACCCAAGTTGGTCTGCAACTTCCTTGTCCCTTGCCTGCGCATAAGTGGCCCATTGAGCCATTCTCCTCTGCATATCCATCAGGCAGGCCATGGATAGGGACTGCTCAGCAGCCAGCCTATCCAGTTCAAACTCCATATTCCCCTTCCTCTTCAGCCTCAGGCTAGCCGGCAGCTCCAAGTGGCCTGTGTAAGCCATTTGCTGCTCCATGCGCTCGGTGGGGACTCCTGCAAGCAAACATAGTTTGGTTATGGTATTAGGGAAAAACAGTGGTCCCTTACCTTTCTTGGCACACTCAGCAATAGCAGCAGTGATGACTTCTCCCACGTTGATCGTGAGACCTCTCATTATCGCATACACCAGCAGCGATCGACTCTGGTTGATTGTAGTCTCGTGAGTCACTGGGGACAATCTCCTTCTCACGAACGAAAACCAAACAGCCGCCTTAGCCGTGAGGTTGGCACTCATGAGAGTGTGCCTCCCATTGCGTGATACAGTCCCCGTTGCCTCAGGCTGGCCAATGGTTCGAATGGCCTCCTCCAGCACTGCCTCAGTAGGCTCATCAACGATCCGTGCATAATCTGTATGTGTTTGGCCCTTGAGACCATAGGCTTCGTTGATGGCCTTAGCTGAGAAATCCACTTCTACCCCTCTGACCACAGACAGGCCATCCTCAGGGCTGAGCACATTGGCGTAGAAATCATACACCATGCTCGTGTAGGCTGGATTGGGCGGTCTGCAAAATTCCTCCCAGCCGTGGTTCATCACTCCTGCGCGCAAGAACTGCGGCAGGTCAGCAGGTCGGTCGAGGAAGCCTTTCTCGTGCAGCAACTCCCTCTTCTTCAGCTCAGCACCCCTGGACTCAGCATCAGAGGAAACATACCTCACTGACTGAGGCTCGTCTTCAGGGTAGAGCTTTGCCTTCCCTTTATCTGATGGTTTGGCTGACTCGGCAGCCTCAACCTTGAGTCGTTTGAGTGAAGGCTCAGTGCTCTCTTTGTCTGCTGAAGGCGCCCTTTTAGCCTTCTTCTTTTTCAGCTTCTTGGATCGCCTGGCCTTGACAATCTTGGCCTTCTTCTTCTTGAGCTTTGCCTCAATGTTGATCTGCTGCAGGCATGCCCCCAGCGTCTCTTCCATGGAATCATCCTGCTGTGCAGGACTCTCTGGGCTAGCTTCCCTTGCAGGCGAGAAGACCTCGTCTTCACCACCTTCCCCACTACCCTGAGTGGATTCCTGGTACTCCCCATATGGGAATTCAGGATCAGGCCGTGGAGGCGTGTGCGAAGGTGTGGCACTCTGCTCTGCTGTAGGCGTCTGCACGGAATTCAGTGGTGAAGACGGCGTCTCAGGGCTCTGTGCCGGCGGTGATGATGAAAGCTCTGGGCTGTGCACTGGTCCAGATGGTGAAGGGTTGTGCGCAGGCGATGCAGATGGCGACGAACCCTTCTTGGTCGACTCGTGGGACGCACGATCCGTTTCTTGACTCTCCACAGAGGGAGTCTTTGCTTTGCTTGGTTCGGCGGCCGTCTCGACACTCCACCGGCGTTTTTTGGGTGTACCTGCTGGTTCAGAGGGTCCAGCAGGGATCTCAGTGACAACCCTCCACTTCTTCCTACGGATCGGAAGCTTGGGAAGAGGTCCGGTGCGAACAGCACCAGCATCTGCAAGGGTCAGAAGTGCTTCCCTCGCAGCTGCTTCAGCTGCGTCATCAGCCTTCTTCTTGGCTGCGGATCTTTCAGCCTTTGTGGACACCATTGTCGAATCTTGGAGGTTTGGAGAGAAGGATCAAAGATGAAGAGAATCTCAGTTTTCTTGGAAATCAGAGAATGAGAGAATCGTATCGATCGAGCGCCTTCTAACGGATATAAAGGCAACGGCTAAATCCCAACGGCTATATTTTGCGAATCCTGCAATTCCAGCGCAATTTTAGGGATTTTTTTTTCATCTAAATGGCAAACTTTGTTCGTCCGTATCTTTTATTTGGCTCGATCGTTTCTTGATTTTTAAAGCTGGGATTACTCTCCTTGATTCCCTCTTTCGATTCCCTACAAAAAGAAATAAAAACAATATCAAATTCGTAATTAAAATCACACAACAAAACACACAAATGATAACCGGAAAATCGCAAAAAATAAACTAAGGCATGAGCCTTATGTTGACGAGCACAGCAATCACTCGTCCTCTCTCGTTCTCATTGTTATGCTTCAGTCAAGAGGAAGGCCGAGAGAGTCTTCACATTTCCTTCCTCATAGTAGTGCTTTAATCTTGCACCATTAACCATGAATGGTTGGCCTTGCTGCAAGTTCTTTATCTCTATTGCACCATGAACAAACACATTAGTAATGACAAATGGACCCGACCATCTAGACTTAAGTTTCCCTGGAAATAGTTTCAACCGTGAGTTAAACAACAAAACAAGTTGACCCTTCTTAAAGTCCTTAACTCTAAGTCTACTATCGTGCCAAATCTTGGTTTTTTCCTTGTACATCTTAGCATTTTCATAGGCCATATGCCTAAGCTCATCAAGCTCATGTAATTGCAAAGACCTCAGTGTCCCCGCATCCTTTACACAAAAATTCAATTCCTTCATGGCCCAAAATGCCTTGTTTTCTAACTCAAGTGGTAAGTGACAAGCCTTGCCATATACCAGCCTATAAGGGGACATACCTAAGGGTGTCTTATATGCTGTCCTATAAGCCCAAAGTGCATCCTCAAGCTTGAAGGACCAGTCTTTCCTATTAGGTTTGACCACTTTTTCTAGGATGTTCTTAATTTCCCTATTTGAGATTTCAGCTTGTCCATTTGAGTGTGGGTGATAGGGAGTGGCTATTCTATGTCTAATGTTATACTTAGCCAACACTCTCTCCATAGCCTTGTTAATGAAATGTGACCCCTCATCACTAATGATGGCACGAGGTGTCCCAAACCTAGTAAAAATGTGCCTATGCAAGAAGTTGGTGACTGTTTTAGCATCATTATTAGGACACGCTTTGGCTTCTACCCACTTGGACACATAGTCCACTGCTACTAATATGTAAAGGTTACCTGATGATGGAGGGAATGGTCCCATGAAGTCAATGCCCCACACATCAAAGAGCTCTAACTCTAAGATGTAGGTGAGGGGCATCTCATCCTTTCGACTGAGGTTACCTGTTCTTTGGCATTCATCACAGCTGTGGGCATAGTTGTGGGCATCTTTGAAGATCGTTGGCCAATAATAGCCACTTTGAAATACCTTTGCAGCTGTTCTTTGGCCACCAAAGTGTCCACCATAAGGAGATGTGTGACAGTGCTGCAGCACAGACTTCGCTTCAGCAGCTGAAACACACTTCCTTAGCAAGCCGTCAGCACATGTTCTGTAAAGTGTGGGGTCATCCTAGATAAATTTCCTTGCTTCATGAAGGAACCTCTTCTTCTCTTGTCCTCCCTTGAAAACTGGTAAAACCTGTGATGCACGGAAGTTAGCAATGTCAGCAAACCAAGGTTCCTCATCGTTATCACGATGAGTTAAAGCAAAGACATGTTCATCAATAAAAGCATCAGAAATTGCGGGCTCCGCAATTTTTTCGCAATTGTGCTGCAATCGAGACAGGTGATCTGCAACCACGTTTTCACATCCTTTCTTGTCTCGAATGTCCAAATCAAACTCTTGCAACAGCAGTACCCACCTAATCAACCTAGGCTTAGCATCAGCCTTCCTCATAAGATACTTCAAGGCAGAATGGTCAGTGTACACAATTGTCCTAGTGCCTACAATATAGTTTCTAAATTTCTCACAAGCAAATACTACAGCAAGCATTTCTTTCTCAGTAGTTGTATAATTACATTGAGCCTCATTCAAGGTTTTACTAGCATAATATACAGGGTGTGTTAGCTTGTCAATCCTCTGTCCTAACATGACTCCTACAGCATAGTCACTGGCATCACATAGCATCTCAAATGGGAGATCCCAATTTGGTCCTACTATTATAGGTGCAGTGACTAGTGCTTTCTTAAGGGTAGTCCAAGCTACTAAGCATTCCTTAGAGAAGATGAATGGTCTATTTAGCTCTAAAAGCTCACACAGAGGCTTGGCTATCTTAGAAAAGTCCTTGATGAACCTTCTGTAGAAGCCAGCATGCCCTAAGAAGCTTCTAATGGCTTTGACATTCTGGGGCTCTACCAACTTCTCTATGACCTCAATCTTTGCCCTATCAACCTCTACTCCTGCCCTTGACACTCTATGTCCTAAGACAATTCCCTCATCCACCATAAAATGGCATTTTTCCCAGTTTAGGACTAGGTTGGTCTCCTCACACCTAGCCATGACTTGTCCTAGGTTTTCTAGACAGTTTGAAAATGAGTCCCCAAAGACTGAGAAGTCATCCATGAATATTTCTATCATGGACTCATCCAACTCAGAGAAGATTGCCATCATGCACCTTTGGAAAGTTGCCGGTGCATTGCATAAGCCAAAAGGCATTCTGCGAAAGGCAAAAGTTCCAAAAGGGCAAGTGAAGGTGGTCTTCTCTTGATCCTTAGGGTCTATAGTTATTTGATTATAGCCTGAATACCCGTCTAAGAAACAATAGTAGGCTCTACCAGCTATTCTGTCTAGCATCTGGTCAATGAACGGTAGAGGGAAGTGGTCTTTTTTAGTTTCTTTATTTAATTTCCTGTAATCCATACACACTCTCCACCCTGTGACAGTCCTTGTTGGAATTAGTTCGTTGTTCTCATTGACTACCACAGTTATTCCCCCCTTTTTAGGTACACATTGGATGGGGCTCACCCACTGGCTACTAGCTATTGGGAAGATCACTCCTGCATCTAACCATTTTATTATTTCCTTCTTTACTACCTCTTTCATAGAGGGGTTTAGCCTACGTTGGTGATCTACCCTAGGGGTGTGCTCTTCCTCTAATATAATTTTGTGCATGCAATAAGAAGGGCTAATGCCTCGAATATCAGCAATAGTCCATGCTATAGCCTTCCTATGTTGCTTAAGCAGTAAAATTAATTCAACCTCATGCTTTTCACTTAGCTTAGAAGAAATAATTACAGGCAGTGTATCGTTATTTCCTAAATACGCATATTTGAGGTGAGTGGGTAGTGGTTTCAGTTCTAAAACAGGTGGATGTTCAATGGAGGGCTTTAAAGGATTCACAGATCTATCAGTTAAATCTATATTCATACATACATGTTGTGGTTTATCTACAGGCATATCCATTATGTCAGATACATTCAAGTCAGCTATATCTAATTGTACATATTCATTAGCATGCTTAGTTAATAATACATGCTCCAATTGTTCCTCCATCAAGGAGTCTACTACGTCCATGCTAGCACAGGATTCAAGGTCGGAGGGGTACCTTAAAGCTTTATATACACTAAACTTCACCTCTTCATCATGAACCCTCATAGTAAGCTCACCTTTTTAGACGTCTATAAGTGCCCTACCTGTGGCTAGAAATGGTCTGCCTAGCAGGATGGGGACCTCCTTGTCTGCCTCATAGTCCAGGACAATGAAATCTGCAAGGAAAATAAATTTGTCAACTTTCACTAGAATATCCTCAATCTTACCTTCAGGGTATGCGATGGATCTGTCTGCTAGTTGTAAAGTGACAGTGGTTGGACGTGCTTCTCCTATTCCCAACTGGCGGAATAGGGACAGGGGCATGAGATTTATGCTGGCGCCCAGGTCACAAAGCGCTCTGCCCACGTGCTTGCCTCCAAGTTCTACAGGTAAGGTGAAGGAACCAGGATCCTTCTCCTTCTTGGGCAGCTTGTTCTGGAGGATGGCACTGCACTCCTCAGTGAGGTTTACTGTTTCAAACTCACCAATTATTTTTTTGTTAGTAATAATGTCCTTCAAAAACTTCACATAGGAAGGCATAGACTGTAAAACTTCTACAAAAGGAATGTTGACATGCACTTGTTTAAGAATTTCTAAGAATTTATTAAAATGAACTTCCTGTTCCTGCTTCTTCTTAAGCCTTCGAGGGTATGGAGGTGGTGGCACATATGCAGGCACATCAGGGCGCCTTAGGATAGGTGGAGGCCTCGGAATTTCTTCTATCTCCTCAACAATTGGCTCTAGCCTGGCTCCTGATGTGCTAGTTGGTGGTGGACCTTGGTTTGGCAGAGACTCCAGTGGAGCACTAGACTCTGTGTTCTCTACTCTCTTTGGTGTGTCCTTTGTGTTGCTCACCAATGGTCTTCCACTCCTAAGTTCAATTGCTTGAACTTGTTCTTTGCCATCTCTCCTTGGTACCTCGGTGTCAGCAGGGAGTCTACCGTGGGGCCTACTCTTGAGTTCATTGGCTAATTGGCCTATTTGGTTTTCTAGGCTCCTAAGAGTAGCTTGCTGGCTTTGAAGCGTAGCATCATTCTTAGCTATGTATTCCTTGAGTAAGTTTTCTACAGAAGATCCTACAGGTTGATTGTATGGTTTTTGGTACATTGACTGGTTATGTTGGGGAGTGAAACCAGGTGTTCCACTCGGTCTAGGTTGGTTAGGATTTTGGTTAGTGTTTTGTTGGCCACCCCATGACAGGTTTGGGTGGTTTCTCCAACCAGGGTTATAGGTGTTGGAGTAGGGGTTATTCCTAGGCTGCTGCTGGCTCCCAACATAGCAGACTGAGGATGGATTCCCAGGGCAGTATTCATATGGGTGCCCTTCCCCACAGAATCCACAGATAAGTGCCTCGCCTTGACTTGGCTGGGTGCCCATTGACATGGCTGTGGCGGTATTGGCACTGGTGTGGAGATTGGCCTGAGCCATTTGCTTAACTAGGTTGGTCAGGGCGTTTATTTGGGTGCTCATGGCGCTTAGAGCATCCTTGTCTTGAGCTCTAGTTGGCTCTACTGGATCATCTGACCACCTACAGTGAGATGTTGAGATCTTCTCCAAGATCTCATAAGCTTCGTTGTAACTCTTGGACAACATGGACCCTCCAGCAGATGAGTTTAGAACTTGTCTGGTGCTGGGGTTGCATCCTTTAAAGAAGACTTCTATTTGGATACACCATGGAATGCCATGGTGTGGACATTTAATGAGAAGGTCTTTGAATCTTGTCCAAGCTTCGTGAAGAGACTCACTCGGAGCTTGCTTAAATTTTATGATATCATCACGAAAGGTCGAATTCCTATCTGGTGGGAAATATTTGACTAGGAATTTTTCTGCTAAGTCTGTCCAATTGAGGACAGATCCTGAGGGTAATGAATTTAACCACGTTTTGGCTTTGTCCCTCAAAGAGTAAGGGAAAAGATATAGCCTCAGGGCTTCTTGGGAAACTCCAGGAATGAGGAAGGTATCACTGACTCCTAGGAAGTTCCTAAGGTGGTTATGGGGGTCCTCATTTTCTATTCCAAAGAATTGTCCCACAGTGGACAACATTTGGAACATCACTGGTTTTAACTCGAAGGAGTTGGCAGTGATTTCAGGGCGGATTATGCTGGGGTTCAGCTCCCCAGGCATAGGTACTAGGTACGAAAGGATGGCGCTATCCTTGTCATTCGCTATTTCAATGGGATTGCGAGTGACAGGCACCAGGTTTTGATCTATTCCAGCCATTTCTTCTTGAGTGGATTGCGGAAACTCTGCGGTTTCAGCAATTATTTGAGGTAAAAGGGGTTGTTTAAAGAGACGTTTCTTGGCTCTATTTCTAGCTTTAAATAATCTTTCAGGCTCAGGGTTGAACTCTAGATCACTACTTGGAGTCTCATTCATAAACTACCCTAAATGGTACCTGAAGAAGAAATGAAGATGGATCAAACTCAATGGAAAATAACTTGATGTTTCAGACTTAACAAACTTCGTTTTCACTTAAAATAAGTCCCCGGCAGCGGCGCCAAAAACTTGTTGCGTGCTCAATGTGTTAAAGATAAATAAGCAAGAAGGTAGATAGAGCACTCAGAACATGCAAGCATACATGGTCTCACAGCAAGTAGTAAGTATATTTCATTCGTTTTTTCCACAGAGACTTATTTTTAGCTATTCATGAAGTGTATTTGTTAAGAAAGAAGGGGTGGATTTGATGGGGTAAAATTGGTTTTTAATTATCTAATTTTTGCTGAATGTGTAAAGGAATGCAACATAAACAAATGCAAGTTGAAATTAGACTCAAAAGACAAAAGATGGAATTAATAAACGAAGAAGAAAACAGCTAAACAGAATGGTAACTTAGCAGAATTGCGGACACCGCAATTGTACCGCAATTGAATAACAGCGAAAGTGTGTAAATGGGTGAATTAAGGGCTACTAATGACTATCCTATAGGCATTTTTATACGATTCTCAAGCACTGGATCTACTCTCTATGCATCAAACTCACTCTATCTCATGTATCGTCCGATTCCATGCATTAGATTCTTTAGTTTACTCGACTCAAAGTAAGGTCTTAAGCATCTTGTTAAAACAGAAGTGTTTAGTTTGTACTAGGGAAACGCCTATTCCTAGGCCGTTTCCTGGTTACCATGAAAGGCTAGCATGATTATACGACTCTGAACTCTTACTCCTTCCAGAGGTTAGGAGTTCTTTGGAAAAAATGGATGGCCAATCGAAATTGCCCGTGGGATGAAGCTTACATACAATCAATGCTTCGAGAGCTATCCTACATGCTTGGTTCACGTTTTTTAGCCTATAGTTCTGTCATTAGCATGCCCCTAAGTGACTTAGCTACTCATGGATATACAGAGAACAAAAATGTAAGATAAAACAGACATGCTTAGAAGGGAAATATACTCCAAACAGTAAGACAAAACCGTAGCAGCAGAAGATGGAAACTGTGAAATGAAGACTTGCAATTTGATTACTTTGAATGTTGAACGGACAAAAGGGAACTTAAAGGAAATAATTCAAAGACAGACAGCGACGAAATGCAGTAGATAGAACATTAAGCTAGAAACAACAACTGATCAAAGCTGGAAATTAGAAAAGGAAAACAGAAAGCAGGAAAGGACGCATGAAAGCCTCGTTGCAGTCGCCTCGAATGAAGGGGATGAAAGGTCAGCCTTGCTTGGATGAATCCAATCGAGAGAGAAGAAGAATCTCCTCTCCTTCCTATCAGATTATCGATTCCAACACCTGAGACTCTCACTCCAACAGACGGCAAAGGAAAACAGGGCGAAAAGATGGACTGCGAGAAGACTCTACGCTTTCGGATGATGACTGAACCTCCGACTTTGACCCCCTTTTATAGTAGTTTGCAGGTGCGTTTGGGCCAAGGAGAACCATCAATCTTCAACGTCATATATCAGAATGGATGGAGGAGAAAGAACGAATCCCTGAAATTACGGAAATTAACAGAAACAGATCAGTCAACTTACGGTTTTCACTTGAATAATTGCGGCTTCAGCAATGTTTTCGCAATGCTGTCGCAATGCAGCTTTTTTCATTCTTTTCCTTCGGTTTTCAACCCTTTTCTTTCCTATTGTACAAAAGTCCTAATTTAGCTACCTTCTTCTCATTCTCATATTTAAGCATAGGTTTAGGCTAAATGCTATCAAAAACACCTAAAAGTGTACATCTTCTTAAGCTAAATGGGTCCTAAATAAGTCACTTTCAGAGACTTAACAGCCGCTGCCGGGGATTTATTTAAGTGAAAACGAAGTTTGTTAAGTTTGAAACACCAAGTTTATTGCCTATTGAAGCTGATCTGTTTCATTTCTTTTGCAGGTACTATTGGGGTAGTTTATGAGTGAGCCTTCAAGTAGAGATCTAGAGTTCAATCCTGAGCCCGAGAGACTATTTAAAGCCAGAAATAAAGCCAAGAAACGTCTTTTTAAACAACCCCCTATACCTCAAATCATACCTGAAATCGAAGAAATGGACGAGATAGTTCCAAATCAGGTACCTGTCATTCGCAACCCCATCGAAATAGCGAATGACAAGAATAGTGCCATTCTTTCATATTTAGTACCTATGCCTGGGGAGCTGAACCCCAGCATAATCCGTCCTGAGATCACTGCCAACTCATTCGAGTTAAAGCCAGTGATGTTCCAAATGTTGTCCACTGTGGGACAATTCTTTGGAATAGAAAATGAGGACCCCCACAACCATCTTAGGAACTTCTTAGGAGTTAGTGATACCTTCATCATCCCTGGAGTGTCCCAAGAAGCTTTGAGGCTATACTTGTTCCCTTACTCTTTGAGGGACAAAGCCAAAACATGGTTGAACTCATTACCTTCTGGATCTGTCCGCAACTGGACAGACTTAGCAGAGAAATTCCTAGTCAAATACTTCCCACCTGATAGGAATTCTACCTTTCGTGATGACATAGTTAAATTCAAACAAGCTGATAATGAATCTCTTCACGAAGCTTGGACAAGGTTCAAGGACCTTCTTCTCAAATGTCCACATCATGGCATCCCATGGTGTATCCAAATAGAGGTCTTTTTCAAAGGATGCAACCCCAGCACTAGGCAAGTCTTAAATTCATCTGCTGGTGGTTCCATGTTGTCCAAGAGTTACAACGAGGCCTATGAGATCTTGGAGAAGATCTCAGCATCTCACTGTAGGTGGTCAGATGATCCTGTTGAGCCAACTAGAGCTCAAGACAAGGATGCTCTAAGTGCGATGAGCAGCCAAATAAATGCCCTGACCAACCTAGTTAAGCAAATGGCTCAAACCAATCTCCAAACAAGTGTCAACACCGCTACCGCCATGTCAATGGGCACCCAACCAAGTCAAGGTGAGACACTTGTATGTGGATTCTGTGGGGAAGGGCACCTGTATGAATACTGCTCTGGGAATCCAGCCTCAGTCTGCTACATTGGAAGTCAGCAGCAGCCTAGGAACAACCCCTATTCCAATACTTACAACCCTGGTTGGAGGAACCACCCAAACCTGTCATGGGGTGGCCAACAGAATGTTAACCAAAATTCTAACCAACCTAGACCGAGTGGAACACCTGGTTTCACTCCCCAACATAACCAATCCATGTATCAAAAACCATACAACCAACCTGTAGGATCTTCTGTAGAAAACTTACTCAAGGAATACATAGCTAAGAATGATGCTACTCTTCAAAGCCAGCAAGCTACTCTTAGGAGCCTAGAGAACCAAATAGGCCAATTAGCCAATGAACTCAAGAGTAGGCCCCAAGGTAGACTCCCTGCTGACACCGAGGTACCGAGGAGAGATGGTAAAGAACAAGTTCAAGCAATTGAACTCAGAAGTGGTAGACCCTTGGTGAGCAACACAAAGGACACACCAAAGAGAGTAGAGAACACTGAGTCTAGTGCTCCACTGGAGTCTCTGCCAAACCAAGGTCCACCACCAACCAGCACATCAGGAGCCAGGCTAGAGCCAATTATTGAGGAGATAGAAGAAATTCCAAGGCCTCCACCTATCCTAAGGCGCCCTGACGTGCCTGCATATGTGCCACCACCTCCATATCCTCGAAGGCTTAAGAAGAAGCAGGAACAGGAAGTGCATTTTAATAAATTCTTAGAAATTCTTAAGCAAGTGCATGTCAACATTCCTTTTGTAGAAGTTTTACAGTCTATGCCTTCCTATGTAAAGTTTTTGAAAGATATTATTACTAACAAAAAAATAATTGGTGAGTTTGAAACAGTAAACCTCACTGAGGAGTGCAGTGCCATACTCCAAAACAAGTTGTCCAAGAAGGAGAAGGATCCTGGTTCCTTCACCTTACCTGTAGAACTTGGAGGCAAGCATGTGGGCAGAGCGCTTTGTGACCTGGGCGCCAGCATAAACCTCATGCCCCTATCACTATTCCGCCAGCTAGGAATAGGAGAAGCACGTCCAACCACTGTCACTTTACAATTAGCAGACATATCCATTGCATACCCAGAAGGTAAGATTGAGGATATTTTAGTAAAGGTTGACAAGTTTATTTTCCTTGCAGATTTCATTATCCTGGATTATGAAGCAGACAAGGAGGTCCCCATCCTGTTAGGCAGACCATTTCTAGCCACAGGTAGGGCACTGATAGACGTCCAAAAAGGTGAGCTCACTATGAGGGTTCATGATGAAGAGGTGAAATTTAGTGTGTATAAAGCTTTAAGGTACCCCTCTGACCTTGAATCCTGTGCTAGCATGGACGTTGTAGACTCTTTAATGGAAGAACAATTGGAGCATGTATTATTAACCAAGCATGCCAATGAATATGTAGGATTAGAATTAACTGACTTAAACGTAGCTGAGATAATGGACATATCTGTAAATAACCCTCAGCATGTTTGTATGAATATTGACTTAACTGATAGAGCCTTAAATCCTTTAAAGCCATCCATTGAGCTTCCACCTGTATTAGAATTAAAGCCACTCCCCACTCACCTCAAGTATGCATATTTAGGGAGTAATGAAACTCTGCCTGTTATCATTTCTTCTAAATTAAGTGAAAAGCATGAGGTTGAACTGATATTACTGCTTAAGCAACATAGGAAGGCTATTGCATGGACTATTGCTGATATTAGAGGCATTAGCCCTTCTTATTGCATGCATAAGATTATACTAGAGGAAGAGCACACACCTAGAGTAGATCATCAACGTAGGCTGAATCCCTCTATGAAAGAGGTAGTAAAGAAAGAAATAATAAAATGGTTAGATGCTGGTGTGATCTTCCCCATAGCTAGTAGTCAGTGGGTAAGCCCTATACAGTGTGTACCTAAAAAGGGTGGGATGACTGTGGTAGTCAATGAGAACAACGAACTGATTCCAACTAGGACTGTCACGGGGTGGAGAGTATGTATGGATTATAGGAAGCTCAATAAAGAAACTAAAAAAGACCACTTCCCTCTACCATTCATTGACCAAATGTTAGACAGAATAGCTGGTAGAGCCTATTACTGTTTCTTAGACGGTTATTCAGGGTACAACCAAATCACTATAGACCCCAAGGACCAAGAAAAGACTACCTTTACTTGCCCTTTTGGAACTTTTGCCTTTCGCAGAATGCCTTTTGGCTTATGCAATGCACCGGCAACTTTCCAAAGGTGCATGTTGGCAATCTTCTCTGATTTGGATGAATCTATGATAGAGATATTCATGGATGACTTTTCAGTCTTTGGGGATTCATTCACCAACTGTCTAGAGAACCTAGGACAAGTCCTGGCTAGATGTGAAGAGACTAACTTAGTCCTTAATTGGGAAAAGTGTCACTTCATGGTAGATGAGGGGATTGTCTTAGGTCATAGAGTGTCAAGGGCAGGTGTAGAAGTTGACAGGGCAAAGATAGAGATCATAGAGAAGTTGGTAGAGCCTCAGAATGTCAAGGCCATTAGAAGTTTCTTAGGGCATGTTGGCTTCTATAGAAGGTTCATTAAGGACTTTTCTAAGATAGCCAAGCCTCTGTGTGAGCTTCTAGAACTAAACAGGCCATTCATCTTCTCTAAGGAATGTGTAGTAGCTTGGACAACTCTTAAGAAAGCACTAGTCACAGCACCTGTTATAGTAGGGCCAGATTGGGATCTCCCATTTGAGATGTTATGTGATGCTAGTGACTATGCTGTAGGGGTTATGTTAGGACAGAAGATTGACAAGCTAACACACCCTGTCTATTATGCTAGTAAGACCTTGAATGAGGCTCAATGTAATTATACAACTACTGAGAAGGAGATGCTTGCTGTAGTGTTCGCTTGTGAGAAATTCAGAAACTATATTGTAGGCACTAGGACAATTGTGTACACTGACCATTCTGCCTTGAAATATCTTATGAGGAAGGCTGATGCTAAGCCTAGGTTGATTAGGTGGGTGTTATTGCTGCAGGAATTTGATTTGGACATTCGAGACAAGAAAGGATGTGAAAATGTGGTTGCGGATCACCTTTCTCGATTGCAGCACAATTGCAAAAAAATTGCGGAACCCGCAATTTCTGATGCTTTCATTGATGAACATGTCTTTGTTTTGACTCATTGTGATAACGATGAGGAACCTTGGTTTGCTGACATTGCTAACTTCCTTGCATCACAGGTATTACCAATTTTCAAGGGCGGTCAAGAGAAGAAGAGGTTCCTTCATGAAGCAAGGAAATTCATATGGGATGACCCCACACTTTACAGAACCTGTGCTGATGGCTTGCTGAGGAAGTGTGTTTCAGCTGGTGAAGCGAAGTCTGTGCTGCAGCACTGCCACACAGCTCCTTATGGTGGTCACTTTGGTGGCCAAAGAACAGCTGCAAAGGTATTTCAGAGTGGCTACTATTGGCCAACAATCTTCAAGGATGCCCACAACTATGCCCACAGCTGCGATGAATGTCAAAGAACAGGTAACCTCAGTCGAAAGGATGAGATGCCCCTCACCTACATCTTAGAGTTGGAGCTCTTTGATGTGTGGGGCATTGCCTTCATGGGGCCATTCCCTCCATCATCAGGTAACCTTTACATTTTGGTAGCAGTAGACTATGTATCCAAGTGGGTAGAGGCCAAAGCATGTCCCAATAATGATGCTAAAACAGTCACCAAATTCTTGCATAGGCACATTTTTACTAGGTTTGGGACACCTCGTGCCATCATTAGTGATGAGGGGTCACATTTCATTAACAAGGCTATGGAGAAAGTGTTGGCTAAGTATAACATTAGACATAGAGTAGCCACCCCCTATCACCCACACTCGAATGGACAGGCTGAAATTTCAAATAGGGAGATTAAGAACATCCTAGAAAAAGTGGTCAAACCTAATAGGAAAGACTGGTCCTTTAAGCTTGAGGATGCACTTTGGGCTTATAGGACAGCATATAAGACACCCCTAGGTATGTCTCCTTATAGGCTGGTATATGGCAAGACTTGTCACTTACCACTTGAGTTAGAAATCAAAGCATTTTGGGCCATGAAAGAATTGAATTTTTGCGTAAATGATGCGGGGACATTGCGGTCCTTACAATTACATGAGCTTGATGAGCTTAGACATATGGCCTATGAAAATGCTAAGATGTATAAGGAAAAGACCAAGATTTGGCACGATAGTAGACTTAGAGTTAAGGACTTTAAGAAGGGTCAACTTGTTTTGTTGTTTAACTCACGGTTGAAACTATTTCCAGGGAAACTTAAGTCTAGGTGGTCAGGTCCTTTTGTGATTACTAATGTGTTTGTTCATGGTGCCATAGAGATAAAGAACTTGCAGCAAGGCCAACCATTCATGGTTAATGGTGCAAGATTGAAGCACTACTATGAGGAAGGAGATGTGAAAACTCTCTCGGCCTTCCTCTTGACTGAAGCTTGACAATGAGAACGAGAGAGGACGAGTGATTGCTGTGCTCGTCAACATAAGGCTCATGCCTTAGTTTATTTTTTGCGATTTTCCGGTTATCGTTTGTGTGTTTTGTTGTGTGATTTTAATTACGAATTTGATGTTGTTTTTATTTCTTTTTGTAGGGAATCGAAAGAGGGGATCAAGGAGAGTAACTCCAGCTTTAAAAATCAAGAAAAGATTGAGCCAAATAAAAGATACGGACGAGCAAAGTTTGCCATTTAGATGAAAAAAAATCCCTACAATTGCGCTGGATTTGCAGGATCCGCAAAATATAGCCGTTGGGATTTATCCGTTTCCTTTATAGCCGTTAGAAGACGCTCGATCGATACGATTCTCCCACTCTCTGATTTCCAAGAAAGCTGCGATTCTTTTCATCTTTGATTCTTCTCTCCAAATCTCCGAGATCCAACAATGGTACTCACACGGGCTGAAAGATCTGCAGCCAAGAAAAGGGCTGATGAAGCTGAAACGGCTGCGAGGGAAGCACTTCTTGCCCTCGCAGATGCTGGTGCTGCACGCACCGAACGTCTTCCCAAGCTTCCGATCCGTAGGAAGAAGTGGAGGGTTGTCACAGAAATCCCTGCTGGACCCTCTGAACCAGCGGGCACACCCAAGAAGCGCCGGTGGAGTGTCGAGATGGCCGCCGAACCAAGCAAAGCAAAGACTCCCTCTGTGGAGAGTCAAGAAACGGATCGTGCGTCTCACGAGTCGACCAAGGAGGGTTCGTCGCCATCTGCATCGCCTGCGCACAGCCCTTCACCATCTGAACCAGTGCAGAGCCCAGAGCTCTCTTCATCACCGCCAGCGCAGAGCCCTGAGCAGCCGTCTTCACCACTGAGTTCTGCACAGACACCTACAGCAGAGCAAAGCACCACGCCGTCGCACACTTCCCCACGGCCTGACCCTGAATTCCCATATGGGGAGTACCAAGAATCAACGCAGGGCAGTGGGGAAGGTGAGGACGAGGAGGTTTTCTCGCCTGTGAGGGAAGCTAGCCCGGAGAGTCTTGAACAGAAGACTGACTCAATGGAAGAGACGTTGGGGGCGTGCCTGCAGCAGATCACCATTGAGGCAAAGCTCAAGAAGAAGAAGAAGGCCAAGATTCTTAAGGCCAAGCGATCCAAGAAGCTGAAGAAGAAGAAGGCCAAGAAGGTTGAGGCTGCCGAGTCAGCCAAAGAGAGCACTGAGCCTTCGCTCAAACGACTCAAGGTTGAGGCTGCCGAGTCAGCCAAGCCAGCAGATAAAGGGAAGGCCAAGCTCTACCCTGAAGATGAGCCTCAGTCAGTGAGGTATGTTTCCTCTGATGCTGAGTCCAGGGGTGCTGAGCTGAGGAAGAGGGAGTTGTTGCACGAGAAAGGCTTCCTCGACAGACCTGCTGACCTGCCGCAGTTCTTGCGCGCAGGAATCATAAATCATGGCTGGGAGGAGTTGTGCAGGCCGCCCAATCCAGTTTACACGAGCATGGTTTACGACTTCTACGCCAACCTGCGAAACTCTGAGGAAGGGCTTTCTGTGGTGAGGGGAGTAGAGGTGGATTACTCAGCAAAAGCCATCAACGAAGCTTATGGCCTCAAGGGCCAAAGACACACTGATTATGCAAGGATCGTTGATGAGCCTACTGAGGCAGTGCTGGAGGAGGCCATTCGAACCATTGGCCAGCCTGAAGCAGCGTGGACTGTCTCACGCAATGGGAGGCACACCCTCATGAGTGCCAACCTGACAGCAAAGGCAGCTGTATGGTTTGCCTTTGTAAGGAGAAAGCTGTCCCCTGTGACCCATGAGACGACCATCAACCAGAGCAGATCGCTGCTGGTCTATGCCATTATGCGAGGTCTCACGGTCAATGTGGGGGAAATCATGTCAGCCGCCATTGCTGAGAGCGCCAAGAAAGGTAAGGGACCATTGTTTTTCCCTAACACCATAACCAAATTATGTTTGCTTGCAGGAGTCCCCATTGAGCGAATGGAGCAGCAGATGGCTTACACGGGCCACTTGGAGCTGCCTGCTAGCTTGAGGCTGAAGAGGAAGGGGAATATGGAGTTTGAACTGGATAGGTTGGCTGCTGATCAGTCACTATCCATGGCATGCCTGATGGATATGCAGAGGAGGATGGCTCAATGGGCCACTTACGCGCAGGCACGGGATAAGGAAGTTGCAGACAAACTTGGCTGTATCTTCCCTGACTTCCCCACAAACCTTCTGACTCCATGGGTGCCTCCACGACCACGACAACCAGATGAGGATGAAGACGTTTGAGTGCTGGTTTGAATTGCACTGAAGGGAGTATTGCTGTTCCCTTAGAAAAAAAAAACAACTTTCTGCTTTCAGATAGACCATGTGAATTATGCTGTTTTTCGTACACTTTTGATCTGTTTTAGATGCTTAGTTTTATGTTTTTAATCTTGCTTAGTATAGTCTGATGATAGTTGACTAGGTAGGTTAGTTTTGTTTTATTTTTAGAGAGCTCGAATGACTGGAAAAAGCATGCTTAGGGGCCTTAATCACTGTTATATCTGCCCAGACTTGATTGCGAAATAATTGCGGTACCCGCAATTTTTATTACTGAAAGCATGTTTTGGACTGTCTGTTTAGCTAGGCTGTGATCTGTTTAAATTCCATCTTTTGCTGCTATCATGACTACCATATATAGCTTATCTAAAAGCATGCTGGATGAGTGTCATAGGACACCCTTTGCTAGTTTAAATCAACCTCTAAAAAGCTCAACATGCACAGCTTTAAGCCCTTATCTATCTGTTTTTTTTTAAAATTACTGCTGCTGTGATATTTGCCGTTCGAATGTTTTGTCTATGCCTAGGGCTTTAGATTCTCTTTGTTTTACCTTAGACTAGATGCTTCTAGGATAGTTTGAGGGTGTGCCACCTCAGACACTCATTGGGGACAATGAGTAGTTGAAGTTTGGGGGAGGCCACCCTAGGCCTAGGAACATTCCTCTCTCCCTTAGAAACATAAGCATTCTTCTTCTCCTTTACAAAAAATGATGAACTAAAAAAAAAAATGAAAAATAGAATAAAGAGGGGGGTCTCTCTTAGGTTGCTAAGTAATCAGTGCCAAGTGTGTGACCCACAAGTGGCATTGCATCAAAAGGCAACCAGAGGAGAGGCCCCACCTAAGTAAGAAAAAGGGTAAAGAATAGGGAAGAAGAATGTATACCTAGGAGTTATAACTTTGTGGTTAGATGTCCTATTTAAAAAGCACTCTGATCCTCAATTAGCTAAGCACAAAGTTGTAACTTGTAGGGTTGTTTAGGGAGATGAGTGTTTATCCAATGTAGTGATGCCAGGGTTTAGGTTGTTCTTTAAAAGTACTACTGTCACCGTTAATACTAAGACTGGCATGACTCTAAGGAACCCTAGACACATTAAAAATAAAGCTAGAAGCATGTACTGAGTTTGAGGTAAAGCTAGGCAGAATTTGAAACCTTAGGGATAGTGGCATGATATGACAAAAGCAAGTAGATCAGTTGTAGGGAGTTAATGGAAACAGATGGAGTGTTAGGCAGGCGAAGTCAGAAGAAGCTAGATAAGAGGGTAGTTTTAAGCTTAGAAGTGTGTCACAGGACAGCAGTGCTAGATAGGGATATAGGGGAGTTAGTAAGTGGTTAAAGAAGAAGAAACAGCAGCTTAGGAAAGTCCTTAGATTGCTTGAGGACAAGCAAAACCTTAAGTTTGGGGGTGTGTTACGTCTCCAAAAGTGACCTTTTTAGGGCTTAATAAGCTTAGAAAGATGTTCACTCTTAGGTGTTTTTGATAGCATTTAGCCTAAACCTATGCTTAAATATGAGAATTAGAAGAAGGTAGCTAAATTAGGACTTATGTACAATAGGAAAGAAAAGAGTTGAAAACCGAAGGAAAAGAATGAAAAACAAGCTTTGCGAACGCATTGCAGAAACATTGCGGTCACCGCAATGTTTCAAGTGAAAACCGTAAGTTGACTGATCTTTTTCTGTTAATTTCCGTTATTTCAGGGATTCGTTCTTTCTCCTCCATCCATTCTGAAGTACGACGTTGAAGATTGATGGTTCTCCTTGGCCCAAATGCACCTGCAGATTACTATAAATAGGGATCAAAGTCGAGGGTTCAAGGATCATCCGAAAGCGTAGAAGTCTTCTAGCAGTCCATCTTTTCTCCTAGTTTTCCTTTGCCGTTTGCTGGTTTGCGAAGCTCAGCTGTTGGAATCGATAATCTGATAGGAAGGAGAGGAGATTCTTCTTCTCTCCCGATTGGATTCATCCAAGCAAGGCTGACCTTTCTCATCCTTCATTCGAGGCGGCTGCAACGAGATTTCGAGCTGTTTTACTGTTTTCTGTTCTTCATTTCTACTTTACAACTCTGTCTTGTGTTGTTTCTGTTCTTGTGGCTAGTTTAGATCATTTCGTTGTGTTCTGTCTATCTGTTCTTTACTTTAAGTATCTTTTATATTCACTCAAACAATCAATTAATCAAACGCAAAGTTCAGTATTTCACAGTCTCTCGCCTTGGCATTCTACTGCTTTCCCTTACTGTTTTAAGCACATTTCCCTTCTAAGCATGTCTGTTTTATCCTTTAGTTCTGTTCACCCTATATCCATGAGTAACTAAGTCACTTAGGGGCGTGCTAATGGCAACGCTATAGGCTAAAAAACGTGAATCAAGCATGTAGGATAGCTCTCGAAGCATTGATTGTATGTAAGCTTCATTCCACGGGCAATTTCGATTGGCCATCCATTTTGTCCAAAGAACTCCTAACCTCTGGAAGGAGTAAGAGTTCAGAGTCATATTATCATGCTAGCCTTTCAAGGTAACCAGGAAACGGCCTAGGAATAGGCGTTTCCCTAGTACAAACCATATCTTTCTGCTTTAACAAGATGCTTAAGACCTTACTTTGAGTTGAGTAAACTAAAGAATCTAATGCATGGAATCGGACGATACATGAGATTGAGATAGTTTGATGCATAGAGAGTAGATCCAGTGCTTGAGAATCGTATAAAAATGCCTATAGGATAGTCATTAGTCGCCCTTAATTCACCCATTTACACACTTTCGCTGATATTTAATTGCGGTAGAATTGTTGTCTCCGCAATTCTGCTTAAGTTAAAATTTTGTTTAGCTGTCTTTGCCTTCATTTATTAATTTCGTTTCTTTTCATTTGAGCTTAAATTTCACTTGTTCTCGTTGATGTTACTACCCTTTACACATTCAGCAAAATTTAGACAATTAAAAACCAATTTTACCCCATCAAATCCACCCCTTCTTTCTTAACAAAACACTTCGCGAATAGCTAAAAATAAATCTCTGTGGGAAAACGAATGAAATATACTTACTACTTGCTATAGGATCATGTATGCTTGCATGTTCTGAGTGCTCTATCTCTTTTATTGCCTAATTATTCCAACACATTGAGCACGCAACAGGCGGATTTTTGAATATCCACTTAATCTCAAGCTGTCGAGGCTTGCCAAAATACGATTTATAAAGCCTATGACCAAGGCTTTGCAGCCAGTGGTAACAGGGTCGATCCAAGGAATAGGAAGATTCAATTTACTAGTGAAATTGGGATTTAATTGATTAATTGGTAACGGGGGGTTTTAATCATGCAAGAGAAATAATGATGAAAGCTAACGGAAGAAAGAAATAATAAGAAGAGAACGTGTGTACGGTTTGGGAGTTTAGGGATCAATTGTTAGACAAATTCGACTTATCATTTAATGCTAATAACATGGAATACAGTTTATTGAGCACGCGGACGACTACCAGAGAAGCCCCAAAGTAGCCGACTCCATGGATTTTAATTAGACCACACAGTTCTAATTACACGTTATCTAAGCTCACATCAAGATGATCAGTCCTAAGATGAATTTAGACAGTCACTAGCTAACCGCGACGAACATTCGAGCGTGAATTCTAATTGCTAGTAGATCGCCCGCAAACGCCGTATGCAATCAACAATTATCCTACCCGACCCGATACTTCGATTTAGTTCTATCTACCTGTGTTACTTAGTCGAGCAGTGAGAGGCACGGCATCGCTACTCTTTAACATACACAACATGCTAAACTACCCGAGTGTCAATCGTCGTATTTTAACATGCGCGTTGGATTAAGCAAGGTAAATAGATGCTAATAAACAGAACCAATATGCATCAAAATTAGATTATCAAAGTCAAAAACGTCTAACAAAAATCATCCTAAAACATTCCCAAACCGTTCACCCTTACCTTAGCCGCTCATGGCGCGGTTTGTCAATCCCGCTCCAACAACGCCCATGGAAGGATTCATCTACTTATTACAATGGTGGTGGAGCTCACAAGCATGCCAACAATGGCGGAGCTCCACGGAAAATAGAGAGAAAATGGGGAAGAAGAAGACCAAAATCGTCCCAAACCGTAGAGAGATGAAGAAGATGAAGATATATAAAAATGTGCAGGAAAATCGTCTTTTAGCTGCAGCCATCGTCGTAGCGTCGAGACGCTAGGCCAGTGTCTCGACGCTGTGCCCTAAGTTTTCCGCGCGCGCGCTCGCGATGGCGTCGCGACGCAAGGCCAGCGTCGCGACGCTGCCCCGATAAAATTCCTGCGCGCGCCTCCTCCGGAGCGTCTCGACGCCAAGCAGGGTCTCGACGCCAGGGCAGCGTCGAGCTAGCGTCTCGACGCTATCACTCGACGCTTGCTCTCGGGTTTTTCCAGCGTCGAGCCAGCGTCTCGACGCTGGCTCTCGGGTTTGGGGCTGAAGCTTTGCCTCTCCAAGGCAGTTTTGGCCCGTTTCTTCACGGAACAAATTCCCCTCTTCCCGATGCATTCCCGGGGCGCTAAAACTCTACTTTAAGCTCTCGAACATGCCCAACGGACGCACGAGCTCTTTGCCGCTTTTCTCCTACAAAAGAGATATATTTAATCAATTGAAAGCGGACTTTAGCTATAATAAGGACGTATTTAATAGCTCCAAAATGGAGTTATCACCTGCGGAGGGGGGAAGCAAGGACTCCATGGACGAAACGTTAGGAGATTGCCTCCAGCAGATCACCACCAAGGCGCGCCTCAAGAAGAGGGTCCCGGTGATCGTGAAAGGCAAGCGGCCGAAGGCCTCCAAGCGAGCCAAGAAGAAGAAGGTGGGGGAAACTGAAGGTTGAGGCTGCTGAGTCGGCCAAGGCAAAAGACAAGGGGAAGAAGAAGATGTACCCAGAAGACGAACCTCAAGCTGTGAGGTACGTCTCTGAGGAAGAAGAGGCCAAGGGCCTCGAATTGAGGAAGAGAGACCTCCTCCATGAGCGAGGATTTCTTGATGCATTGGCGGAGCTGTGCAGACCGCCCATTCCCGCCTATCCTGACATAGTGTATGACTTCTACGCCAACCTTACGCACCCTGATAATGGTCTGTCCATGGTGAGGGGGATCGAGGTCGACTTCTCGGCCAAAGCCATCAATGAAGCTTATGCTCTCAAGGGGCATAAGTACACTGACTATGCAAGAATCGTCGGATCACCCTCTGCGGCTGTCTTGGAAGAAGCCCTGCAAATAATAGGCAAGCCTGAGGCGGCGTGGACAATCTCAAGAAATGGGAAGCACACAATTATGAGTGCGACCCTTAAAGATAAGGCAGCCGTCTGGTTCTCTTTTGTGCGCAGACGCATCTCCCCTGTGACCCACGAGACGACTATCAACCAGGGGCGATCATTGCTGCTGTATGCCATCATGCGGGGTCTCACCATTGACATTGGTGAAGTCATTGCCGCCTCCATTGCTGATTGTTCAAAGAAAGATAAGGGTCAGCTATTTTTTCCAAATACCATAACTAAATTGTGCCTTCGTGCAGGAGTGCCAATGGAGAAGAATGAGAAGCAGTTGGCTTACACGGGCCACCTGGAGCTGCCCACCCTCTTGAGGATGCGAAGGAGGGGCAACATGGAATTTGAGATGGACGGCCTGACTGCTGCTCAATCACTATCCATGGCCTGCCTGATGGACCTGCAGCACAAGTTGGCTCAGTGGGCGCAGTATGCACAGGCAAGGGACAAGGATGTGGCTAACCAGCTGGGGTGCATATTCCCTGCCTTCCCTACTGCCCTGTTGAAGCCATGGGCGCCTCCTAGAGAAAGGAGAGATGAGGATGAAGATGTTTGAATGCCAATCTGAACGGCATTCGAGGGAGTTTTCTGATCCCTCTTGAAAATAATAAAAAAACAACCACCTGCTTTTCTGTGACTTTTGACTTCTGTATTAATCAAATGCATAATCTGTTTTTAAATTTCCTTGTTTGTTTAGAGTAGTTTAGTTTAGCTTGATGGTATCTGAGTAGTTAGTTTAGTTAGTTTTGCTGTTTGATGTAGTTTTGGATGACTGGAAATAGCATGCTAGGAGCTTTGATCAATGCTAAAAATGCTCTGTAGGTTTATTGCGAATTCTTTGCGGAGTCCGCAATTTTTTGTTAGTTTTCGCATGCTATTGGATGACTGTTGGATGGGTTGTTTCTGTTTATATCGCGATATTTTGCTGCTGTACTGACTTCATTATGTGATCTATCTGCTAAGCATGCTGGATGAGTGTCTTAGTACACCTTTGATAGTTTAAATTAGCTTCCTTTACTGCTACGCATGAACCTCTATAAGCCCTTAACATGTTGTTTTTCCAAAGCTTCTGCATCTGAGTTATCTGCTTTAGGAAGGTCATTTTTATGCCTAGGAATTTTAAGTTCTGCTTGTTTTGCCCTAGACTAGATGCTTCTAGGACAAGTTTGGGGGTGTGCCACCTCAGACTCTCATTGGGGACAATGAGAAGTTTAAGTTTGGGGGAGGCAGCCTCTAGGCCTAGGAACATTCCTCTCTCCCTCTTTAAACATAAGCATTCTTCTTCTTTGAAAAAAAAAATGATGAAAAGCAAAAAAAATGAAAAGCGAAAGAATAAAGAGTAGTGTCTCTCTTGAGGGTGCTGAGTAATCAGGGCCATTTGTGTAACCCACAAGTGGCACTGCATCAAAAGGCAAACCAAAAGGAGAGACTCTACTAGGAAAAGGAAAAAAGGAAAAAGAAAAACCAAGGAAGAAGAGTGTATGCCTGCGAGTTATAGCTTATGTGCTTAGGTGTCCTGTATGAATGAACTCTGATCCTCAATTAGCTAAGCACAGGGTTGTAGCTTGTAGGTTTGTTAAGGGAGATGAATGTATATCCAATGTAGTGATGTCAGGGTTTAGGTTGTTCTATGAAAGGTACTACTGTTACTTGTGTGTACTAAGACTGACATGACTCTAAGGAATCCTAGGTGGCTTAAAAGAAAGACATTAGAAGCATATACTGAGTCTGGGGTAAAGCAAGGGAGAATTTGAAAACTTAGGGATAGCTGCACAATGAACCTAAAGACATAAGGCAGATAGATCAGTTGTAGGAAGTTTATAAAGACAGTAGGTTTTGCAAGGCAAGAAAAATCAGAATAAGCAGAATGAGAAGTTAGTTTTAAACTTAGAAGAGTGTCACAGGACAGCCATGCGATGGATAGTAAGCTTAGGGAAGTCAGCAAGTAGTCGGATAGAGTGATAGCAGCCCAAGTAAGCCCTTATATTGCTCGAGGACGAGCAATAACTTAAGTTTGGGGGTGTGTTACGCCTCCAAAAGTATACATTTTAGGGACTTATTTGCTATAGAATGGTGTAAACTCTTAAGCGTTTTTGATAGAATTTAGTCTAAACATGTGCTTATATATGAGAATTTATAGAATGAAGCTAAATCAGGACTTATGTGTAAAAGAAAGGAAAAAGAATCGAAAACAAAGCTAAAGAGTTAAAATTTTTGTATTGCAGGAACATTGCGAAAACATTGCTGTCTCCGCAATGTTTTAAGTTGAAGTTGTTAAGTTGTCTAACCGTCCACCGTTTTGTTGCGATCTTTCAGCCGCCCAATTTCTCTCCTGCTGCCACGTGGAAGGTCGTCGTTCAGAATGGATGGTTCTCCTTGGCTGAAGAGTACCTGCAAAACACTATAAAAGGAGGTCAAGGGGGAAGGTTAACAACAAGCTTGGAAGCGTAGAACTCCCATCTCAACGCAGTTTCTTCTCTATTTCTTCTCCCGTTTGTTGGCGTGAAGGATTCAGCTGTTGGCATCGATAATCTGAGAGGAAGAAGAGAAGATCCTTCTTCTCTTCTGATTGGATTAATCCCCAAACAAAGCTCTCCTTCTCCCTTCATCCGAGGCGCTTGCGGCGAGGAGTTCACGCACACGTTTATCTGTTTTCTGCTACTTTTTGTCTTTACTTTTCGCTTCTGTTTGCTGCCATTTGGTTCTGTTAGCTACATTGTTTCAAGTCGTTTCCATTTGCTTAGTCTTTATTGCTTTATAGTCGTTGCACTTTGAGTTTCGAATCGTACTTAATAGAGGAATTATTTGACAACTTCGCAAGTTCTTTATTGCTTCTGTTTTCTTTGTTTCCATTTCATTACTATCAAGCATGTCTAAACCATCTAATCTTTCCACTCCATCATCGTCCATGAGTAACTAAACCACATAAGGGTCTGCTAATGATGAATCTATAGGTAGAAATACGTGAATTCAGCATGTAGGTTAGCTTCAACTGCATTGAATGTATGTATGCTTCATCCCACGGGCAATTTCGATTGGCCATCCATTTTTTCCAAAGAACTCCTAACCTCTGGAAGGAGTAAGAGTTCAAAGTCGTCCATTCATGCTAGTCTTTCATGGTAGCCAGAAAACGACCTAGGAATAGGCGTTTTCCTAGCACAATTCATTAACTTGCTTATATAAATAGATGCTTAAGTCTTACTTGGACATGAGTGAACTAAAGGATCTAATGCATGAAATCGAGAGATACATGAGAATGAGTTAATTTGATGCATGATAAGTTGATCTACTGCTGAAGAATCGTATGAAAAAGCCTATAGAGGAGTCGTTAGTTGCCCTTGTTTCCACACTTCACCCTTAAAACGCTGTTAGTACAATTGCTAGAAAATTGTTGTCTGCGCAATTTTCTTAGTTTAACTTTTGCCTTAGCCATTTTTTTTCCAGTTTTCTGTTTTGCGATTTTAATGCTAGATAATTGCTTTCTCCGCAATTCTTTTTCTTCTACATTCAAGTTAACCTCTTTACTTGTCTTTGTTTATGCTCGCATATCTCGCACGTTCTATATTAGTTAGGCACATTAATCCCAATTCTACCCCATTCAAACCATCCTTTCTAATTTAACATCTCACTTCGCTAGTAACTAAGAATAAATCTCTGTGGGAAATCGAATGAAAAAATACTTATTACTTGCTACAAGACCATGTATGCTTGCATGTTCTGAGTGCTCTCACATTGCATTTTAATTTACACATTGAGCACGCAACAGCTACCGAGGGGCAGTCAATCACTCCTTCACTGAACCAATACATTCTTGACTAAATGCTAATACTAGAATAACTCATATTCCTATAGCACCATAGTTATCGCTACTTCGGTCAAGAATCTACTAACAACTTAGTAATCCTCTGTAAGTGTGACCCGCCATTTTCAGAACTCAGAGGTCGGCCCCAACAGTACAACCGAATGAAAATGTCAGAGTTTGGAATGGACCTAAGAGACCCTATCCATTTATGGAGATTGAGTTGTTTTGACTCCTATGAAACGCCCCTCCGAATGGTCGTTTCTACTATGGGCGACCAGCAGGCGAAACATGGGAATCTCACGGTTCAACCTAATGGAGGAGACCGCAGGATGTATTGACATACTTCCTTCTCCCACTTGCTATAAATACTTTCTCCATTCACCTTGCTCTTGATTTATGCAAACACCATCCAAATGGGGATGCCCTATTGACATCACGAGGCCGAGCATAAATCTCACTGTGTGAACTTCGCGGAGAGCGTAGGAGGAGATCGATATATCGTATATACCTTATCAACACCCTACTAAGTATTTTATACATTTTGGGTATACTTTTACTTAGGTATTATCCGGCTAAGACAATAAACCCTAAGTCTAGGTAAAATTGGATTTTTACCTAAGATGTTTAGGTGATAAACGCTTTAAAACCTTACACCTCTCACGTGCATGCTCATAAAGCCAGGTTAACTTAACTTAAGTACCAGATCGATCCCCAGGTAGGAGGTGTTTTGTAAACCGTCAGCTTAAATACCTTCAACCTTAGTACAGGATCTCACCGGGTGAGTTCTCTTGTAACCTTAGCTTTACAAGATATCGACCTATTTTAACTATTAAAACGAATCGATCTAAATTCCTAATCGCATTAGAATTCCTTAACCCTTAGTGAGCATGCATTTATCTTTGTTATAGATTTTAAATGTCTATATCATTTTATAACGTTTTATAAAACAAACACATTCTATAACATGCTTCCTAAGCTAGAATATAACCATTACATTCATTCTATAACATGCTTCCCAAGCAAGAATATAACAATTATATTCAACTAAGGAACCTATGTTGTATGTTTAATTTCATTATTAATATAACACTTATATCAATTACACTTTTAAATTAATATAACACTTATATTAATTCTCGTGAATTAAGCATGCATACTATACAACATAACACTTATATTATACTTTCAAGGCATGCAACATGCTTCCTATGGTGGGATTTAAAATCTATATGGCATACTTTATGCACATACAAGGGACTTCAATTAAAACATACATTCACAATGCATAATTAATTAAACACACTAAAGTGGACCGGTTTTGGCATCACGGGCAAGCAAGCAACTAAATTATTACAAGAATAATTCATAAACTAGGTTGAGACGCTTCCGAACCCTTCGAACCGCCCTGAACTGGCTTGAATTTGCTTCAACCTGCCAAAAAACAGCAACAACAAAACTTCAAATAAGCTGAACCGGTCCAAAACAGTTATCACGACTTCAACAGCACGAAATCGGACCAATAACGACCCGAACCAGACCAAACGAATGCTGAACCGGTCTGACTTTCAGTGAACCGGACCGCCCGAGGACCGAACCGATTTTGTGCTGTTTTTTTTTTCAAAAAAAATAGCATGTTGTTTTTCCGGACACCCGAGCTTCTGTCTTCGAATTGAAAGCCTATATGGACTCTAATGACTCTGAATTTTTTACAAACTCTTATGCACACATTAAAGCCCATACACACTCGGGCAATTACAAAACGTAGTACAAATCAAAGCTCAAAATATTATGCCAAAATCGGAAAAACACTTTAGACGCCCAGAAAATTAATTTCTAAAACAAATACCCACCGAGCTCAAATTGATGCAAATTTAGTGACCAAAAAATGCTCTGATACCAATTGATGGAGCGCATGTAGCGCAGCGGAAGCTAGTCACATCATTGGCAATCTAATTTCATCAATTTAGCTAAACTAGAAACATGCTCAAAACATGGAAATTAAAGAAATTAGAACACATACCTCTTGTAGTTCTAAAATCTTCTAATCCCGATGCTCGAATCTTGTCACGAACACCTCGAACCTTCTCTCGAACACTTTGAGGACCACCTCCGGTAGTCCAGCTATCTAGGGTCGAGCAACAGAGTGGTGGGACTCCTTTATGAATGAAAAAAGGAAGAAGAGATGGATAGAGAAGAGATCTTTGTGATGAGAGTTTTGAAGGAGAATTGTCACACAATCAAAGCTTCCAACAAAACTCAATCTTCATCAAAACCAAACCATTTGAACTTCATCCAATTTATATGTCATTCACATGTAACAAACTCTTAGCTTAGAATGACACCTCAAAAATGGATGAATTAGTCTTACACAAGTGTTCAACAATTTATGAATTTATGCATGTGGGTTGGTGATTCACAATCCACTTCACAACTTGGATAAACCCACTCAACTTGGATAATCCCACTTGTAATATTTTGTCATTTTAAAATTAATTCATAATTAATTTTAATTAACAAAATAAATTTTAATTAATTAAACTTTTTATTTAATTAATATTATTATTTAATTCAATATCAAATATTAATTAAATAATAAGACTAATCCCGGTTTCTTAAACCGAATCATCACACATGAATCCCTATTCATGTTTTAGAACGATCCCATATTTAAATCATATTTAAATATGTCCATCATTCTTCCAAAAATGAATTTGAATAAATTCAAATTCTTTTTCTCTCATATTGTTACACGGCCTAATTCGAGCTAGCAAGGAGAACCTAAAGGACCTACTGATCATGAGCTCCAACGATACGAGATTAACTAGCCAAACTCTTTAGCCAAGCTAACCAACATTCGTTAACCCCCAGAGACTCCACTAAAGTCCAAGGGTTGCACTCTACTCACCGTAGATATATTTATGTCCTCTTGATATAACCATCATCAGTAAGTCAATCCTTCACAGGTTGTTCGTAATTACAGCTGAGTAAAAATAACCGTTTTACCCCCGTAATTACATTTTGTTCCTTAAGTCCCACTGATCCTCTAATGAACTATTGGTTTGTGGTCCAAACACCAAACCGATTGGTATGTGATTGGTTGGTCGGATTTTGAATATCCTCCCTAAATTCGAGTTGTCGAGACTCGCCAAAATACAATTTATAAGCCTATTAACCAAGGCTTTGCAGCTAGTGGTAACAGGGTCGATCCACAAAGAAGGTTATGATTGAAATTAAATTGAACTTGAAATTAATTAATCAATTGGGCTTTTTGTAACGGGGGGATGTTTAAGCATGCAAGTAAGAGAAGTAATCGCTAACGGAGAAATAAAAGAGAGAGAGAGACGAGTGCACAGTTTGGGGATTTTCGGGATTTCTTTGTTAGACATTCTACACTTATCATTTAATACAATCCTAAGGCTAGCAGTTTGTAATACACGCGGTCAGTTACCCGGGAAGCCCCAAGTGTAACCGGCTCCATAGCAATTAATTAGACCACAAAGTTCTAATTAAACAGTATCTAAAGTTGCATTAGGGTGATCAGCCCCAAATTGACTCTAAATAGTCACTAGTATACCGCGACAGACATTCGATCACATAATCTAATTGCTTGCTGGCTACCCGCCAACGCTGTATGTAACCAACAATTATCATGCATGACTCGATACTCCGGTTTAGTTTTATTATTCTGTGTTACTAGTCGAATAGTGAGAGGCACGGCATCGCTACTCTTTAACTCTAACAAAATGCTTAAAAACACGATTGTCAGTCGGCAAAATCTAACACATGCATAGGATGAAGCAAGAATAATAAATGCATACAAATCAGCCACCAAGTTGGAAATTAAAGCATGGATTATCAAAGCATAAAAGTCTAACAAATTATCCCTCAAATTATCCCAAACCGTTCACAATACCTTAGCCGTCCATGGGACGGATTGTCACTACCGCTCCAAGGAAAGCCATGGAAGTCATCTCTATCCTATTACAACTTACAAGCTCCAAAACATGCCACAAATGGCGGAGCTAAGGTGAAAAATGGGGAAAAGCCGAGAGGAAGAAGATGAAAAACCGAAGAAGAATGGCTGAAAATCGTCCTCCAGCCGATTTAAAATCGTCGTAGCGTCGAGACGCTGGCGTCTCGACGCTACGACCTAATTAATCCGCGCGCGCCTCGCGATGGCGTCGAGACGTTGGCCCGATAACTTCTTGTGCGCGCCTCCTCCGGAGCGTCTCGACGCCGCAGCAGGGTCTCGACGCTTCGGCAGCGTCGAGCAAGCGTCTCGACGCTGATGCTCGACGCTTGCTCTCGGGTTTGGGCTGGAAAATTGCCTCTCCTAGGCAATTTTGGTCCGATTCTTCTTGGATTGACTTGCCCTTTTCCCGATGCACTCCGGGGGCGTTAAAACTCCGCTTTTAGCTCCGAAACGGGTCCAATGGACGCATGAGCTCCTTGCCGTATTTCTCCTATAAACGAGATTAATTAAACAATTAAATGCGGAATTTAGCTATAATTAGGAAGTGAATAATAGCTCCAAAATGGAGTTATCAAACACCCCCAACTTGAATCTTGCTAGTCCTTGATAACTCCATTTTGGAGCTATTAAATACTTCCTAATTATAGCTAAAGTCCGCTTTCAATTGATTAAATATATCTCTTTTGTAGGAGAAATGCGGCAAAGAGCTCGTACGTCCGTTGGGCCCGTTCGAGTGCTTAAAGTGGAGTTTTAACGCCCCGGGAATGCATCGGGAAAAGGGGAACTTGATCCGTGAAGAAACGGGCCAAAACCGCCTTGGAGAGGCAAAGTTTCAGCCCCAAACCCGAGAGCCAGCGTCGAGCTACAGCGTCGAGACGCTGGCTCGACGCTGGAAAAACCCGAGAGCAAGCGTCGAGACGCTAGCTCGACGCTGCCCTGGCGTCGAGACTCTGCTTGGCGTCGAGACGCTTCGGAGGAGGCGCGCGCAGGAATTTTATCGGGGCAGCGTCGCGACGCCATCGAAGGCGCGCGCGGAAAACTTAGGGCCCAGCGTCGAGACGCTGACCTAGCGTCTCGACGCTACGACGACTGCAGCTTCTGTTTAAAGACGATTTCTGCACATTTTTGGAGTTCTTCACCATTTTTGGAGCCCTTCATCTTCTTCTTCCTCTAGATTTCTCCATTTTCTCTTGGAGCTCCGCCATTGTTGGCATGCTAGTGAGCTCCATCTTCTTTGTAATTAGTGGATGACTCCTTCCATGGCCGTCGTTGGAGCGGAATTGACGAACCGCGCCATGCGGATAAGGTAAGGGTGAACGGTTTGGGAATGTTTTAGGGCGATTTTGTTAGATAATTTGGTTTTGATAATCTGCTCTTGAATGATGCATATTGGTTCTGTTTATTAGCATTTATCTACTTTGCTTAATCCAACGCGCATGTTAAAATACGACGATTGACACTCGAGTAATTTCGCATGTTGTGTATGTTAAAGAGTAGCGATGCCGTGCCTCTCACTGCTCGACTAAGTAACACAGGTAGATAGAACTAAATCGAAGTATCGGGTCGGGTAGGATAATTGTTGATTGCATACGGCGTTTGCGGGCAATCTACTAGCAATTAGAATTCACGCTCGAATGTTCGTCGCGGTTAGCTAGTGACTGTCTAGATTTATCTTTGGGCTGATCACCTTAATGTAATTCTGGATAACGTGTGATTAGAACTGTGTGGTCTAATTAAAATCCATGGAGTCGGCTACTTTGGGGCTTCTCTGGTAGTCGTCCGCGTGCTCAATAAATTGAATACCATGTTATTAGCATTAAATGATAAACCGAATTTGTCTAACATTTGATCCCGAAACTCCCAAACCGTGCACACGTTTTCTACTAGTTATTCTGTCTTCCGTTAGCGTTTTATTATTTCCCTTGCATGCTAAAAACCCCTCGTTACTAAAATCCATCAATTAATTAAATCCCAATTTCATTAGTAATTTCAATCTACCTATTCCTTGGATCGACCCTGTTACCACTAGCTGCAAAGCCTTGGTTATAGGCTTTATAAATCGTATTTTGGCAAGCCTCGACAGCTTGAGATTAAGCGATAGTTCAAAATATCGTCCACCAAAATTGGCGCCGTTGCCGGGGAGTAAGCAATTTGATTAAAATTATGATTGAAGTTTGAATTTGATTTGTTGATGGTTGGCTGAAATTTTTTTCTGTTTGTTAATTGTATGTTTGAATTTTTGTTTGTGTATGACCCGTTCCTCTGAGGTTAGTGGATTGCAGTTTATACCTGAGATCGACAGAGAGGAGCGGCGGTTACGGAGAGAGGCCCGTGAGGGGCAGAGACCGTTTGAAGGAGAAGAAGGCAATCCCTTCTTGGTTGACGAGATGGCGCAAGGTGATGCGCCACGGACGCTAAAGCAACTGGCAGCGCCAGACCTGAACCTGCAGCCTTTGTGCATAAACTACCCCGTGGTAGCAGGTAACTTCGAATTAAAATCCGGTTTAATTCACCAGTTACCCTCTTTTCATGGCAATGCAGGTGAGGACGCGAACAAACACTTGATGGAATTCCATTGCGTCTGCGCGGGGATGAAGCCCGCTGGAGTCACGGAGGAGCAGTTGAACATGAGGGCATTCCCCTTCACGCTCAAGGACAAGGCCAAGGATTGGCTATATTATCTGCCCTCCGGATCGATCACCACGTGGCAGGATATGAAGCGGGTATTTTTTGAGAAATACTTTCCCGCATCCTTGGCCACAACACTGCGGAAGAGGATTTATGGGATCACCCAGGATGTCGGTGAGTCCCTGCACGAATACTGGGAACGTTTCGGGCGCCTGTGCGCCAGCTTCCCACATCATCAGATTGCCGACCAGCTGCTCATACAGTACTTTTATGAGGGGATGACGCCCCATGACCGGCAAATGATTGATGCAGCGAGTGGAGGGGCATTGATTGACAAGACCCCAGTTGAGGCCAAGCAGTTGATAGCAAACATGGCAACGAACTCTCAGCAATTCGGTATTCGGGGGCAAGGACAAGTCCACAGCGTGGCTCAGAGCCATGAATTGATTGAGATGAAGGCCCAGGTGGCCGAGATAGGCAGTATGTTGAAAAAAATCGTTGGAGGACACCGCGAGGCAGAGGAGGTCAACGCAATCGGGGGGTACGCTTCCAACCCAAGGAAGTACGACCCATATTCCAACACGTATAACCCCGGTTGGCGCGACCATCCAAATTTTAGCTATGGGAACAGGGAAGGACAATCTCGCTTCCAAGGCCAGTCTCACGACAGGCCTAATTCTTCCACCCAGGCTCAAGCCTCGAGCTTCTCCAGCTCACTTGAAGAGATGGTAAGGACCATCGTGACTAGCACCAGCCAGTTCCAAAAAGAAGCTCGAGAAGAGCTTAATTCTCACAAGGCCGAGCTGCAGAATCTGAACAAGCAGCTGACACAAATGGCGGTGTCTATCAGTAAGATTGAGAGCAAGAGCTCGGGGAAGCTTCCTTCCCAAACTACAGTCAACTCGTGTGAAAACGTGAGTGCCATTCAGCTGCGCAGTGGGAAGTCACTTTCCACTAAGGCTGTGAAGGAAGCTACGGACAGCCTGAACAAGTCCGCCCCGACTGCTCCTGAGATTCAGAATGAGAGAAAAGATGAGAAGGTCAGTGTACCTGAGGATGTTACCAGAGCACCATTCCCGAGTCGGCTGGTGAAGCCTACTTTGGAAACTGAGGATGCGGAGGTCCTTCGAACCTTCCAAAAGGTGGTGGTCAACATCCCGCTTCTTGAAGCCGTTAGCCAAGTGCCGAAGTATGCCAAATTCCTCAAGAAGTGGTGCACGAGCAAAAGAATGTCAAGAAAAAGTGACGAGACGAAGAGAGAAACCGTCTCCGCAATCTTCCAAGGTAATCTTCCACCGAAGTGCATCGATCCTGGTATGTTTACTATCCCATGCACTATCGGTACTAAATTCATTGAAAATGCCATGTTAGATCTCGGTGCCTCAATTAATGTCATGTCTTATGATGTTTTTAAAGAACTTGAATTGTGTACTTTAATTGAGTCCAATATAGTTGTCCAACTAGCCGATCGATCTTATGTGCATCCTTTAGGGAAGATTGAAGATATTTTAGTCAAAGTTCATGACTTACTGTTTCCATGCGATTTCTATGTGCTGAATATGAATGAAAATTCTTCGCATGTTTCCTCTTCTATTTTGTTAGGCCGCCCATTTATGAAGACCGCTAAGGTCAAGATAGATGTCGATAGGGGTGCCTTATCTGTAGAATTTGATGGAATGGTGAATGAATTTATTATAAATGCATCGAAGTCATCTGTGAATGCTGGAAATGTATCTGTGGTTGAGCATGATGAGAATGGGAGTCTACCCTTGCGCTTGAGGGATGGTTCCCATGTCTCAGTTACAAAATCTGATTTAAATTTGAGTGATACCAATGCTGGTTTTTGCACTAACTATTCTTATATTCACGTGCCCGAGGCACGAAGAGTGCAAAATATTTTTCAGGATGATTGCAGGAAAGGTGTGGACAAGGACAAGCTTGGACCGTCCCCCGCACTTACAGACTATGGTTGAGTCTGTGGAGAGAATACAGTCGAGCAACCGACTTTAAAAATTCTGCGCTTCTCGGAGGCACCCGAGCGATGGACTGTGTTTATGCTTTAGTTTAGTTTAGTTGCTTTTTAGATCAACTTAGTTTTAATTAGCTTGCTGTTTTTTTTTTTTTTTTTTTTTTTTTTTTTTTTTTAGGAATCGAGGAAGAGAAGACAATTTTGGGCTCTGATGCGTTTGTGCGCCGCTTCCTCGCCCTCGCCAACTTCACAAGAGTCAGGGAAGTGTACTTCTTCTTCCCTTTTTACTTTGTTTTATCTGACTGGACGGCATTGGGGACAATGTCATATTTTGAAGTTAGGGGTGGAGATGGTCTGATGGATACGCATGTGTAGTTTGTTGAGAAGTGTTGCATTGATATTGAAGTGCTTGGGACTCTGTTTACTGTTTTCTGACTATGATAGCCTAGGAAATGCATGTTGGAAATTTGAGCATGTTCATAATCGAGTTTTTGCATGAGTTTTGTGTTTATTAGGTTCATGTCAAAAATTTTAAAATTTTTTCTGTTGCTCCCTTGCACTTGTCGCGCACTTAGCAACCTCTCCCTAGATTCCGTAGGCTCGAAATTCGCATGTTTCGCTAATTCTCGTTGTCACCCCGAAAGGCACCCTTAGGTAGCTTGTTGCATGAGAGTTAGTAGTTAGTTAATTGAGAAAGCATGAGCTTAGCCTAATACAAAAAAAAAATAGAAAAGCATGTTTGTTAGAAAATTCCTCTCGAGGCGCTCCTCCTTCTTATTAGCGCTTAAAGAAGTGAGCGTGAGTCCTTAAAAACGTGAAGTTTGGCCAAAGTTTGACGTGTTAGGCAGCTCGAGTTGGAAAGAAAATGAAATAAAAAGTTGGTTCAAAGAACCTTAATAAAAGAGTACAAAGTACTTGTGAAAAGAAAAGGAATGAGAAAAAACAATTAGGTCTCTTAATTTGCTTCTCTCTCTCGTGTAAGTCAAGTTTAGACTGTTCTTAAACGCTAGAAGTAGGGGGAAAACGGGATGTGCGTTGCATGCGGGTTTTCCGAGTTTGCATGAGTTTAGGAGTGGTTGGCTAGCACACACACACGTTAGGGGGCAAGAGTTAATTTTTGATATGTCCTAGTTAATGCATGAACAAAATGCTTCCATGATTATACTCGTGTTTGAAATTTCAATATGCATGGAGGTTTGAGTTAGAATGCATGTAAACGCGTCCTTAGAGTCAATGTCTTTGTAGTGCTTGCTCGAGGACTAGCAATGTTTAAGTTGGGGGTGTTTGATAACTCCATTTTGGAGCTATTAAATACTTCCTAATTATAGCTAAAGTCCGCTTTCAATTGATTAAATATATCTCTTTTGTAGGAGAAATGCGGCAAAGAGCTCGTACGTCCGTTGGGCCCGTTCGAGTGCTTAAAGTGGAGTTTTAACGCCCCGGAAATGCATCGGGAAAAGGGGAACTTGATCCGTGAAGAAACGGGCCAAAACCGCCTTGGAGAGGCAAAGTTTCAGCCCCAAACCCGAGAGCCAGCGTCGAGCTACAGCGTCGAGACGCTGGCTCGACGCTGGAAAAACCCGAGAGCAAGCGTCGAGTGATAGCGTCGAGACGCTAGCTCGACGTTGCCCTGGCGTCGAGACTCTGCTTGGCGTCGAGACGCTTCGGAGGAGGCGCGCGCAGGAATTTTATCGGGGCAGCGTCGCGACGCTGACCCAGCTTCGCGACGCCATCGAAGGCGCGCGCGGAAAACTTAGGGCCCAGCGTCGAGACGCTGACCTAGCGTCTCGACGCTACGACGACTGCAGCTTCTGTTTAAAGACGATTTCTGCACATTTTTGGAGTTCTTCACCATTTTTGGAGCCCTTCATCTTCTTCTTCCTCTAGATTTCTCCATTTTCTCTTGGAGCTCCGCCATTGTTGGCATGCTAGTGAGCTCCATCTTCTTTGTAATTAGTGGATGACTCCTTCCATGGCCGTCGTTGGAGCGGAATTGACGAACCGCGCCATGAGCGGCTAAGGTAAGGGTGAACGGTTTGGGAATGTTTTAGGGCGATTTTGTTAGATAATTTGGTTTTGATAATCTGCTCTTGAATGATGCATATTGGTTCTGTTTATTAGCATTTATCTACTTTGCTTAATCCAACGCGCATGTTAAAATACGACGATTGACACTCGAGTAATTTCGCATGTTGTGTATGTTAAAGAGTAGCGATGTCGTGCCTCTCACTACTCGACTAAGTAACACAGGTAGATAGAACTAAATCGAAGTATCGGGTCGGGTAGGATAATTGTTGATTGCATACGGCGTTTGCGGGCAATCTACTAGCAATTAGAATTCACGCTCGAATGTTCGTCGCGGTTAGCTAGTGACTGTCTAGATTTATCTTTGGGCTGATCACCTTAATGTAATTCTGGATAACGTGTGATTAGAACTGTGTGGTCTAATTAAAATCCATGGAGTCGGCTACTTTGGGGCTTCTCTGGTAGTCGTCCGCGTGCTAAATAAATTGAATACCATGTTATTAGCATTAAATGATAAACCGAATTTGTCTAACATTTGATCCCGAAACTCCCAAACCGTGCACACGTTTTCTACTAGTTATTCTGTCTTCCGTTAGCGTTTTATTATTTCCCTTGCATGCTAAAAACCCCCGTTACTAAAATCCATCAATTAATTAAATCTCAATTTCATTAGTAATTTCAATCTACCTATTCCTTGGATCGACCCTGTTACCACTGGCTGCAAAGCCTTGGTTATAGGCTTTATAAATCGTATTTTGGCAAGCCTCGACAGCTTGAGATTAAGCGATAGTTCAAAATATCGTCCACCAGTCCTCGAGCAAGGCTAATAAAGAAATTGACTCTAAGGACACGCCTACATGCTACTAACTCAAATCTCAATGCATTTTACAAATTCGAACACAACATAATCATGAAAGCAATCCGTGCATGGATTTACTACGAACATATCAAAAATTAACTATCGCTCCCTAACGTGTGTGTGTGCTAGACAATCAATCCTAAACTCATATAAGCCCGGAAAAACTACATGTAACACATCGTCCCGTTTTCCCCCTACTTCTAGGGTTTAAGAACAGTCTACACTTGACTTACACGAGAGAGAGAAGCAAACTAAGAGACCTAAATATTTTCTCTTCCTTTTCTTTTCACGAGTACTTTGTACTCTTTTTATTGAGGTTCTTTGAACCAAACAATTTATTCTCTTTTTCTTTCCAACCTCGAGTTGCCTAACACGTCAAATTCATGCATAAACTTCACGTTTTTAAGGACTAACGCTCACTTCTTAGGTGCACCAATAAGAAGGAGGAGCGCCTCGAGAGAATTTTCTAACCAACATGCTTTTCTATTTTTTTTTACTTTAGGCTTAGCATAAGCTAACTCGATTAATCTACCGCTAACTCTCATGCAACAAGCTACCTAAGAGTGCCTTTCGGGGTGACAACGAGAATTAATGCTACATGCAATTGACTAAGCCTACGGAATCTACGATGAGGTTGCTAAGTGCTCGATAGATGCAAGGGAGCAACAGAAAAAATTTAAAATTTTTGACATGAACCTAATAAATGCAAAACTCATGCAAAAACTAGATTATGTATATGCTCAGATTTCCAACATGCACTTCCTAGATTATCATCACTAGCAAGCAGTAAACAGAGTCCCAAGCACTTCAATATTCAAAATAGCACTGCTCAACCGACTACACATGCTTATCCACAAACTCCACCCCCAACTTCAAAAGTTGGCATTGTCCTCAATGCCACTTAGTCAGATACACAAAGTAAAAGGGAAAGAGAAACTACACTTCCCTGACTCTTTGTGAAGTTGGCGAGGGAAAGGAAACGGCGCGCTCATCATCGAAGCCCAAAATTCCCTCAACTTCCTCGATTCCTAAAAACAAACAGCAAGCTAAGTAAGGCTAAATTAAACTAAAAAGCAACAAAAAACAACAACTAAACTAAAGCAGAAATAACAGTTCATCGCTCGGGTGCCTCCGAGAAGCGCAGAATTTTTAAAGTCGTTTGCTCGACTGAATTCTCTCCAAAGACTCATCCATATTCTGATAGTGCGGGGGACGTTCCAATCTTGTCCTCTTCCACACTACACCTGCACACATCATTCAAAACTTTTTGCACTCTTCGTGCCTCAAGCACGTGAATATCACATTTGTTAGTGCAAAAAACAGCATTCAATTCAATCAAATTTAAATCAGAATTTTTCACAGAGACATGAGAATCATCCCTCAAGCGCGAGGTAAGACACCCATTCTCGACATACTCAACACAAGCAATGCTCTCCACAGATTTCTTTTCAAATAATGAAAATTCATGCACTGTATCATCAAACTCTAAGGAAATTACACCCTTAAACACATCGATTTTGACCCTAGCGGTCTTAAGAAAAGGGCGTCCTAACAGCATAGAGGACGAAGCATGCAGAGATTTTTCATTCATATCAAGTACAAGAAAATCAGCAGGGAACACCATATCTCCTACCCTAACGAGAACATCCTCAACCTTCCCTCTAGGACATATACTCGACCCGTTAGCTAACTGGACAACCACGTCACACTCATGCAATTCATTAAAGTTCAGTTCAAGAAATAAAGCATAAGACATAACGTTCACAGAAGCTCCAAGATCAAGCATGGCATTTTTTACTACTTTACTACCTATCATGCAAGAGATAGTAAAAGTACCTGGGTCGTTGCACTTGGCGGGCAACGTACCTGGGAGGATCGCGAAAACATTCTCCTTTCTCTTCTCAGTCCCTATGGACTTCCTCTTCTTTGTGCACCAGCTCTTGAGGAATTTGGCATATTTTGGCACTTGGCTCACTGCCTCAAGGAGCGGAATGTTTACCATCACCTTCTGGAAGGTACGCAGGACCTCCTCGTCTTCGGTCTCCAAAGTAGGCTTCGCAAGCCTACTAGGGAAGGGTGCTCTGGCAACATTCTCTTGCACATTCGTTTCTTCTTTCTTCTCATCATTCAGATTCTCGGGAGCAATCTGGGCGGACTCATTCAGGCTGTCCTTGACTTCCTTCACGACTCTGGAGGAAAGTGATTTCCCACTCCTCAGCTGGATTACACTCACGTTCTCACATGAGTTTACCGTGGTTTGGGAAGGAAGCTTCCCAGAGCTCTAGCTCTCAATTTTGCTAATCGACACCGCCATTTGTGTCAGCTGCTTGTTCAAATTTTGCAGCTCGGCTTTGTGTGAGTTTAGCTCTTCTCGAGCTTCTTTCTGAAACTGGCTGGTCGATGTCACGATGGTTCTGACTATCTCTTCTAATGAACTGGAGGAGCTTGAGGCTTGAGCTTGGGTGGAAGTGTTAGGCCTATCATGAGACTGGCCTTGGAAGCGTTGTTGTCCTTCCCTATTCCCATAGCTGAAATTGGGGTGATCGCGCCAACCGGGGTTGTATGTGTTCGAGTAAGGATCATACTTCCTCGGGTTGGAAGCATATCCCCCGATTGCGTTCACCTCTTCCGCCTCGCGGTTTCCTCCGATAAACTTTTTCAACAGATTTCCAATCCCGGCCACCTGGGCCTTCATCTCTGTCATCCCATGGCTCTGGGTCACACTGTGAACTTGCCCCTGCCCTCGAATACCAAACTGCTGCGAGTTGGCTGCCATGTTCGCAATTAGCTGTTTGGCCTCAACTGGGGTCTTGTCAATCAGAGCCCCACCGCTCGCTGCGTCTATCATCTGCCGATCATGGGGCGTCATGCCCTCATATAAATACTGGATCAAGAGCTGATCGGCGATCTGATGATGGGGGAAGCTTGCGCACAGGCGCCCAAAGCGTTCCCAGTACTCATGCAGAGACTCACCCACGTCCTGAGTGATCCCATAAATTCTCTTCCTCAGTGTTGTGGCCAAGGACGCAGGGAAATACTTCTCCAGGAAAACCCTCTTCATGTCCTGCCACATCGTTATCGAGCCGGAGGGCAGATAATAAAGCCAATCCTTGGCTTTGTCCTTGAGCGTAAAGGGGTATGCCCTCATATTCAGCTGCTCCTCCGTAACTCCTGCGGGCTTCATCCCCGCACAGACGCAGTGAAACTCCATTAAGTGCTTGTTCGCGTCCTCCCCTGCATTGCCATGGAAAGAAGGCAACTGGTGAATTAAACCTGACTTTAATTCAAAATTACCTGCTACCACGGGGTAGTTGATGCACAGGGGCTGCAAATTCAAATCTGGCGCTGCCAGCTGTTTCAGCATCCTTGGCGCTTCTTCTTGCGCCATCTCCTCAACAAATAAGGGATTGCCTTCTTCTTCAAACAACTCTGCCCCTCGCGGGCCTCTCTTCTCAACCGCCGCTCTTCTCTTTCGATCTCAGGTATAAACTGTAATCCACTAATCTCAGAAGAACAGGTCATACACAAACAAAAAATTTTAACATACAAAGACAAACAGAAAAAATTTCCAGCACACAATCAATCAACCAAAATCAAATTCAAACATAATTTCAATCACATTTTGCCTTCCCCGGCAACGGCGCCAATTTTGGTGGGTCGGATTTTGAATATCCTCCTTAAATTCGAGTTGTCGAGACTCGCCAAAATATAATTTATAAGCCTATTAACCAAGGCTTTGCAGCTAGTGGTAACAGGGTCGATCCACAGAGAAGGTTATGATTGAAATTAAATTGAACTTCAAATTAATTAATCAATTGGGCTTTTTGTAACGGGGGGATGTTTAAGCATGCAAGTAAGAGAAGTAATCGCTAACGGAGAAATAAAAGAGAGAGAGAGACGAGTGCACGGTTTGGGGATTTTCGGGATTTCTTTGTTAGACATTCTACACTTATCATTTAATACAATCCTAAGGCTAGCAGTTTGTAATACACGCGGTCAGTTACCCGGGAAGCCCCAAGTGTAACCGGCTCCATAGCAATTAATTAGACCACAAAGTTCTAATTAAACAGTATCTAAAGTTGCATTAGGGTGATCAGCCCCAAATTGACTCTAAATAGTCACTAGCATACCGCGACAGACATTCGATCACATAATCTAATTGCTAACTGGCTACCCGCCAACGCTGTATGTAACCAACAATTATCATGCATGACTCGATACTCCGGTTTAGTTTTATTATTCTGTGTTACTAGTTGAATAGTGAGAGGCACGGCATCGCTACTCTTTAACTCTAACAAAATGCTAGAAAACACGATTGTCAGTCGGCGAAATCTAACACATGCATAGGATGAAGCAAGAATAATAAATGCATACAAATCAGCCACCAAGTTGGAAATTAAAGCATGGATTATCAAAGCATAAAAGTCTAACAAATTATCCCTCAAATTATCCCAAACCGTTCACAATACCTTAGCCGTCCATGGGACGGATTGTCACTACCGCTCCAAGGAAAGCCATGGAAGTCATCTCTATCCTATTACAACTTACAAGCTCCAAAACATGCCACAAATGGCGGAGCTAAGGTGAAAAATGGGGAAAAGCCGAGAGGAAGAAGATGAAAAACCGAAGAAGAATGGCTGAAAATCGTCCTCCAGCCGATTTAAAATCGTCGTAGCGTCGAGACGCTGGGACAGCGTCGCGACGCTGCGACCTAATTAATCCGCGCGCGCCTCGCGATGGCGTCGAGACGCTAGGCGAGCGTCTCGACGCTGGCCCGATAACTTCTTGCGCGCGCCTCCTCCGGAGCGTCTCGACGCCGCAGCAGGGTCTCGACGCTTCGGTAGCGTCGAGCAAGCGTCTCGACGCTGATGCTCGACGCTTGCTCTCGAGTTTGGGCTGGAAAATTGCCTCTCCTAGGCAATTTTGGTCCGATTCTTCTTGAATTGACTTGTCCTTTTCTCGATGCACTCTCGGGGCGTTAAAACTCCGTTTTTAGCTCCGAAACGGGTCCAATGGACGCATGAGCTCTTTGCCGCATTTCTCCTATAAACGAGATTAATTAAACAATTAAATGCGAAATTTAGCTATAATTAGGAAGTGAATAATAGCCCCAAAATGGAGTTATCAGTGATCTCATCACTATACCAAGTCCCTCTCGGGCCAATGAGAGAGTCAGATCCCTAGTTCAAGACCTGGAGTCAGCACTTAAGGGAACAACCTCTCTACTAATCCCTCAAGGCGGGTAGGAGTGAATTCCATCTCGTAGGACTATGTTCTCAGTTACCTACCCGGTCTTATCCCCAAGATGGTAAGCTTATTGAGTCGTCAATCTCGGGCTACTCTCACCCATACAAGTCAAAGGATAAGCCCGAATAAACAGGAGTTCATAGCGTGCTCAGGATTCAGATCGAGTTACCTAGGTCATCATATGAAAAAGTCGGTCTTTACAGTAAACGAAGTTATAAAGAAAAAGCGACTTGTTTCGCCGTTCAGTCTTATGCAAACTCATTGGACAAGACGCCCCCACTCGCATGTCTCCACATGAACGATTTCGGATCACATTTTTTGTACTATGCAAAGCGGGCCGCGTCCAATAGTGTCCCCAAGATTAGGTACCCAGCCTTATTGATAGCACTCCAAAAGTGCTAATATTTAGCTCCTAAGTCTTGTAAATTAGAGTAATTATTTGGGCTTAATTGATTTATTTGGTATAATTTAATTGCTAAGGGGTAAATCGGGCATTTGCGATAATTAAGAGCTTAAATGAATATTTTATAATTGTTATAATATATGTAAAGTATATTATTCATTATATTGAGAGAGAATTACATTGAGATATATATAGAGATTGCTATGACGAAATAAGGAAAGAACAAATACAAATAAGGATAGAATAACCAATAACAAATAAGGAAAGAATATTCCCTAAACTAAACCCTAAATCCTAACACCCTCCCTCAAACTCAAGATGGTAGTTGAGAAACCAAATTGAGTTTGTTAGATAATTTTGGACGAACAAATGCAGATTTGAATCTTCATGACGGAGAGTTTGCGCGAACATGCGGAGGCAGATGCACAACGAACATAGTGAACCAAAATAAACCGAACCGAATCAGAGTAAACTGAATAAGATTTAACGAAACCAAACCGGATTGAACCGGGGTTGAAACGAAACCGGGCTGAACCGGACTGAAACAAAACTGAATCGGGGTTGAACCGATTTGAACCAGAACCGAACCAGAGTAAACTGAATAAGATTTAACGAAACCAAACCGGATTGAACCGGGGTTGAAACGAAACGAACTGGAATGAACCAGGCTGAAACGAAACCGGGCTGAAACAAAACCGAATCGGGGTTGAACCGATTTGAACCAAAACCGAACATTGAACTGAAATAAACCGAGACCAAAATAGGTCTTTCATTGGATCGAAGGAAGAGGTGTCAGATGGAGGAGGACTGCGGCAACTAATCTGAAGGAAGAGAGGAAGAGCTCTTTGGTGGTGGCGGCTTGCCGAGGAAACGGCGGCGGCAGCGGCAGCCGCGGCGGCGGCATGCGGAGGAAACAACGGCGGCGGCGGACGAACCTGAGCGGCATATCTGGGCCGACTGCAGGTGGTGGACAGCGGACGAATCTGGGCGGCGGGCAGCAGCTGAACGGCGACAAATGGTGGATGTTGCGTGCTCAATGTGTAAAGATAAATATGCAAAAGGGTAGGGAGAGCACTTAGAACATGCAAGCATACATGGTCTCACAGCAAGTAGTAAGTATATTTCATTCGTTTTTTCCACAGAGACTCATTTTTAGCTATTCGCGAAGTGTGATTGTTAAGAAAGATGGGATGAATTTGATGGGGTAAAATTGGTTTTTAATTATCTAATTTTTGCTGAGTGTATAAAGGGATATAACATAAACAAATGCAAGTTGAAATTAGATGCAAAGGACAAGAGATGGAATTAATAAACGAGGAAGAAAACAGCTAAACAGAATGCAACTTAGCAGAATTGCGAGAACCGCAATTAATCCGCAATTAACTCAACAGCAAAAGTATGTAAATGGGCGAGTTAAGGGCTACTAATGACTATCCTATAGGCAGTTTATTACGATTATCAAGCTTTGGATCAACTCTCTATACATCAAACTCACTCTATCTCAAGTATCGTCCGATTCCATGCATTAGAGTCTTAAGTTTACTCGACTTCAAAGTAAGGTCTCAAGCATCTTATTTACGCAGGAGTGTTCAGTTGTACTAGGGAAACGCCTATTCCTAGGCCGTTTCCTGATTACCATGAAAGGCTAGCATGATTATATGATTCTGAACTCTTACTCCTTCCAGAGGTTAGGAGTTCTTTGGACAAAATGGATGGCCAATCGAAATTGCCCGTGGGATGAAGCTTACATACAATCAATGTTCGAGTGTTAATCTGCCTACTTGATTCACGTTTTTTAGCCTATAGTTCTGTCATTAGCATGCCCCTAAGTGACTTAGCTACTCATGGATATATAGAGAACAGAAATGGCAGATAAGATAGACATGCTTAGAAGGGAAATGTGCTTAAAACAATAAGCCAAACCCGTAGCAGAAGATAGGAAATGAGAAATGCAGAAATGAACTTTAATTACTGAAATTGTTTGTTGAACAGACAAAAGCTGTAAAGTAAATAGCAACAAGACAGAAAGCAACGAACTAACTAATCTAGCTACTTAGGAAAAGAACAGCACGAAGCAGAATGTAAAACAGAAGAGAAAGACAGAAAAACAGTAAAGAGTTGCTGGAAAGCTTCGTGGCAGTCGCCTCGAATGAAGGGGATGAAAGATCAGCCTTGCTTGGATGAATCCAATCGAGAGAGAAGAAGAATCTTCCCTCCTTCCTATCAGATTATCGATTCCAACAGCTGAGACTCTCACTCCAACAGACGGCAAAGGAAAACAGATGGAAATGGTGGACTGTGAGAAGACTTCTACGCTTCGAGTGATGATCAAACCTCCGACTTTGACCCCCTTTTATAGTAGTTTGCAGGTGCGTTTGGGCCAAGGAGAACCATCAATCTTCAACGTCGTATATCAGAATGGATGGAGGAGAAAGAATGAATCCCTGAAATTACGGAAATTAACAGAAAAAGATCAGTCAACTTACGGTTTTCACTTGAATAATTGCGGCCTCAGCAATGTTTTCGCAATTCATTCGCAATGCTCATTTTTTCATTCTTTTCCTTCGGTTTTCAACCCTTTTTCTACCTATTGTACATAAGTCCTATATTAGCTACCTTCTTCTAATTCTCATATTAAAGCATAGGTTTAGGCTAAATGCTAACAAAAACACCTAAATGTGTACATCTTCTTAAGCTAAATGGGTCCTAAATAAGTCACTTTCAGAGACTTAACACACCCCCAAACTTAAGGCTTTGCTTGTCCTCAAGCATACTAAGGACTTACTTAGGCTGCTGTTTTATCTTCTTTAACTACTTACCGACTCCCCTATATCCCTATCTCTAGCAGTGCTGTCCTGTGACACACTTCTAAGTTTAGAATTAACCTCTTATCAAGCTTCTTCTGACTTCACCTGCCTACTATACCTGCTGGTTTTGTTAACCCCCTACTATTTGATCTAACTACTTTTATGATATCATGCCACTATCCCTAAGGTTTCAAATTCTACCAAGCTTTACTCCAGACTCAGTACATGCTTCTAGCTTAACTTTTAATGTGCCTAGGATTCCTTAGAGTCATGCCAGTCTTAGTATTAACAGTGACAGTGGTACTTTTAGAGAACAACCTAAGCCCTGGCATCACTACATTGGATATACATTCATCTCCCTAGACAAACCTAAAAGCTACAACCTTGTGCTTAGCTCATTAAGGATCAGAGTTCTTTTTTTAACTAGGACATCTAAGCCACAAGATTATAACTCCTAAGCATACATTCTTCTTCCCCTATTTCTCCCTTTTTCCTTTTTTACTTAGGTGGAGTCTCTCCTTGGGTTGCCTTTTGATGCAATGCCACTTGTGGTTTACACACTTGGCACTGATTACTCAACACTTGAGAGAGACTCCCCTCTTTATTCTCTTTTTCAATTTTTTCTATTTATCACAAAAAAAATTTTCTTAAAGGAGAAGAAGAATGCTTATGTCCTAAGGAAGAGAGGAATGTTCCTAGGCCTAGGGTAGCCTCCCCCAAACTTCAACTACTCATTGTCCCCAATGAGTGTTTGAGGTGGCACACCCCCAAACTTGTCCTAGAAGCATCTAGTCTACAGTAAAACAAAGAGAATCTAAAAATCCTAGGCATAGGCAAAACATTTTAAAAGCAATTATTCCAACAGCAGAAAATTTGAACATAACAGACAGTTTTAAGGACTTACGGTTTATGCATGCTGAGCACTATTCAGAGGCGAATTTAAACTAACAAAGCGTGTCCTATGACACTCATCCAGCATGCTTTAAGATCAGCTATATAAGGTAGTCATGCTCGCAGCAGAAGATAGAATTTAACAGATCACAGCCTAACTAAACAGACAGTCCAAAACATGCAATCAGTCACAAAAATTGCGGGAACCGCAATTATTTCGCAATTCAATCCGGGCAGATATAACATTGATTCAGGCCCCTAGCATGCTTTTTCCTGTAACTCATGCATCCTAAAAATAAAACTAAACTATCCTACCTATTCAGCTAACATCAGACTAGACTAAGCAAAAGAAAAAGCATAAAACTAAACATTAAAAACAGATCAAAAATTGAACACAAACAGCATAATTTACAATATCCTATCAGAAAGCAGAAAATTTGTCTTTTGTTTCTTAAGGGAACAGCAATACTCCCTTTAGTGCACTTCAAACCAGCACTCAATTCTCATCATCCTCATCTGGTTGCCTTGGTCGTGGGGGCACCCATGGAGTTAGGAGATTGGTAGGGAAGTCCGGGAAGATGCACCCCAACTGGTCTGCAACTTCCTTGTCCCTTGCCTGCGCATAGTTGGCCCATTGAGCCATTCTCCTCTGCATGTCCATTAAGCAGGCCATGGATAGGGACTGTTCAGCAGCCAGCCTATCCAACTCAAACTCCATATTCCCCTTTCTTCTCAGCCTCAGGTTCGCAGGCAGCTCCAAATGGCCTCTGTACGGCATCTGCTGCTCCAAGCGCTCGGTGGGGACTCCTGCAAGCAAACACAATTTTGTTATAGTGTTGGGGAAAAATAATGGCCCCTTACCTTTTCTGGCGCATTCAGCAATGGCAGCTGACATGATCTCCCCTACATTGACCGTGAGACCGCGCATGATGGCATAAACCAGCAGTGATCTACTCTGGTTGATTGTTGTCTCGTGGGTCACAGGGGACAACTTCCTCCTCACAAAGGCAAACCAAACAGCTGCCTTTGCTGTCAGATTGGCACTCATTAAGGTGTGCCTCCCATTGCGTGAGACAGTCCACGCTGCTTCAGGCTGGCCAATTGTGCGAATGGCCTCTTCCAGCACGGCCTCAGTCGGCTCATCAACTATCCGTGCATAATCTGTGTGCGTTTGGCCCTTGAGACCAAAGGCTTCATTGATGGCCTTGGCTGAGAAATCAACTTCCACCCCTCTGACCACAGATAGGCCATCCTCAGGGCTGAGCACATTGGCGTAGAAATCGTACACCATGCTCGTGTAGGCTGGATTAGGCGGTCTGCAGAATTCCTCCCAGCCATGGTTGATCACTCCTGCGCGCAAAAACTGCGGCAGGTCAGCGAGTCGGTCGAGGAAACCTTTCTCGTGCAACAGGTCTCTCTTCCTTAGCTCAGCCCCCCTGGATTCAGCATCAGACGAAACATACCTCACTGACTGAGGTTCGTCTTCAGGGTAGAGCTTAGCCTTCCCCTTGTCTGCTGGTTTGGATGATTCGGCAGCCTCCACCTTGAGGCGTTTGAGCGAAGGCTCAGTACTCTCTTTGTCCGCCGAGGGCACCTTCTTGGCCTTCTTTTTCTTCAACTTCTTGGCCTTGCCAATCGTGGCCTTCTTCTTCTTCTTGAGTCTGGCCTTGATATTGATCTGCTGGAGGCATGCCCCCAACGTTTCTTCCATAGAATCGTCCTGCTGTGCAGGCTCGGCAGGGCTATCTTCCCTCATAGGAGAGAAGACTTCGTCTTCCCCAGCATCTCCACTGCCTTGCGTGGATTCTTGATAATCTCCATAAGGAAATTCCGGATCAGGCCGTGGAGAATTATGTCCTGCTGATGGTGTCTGCGCAGAACTCAGTGGCGAAGATTGCAGCTCAGGGCTCTGCGCTGCTGCAGGTGTCGGATCAGAACTCTGAGGTGCTGGAGACAACTCAGGGCTCTGTGCAGGCGGTGATGACTCTGCGCTTGGCACTGGTTCAGCTGGGAGAGGGCTGCGCGCAGGTGAGGCAGACGGCGACGAACCTTCTTTGGCTGACTCGTGGGATGCACGATCAGTTTCTTGACTCTCCACAGAGGGAGTCCTTGCGGTGCTTGGTTCGGCGGCTGTCTTGACACTCCACCGGCGTTTCTTGGGCGTGCCCACTGGCTCAGATGGTCCAGCAGGGATCTCAGTGACCACCCTCCACTTCTTCCTACGAATAGGAAGCTTGGGAAGAGGACCGGTGCGAACGGCACCATCGTCTGCAAGGGTGAGAAGCGCTTCCCTCGCAGCTGCTTCAGCTGCGTCATCAGCCTTCTTCTTGGCTGCGGATCTTTCAGCACGTGTGGCCACCATTGTCAAGTCTTGAAGATCTTGAGAGAAGAATCAAAGATGGAGAGAATCGCTGAATTCTTGGAGAGCAAAGAGAGAGATAATCGTAACATTCGAGCGCCTTCCAACGGATATAAAGGCAACGGATAAAATCCCAACGGCTCTTTTTGCGGATCCAGCAATTTTAGCGCAATTCCAGGGATATTATTTCATTGAAATCTCCAACTTTGCTCGTCCGTATCTTTTATTTGGCTCAACCGTTTCTTGATCTTTAAAGTGGGATTTACTCTCCTTGATCCCCTCTTTCGATTCCCTACAAAAACAAATAAAACAAACATTAAATACGCAATTAAAAACACACCACAAAACATACAAACGATAATCGGAAAAACAGTAAAAATAAACTAAGGCATTTGGCCTTGACTAAACGAGCACAGTAACCACTCGTTCTCTCTCTTTATTTTTGTCATGCTTCAGTCAAGAGGAAGGCCGAGAGAGTCTTCACATCTCCTTCCTCATAGTAGTGCTTCAACCTAGCACCATTGACCATAAATGGCTGGCCTTGCTGCAAGTTCTTTATCTCTATTGCACCATGAACAAAGACATTAGTAATAACAAATGGACCCGACCATCTAGACTTTAGTTTGCCTGGAAATATCTTTAAACGTGAGTTAAATAATAGGACAAGTTGGCCTTTCCTAAAGTCTTTGATCCTAAGTCTACTGTCGTGCCATATTTTGGTCTTTTCTTTATACATTTTGGCATTCTCATAGGCCATATGCCTAAGCTCATCAAGTTCATGTAGCTGCAAAGATCTCAATGTCCCCGCATCCTTTACACAGAAATTCAATTCCTTCATGGCCCAAAATGCTTTGTTTTCTAACTCAAGTGGCAAGTGGCACGCCTTGCCATACACCAACCTATAGGGCGACATACCTAGAGGTGTCTTATATGCTGTCCTATAAGCCCAAAGTGCATCCTCAAGCTTAAATGACCAGTCTTTCCTATTTGGTTTGACTACCTTTTCTAGGATGTTCTTTATCTCCCTATTGGAAATTTCAGCTTGGCCATTCGAGTGTGGGTGATAGGGAGTAGCTACCCTATGTCTAATGTTATATTTAGCCAATACTTTCTCCATAGCCTTATTAATGAAATGTGACCCCTCATCACTAATGATAGCACGAGGAGTCCCAAATCTAGTGAAAATGTGCCTATGCAAGAAGTTAGTGACTGTTTTAGCATCATTATTAGGACATGCTTTGGCTTCTACCCACTTGGACACGTAGTCCACTACTACTAAAATGTACAGGTTACCTGATGATGGAGGGAATGGTCCCATGAAATCAATGCCCCATACATCAAAGAGCTCCAACTCTAAGATGTAGGTGAGGGGCATCTCATCCTTGCGACTGAGGTTACCTGTCCTTTGGCATTCGTCACAGCTGTGGGCATAGTTGTGGGCGTCCTTGAAGATTGTTGGCCAATAGTAGCCACTCTGAAATACCTTCGCAGCTGTTCTTTGACCACCAAAGTGTCCACCGTAAGGAGATGAGTGACAGTGCTGCAGCACAGACTTCGCCTCAGCAGCTGAAACACACTTCCTCAACAACCCATCAGCACAAGTTCTGTAAAGTGTGGGGTCATCCCAGATGAATTTCCTTGCTTCATGAAGGAACCTCTTCTTCTCTTGTCCTCCCTTGAACACTGGCAATACCTGTGATGCACGGAAGTTAGCAATGTCAGCAAACCAAGGTTCCTCATCGTTATCACGATGAGTCAAAGCAAAGACATGTTCATCAATAAAAGCATCAGAAATTGCGGTCTCTGCAATTTTTTCGCAATTGTGCTGCAATCGAGAAAGGTGATCTGCAACCACATTTTCACAACCTTTCTTGTCCCGAATGTCCAAATCAAATTCCTGCAGCAATAACACCCATCTAATCAATCTAGGCTTGGCATCAGCCTTCCTCATAAGATATTTTAAAGCAGAATGGTCAGTATATACAATGGTCCTAGTGCCTACAATATAGTTTCTAAATTTTTCACAAGCAAATACTACAGCAAGCATCTCTTTCTCTGTAGTTGTATAATTACATTGAGCCTCATTCAAGGTCTTACTAGCATAATAGACAGGATGTGTGAGCTTGTCAATCTTCTGTCCTAACATGACTCCTACAGCATAGTCACTGGCATCACATAGCATCTCAAATGGGAGATCCCAATTTGGTCCTACTATGATTGGTGCTGTGACCAGTGCTTCCTTAAGGGTTTTCCAAGCTACTACACATTCCTTAGAGAAGATGAATGGTCTATTTAGCTCTAGAAGCTCGCACAGAGGCTTGGCTATCTTAGAAAAGTCCTTAATGAACCTTCTGTAGAAGCCAGCGTGCCCTAAGAAGCTCCTAATAGCCTTGACATTCTGGGGCTCTACCAACTTCTCTATGATCTCTATTTTTGCCCTATCCACTTCCACACCTGCCCTTGACACTCTATGTCCTAAGACAATCCCTTCATCTACCATAAAATGGCACTTTTCCCAATTTAGGACTAGGTTGGTCTCCTCACACCTAGCCAGGACTTGTCCTAGGTTTTCTAGACAGGTTTTAAATGAATCCCCAAAGACTGAGAAGTCATCCATGAATATTTCTATCATGGACTCATCCAACTCAGAGAAGATTGCCATCATACACCTTTGGAAAGTTGCCGGTGCATTGCATAAGCCAAAAGGCATTCTGCGGAAGGCAAACGTTCCAAAAGGGCAAGTGAAGGTAGTCTTCTCTTGATCCTTAGGGTCTATAGTAATTTGATTATAGCCAGAGTACCCATCTAAGAAACAATAGTAGGCTCTACCAGCTATTCTGTCTAGCATCTGGTCAATAAACGGTATAGGGAAATGGTCTTTTTTAGTTTCTTTATTTAATTTTCTGTAATCCATACATACCCTCCACCCTGTGACAGTCCTTGTTGGAATCAGTTCGTTGTTCTCATTGACTACCACAGTTATTCCCCCCTTTTTAGGTACACATTGGATGGGGCTCACCCACTGGCTACTAGCTATGGGGAAAATTACTCCTGCATCTAACCACTTGATTATTTCCTTCTTCACTACCTCTTTCATAGAGGGGTTCAACCTACGCTGGTGATCTACCCTAGGTGTGTGCTCTTCCTCTAGTATAATTTTGTGCATGCAATAAGAAGGGCTAATGCCTCGAATATCAGCAATAGACCATGCTATAGCCTTCCTATGTTGCTTAAGCAGTAAAATTAAATCAACCTCATGCTGTTCACTTAGTTTAGAAGAAATAATTACAGGCAGCGTATCATTATCTCCTAAATATGCATATTTGAGGTGAGTAGGTAGTGGTTTCAGTTCTAACACAGGTGGATGCTCAATGGAGGGCTTTAACGGATTTATAGTTCTATCAGTTAAATCTATATTCATACATACATGCTGTGGTTTATCTACAGGCATATCCATTATGTCAGATACATTTAAATCAGCTACATCTAATCCTACATATTCATTTGCATGCTTGGTTAATAATACATGCTCTAATTGTTCTTCCATCAGTGAGTCAACGATATCCATGCTAGCACAGGATTCAAGGTCAGAGGGATACCTTAAAGCTTTATAAACACTAAATTTTACCTCTTCATCATGAACTCTCATAGTTAACTCACCTTTCTGAACATCTATGAGTGCCCTACCTGTGGCTAGAAATGGTCTACCTAGCAGGATGGGAACCTCCTTGTCTGCCTCATAGTCCAGGACAATGAAATCTGCAAGGAAAATGAATTTGTCAACTTTAACTAGAATATCCTCGATCTTACCTTCTGGATATGCGATGGATCTGTCTGCTAGTTGTAAAGTGACTGTGGTTGGACGTGCTTCTCCCATTCCCAACTGGCGGAATAGGGACAGGGGCATGAGATTTATGCTGGCGCCCAGGTCACAAAGCGCTCTGCCCACGTACTTGCCTCCAAGTTCTACAGGTAAGGTGAAGGAACCAGGATCCTTCTCCTTCTTGGGCAGCTTGTTCTGGAGGATGGCACTGCACTCCTCGGTGAGGTTCACTGTTTCAAACTCACCAATTATTTTTTTGTTAGTAATAATGTCCTTCAAAAACTTTACATATGAAGGCATAGACTGTAAAACCTCTACAAAAGGAATGTTAACATGCACTTGCTTAAGTATTTCTAAAAATTTATTAAAATGAACTTCCTGTTCCTGCTTCTTTTTAAGCCTTCGAGGGTATGGAGGTGGTGGCACATATGCAGGCACGTCAGGACGCCTTACGATAGGTGGAGGCCTTGGAATTTCTTCTACGTCCTCAACAATTGGCTCTAGCCTGGCTCCTGATGTGCTAGTTGGTGGTGGACCTTGGCTTGGCAGAGACTCCAGTGGAGCACTAGACTCAGTGTTCTCTACTCTCTTTGGTGTGTCCTTTGTGTTGCTGACCAATGGTCTCCCACTCCTAAGTTCAATTGCTTGAACTTGTTCTTTGCCATCTCTCTTTGGTACCTCGGTATCAGCAGGGAGTCTACCTTGGGGCCTACTTTTAAGTTCATTGGCTAATTGGCCTATTTGGTTCTCTAGGCTCCTAAGAGTAGCTTGCTGGCTCTGAAGAGTAGCATCATTCTTAGCTATATATTCCTTGAGTAGGTTTTCTACAGAAGATCCTACAGGTTGATTGTAAGGCTTTTGGTACATTGACTGGTTATGTTGGGGAGTGAAACCAGGTGTTCCACTCGGCCTTGGTTGGTTAGGATTTTGGTTAGTGTTCTGTTGGCCACCCCATGACAGGTTAGGGTGGTTTCTCCAACCAGGGTTATAGGTGTTGGAGTAGGGGTTATTCCTAGGCTGCTGCTGGCTTCCAACATAGCAGACTGAAGATGGATTCCCAGGGCAGTATTCATAAGGGTGCCCTTCCCCACAGAATCCACAGATTGGTGCCTCGCCTTGACTTGGTTGGGTGCCCATTGACATGGCTGTGGCGGTATTGGCACTGGTTTGGAGATTGGCCTGAGCCATTTGCTTGACTAAGTTGGTCAGGGCATTTATTTGGGTGCTCATGGTGCTTAGAGCATCCTTGTCTTGAGCCCTAGTTGGCTCTACTGGATCGTCTGACCACCTACAATGAGATGTTGAGATCTTCTCCAAGATCTCATAAGCTTCGTTGTAACTCTTGGACAACATGGAACCTCCAGCAGATGAATTTAAAACTTGTCTGGTGCTGGGGTTGCATCCTTTAAAGAAGACTTCTATTTGGATACACCATGGAATGCCATGGTGTGGACATTTAATGAGAAGGTCTTTGAATCTGGTCCAAGCTTCGTGAAGAGACTCACTTGGAGCTTGTTTGAACTTTATGATATCATCACGAAAGGTCGAATTCCTATCAGGTGGGAAGTATTTGAGTAGGAATTTTTCTGCTAAATCTGTCCAATTGCGGACAGATCCTGAGGGTAAAGAATTTAACCATGTTTTGGCTTTGTCCCTCAAAGAGTAAGGGAAAAGATATAGCCTCAGGGCTTCTTGGGAAACTCCAGGGATTAGGAAGGTGTCACTAACTCCTAGGAAGTTCCTAAGGTGATTATGGGGGTCCTCATTTTCTATTCCAAAGAATTGTCCCACAGTGGACAACATTTGGAACATCACTGGCTTTAACTCAAATGAGTTGGCAGTGATTTCAGGACGGATTATGCTGGGGTTCAGCTCCCCAGGCATAGGTACTAAATATGAGAGGATGGCGCTATCCTTGTCATTCGCTATTTCAATGGGATTGCGAGTGACAGGCACCAGGTTTTGATTTACTCCAGCCATTTCTTCTTGAGGTAATTGCGGAGGAATTGTAGTCTCTGCAATGATTGGAGGTAAAAGGGTTTGTTTAAAGAGACGTTTCTTGGCTCTATTCCTAGCTCTAAGTAATCTCTCGGGCTCAGGGTTGAACTCTAGATCACTAGATGGAGTCTCATTCATAAACTACCCTAAATGGTACCTGAAAAAGAAATGAAGATGGATCAAATTCAATGAAAAATAATTTGATGTTTCAGACTTAACAAACTTCGTTTTCACTTAAAATAAGTCCCCGGCAGCGGCGCCAAAAACTTGTTGCGTGCTCAATGTGTAAAGATAAATATGCAAAAGGGTAGGGAGAGCACTTAGAACATGCAAGCATACATGGTCTCACAGCAAGTAGTAAGTATATTTCATTCGTTTTTTCCACAGAGACTCATTTTTAGCTATTCGCGAAGTGTGATTGTTAAGAAAGATGGGATGAATTTGATGGGGTAAAATTGGTTTTTAATTATCTAATTTTTGCTGAGTGTATAAAGGGATATAACATAAACAAATGCAAGTTGAAATTAGATGCAAAGGACAAGAGATGGAATTAATAAACGAGGAAGAAAACAGCTAAACAGAATGCAACTTAGCAGAATTGCGAGAACCGCAATTAATCCGCAATTAACTCAACAGCAAAAGTATGTAAATGGGCGAGTTAAGGGCTACTAATGACTATCCTATAGGCAGTTTATTACGATTATCAAGCTTTGGATCAACTCTCTATACATCAAACTCACTCTATCTCAAGTATCGTCCGATTCCATGCATTAGAGTCTTAAGTTTACTCGACTTCAAAGTAAGGTCTCAAGCATCTTATTTACGCAGGAGTGTTCAGTTGTACTAGGGAAACGCCTATTCCTAGGCCGTTTCCTGATTACCATGAAAGGCTAGCATGATTATATGATTCTGAACTCTTACTCCTTCCAGAGGTTAGGAGTTCTTTGGACAAAATGGATGGCCAATCGAAATTGCCCGTGGGATGAAGCTTACATACAATCAATGTTCGAGTGTTAATCTGCCTACTTGATTCACGTTTTTTAGCCTATAGTTCTGTCATTAGCATGCCCCTAAGTGACTTAGCTACTCATGGATATATAGAGAACAGAAATGGCAGATAAGATAGACATGCTTAGAAGGGAAATGTGCTTAAAACAATAAGCCAAACCCGTAGCAGAAGATAGGAAATGAGAAATGCAGAAATGAACTTTAATTACTGAAATTGTTTGTTGAACAGACAAAAGCTGTAAAGTAAATAGCAACAAGACAGAAAGCAACGAACTAACTAATCTAGCTACTTAGGAAAAGAACAGCACGAAGCAGAATGTAAAACAGAAGAGAAAGACAGAAAAACAGTAAAGAGTTGCTGGAAAGCTTCGTGGCAGTCGCCTCGAATGAAGGGGATGAAAGATCAGCCTTGCTTGGATGAATCCAATCGAGAGAGAAGAAGAATCTTCCCTCCTTCCTATCAGATTATCGATTCCAACAGCTGAGACTCTCACTCCAACAGACGGCAAAGGAAAACAGATGGAAATGGTGGACTGTGAGAAGACTTCTGCGCTTCGAGTGATGATCAAACCTCCGACTTTGACCCCCTTTTATAGTAGTTTGCAGGTGCGTTTGGGCCAAGGAGAACCATCAATCTTCAACGTCGTATATCAGAATGGATGGAGGAGAAAGAATGAATCCCTGAAATTACGGAAATTAACAGAAAAAGATCAGTCAACTTACGGTTTTCACTTGAATAATTGCGGCCTCAGCAATGTTTTCGCAATTCATTCGCAATGCTCATTTTTTCATTCTTTTCCTTCGGTTTTCAACCCTTTTTCTACCTATTGTACATAAGTCCTATATTAGCTACCTTCTTCTAATTCTCATATTAAAGCATAGGTTTAGGCTAAATGCTAACAAAAACACCTAAATGTGTACATCTTCTTAAGCTAAATGGGTCCTAAATAAGTCACTTTCAGAGACTTAACAGTGGACAGCGAACGAATCTGGGCAGCGGGCAGCGGCTGAACGGATCTGGCGGTTGCGGCGGTGCGCGGAGGAAACAACAGCGACGACAGACAGAGATGGGCGGCGGCGGCAGTGAGGTTGGAGAATGAAAAAAGAAACCAAATGAAAATCTAGGGTTTCTTGGACGAACGAAATCAGACGAACAAAATTGGAGATTAATGAAATTGGGCGAGGGGCGACGGCCGCCAAGCGCAAGCCGCCGCCCTTAGGGTTTTTTGATTTCTAGGGTTTTTGGAGGAGCTCTGATACCATGTTATAATATATGTAAAGTATATTATTCATTATATTGAGAGAGAATTACATTGAGATATATATAGAGATTGCTATGACGAAATAAGGAAAGAACAAATACAAATAAGGATAGAATAACCAATAACAAATAAGGAAAGAATAATCCCTAAACTAAACCCTAAATCCTAACAATTTTATTAGCTAGTCGTTTTGAGTGATTAAGCTACATTAATTAAATAATCTAATCTTAACTCAATGGTCAATGGTCAACGGTCAATGGTCAACATCCAAGCCCAAACGCCCACGGCCCAGACGATGCTCGCTCCGCGCCCCAGCGCCCACGGCCCCTGCGCGGCCCAATTGGCCAATTTCGGCCCAAAACTCATTTTTTTAGCTTTTTAAGCACTTTTGACCTAGTTTTTTAGCCACCATTCACTTAGGAGAGAGAAAAATCGATTTTGAGAGTTTTGGCCTCAGGTTTGGTGATATTTTCATCAATTTTCAAGGTTTTTGGACAATTTTGGATCGATTTTCAACACGTTTGGCTAAGGTAAGTGCTCTAATTTGAGTTAGGGATTTACTTTGATGCTTAGTGAGGGTTTTTGTATGAATTTCTAGCATTTTGTTGTTGATTTCTTGCATCTCCAATCTGTATAAAGAACGAATGTCATGCCTTTCTAATTAGGATTGACACCCATAATTGTTACGCATGTTAGTAGGCTAAGCGTTAATTCTTGATAAGCTTTAATGCATTGTAGCGAGGGTCTAGCTCATGGCTAATCAATTCGAGCCCAAGTGACAGTGGGGTATGAGTTGATTAACGTTTTCACGGTGGGCTCAAGGTTAGGAGAGAAATCGAATTAGTCTTAAGAAATAATTCGTCGCAATTATACCCGTTACTGTGTTCTGATTAATTGATGGCTTATCACCTTAGATTAATTAAGAAGCATGTTTAATTAGAATTGACACCTCTAATTAATTCTTTGGGGTGCTTTGGACCCGATTGGGACAAGGCATTTTGCGTGCATGAAATAAAATTACTTTGCTAATTAGAATCCCTATGAACTAAGCGCATCAAGTAAATCCCGAACACTCAAATTAGGAGCACGCGTTACGTATAATTTTTCCGTTATTTAATTTTCCGTTAGCTAGTTTACATGTTTACTTTAATTTTCCGTTAGCAATCCCCCTTTTATTTATCGTTTTATTTTATTGTTTTAGTTAATTAAAAAGCAAATAGAAATTAATTAGGAGAAAATAATTTAGGTTCCCTGTGGATCGACCCGACTACCACTAGCTGCAAAGCTCAGTTGTAGCGGAATTATAAATGTTATTTTGGCGGGATTCGACACCCCGAAATTTATAGGATATTCAAAAATCCTAGTACCAAAATTGGCGCCGTTGCCGGGGAACCATTTAGTTTCTCTTAGTTAAATTTTATTTGTTAGAAAACCAAAAAAAATATTTTTCTTTTCTTGTGTCTTCTTGTTTTAGCATGGCAGATTTTCGACAGCAATTTGGGGGACAATTTAAAAGGAGCAACGCCGAGGACCTTCTCCGAACCTCTGAGGAGGAGGTCATTATCGAGTTGTACCCCGATTTTGAGGAAGGAATCGAGGAATTTCTGACATGCGGAGGCGAGAACGGTGAGACCGAGGAGGATGAGCTTGACCTCGAGGAGCATCCTGAAGAGACTAGTGATGCAAACGAGCTAAGAAGTGGAGCTGAGACTTCTTCAAGGTGGGTTCCTCTAGAAGAATTTCTCGCATCTCCCAGTGATGAAGAAGAGCTCAGAGAATTTTACAAGGTAAGTATATCTCCACCGATTGATTTTGACTTAGAGCATGAATTTTGTATTGAAAATTTATTTGAGGATTCATGCACTAATGAGCTCGAGCATCTGTCTGTTAATGAGAATATTTTAGGAAATCTTTTCATGGATGATGTAGAACCAACTTATGCTGAAAATTCTGTTGTGATGGATGAGGAAGTGGCAATTGTGCCTTTAGATTATTTATCTCCTCTTGTTATGTCTTGTGATAATTCATGTATTCTAGGAGATTTATCTTGCATGCCCCTTTCCATCTGTGCTTCTGTTGATCTTGGTTGCCTTGAGAATTTTGATGTGATCCCTCCTTTGGTCGAGTCTTTATTTTCTGTTGAGTCTTTTATTTTTGTTGAGTCAGTTGAGTCTTCTTTTATTTTGTTTGAGTCTTTTGAGTCTTTATTTTTTCCATATATTGAAAATACCAAAAAGATAACAACTCTGTCCGGCTGCCTCCAAAAGTAGAAGAGCTTGCTTCTCTTAACAGGTTTTGTTGATTCAAGGAAGAAGGGGCCGAAGAAGTACGAGAACTATTATGTACCCTGACAGAGTGGAGGACACGTCGAGCATAACGACGTTAAAAAAATTGCGCTTCTTGGGAGGCAACCCATGTGTTTTAAAATTCTTGTCTTTACTTTCTGTTTTTATTTTTCCTAGCTTAGTTTCTTTGTTTTTCTTTTTGTAGGGGTTTGTGGCCTAAGGAACGAGATATTTGGGCAAGGACCGCGCTGCTTCAACCACCAACCTAACAAAATTCAGGGGAGGTTTTCTGTTCCCTTAAATTTTTTAATTTTAATTTCTTAGTCTGATGTGTGATACATAGAGGACTATGTATCCTTTTAGGTTGGGGGTGGAGAAATTTGTTGGATTTTTGAAGTGGTTGAGCTGTGGAAATTCTGAATTAGAAGTGCTTTGGTCTGCTGTTGCATGTTGTTCGATGAGGACAATCTATGAAATGCTTTTAAATTCTTCGTATTTACATATCTAGAAAAGCATGAGATTGTATGTGCATGTTGAGCATTTTTCAAAAAATTTTAAAATTTTTCTGTTTCTCCCTTGCATCTATCGAGCACGTAGCATCCTATTATTGGTTCTGTAGGCTTAGAATTGTCTTATGTTGCATGAAATCTTGTTGTCACCCCGAAAGGCACCCCTAGGGAAGGCTTGATGCATGATAGGTTGTATTAAATTAATCGTGTTATAGCAAAGCTATTGCCTAAAAAAAAAAAAGTAAGTAAGTAAGCATGAAAATAAAAACTCTAGAGATGCTCCTCCTTCTTAAAGTGCACATTAAGAAGTGAGCATTAGTCCTGAAAAACGTGAAGCGAAATGAAGCTTGACGTGTTAGGCTCTCTTGGAGAAGCAAAAGAAAAGTAAAAAAAAAAATCGATCAAAAGAAATAAAGAGTACAAAGTACTCAAGAAAAAGAAAATGTTTAGGCCGTTTGATTTGTTACTCTCTTGATTGTTGAAAAGCCATTAGACTGTTCTTTATTGCTAGAAGTAGGGGGAAAACGAGATGTAGAGTTGCATATGGTTTTTCCGAGTCTATAAGAGCTAGAATAGGTTGGCTAATCACACACGCACGTAGAGGAGTAACAATTTAATTTTTGAAATGTTCTCAACTTATGCATGCAATCAATTGTTCTCTTTTGTTGTAAGTGCCTTGTTTTTTTTAAAGCATAGAGGTTAGAGTCGTTGCATGCAATTTCATTCTTAGGAGCTAGTTTAGAGTTTTCCTTGCTCGAGGACTAGCAAGATTTAGGTTGGGGGTTTTGATAGCACTCCAAAAGTGCTAATATTTAGCTCCTAAGTCTTGTAAACTAGAGTAATTATTTGGGCTTAATTGATTTATTTGGTATAATTTAATTGCTAAGGGGTAAATCGGACATTTGAGATAATTAAGAGCTGAAATGAATATTTTATAATATTTTATTAGCTAGTCGTTTTGAGTGATTAAGCTACATTAATTAAATAATCTAATCTTAAGTCAAAATTGATTTGTGGCTTGATGGTGTAGGGTTTATTAAGATAATGGGGGTGTTAAAGTTCAAATCTTGATGAAGGCAAGATTTTCTCTTATTTTTATAAAAGTCAATGGTCAACGGTCAATGGTCAACATCCACGCCCACTGCCCAGACGATGCGCCCATGCGCGCGGCCCAGCATTGCCCCAGCGCCTGCGTGACCCGCGACCCGTCTCGCTTGCCCCGCTCCGCGCCCCGCCTGCCGACCCTCGCCCACGGCCCCTGCGCGGCCCAATTGGCCAATTTCGGCCCAAAACTCATTTTTTTTAGCTTTTTAAGCACTTTTGACCTAGTTTTTCAGCCACCATTCACTTAGGAGAGAGAAAAATCGATTTTGAGAGTTTTGGCCTCGGGTTTGGTGATATTTTCATCAATTTTCAAGGTTTTTGGACAATTTTGGATCGATTTTCAACACGTTTGGCTAAGGTAAGTGCTCTAATTTGAGTTAGGGATTTACTTTGATGCTTAGTGAGGGTTTTTGTATGAATTTCTAGCATTTTGTTGTTGATTTCTTGCATCTCCAATCTGTATAAAGAACAAATGTCATGCCTTTCTAATTAGGATTGACACCCATAATTGTTACGCATGTTAGTAGGCTAAGCGTTAATTCTTGATAAGCTTTAATGCATTGTAGCGAGGGTCTAACTAGTGGCTAATCAATTCGAGCCCAAGTGACAGTGTGGGTATGAGTTGATTAACGTTTTCACGGTGGGCTCAAGGTTAGGAGAGAAATCGAATTAGTCTTAAGAAATAATTCGTCGCAATTATACCCGTTACTGTGTTCTGATTAATTGATGGCTTATCACCTTAGATTAATTAAGAAGCATGTTTAATTAGAATTGACACCTCTAATTAATTCTTTGGGGTGCTTTGGACCCGGTTGGGACAAGGCATTTTGCGTGCATGAAATAAAATTACTTTGCTAATTAGAATCCCTATGAACTAAGCGCATCAAGTAAATCCCGAACACTCAAATTAGGAGCACGCGTTACGTTTAATTTTTCCGTTATTTAATTTTCCGTTAGCTAGTTTACATGTTTACTTTAATTTTCCGTTAGCAATCCCCCTTTTATTTATCGTTTTATTTTATTGTTTTAGTTAATTAAAAAGCAAATAGAAAATAATTAGGAGAAAATAATTCAGGTTCCCTGTGGATCGACCCGACTACCACTAGCTGCAAAGCTCAGTTGTAGCGGAATTATAAATGTTATTTTGGCGGGATTCGACACCCCGAAATTTATAGGATATTCAAAAATCCAAGTACCAAAATTGGCGCCGTTGCCGGGGAACCATTTAGTTTCTCTTAGTTAAATTTTATTTGTTAGAAAACCAAAAAAAATATTTTTCTTTTCTTGTGTCTTCTTGTTTTAGCATGGTAGATTTTCGACAGCAATTTTGGGGACAATTTAAAAGGAGCAACGCCGAGGACCTTCTCCGAACCTCTGAGGAGGAGGTCATTATCGAGTTGTACCCCAATTTTGAGGAAGGAATCGAGGAATTTCTGACATGCGGAGGCGAGAACGGTGAGACCGAGGAGGATGAGCTTGACCTCGAGGAGCATCCTGAAGAGACTAGTGATGCGAACGAGCTAAGAAGTGGAGCTGAGACTTCTTCAAGGTGGGTTCCTCTAGAAGAATTTCTCGCATCTCCCAGTGATGAAGAAGAGCTTAGAGAATTTTACAAGGTAAGTATATCTCCACCGATTGATTTTGACTTAGAGCATGAATTTTGTATTGAAAATTTATTTGAGGATTCATGCACTAATGAGCTCGAGCATCTGTCTGTTAATGGGAATATTTTAGGAAATCTTTTCATGGATGATGTAGAACCAACTTATGCTGAAAATTCTGTTGTGATGGATGAGGAAGTGGCAATTGTGCCTTTAGATTATTTATCTCCTCTTGTTATGTCTTGTGATAATTCATGTATTCTAGGAGATTTATCTTGCATGCCCCTTTCCATCTGTGCTTCTGTTGATGTTGGTTGCCTTGGGAATTTTGATGTGATCCCTCCTTTGGTCGAGTCTTTATTTTCTGTTGAGTCTTTTATTTTTGTTGAGTCAGTTGAGTCATCTTTTATTTTGTTTGAGTCTGTTGAGTCTTTATTTTTTCCATATATTGAAAATACCAAAAAGATAACAACTCTGTCCGGCTGCCTCCAAAAGTCGAAGAGCTTGCTTTTCTTAGCAGGTTTTGTTGATTCAAGGAAGAAGGGGCCGAAGAAGTACGAGAACTATTATGTACCCTGACAGAGTGGAGGACACGTCGAGCATAACGACGTTAAAAAAATTGCGCTTCTTGGGAGGCAACCCATGTTTTTTTAAATTCTTGTCTTTACTTTCTGTTTTTATTTTTCCTAGCTTAGTTTCTTTGTTTTTCTTTTTGTAGGGGTTTGTGGCCTAAGGAACGAGATATTTGGGCAAGGACCGCGCTGCTTCAACCACCAACCTAACAAAATTCAGGGGAGGTTTTCTGTTCCCTTAAATTTTGTAATTTTAATTTCTTAGTCTGATGTGTGATACATAGAGGACTATGTATCCTTTTAGGTTGGGGGTGGAGAAATTTGTTGGATTTTTGAAGTGGTTGAGCTGTGGAAATTCTGAATTAGAAGTTCTTTGGTCTGCTGTTGCATGTTGTTCGATGAGGACAATCTATGAAATGCTTTTAAATTCTTCGTATTTACATATCTAGAAAAGCATGAGATTGTATGTGCATGTTGAGCATTTTTCAAAAAAATTTAAAATTTTTCTGTTTCTCCTTTGAATCTATCGAGCACGTAGCATCCTATTATTGGTTCTGTAGGCTTAGAATTGTCTTATGTTGCATGAAATCTTGTTGTCACCCTGAAAGGCACCCCTAGGGAAGGCTTGATGCATGATAGGTTGTATTAAACTAATCGTGTTATAGCAAAGCTATTGCCTAAAAAAAAAAAAAAGTAAATAAGTAAGCATGAAAATAAAAACTCTAGAGATGCTCCTCCTTCTTAAAGTGCACATTAAGAAGTGAGCATTAGTCCTTAAAAACGTGAAGCGAAATGAAGCTTGATGTGTTAGGCTCTCTTGGAGAAGCAAAAGAAAAGTAAAAAAAAAAGTGGATCAAAAGAAATAAAGAGTACAAAGTACTCAAGAAAAAAAAATGTTTAGGCCGTTTGATTTGTTACTCTCTTGATTGTTGAAAAGCCATTAGACTGTTCTTTATTGCTAGAAGTAGGGAGAAAACGAGATGTAGAGTTGCATATGGTTTTTCCGAGTCTATAAGAGCTAGAATAGGTTGGCTAATCACACACGCACGTAGGGGAGTAACAGTTTAATTTTTGAAATGTTCTCAACTTATGCATGCAATCAATTGTTCTCTTTTGTTGTAAGTGCCTTGTTTTTTTTAAAGCATAGAGGTTAGAGTCGTTGCATGCAATTTCATTCTTAGGAGCTAGTTTAGAGTTTTCCTTTCTCGAGGACTAGCAAGATTTAGGTTGGGGGTTTTGATAGCACTCCAAAAGTGCTAATATTTAGCTCCTAAGTCTTGTAAATTAGAGTAATTATTTGGGCTTAATTGATTTATTTGGTATAATTTAATTGCTAAGGGGTAAATCGGGCATTTGCGATAATTAAGAGCTTAAATGAATATTTTATAATATTTTATTAGCTAGTCGTTTTGAGTGATTAAGCTACATTTATTAAATAATCTAATCTTAACTCAAAATTGATTTGTGGTTTGATGGTGTAGGGCTCATTAAGATAATGGGGGTGCCAAGGTTCAAATCATGGTTGTTGCAGGATTTTCTCTCATTTTTATAAAAGTCAATGGTCAACATCCAAGCCCAAACGCCCACGGCCCAGATGATGCGCCCACGCCCCGCGCGGCCCAGCATTGCCCCACGCCTGCATGACCCGCGACCCTTCTCGCTTGCCCCGCTCCGCGCCCCGCCTGCCGACCCCCGCGCGGCCCAATTGGCCAATTTCGGCCCAAAACTCATTTTTTAGCTTTTTAAGCACTTTTGACCTAGTTTTTCAGCCACCATTCACTTAGGAGAGAGAAAAATTGATTTTGAAAGTTTTGGCCTCGGGTTTGGTGATATTTTCATCAATTTTCAAGGTTTTGGACAATTTTTGATCGATTTTCAACACGTTTGGCTAAGGTAAGTGCTCTAATTTGAGTTAGGGATTTACTTTGATGCTTAGTGAGGGTTTTTGTATGAATTTCTAGCATTTTGTTGTTGATTTCTTGCATCTCCAATCTGTATAAAGAACGAATGCCATGCCTTTCTAATTAGGATTGACACCCATAATTGTTACGCATGTTAGTAGGCTAAGCATTAATTCTTGATAGCTTTTATGCATTGTAGCGAGGGTCTAGCTCGTGGTTAATCAATTCGAGCCCAAGTGACAGTGGGGGTATGAGTTCATTAACGTTTTCACGGTGGGCTCAAGGTTAGAAGAGAATTCGAATTAGTCTTAAGAAATAATTCGTCGCAATTATACCCGTTACTGTGTTCTGATTAATTGATGGCTTATCACCTTAGATTAATTAAGAAACATGTTTAATTAGAATTGACACTTCTAATTAATTCTTTGGGGTGCTTTGGACCCGGTTGGGACAAGGCATTTTGCGTGCATGAAATAAAATTACTTTGCTAATTAGAATCCCTATGAACTAAGCGCATGAAGTAAATCCCGAACACTCAAATTAGGAGCACGCGTTACGTTTAATTTTTCCGTTATTTAATTTTCCGTTAGCTAGTTTACATGTTTACTTTAATTTTCCGTTAGCAATCCCCCTTTTATTTATCGTTTTATTTTATTGTTTTAGTTAATTAAAAAGCAAATATAAATTAATTAGGAGAAAATAATTTAGGTTCCCTGTGGATCGACCCGACTACCACTAGCTGCAAAGCTCATTTATAGCGGAATTATAAATGTTATTTTGGCGGGATTCGACACCCCGAAATTTATAGGATATTCAAAAATCCTAGTACCACTTATCCCTATACTATAAATCGTTGTGGCTATTACTTGAACTTGATCCATAACCATGTCACACATGAAGTTCAAGTATACAACCTATAGCCATGAGTTTTTTGTTTATTGGAGTTTGGGTATAAGAAAACACATTTCACTTTATTCAATAACATCTTTACTGAATAAACTTCAATAACAATTTTATTGGAAAATAGAATATACATTTAGTTTACAAACCACGAGTTTTAAGACATAGAACCCAACATGATACTCTTTACTTAAATCATTATATTATAACTTGAACCTCTCTGCTATCCCAGAAAGCTCTCTGCTATCCCTGAAAGGCGGGATCAGTGAATTCCATTTTGTTGTATTATGTCCCCAGCTACCTATTCGAGTTTATCCCCAAGATGATAGGCTTATTGAGTCGGTGATCTGGCCAAAGACTTAAAAAGTCATAATTTCAAAAAGTCCTAATTTCGCCTACCCGCCAACTACTAATATGGTTCATTCCTCATGAATGCAATGTAATGTAACAACTCGGTTTAACCACACTTAAATTGTAATGACCCCAAATTTTATATATATTTAATTAACTTAAAATGGGATAATTACTCCTAACAAATAATTTTCTTTTTAAATAAAACTTTGTCCTTCCATAATCATAAGGCTTAACAACTTAAATAAAACTTAAACACACACATAACATGTAGACTATGAAACAATCTACCTTAACATACTTGTGCTAGCTTACATATTCTTACATACATACTTATATCCTTGATTTGGCGCCATGCTAAGCAGAAATACCCCATACCATGACCGTCAATTCCGCATGTAATATTTACAAGGTAATTGCCCCTTATAAATATCATTAACATGAACTAATTTTGTTTTCTAGGGCCCAGCTCGTTAGCAGAAACCATACTTGTCATATCATACATCTAGTTGCATAACATAACTGCTTAATTTGGGTATTTCATGCATAGCAGATTCTTCCCTAACTCCATGACTCTACTTACTTGACTCCATGAATGTAATGTAACACACATATATGTCATACTCAACCTAAGCATGCTTCACTAACTAATCATAGTAACAATAGATCATGTGTAGCATCAAAACATACAAAAATTGCATGACATAACATACTTTGCAAAACATCATACATCATAAAACAACAAATCAATCAAGCATATATTCAAACAATATAATAGAACTCACTTACCATCAATACCACAATAAAATAATTAATTAAACATCACCATTATACAATACAACAATCAATTCGATCACTTATGATAGAATCCACTTACCTCAAGCTTGAAATCTAAATCCCTTAAAGCTTCCTAAATAACATATGATACAAATTAAATTAGGTTTAACTTAAATTTATTTTTCCTAAAGAAACTTCATTCACTAGCTAAAACAAACTAACTTTACTAGGTAACCTAATTTGCATATTAATTCACATAGTTAATATTAATCATAAAATTAATATTCAAAACTCATAAGATACTTTTTGTGAACATATTAAGCTCTGATTTATAGATAAAATTTACATTAAAATAATTTACTACTTCATAGAATTTACAAAAACAATTGAAAACACAAATTGTAGTAATTTTTACCGATTTTAAGCCCTATGAAAATATATTCATGAAAGTTAATTTGAACTACTTAAAAACATGTTCAAGCTTACTTTATGCTACTGGACATGATAAAAAAAATTCAAAACAAATGCATTTAAACTTTTATATAAATCAATTTCGAGCTAGAACTATGAAATAGCGTAAACCGGTAAACATCATTTTAGAGCAATTTTAAAGATTGTTTTTTTAAACATTTTAATTCTGATTTTCAGCCCCCAAATCAATACTTTTTAGATCTAAAACAACACCTAAAATTTCCCATGAGAACCCCTAAACGATTTAAAAAAAAACAGGGAAAAAGAGGTTTACCGTTGGTGTGTTTTTCCTCTCTACCGTAAACGATGAATGGAGGAAAATTTTCAGCAACTAATTAGATTCAAATGATGCTGGAATACCTTAGAAAAGATAGGTATGAACATGTTTAGGGTCTATGAAAAATATCAAGAAAATATTGACTACGAAACTAGATGAAAAACAACTCATTTCTTATCGATTTGGTGCAACCGATGAACGATCTTGTAAAATCCAAGAACAGCACTTGAAAAAACTTGGAAAACAAGTGATCCTTTCTCAAAGATGAGATTTACAGCATTAGAATAGGTGCTAGAGAGAAAACCTTGGAGATTTCTTTAGACAATCTTGGAATGACAATGAAAGGACACATAGAACTTAAGAATAAAGTTCATTGAAATTTGAAGCAACCAATTGTTTCCCCTTCTCTTTGTATGAATATCCAAGAGGTCTTACAACATGTCCTTTGACTCTTCAACTCACCCACATAAATTCCTAATGACCCTTCGGTGAAAGTCTAAAATATTGTTGGGTTTTATGTCATAAAACTCGTGGTTTGTAAACAATTGTGTTTGTAAATAATCTATTTAGCAATAAAAGTTATTGAGTTTTATTCAGTAAAGATTTTACTAGAATAAAGTGACACGTGATTAGTATAACCTATACCAATAACCAACACCCATGGCATCTCCTGAATACTTGAGCTTCATGTATGACATGATTGTGGATCAGGCTCAAGTAGATAGTCAAAATGGTCTATAATATATGAATAAGGCTGGGTACCTGGTAGTAGGATATTTGAATGTCCTACTAATATTGGGGTGTCGAATCCCGCCAAATTGAAATTTATAAACATTGTCTAAAGCTTCTAAAAAATTGTAGAAAGCGGTAGTTAGGATCGAACCACAGGGAATCTAACTTAACTTGTCTAAATTCTAATTTTAATTGCCAATTTTATAAAAATATGCTAACGGGAGTTTTGAGAATTTAAAATAGGGAACATGCAAAGATAAAGACTGAAACAAAATTTGGAAAAGCGGGAGATTCAGAAATATTAATGAGCACACTTAATCTAAAGGATCAGGATTTTCAGTGCGATGTGATTCGGATCATAAACACACTAGACTTAGCTAATTTAATCGCATTCACGCAAATTACATGCTCTAATCAGAAACAACTAACCCAAGGATTTAATTAAGAGTTGACAACTCTAAATTAAACTTCATAATTAATCCAATTGGGGGCGTTTGCTCCATAATGAATCAACTATGAGCGACGGGTAACGATGCGACGAATAAATTGCAGAAATCTCTAACAACTAACTCGATTATATTCTTCCCTATAGTCTATCGTGCAACCAAGATAAATATGGCCATATTCATTTGGGAAAAATTAGACTACCGTTACTTTAACCAAGAGAGGCGATCACATTCATGATTGTTAACATACCAACAAGCAAAAATCTAAATGGGAGTCAATCCATGGAAGAATTAGTTGCTGGAAATTAAGCACGAGAGAAGAATTGAATGCTAAATGCAAACTAAGCATACATACACAGCCCAAAGTCTCACCTAATCACATCTACAAATTCAATCCATCTCCTAAAGATTAAAAGTTACCTTTTAGCTATCCATGGGAGTTGGAAACTCCAAGAAATCTAAGGAAAGCTTGAAGGAGTCCATTAATTGAGGATACAACAGCTAAAAATGGCTAAAACCGCTCAAAAGTTCGAGAGAGAACGGTTGAAGACAACCTAAAATCGGCAATTAACGTTTTTATACTTTCCGTAGCGTCAAGACGTTGGCACAGCGTCTCGACGCTGCAGACAGAAAACTCAGCGCGCGCACAGACGGAGCAACTCGACGCTATCGGGACAGCGTCTCGACGCTAGAGCTCGACGCTTGCTCTCGGGTTTAGGATTTAATTTCCCAACTTTTGCACCTCTAAGCTCCTCGTAAATGGACTTGTCGAGCCCTCCACCGTGAAACACCTGTAATAAGGCCATTTAACTATTGTTAAGCACGATATTTAACTATATTAGGGACATAATAATAGCTCTATTTTAGAGCTATCAAAATACCCCTAACCTGAATCTTGCTAGTCCTCGAGCAAGGTTTACTCAGATTTATCTCATAAGAATAAACTTGCATGCTGACGACTCTAATCTCAAAGCTCGTGAAAACAAGATGCTCATGCTAACGGAAAAACAATCAAGCGTATGCATAAATTGTGAACATTTCAAAAATTTAACTCCTACTCTCTCACGTGTGTGTGTGTGCTTAGCTCCTCTTATCCTAGCTCCTATAGACCCGAAATCCCTTTATTCGATCCTAAATCTCATTTTCCCCCTACTTCTGGCAATGAGAACAGTTTAACGACTTATCAATGTCGGAAAAAGCAACAAAACAAAAGGCCCACTTATTTTCTTCTTTTCTTTCGGTACTTTGTACCTCTTTCATTTTATTTCTAATTATTTTCTTTTCTTTTCTTTTCCCGAGATCCTAACACGTCAAGCTTGATTTCACTTCACGTTTTTAAGGACTAGTGCTCACTTCTGTTAGTTGCTCTTTCATACAGTGGCAACCGTGGGCTACACGATCACCCCTGGTTACACGTGCAGCACAAGAAGAAGAAGCACCTCAGGAATTATTAAAAACATGCTTTCACTTTTTTTTTTATTAGGCACACAACTTTGCTATACAACAAGTGAATCATTACTAACTCTAACACATAAAGCCTCCCTAAATGTACCTTTCGGGGTGACAACAAGGTTTTAGACCAAATAAAATAACTCTAAGCCTACAGAACTAAGAGTAAGAGGTCTACGTGCTTAGTGAATGTAGGAGAGTATTCGAAAAAAATTTAAAATATGCTCAAAATATGCATACAATCTCATGGTTTATTTGAAATGCACAAATATGGAGTATTCACGAGTATATCACAGACAGTCTTCATCGGACAACATGCAATCAGATTCTCAAACATCTCAAAATAAGAGTACATTCATGCTAGATGACTATAAAGAAGTCCAATAGCATCCACCCCCACCTAAAAGGTTGCATTGTCCCCAATGAAATAATCCATCAGATAAAACAATGATAACGAAAAATTTTTAAGGGAACAGAAAACCTCCCCTGAATTTTTGCGGGATCGGTGGATAGGGATGCGCATCCTCGTCTTCAAAATAGATCTGAAGTCGGTCATCCCTTGCTTCCTCCTAAGATAAACATAACAACAAACTTAAACAACTGAAATGACAGAAACAACAAAACAACAACTAACAAAAATGACAGTCCAAGCTCGGGTGCCTCCGAGAAGCGCAAATTTTTAAAGTCGATTGCTCGACTGTATTCAACAACATCAAGTCACCCATTGTCCATCAAGGTCGAAAGCCAAAAAGGCCAAAAGGCGAACAACTGCATAAGGAAAAGCATCCGAAAATTGAAAGAGAACACATCCCTCGGTTCAGCCGTTCTTTAATATGTGGAGTACCATTCAATAATTAAATTCAAGTATATGGGTACCTATTGAAACTCATATCGAAAAGACCATGATGTTGTAGGGGTTTACCCCCACCTCATTTCTCATTAACATCAACATATTCATTAAAGTCACTTGCTATCAACCATGGTAACAAGGTGAGCGCAAATAATCGTCGAAGAAGTTCTCAAGAAACTTTCCTTTTTGATGTATCTGGGTTTCCATAAAAACCAGTAAATCGCCAATCTCCCGATCAATTTCGAACAATCACATAAATATGAAAATTATTATATGAACACACCTCCAACACTACACTGAAGATTCATTATTTCAGAAAAGACATTGACCACCACTATTACCATTATAATCCACACAGAGAACATTAACGAAGCCCAATTGTTGCTTAATAGAAGAAGCCGATAAGACATTTAACTCTTGTTTCAGAGAAAAAATACAATATAGGGTTTAGACAAGTGCACCAATTTTTGCACCATCCTAAATGTATCGGTGTCCCAAATCCCCAAACATTCCAACATAAAATTTTTATTGCGATCGGCGTTCCTGTGTCTCAGGGTTCGCCATTAACAAGCATGGGACAAAATCCACGTCAAAATTTCTTTGTTTCTTACTACTGTTCTCCAGCCCTTCAATTGGTAAATTGAAAAATTGGACCCTAAAAGACACGAACATGAATTCCATCTTCTCCTGGTTGATCACTTTGTAGGGTTGGTCAATGAGTAGAATGGCTCCATCAAAGAACCACGGGGCATTGTTCAACACCTTTTTCAAAATCATCCTATTCTTGAAGCCAATCAAAAACACATTCTCGCCAACACATTCCACAACCGTATTCCGGTGCACATTCTACACACTCTTCATGCTTTTAAAAGCTTCAATATTCACCAACTTAGACATAAGGACTTTGCTTACCAAACATAGTGAGAGATCAACATGTGCCCTCGAGCTTGAAAGGCCCTTCATCTCGACAACTTGATCTTCTTCCTCAGTAAGTTTCATATTCTGGCACAACGAGAGATTGTCCTTGATATCCATGGTTGATGCGTACAAACGGAACTCCCTTCAGGTTGAAAGATTGTTTCTCTCAGACCGACATAAAATTTTGTTTCCAAATATTAAACATTGCTAAGATTTATTTATTTTTTCCTCAAAAAATGAAAATAAAAATAATTGCTACAGGAAAGAAAATAATTTGCGTATATTGTTTAAATTAGGAAAAGAAAAAACATAAAATCAAAGATCTGAATTGTGTTGTAAAAAAAAATGTGATTTATGAATTTTTATGTGTGTCCCCATTAAAAGAATTGTTTGACGAGAGGGGAGAATGAGTTATAACAAGAAGCAAAGGGCAACTTTAAAACATACCTACCTGGACAGGCATAGGACGGGCAAATGGGCGATCAAGAGCGCCTCTTGCAGAAAGTATTATTATTTAGTGGTGATAAAAGGAGAAATTAAGTAAAATCTAAAAAAACTTAAACTGCCAGCCACATTGTCACATTAATGGAATGGGAAATTGTCATAAAAAAAATTAAAAACCAATTTTTAATGTATAAACTTCAAAAGTCCTAATTTTGTTCGACATGCCCGCCAACTACTAAGTTGACACATAAGCGTACGATGTTGACATCATTATCAATGCAACTTACACTAAAATTTTCTTACGAACTTAGACATTGGAGTGTGTGAGACCGAACACCACACCGGTGCAAGATCTCTTTTAGGTCAGCTTGGGCCAAACGGCTCATCCGATCTCGACTGAACAAGGCGAAAATCTCGTATCAATAGTTACAATATAAGATCTTCTTTGAAAGTCATTTTTTAGAGAATTTGTCATGATAGTTGATAGTTGATATTTGTATATTATTTTGCAACTGTCGTGACATTATATCTCTAAATAAAAAAGTAAGTTTAAACTTTAGAGAGAGAAAAAATTAATGAAGTTTAAAAACTAAAAAATGAAATATAATAAACCTAGAAACTTATGAAAACGATCCAGAAGGCCCATGGCCTAGGTTAGGTTACCTCCATTGCACTTTTAGAGGGGTGCTCACCTAATGTATGTCAAGTAAATTTATTCAATGATGTCAAAGCGAACATGGTTTAACTGGCATGACATATATATGTGTTGATGACCAAGAGATTTTGACTTTGCTAAATAAATTTGGGAGAAAATTTTATTTTTCTAAAAACAAATAGAGGCTTCGCTAAATAAATTTGGTAGGAAAAGTTATTTTTTTTTTAAACAAATAGAGGCTTCCCTAAATAAATTTGGTGGTGAAAAAATATACTAGATATATAAAATAATTCTTAATTTTTGAAAGATTTGAAATTTGTGAAGAAGGAGATGGTAGAATCTAAAAGCTAGGGAAAAACAAATTTGTAGGGAGGTGTAAAATAAATCTATATATAATGATTTTAACAGATTTTAAAATAATTTGATTTACCAAACGTAATCACTTCCAACTCTCTTAAACAAATAGAAAATCACCTTGCACTGAGTTTTTTTTTTTTTGTTATGGCTAAATTATAAAAGATATATATTTTTCTTTAAACAAATAAAAAATCACCTTAAATTTATGGGTTTTTTTTCAATGATATTTAATTAAAGCGTGGTGGGGTATTGAACCCGAGACCCCTAGTTAAAAACACAACTTTATATCAATTAAGTTATGCTTAGTTTGACCTTAAATTATGAGTTTTTGTTTTCAATAACCTAACCTTTCAAAAATAGTTAAGTTTTGGATCCCCTTTCCCAAATTCTTTCTTCATGAAAATTGATGCCAAACTTTGCTTATAAAGTTATGTGCAACTAAACACCAAATGAAAATAAACTTTGAAATCTAGCTTTCTCTTTTTTAAGGGTAAAGAATATAAATAAGAAAAAAAAAGGGAAGCTTCTTTTTTCTGTTTGCTCTCTATGTGTTAGTTATAAGCTCGAGATTAATGTGACAATTATTATGAAAGAGTGGTTAAGGAAGAGAGAAGTTTATTTATTATTTATTATTTTTATTATTATATTGCCTTTGGAAGGAGTGTAATGATTATGGATTTTGGAATCTTTTGGTCAAATTAAAAAGAAGAAGAGGATTTGATCTAGTTTAGTTTAGGAGGCTAATTAATCAAAAGTTTGATACATGATTTTTTTTTAAAAAATTATTTAAAAAGTGTCAGTACCATTATATGATATTTTTCCTTATTTAAAAAAATTATTTAAAAAGTGTTAGAACCACTATATGACACTATGTTTCCTCAAATCTTTTCATGCCATACACTTCTGCACAAAATGATCGTGTTGAACTTAAGCATCGTCAAATTGCGGAGAGCGGTCTTACTCTACTAGCGCAATGCTCTATTCCGTTGTGTTATTGGTGGGACGATATTTTCCTCCCTCCACAATTTTAATTAATGCTCTCCCTACGCCCACAAGTTTGATTATCATAGTGCTAAATGCGTTTATCTTAGCCCGAGTGCAAGCCACAAAGGTCAAAATGTCTCGATGTGTTTTTATGTAAATGTTGATATTCTACCTATACCATTTATTTGGTTGTGTGTTTTTATTGTAAATGTTGATAACAGTAATAGTTGTTTTAAATGTCTACCTTGTCCTTGACATTTTTGACAGGCCAGTTAATAAAGCTGGAAAAGTAGTGGCTGTTTATGTAAAAATTGACGATGGAGTAATATTTGAAATCAAGCCACATGCTTGTATCCCAAGAATTCATTTGTAAGTTTCGTCTTGTTTGTCTATTTACAAGTAATAGTGTTCGCTTAATCATTTGATTTGTACAACGCTTGCAGTGGACTTACTACAGAAGAGATGTATTCGTGCTGAAGATACGAACAAAGTACTTTTTTGTATACTCAACGAACCATTGTCTCAACATTTGCCCAGCAACTCTCGATTGAGACTTTGTGTAATATGGAAAATAATAATTATAAATATAAAATAACAAAGAGACTAAGTGCATGGAGAGCCCAACTCTCGTCTGTGTACCAAGGTTCGAATCCTCGTTGCGTGATCTAAACAAATACATATTTATTATTACAAACAAATAAATAAAAATAAAAACGCTGAAGATAATAAAAAAAAAATCGAGTTCCAAGGGGGGTTGCGGGCTGTAGTTTAGACTTAGAGAAAAAAATTAATGAAGTTTAAAAATTAAAAACAAAATATAATAAGGGCTGATTGCACAAATAGCAATCAGGCCCAAACTAATTGCAAATTTAGCAAACTTTAAAATGTTTTGCAAATATGGCAAAAAAATTCGTTTCTATCACTGATAGACTTCTATCAGTGATAGACTATTATCACTGATAGACTATTATCACTAACAAAAATTGTGATCAGCGATAGACTTCTATCAGTCATAAGATATCAGCGATAGAAATTGCTATATCCGCAAATTTTTTAAAAACATGCTATATTTGTAATTATCCTATTCTAAATTGACATCTGTTACAATTTCCCAAATAAACCAAGAAAAAAAAGTGTAGATTGTGAAGTTTTATGTTTGTCCCGCATCGAAAGAATTGTTTGAAGAAATGGAGGAATGAGTTATAAAGAGCAAGCAAATGACAACTTTAAAAACATACTTACCTGGACGGGGTAAAAGGGCGACCAAGAAGGCCCTTGGCCTAGGTTAGTGCCCTCTATTGCACTTTTGGAGGGGTGGTCGCCTAAGTTCTGTCCAATGTGGCAGAGCCTACGTCGTAATTTGTGGTAGTGGGAGCCTGCGTTCGCGCGGCCCCTATCCTTATCCAGTTTAAATATTAATGTACTCTTAGAGGTAGGTTTGTAATAGAAAACTCTCTTCCCTCTTGGTCAGCATTGCAAGAGTTATTTTTTCTCTAAAAAATGAAAAAAAAAAAATATATATTTTCTACAAAAAAAAAAAATATATATATATATAAATTTTGAAATTTTTTATTTGTCCCACATCGAAAGAATTGTTTAAGGAGATGGGAGAATGGGTTATAAAAAGGAGATGGGAGAATGGGTTATAAAATGAAAGCAGCCCAAGTTAGTGACTTCCATACTTTTGGGATCCTATGTCATATTTTGTGGTAGTGGAAAAAGGAAAAACTTTCATTGCACTTTTTGGATCATATGTCATAATTTGTGGTAGTGGAAGAAGGAAAAATCACAATGATACCATTCTCTTCTATCCAGGTCAGATGGCTCGGCCTTGGCTGACCAGGGGCAGAAATCTACGATAATCTACAATATAAGAGCAAGGAGGGCGGCTACAATATAAGAGCGACTCTACAATATAAGAGTAAGGAGGGCGGCTACGATATATAAGAGCGACGATAATCTACAATATAAGAGCAGGGCTACGATATAAGAGCGAGCGGAGGGCTACGATATAAGAGCGAGCAGAAATCTACGATATAAGAGAAGGGAGACGTCTACGATATAAGAGCGGAAATCTATGATAGAGTAGGGAGCTACATTATAAGAGCAGGGAGGGCGGCTACGATATAAGAGCGGAAATCTACGATATAAAAGCAGAGAGCTACACTATAAGAGCAGGGAGGGCGGCTACGATATAAGAGCAGGGAGGGCTGCGGGCTGTAGTTTAGACTTAGAGAAAAAAATTAATCAAGTTTAAAAATTAAAAACAAAAATATAATAAACCTAGAAACTTATGAACTAATTTTTCTCCTTTAAATTGCTCATTGCAAAAGCAGTGTTTTTTTTTTCCTCAAAAAATGAAAATATATATATATTTTATATAGAAAAAAAGGGGTATTTTTGTTTAAATTAGGAAAAATAAAAAAAGAGATAAAAGCAAAGATCTAAACTGTTAAAAAAAATGTAATGTGTGAAGTTTTATGTTTGTCCACATCGAAAGAATTGTTTGAAGAGATGGAGGAATCAGTTATAAAAAGCAAGCAAAAGACAAGAAGGCCCTTGGCCTAGGTTAGTGCCCTCTATTGCACTTATGGGAGACTATGTCATAATTTGTGGTAGTGGCAGAAGGAAAAATCACAATGATATAAGAGCAGGGAGGGCGGAAATCTACGATATAAGACCAAGGAGGGGTGAAATCTACGATATAAGACCAAGGAGGGGTGAAATCTACGATATAAGACCTAAGACCAAGGAGGGGTGAAATCTACGATATAAGACCAAGGAGGGGTGAAATCTACGATATAAGACCAAGGAGGGGTGAAATCTACGATATAAGACCAAGGAGGGGTGAAATCTACGATATAAGAGCAGAGAGGGTGAAATATTCTACGATATAAGAGCAAGAGGGTGAAATCTACGATATAAGAGCAGAGAGGGTGAAATATTCTACGATATAAGAGCAAGAGGGTGAAATTCTACGATATAAGAGCAGAGAGGGGCGAAATTGTACGATATAAGAGCAGAGAGGGTGAAATTCTACGATATAAGAGCAGAGAGGGTGAAATTCTACCATATAAGAGCAGGGAGGGCGGAAATCTACAATATAAAAGCAGGGAGGGCGGAAATCTATAATAAAAGATTAGAGAGGGCGAAAATCTAGAATATAAGAGTAGGGAGGGCGGAAATCTACATTAGAAGTGTAGGGCGGAAATCCGAAAATCTATAATATAAGAGCATGACAGAAATCTACCATATAAGAGCAGGGAAGAAATCTACAATCTACAATATAAGGGTAGAAATCTACAATATAAGAGCGGAAATCTACAATATAAGAGCAGGGCGGAAATCTACAATATAAGAGCATGGCGGAGGAAATCTACAATAATATAAGAGTAGGCCTGAGGAAATCTACAATAATATAAGAGTAGGGCAGAGGAAATCTACAATAATATAAGAGCAAGGCTGGGGAAATCTACAATAATATAAGGGTAGGCAGAGGAAATCTACAATATAAGAGAAGGGCGGGCAGAGGAAATCTACAATAATATAAGAGCAAGGCTGGGGAAATCTACAATAATATAAGGGTAGGCTGGGGAAATCTACAATAATATAAGGGTAGGCAAAGGAAATCTACAATATAAGAGAAGGGCGGAGGGAACTACAATATGAGAGAAGGGCGGAGGAAATCTACACTATGAGAGCAGGGCGGAGGAAATCTACACTCTGAAAGCAGGGCGAAGGAAATCTTCAATATGAGAGCCGGGCGGAACTCTACACTATGAGAGCAGGGCGGAGGAAATCTACAATATGAGAGGAGGGCGGAGGAAATCTACAATATGAGAGCAGGGCGGAGGAAATCTACAATATGAGAGCAGGGCGGAGGAAATCTACAATATGAGAGCAGGGCGGAGGAAATCTACAATATGAGAGTAGGGCGGAGGAAATCTACACTATGAGAGCAGGGCGGAGGAAATCTACACTCTGAAAGCAGGGCGAAGGAAATCTTCAATATGAGAGCCGGGCGGAACTCTACACTATGAGAGCAGGGCGGAGGAAATCTACAATATGAGAGGAGGGCGGAGGAAATCTACAATATGAGAGCAGGGCGGAGGAAATCTACAATATGAGAGCAGGGCGGAGGAAATCTACAATATGAGAGCAGGGCGGAGGAAATCTACAATATGAGAGTAGGGCGGAGGAAATCTACAATATGAGAGCCGGACGGAGGAAATCTACAATATGAGAGCAGGGGTGAGGAAATCTACAATATGAGAGCAGGGCTGAGGAAATCTACAATATGAGAGCAGTGCAGAAATTTAAAATATAAGAGTAGGGCGGAGGAAATCTACAATATAAAAGCAGGGAGGACCGACCTTGGCTGAGCATTTAATGACACTATCCTCTTCTCTTCCAGGTCAGATGGCCTGACCTCGACTGAGCAGGATAGAGATTTTCTTAGGGCATGTTTAGGAGTGATGGTTGAATTAGTGATTTAAGTATAATTAATTTTGTAAAATTGATTTTCATACCTTTCATGTTTGGTTGAAGTGATTTTCATAGAATGAGAAGTGATTTTGAATTATTCAGGTTTGATTTCAAAATTTATTTTAGAATTGCTAAATTTCTAAAAGGGCGCATCAACTTTTTCTTTTTTAGAATATATGATGTGGAGATTCAATAATTTGACTTCTTAGTTTGAGTGTACAGTACATTGGGGGTGGGGGGATTCGAACCACAGACCTCTTGGTCATGAACACATACATGTGCCAGCTGAGCCATGCTCGCTTTGGCCACGTTTTATATTAGTTAAGTTGGCATATATATAGACATGGTTGCTCTTTTTTTAGTACAATATCCATACACCAAACAAAAATTAAACTAGAAGGAAAGAGTATCCCTATGAAGACCCAAGTGGACCCATGATGGGTAACTCAATCTAAATCTCCGAGTGTCTGAAACGACAAGCATGATGTGCAAGCTCGTGAGCAGCTGTGTTTCCCTCTCGATTTACAAAGAAGAAATTGTGGATTAATCTAACTCTATTTCGAGGAATATCGTGCACAGAGACTTGGATTTCATTCATGAAACGATCCTTCTGGGTTAACAATTTTCAAAGAATTAAAGAGTCAACTTCCACCCAGAGAGGTTGCAAGCTAGCTTCTAGCGCAATGGAAAAATAACATAGAAAAACGCTAGAGCTTCTAGTAACTCCACAGATTCATCAACATCTCAAACTTCTTTCGTGGCTAACATTGTTTTGTTAGATTTATTGGACAAATATATATATAAAATGTGTTTGGGCTATTTTTTATTTGGAACTCAATAAAAATAAGGTGATCATTAAGCATTTATTATTTTTATTGAGTAAGTTACATAATTAATATAATTAATGGTATGGAAGTTATGTGTAGAAATCGTCAAATTTATTTATTATTTATGATGGTTAAATAATAAATAAATAACAAATATATAAAGGGTTGTGGTTCCCCGATTCATAAGTGATAAGTTTTCATTCTCATTAACCTCCATCGTTAGAGAGAATAAGGGAGAAAACCGCTTGTAGAATTGGAAGAGCAAACCCAATTCAAAGATCTTCTTCATCATGAATTCAGGTACGCTTCCGCTTATTTAATCAACTCATGAACATAGAGATTCATGTATTAGGTTTGTGATTCATGCATGTTAGATATTATCAATCTATAGGATTATAGATTAAAGCCTAAAAGAAATCTAACAAGTTAGAATCATGAACTTAGGAATATAGAAACCCTACAATTGGTATCAGAGCCGATCTCTATGTTAATTTGTTGATATTAAGATTAAGATTTTCATGATATAAGATTATGATTAAGATTAAGATTTTTATAATCGTATAAGATTTTCTTGATATTAAGATTAAGATTTTCATGATATAAGATTATGATTAAGATTAAGATTTTTATAATCGTATAAGATTTTCATGATATTGAGATTAAGATTTACAGAAAAATATTAAAAGTTTTAGGGTTTGCTTGAGTTTTTCTAGATAATTATCGTAAATAAAATAATTAAGAACTTAAGGAATTAAGAATTTAATTAATAAATTCAATAAAGTTTTTTTTGAGATTTAAGGAGTTTATTATTTTAAACCAATCAATTGAAACAACATATTAATTACCAAAGTAATTTATCTTGTGAATGTTGATTCGGTATGGATTTTAAATGATAAGTACGTCTCTAATTCATGCGGATATTATAACGGTCCAAAGAAAGATTAATATTGTCGGGCCGAATTACAGAAGTACCTGTGATGATAAATATGTGACGATTATTCGGTTCCATGTGAACAATAATTCAATCCAAAGATAGAATTATTGTTTGACAGGATTTATTGTCAGTATTTGATCATTGCACAAAAATATCACTTACAAGTTAATATTTCTGTCCAAAGACTAAATATTAATGTTGTGCTAGATATTTTTTTTTATGATGGAAAAAATCTCAATGTGAATTTATTAATCAAGATGTAAAAATGTGTTCATAGTATTCTTTTGTTTTAATTCCAGTTAATGCTTCCGCATCTACAATATCTGCCAATGTCAATTTTATTCCTATACTGAATGGAAATAACTTTAAAGATTGGAAAGAAAATGTTTTGATTATCCTCGGGTGTATGGATCTAGACCTTGCGCTTCGGATTGATCGACACACTATTACGGATCAAGGTACCCTTGTTGAAAAACAGGACCTTGAAAAATGGGAAAGATCAAATTGCATGTGTCTAATGATCATTAAGCGAGGAATTCCAGAAACGTTTGGGGGTGATATCTCTGAAGTCACTAATGCTAAGGAATTCATTGAGAAAATTGAGAAACGTTTTGCAAAAAAACGATAAGGCTGAAACAAGCACGCTTCTTGCGAGCTTGACCTCAATGAAGTATAAGGGAAAAGGAAACATAAGGGAGTACATAATGGAAATGTCTCACCTTGCTTCAAAACTAAAAGCACTAAAGTTAGAGCTTTCTGATGAACTGCTCGTGCATTTGGTTTTGATCTCTCTTCCTGCACAATTTAATCAGTTTAAGGTCAGCTATAACTGTCAGAAGGAGAAATTGACTCTTAATGAGCTCATTTCATACTGTGTGCAAGAAGAAGAGAGATTGAAGCAAGATCGGACTGAAAGTGCTCATTTGGCTTCAGGAAGTAATTTCAGAGATAAAAGGAATAAAAGGAAGAACCCTAAAGAAGCTGCAGGTGGTCCCGTGCAAAAGAAACAACAAACTAAAGAAAATGAGGAATTTAGTTGTTTCTTTTGTCGGCAATCCACACACTTGAAGAGGGACTGTACCAAATATCACGCATGGCGTGCAAAGAAAGGTGAATCTCTTACTTTAGTTTGCTCTAAGGTTAATTTAACTTCAGTACCGAGTCACACTTGGTGGGTAGATTCTGGTGCTTCTACTCACATTAGTGTTTCTATGCAGGGTTGCCTGAGCTGCCGAAAGCCAAGTGATGATGAAAGATTCATTTTTGTGGGCGATAGCAAATCAGTTGAAGTCGAGGCTATTGGGAATTTTAGATTATTATTAAGAACTGGTTTTTATTTGGATTTGAAAGACACTTTTGTTGTACCGTCTTTTAGACGGAATTTGGTTTCTATTTCTGTTTTGGACAAATTTGGTTATTGTTGTTCATTTGGAAATTGTCAGTTTAGTCTTTCTTTAAATTCAAGTATTATTGCAACTGGTTCTTTGTCGGTTTATGATGATCTATATTTACTTGATACAATTGCCTCATATAATGAAACCTTGCATCCAAGTACTCGCGGTACTAAAAGAAAATTAACAAATGAAAATTCTGCATCAATTTGGCACAAGCGTTTAGGTCATATATCTAAACACAGAATTGAAAGGCTTGTAAGTGATGGAATTCTTGATTCTCTTGATTTTTCCAAATTTGAGGTTTGTATTGGATGTATTAAGGGAAAGCAAACAAATGTAAAGAAATTGGGTGCCAACAGAACTACAGACGTCTTAAAACTCATTCATACTGATATTTGTGGGCCATTCCCTACGGCTTCTTGGAATGGTCAACGATATTTTATTTTGTTCATAGACGATTATTCAAGATATGTCTACCTTTATCTCATTAGTGAGAAGTCCCAAGCACTGGACGTGTTTAAGGCATACAAAGCTGAAGTAGAAAATCAGCTTGGTAAAAGAATTAAAGCTGTCAGATCTGACCGTGGTGGTGAATACTATGGTCGATATGATGGATCAGGAGAACAACGTCCAGGACCATTTGCTAAATTCCTAGAGGAATGTGGAATTGTACCTCAATACACTATGCCAGGTTCTCCTCGCATGAATGGTGTATCTGAGAGACGAAACAGAACTCTTAGAGATATGGTAAGAAGCATGATTTCTCATTCTACTTTACCGGAATCTCTCTGGGGAGAAGCAATAAAGACTGCAGCATATATTCTTAATAGAGTTCTAACTAAAGCAACAACTAAAACTCCTTATGAGCTTTGGACCGGTAAAAAGCCAGTCCTAAAGCATTTTCATATTTGGGGATGTCCAGCAGAGGCAAGACCTTATTAGCCTAATGAAAAGAAATTGGACTCCAAAACAGTTAGTTGTTACTTTATTGGATATTCTGAGAAATCAAGGGGTTATAAGTTTTTTGTTCCCACGAACAGAACTATTTTTGAGACGGGAAATGCGGTGTTCTTTGAGGATATTGAGTTTGAGGGGAGAAATACTAAGGAAATTGTATTTGAAGAGGAATTTGTTCAAATTCCTACAATTGCTACTGATGATAATCATGAATTTATTTATGATATTAATCAAGAAGCAATTCCAGAACTTCAAGACAATAATACAAATTTTTCCATTGAAAATGAGGTAAACATTCCTGAAGAACAAACTCAACAACCTCAAGAACAAATGCCATTACGGAGATCCACGAGAGAAAGGAGAAATGCTATTTCGGATGACTATATTGTATTTCTCCAAGAACATGAGGATAGCGTTGAAATGATGGAAGATGATCCTATCAACTTACATCAAGCAATGCATAGTTCTAATTCTCATAAATGGATTATTGCCATGAATGAAGAAATTAAGTCTATGGAAGACAATGACGTTTGGGATCTAGTCTCATTACCTGAAGGTGCGAAACCTATTGGTTGTAAATGGATATTTAAAACCAAAAGGGATTCAAAGGGTGATGTAGAAAGATATAAGGCACGTCTTGTTGCAAAGGGTTTCACTCAGAGGGAAGGTATTGATTTTACAGAAACCTTTTCCCCTGTTTCGACAAAGGACTCTTTTAGGACGATCATGGCATTAGTGGCGCATTTTGATCTTGAGCTACACCAAATGGATGTTAAGACTGCGTTTCTAAATGGCAACATTGATGAAACAATTTTTATGAATCAACCAGAAAATTTTGTGGTGGGAGATCCAAACAAAATGGTTTGTAAACTAAAGAAATCCATATATGGTCTCAAGCAAGCTTCTCGTCAATGGTATCATAAATTTCATGAAATTATTATCTCATTTGGTTTTGAGAGTAATTTAATTGATGATTGTGTATACCACAAATTCAGTGGGAGCAGACATATTTTTCTGATTTTATATGTTGATGATATATTGCTCGCTAGCAATGATGCAGGCTTACTGCATGAAACTAAAAGATTTCTTTCAACTAAGTTTGAAATGAAAGATCTTGGTGAGGCCTCTTTTGTATTAGGAATTCAGATACATCGAGATCGTTCTCGAGGTATACTTGGATTATCACAAAAGAGTTACATTGAAAATGTACTAAAAAGATATGGCATGCAGGATTGTAAATCAGGAAATACCCCCGTTGTTAAAGGAGACAAATTTTGTCTTCAACAATGTCCTAAGAATGATCTTGAAGTTAAAGAAATGCAGAAAATTCCTTATGCATCTGCAGTAGGAAGTTTGATGTATGCACAAGTATGTACTCGACCAGATTTGGCATACATTGTCGGAATGTTGGGCAAATATCTGAGTAACCCTGGTATGGATCATTGGGTAGCTGTCAAGCGGGTTATGCGTTATTTGAAAAGAACTAAAGACTACATGCTCACATATATGAAATCGGACCAACTGGAGATCGTTGGATATTCGGATTCAGATTTTGCTGGATGCCAAGACAGTCGGAGATCCACTTCAGGTTATATCTTTATGCTTGCTGGAGGAGCAATCTCATGGAAAAGTGTTAAACAAACACTCATTGCTTCTTCCACTATGGCCGCTGAATTTATAGCATGTCATGAGGCATCCAATCATGGAATGTGGCTGCGGAATTTTGTCACTGGGCTAAAGATTGTGAAAGGAATTGAAAGACCACTAAAGTTATTCTGTGACAATAAATCAGCAGTCATGTATTCGAACAACAATAGGAGTTCAACTAAGTCAAAGCACATTGACATCAAGTTCCTAGTTGTTAAAGAAAGAGTTCAGAGTGGTCATTTATATATAGAACATATTGGTACAAACTCTATGATTGCGGATCCGTTAACTAAGGGACTACCACCCAAGGTCTTTTTGGAGCATACTGCTCAAATGGGTGTTATGTTATTTGAAGATATTCAGATTTAGTGGGAGTTTGTTTCTATATATATGTATGTTATACAGACTTATTGATTACTGCAGTTTATGGATAATAAAGAATTTTGTTACACTCTGTTTATGGAAAATTTTGATCTCATTAGGGACCAGTTAGAAGTTGACATGATGGATCACATTGGATGTCATTTCTATGCTACACATCCGTACTATGATCTATGTCATTTAATTATATTGATATTCGTGATCATTGATGGGTTGAATTACGAACTAATGTAATTAAACCGCTTTGGTTCAATGTTGATATGATTAATGGACGAGATTGATTTGGAGTAACTTTAAATTATGATAGCCACATTATTTGCGCATAAAGATGAACACATGTAATTATATATATTGTCCAAGTGGGAGATTGTTAGATTTATTGGACAAATATATATATAAAATGTGTTTGGGCTATTTTTTATTTGGAACTCAATAAAAATAAGGTGATCATTAAGCATTTATTATTTTTATTGAGTAAGTTACATAATGAATATAATTAATGGTATGGAAGTTATGTGTAGAAACCGTCAAATTTATTTATTATTTATGATGGTTAAATAATAAATAAATAACAAATATATAAAGGGTTGTGGTTACCCGATTCATAAGTGATAAGTTTTCATTCTCATTAACCTCCATCGTTAGAGAGAATAAGGGAGAAAACCGCTTGTAGAATTGGAAGAGCAAACCCAATTCAAAGATCTTCTTCATCATGAATCCAGGTACGCTTCCGCTTATTTAATCAACTCATGAACATAGAGATTCATGTATTAGGTTTGTGATTCATGCATGTTAGATATTATCAATCTATAGGATTATAGATTAAAGCCTAAAAGAAATCTAACAAGTTAGAATCATGAACTTAGGAATATAGAAACCCTACATGTTTCTCCTTCAAGTTTGGAACAATTGTACATAGACCTACAAAAGAATCAACAACAGTCACATCTGAATTTATTATTTAGTTTATATGAGTGTAACCATGGACTTGCCACCATAGTTTATATAGAAATGGTTGCTCAAGAAAAAAAAAATAATGAACAATTCTAAAATCGATTCGACTCAGTTTAATCAATACAAACCGAATAAGAGCTCAAGTAAGTGACCTTAAAAGTTTTGGAATAGGAAGTTTTAAAAAATGAAATAAATATTTAAAGTCTCAGCAACACACACTTATGAATGCATTAAGAGTAACATCATCCCCAAATAGCCTTTGTTTGCTTATCTTTTTCACCACTAGGAGTCAAATCCTTAGACAATCTAAAAAGAAAAGGAAGGGTTGAGCAACATAAACCAAATTGAAATCAACAAATATTTCAATCAATATGCTAACTCAGTAGTGAAACCAGTCTCCAACATTTTCAAAGTTCAAATTCAGACAACATAGTGCGACTTTGCAACAAAATTGTAGAAAACAAACAGACCCATATAAGAAAATGAACAAAATCATAAGAAAGCAAAGAAGAAAAACAAAAATTCTAATCCCGGAGAGAAAAAAGAAAAAGCATACTCCAGATCCACAACATTCAGTGGCTACAACAGAATAAATTCATCTGAAAAACTATTCAAGATTCATAGCGCTAGAAAACAACAAACCCCAACACAAATTGAAACACATCCACAAGAACAAATCCGCAAATTCCTAGAGAATAATATTGGCTTTGTCCTTCAACGTAAAGGGGAATGCCCTCAAATTCAGTTGCTCCTCCATCACACTTGGGGGCTTCATCCCCACGCAAACGCAATGGAATTCCATTAAGTGCTTGTTCGCATCTTCTCTTACTTTATCATGGATAGAAGGCAATTAGTGAATTAAGCCAGACTTTAACTCAAAATTACCTGCAACAATGGGATAGGTAATGCAAAGGGGTTGTTGATTTAGGTCTGGTGCTGCCAGTTGTTTCAACGTTCTTGGCGCTTCCTCTTGCGCCATTTCTTCTCTAACGAAAGGACCTAGTCCTTTTTCCTCGAACAGTCTAAGACCCTCTCGACCTTCTCTTCTCAGTCCCTGTTCTTCTCGTTCAATCTCTGGTATAAACTGTAAACCATTAACCTCAGAGGAACGGGTCATACAACACAAGAAAATTAAAAAATAAACAGAATCAAGTCAAGATTTTCAGAAAACAATCAAACAGACAAAATCCAAACCAAACGGATTTTCATTAAGTTGCTCCCCGGCAACGACGCCAATTTTTTGGTGAGAGTAACACAGGATGGTGCGCTCCAAATTTTAAGTTGTCGAGACTTGCCAAAAATAAAATTTGTAAACCGATTACACTAATCTAATTATTAGACAGTGGTAACCAGGTCGGTCCACAGGGAGCAGACAATGAGAATCAAAGTTGAATTGAATTGGGCTTGTTTAATTATGGTGACAAAACATAGGGAGTTTTTATGGGAGAATTGTACGACTGACCCCCTATTTTAGCCCATTTGTCAAACTGACCCGGATCTGAAAAATAAGTGAAATTGACCTTTCTTGACATCATCATTTTTTTTTTAATATTATTTTCTAATTCTAGCTGCGGGCGCGGGCTGGTCTTGCTCTAGCTGCGGGCTGGTCTCGAATCTGAAAAAAACTTCAGATCTTGAAAATTTCAGATCTTAAATGAAGCTAGAGCTAGAGCGAGACTAACCCGCAGCTAGAGCGAGACCAGTCCGCGCCCGTAGCTAGAGCGAGATCAGCCCGCGCCCGCAGCTAGAGCTAGAAAATAATATTAAAAAAAAAACTGATGATGTCAGCAGAAGATCAGTTTGCCTTTTTTTTCAGATCCGGGTCATTTTGACAATTCGCTTAAAATAACAGGTCAATCGTACAATTCTCCTAGTTTTTATCATGCAAATTGGAGAAATAAAACTAACGGAGAAATAAAACACAATAATACAACGTGTCGGATTTGAGGGAACTTCAGGATTTGCGAAATTATGTAATTACTATCATTGAACTCATACGTGCTTAATCAGAACCCATCGATATGCACAAACAATTACTTGGAAACCCCCGAGATAATTGACCCACAGAGAAAATTAGCTAGAGGTGTCAATTCCAACTAAACTTGTAATTAACTCATCTAAGGGTGTCAATCCTAGATTTCATTAAAGACAGTAAATCATGCAATTCACTCATCTAAGGGTGTCAATCCTAGACCTTGCTAAAAGAGATGACGGGTGCATTATGACGAATTACTCCTAAGACTAATTTGATTTATTCTCTTCAACGGGGTTGACTCACACTAACTAAGGCAGCATGCTTATGTACTACCTACGAGCTCACTCAACCTTTGTTACTTAAGGCAAATAGGATGCATCACTACTCTAATAACTATCGAAAATGCAAACATTCAAGGATGTCAAGCTATCATATGCAAGCATAATCCTAAGATAGGCATAGAAGAAGAAGAATATCAACAATATTCCGACCAAGATAGAATTTAAAGAACAAGTCTCAAGAAATTTACACAAATTCACAAATCCTTACATTCAATCCCCAAACCCTACACTAACCTTAGTCTTCCATAGAGTTTGGACTAATCCAAGCTCCCATGGAGGCTTTGGAGTTCATACAAGGGGTAGAATATGAAGAAGAAGCTTTAGAGCTACAATGGCGAAATAAATCAGAAAATTGAAGTTTGGATCCCCTAAAATCGGAGAAGATGAACTTTTATAATCGTCGTAGCGTCGAGACACTACGGACAAAAATCTTCAGTGCGCCTCTTCGGAGCGTCGAGACGCTTCGGGGCAGCGTCGAGACGCTGCCCCCTTGGACAATTTCTTCACTTTAGCTACTCTTCTTCTCCCGGTGCAATCTTGAGGCCTTAATATGACCTTCTTAGGCCCGAATGACATCTGTTGAACTTCATGAGCTCTTCACCGACTCATACCTATAAAAAGACAATTTAACAATAATTAAGCACGATTTTAGCTGTAGTTAAGGAGTTAATCATAGCTCCAAATTAATGCTATCAGTAAGCAAAACATGTATAACTGCATTTATGTTTTCTGCTTAACGATTTTAGTAGATCCCATCATGGTATTATTTAAATCACGTTTGATGAGACATCATGACTTTGGAGTGGTTTCTTTGTGGACACCCCGCCTACGCTCCGCTCTCGCTTGCTTTCATATTTTAAAATTTTCTCCCTTGAACTTCTCGAATTTTCAACATGCGTAGGAGCAGGATTGAACCATCAACAATGGTGTTGGTGCTTGCAGCCATCAAATCAAAACAATTGTCTTCAGATTGTTAGAACATGCGCTAATTTATAAGCTGAGTAGCACTAACACACAGATTATACCGTAACAATCTATAAATAATTATAGTGTATAAAACAGTAGAGACACTGTATATAGAAACTGTGTAACTATAGAAAATAGATTACACATAACTGGCTACAAAATAGATACAGTGTAAAAAACATTACATACACTGTATATAACAATAATTATATATAACTCAAAAAATAGATGATCATAAACATCAATGGTCGAGATGATAATAACAACGACAACAATATCATCAATCGATCGGAACCTGCAAAACAAAATAATGTAATGATCGAAAGTCGAGACACGCTTCAAAAAACGTTGTCCTAAAGACAATTGTTCGCTATGCACGAGTTGCAAGTAGGCTACAACGATCGTCTTAGCAGGATTCAACGACTTGCTCTAGTCGAACAACAACCTCGAACTACACGGATCTGGCAGAACTCTTGATTACTCGCTCTCAACAAAACCAAGACACAAGAAAATCAAAGGAAGAAGAAAACTTCAAATTGGATGAATCTTAACTTTTTGGGGATACGAAACTCTCATTTTTGGATTTCTTTGAATGAAGAATCAAGCTACTTTTTGTAGTAGTACAAATCGTAACTCTCCAAAACGGAAACGACAACAATAAGTACACTATAATTAACGATAGTTACACTGTATTGTGCATAAATACGTCCGTTGTAGAAAAATGATAGTCAACCGGTTACACTGTATTTATGAATAAATACATTAGTTGTATAAAGTTGATAGTGAACCGGTTACACTATATTTATGAATAAATACATCAGTTACAGAAAACTAACAGACAATCAAATACACAGTATTTGTCAACAGTTACAAATGTTACAAATTCAATTTCTATAATTTAATTCGTAAGTTACACCAAAGATTAGAAACCCTTAGTATCCAACCTTCACTTTCTTTCACAAATTACAAGTTCCAACACAATAAGCATTGACCAAGTTCCTGAAGAAGTCAAGTATTGAAGGCTCTCAGATATTTACATACATTCATTCTAGTAGACAACAACGAAATGTCTTTAATGTATTGACTAATCAACTGTAAGTAGTTTAAAAGAATAGATGAAGAACCATTGAAATATTTTTAGAAAGAGATAAATCAATCTGATCATTGCCAACAATGAATAATCGTTATTGGCCGTTTGTTCGCATTAGGGTTCTCGCATAGGATCCAAGAGGTCCCAAGTTCGATTCTCTGATAAGCATGGAACCTACCTATCTGCTTACCAATAGTGCTTATGGTTTTTTATTGTTCTTGTTCAACGTTAGAATATCTTGATTTTAGATTTATATATCCCAAAGAAGAAAGCATGTGTAGCAAAGAAGAAAGCACATGTAGGCATGCAAAAGAAGTTAGATAATAGACAAATTATTTCATACCTGTAAACTGAGTTCTTGCTAGAACACAACAACGTCAGGAAAGTATTTTCAATAAAAGATAAAATAATATTATTATAGATGCAATGTTATTATAGAATCCACTAGATTCAAAAAAGTTGTAGAGAACTACAACCTAAGGGAAATTCAGATCATAGAGTTCTTATCTCTCCTTATACACTACTCTGCAGTCTGCATACGTGTTCCTCCCTCAAAGGGGTTTAAACTCTCAACAACATGTAGTTTTTTTTTTCTTTTTTAATATGCGGGTGGGGGATTTGTACCCGTAGCCTCTTGGTTAAAGGTAACACTTCATGTCAGTTACGTTATGCTCCTGTTGACAACTGCATGTAGTCTTAAACTCTAAGCTATGACATTCTTTTTCTTATTAATTATTTAAATTTCGTCCTTGATCTACTACTAATAGTTATAGTAGAATCACACCTTGAACTAGTTCAAGATCTAAAATTAATAAAAACTCAATATATGAACGTATATATCATTTATGTCAACTTTATATAAACAAACAAGCAGTTAATCTGAATAGAACGGTCCAGTTTGACAATGAGCATACAACCAACAGGCTGTTCTGATAACAAGTTCCAGGATGACAGACTGAGATATAAAAAGAATATAAATAATGGGTTTCTTAGAAATCGGAGACTTAAAAGAATATGTATAGCAATAAGACGAAAAGAAACAATGTTAATCAATGGTTGTCAAGTTTAAGTTCAATAAAGGGCATTTGGTCTAGTGGTATTATTCTCATTTTGGGTGCAAGAGGTCCCGAGTTTAATTCTTAGAATGTCCCTACTAAGAATGTTTTGTTTGATGATAAACTTAAATTATCAATACCAATATGGAAGTCAACCTGCATGTCAACATTATTTTATACATTGCACATGGGTATACTTCAAGCAAACAGAATTAATGCAGGTGTGTATAGGGAGAGACTCATACAAATGCAAAAGGAAATTTAAAACAGAAGAATTTAATATTAACGTTCTCTTCTCCCTTTATACCATTAATGGGCATTTGGTCTAGTGGTATGATTCTCGCTTAGGGTGCGAGAGGTCCCGAGTTCAATTCTCGGAATGCCCCATGCATTTGAACTAGTTCTTTTGTCATTCTTTTCACTTTGCAATCAACTTAACCCTCAGTCGACACAATTTTCTTGCCTCAAATAGACATGAAATTTATTTCTTTAGGTAAATAGTAGCAGAATGACAGAATTAAAAATATTAACCTTACATGCCTATGCTAAGGACAACAAATCCTCTACATAGATATGTGTTATTGTCCGTTTTAGGCATAAGCCCTAGTAGCTTTATTTTTTGTTTCACTCAAAAGATACCAATAGAGATAATTGTCCTCACCTAAGAGCCGTTTGGTTTGAGGATTTGTTGATGTCTGGAAATAAAAGATGTTTGAAAAAGATATGTCTGAGAATAAGATTGCTGGAAATAAAAGAAGTTTGTCTTTAGTTGTGCATGAGAATGGCATAAGATATTTATGGAAATATATGTTATATTTGTATCTTGTGTGATTACTTGTAGGAAAAATAATTTTATTACATTATAAATATGAATTAATAATTAAATAAAATTAAGGGAAATTGTAAAAGATGTCAATTTAGAGTAAAATAATTAAAAATATAGCATTTTTTTAAAAAAATTGCGGATATGACAATTTCTATCACTGATAGTATGGTCTATCACTGATAGAAGTTTATCGCTGATAGAAATTTATCGCTGATAATAGTATTTTTTATAGAATTTTGTCAGTGGTAATAGTTTATCACTGATAGAAGTCTATCTATAATAGTCATAAGGTCTATCAATAATAGTCATAAAGTCTATCAGTGATGGCCACTGATTTTTTTGCCATATTTGCAAAAGGTTTTAAACTTTGCTAAATTTGCAATTATTTTTTGCCTGATTGCGGTTTGTCCAACCAGCCCTAAAATTAATTCAAATAAATAATATAAATTATTATTTATTTAATATTAATATTCTAAAAATACATTTTATATTAGCTATGTCTAATTATTAAATTGTTTCTATATAATTAAATTTCATAACATCCAATTTTGTTAGCTTTTATTTTTATTTAGTTTTCATTACTTAATAAAAAAAATAGGGTAAAAATCATTTTATACCCTTAAACTTGGGAGGTTGTATCAATTAAAACTTTAAATTTAAACCCTGAACCTTTACAACTCTCTTAGAAAAAGGTTAGTTTTCACACGTGTGGAGACTTGTAATTTATCAATTAAACCCCTAAACTTTCATACAATTGATTCACTTATGAAAGTTTAGGGGTTTAATTTCTAAAACTATAAGTCTCAACGTGTTTAATTAACGTTTTTAAAATAAAATTCTAACAGAAGGTGTAAATTGATACACTAAAGAAAGTTCATGATTTAAATCGATACAATCATTAGTTTAGAGTTTTAATTGATACAACTCCAAAGTTTAAGAGTATAAATTTATTTTTTCCCTAAAAAATAATTCACACCAAATAAGTTTAATTAGGTAAATTGATTCTAAACCCTCCTAAAAAAAATAATAAGTTTAAACCTTGTGATCTAAGTTATTTTTTGTTAATTAATATATTGAATTTATTTTAGTTAGTAGTCAATTTTAATTAATTAGTTTATATCAAAATAAAATATAGTTAACTAATTAACTATAAATCACATAAAATTTTAAATTATAATTATACTTCACTATTTTAGCACAATGATCAATTGAATAATTAATAGTAAGTGTTATTTATCTACAATCCAATATGATTGCATACTTAATTAGTATAAACTTTATATATAAACAAAAAAAACTAGAACATTTTTTTACTGAAGTGTAAAAATAAAAATAAAAACTATTGAAATTTAAAACAAAATATTGTGGTTTTTAAATTTAATAAACTAGGCTAAATATAAAACAAATAAAGCAAAAAAGTTTAAACCAATGCATTTAAAAAGAGAAGAAAAAAAAAATGAAAGTCATGTACATTTGAACAAAGTCATGAAAATAGGTGGGCATAAAATGTCACTAAAACTAATGCCTAGGAACCAATTATTCTCAAGAAAAGTGTTAAAGTCCATAGCTCTCAGATGGTCATTAGTAAGTCATTCACACTCTCAAAGACATCCAACCAAACACCCCTTATATACTATGGATCTCTACCTCTCCTTGCCAGTGTGAGACTTTGTTTGCGCTCCTAGAACTTCAACCTTTTAAACCTTCCATAAAATTGAATACGATAAGTTATCAATGGCGGACAGTGGATCTAGTCTTCTGTTATTTTCTTTAAATACCAGAGATCTAGAGTACAAGTTGTCAAAGTTACTTAGGTACTACAAGACATGATGTTAGTTAGTAAAGGCACTACAATAGTTTTTTGAGTTAGCTAAGAGGAGATTTCTCGATCCTGCACCTGTGCAACAAACCACGCACGGGGCATGAATTTAAATGCATTATTACCTATCACCCAAGTTGGGCCCAAGTTTTGAACAACCACTTGGTGCAGTGGGTGAGCGCTCCGCCTAAGATAACATAGAGTGGGGGTTCGATTCTGCCCTAGGGCAGATTTTCAAAAAAATTATCAAACAACCACTTGGTAGAATGGGTGAGTGAGCGCATCACCTAGATAGCCCAGAGTGGGGGTTGATTGATCCCAGCTGTGCAACAAACCACGCATGGGGCATGAATTTAAATGTATTATTACCTACCGCCCAAATTGGGCCCAATTTTTATCGAACAACCAGGTGCAGTGGGTGAGCGCACGGGTGATTTATCGAACAACCACTTGGTGCAGTGGGTGAGCGCACGGGTGAGTGAGCGCATCACCTAGATAGCCCAGAGTGGGGGTTGATTAATCCTGCATTTGTGCAACAAACCACGCACGGGGCATGAATGATTTAAAACCTGCACATGTGCAACAAACCACGCATGGGGCATGAATTTAAATGCATTATTACCTACCGCCCAAATTGGGCCCAATTTTAAGCCAAACCGAGCATAGCTCAATTGGCATAAAGTTGTGCCCGTGACTAAGAGATCATGGGTTCAATCCTCGCATTAATTAAAATACCATTGCAAAAAAATAAAAGAGGAGATCTCTCGATGTATGATTTATCGGTGTATATAAAAAGAGACTTTTGGCATTTTATGTTATTTTGTGTACTTGGTAGACATTCAAGAGTCGGCAAGAGCATCTCGTAACAAGTTTGGGACTTGCACCAAAACTTAATTTGTTACTAGCATCATGATCATCTATGTCCATGTGCTATAAATAATTTGCCGAAACGATTGCATTCAGATAAAGCATAACAAAGACAAAGACGAAGACTAGGAATCCATGTCCATGTGCTATAAATAATTTCTCCATTTTTTCTCTTCATTCTTGATTTTGTCTCAATTTTTCCTTCATTGCCTCCAACAAAAACCGGAACTTGGTTGGTTGGGATTGAAAACAAGTTTGGAACACAATTGGTATTCATTTTACCATAACTCTAATACCAAATTTGTTGGAGGCAATAAAGGAAAAATTGAGACAAAATTAGAATGAAGAGATAATATGGAAAATTTTCTTGTAGTGAGTGTTATGACACTTTGCTCAATTGGAGTTTGCTTACAAATGGTGGAGAACACCTCTATTTATAGGTGTTAAAAGGAGACTCTAGAGATTCCTACAATTAACTCTCTACGAAGTTGCATGACCTTTCATATTGCTAGACCCCTTACATATTCCAAAGAGTTACACTATTTTCTTAGACCAGTTTTTTTGCATGACCTTTTCCTACACTCAACTGACCCCCGAACTTGATTTTCTATTTTCTTAGACCAGTTTTTTTGTTTTAAGGTGACCAATCACACCCAAAATGGTTGGTGACGACTCCATCTCTTTTATTTTTAAAACAAAACCCTTAAAAGAGGACGTCGGCCGCTCCGCGTCGCGATGACGTTGCGACAGCATGGCGACTCCATTGGGGACTTTTTTTTAGAGGGTCAGGCCATTACATTTTATCTTTTATTATCCAATTTTATTTTCTTTGTTGGTCCTTTGTTTGGTTTGTTTTATTTTATTTATGTACTATTTAGTTTTTGTAACTTATTTATCGCAATTCATTTTTTTCATTGTCATGCATTCCACACACAACCACAAGCCTCCTACCCGGGCTACACCTTGTAGGATTAAAATTGAGAATTGAGTAATGTCGACCTTCAAGGGGATATAATTGCTCCTGTATAGGCGCACGAAAGATTCTCGCTCAAGTTATTTCATTTGTTAATTCTTAGCATTCGAATTAATTTGGGGGCCTTTATTCTCTAGGATTAGAATTTTACCGTCACATCATTTGTAATTTTGTTCATTTTAATTGGATTATGAGGTCATTTTGTTTCATTACATTTATGTTGCATCTTTTTTTAGTTGAAGTTAATCTTTATTTTATTTTTTTTTTCTTTTTCTAGAAAAAAATCCAAAAAAATCAAAATACTAAAATCTCAAAAGGAAAAGAAAATTATTACGTTTGTTCTCTTCCATAAAAATATTTTCTTTCTAAAAAATATATGTAGGATTCTTTCCTACATCTAAAAATAACATAATAAAAAGTTTTAAGTTGTCCTTAGAGTTATGCGTTAGATCAAATATTTTTTAAGATTTAGTAGTGTAGACCTTCAATGGGATTGTCAATTTCCCGGCAGGCGCATGAAAAGTCTTATTTAATTTTCACTCATTATTAGAGTTAGTAGTGTCGACCTTCGAGGGGATTTAAATGCCCTCGTATTGGCGCAAGAAAGGTCTTATGTATTTTTTTTTTCTTGTTTCATTATTATTATTATCTTTTTAAAAAATATTTTCTTGTCACAAAAAATAAAAAAATTATTAAAACAAATAAAAGTAAAAATTGAGTAGTGTCGACCATCGAGGGGATGTAAATGCCCCGTATAGGCGCATGAAAAAAAAATTAAGATTGAGTAGTGTCGACCATCGAGGGGATGTAAATGCCCCCGTATAGGCGCATGAAGTATTTTTACCTAAGTTATTTCATTTGTTATTTTATAACATTGAAATTAAGTGTTGAGTCTTGTCTTCTAAAATTTTAGTCTATGATTTTCTTCCATTTAAAAAAATAAAAATTTGAATAACAAAAAAATGCATAGCACATCATTCATACACATCTCATGCATGAAGTCATCTCATATGTGCATCATAAAAAAAATATCTTATGCATTATTCTGCATGTCAAATCATCAATTGCATCATATCATCTCACACATGCATACAAAAAAATAAAATTATAAAAAATATTCATGTATCATTATCTAAATTTGCATGTCAAGTCATAACATTTAAAAAAATTGTTAATTGCATAATATCATCTCGTATATGCATACAAAAGAGGACAAAAATAAAAAATATTTATGCATCATTATCTAATTTCGCATGTCAAGTCATAACATAAAAAAAAGGGAAAATAAATTATTTGTTAGTTGCATAAAGTCATCCAATATATGCATCATAAACATAAAAAAATTATATTCATGCATCAATATCTAATTTCGCATGTCAAGTCATAACATTTTTTAAAAAGAAACTAAAAAAAAAAAAAAATTGTTATCGCATCCTACATCACACCATCAAAATAAATTTTATGCATCATTATGCATGTCAAATCATCAATTGCATCATATCATCTCACACATGCATACATAAAAAATAAAAACATAAAAAAATCATTTGTTATTGTGCACATGCATACATTACAAAAAAATCAAGTTTCATTTTCATCTCACACATGATGCATCATTATCTCATTTCAAAAAAAAAAAAAAAAACAGAAAAGCATTTGTTATTCATCAAATCATCTCACACATGTTTTTCACAAAACATTATCGATTTTTATCACATTCTTCATCACATCATTTAAAAATTAAAAAAAAAAAAAAAACATTTTTGTGTACACTTTGATTATTCTTGTGTTTACTTTGGTGGTTCTTGTTAGTTGAAGCATTAACAAGAATTATGAAAAAATGGTGAATCATCAATGGGAGAAGTAAAAAAAATCAGAAAAAAGAAGAAAAAAAAGTTATGAGTGCTTTCACTACTCTTTTATGGGAAATTGTAACTCTCAATCATTTTATGACCTTCTTGAAAATATCTCTCTCAACCTTCATTGTTGGGCTAAGCTCTAAATTGAGAGAACTTTATTTTGCCCTTCAAATTTCTCATGTGCTAAACATTATACTACTATACACCCTCGAACAAGGTTTTTAATAATCGCACTAGGCAAACACCCTTTTACAGTAAGAGTCCAGAGCTACTCACTGGAAAAATCTTGAACCTGCATACCATATAGCTTTGAGGCAATTTATCCTGATTTGTTGATCCACCATAAAATCCCGGACTAAACTCACCATCTACATGGTGCACCTCTACATTTATCTACCCACCTAGCCTTTTGTTAAACCTGCCATATTTAATAAGATGACAAACATCCCAAATTATTCGAGAAAACTTCAAATGTAATGAAATAGTATTGAACTCTTGTGATCTACTGCTTCATAATTAAGACTTGTAATTCCTCATATATTCTTAATATTCAATTTCATTGGATCAAAATTCTCATTTCTTTCCATTCCTATCATTTGTTATTTCTCTCTCCTCGATTAGAAAGTGATTCCAAGACCTAAGATAATAGTTTTGAGAACTAATGAGTCGGTAATTGTGAAAATCATCTCGAAGTCTCAATTTCCTTCAATAAGTTTTGCTCGCTGGACATCCTCGATAACAAGAATCATGGCCAAAGAAACAACGACGAAGGACTGCAAGGAGTTGTAAAGGAGTAACTAAATGTTATCAATTATTTGTATATGATTGCACAATTTCTTGCTAAATAAAATAAACAATGTAAAAAAAAAAAAAAAAAAAAAAATGCTGCAAGATTTGTGCAATCAGTAGAAAAAAGGAACTACATATTGAAATGCTTAGAAAATCTCCTTTGCAAAGCATCCAATTGGGGCAAAGCCTCTATCTTCGCCAAACTAGGACAAAATTTTCATCTTTGTCACACTGGAGCAAAACCTTCATCTTTGCCATACTAGAGCAAAGCTACTATCAACAAACTCGAGCAAAGCCTTCATCTTTGTCACACTGGAGCAAAGTCTTCGTCTTTGCCATACTGGAGCAAAGTTACCATCAACAAACTGGAGCAAAGTCTTCATCTTTGCTACACTAGAGCAAGACCAATATCAACAAACTGGAACAAGGCCACCATCTACGTCGGGGGAAAAATCGACATCAACAAGCTGAAGCATTTGATTGCACTATTTCTTTAAAAAAAAAAAAAAAAAAAAAAAAAAAAACTTTTCCAATGATGACAACATTTTCTCTTTGATTCATTGCTAAACATCAGCTAACAAGAACGATGAGAGTAGACAAGGATAATCATTTTTTTCTTAAACATGAAAATCATTATAATGTCATAATTTTCACATATCTTGCATCATTCACATCATTATTTCTCAAAAAAAGCAAAATTATTCTCGTATGTCATGGTTAGATAGCGAAAGTTGGTCATATAAGGATCATGCATACATGCTGCATTTACGACTTTTCAATTTACCATTGGCAAGCTCATGCATATATGTTGCATTCATGACATTTTAAAATCTACCATCAGCATGCACATGCATACATATTGCATTCAATGACATTCATTTTTCTACCATTGGTCATCATGCCTTCAAAATCAATTTCATTAATCAAACCAAAACAAATCAGGGCACACGTTGTCATACGTGATAATGAACAAGTTCCACTCATAACGAACATTGAAATTTATCCACATGATTTTAATCCATTTGCATTTTGCATTTGCATGTCAGCACATTCTCTTTAGAGTGTCATTCATCAATTCATACTAGTTTTCATGTCCTGTGACAAACTCACATCTCATAACTCATGCATTTAAGTCTTCTTTATATTCATGAAGTCCTAATGTTTTCGAAAGAACATTTTAAAAAAAATCTCTAAAAACAAAAGTTTCATTTTTGACAACTAAGTTTTGAAATAAAAACCGTTGTCCCCTTTAAAGCAAATTTCTGAAATATGAAGTCTCTGTTTTAAAAGTATCTTTCATTTTAGCAGCTAAGTTTTGAGATAAAAACCGTTGTCCATATATACATAATAAAAAAAATAAAAAAATAAAAAAAATTAAAAAAAATCAAAATGAAAATGAAAATGAAAATGAAAACCAATCACTCAATCTTTTACATTTATTCTTGTTGGTTAAATCGAACCCTAATCCAGCATTAGCGGTCGAAGCCTGTGGATATAACCCAGGTCCGTTTCATTTCCTTGTTGGTTAAATCGAACCCTAATTCAAGATTAGCGGTCGAAGCCTGTGGACATAACCAGGTTCGTTTCATTTTCATGTTGGTTAAATCGAACCCTAATCCAAGATTAGCGGTCGAAGCCTGTGGACATAACCCAGGTCCGTTTCATTTCCTTGTTGGTTAAATCGAACCCTAATCCAAGATTAGCGGTCGAAGCCTGTGGACATAACCCAGGTCCGTTTCATTTCCTTGTTGGTTAAATCGAACCCTAATCCAAGATTAGCGGTCGAAGCCTGTGGACATAACCCAGGTCCGTTTCATTTACTTTGTTGGTTAAATCGAACCCTAATCCAAGATTAGCGGTCGAAGCCTGTGGACATAACCCAGATCCGTTTAATTTCCTTGTTGCTTAAATCGAACCATAATCCAAGATTAGCGGTCGAAGCCTGTGGACATAACCCAGGTCCGTTTCATTTCCTTGTTAGTTAAATCGAACCCTAATCCAGCATTAGCGGTCGAAGCCTGTGGACATAACCCAGGTCCGTTTCATTTCCTTATTGGTTAAATCGAACCCTAATCCAAGCTTAGTGGTCGAAGCCTGTGGACATAACCCAGGTCCGTTTCATTTACTTTGTTGGTTAAATCGAACCCTAATCCAGCATTAGCGGTCGAAGCCTGTGGACATAACCCAGGTCCGTTTCATTTCCTTGTTGGTCAAATCGAACCCTAATCCAAGATTAGTGGTCGAAGCCTGTGGACATAACCCAGGTTCGTCTCATTTACTTTGTTGGTTAAATCAAACCCTAATCCAAGATTAGCGGTCGAAGCCTGTGGACATAACCCAGGTCCGTTTCATTTCGTTGTTGGTTAAAATCGAACCTTAATCCAAGATTAGCGGTCGAAGCCTGTGGACATAACCCAGGTCCGTTTCATTTCCTTGTTGGTTAAATCGAACCCTAATCCAGCATTAGCGGTCGAAGCCTGTGGACATAACCCAGGTCCGTTTCATTTCCTTGTTGGTTAAATCGAACCCTAATCCAAGATTAGTGGTCGAAGCCTGTGGACATAACATAGGTCCGTTCCATTTACTTTGTTGGTTAAATCGAACCCTAATCCAAGATTAGCAGTCGAAGCCTGTGGACATAACCCAGGTCCGTTTCATTTCCTTGTTGGTTAAATCGAACCCTGATCCAAGATTAGCGGTCGAAGCTTGTGGACATAACCCAGGTCCGTTTTATTTTCCTTGTTGGTTAAATCGAACCCTAATCCAAGATTAGCGGTCGAAGCCTGTGGACATAACCCAGGTCCGTTTCATTTCCTTGTTGGTTAAATCGAACCCTAATCCAAGATTAGCGGTCGAAGCCTGTGGATATAGCCCAGGTCCATTTATATTCCTTGTTGGTTAAATCGAACCCTAATCCAAGATTAGCGGTCGAAGCCTGTGGACATAACCCAGGTCCGTTTCATTTCCTTGTTGGTTAAATCGAACCCTAATCCAAGATTAGAGGTTTTAGCCTGTGTAAACCCAGGTTCGTTTTCGTTTGAATAATAAACAATTTTTCACCTTCCCAATACGTTGTCTTCGTCCTTTGTCTACCCTTTCAATTCTTCAAAGATACACAAAGGGGAGCAAGCTGTAGACACCGTATTTGGTCCGGGCATTTGTTTATTATTAATGTTTTTACCTTATTTATTTATTTTTTTATCATATTTGATTGAGTCTTTTTAAGTTGTAAATTAACTTTTTTATTATGTATTTAATTAATTTCGAAAAATGGAGAAAAATAACAAAAATACTGTTTTAATTGTTTGGGAATGATTTTTACCTAATTTGACAAATAAGATTAGCATTTTATGAGTATAAAATTTATAAGTCATTTTATGGCTAAAATTTAATATTCATTTATTTATATCCCATGAGTATAAAATATTTAATTCATTTTTGGGTTAAAATTTGATATTCATTTATGAGTATAAAATATTTAATTCATTTTTGGGTTAAAATTTGATATTCATTTATGAGTATAAATTATTTAATTCATTTTTGGGTTAAAATTTGATATTCATTTATGAGTATAAAATATTTAATTCATTTTTGGATTAAAAATTTGATATTCATTTATGAGTATAACATATTTGTTCATTTTTTGTCAAAATCCGTTTCAATTAAGAATAAAATTTCGAGTCATTAATTGTTTGATTTTAACCTTGTTTGACGTTCTCATCGTCTATAAATATTTTATACTCATTATCGGGTAAAGAATCATTCAAAAAAAAAAAGAGAAATATCAGAGAAAAAGCTATAGAGAGACCGATAAATTAGAGTTTTTGAGAGAAGTTTAAAAGAGTGATTTTGAAGTCAAAGTTGATTTTCTTTGACCAAAATAAGTCTTCCCTCCAAAACTCCACTTTCTCTTTCTTCCTTTTTCCTTTTTTTCAGGTACGCAAATCGAGGGTTTACTGTTCATCATCTTCTCCACCTTCATCCCACCATTATCGTCGGCGGCGCACCACCTCTCGCGGCGGACGAAACTCCTCGGCACGCGAACCACGAGCGGCGCACCACCTCTCGCGGCGGACGAAACATCAGCGGCGCAACACCTCTCATGGCGGACGGAGCTCCTCGGCACGCGAACCACGAACAGAGTTCCTTGGCGCGCGAACCACGAGCGGCGCACCACCTCTCGCGGCGGACGAAACATCAGCGGCGCAGCACCTCTGGCGGCGAACCTCAGACGACAACGACACGAAACCCGAATCTACGCAAACAGCAGCGACGGGGCTTCACGAAGGCAGACGGCAACGACGCTAGCTTGGACGTTGAAACTCCGACGAAGCCTAGAAAATAGCGGCTGAAGCTCTACGTTGAGGTAAGCAAAATTGTGTTAGTTTTGTTTAAATTACGAAACTCCCATTACATTTAATTTCTAAATATATATCTGGTTTATATGAAATTTCAAAATATATACCTGGTTTATATGAAATTTCAAATATATACCTGGTTTATATTAAGTCTCATTTATATTTTCTTTTTTTAATTATATTTTGTATCTGTTTAATAACATCTTTGCTATTGATTTTAATTTATAAGTACGCCATTATGTGTCATTTATAAAGTCGCATTTTTTTAAAAGTTTTCCAACTGATTTCTAAACTAAAATTTTAAAATAAAATTTTTTAATTTAATTTCCAATTTCTTTCCAAATGGTTTTGTCAAATTGATTTTTTGAATAATTTTGAAACTTTGATTTTCATTTATTTCTAAATTTATAATTCACCGGGATTTCAAAATTTTGTTTTAAAATATTTTCAAATGAATTAGTTTTCTTTTAAATGTTTTAAATTGACTTTCAAAACTGTTTTCAAAAAATGAAATTTTATTTTGTTTTAAACTAGTTTGGAATGAATTTCAAATTAATTTTTAAATCAAAAGTATTTAAAAAATCTTTCAAAAAAATCTTTGTTTATTGCGTAATCCCGGTTATGGGATTAAAGCAACTAATGGCAAAAATGAAGGGTAATTCCACTCACAAATCGAGTCCTCACTTTATTTTAAAGTTAAGGCAAGATTAGTTGAGACATTCTCTTTTAATATTATTTCTTTTTTCCTCTTTTCTCAAATTAAGAACATTTTAAATAAATTTAATTGGATAATAAAGACAAGTTTTGGCTACCGTTTTAACGGGTGTTGTAGGGTGCTAGCACCTTCCCTACACTCAACCGACCCCCGAACTCGATTTTCTGTTTTCTTAGACCAGTTTTTGTTTTAAGCTGACCAATCACACCCAAAATGGTTGGTGGCGACTCCATCTCTTTATTTTTAAAACAAAACCCTTAAAAGAGGACGTCGGCCGCTCCGCGTCGCGATGACGTTGCGACAATGTACATAATGCAAAATTCTATATATAATTGTAAAATAAGAAACTTCAAATGGCACGTGTACAATGCATAATTATGTTATATAAAACGTATTATTATTTATATACATATCATACATCACAAAAATATACCATGAGAATTTGAACATGAATTCTCTCGACATATATTGATGGTTGAAAAAGATAAATAAATTGCAATATTGAATACATGTTATACATACAATCAATTAAAAAAAATGATTTAACAAATTAAACTCTACATGCTCATAAAAGATTGAAATATATCAAAGCATTAATAACAATTAGGTAAAATGATACAATAATTTGAATTCTATAAATTGAACAAAAAACATGCTCAACATATAAACTAATATGAATCTTGAACATAATAGGTATAAAATTACATCTGACATGCATTGTGCCTAAAATAGATTGTCAACGTTAAATTATATACAGGGTATATATGAGAAATTTCATCCATATACACTATATACATAGAACATTCATAACACAAATCAAACCTACCTTTAATAACGAAAAGTGGTAGAAGCTCGTGCTGATAACGTGTTATAAAATAAGAATAAGAACAACAAAAGAACAACACAAGAGAAATGAATGAGAGAGCAAAGTAGAGAGAAATAAAATTGTATTCAATTGATTTGAGGTGTGTTTGAAAGGCTTCACACAAGCTCTATTTATACAAGTAATTGATGGCTAAACTTAGCTCATTGATGACCAACTTTGAGAGTATCAAGCTATTCATAGGAGAGTGGGTGATGGAGAAGAATAGTTATATTAAGAGAGTTGAATCTATGTATCATATATATGCCATATATATATCTCATGTTTATGGATATCTATATATACCATATATATATCATGCTTATAACCATGTTTTTTTTAGTATTTTCTTCTTTACAAAGTGACCTATTTTAAATATAACGAATCATTCTTATTTTGATCCTTAAGATAAATGTTTTTAAATAATTATATAAACCTACAATATATTGACCATCATCCCATTTATGAATGAATAAATAAATAAGTAAAAATAACACTACTTTGGAAGTTGCTTCCAAAAAACAAGACAATACACTTTTAGCGATGAACACATAGCGAAGAAATCATATTCGTCGCATAAATTGCGACGAAAAAAAAAACTGTCGCAGAAGTTGCGACGAAAAGATAAAAAGTCGCAAAATCAGCGACGTACACACCAAATCGTCGCAATATCAGTGACGTGCACATAAAAACGTCGTAATTCATTTTGGTAGAGAATCCATATTATGTTTTATGTTTTTAGATTCACTAAGTCTAGCGAATATGCGTTTAGTATGCAATCTAGATTTTGTTTTGAAAATGGTATGCAATCTAGATTCTGTTTTCAAAATTGTTTTCAGATTCAATGATGAAAACATTGTAAATTTTGAAAAAAATATTTTTTTATTTTGAGTGGATCCAAATTTTGAATTTGAAATTGTAATGACCCCAAATTTTATATATAATTAATTAACTTAAAATGGAATAATTACTCCGAACGCATAATTTTATTTTTAAATAAAAATCTAAATTCCATAATCACAAGTCTTAACTTAAATAAAACTTAAAGTTTATCTGTAGCAGCAGAAATTATAAAACAGTGTCTATAAATAAAAAAAAGATAAACTAAAGTTGTAATCATAAATCATTAAACTTAAAATTTCAGGCACATCTCATGGTTCTTCCTCTTCAATGCCAAGATCATCCTCGATGAATTCACCATCATCTTCAGGGCTATCTGAAAAATATAAAACCACGAGAGGTAGTATAAAAATACCTTGTAAGTGGTTCCTATCATAAGGAACCTTCATGCTCAAACACACACAATATGCTTACATGCTTGCATATCACATCCTAACATGTAGACTATGAAGCAATCTATCTTAACATACTTGTACTTGCTTACATATTCTTACATACATACTTATATCCTTGATTTGGCGCCATGCTAAGCAGAAATACCCCATACCATAACCGTCAATTCCACACGTAATATTTACAAGGTAATTGCCCCTTATAAATATCATTAACATGAACTATTTTTTTTTCCTAGGGCCCAGCCCGTTAGGAGAAACCATACTTGTCATATCTTACATCTAGCTGCATAACATAACTGCTTAATTTGGGTATTTCTTGCATAGCATATTCTTCCCTAACTCCATGACTCTACTTTACTTGACTCCATGAATGTAATGGTAACACACATATATGTCATACTCAACCTAAGCATCCTTCAAAACCAATCATAGTAACATAGATCATGTGAAGCATAAAACAATACAAAAATAACATGACATAACATACTTTGCAAAATATCATAAAACAAAAAATCAATCAAGTATATATTCAAACAATATAATATAACTTACTTACAATCAATACCACAATAAAAATATTAATCAAACATCATAACTATACAATACAACAATCAATTCGGTTACTTATGATAGAATCCACTTACCTCAAGCTTCAAATCTAAGTCTTTTAAAGCTTCCTAAATAACATATGATACAAATTAAATTAGGTCTAACTTAAATTTAGTTTTGCTAAAGAAACTTCATCCACTAGCTAAAACACACTAACTTTACTAGCTAACCTAATTTGCATATTAATTCACATAGTTAATATTAATCATAAAATTAATATTCAAAACTCATAAGATACTTTTTGTGCACATATTAAGCTCTGATTTAAAGATAAAAAAAAATACATTAAAATAATTTACTACTTCATAGAATTCATTAAAAAATTGAAAACACAAATTGTACTAGATTTTACCGATTTTAAGCCCTATGAAAATATGATCATGAAAGTTAATTTGAACTCCTTGAAAATATATTTAAGCTTACTTTATGCTACTGGACATGATAAAAAAATTTCAAAAAAAATGTAATTAAACTTCTATATCAATCAATTTCGAGCTAGAACTAGGAAATAGCGCAAACCGATAAACGTCATTTTAGAGCAATTTTAAAGATTATTTTTTTAAGCATTTTAATTCTGATTTTCAGCCCCAAAATCAACACTTTTTAGATCTAAAGCAACACCTAAAATTTTCCATGAGAACCCCTAAACGATTTCAAACAACAGAGAAAAAGAGGCTTACCGGTGGTGTGTTTTTCCTCTCTACCGTAAACGATGAATGGAGGAAAAATTCCAGCAACTAATTAGATTCAAATGATGCTGGAATACCTTAGAAAAAGATAGGTATGAACATGTTTAGGATATATGAAAAATATCAAGAAAGATTCACTACGAAACTAGATGGAAAACAACTCATTTCTTACTGATTTGGTGCAACCGATGAACGATCTTGTAAAATCCAAGAACAACACTTGAAAAAACTTGGAAAACAGGTGATCCTTTCTCAAGATGAGATTTACACAGGATTAGAATAGGTGCTAGAGAGAAAACCTTAAAGAATTCTTTAGACAATTTTGGAATGACAATGAAAGGACACATAGAACTTAAGAGTAAAGTTCATTGGAATTTGAAGCAACCAAGTGTTTCCCCTTCTCTTTGTATGAACATCCAAGAGGTCTTACAACATGTCCTTTGGCTCTTCAACTCACCCACATAAATTCCTAATGACCCTTGGGTGAAAGTCTAAAAGATGTCTTATGAAAAACTTACTAAGATTAAAGAACTTAATAAGTGAGATGACTATTTTTCTCCTCTTTTGTCTACTTACTTTGACTAAGACAAAAGATGGAATGTAAAGGTCAAGAATTATATTTTTACTTCTTTTATTACCTTGTAGTAAAATAGTTTATAAAATAATACAACTTATGGTAAAAGTTACAATTCACTATACTCATAAATAACCACATCATACTTCCAATTTAAAGTTACATTCTTAGTTAATTAACCTTTTATGCATAAACATTTGACTCTCCTAATGGATAAATAACTAAATAAAAATTCAATAAGTTATTGATATATGAAATGAACTTCTCTAATTATCACAATCATAGCAAACAAACAACAATAGAAAATTACGAAAATACCCTTAATGGTAATGTGGGAAATTACAGAAATTTTAAAATGTAGAATTATATTTAAAATGATAAAAGCTTTAATAAATAAAGTATCTCATGTTATAAACTCAATTAATTTTTGTTAAATTAAAATATGTATAATATAATGTACTATAAATTATATGATATTATAAAATAATAATTATACAAAATTTATAGCATAAAATATGTTCATAAAATAATTAATAATTGATATTCAATCTAAAATTTAGTTGGTGGTGACTACAACTAGTTTTATAGTTTATAAAAAAAAAAATTAAATACATTTTGGAGAATTATTAGTTAAATTGAGATCTATTTCTAAATCGGCTACCAAACACATATCAGAAAACATGAAATACAATAATTTTGTTTCCATTAATCTGAAAACATGAAATACAATTTTGTTTCCATTAAGTTTGAAGATTACCAACTAAACCGACCTAACATTTCCAAAAGCTTAAATGCAACTAAGAGAGTGACAAAAGTGCCTAAAAAGGCAACAAAATTTGAGAATGTGTTTGACAAATTCTTGCATTGCACAAAGATGAAATCTGAAATTAGTACAAACACATAGACCTTAGACACAATACTTAAAGTTCACAAATCAAATTCTCACTTAATCTTCTAAACCGATAGAAATATCAAATTGAAAAAATAATATAACCATTAAAATTTAATTTAAACTAACCCTGAAGTAATAATTCTATTGTTTCCTTAAAAAAAAAAAAATTGAAAATCCCTCCCAAACACAATTTTTAAAAATAAAAAATCAAAAGTGAAATGATTATAAACAAGACTTAAAACTTAAGTACGTATCATATAGTTTTTAGGGACTAAACAGATACAAATTTAAACGTTTAAAGAGTAAAGTTATAATTTAAGTTGTTGATGAACTCAAAAAGAGGTTCATCAAATTATTATTTAGGAACAATTAAGTGGCACTATAGACAATCCTAATTGATTAACTTGATAAGCACTCTGCTGAACAAGTATATGAGACAAATGAAGGCAGTTATGATCTATGGACAAATTTCAGTTTGCAGCCATTATCATTTCGGCTTCAAATTATAACATGACAAAAGTATTATCTATGATTAGTTAGATAACATAATGAAATTCTTCCAAAATATTTCTTCTAAAGAATCGATTTTGAAAAATATCCAAAATAAAATTCAAATAATGTCCACACTTGCCTGTCACGTGAACTTATTATTTCACTCTTCAAACGATTTTACCCTTCTTAGATAATTGATCAGAGTTTCCCTACTTTTAAAAGACAATATATCCAGGAGGTTGGTCCTTAAACATTAGAGGAGGGTGGTCCTTAAACATTAGATTTTCAGTTGGATTATTTTGAATTCAGTTAAAAAAATATAATTTCAAAATTTTACATATTGATACATTAAAAAAAATATAATTGTTTTACATACTGGTACACTCATTTTTTTTATTTCCCCGAATTCACGTTTGTTTATAGTCAACTAATTAGTCCACGTATTAGTTGATTATATTTATTAACAAACCTCATTTTCTGATTGTCTACGCCATAAGAAATTCCACCCTTTGCACTTGCCGATAAACTACAACATTCATCAGATCAAACATCTTTCAAGAATACAGTGAGAATGATGATTTATGGATAATTTGTAAGTATCTTGACAAACATCAATGTTCCATCTACATTGTGAATGACAACCATAGTCAAGCCACAACAGTTATGGTAGGTGAGTGCATAAAATCCAGCCTTAGGATGAATGAAAATGTGTCCATCTTCGGCCTAAGGACATTACTCAATACATGAGATAGAAACACGACTTCGACATCAGTTACGACAAAGTCTGGAGGGGTCGCGAACTTGCTATGAATTTTATGAGAGGGACCCCTGAAGATTCTTACGCCCTCATTCATGCGTTATTTGTTGCCTTAATATTCAGAATAAACCAGGTAGGACACTTTCCTATGTATTTAAATACGTTGTCCGTGTTATAGACACACTGTAATTTTCTTATCCCCTCTAATTACACTCTACTTACATTGTAGATACATTGTAATTTTACCTTGTAAATACACTATACTTTTCTTATCCTCCCTAATTTTACTATATGTAGTATTTGTAGGCCCCATATACAGCCCAACAATTGAACCACGATAAAAGTTTGTTGGTAAAGTTGCATACTATTGATTATTGTTCATAAAAAAAATCTAGTTTTTTTATGATCTTCAATTTAGTATTTTAATTTTTTCGTTTGTGATTGGACTATTTGAGGCTTAATTGTTGATAGTTTTACGAAAATTAGTTATAACGTATATTTCAAAAACATAGTAACTAAATTAGATTGTTTTGGAGGTTAACTAACAGAACTTATGCATTATTGTTCATTAATTGTTTTGAAAGTTAACTAACCGATTTTATGCATTATTGTTCATTAAAAAAAATCTAGTTTTTTATCATTATTTTGCAGGATCTTCAATTTAGTATTTTAAATTTTTAGTTTATGATTGCACTATGCTTAATTGTTGATAGTTTTAGGAAAATTAGTTATAGCATATCTTTCAAAAACACAATAACCAAATTAGATTGTTTTATAGGTTAACTAATAGATCTTATGCATCATTATAGGATAATTCGAAATTTGTTCAGGAAGGGTACTTTAGTCTTTTGTGCATCTGTTGGTCCATGCTAAATATAAGTTTTAGATATTTTTTCCATAAAAAATCTTTTTGGACACCCATCAAAACTGACAATTAATTATGCACATTTATCTAGTTATCCCTGACATAATAGCACATGATGTGTATTCAATATAGCAATTGCATCCTGCAAAATTAGAGAATTGAATAATACTCCTAAATAATGTTTGGGTAAAATGATAAATGGACACAAATATGAAAATTACAAAGATAACATAGTGTTGTTCAAAATCCATGTAAGTGCAGGTCCAAGTATCATTGGCGACCGAACTTCTTTCTGTCAGTTTACTTTACTGACTGAAACATGGGAAGGCACTCATTAAAACCTCATGCCCGCCCTCTCCAGTCAGACGGGCGAAATGTATGTTTTCTAACTTCCACTCGCAAAGGAACAAGATCCAAATTTTACGAGGGTGAATCCTGTTTATTATGTGAGTCGTGTGAGCGACCGAACAAAGCTTTCAATTTGGGTGGGTGTGTGGCTGGATAACTCAAAAAGTATTCCCTCGAAGAACATTTGTCAATCATGAATAAACAAATATAAAATGGGTTTTAAAATCTTTTCTTTAATTTTAAACAATAGAGAATGGAAATAGTATTTTAATATTTTCATTTTTTTAAAAAAACTTCATGTTATGTTGTTTTTAGTACTTCAATTTGGAGCCAAAGCGAGCATAGCTCAGCTGGCATATGTATGAGTTGACGACCACGAGGTCTGTGGTTCGAATCCTCCCACCCCCATGTACTAAAAAAAATAGTACTTCAATTTGGAGATAGATTTTGAACCTCAGATCTCATGGTCCATGATACATCTTGATGTCAATTGAGTTATATTCAATTTAATTCATGCATTATTTGACGCTCCGTTTATTATTCACATATAATCATTAACTTTTAAAGTACAAGTTGATTGAAATGTTACTTTCCAAAAAAATAAAACGATAATGTTTTTTTATAAAGTTAATTTAAAAGATATTTAAACAGAAAATACATCGAAGTAGCTAATATTTAAACAGAAAATACATCGAAATAGCCCTTAGCTACTTTGGACGTTTTTGTACACTAATCTGTAGAACTTTGCATTATATTGACTTTTGCTTGCATCATTGTCTATTTGTAAAGATAAACCTTTATCATTCATATTCTCTTCGAGAGATTCATAAACTTTTGCAACATTCAAATACGTTATACTTAATTGGGTCAAAAATAATAATCATCTCTTCGGGAGATTCAACGAAACTTGTAACATCCAAATATGTCATATTTAGGGGCTAAAAAAGATAAACTATCTATTTAGGAGATTCAAACAAATTTACAAAGTTTGCTTCCACACATTGTTCTCATTTTCATTTATTTAGGCATTTTAAAATTCACAAAGAACTTAAATGTACGTCAGGTACAGACTAATGCCTCTTTATGTATCACATTTAAACTGTGAAACTTTCTTTTTTTATCATAATGTGTAGTTTTCTTAAAAATTTAATGATATATAACCATTATAAAATAACTAATTACTTCTTCCTCTTTTATGATCATGATCTCGACTTCAACAATAATTATTGAATATATTATAACATTCACTTCAAGCAATGATATTGAAATTGTTGACCGAGACTCATAAGTTCATACATTTTCAGGAAATCCTCATTTATTTTATTTAATTTCAAGAAGACATGATTTTTGCTCATCATAATATTTCAAAAAACAATTCTTAAATCGCTACTACAAGAGCATATTTTAAACATGAGAAGAATGAAATGTCTTCTTTTACACATATTTGTTAGTTTAAATCACTTATTGATTTAAAATCATGCAACTACATGTGCATGTAATCAAACAAAAACACTTTTGATTTGAAAATTATACAACTTTAGATGCATCTCATTAAAGTGAGCACTTATTGTTGATTTATGCAAAGTGTATCTAATCAAAATGAGTTGTAGAAAGAATAATAAATTACTACACATATTATTCAAACTTTGTCATAAGATATTAAAGTATATATAACACACTATATATATATATATGAAGCATGTAAAACGTATATTAACTTTGTATTGTACATGCTATATAAATAGTATACATGATATTTAAAAAAAGCACGAACAATGTACATAATGCAAAAATCTATATATAATTGTAAAATAAGAAACTTCAAATGACACGTGTACAATGCATAATTATGTTATATAAAAAGTATTATTATTTATATGCATATCATACATAACAACAATATACCATGAGAATTTGAACATGAATTCTCTCGACATATATTTGTAGTTGAAGAAGATAAATAAATTGCAATATTGAATACATGTTATACATACAATCAATTAAAAAAATTATTTAACAAATTAAAGTCTACATGCTCATAAAAGATTGAAATATATCAAAGCATTAATAACAATTAGGTAAAATGATACAATAATTTCAATTCTATAAATTGAACAAAAAACATGTTCAACATATAAACTAATATGAATCTTGAACATAACAAGTATAAAATTACAACTGACATGCATTGTGCCTAAAATAGATTGTCAACGTTAAAATTATATACAAAGTATATATGAGATATTTCATCCATATACACAGAGCGTTCATAATACAAATCAAACCTACCTTTAACAAATAAAAGTGGTAGAAGCTTGTGCTGATAACGTGTTATAAAATGAGAATAAAATCAACAAAAGAACAACACTAAAGAGAAGAGAATGAGAGAGCAACATAAAGAGAAATCAAATTGCTCAATTGACTTGAGGTGTGTTTGAAAGGCTTCACACAAGCTCTATTTATACAAGTAATTGATGACTAAACTTAGATTATTGATGACCAACTTTGAGAGTATATCAATGCTATTCATAGGAGAGTGAGTGATGGAGAATAATAACTATATTAAGAGAGTTGAATCTATGTATCATATATATACCATATATATATATATATATATATATATCATGTTTATGGATATCTATATATACCATATATATATATCATATTTATAACCATGTTTTTTTTAGTATTTTCTTTTTTACAAAGTGACCTATTTTAAATATATATCATGTTTATGGATATCTATATATACCATATATCTATATATATATATATATATATATATATATCATATTTTGATCTTTAAAATAATAAAAAAATCAATAATAATATAAACCTACGATATATTGACCATCATCCCATTTCTGAATGAATAAATAAATAAGTAAAAATAAAACTACTTTGGAAGTTGCTTCAAAAAAAAAAAAAAAAAAATTGTTGGGTTTTATGTCCTAAAACTCGTGGTTTGTAAACAGTTATGTTTGTAAATATCTATTTAGAATAAAGAGTTATTAGTTTTATTCAGTAAAAGAGTTTACTAGAATAAAGTGAAACGTGTTTGGATTAATCTATACCAATGACCAACACCCATGGCGAAGGATGAGTACTTGAGCTTCATGTCTGACATGAATGTGGATCAGGCTCAAGTAGACAGTCAAAACGGTCTATAGTATACGGATAAGGCTGGGTACCTTATCCTGGTAACACTATTGGATGCGACTCGCTTTGTAATGTACAAAATGATGTGATCCGAATCGTTTCACATGGAGATGTGCGAGCGGGGGCGTCCTGTGCAATGAGTTTGCAAAAACTGAACCATGAAAAAGTCGTTCTCTCTTTATAACGTCGTTTACTGAAGAGACCGACTATTTCAAACTGATGGCCTAGGTAACTCGATCTTAATCCTGAGCTTACTATGAACTCCTGCTTATTAGACAGTATCCTTAGACTTGTACGGGTGAGAGTGGCCTATTAGCGCCGACTTAATAACTTATAATCTGAGGGATAAAATCCAATAGGTAGCTGAGGACATAGTGTAGTAAGATGGAGTTCACTCCTAACCCACTTTTTCAGGGTTAGTAGATAGGTTGTTCCCTTAATAGCTGACTCCGGGGCTTGAACAATGAGTGCTCACCCTCTCCTGATCAGAGAGGGTTAATTGATCTGTTGGTTGGACCACAAATCTATTTTTCATTAGAGATGTCAGTGGTACTTAAGGAACAAGACGTAATGCAGGGGTTAAACGGTTTAAATGACCCGGTTGTGATTACGATCAACCTGTGAAGGGTCGACTTGCCCATGACGGTTATATCAGAGACATAATATATCTACAGTGAGGAGAGTGCAGCCCTCGGACTATAGTAGAGTCTCCGGGGGTTAACGAATGTTGATTTGTTCGGTTAAAAAAGTTTTGACCGGATAATATCGTATCGTTGGAGCTCATGATCTGTAGGTTCTTTAGGTTCTCCTGGCTAGCTCGGATAACGTCGTGCAACAATATAAGAGAAAAGAAAAAGAATTTGAATTGTTCAAATTCAGCTTGTGGAAGAATGATGGACATATATTTAAATATGATTTAAATATGGAAGTGGTATAAAAACATGAATAAAATTCATGTGCAAAAAGTCGGTTTTCGGAAAACCGGGTTTAACCATTTTATTTAATTAATATTTGATATTGAAGTAAATAATATTAATTAATTAAAATTTTTAATATATATATATATTTATTTATTTATTAAAATGTTTATTATTATTTAAAATTATTTAAAATTAATTAAGTATTAATTTTTTTTAAAATAATAATAATATATTTATGTGCATGTAAGACACATTTTAGTTATATATATATGGCTAAAAAGAAAATCTGAGTGGAGATGGGGTTCTTTTGAATGAGTTTTTAGAAACTCATTTTTGAGTTTGGTTTTACTTTTGCCTTCCGGTTGTTAAAAGTTTTTTTTTAAAAAACCTCAAGGCTTCTCAGATTATTTTCATCTCCTCTATCACTTGCTCTTCATTTTGATTTCTTTTCTCTTCTAACGGAGTCCCACATCTCCTCTACCGCGTTTGTGAGAAGAATTCGAAGAGATCGTGACGAGGTTTAGCTGGCGGAACGCGAAGTAAATCATAACTACAAGGGTATGTAATTCTAATTTTCTTATTTCCGTCTTTCGAGCATGTTTTCTAATTGTTAAATTGATGAAATTAGAGTATCATCGATCCAAAATCGCTTCCGCTGCGTATATCGCTCCATCAAAAATAAACTTTTAGCGATGAACACATAGCGAAGAAATCATATTCGTCGCATAAATTGCGACTGAAAAAATAAATTGTCGCAGAAGTTGCGACGAAAAGATAAAAAGTCACAAAATCAGCAACATACACATCAAAACGTCGCAATATCAGTGACGTACACATAAAAACGTCGCAATTCATTTTGGTAGAGAATCCATATTCAATTTTATGTTTTTAGATTCACTATGTCAAGCGAATATGCATTTAGTATGCAATCTAGATTATGTTTTCAAAACTGTTTTCAAATTCAATGATCCAAACAGTGTAAATTTTGAAAATAATATTTTTTTATTTTTAGTGGATCCAAATTTTGAATTTGAAATTTTAAAATGTAGAATTATATTTAAAATGATAAAAGCTTTAATAAATAAAGTATCTCAGGTTATAAACTCAATTCATTTTTGTTAAATTAAAATATGTATAATATAATGTACTATAAATTATATGATATTATAAAATAATAATTATACAAAATTTACAGCACAAAATATGTTCATAAAATAATTAATAATGCCAAACCGAGCATAGCTCAATTGGCATAGGGTTGTGTCGGTGACCAAAAGGTCATAGGTTCAATCCCCGCATTTATTAAACTACCGTTGCAAAAAAAAAAATAATTAATAATTTATATTCAATCTAATATTTAGTTGGTGATTACAACTAGTTTTATAGTTTATATAAAAAAAATTAAATACATTTTTAAAAATTAGTTAAATTGAGATCTATTTCTCAATCAGCTACCAAACACATATCTAAAAACATGAAATACAATTCTGTTTTCATTAATCTGAAAACATGAAATACAACTTTGTTTCCATTAAATTTTGAAGATCACCAACTAAATCGCCTAACATTTCCAAAAGCTTAGATTCACCTAAGAGAGTGACAAAAGTGCCTAAAAAGACAACAAAATTTGAGAATGTGTTCGACAAATTCTTGCATTGCACGAAGATGAAATCTTTGAAATCTGAAATTAGTACAAACACATAGACCTTAGACACAATACTTAACGTAAACAAATCAAATTCTCACTTAATCTTCTAAACAGATAAAAATATCAAATTGAAAAAATAATATAACCATTAAAATTTAATTTAAATTAACCTTGAAGTAATAATTCTAATGTTTCCTTAAAAAAAAATTGATATACAAATTGATACAAATAAAATAATTATCAAACAAGACTTAAAACTTTGAGTACGTATAGTTATACAAATTGATACAAATTTAAAATTTAAATATATAAATTGATACAAATTTAAATGTTTAAAGAATAAACTTATAATTTAAGCGGTTGATGAACTCAAAAAAGAGGTTCATCAAATTATTATTTAGGAACAATTAAATGACATTATAGACAATCCTAATTGATTAACTTGATAACTGAAGAAGTATATAAGACAAATCAAGGTAGTTATGATCTATAGACAAATTTCAGTTTGCAGCCATTATCATATTGAGCTTCAAATTATAACATGACAAAAGTGTTATCTAGGATTAGTTACATAACATAGTGGAATTCTTCTAAAATATCTCTTTAAAGAATCGATTTTGAAAAATGTTCAAAATAAGAATAATGTCCACACTTGTATGTCACGTGAGGTTACTATTTCACCCTTCCTATATAATTCATACGCAGAGCTTCCCTACTATCGAGGAGGCTGACCTTTAAATTACTCCAACTACGAAATTTCCAATTTTATTTTCAAATTAAAATTTTTTCCAAACATTAGATTTTCAGTTGTATTATTTTGAATTCAGTTAAAACATGATATAAGTAACATTTTATTTTTATTTAAAAAATATAATTTCAAATTTTTACATATTGATACATTAAAAATATAATTTCAAACTTTTACATATTGATACTCATTTTTTTTTATTTTTCCGAATTCACGTTTGTTTATAGTCAACTAATTAGTCACGTATTAGTTGATTATATTTATTAACAAACTTCATTTTCTGATTGTCTACTCCATCAGAAATTTCACCATTTTCACTTGCCGATAAACTACAATATTCATTAGATCAAACATCTTCCAAGAATACAGTGGGAATAATGATTTATGGATAACTCGTAATCATCTTGACAAACATCAATGTTCCATCGACATTGTGAATGGCAACCATAGTCAAGCCACGAAAGTTATGGTAGGTGGGTGCATAAAATCCATCCTTAGGATGAGCGAAAATGTCCATCTTCAGTCTAAGGACATTATTGAATACATGAGATAGAAACACGGCGTCAGAATCAGTTACGACAAAGTCTAGAGGGGTTGCGAACTTGCTCTGAATTCCATGTGAGGGACTCCTAAAGATTCTTACGCCCTCATTCATGTGTTTTCTGTTGCCTTAATCTAGAATAAATCAGGTAGGGCATTTTCCTCCTGTATTTAAATATGTTGTCCGTGTTATAGACACACTATAATTTTCTTATCCCCTCTAATTACACTCTACTTTACATTGTAGATACATTGTAATTTCACCTTGTAAATACACTATAATTTTCTTATCCTCTCTAATTACACTATATTTACGTATTGCCCCATATACCTCCCAATTGGAGGACGATGAAAGTTTGTTGGTAAAGTTGCCTACTATTGATTATTGTTCACAAAAAAAAAACCTAGTTTTTTATCCTTATCTGACAAGATCTTCAATTTAGTATTTTAATTTTTCAGTTTGTGATTGCATTTGAGGCTTAATTGTTGATAGTTTTAGGGAAATTAGTTATAACCTATATTTCAAAAACATAGTAACTAAATTAGATTGTTTTGGAGGTTAGCTAACAGATCTTATGCATTATTGTTCATTAAAAAAAACCTATTTTTTTATCGTTATTTTGGAAGATCTTCAATTTAGTATTTTAATTTTTTAGTTTATGATTGGAGCTTAATTGTTGATAGTTTTAGGAATTTCAAAAACACACTAACCAAATTAGATTGTTTTGGAGGTTAATTAACAGATCTTATGCATCAAATTTGTTCAACTTTTTTAGTCTTTTGTGCATTTGTTGGTCCATGCTAAATATAAGTTTTAGATATTTTTTTCATAAAAAAACCTTTTTGGACACCCATCAAAACTAATAATTAATTATGCACATTTCTCTAGTTATCCCTAACATAATAGCCTATGAATATAGCAATTGCATCCTGCAAAATTAGAGAATTGAATAATACTCCTAAATAATGTTTGGGTAAAATGATAAATGGACACAAATATGAAAATTACAAAGATAACATAGTGTTGTTCAAAATTCATGTAAGTACAGGTCCAAGTATCATTGGCGACCGAACTTCTTTCTGTCAATTTACCCGCCCTCTCCTGTCAGGCGGGTGAAATGTATGTTTTCTAACTTCCACTTGCAAAGGAACAAGATTCAAATTTTTAGTACTTCAATTTGGAGAGAGACTTTGAACCTCAGATCTCATGGTCAATGATACATTTTGATGTCAATTGAGCTATATTCAATTTAATTCATGCGTTGTTTGACGCTCGGTTAAATTTATTATTCACATATAATCATTAACTTTTAAAGTACAAGTTGATTCAAATGTTACTTTCCAAAAAAATAAAACGATAATGTTTTTTTATAAAGTTAATTTAAAAGATATTTAAAAAAAAAATACATCGAAATAGCCCTTAGCTACTTTGGACGTTTTTGTACACTATTCTGTAGTTAGTTTAAATTCTATTTTGTCACATAAAATTTCACATTATATTTCATTCCTTCAAATTTTAAAGTATTTTGTTTCAATGTATGAATTTGGTTATAAAAAAATTTCTCAATGCTTGAATTAGTTTATATAAATTGTTTGTATGAAAACATGATGTGATCATTTTTTTATGCTTTCATTTGATGAATTAAAATAGGGTCTTGGTTCTCGTGAACCGACTCACAAACAAAAAGAAGATGTAAATTTTTTGCGATCAACGAGCACCCCGCACACAGGATCGTAGTGACTCAGTCCTTCGGTGGAGCGTTCTTCGACATCGCTGACTCCAGAGAAGTAAGCGAAGGACCGTCGGTAAGCTGCTCCAATATATCGACAACATTAATTCCTTATCTATTGTGGAGCTCAGTAGTATTTTCAGGCTAACGAATGTAGGAACGAGTTCACTCGTATAAGACAAATTTTTCTTTCCTCCCCGCCTACCCTATCTCTAAAAGGCGGTCACGACACTCTGGTAACCTAACGGTCCGCAAATGATAATTAATTAGAAAATTGTCAAACCTGAACATAACTCTTTGTTCGATTAAGAAGTTTGAAGTTAATTCGATTCCGAACTCTAACATACTAGTAACCTAAAATAAAAAACAAAACAAAACAATAATTTATTTTTTGAATATGTCCTACAGGTTTATTGCAATAGAAGAGTATAACACGGGTTGCAAACATATGAAACAAATCATTCTAAAAGTCGATGATTCAATCCCTCTCTAACCCATCTGTTGACCGAGAAATTTCGGCCAATCAGTGGTCGCCATGTGTCTCCATCACGACCGGGGATCAGATAGACTTGACCGAGCAAAGTCGGCCAAACTACAATTGGGCTCGAAGTCGAATCGGGCCAGAAAGATTAAATGACAATTTGGCTCAAAGCCCAAAAGCCCATTGGGTCCAAACCCAAGCCCATTGGGTCCAAACCCAAACCCATTGGGTCCAAACCCAAACCCATTGGGCCCAAAGCCCAAGCCCATTGGGTCCAGGCCCATGAAAACTCTATAAATAGAGAGTTCATTTTCATTTCTAGGGTTCAGAAAATTTCTTCTCATAAGAACTCAGAGAGAATTCCAAAACAACGAAAGACTCTTTGAAATCCTGAAGACTGAACGTCACTCCAAATTCAAACACCTGAAGACTTCACCGCTACGCGAAGCTGAAGATTCAACCTCGAGAACAAGCTGCGAAGCCCTCGAGTACGTAACATTTAAGAGAGAGAATCAGAGGATCATACATTAGAGATTGTAATCCACTACGCACTGATAAATACAATACAACAACACAAATTCAAATTCATTTACACGTGTCGGATTTCTATTCGTCGTTCGAATTCTCGTGTGAACAGATTGGCACGCCCAGTGGGACCTCTCTACCTTTCATCTCTCTCTCTCAACAAAAATTAACAATGGCATCAAAGAAGACAACGTTCCGGGCTGTCAGTTCCAACAGTCCTTACAGGGGACCTACCACCCGCAGCCGCGTCATCAAAGAAGTCTCGCAGACGGGCGAACACACTCCTGCAATCGTGCGCAAAATATACAAACGACTGACGGAGTCTGAGCGGGTTGGGATAATCATCAAGGACAATCCTTTGTTCGATGAGGTTGTTCCTTCCTCTGATCAGCCGGAGAAGGTGTCTGACTCCAGCGTATCTGTAATGATGGCGGATGCGCGTACTAACGACGAAGCAATGGCTGAAATGGAAAAGAAAATCAGCTTCCTGATGAAAGCAGTCGAGGACAAAGACTTCGAGATTGCCCAACTGAGGAGTCAGATGCAGAGCCGTGAGGTCGCGGAGTCAAGCCTAACTCCTGCGGCCAGAAAGAATGACAAAGAAAAAATGGTCATCCAGGAAGACCAAGCGCAACACTCGACGTCAGTCGCCTCCTTGTCTGTCCAACAACTGCAGGACATGATTACCAACACCATCCGAGTCCAGTACGGCGGACCAGCCCAAAGCACCCTCTTGTATACCAAACCGTATTCTAAGAGGATTGACAGCTTAAGAATGCCCATTGGGTATCAGCCGCCAAAGTTTCAACAATTCGATGGGAAGGGCAATCCTAAACAACACATTGCCCACTTCGTCGAAACATGCGAGAATGCTGGAACTCGCGGAGACTTGCTGGTTAGGCAATTCGTCCGAACCTTGAAAGGAAACGCCTTCGACTGGTACACCGACTTGGAACCCGAGACGATCGACAGTTGGGAGCAGTTTGAAAGAGACTTCCTGAATCGCTTCTACAGCACGAGGCGAACAGTCAGCATGTCCGAACTCTCGCATGCTAGCCAAAGAATGGGCGAGCCTGTCGTCGACTTCATTAACCGCTGGAGATCGTTGAGTCTTGACTGCAAAGACCGACTCACGGAAGTGTCCGCTGTCGAGATGTGCATCGGCGGCATGCATTGGGGACTTCACTACATCCTACAAGGGATAAAGCCCCAAACATTCGAAGAGTTGGCAACTCGCGCCCATGATATGGAGTTGAGTATTGCCAATAGAGGAAACAAAGACCTCTTAATCCCTGACGTAAAGAAAACAAAGACAGAAGTGAAGAGCGTTGGGAAGATCACGAAGAATGTCGTGAAAGAATCCATGGTCGTCAACACGGCCCCCTTAAGGTTTTCCTCCAAAGCAAAGGAAAACAAAACAGAAGTAAGAAATGACAAAGGCGAAAGACGTCGCCTTACGCTGAAAGAAAGACAAGAAAAGATCTACCCGTTTCCAGACTCGGACATTCCCGATATGTTAGAGCAGTTGCTGGAAACGCAACTCATCCAACTGCCAGAATGCAAACGACCGGAGGAGTTAGGAAAGGTAAATGATCCTAACTACTGCAAATACCACCGGGTCGTCAGTCATCCTGTAGGCAAATGCTTCGTCCTGAAAGAGCTAATCATGAAGTTAGCTAGTGAAAATAAGATTGAGCTAGATCTCGACGAAATAGCTCAAGCAAATCACGCCGCTGTAACATTGAACTCCGGCGTCCAATTATCTCCTGTCTCTCCTAAGAAGCAAGAGGAGAGTTTGATCCAGTTCGGGACTTGCGAACCTGTAATCGTTCGATACGAACATGAAATCCTACAGGAGACTTCGCGGGTGGAGCCCGAACCTGTTGGAGATGAGGATGAAGGATGGACCGTCGTAACTCGTCGGAAAATGCGGCGACAGAGACCTGTTCAGAAAGAAGCCCGCCTACTTCGAGAGTATAGGCGAAAAAGTAAACTTCCAAAGAGAAAAGGAAGAAAGAGTATGAGAAAGCCAAAATTTGTCGTGGAGGAAAACAAAGACCTCCCCCGACCCCAGCAGCCTATGACCCTACGGGAATTTTTCCCCAAAGGATTCTTTAATGAGAAGACGGAAGAAATAGTTGAAGTTGCTACGTGCCATGTCGTTGTGGCAATTGAGGATGACAGCGCCACTCCAAGTTCAACGGAGTCGGCAATAAAGCTGGACGATACACCTTCCCTCAATTTAGTAGATTTGCCTCAAATGGACAAAACTGCTCACGTCAACACATTGAAGGACTCTAATGTTTCAGAACCTTCAACCTCTACAGCACATGCAGGTGCGTCTGATTGCATGTCCATAAGCTTCACCGATGATGATTTGATGTTGGGGTCAAAACCTCACAATAGACCTTTGTTCGTCTCGGGATACATTCGAGAACAGAGGGTCGGTCGAATCCTCATTGATGATGGATCGGCCGTCAACATAATGCCGAAATCACTCATGAAGGAGATTGGCATCCTGATGGAAGAACTATCAAGTAGCAAGCTGGTAATCCAGGGTTTCAATCAGGGAGGACAACGAGCGATCGGCATGATTCGCCTACAGCTCATCATCGGAGACTTAGAAGCACATACCTTATTTCATGTCATAGACTCCAGGACCACCTATAAAATATTGTTGGGTCGCCCTTGGATTCATGGAAATGGGGTAATAACTTCCACCTTGCATCAGTGCTTCAAGTTCTATCAGAACGGCGTAAAAAAGGTTGAGGCAGACACTAAGCCATTTTCAGAGGCTGAGTCTCATTTCGCGGATGCCAAGTTTTATATAAATAACAGCAACATAGAAGAAATAATGCCAAAAGAAATCCCTTTGATCAGCGGGGAGCAGAAGACTTGCGCAGGGAAAGAATCCATCAAAGAAGAAAATGTTCCCAAGTTTTGCGAAAGTAAAACATCTGTCAGCCCTACGAAGGCTAAGGCCTTGAAAGATGAGAAAAGCTCGAACCCTTCTGTCCTGCGCTACGTTCCCTTGTCCCGGCGTAAGAAAGGTGAATCACCATTCGCAGAATGTACTAAAAGTTTGAAAGTCGGTGACATTAAGATCCTAAAAGAAAACTTTGTCACCCCTCTTACGAAGATAACGAAACAAGAGGTCACGAAGTCCAAAGAGACTCAGAAAGGGATGGTCCTACCTGAGAAACGAACGAAAGAAGGGTACGATCCCAAGGCATATAAACTGCTAGCAAAAGCAGGATATGACTTCACAACTCACACTGAGTTCAAGGGTCTGAAAATCCTCGAGGGCAGGTCAGAGCTTTCTTCGACACAAAAGAAGCTCCTAAAAGAGGGATATCCTATACCGGCATCAAGAAAGGGGCTTGGATATAAGTCGCCTGAACCAGTCCGGATAACCCGAAAAGGGAAAGAGAAAGTGGTCAACAGTAATAACATAACGACCAAAGAGGCACACAATTCAAAAGAAGAGGAAGCTGCCAAACCAAGGATCTCCATCTTTAAGCGCATCAAGCCGCCAGCTACGCGCGCTTCAGCCTTCCAGCGATTGAAAACGGCTGTGACAAAAGAGGATAGTTCGCAGTCAACACCCAAACCCACCAGATCTTCCGTCTTTCAAAGGTTGAGTAAGTCGGCAGATAAAAAAGTAAGCACGCCGTCCGCTGAACCTCTCTCACGGCAATCAGCATTTCAAAGGTTGAGTAAGCCAGCAGATAACAAAGAAATCATGTCGTCTGCTGAACCTCTCTCACGGCAATCAGCATTGCAAAGGTTGAGTAAGCCAACAGATGAGAAGGAAAACACAGCGTCCGCTAAACCCCTCTCACGAAAGTCAGCGCTTCAAAGGTTGAGTAAGCCGACAGAGGAGAAAGAAAATACGTTGCCCGATAAATCTCTCTCACAAACGTCAGCGTTGCAAAGATTAAGCGTGACCACAAAGAGAGATAAGAAACTTTCATCCACTTCCATCTTCGATCGCCTCCTACACGAAGAGGCTCGAGAGACTTTGAACAATAAAGAGTCTAGCGAAACAAAAAGCGACGAAGAGATCCGCAGTATCGTCCCCTCACGGATGAAAAGAAAAACTTTTGTCACTGTGAATACAGATGGTGCATTGAAGGTTAAACGACGTAATGTCATCATCACCAACCCTGCAAGCAAACATGCAGAGAATGGGGATGAAGCCTCTTGTTATCATATTACTGCCGAGGAAGAAATGGAAGCCGAGATATCTGAAGAGGATGTTGAAGAGGCTCCACTACCACTCGAAGATGGAAGTCAACCAACAGTTGATGAGCTAAAAGAAGTTAATCTGGGTACGACGGAAGAACCACGTCCAACCTTTATAAGCGCATCACTTTCCGATGAAGAGGAGTGTGAGTACTTGAGTTTGCTCATCGCGTATAAAGATGTCTTTGCTTGGTCGTATAAAGAGATGCCGGGACTTGATCCAAAAGTCGCAGTACATCATCTCGCTATTGAACATGGGTATCGACCAGTCAAACAAGCTCAACGACGTTTCAGGCCAGAGCTCATCCCCCAAATTGAAAATGAAGTTAACAAGCTAATTGAAGCGGGATTCATTCGCGAAGTAAACTACCCGACATGGATAGCAAACATTGTCCCCGTCAGAAAGAAAAACGGACAATTACGGGTATGCGTTGACTTTCGCGATCTGAATAGTGCGTGTCCGAAGGACGACTTCCCATTGCCCATCACTGAACTAATGGTCGATGCTACCACAGGGCATGAAGCTTTGTCTTTCATGGATGGGTCATCAGGATACAACCAGATTCGAATGGCCCTCAAAGATGAAGAAATGACAGCGTTCCGGACTCCAAAAGGGATATACTGTTACAAGGTAATGCCCTTTGGATTAAAGAACGCCGGCGCGACTTATCAACGTGCCATGCAAAAGATCTTCGATGATATGCTGCATAAACATGTCGAGTGCTACGTCGACGATCTTGTAGTCAAGTCCAAAAAGCGACAAGATCACTTAAAAGATCTAAAGGTGGTTTTCGATCGTTTGAGGAAGTACCAATTGAGGATGAATCCTCTCAAATGTGCATTCGGTGTAACTTCGGGGAAATTCCTTGGTTTCGTTGTAAAACATCGAGGGATCGAGATTGATCAATCCAAGATCGACGCCATTCAAAAAATGCCAGAACCGCGAAACTTGCATGAACTCAGAAGTCTCCAAGGACGACTTGCTTATATCAGGAGGTTCATCTCCAATCTAGCAGGCCGGTGCCAACCATTTCAGAGACTGATGAGAAAAGACACGACCTTTGAGTGGGATGAAGCATGTCAAAATGCATTTGACAACATAAAGCAATATTTGCTTAACCCTCCTGTTTTGGGCGCACCCGTAGCAGGAAAGCCATTGATACTCTACATTACCGCGCAAGAAAGGTCGCTTGGGGCATTACTTGCACAAGAAAGCGAGAAGGGTAAAGAATGTGCCCTCTACTACTTAAGTAGAACTCTCAATGGGGCAGAGCTGAATTATTCACCCATTGAGAAGATGTGTCTTTCGCTCTTCTTCGCCATCGATAAGTTGAGGCATTATATGCAGGCATTCACAGTGCATCTGGTGGCTAAGGCTGACCCAATCAAATATGTCTTGTCTAGACCAATTATCTCAGGTCGGTTGGCAAAGTGGGCAATTTTACTACAACAGTATGATATTGTCTATATCCCACAAAAGGCGGTGAAGGGGCAAGCCTTAGCTGATTTCTTGGCAGATCATCCGGTGCCGTCAGACTGGAAATTATCTGACGACCTGCCTGACGAAGAAATCTTCTACGTTGAAATTGTTGACCCATGGATTATGTATTTCGACGGTGCAGCTCGAAGACATGGCGCAGGAGCGGGTATAGTATTCATTACCCCTGAAAAACACATGCTGCCGTATAGCTTCGCATTTGAAGAGGTATGTTCGAATAATGTTGCTGAATACCAAGCGCTCATTATGGGTCTTCAAATAGCAATAGAAATTGGAGTGACCTACATTGAGATTTATGGGGATTCAAAACTGATAATTAATCAGTTGTCACTCCAATACGAGGTGAAACACCCAGATTTAATGCCCTACTTTAATTATGCAAGAAGACTCTTAGAGAGTTTTGATAGTATGACGATAGAGCATGTTCCAAGAGCTGAAAATGCAAAGGCAGATGCATTAGCAAACTTGGCCACAGCCCTGACTGTATCCGAAAGTGAAATATTGAACGTTCCGATTTGTCAAAAATGGGTTATACCGCCAACTGAAGTCGAAAGTCAAGAAGCAAACGTAATATCGGTCTATGTGATTGAGGAAGAGGATTGGCGACAACCGATTGTAGATTATCTACAACATGGAAAACTTCCCACAGAGTCCCGACGTAAGGCCGATATACGAAGAAGAAGTGCTCGATTCATCTACTACAAGGAAACCCTTTATCGACGCTCCTATGACGGACTTTTTCTTCGATGCCTAGGAAAAGAAGAATCGATAAAGGCATTAGAGGAAGCACACTCAGGAGTCTGTGGTGCTCATCAATCGGGACCGAAACTTCATTTTCAGTTGAAGAGAATGGGTTATCACTGGCCAACGATGATTCAAGACTCGATGGAGTATGCTAAGAAATGCGAGGCTTGTCAGTTTCATGCCAACTTCATACATCAACCGCCAGAACCACTTCACCCAACCATAGCTTCATGGCCCTTTGAAGCTTGGGGGCTTGATCTCGTTGGTCCAATAACACCTAAGTCCTCAGCGGGACATTCTTATATACTCGCTGGGACAGATTATTTTTCAAGGTGGGCCGAAGCAATTGCGTTAAAGGAGGCAAAGAAGGAAACTGTTGTGAATTTCATCCGAACCCACATCATTTACCGTTACGGCATCCCTCACCGCATCGTGACCGATAACGGAAGACAATTCTCAAATAGTCTAATGGACAGTTTGTGTGAGAAGTTCAAGTTCAAGCAATGCAAGTCATCCATGTACAACGCTCCGGCAAATGGGTTGGCAGAAGCATTCAACAAGACATTGTGCAACTTGCTAAAAAAGGTAGTCTCCAAGTCAAAAAGAGACTGGCAGGAAAAGATTGGTGAGGCATTATGGGCTTACCGAACTACCCACCGCACTCCTACAGGGGTCACACCTTATTCCCTAGTCTATGGGGTTGAAGCTGTGCTCCCTTTGGAAAGAGAAATCCCTTCCTTAAGAATGGCGGTGCAAGAAGGGCTAACTACCGAAGACAATGCAAGATTGCGCCTCGAAGAATTGGAAGCGCTCGATGAAAGAAGATTGGATGCTCAGCAAGCATTGGAATGTTACCAAGCGCGAATGACCAAGGCTTTCAACAAAAATTTGAAGCCCCGATCATTTCAAGTTGGTGATCTAGTACTCGCGGTTCGAAGACCCATCATCACAACGCGACACACAGGGAGCAAGTTCACTCCTAAATGGGACGGACCCTATGTTGTCAAAGAAGTCTACACAAATGGGGCATACAAGATCGTGGATCAAGATGGATTAAGGATTGGCCCAATCAACGGCAAATTTCTTAAGAAATTTTATGCATAAAAAAAAAACAAATGTAATACTCCTTAACGTAAGAGTATAAACTACATGTTGCTCCTGGCCCGCACGAGCTTAAAAGGTGAACGGCCCAAGTAAAAAAAAAAAAAATTTCTTCTTGTAATTTGAACTACGTTATGACTTGATCCCTTCCATCTAAGGGTACGTAGGCAACTTAAAGAAAAAAAAATACATATATACTTTAAGTCCAGTCGCGCGCAATAAAAGAATATACATTCATTCCATTCGAGCTACGTTCAAACAAGTGATCTCTTGATTTCAACGCAATAAAAAATATACATTCATTCCATTCGAGCTACGTTCAAACAAGTGATCTCTTGATTTCGGAAATACGTAAGCAATAAAAAAAAAAAGGTTCAACAAAGCAACAAAGGAAAGGTATTATTCCAAAATGAGGGAGACAAGCCAAATGTTCATAAAAAAAAATAAAGTTCCTTTACACGAGAGAAATCTAGAAGAAGATAGATAAAAAAATATATATGCACATATATGCGCAAATCAAGGCGCCCACTGAAACTCTTTCAACTCCGCGCGCGAGTTCTCTAGAAGCTCGCGAACTGCAGCAACGGCTCGAGCATCGTCCTCGTTAATAATGGGGGCACATTCGAGGGCACGAATCTCTTCGCGTACACGTGAGACTTCAAGTGTCCCGCGACTCAAGACTTGCTCCCGGGCAGAGACAAAAGTGGAAAGCCTCTCAAGCTCGAGCTTCGCAGCTTCTATCTTCGCCTTCGCCTCTTCTATCTCTGTTTTCGCCTCTGTAACCTCTAGGAGGGATCGGTCCAAATAACTCTTCTTTTCTTCTAATTGACAATCCCTACTGTTGGAGTTTAGATGGGTGGAAATTGAAGATTGCATCTGGTTGTAGTCTTCCACTCTCTTACAATAGCCTTCTACAAATTCTTGCAGAGACACCTGGTTGTTTGCCCGAGTGTCCGAGATGCCCTTAAGAATCTTACGAATTTCTGGCTCAAGTTTCGGAACATCCTCAAAAGGGGTACGCGCCATTTTCTCTCGCAAGCTTTGCCACATAGACATGGCCGCTTTTCGTTGAAGGCTGGATACTATGTTGTCAGCACAATAAACAGAAGTTTCAGGAGCTTGCGAAACTGCATCCAATGGAACATGTTGAGAACGCTCCCTGATGGTAAGCAGAGGTAAATTGGTACTTCGCTCTTCCAATGGGACAGAAGAGCTCCCAGGTCGCCTATCAATAGAAACCGAAGCTTCTGAACCCTCCGACGATTGATCGCTAGGTTGCTCGCCCTCGGCTTGAATATAATCATTCAGGGGAAGCTGTAACAATAGAAGATTTTCAAACAAAGTTATTTGCCGATATATATATGCATACATAAAAAAAAAAAGGAGAAAGTTACTGAACTAGGGCTCCAACGTCATCAGGTATGTCACAAGCAGTAGGGACATCGTCGAAAAATCTGTCGTCGAGATCGGGGAGATCGGGGGTCTGTCTGAGCCTTTTATCCTTCTTCCAATAAACGTCTCGACTACCTTCAGCTTGATCTGAGGCATGGCATGACGGTTTATCTGTGAGCAAATGAATTTTCTTTCCTCCTAGGTTAACATTGACCTTCTTAGACTTCTTAGGTTTTGAACAATCTGAGTGAGGAAGAGCGCTGTCAATCAATTTATCAACACCTTTCCTCAAATAATCGCCATGCTTAATTGACCACCACTTTCGATAATTTGAAGTAACATGGTCATGGGGGTTCAACATTCGAGCTGGAAGAAACACTTCCCACCCTACGTCAGCGTAAATACAAACCCGCCAATGATGTAAAATAGTACACGAATCGACCGAAGGAGAAGCTTCCCTTATATCATTTGGCACGTCTTGGTAGAACCCGAACTGACGGCCAAATCGATACGGACTATATGATTCGATGACAAGCGATTCCCCACATCGCGCTGATATATAGCACGATCGGAGGCTCGAAAAATATGAAGAATCTTCAGAGTCGTTGATGGTTTCTCTATTTAAGATTTCGTGTTTATTCCTATGTTGGAGATTCACGTGCCACGCTATCGATGCACCCTCATGGATCAGTTCATGCGCTTCAGATTCATCTAGATACTTAGCCCCACCTTCGCCGGAAAATTCAACCATCCCTGGACCTTGGACCTCCTCAGGAGTCTTGTAGTGAGTATTAAAGTAATGAGCTAACCAGCCTATAATGTAATGCACCGGGAGACAGGTTTCGATACGGCCAACCGAACTAACAGTCATTGAGATTTTTCCTAACACGTGGTAAAGGTTAGCTAAGACCGGGACGGCAAGACTAAAAGTTTCACCCTCGGCCATCATACAAGCAATCTTGAAAACACCTGGACGGATGTGGTGAGCATTGGCCTGAGGAAATACGAAGGCACAGAGCCAGCAACATAAAAAGGCGGCCAAGTATGTTCTATCCTTCCATCCTTCGTCAATATTTAGATTACGGAACATGTCGCACTCATCGTCTGACCATTCACGATATTTAACTTTCGTGCCGTCGGGGTTATGAGTCACGCCGGGGCGGGAAGTAGGTTTAGAAGCAGTTCTTTTCTTTGACCTTCGCGCCGGTATTTTACCATATCGCTGGACGCCTTTAAACCATAATGAAATCCAATCACTGATGGCAACGTGAGATGGATCCGTCTTCTTAGCAGTCAGTGTATAATAAGCGCGAAATAAATGTTCGCAACTTTTTGGAAGGTATCTGCCATTCCGTCTCGATCCAGTCAACTCTTCAAGACACGGAATGACTTCCTCATAAAATTTTCCATCAATAGGAAGACCCCCGAATTTCCAAAGGTCCCACAAAGAGATGGAAAGTTCCCCAGCTTGGGTATGAAGAGTATTAGTTGCAGGGCACCATGCTTCACAAAAGGCTCGTACCACGGCCTTATTGTGATCGTAAGTGTAGAGCGAAGCCATCACGGCATCTAACAGACAAGCATGACGAAGTATCTTCCTACTGCGACCGACGACAAGCTCCAACCACTCCCAATATTGAGGGATAAAAAGGAATTCTCCAGAAATCTTTAATACAGAGCCCCAACGAGCGGTGCCTTCGATAATTCGGCGTCCCAATGTTAGCTCGGGGGTTTGACTGGGATTTTGGCGGTGAAGCGCAGAACCTAACATCCACACCTTAGACGAGGAACCTTGACCTAAAGGTTTTTCTGAGGACCATTTTGACAAACGACCTGGTTTTCCGAGTCGCGGCCACTTATTGGAGTAATCGCCGATCTTGGGTTCTTCTACTAGGAGGTTAACTCCACGTTTTAAGGGCTGATGTTCATCTTGTAAAAGAACGAGAAATTTCTCTCCAGAGACGATCTGCTCTGCAAAATACACCATGTTCCTGCAAAACGAATTCGAAAGAGTTAATAAATTCAAAGCAAAGCGATAAGTATGGCGAAGGAATTAAATGAGCTACACAAACATGCGAGCATGAAGCGGTTACCAAGAAAACGCAACAACAAAAAAAGGGGAGCTATGTACACCCTTAAAACAAAACAAACCAAATGACAAAAAAAAAACTTTGAAAAAAAAAGGACAACACATATAGCCTTCCAAAAATGGGGAGAAATCTTAAAGCAAAAAAAAAAAAAAAAAAGAGAACGTTATGGGGGAAGCACACCAACAAAGACGGAGTACGTTCTCTAAGTAGACGCGCCCATTTCACATAAAGTGTAAATGTCAAGCTAGCGCATCTACGAAGAAGAAGTAACGTCTCTAAGTCGGCGTATCATCCTTAAATTGTTACGTCGACTTCGCAGAAACGGAACACGATGATCCGACGTACCAACAAAGACGGAGTACGTTCTCTAAGTAGATGCGCTCATTTCACGTAGAGTGGAAATGCCCAAACTGACGCATCTACAAAAGAGAAGTAACGTCTTTAAATCAGTACGTCGATCTCACAGAACAGAACAGAACCACTCGACGCGCAACCTAGGACGGAATACGTTCCTTAAACAGACGTGCATCTGCATAAGAGAAGTAACGCCCGTAGATTGTTACGCCGAGGCCATGAAAGCAGAACAGAACGACTCGACGCGCAACCTAGGACGGAATACGTTCCCTAAACAGATGTGCATCTGCATAAGAAAAGTAACGCCCGTAGATCGTTACGCCGAGGCCACGAGAACAGAACAGAACCACTCGACGCGCAACCTAGGACGGAATACGTTCCTTAAACAGACGTGCATCTGTATAAGAGAAGTAACGCCCGTAGATTGTTACGCCGAGGCCATGAAAGCAGAACAGAACGACTCGACGCGCAACCTAGGACGGAATACGTTCCCTAAACAGATGTGCATCTGCATAAGAAAAGTAACGCCCGTAGATCGTTACGCCGAGGCCACGAGAACAGAACAGAACGACTCGACGCGCAACCTAGGACGGAATACGTTCCCTAAACAGACATGCATCTGCATAAGAGAAGTAACGCCCGTAGATTGTTACGCCGAGGCCATGAAAGCATAACAGAACCACTCGACGCGCAACCTAGGACGGAATACGTTCCCTAAACAGACGTGCATCTGCATAAGAGAAGTAACGCCCGTAGATTGTTACGCCGAGACCACGAGAACAGAACAGAACCACTCGACGCGCAACCTAGGACGGAATACGTTCCCTAAACAGACATGCATCTGCATAAGAGAAGTAACGCCCGTAGATTGTTACGTCGAGACCATGGGAACAGAACAGAACGACTCGACGCACAACCTAGGACGGAATACGTTCCCCAAACAGACGTGCATCTGCATAGGAGAAGTAACGCCCGTAGATTGTTACGTCGAGGCCACGGGAGCTGAACAGAACGACTTGGCGGTAAAAGAAGTGACACACCTACAAAAAAAAAGGTCGCAACGTTCCCATTTGGAATAAGCAAATTAAAATCGAAAAAGTGAATAAATTTCAAATCAAAGTGTATGTACATATAGTAAAATAATATATTCATAAAATGGCAAATTCAAAATCATTTAACTAATTTTAAATGTCCTAACCCCCAATTCTCAAATTACTTTGATTTATTTATAAAATCTCAATTTCAAAATTAAAATAACTAATTCTAATTCTTAATTTCATTTAAAAAAAAAAAAGCAAAAAAAAATTAAATTTTTTAAAATCTCAAATCACTTAACTAATTTTAAAAAGCCTTCATTTAAAATTAAAATAAAAAAACTTTGGCTTTTTAATCACAAAATCTCAAATCACTTTAACTAATTTTGAAAAAAAAAAACCTTAATTTCAAATTAAAATTTATTCTTATTGGGTTTTTTATTACAAAATTTCAAATCACTTTAATTAATTTTGAAAAAAAAAAACTTAATTTCAAATTAAAATTTATTCTTATTGGGTTTTTAATTACAAAATTTCAAATCACTTTAATTAATTTTGAAAAAAAAAAAACCTTAATTTCAAATTAACAAATTTCTTATTTGGTTTTTTTTTTTTAATTACAAAATCCCAATTTGAATATTATTCCTAAAGGCCAATCCTCATAAAATAAATATAATTTAGCAATCACAACCAACAACAAACAAAATACAAAATTACAGCCCATAAATAAATTACATCAAATTACAACCCATAAATAATAAATTACATCAAATTACGTAAATAAATTACAACCCATAAGTAAATTACTAACCCATAAATTAAATTACATACATAAATTACACGCATACATTAAAATCGCATACAATAAATTAAATTACCAAAGTAAGGTCACATAAATTACATACATTAAAATTGTATACAATAAATTAAATTACCAAAGTAAGGTCGGTACGAAGAACAACGGGAGAATGAAGATAGGCACCTGTATATAAAAATATATATACATATAAAGTTAGAATATAACATAAAAATAATATATATATAATAAAAAAATAATAGTAACAAAAAAAAATAAAAAAAATAATAATAAAAAAAAAAAGCTCAAACTCACCTCCTCGGGACAGATCTGCGACTGGCGGCAGTGCGGGCGGAGCGACGGCGAGGAAACGACGCGGCGCTGGCGGAGCGGCACGGGCCGGATCTGGCAGAAACGCGCGGTGGCGAAGGTGGCTGCGGCGGCGGCGACCGGTTCGGCAGACCTGGAAGCAGCGGCTGAGGCGGCGGAGGCGCGCGGGGCAGACCTGGCGATGCAGACGGCGGTGAGGAACCTTTTAGGGCTGGCGATGCAGACGGAGGGCTGGCGATGCAGACGGCGGCGCTGGCGCGGTGCTGCGGACTGAGGCGCGGCGAGGGCTGAGGCGTGGGCTGAGGCGCGGCGATGGCGGCGGGCGGCTGCGGCGAGGGCTGAGGCGTGGGCTGAGGCGCGGCGATGGCGGCGGGCGGCTGAGGCGTGGGCTGAGGCGCGGCGACGGCGGCGGGCGGCTGAGGCGCGGCGGAGGCGACGGCTGAGGCACGGCGGTGGCGGCGGGCTGAGGCGGCGGCTGGAGCTCTCCTTCCTCTTCCTCTTCCTCTTCCTCTCGAAGCAAAATCTCTCCTTTCCTCTCCAAACAAACCCTAAAGTTTTATTCTAACTCTTCAAATTCCATCTCATTCTATTTATATGAGTTTGGAAAACCTAAATGAGTTAGGGTTTGGAGAGTAAAATTACTTAAATGTCCTTCATTTAAGTTAAAAGAGTTGCAAAAAAATAATGTACGGAGTCAGACTTGAACTCAGGACCAATGACAACTAAAGCTGTCCAAGTTCCGCTCTACCAAACAAGTTTCTTGGTTATCATTTGTTTTCACATTCTAGTGTTTCATCTGGCCAATTATTTATGCCAAAATAAAAAAAATTCCAACACTCTTATTCCGAATTCAAGCCAAAATTTAGAAGCTTACCATTTATTTTGACCGAGAAAATTAAAATTTTGGGCATATTCCAAAATTTATTTTCAGACATGATTTAGAGTCAAAATTTATCTAAATCCAAGTCTCAAATCAAAATTGGCGGTTTGGGTATATTTTATCCACGTCAAAATTAGAGTAAAATTCAAAGTCAAACCCTATTCAAAATACAATTGGGCAGACACAAGTCCTTACTCTACATCTCAAGATAAACTAAGGTAGAAAAAAAAATCTCTCTACCGAAGTTTAAATCAAATTTATGTCAGATAAGAAAGATCAAAACTACGAGCCAAATTCATATTTTTGATCGATTGACATGGAAAGAGACGTCAATTAAAATAATTGATCTATGAATCGAACTTCATATTTCGATAAAATTGATACGTCAAAGCGGAGTCGAAATTAGGATGTCCTACGTTTCGATTTATCTATTCAACTTTTCCGAGACTCACCCACACATACTTGTGCATAACTCTCGAAAAAGGGGGCATTTGTTGACCGAGAAATTTCGGCCAATCAGTGGTCGCCATGTGTCTCCATCACGACCGGGGATCAGATAGACTTGACCGAGCAAAGTCGGCCAAACTACAATTGGGCTCGAAGTCGAATCGGGCCAGAAAGATTAAATGACAATTTGGCTCAAAGCCCAAAAGCCCATTGGGTCCAAACCCAAGCCCATTGGGTCCAAACCCAAACCCATTGGGCCCAAAGCCCAAGCCCATTGGGTCCAGGCCCATGAAAACTCTATAAATAGAGAGTTCATTTTCATTTCTAGGGTTCAGAAAATTTCTTCTCATAAGAACTCAGAGAGAATTCCAAAACAACGAAAGACTCTTTGAAATCCTGAAGACTGAACGTCACTCCAAATTCAAACACCTGAAGACTTCACCGCTACGCGAAGCTGAAGATTCAACCTCGAGAACAAGCTGCGAAGCCCTCGAGTACGTAACATTTAAGAGAGAGAATCAGAGGATCATACATTAGAGATTGTAATCCACTACGCACTGATAAATACAATACAACAACACAAATTCAAATTCATTTACACGTGTCGGATTTCTATTCGTCGTTCGAATTCTCGTGTGAACAGATCATTTGATGAAAGAAACATTGCATTTCATATATTCCACCTCGACTGTAATTCAGCACACATGATTGAGACGATATCATTTGGAGTTGGTTGAAGAATGGGAACTACACAAAATAACAACAGTAAACTAAAATTTTAATTATCAAAAGTATAAAAACATAGCAAAAATAAGTTAAGAAGAATTCGAGACACATGTACAACAAAAGTTTTTTTTTTTTTTTTTTTTTTTGACAACAAATAAATTTACAATAATAGAATTGAGTTGTATTTGAGGAAGGGACACTTTTAAATTAAGTGCTTTATTAAATAAATCGTACGTTTACTTTTTGAAAAATATAAAAATTAAGTATATCTGCTGTAAAATTTTAATTACTTTATTATTTACTTCTAAAAATATTTTAGTCACTATCATTAAATTAAATATTATTTACTAAAATGAGCATAACTCAACGACAATTTGCATGATATTTCTTCGATTTGATTTAGGTCAGAAGTTTGAATTTCTCCAACCCTATTTATGATAAGAAAAAAAAAACTTAAATTTTTTACCTACATTCTATATGCTCTCATACTTTGCTCTTACAACTGACACGTGGCTCAACTATAGGTTGCCACATGTCAAACCATTTTTTTTCTTTTTTTATTATTATTATTATTATTATAATTTTTTTTTTTTTTTTTTTTTTTTTTTTTTTTTTTTTAATCATTTCCTTTTTCGTTTCTTCTATTTTTTATATTACTCTCAAATTTTCTTTGATAATATGTTAATATATTTTTCTCATAAATTTAGGAGTTTAGTATTTAAGAATTATGGTTTAGTGTTTAAGATTTTTCTTAAATGTTAATAAATCCTAACTATTAAATTTAAAATCTTAAAAAATATCTTTTAAAAAATGTCGCGTGTCCCCTTATGGTTGAGTTACGTGTTGTGTGGCAGAATTGGATTGTAGCCCAATTAGAAGGTATTACTCTAAAGGTTATATGTTTCGCCTTAAATTTTATTCAATTTAAAAAACAAAATATAGGATTTTAACATTTTCCTTTTCTTTCTTATAAAAGTTTGATTAAGATTTCAAAAACATTTTTAATTTAACCTGATCCATTTTAATTCTAAAATATAAATATTTTATTAATGAAAATAAAAGTAATGCAATAAATAAAATATAAATAATTATATTTTATTAATAAATCTCGAGTACTCTATTTCATTAATAAAGTAAATTTTGTTTACATTTCATTAGAGGAAAAAGCTTTCAATAATCCAAAATTTAAATCAAACTATTAATCCATGACAAATAAATCAGTACCTTGTACGTAGTGTTCTACTTGACCACAAAGGTATTGACAGTTTTGAAAGTTACCAATCTGAATTGAATAAACAAAAAAAAACAAGATTAATCTTAATTTAATTTAGTTTTAGTTAAAACAAACAGGTAAAAAATCAATGTATACCCTTCAACTTCGAAGGTTGTATCAATTTAAACCCTGAACTTTCATAATTGTATCAATTTACCCCTTTGGTTAGAATTTTCTTTTAAAAACGTTAATTTAAACCCGTGGAGACTTATAATTTTAGCAATTAAACATCTAAACTTTCGTGAATCAATTAAATGAAAGTATAAATCTCGACACGTGTGAAAACTTATATTTTTTTTTAAAGGAGGATGTAAACTTGTTTTTTTTTTTTTGACAACATGTTGGGGTGGAGGATGACCAATGAAGAATATCCATATCCATATCGGTAGTTCGATTTTACGGATATATCCATGGATATATCGGTGAAATATCGATATCCACGAAAAATTCTGTAAATCAATTTTTTTTTAAAAAAATATTTAAATTAATAATTAAGTTCATTTTACTTTCAAATTAAGTGATAAATGTTGTTATTAGTATCTATATCCATATTGAGATTAATAAATGATATTTTTTTATGTTTTACCGGTATTTATAAAAGATATTGGAGATATCTATTTATCCTTAATATCTATATCCAACCTTTCGATTTACGGATATATTGACATATCCACGGATATTTTCATCCTTGTTTAGGACCTTAGGATCAGATACATCATAAATTGATACACTTGTAAAAGTTGAGGGTTTTAATTGATACAATCATTAATTGACGGTTTTAATTGATACAACCTCCAAAATTTAAGGGTATAAATTGATTTTTACCAAATAAAATAAAATAAAATAAATAAATACCACAAATACTACGCCCTCGGCCAAATCAATGTGATGTTCTAAACAAGTACAGAGATCATTTACTTCTATATCATTTGGAGGGTTACCAAGAAAATAGCCTGCGAAAATGGAAGGAATTTGATTATAAGTAACATATAGATAAATATAATATTATAATTTTTAACCTATGAATTCATCACTATATAATTTACTTATATATACATGTACACGTACCTATTGTTCGAAAGTTGCCACGAATATCATCCTCGTACAAAGTATTTATAAATGCATGTCGTTTAATTGCATCTAATTGAGCGCTACCTACCCAAAGTACTTCACCTGTGTTCGAGAAACACGAAAGAAGTTGAACACCAAACCGAACATAACTCAATTGACATAAAAATATGCGAGTTGAGGAAACTTACGCATTAGATATGAAAATGAATAATCATAATTATCATCGTCGTCATCTTCATCATCAGACCAAGAAATTACAGCTCGAGGAGTAATTTGAATACAACCGTGGCCCTGCAAGTTTATATAGATCCCACCAAAGTTATTATTCAAGTTGAGGTTGCTTTCTAGAACTGTTTGCACTGCCTGCACATTTAAATATATATAATTATAGTTTAATATATTAAAAAAAAAAAACTCAACTTTAATTAAATAAATATAGCTTGTTCACCCACAGGACTATAAGTACGATTCAAAACTTCTATTGGAGAGTGATCTGTTGGAGAGCGAATCTGTAGACAATAAATCAATAATGTGAGTTTAGAATATGGTTTTAGAAAAAATAAAAAAGCAGCTTTTTAAGTGTTGTGCTTCTTCTGGAAGTACTTTAAGTTAAGTTATAAATCTAAAAGTATCGTTAAATTCTTTGTTTTCGAATCCGTTTTGAAAAGTACTTCTAATTGCTTAAAAACACTTTTAAATCGAGGTTATAACAGTATATCAATAACATAGGTTGGTAAAGTTGTTGAGAATCGAAGAATACAAGTGGAAAATTATCGAAAACAAAATATGCTCGAGGAGGAACATGATCATGTTCGTAGGACGTAATTGAATCGCATCCATCTGAATGGGAATGTGAATCTGTATCTGAATTGTAATCCATATCAAAAACATAAAAGAAGCAAAGTGTTGAGTGTAAAAAAAAGTTTGAAAGAATTAGGAGGTGAAAAGAGATTGGAGCTATTTATAATGAATTGAACTAAAAAAGAAAAAAGAAAAAAGAAAATCATAACAATGTTATTCACAATTCAATCACACAAAATAAAGTTAATTTTACCAACCCAACTACTCCTTCATGCAATTTTGTCACTCAATGTTTAAAACATGTGTTGCCATAATTGTATCGAATTTGAGATTTTTTTTTTAAAATTTTTTTTATTAGGGAAAGACTTAATTCATTAATTAGAAAAAAAAAAGGCCCAAAGAGATACAAAGTACAACCTCCAAATTTATGAGGCTCAACAACCAACTCGGCCAAGTATCTAACCAAACTGAAGAAACCTCACTTGGTAAGGCCCACCTAGCTAAGTTGTGGGCTACCCTATTGATCTTCCTTGAGATGTAATTAATGGAACAAAGATTGAAGTTGCCCTTTTCTTGATTGATTTCTGCCAGAATAAGCAATTATGGCAATAATTATTTCTACCGTTCTTGTTGCGTGCCTGAAAACCAAAGACGTCCAAAAAGGTGAGCTCACTATGAGGGTTCATGATGAAGAGGTGAAATTTAGTGTGTATAAAGCTTTAAGGTATCCCTCTGACCTTGAATCCTGTGCTAGTATGGACGTTGTTGATTCTTTAATGGAAGAACAATTGGAGCATGTACTATTAACTAAGCATGCTAATGAATATGTACAATTAGATGTAGCTGACTTGAATGTATCTGACATAATGGATATGCCTGTAGATAAACCACAACATGTATGTATGAATATAGACCTAACTGATAGATCTGTGAATCCTTTAAAGCCATCCATTGAGCATCCACCTGTTTTAGAACTAAAACCACTCCCCACTCACCTCAACTATGCATATCTAGGAAGTAATGAAACTCTGCCTGTTATCATTTCTTCTAAATTAAGTGAAAAACATGAGGTTGAACTGATTTTACTGCTTAAGCAACATAGGAAGGCTATTGCATGGACTATTGCTGATATTAGAAGCATTAGCCCTTCTTATTGCATGCACAAAATTATACTAGAGGAAGAGCACACACCTAGGGTAGATCACCAACGTAGGCTAAACCCCTCTATGAAAGAGGTAGTAAAGAAGGAAATAATAAAATGGTTGGATGCGGGTGTGATCTTCCCAATAGCTAGTAGCCAGTGGGTGAGCCCCATCCAATGTGTACCCAAAAAGGGGGGGATGACTGTGGTAGTCAATGAGAACAACGAACTGATTCCGACTAGGACTGTCACAGGATGGAGAGTGTGCATGGATTACAGGAAATTAAATAAAGAAACTAAAAAAGACCACTTCCCTCTACCGTTCATTGACCAGATGTTAGACAGAATAGCTGGTAGAGCCTACTATTGTTTCTTAGATGGTTATTCTGGCTATAATCAGATTACTATAGACCCTAAGGACCAAGAGAAGACTACCTTCACTTGCCCTTTTGGAACTTTTGCCTTTCGCAGAATGCCTTTTGGCTTATGCAATGCACCGACAACTTTCCAAAGGTGCATGATGGCAATCTTCTCTGAGTTGGATGAGTCCATGATAGAAATATTCATGGATGACTTCTCAGTCTTTGGGGATTCATTCACCAACTGTCTAGATAATTTAGGACAAGTCTTGGCTAGATGTGAAGAGACTAACTTAGTCCTTGATTGAAGTTGCCATAGTGCATCCATCAAATCCCCAAAGTGCATCCTCAAGCGGCGCCAGAATCGTGTTGATGGGAGAATGATCAAGCTTTGGTGTGAAGAGAGCTGAAACCAGACCCAGGACATCTGATTCCACACAAAGATTATTGTCGAAATCATGTCTTGCTGTCAACTGAAGACCACGGAGGAGTGCCATTGCATCTGCAGCGATAGGGTCAAGGCGCGAGTCGAAGACCTCCAAACAACGATGATTAGTTAATTTGGGTTGCACCAAATTTACAAAAATATAAAGCGGTTAAAAGTGTAATGGTAATTAACATAGAAAAATTGAATAATTAAAGTAGTGTTTACCATTTTTGAAGAGTAAATTGGTGATTGCCATTAATCAATATTGTTACGGCTTACGGGCTACTCCAGTCGCGCGTCACCCGCTGACGTCACATTTTCTCTCCAAGGGGTGGGGGCCACCGCACCAAGCTCCGGACGAACTTACCACCAGAAGCCGACCCCAGAACTTCGGTAGATGAAGCTTGCTACAGCTGACGAGGGCAGGCTGTCGTCATACCATCCCTCGATTAGCACGAGATGTGACCGACAAGACAACATGCCACGACTGACGAAGAGGCGGCACAACAGGCGCCCCAAATCCTCTCGAAGAATCGGGGAACGACGGTTGTCGCCATCATGACAAAGCACATGGACCCAACCCCGGTTGGTCCGCACCCGCTCGCCCCGGTCCAAGCACTCATCCGAAGGCCAAGAGACCGAGTCGCTTAGGGAACACTCCCTCACCGCCAACTATAAATATCCTTCCTGTTCAAAAGGAAAGGGGGACCAAGAAAAGAAACGGATAACTCTACCCTAAACTCTCTCTCTACTACTCCTACTCACTACAAGAAAATAGGGCTATTGCAGCGGTTTTTTTACAGCAGTTTAGAAAGTGCTGCAAGATCTAATAAAATCGCAACAGTTTTACGTAACAAAAATCTAAGTGTTGCAAAATGTATGTATTGCAGCGGTTTACTAGCAACGGTTTAATAATGTGTTGCAATAGGTGTAAACTTATATTTTTGAAGCCAAGCCCAAATTTTACTAAAGCCAAGTCCAATATGTGATGAATTAATTTAAAATGAGCTATTTTTTTGGTTTGGGCTTAAACAAAAGTCTATAATTTCTTATTTTGTGTGCTTCTTAAAAAAAAACATATAGAATTGAGGAAGTCTAAATAAAAATGTCCTTATTTTTTTTAATACTTGGAGTTAGATTGAACCTAGGACCTCTTGGTCTCAAGAGGATACATCATGCCATGCCATGCCATTGAGCTAAACTCTTGTTGACAAATAAAAATGTCATAATTTTACATAGCTTAATCAAAGGGATGAATTTGATTTAATTTCACTTCCTCCTACTAATCAACCGCTGAGATTCAACACATCTCACAATCCAATTAACGCCACGCCATTAATTTTGGTGCCAAAAACAGTGTTTTCATCTTCTCAACGCAGAGTTTGTATTGACGATAACCCTCTCAACGCAGAGTTTCTTCTTGGTTTTCGATTAACATTCGTTCCACCTGGTTTCCGATTTCTCATTTCCGTCCTCCGGCGATCAGACTAGGGTTCTAATCTTCAGTTTCTTAGCATACCTTCCTATTCTCGATTTCATTCTCCATCGTCTCCTCCAAAATGTGAAACCTCCGAAATGTGAAACCCTAAAATTACTCTGCACAATTTGAAAATTACTTCAGTTTGCCTCGCGTTTCTTCTTCTTCATCCTCTGCAACTTTCTCACGGTATGCTTCTCTTCTTCTTCTCCTCTCTCTCTCTCTTTTGTTTTTGTTTTTGTTTTGATTCTATGGACTTTGTTTCTTTAATCTCTGTTTCGTTTGTTCGGAGATTATGAGCTCGTTCGAGCTTCTTCCTACCTGATTTTGTTTTTGTTTCTGTTGATGTTTTTAATATTTAGTATCTGATATCTTCGATGCGTTGCTCCCTTCGTATCTACCGTTGTGCAAGAGGTCTAAGATTTGGGGTTGTGAATGTTTTTTGTTCATTTTCTTTCCTTTATCGGTGTCATTCAATTCCAGTATGATGTTGAATTCATCTTTCATGGCAACTAAAAGCAACAATGTATGCTTAAAATGTCCTGATATTTCAACTACTTGAGTCTGAATATTTTTCTATAAATGCAAAGTTGGAAAATGGTTTCTATACATGTAATATCAGTTGGAAAATGGTTTCTATACATGTAATATCCTATTATTTTTTGTTTCTATTCTTGCAATTGCCCCGAACATTCATAATAATGGATAAATTTGTTAAAATAGCAAGTGATCTCGAGTTAGGTAAGTTCTTATATATTTTTTTATTTTTTATTTTATGAGCAAAGACGTCTATTTCATCAAATTTAAACCTATGGTTTTGCAAACTTAACTAACAAAATGTATATTTCACTTTGTCAATAAATCTTATCATTTTATGATAGTAAAAACATGATTGAAAAAAAAAGGAAAACATTGATAAGATAAGGGTCCATAAAAAAATAGCCTTAAATTAAAAACTAATTTAATCTTTAGCCTTATTTTTGTTATTTACAAATTTTGCAACCTAAGAAATGTCAAGGCATTAAAATGATGGCCAGAAGTAGAAAATTTTAAAGCAAATAGAGATGTATACCTGGTCAAGACTTCCAATTTTAAAGGCTAAAATTAACATGGCACAGTTTTGAAAGACCCAAGAAGCTTGCTTGAGTAAAATCATCAGGGAATCAAAATCAGAGAAGATACCATATTGAGGTGGACACTACACAAAGATGATTTTGAGTTGCTTACTACTTGTTGCTAGATCTTTAGGAAAGCAATTCACAAGACTCTAGTATCAAACCAACTTCAGTGATAAAAAATGAGTATTGCAAGGAAATTTCAGCATATGATGCTATAATTATGAAGTACAAAAGCTCCTCAGGTACCTTGAATTGAGAATACATATTAAATTATATATATTTATTTATTTTTAAATTATAATTTATGTGGTAATTTTGGTGGGTTCAAAGAGAAGGGAGATTTGAAAGCTGCAGCAACGTCAAAGGTGGAACAAATAACAACAGAATTGAAAACAGCAGATGGAGGCAAGCTAGCCTTTGATCCTGCTGAGAGAATCAAATCTGGTTTCATTCATTTCAAGAAGGAGAAATATGAGTAAGCCTTCAATTTTTTTCCATTTTTAATATTAATTTATTTAATTTCTTCGATGCGTTTCTCGAATCGTCTTTCTTTCTTGTGATGTAAGCAATAACATGAACTTTTACGAGTAATCCGACCACAGTATTTTTGAACTTTTACGAGTAATCACTCGGATGCAGGAGTTTCGATCAAAGAGCAGATGGATTCAACTAGCATTGAGAATTGGTCAATCTGCATTTGTGGCTGCTTCAATCGGAGTTATGGTTTCTACTTTGGGTTTCGCTAGCTTCGCTGTTTTCTGGTATTTTCATTGCTCTTTGGAGATTAACTACTTAACACACATCTCTTGTTTTTGTTTATTTTGTTAATTTATTCTATGATTATGTTGGAAGACTAGTGTTTGCTTCATCTTATTGTTGAAGGAAAGCCCCTAGTTGAGATGGACCCCCCTCATTAAGTTCATTACTCATTTGGGTGATTTAGATAATTGGGATTTTTTCTTATTCAAAGATGGAAAATGGAAGAAGATTAGATATAGTGATATGCATTTGTGATGTGTGTTCTTTATGATGTTTTTCTGAGTGTAGAGTTTGATATGGATGATAGAACTACTTTGTTTGACGATGTTTAGTATGCATCAAATGAAATAGTGATGTGCATCAAATGAATTTTTCTGAGTATAGCATTGTTCGTCATATTTCTTCCTGTATTTTCTCACTCTCTTTTCTAGGTCATCCTCTGCTGAACTTAATTGCAAAAGAAAAAAAAATCACAGTTTTTTAACTGCTTGTTCATGTCGAGTGGGTCACATCCACAGGTGGGATTACTGGGTTATTTTTAGTTTTTGTTTGATGTTTAGGGTTATTATTCATGTGAACTGATGGTTGCTCTTCATTTCTAGCACTGTCTTGATTTTGAATCATCATTCTTTTTTCTTTCTTTTTATTGGATTTGAAATCTCCAACCATTTTTGTCTCCCTCTTACCCTCACACTCTAAATTTCTACCCTGAATTTCACCTTTTCCCTCCTTCATTTTACTGTTTCTGAGATTGATTGCATTTCATTTCACCTCAAAAACTTATTTTATGGATGTTTTCCGTCTTTGCAAATGCAAATGCTTCAGTTTTTCTTTAGCCGGCAACTCAAAAAGATAGAGAGAGAGAGAGGGAGAGAGAGACCCTATTGTTCTATTTCATTTTAGAGTAATTTCTAATCAATCATCGTTCCGAATGTGAAGCACAAATATTGGAGGAATGAATATGGCAAGAAACTTGGCAAATCTGCCAAATGCATGCACACACTAATTTGTTCATATGTTGTTTTGGGATTGGCAAAATAAATGTTTGGGAAGATAGATTTCAATTTTTGTTTGTTGGTCTTTCTCACCTCCACATGTTAAAAAAAAAAAAAAAAAATCTTAACTTAAAAAATTTGGTACTTGAATTTGGTGGGTAGAATATCTAATCGAATCGCTTTTTCGAGAAATACGAGACAACTAAATAGTTCTTTACAAAATGTACTATGGCGAGTCCTTCTCTTTCAGTTGTGGTGTAATTTCACCGCTATTTATTAGGTAAAAGGCGGTGACAACCTCCTACTCTACAGTGGGATAATCATTGTTCGTCATATGATATGCAGTTTCTATTTTCTACTTTGTTCTATTTCATTTTAGAATAATTTCTAATCTAAATTGGTGGGAATGACCATGATTTGTTCTTTAAAAGAAAAATTCATTTGAGGTTACCATGAGATGTTCATTTTGTAAATTTTACCTTAGAAAAAATCATTTGAGGTTACCATGAGATTTCATTTTGTAAATTTTACCTTTGTGGAACATAGAAGATGAGAAATGCTTGTGTTTAGGACAATATTGCTCATAATCTGACTGAAACAAACTCTTTTGTATTAACACCTTAGAATTGTTTTCTTTTTCCCTATCCTCGAATTGCCCATTAAAACTTGTCCCTCTTTTCACTCTCTCCCATTTTTATGGATTCATTGCATCTACCTAAAGAAAAAGAAAAAAAAATGAAAAATCCAAATCTCTCTCATTTGATAAGTTTTTTCTCTGGTCCAATCATTCAAAGAATGAATTGGTAACATCCATGAGATTTTAAAGAACCATGGGTGTGTGTGGAATCTGCAATTCCATTCCAATGAAGGGTTGGAATTGGAATTGGAAAGAGAAGAGAATAATAAAGAAATATAAATAAAAGTGAGCTTTTTGTTTTGTTTGGAAAATCTATTTCAAAGCCACAGTGGGTGTGACTTGTGAGTGTGAGTTTTTGTTAAAGTGTCAGTCCCCTAACTGTTATTTCTTTTACAGCTCATTCATTCTTTTTTTTCTTTCTTTATTTCAGAACTAGTTGTTGCCTTCTGATCCAATTTAAAGTAGTGGGATCATTGGCGAGCTCACGAATTGGGTATCTGAGTGAAGAATTTTGATTGGTTTGAAATGTAGTGAAGGTTGTTCCATGGATGGTAGCTTCAAGCTTCAGAGAGAAGTTGAAAAGCACAAAAATGGAGGCGATAATAATGAAGTACAGAAGCTCTATATGGGTAAAATGTATAGACTATTGAGATAATTATGAAGTACCTCTTATGTTGGGTAAAATTGTTGGGCACTCATATTATTAATTCTCATTTTCAATTTTGTGTTCCAATGTGCAGAATGCATGAGAAGAGAAGTTTAAGCTATGTTGATGGACCCATTCCCTCGATGACGCTTTTCTCGCATAAAACGTGCAAGGAATCCAAACAACTTGAAGTGGATGACCGGTCACACTGCAAGCAACAAGAGGAAGCTAAATTAGTCACAAAACATTATTTTATATCATTATTTGAGATTTGTACACAATATCTTTTAGTTTTGCTGAAAGCTTTGTTGGCAATTTGTTTAGTTTTTCTTGTTTCAGATGAAAAACGTGAGAAATGTGATTCCTTCTCTAGTTGCTAAGATCTTTGGTGGTAATCCACAAAGATTAAGAGTAGGATTTAGATACTTTTTTATGCTATTGATTTTTCAAGCTTTGTTGATGATAAATGTTAGAATGTATTGATCTTTGAGAAATTTTTGTCATCATCATTGGTCATGTTATAAGAGTTATTCCATCAATTTTAAAAAGTGTTGTTATTTATTTCAAAACTGTTGCAATAGGGCTGCAATTGTAACCGTTGTGATAAGGTATTCAGTTTTAAAAAATGTTGCTATTTATTTAAAAAAAATGTTGCAATAGGGGTGTTATTGCAGCGGTTAAGAGGAGAGATATTTAGCTTTAAGAAAGTGTTGCTATTTATTTTAAAATTGTTGCAATAGGATAGGTGCTATTGCAACGGTTGTGAGAAGTCATTCCAGCATTTTAAAAAGTGTTGCTAGATCCCTTGCAACACTGGTTTAGCCAGGGGTTTTTCAAGCGTTGCAAAAAGTGTTGCAGCAGTTTAAAACCGCTGCTATAGCTCAAAAAAACCTCTGCAATAGCCCTGTTTTCTTGTAGTGACTTCTTCTCACATCTCTCTAACTTAAGCATTGGAGACTCGTGGACCTAGTCCATCGGTGCAAGAAGATGTTTTCTTTCCTCCTGCAGGTACTTCCACCCGTCATCAACCATCGCGGGCGGCGGAATGGAGAGCAGAATTCGAAGGTCGAAAAATCTTGCTCCAACAAATATGTACAGGCATATACATTAGTGATTTATTATGATAATAGTTAATCAATGTGTATGTTAATTGTTGGGTTGTGTTAGTCAATTATCATTCACACAAAAATAAAAAAACAAATAAAAAAACAATCATTATCTAAATTTATCAATCATTTACTAGTTTTAAAATTGTTAAACGAATTGTTTCCACAAATAGCAATCATACAAATTTAGTCAAGTTTAAAATCTTTTGTAAATATAACAAAAATATTTTGTAAATATAATAAAAAAAAAAATCAGTGACTATCACTAATAGAGTTTATGACTATTACAGATAGACTTCTATGAGTGATAGATTTCTATCACTGATAGACTATTATCACTGACAAAATTCTATAAAAAAGACTATTATCAGCGATAGACCATACTATCAGTGATAGAAATTGTCACTAATCTATACAATATGTCGGTTGAGCTATGTTCATGTTGACTACTAATGTCAAATTTATGTGCACAAATGTTGTATCTATCATAAATGTCAAGTTAAGTTTGGAAACAAATTCACAATTTTGTTTTTTTTTGTTTTTTGCAATGGTATTTTAATTAATCCGAAGATTGAACTCATGACCTTTTAGTCACGGGCACAACCTTATGTCAATTGAGCTATGTTCGGTTTGACTATTTTAATTAATGCATGATTGAACTCATGACCTTTTAATCAATGATGATATAATTGATGGTCTTATTTACTTTATCGATTATATCTTGAAATTAAGTTATAAACATAGATGTTGATTCAAGAGATATTCAACCAATTGTCACACAGTACCCTTACCAATATTCAACCATATCTTGATACGTTTTAAAAAAAAATTGCTTTAGTGGTTTTTGAAATGATGTGAAATCCTTGGCAAAATGAAAAAAGAACCATCTGGAGTAGTAATGTTGACTTACCATCCCAAAAACACCGAATCAAATTTGTTTAATTTCAACTGAGTGTTGATGGATTGAGTAAGACATTCAAAATTTATCCTAAAAGTTAAATGTTTGAATCGTCACCATCACCTTCACGCTATTGAACTTTAAAAAAATTGATTTTAACCTTAAGAGAATGTTAGAAAAAATACGAAATATAAAATAACGCGGAATAACAAACTAAATTATATCTCATGACTTCACATGTTAGAACCAAATAAGTTATCGATCACAAAATACAATATTAAAGAGAAGGAAAAAAGAGAACGACACAGAGAGTTATACTAGTTCGTCCCGATCTCGAGACTACGTCCAATCTTCTGTAACTGCACGCTCAATTATAATAGAAGATTACAAAAAGCTCTCAACTCAGTCCTACAAACTATCTTGAATAGCCTAATAATGATAATTGACTTTCAAATATCACAACTCCATAACTTTAGGATCAATAATAAAAAAAAAACACCCGATGCATCACAAACAACCAACACTATTCCCTTTCTAAAATATCATCATTGATCACCAAATTTTAATGAAGAAAGAAAAGGGTTGGAAAAGAAAGGTTGCACCAATTTTTCAATAGAGTCGAAGAGTGAATAAGGGCATGTTTGGGAGTGATTTTGGAAGGTCCAAAATCACTTTTTCATGCCACAATCACTTCCATTGCAAAATTGTTATGTTTGGCAAAACTTAATTAGTAATTTTGGAACAATCGAGAATCACTAAACGGTCAATCAATGATTTTTAGTGATTTTTGGGAGTGATTGTGGGAAATTTGTTTTTAAAATGTTATTAATTTAAATTAAAAATATGAAACGTATTATATATATATATATACTTATGTACTTTTTGTACCAAATATATTGTTTGCTTTGTTGGTAAATGTATTCGGTTGCCTACCCCTTAAGCCCAAGTTTGATTCTGAGATAAGGCATTTGTTTTTTTTTTTTTCCAATTTTGCAATATATATATATATATATATATATATATATTTAAATCTTTAGTAATTTATTTTTTAAAAACCTTTAAACCCAGGTTGAAATAAAGATTATTTGAGATTTTTTAAAAAAAATATAAATATTTTAAAATTTCATTCTTTTGATTATATATTTTTGGTAGTTTTTTTAAACATTATATTTAGGTAGTTAATAATTTTATAAATTAATATAAATCTTATATATATCAATACATTTCAAATTATAATTTTAGAAATTTAGTAATTTTAAAATCATTTTCGAAGTAAACCAAACATTAATAATTTAAAATCACTTCTAATCATATAAAAATCACTTCAATCCAAACATTAAAATGATTATATGAAAATCAATTTTATAAAATCACTTGTAATTAAATCTCTTCTCCTAAAATCAATAATTAAACAATCACTCCCAAACATGCCCTAATAATATTAAAAAAAAGTCACCACACTCTTCTTCCCTCTTTTTTTTATTTGTTCAATGAAAGCTTCAACTTTCTTCTTTATATAGAAAAAATAATCCAATGCCTTTTCTTCTTTTCTTTTTTTTTTTTCTTTATCATTGGACATTGAAATCATTACTCAATGAAGTAGTTACTTGAGCTTTAATGGGCTTTCAAAAGTTTTAAGCTCCAATTCTTAACAATCTCTCACTCAGAGACAAAACGACGATTTTGTCTCTTACTACAACGAAATTGACCATCTTGAAAAATAACAAGGCTAAACTCCCACTGCAACAACAGTAATATATGATCTTCTTAGTAAACTCCACAATAAAAAAAACCTATAAAACAACAAAACTCACAAAAGACAGGTATCCATTAGAAAATAACTGTAGAGTATTTGTGCTCGCCCTGAGGAATGAGTTCGCTACGTGGATCTGTCTCCCAAACGAAAAAGACAGACACGTACTCCCACTTCAGCTAAGTGGTAACAATTGCTATCTTCTTCAACCCTAGATATTGTTCTTAAAAAATATACATTTTGAGAATGACTTGAATCCTCTATTCAAACTTGTTGCCAAGCTAGAGACCTTTTCTTTGGCCTTAGCAACTGCTCTGGTCTTTCACTTCGATGCCTCCACTCGCATAAGCGACTTCTTCAATTCTTTCAAGCGTCTGACAATTGGGAGTTGACACTAGCCATCAATTTTATCTAGACTTCTCAATTGGTTCTGAATTGAAGGATCATGATCTGACTGGTCAAATTTGGCTATCAGTGCGACTGACTCACCTCTATAACAACCATATGTAGCTTTAATTGGCATCTATTGTCTCTTTGATCATTTGACAACATCCAACTAACATTTGTACGATGTATATTTTATGTGGCCAATTCCACTACTTGGGATCCTAATATGAGTTTACACTGGCTACTACCAATCTCACACCTCTAGTCCTCATCTGCCAACTTGCCAGTGGAGATGAGATTCATCTTCATTATGGGCACAAACCTGACATCATGCAACACCAGAACACTACCACATTATGAATTTAGACTAACATCTCCAATCTCACTGGTTTTGGAGACTCTGCCATCACTCATTCTCACCAGACTATGATGTCCACCCATGAATGATGGGAATGAATTTATATTTGAAGTTATGTGTACAACAAATGCACTATCTAGATTCTACTCAGATGAATTACTACAACTCTCTGTGTCACTCCCAACACAGACCCAAGGCATCATCAACAATGTTTGCCTCATGTTTCTTTTCTTGATCTTCTTCCTGCACTAAATCTTGTAGTGATCATTTTTGTGACAGTTCCTATGACTTCACTTTTTCTTACTACTATTCGTTTTATTATCTTCATCATCAACCTTGTATTTACCCTTAGTTAAAACTAAAGTCGATCTTGTAGTAGACGACTCTTTCTACGAATTTCTTCACCTAGAGCTAAACCACAAATCCCTGAAAGTTTCATAGTATTTTTTCCTACCGATTTAGACATAGTTGTCATCATCGTTTGCCAACTATCAGGTAAAGACATTAATAACTGAATAACATATACTTCATCAGTGAATTCTATTTTAATAGACTTCAACTGGTTAATCAAAGTTGTAACCTCGTTAATATAGAAATTAACCGATGCATCTTCAATCATTTGCATGTTGAAAATTTTCTTAAGAAGATAGGCTTTACTATTCACAGGTGATTTCTCATACCTGTTTGTAAGCGCTTTCAGTAGCTTGATTGCAGTAGTCTCGTTGGCCACAAGACTAGCCACTTCCATTGACAAACACATTCATATGTTTACAACTGACTGTTCATCTAGAGTCTCTCAGTCTCCATCTTCTTAACAAAGAATATAATATACTATTTTTGGTCCAATTAATAGTACGCTTCCTTTTCTTATCTCGATTGGATGGAAGCTTACTTTACAGTAAAAAGTTTAGGGTGTTTACTTATTGTGGGATCTCATCTCCATCCATTACGACTGGTGGAAGTCTAAGCTCAATTTTTTTTGTCATAAAGTCTACTCCTACGCCAACTATAATTATCCAGAAGATAACGTCGATGTCCCATAAGAAATATTTTCTCCCTTATCCCAGTTGATGATGTATCTTCTTTACAAATGAGACATGATTGATAACCTTTGGTATTCCATCCTGACAAATATCCATATGCTGGAAAGTTATTGATGGTCCACAACAAATATGCATGTAGTTGGAAGTATTTTCCACTCATACAATCATAAGTGTGTCTACCATTATTCCACAACTCTTTCAACTCTTCAATCAATGGTTGTAAATATACGTTAATTTCCTTTCTAGGAGATTTCGGCCCAAGTATAAGCAAAGACATGAAAAAATTAGATTCATGTATGCACTTCTAAGGTGACAAATTGTATGGAACAAACACCACATGCCACATGTTGTAGGCAATACTCGTATTCTCAAAATGATTGAAACCATCTGAAGTTAATGTTAACCAAACATTCCTTGGGTCTGATGGCATCAATATCAACAATAATCTGAATCCACCACAGGGTGGAGGGGTCAACAATAATGGGGCACAAGGACTCCAGGTTTAGAACCAAGCTCAAAATCCATTTTGTATCGCGGAAGACAGAGACCGTGCAATCCAAGATTATGCTACATCTATGTACCAGACACTCAACTTTGGAATCCAAGATCCACTGGTTGAAGCTCCTCAATTCGAACTTAAACGGCTAATGTTCCAGATGGTGAGCAACTTGAGACATTTTTTAGGGCCTCAGAATGAAGACCCTCATAAATTTTTGAATTTGTTTACAAGGATTTGCAGATTCTTTAAAACTAATGGAATTTCAGAAGAGACACTTAAACTAAAATTGTTTCCTTATTCTTTGTAGGGCAATGCAGAGGCACGGTTTCAGTCTTTTCTACCAAATTCGATTACTACTTGGGTGTACTTGACTCAAAAATTTCTCGAGAAATACTTTCCACCAAGGACAACTGCAAAGTACATGGAAGCTATTATCACATTAAAGCAAGCCACTTTCGAGATAATAAACCATGCATGGGAATGTTTCAAAGCATTAGTAAGAAAATGTCCACACCATGGCTTACCAACAAGCATTGTTTTGGAGCAATTTTACGACGGTCTTAATGAAGCATCCAAAGCTAGAGTGAACACAATCGCGAATGACTCAATCATAAAAAAAACGATGAATGAAGCCAATAAGATATTGGATACAATTGCAATTAATGACCAACAATGGGGAGATGACGAGATCCTTATGATAACACTCTAAAAGTGTTGTCTTATTTGCCCTAATTCTTGCTATTTCCTTTTCATACCCGTGTTTAATTGTGTATTTTATAGGTTGTGAGCGAAATAGAGCATTTTAGAGTTCATTGCATAAAATGGTCTAAGAGGGAGGCAAAAAGGCTCAACTGGAGGCATCAAATAAAGAGAGGAAGCCAAAATCAGCTTGCAATTGTCCGTCATCGAAGCCCGTGTGCGCCTCAGAATTGTGTCTGAAGCATCGAGACGCTGTCCTGCCACTAGAAAATCCATATTTGTTTTTTATCTTTTAGGTCATACACAACATTTCCAAGTCCGATTTTTAGAATCTCAACCTCAAATTCTCTTTAGTCTTTCAAGTTTGGTGATGTCTTTTGTATTGGAGCCAAACTCTTGGACTTTTGGATAGATTATCAACCGGTCGATGCATAATGTGAGGAATAAAGCTTAATTTAATTTAGCTTTTACTTTAAACATCTTTTGCCTATGTTTGTATCCCATTAACATGTGGTTTTGATTGAATTGACACTTTAATCGTTCTCGCATGTCTAAATCGCTAAAGATTGATTGCATGATGCGTAAGTGTCCTGCTTCAATTGCCAAGTAGCAAGAGTCGAATTGTGCGTATGTGTTTCTTCGGCTATCCATGATCACATAGTTTGTATGATCGACTTTGGGATAAAAGAAAAATCGGGTAATCAATTTGGGCTATCTAAATTAGTTGTTTGTCTTAGTGTTTCCCGTTACTAGCATCTAATTAATATGGAACGGTCGTGTCCAACTATTTAGATGCTAAGTTTAATTAGGATTTATTCAGTCTTAATTAATTTTATTGGGTTGCTTGTTACATGTTCGGGCAAGAAAATTAAGTGTTTGGGTAATTAGCTAAATTACTTTAGAAATTCTAGTCAACTCAAATTGCGTCAAGAACAATTATACTCCTTTAAATTAGACACCCGGTTTAATTTGTTATTTTCCCTCTAGTTTAAATTTTTCCTTTAATTTTCTGTTAGCTTAGTTTTCATATGTTTGTAATTTTCACAAATGAAATAAATCCCACCATTTTATTTTAATTTTATCATCGCAATTAGAATTTAATTACCCTACAAGAAAACGACTTTATTGCATCGGATATTTTACAGCAGTTTAGAAAGTGCTACAAGATTTAATAAAATCGCAAGAATTTTTCGTAACAAAAAGCTAATCGTTACAAAATGTATGTATTGCAGCGGTTTAATAATGTGTTGCAATATGTAATGGTTTTTTTTTTTTTTTGGCAAAGAGACAAATATCCATTTTTTATTATCCAAATCAATAGATGTCCCGTCCCCTCTTTAAAATGTTTGATATATGTCCCTTTTTTTAGTTTAGTCTCTCTCCCCTATTTTTTTCATTCCTTATCTACCCTCAAGATGTCAATTTTCTCCTAATTTATAAGGTTTAGTAATTAAAAAAAAAAACTAACTCTCCCTTCTAAGATTTTCTCCGTTCCCTTTTTCCTTTTCTCATTTTACGTAATCTCCCCCATAGAAAAAATATCACCGATCTTTCTCTAGCGGTCATTGTTCATATAATAAAAATTTACAAAAATTTAAAATAAAAACAAAATAAAAATAATTTGGAGAAAATATCACTCATATTTCTCCTGTGTCATTCTTCTAATGATCAAAAATTAAAAAAAAAAAAAAAAAAAAAAAAAAAAAATTGGAGTGATTTTTTTTCTTCAGGTGTTTAGTTTACCCATTTTTTTTATAATTTAAAAATTACATAAATAAAATGATGGATAAAATAACATAGAATTACAAATACAGTGTATTTATATTTGCAAATCACTAGAAGGATAAAAAATATTGTTAAAAATATTGTATTTGCAATTCACTGTAATTTCCAGTTTTGCAAAATTGCAATTACAATGTATTTCCAGTTTTGCACCTTGGAATTACAGTCTATTTCCAGTTTTGCAACTTGGAATTACAGTGTTGCAACCTGAAATTACCGTGTATTTCCAGTTTTGCAATTTGGAATTACCGTGTATTTCCATTTTTATACGGTACTCAATTTTGCAAATTGCAATTAAAAAAAATAACATATATTGACAACATTCATGCATAACATACAATGTAAACTTACACTTGTAATTACAGTCTAAAATCGGCAACTTGTTATTACAGTCTAAAACCGGCAACTTGTTATTACAGTCTAAAACCGACAACTTATAATTACAGTCTAAAACCGACAACTTGTAATTATAGTCTAAAACCGACAACTTGTAATTACAGTCTAAAATCGACAACTTGTAATTACAGTCTAAAACCGGCAACTTGTAATTACAGTCTAAAACCGGCAACTTGTAATTACAGTCTAAAACCGACAACTTGTAATTATAGTCTAAAACCTGCAACTTGTAATTACAACCTAAACTTGCAAATTGTAATTTCAGTCTAAACTTGCAACTTGTAATTCTCTAAACTTGCAACTTGTAATTACCTAAATTTACAACTTGTAATTATCGTCTAAACTTATCACTCGCAAATTAGAGTCTACTTGCAACTTGAAACTTGTAATTACAGTCTAAACTTACCAGTTGCAAATTAGAGTTTTCTTGCAACTTACAAATTATAGTGAACTTATTATAGAGGTCCTGGATCAAAACTCATAGAAATGAGATCTAATGAGCAAAGAAGATGGACAAAAATAAAAATAAAAATGAGTACAAAGTTAATAACCTGGATTTGGGAATAAAATGTGGATTTGAAGATGAAATTGTGAGAATGAAATTTGGAAGGCCATACTGTTTCCATGGCTCGTCGTCGGAATCATCGCCATTGTACACTATCGTTATCGGAGGCGTATTTGGATTTGAAGATGGAATTGTGAGAATGAAATTTGGAAGGTCATACCTCGTTCAATTTCATGGCTCGTCGAAGTCGGAACCGTTGGATCTTATGTGAGCGAGAGAAATGGGTGATCTCCTCTAAAACACTAATAACATTAATGTTATAAAAATATTTTAGGAAAGATTTGGTAGAAAATTTGGGAGGGAATTGTGAGGAAATCTGGAAAGGGAGAGACAAATTTTGTGAAATACAAAATCTAAAAAATAGGAGAATAAGGCTGAGATCTAAATGAGGGTGAATAAGTAAGCCCAATGAGTCCAAGTAATTCAAAATAGAACAACTCTTATTTCAAACTAATGAGAATAACTAAAAAAAATGCTTCAAATTAATGATAATTACTTGGGCATTCCAAAATAGAACAACTCTAAAAGAGCGAAAAAAAATGAACTTAAAACAAAAACAACCCAAGTAATTAAAAAAGAGTTATGTTAGAACATTAGTAGAATTAACTAACTAACTAAATGAACATCAGTAGAATTAATTAGGAGAAACTAATTTTTGGTTTCTTGAGATCGACATGGGTTACCACTATTCTACAACTTATAGTAGAAATCAATTTATAAATAGTAATTTGGTGGGCATCGACAACACGTTCACCAACTTTGGCGTCGTTGTCGGGGAACCATTTAGTTTCTCTTCGTTGAATTTTATTTGCTTTAATTTTTTTTAAAAAAAATGTATTTTTCTAAGGGATCCTTATGTGATGATATATGTGAACTTAAAGCTCAATTATCTGATTTAACTTCTTTATTTCATCAATATGCTGCTAAGAAATTACAGGCAAAACCATACTCTCAATTTCCACAATATTCGATTCAAGAAGCCAATGCTTTTGATGGATTTCATGGCCAAACTCCATGAAATTATGATCCATATTACAATCATGGATGGAGAGATCAACCAAACTTTGGCTACATAGATCAAGAAAGACAACAATTTCAGAACTTCAATGAACCATATCAAACCTTTGTGGAAATTCAAGCTCCAAACTCAGACATGTATTTAGAAGAAAGTATTAGGGAGCTTGCTATTAACACTCTTCAATTTCAAGCACATTAGAGGGCCAAAGTTCGGGGATGTTGTCTGCGCAACTCGAGGTGAATTCTGAAGAGATTGTTAGTGCAAGTGAGCTGAGAAGTGAAAATGAGGTTTATTCAAGATTGATCACATTCGAAGACTGAGAATCTAGCGACGATAAAGAAGGTCTCGAAGAAGTCAAGGTAAGTATTACTCCACTTGAGGAGATTGAACATGTGCCTTGTATTACAAATCTTTTTGAAGAATTATGCATTGATAATATTGAGCATGTGTCTTGTATTGAAAATATTTTTGATGAATTATACACTAACAAGATAAGGCCAAATAGTAATGAAAATTTAACGATCGATGAGGACGTGTCAATTGTTCTTATGGAAAAATTATCTTCTCCATGTATGTCTTTTGACAATGCATTGATTAATGTAGGACATTTGAATAGCATGTTTCCTTTCATTTATGCATCTGTGAATGTTGGTCACTTTGAGGATATTGATTTGATCACTCTCCTTCTTGATAAAAGACCTAAATTGAATATCAATAGAGCTTTAGAAAATATTCTAGCAAAAACGAGTGATTTTGTTTTTCCTAAAGATCATAAAATGTATGTTATGGAAGTTTTTGCTAGAAGCATCATTAGATTTATTAGTTTTAGTGCTAAGAAAAATTACTTTGATGAATCTTTTATGATGAATTGAAAATTATTAATCCTCCGACGCAGATTTTATTCGACAAATCATTGAGGATAAGTTAACCGTGGGAGACACGTTGAGCATAATCACGTTAAAAATTTGCGCTTCTTGAGAGGCAACCCAGGTATGTTTTCATTCCTTGTTTTAACTTTTAGTTTTTCCTTTCCTAATATAGCGTGTTTGTTTTCTTTTGTAGGAATTTGACCTGAAGGAAAAAGATTGGGAAAGATCGCACACCTCTAACCATGGACCACATAAAAATCAAAGTTGGTTTTTTGTTCCTCTTTTCTTTGTTGATTAAATGCATTTATTTGGTGCTTTATTATTCATTGAGGACAATGTATTGTTTAAGGTTGGGGTGAATGTTTGTTGAAATCTTCTAGTTTTTGAGTTGAAAATGTGTAAATTTCTGATCTTGAGATACATGATATTCAGATTGCATGTTATGTGATTAGTACAGCCGAGGATGTGTTTTAGGTACTTTTTATTTGCAACTATTGAAAAACATAAGAATGCATGCCTATTTGAGCCAAATTTAAATTTTTTCTTTTGATTCTCTTATACATATCGAACACATAGTCCTCTTATTCATAGTTGTGTAGGGTTAGAACTGTGTTGTTTGACATGTACTCTTGTTGTTACCTCGAAAGGCGCCATTAGGGATGCTTGATACACTATTGTTAGTAATATTTCATTTGAAGAAGTATAACAAAGTTATTTGACAAAAAAAATTAAAAAAAGAAATCCAAAGATACTCCTCCTTCTTAAGTTGCCCGAGTAACTAGGGGCGGTCATGACACCCATTTTTTGTCAGTGTATGAAAGGGTGACTAAGAAGTGAGTACTAGTCTTAAATTGTGAGGCTTGTTCGTAGCTAGATACATTGTGCAGTGAAATTGCGGGTAAGCTGAAACGAAGGTAAACTTGACATCAAAGACTCTCTTGGAGACTCGAGCTTTCCTTCCTGAGATGTGGCGTGCTGCTTGGGGAGTTGGGTCGTGGTTGCAGCTTGTGAGTTGTGCTTCTTGCTTTTGCTTTAGCTTTATCATTTTTTCCGCTAGTGCTCGTTAGTGAGCGTTTGAGTTTCTGTTGTTGTCTCTTGGTTCTGGCCCCAAGCCCGCCTATGGGTTTGGAGTGTCGTGTTTTGTTTTGTTAGCCTACCTTCCATCGGGATGTGAGCACTCCTTTCGGGATTTTTCAGTATTTTTGGTTGGGGCCACTAGTTTTTCCAGTGGACCATGTTTTCGTGATACTTTGGTGCCCTTTGACCTCCGGCTTTAAGTTCTCTTTTTTTAAGTAATATATCTACTTTTGCTTGATGTACTTGAAAAAAATAATGCTTTTGGCTTATCAATGTGATCATTAGAGCCACTCACTATTTTTCGCAAGGAAAAGGAAAAGAGTTAAATTAGGTTAGGGACTATTAATAAAATTAATTATTAGGAGGTTAAGATTTTGCATTTATTAGGTAAACAAATTATCTAAACTAAAAACATAACTCATAACTCTTAATAACTAATTTATAAATAGCCCCTAACCCAATTTTAAATTTTGTACCCTCACATTTTTTTTTTCCCTAACAAATTTTTTTATTAGGGGATTTCATCTAATTTCTTGGAAGGTTTCTTGGTTTAATGATTTTTTATTTAGCATTTGATTTATAGACAAACTATATATTTTGCTGATTTTTTTTTTTTTTTTTTTCTGAAAAGTTGTTTTTAGTATGAACTTTCCAAATGTGCAATTTTGTCTTCAAAAAACAAACTTGTTTTTTAATCAACAATTTGAATTTCGAGTCATTGTTTTTGTTATTTCTTGTCTTTTGAAGTTTGTGGTTCTTTTTCCCTGTTAAATTACTATTAAAAAAAGAATTGTATACGCTAGCCTTCTCAAAATTTGTATTTGAAAAACTATCTATAATCATTTATATAAATAAATAAATAAATAAAAAAAAAAACTATTATGCTTGGTTAATTTTCTCTCTCCTATTAATTAATTATATTATTTTTTTTTTGAATTATTTATAAATTGTTTTTTCTCTCCTTATTAATTAATTACACATATTTAACATTTGCACATTAGTTATCTTCATCTCTTAAAATAATACGACGATTTTAATCAATTTACCATTTTAGGCAATTTCATAATTCTCATTCGCTTCTCTCTCATCACTCCGTTCTTCCACCGACACCTTTTTTCAACGGTTCATCATTTTTCAGCTTCTTCTACCGTCATTTTCTACTTGTTTTCAGTTCATTCTCAATTCTAGTAGCTTGAACAGACATGTGTACACTTTTTTTAAGTTAAATATGTACATATTCTTCACGGATGAATCCTCTCGGTTGAATCTTATGTCATATTTCTTCACTTTTAAACAATTGTCATTTTCATTGAATAACTGAATTTTATATTTAAAATCGTTGGTATTTTCATTTATATAAAAATAATGTTATAGTGATGATTAAAAAAAAAGCTAATAACATAGCAATCATTACATATGGACGTATATAACATTGTAGACAACTGAATTTTATGTTCATTTTTTGTTTATAAGAGAAAAGAATAAAAACGCTAGAAGGAGGGGTTGAACCTCCGACCTTGTGGTTAACAGCCACACGCTCTAACCAACTGAGCTATTCCAGCTGTTATTATTATTTAACCAATTTTCACTACAAGAAAACAAGGCTACTGCAGAAGTTTTTTTGAGCTATAGCAGCGGTTTTAAACTGCTGCAACACTTTTTGCAACGCTTGAGAAACATTCACAACTGTTGCAATAGCACCCATCCTATTGCAACATTTTTGAAATAAATAGCAACACTTTCTTATTTGTTTGGGCTTTAAATTCTTTAAAGAATTTTTTTTATTTGGGCTTCGCCAATTGTCAAAAAAAAAATAACACCCTATTGCAACACATTTTAAAACCGCAGCAAGAAAATCGTTGCAATACATATATTTTGCAACAGTTTTTTATTTGTTTTCAGAAATTGTTGCGATTTTATTAAATTTTGCAGCACTTTCTAAACCGTTGTAAAAAAATTGTCGACTAATTTTCTTGTAGTGTTTAATAATAATAAATTTCAAAGTAACAAGGATAGATTTCTAAATTCATTAAAAGTACACGAAAACTAAATTTAGACTTTACAAAACTACCGAGATCTCAATAATATTTGAACGTTTTTTGTTTTTATTTTTATGGTAGGTTTTAATTATTTTTTGTGAAATATATATATTTTGTATGGTAAACAAATTATATCTAAAATTATGTCCTGCGTGTATTATTAATAATGAAAACAAAAGTGTCATGTGGTCAATGAGGCAATAAAAAATGAAATGGTTTTATTTTACCAAACTCTTCATGCAAGCTAAATGAATAGTAGCACCAACTACTCCCTTATTTTTGCAACTTCAAAGATTTTTAAAACATGATGCATTATTTTATCTGTGGATTTTAGTTTTCTTGCAACTTTTAGGAAAACTTTGCATTATGAATTTAATTTAATTCTTTTTCTAAATCTAATTCCCTACCCTACAATAACTAAAATAATACATGTTATATAACATCAGTAAAACTTAAGTTTGATGTTTTTATTTATTTTTATTTTTTAGACAAATTTAACATTATAAAGTTAATATGAGTTTATCACAACGACCTAGCTAAAGTATGAATTAATGACTAGGAAGTGAGAGATTTGAATCGATTCTTAAAAATGTAATTAAATATTAACTTTTAATTTTCTGTATAATAAATTTTGGAATTTTAAAGTACAAGTTAAGTCCTTTAAATTTGAGGGTTATGTCTATTAGGTATCGTTAAAATTTAAAAAAGTGTTAAATGTGTTTCATAAGTCTTTCAACTTTTAATTTTGGGCAAATTACTCTAATGATCCCTCAAGTTTGAGTTTGGTAGCACTTGGGTCACTAAATTTTCAAATCCAACAATTATACCCCTAGGTTTGAATTTAGTTCGTTTTTAGTCGCTCCGTCGAAATTTATGTTAAGTCCTAATAGAATGCTGACGTGACACCTATTTGTAATTGAAAATATTTTTTAATTATTAAAATTATTTTAAAAAAAGATTTTTTCTCCCTCTTTTCTTTTTCAAAAAGAAAACAGAAGAGAAAAAAAAAAAATATTTTTTTTTAAAATAATTTTAATAATTAAAAAATATTTTAAATTAAAAATAAGTGTCACGTCAGCATTCTGGACTTAACAAAAAAAAATTGACGGGACCAAAAACGAACCAAATTCAAACCTTAGGATATAATTGTTGGATTTGAAACCTTAGGGACTTAAGTGCTACCAAACCCAAACTTGAGAGACCATTAGGGTAATTTACCGTTTAATTTTTAATTTTCATAATTATTTTTGGTTAAATTACAATTTAAGTCCTTTAAATTTTAGAATTATATCTATTAGATGTCCTTAAAATTTAAAAAGTGTTAAATGTGTTTAATAAGTCTTTCAACTTCCAATTTTTTTTTTCTAATAAAACTCTATTATTCAAGATCTTAAAATTCACGGAGGAATTTGACTCAAGTATATATTTTATTTATTAAAATGTTAGTTATAATTTAGAATTATGATAAAATACACAAAAAAAAAAAAATAATAAAAAAAAATCATGAAATGAAATCTTTGACAAATTCGATTTCTAAACCAATTTGCACTATATTAAGTTTGAAATCTTGCTATCAAGTTTCTTGATATACTTAGTTTCGTAATTTAGAGTCAAAATAGTTCACATCAATTTTTATTTTTTTAGTTCTGAATTCTTTTTAGTATAATAAGAAATATGGGAATAAGGATTTGATCTCGAGGGAGGATATAAGGTCAACCTACATGTTCCATGTAAGTTATAAACTATATTAGTATCAAATTTAAATACATAAACATAGCGGGAGTTGCTATGATATCTTGCGGTGTGTCCCTTGGGACGGTGTCTTGCGGTGGTGTCAATTGGTTTCGACAATGGTCGGGATGGCCAAGCACCGCTCTTTCTCTGCTGACAGGAAGCTTTTGTCGGCGGTGAAGTGATCAATTTGTGCAGGGATCGTTGATTTTGCGGCGATGGTGGACGATGTTGGAGGTTTCGGTGCAAAGGCTCCCTCTACGTCGATTGGGCAACAGAAATAGGATGTTGTCGATGAAATGGAGGGCGATGGGTTGTTGACGACGCGTCTAGAGGTGGCAGAGGATGGTCGAAGTCGAGGTGTAGGAGAGGTGGCGGCTGAGGTTGAAGACGAGATGCAGGCTAAGGTTATGCAAATTTTTTAATCGATTTGGTTTCCTGAGGTCTGGTCGGACCAGTTTCCTAAGGTTCAGCCGGACTGGTTTCCTGAGGTTCAATCTATCCGGCTTCCTAAAGCTCAGTCGATCCGATTTCCTGAGGTCCGGGCGGACTAGGGTCTATTTTTTCGCGTGATGTGGTCCATTTTGTCAATCATTTGATCAGGTTGGGGTAGTTGAGGACGTGTAGTTGGGCCCATGTGGGCCTCCATTGACCGATGCGAGCTTGAGTGGGGCCAACCCTTCATATGCGGAAGTTGTAAGGCCTATGTTAGTCGGTCGTGGGTTGGAAAGCGTGATGGATCCTCTAGGGGTTGTTCCACGGTGTTAGAAGGTCGGGTGAGGGTGCAACGTTGCTTGAGCCATCTTCCCCCGCAGTGTCTATACTTTTTGTTCAACTTGTTGAGTTGGACAGAAAACGAGTGGTCTCTCCATTAGATGATGTGATTGCGGAGGGGGTTGTCGTGTGAGACCGCTCTCTAGTGGGTCAATTTCTTGATGCTCGACTTTCCTTTGTTGTGATTACGCGCTTAAGTAGTGAGCTTTTGGGGCATTTGGAGGCGCTGATTATCACGATGTTTGAGAATGGGCATATCATCTTCCAATTCTACAAGAATTTTATATTGTATCGACGGATGTTCTCTCGACGGTTCCAATTTCGTCGAGAGAGCATTGTTGTCTCGAAGGTTTTATAAACCGTCGAGAGAATATCGTATTCTCTCGACGAAATATTCATTCGTCGGGAGAACTACCGAATTTCTCGACGGTTTGAAAAAATCGTCGAGATAACGAACAACTGTCTCGACGGTTTTTTACAGCCGTCGAGACAGTAACTTTTTTAAATTTGTTTTTAAAATTTTAATACACTCTCTCGACGGTTTTCAAATACCGTCGAGAGAAATGATGGTTCTCTCGACGGTATTTAGAAACCGTCGAGACAAATACCGGCTCTCTCGACGGTCTTTAGAAACCGTCGAGACCGATTCCGGTTCTCTCGACGGTTTGACCCAACCGTCGAGAGAACCGAAAATTTCTCTCCACGCTTTTTAAAAACCGTCGAGAGAACCAGAATTTCTCCCGACGGTCTTTGAAATCGTCGAGAGAACTAGACTTTCTCTCGACGGTTGTTAAAAATCGTCGAGAGAACCCTTAATAACCTAACATTTTGTTCGTCTTCTTCATTTTCGCTTCGCCTGCTCCCGCCGCCTGCTCTCTCTCTCTCCATCGCCGCCTCCCTCCGCCCATCTCCCTCGTCGTCGCCCATCGCGCCCTACCCGCCGCCTCCCTCCACCCATCTCCCTCGTCGTCGCCGCCTCCCTCCACCCAACGCCCTACCCGCCGCCTCCCTCGCCGTCGCCGCCTCCCTCCACCCATCGCCGTAGCTCTCTGCCTCCATCCTTCATCTTCCCCCGCTGCCGCCTCCCTCCATCGCTCTACCCTGCCGCCGCCGCCTCTAGGTATGCTTTTTTTTCCATTAAAACAAACATTGTTTTTTTTTTTCCAATTTTGTTTTTGTATATAACTTGCTTTCAATTTATGATACACAGCCATCGTTTGCCGCTCCACGTTGCTTCAAACAACTCGACCGTTCGTCCCGCGCTCGCCCGCAAGACAGCCCCGTTCGCCTCTAGGTATCATTTTTCCTCACCAATTTTTTTTACTTTTGCAACTGATGATTTATGCATGATATAGGGTAAAATTGTTGTGCTCGCATATTCTTTTAACTCTTGCCAACTCATGGTTTCTGAATTAGGCTGACGTTGATAGGTCGATTTATATATGGTTAAGTTGATTTATATTATTTTTGTAAAGTGAATGGGCGTTAGGCTGAAATTGATATGTTTAGTTTTTTATTCAATTCCTACAGGACTTAACTATTCACGATTTACGGGTGGGTTTGAAAATTGTAGAATTAAGAATGAATAAAGATTGGATTACACTTAAAGATAGGTTCTCTACCGAGTACGTAGAAGGAGTTGCTTAGTTTATGGAAATGGTGAAGTCTCACGTTAATCATTTGGGGAAAACAAGATGTCCATGTAAACATTGTATGAATGAAATGTGGCAGTCTTTGGATGGGGTAGAACGACATCTATTTACAAATGGAATATCTCCCTCTTATGGTCAATGGGTATATCACGGAGAACCAAACAACTTATCTAGGTTCAAAAATATTTCAACTAATTCAATACCCGATGATGGACTACGTACAACATCTAATTTTTTTGATGAAGAGAATGAGATTTTGAACATTCTAAATGACTTACAAGCCCCAAACGTAGAAACAATTGTTCACCAAGAAGATTTTGCAAACGAGATTCCCACTAATATCCCGGAAAGTGATAGTTCAAACCGATTTGAGGATTTAATGGTTGAAGCATGGAATGAACTGTACCCTGGTTGTACGTTATCTTCATTAAATTTTTTGGTGAAGTTAATGCATATTAAGGTTATTAACAATTGGAGTAATAAATCATTGGATATGTTGTTAGAATTGTTAAAGGACGCATTTCCAATTGGTGCATGTATACCTAGTTCATTCTACGAAGCTAAGAGGAAGTTGCGTGACTTGGGGTTCGACTATCAGAACATTGATGCTTGCAAGTATGATTGCATCTTATATTGGAAAGAAAATGCCGATTTTCAAGAATATCCAATATGTGGTGAATCTCGGTATAAAGTTGCCGAGGAAGGAGGGAAGAAGATTCCACACAAGATTTTACGTCACTTTCCTTTGATACCCAAATTGAAAAGAATGTTTTCATCGAAGCACGTTGCTTCTGAAATGAGTTGGCATAAAGATAAGCGTGTCGATGATGGTGTGTTACGACATCCTGCTGATGCAGAAGGGTGAAAGCATTTTGATAGTAAATTTCCAGAGTTTGCTTCGGAACCACGAAATGTTCGTTTGGGATTAGCTTCAGATGGATTCAATCCATTCGGGAATATGAGCAATTCGTATAATATGTGGCCAGTGATGCTAATTCCGTACAATTTGCCACCTTGGAAATGCATGAAGGAAACCAATTTATTCCTTTCTTTACTTATTCCCGGCCCAAAGTCTCCTGGAAAAGAGATTGTTGTTTTCTTGCAACCATTGATTGAAGAGTTGAAAGAGTTGTGGAATAATGGTGTGCACACCTATGATTGCGTTAGTGGTGAATACTTTCAACTACACGCAAGTTTGTTGTGGACGATTAATGACTTTCCTGCATACGGTGACTTATTTGGGTGCCCTAACAAGGGCTACAAAGCATGTCCAATTTGTAAGGAAGATACACCATCACTTTGGATAAGGGGTAAAATGTCTTACATGGGACATCGACGTTACCTTCCAGCCACACACTATTAGCGTAGGAATAAGCAACACGACGATTATCTAGAACCTAGACCACCTCCAGTCGTAATGGATGGAGACGAGATTTTACAAGAATTGAGTATGCTCAACTTTCCAGTGCTTAGTAAACATCCAACAAAACAAGTAAAAAAAAGGAAACGAAGTGATTCTTATTGGAAGAAAAAAAATATTTTTTTTTAACTCCCCTACTGGTCAAAACTTTTATTAAGACATAAGTTGGATATAATGCATATTGAAGAAAATATTTGTGACAACGTGGTTGGCACATTGTTAAGCATTGATGGAAAATCGAAGGACACAGAAAATGCTCGAAAGGATCTACAAGATTGAGATATACGGAAAGAATTACACTTGATACCTTTAGGAAACGGCAAGTCTAAAAAACCACATGTTGCGTACACATTCAGTAAGAGTGAAAGACTCGAGTTCTGTAAGTTCTTGAAATCACTGAAATTTCCTGATGGATTTGTCTCGAATATATCAAGATGTGTGAGTGTGAACGATGGAAAAATTCATGGGTTGAAGACTCACGATTGTCATGTTCTGTTGCAGAGGCTTGTCCCTATTGGTGTTCGAGCATATTTACATAAGAATGTGTCGACTACTATTGTTGAGCTATGTACATTTTTTCGTGATCTATGTGCGAAAACGATTACCACAACTGATTTTGATCGATTACAGGCAGACATTATCATGATACTTTGTAAGTTGGAAAAACATTTCCCACCGGCATTTTTTTATGTAATGGTGCATCTTGCAGTGCATTTGTCATATGAGACCAGAATTGTGGGTCCTGTTAGCTATAGTTGGATGTACCCTATTGAAAGAAGTTTGCGAACTTTAAAACAATACGTTCGAAATAAAGCACGTCCCGAGGGATCTATAGCAGAAGAATATGTAATAAATGAATCGATGAATTTCTGTTCAATGTACCTAAGTGGTATTGAAACGCGATTCAATAGAGACGAACGAAATGATGATCAAATTCTCGAGAACGATACTTATGGTGAATTTGAATTGTTTAGACAAAGGGCAAAACTGTTTGGGGGTTCAACTTCAAGGACCTTATCAATTGAGGAGAAACGGATAACACAATGGTATATTCTGAACAATTGTGATGAGATAAGACTTTACCGTAGGTACGTATCGTTCTCAATCATTTTAAGGGTGCAAGTGAAATAAATATGAGTCGTAATTCTTACTTTTTGTGTTCATAGGCAACATTTGAGACTGATTTGTTCTCAAGCACGAAGCATATCCGACTTAGAAAGAAGTCATAAGGAACAATTTCCTGATTGGTTCAAATATCATGTAAGTATATAGTTATGAGAGTTTATAAATTGAATTTTAATTATGAGTAATGTTATGCATTAGTAAGATATATGTTTGAATGAACAGGTTCTCTCATTGCGTAAGAGAGAAAATGTGTCTGATGACGTGTATTCTCTAGCAATGGGTCCCACTTCTTTAGTGCGGTCGTATACTGGATGCAATGTTAATGGAGTGCGTTTTCACATGGTAGCACGTGATAATCGTCGGACAACGCAAAATAGTGGAGTCATGGTGCCTGGAGAAACTGACAATCAAGGTGTTGAGTCGAAATTCTATGGTGTAGTGACCGATGTTTTGGACTTGGAGTATGTTAAGAGAAGACGTACTATTATTTTTAAATGTAAATGGTTTGACACTAACAAGAATAAACCACACGTGGATTTAGGGTTTACATCAATTAATACGTCTCATTGTTGGTATGTTGATGATCCTTTCATCTTTGCTAATCAAGCACAACAAGTATTTTACCTCAATGACCCAAAATATGGTAATCATTGGAAAGTAGTGCAATTGGTCCAAAATAAATGCTTATGGGACATTCCAGAGGTAGAAGATCTTGGAAATGACCAACTTGATTTGTTAGAAGTAGATGGCGGTACGAGAGTCGATGAGAACATATTCATTGATGATGACACCACATTATGCAGAGATGATGTTCCTCCTATAATTGTGGATGACCAAAGTATTCAATCACAGAGTAGAAATCTATCGTCAAACAATAATGATAATTTCATAAATGATGAAGAGGAAGAGGAAGAGGAAGATCCTGACATTGATTCAAGCGATGAACATTTGGATTGAAATCAGTATGTAGATTTATGTAACATTTGTTGATGTATGTAACTATGTGTTTCATTTATACATTTCATGATTGTTTGTAGGTAGACGATGTCATCTGATCGTATTAATTCCGGAGATTCAACTAATATTTTTTTGGAGGGATTGCGGATGACAGTCACACCATCTTCTGCGGAGGATGAGGCTTCAGGTTAACTTAATTGAATTGATACTTATATTTTTTGATATGATATTGATATTAAATTGTATGTTCATTATTTATTTCAGTTAGGATTGTACGTAACGTGAGGGGATATGGTAGAAATCTAAATTTGGATAGATATGTTCGAAAACACGGGAAAATTTCAATACACATTTCTGATGAAATCCGGAAGCCGACGTGTGATTTTGCCTCAACGTTCAGCTTAGCCATTGGTACCATTGTGAGAGAAAGCTTTTCTGTGAGATACAAATCATGGAAACAAGTGCCACAAGACGTCAGGGACCACGTTAAAGATCGACTATTGGTAAGTTTATTTTTTTAGTTGTTTGTGATTATTAGCTAAAAATACTTTACTTATGTTTTTCTTTCTTTGGAGAATCATTTTGTGATTGATTTGTCAAAACCCGTCGTTCATGAATGCATTGAGCACAATTCAAAGAATTCTTTTAAAGAGTTTAGAGCGGAATTGCTCAAACATTATAAACAATCATCCACCCCTGAGGAGGGACGTGCATGGCCGCATGAACGAGTAACTGACATGTCAGATTGGCTTCACCTATGCGATAGGTGGGATGACCCTGAATTTAAGGTACATTACTTAAATTTGTTAGAGATGTGATCATATGACGCCATTTAAATTAATTTACACTAATAATCTCTTATTTTCTTAGAAAAATTCGGACAAGAATAAAAAGAATCGGCAAAGTCTTCCTTTCAATCATTGCACTGGAACTAAGTCATTCCTTCACGTACACGAAAAAATGGTAGGTTGGAAAAACGATTTATGGTTTCAGTTTTTTTTTTGTCATGAATAATTATTGATATGGTAAAAAATTTTGTTGTAGAAAGCAAAAGGTGTGAACTTAGGACCTATTGATTTATTTTGTGCCACAAGAACACATAATAAAGGAGGTGAAGATGATCAGTGGGTGAATGTGGCCGCTCGGGATAGTTTTGTAAGTTTCCTACTTCCTAAGGATAATTAATTTGTAAAGTTAGTATCAAAATTCTTATATGAATTAATAATCGCAGCTTAAAATGAAAGAGATGCAAAGTCGACCCACTCTAGAAGGGACCCAACCACTTTCTGAGGAAGAAATACGTGAAGAAGTATTGGGTAGTCGATCATGTCACATTAAAGGTGTAGGTTATGGACCAAGACCGTCGAAATCAAGAAAACATAGTTCAACCTATCAATCACAGAGAGAGAATGAACCAAGTCTTGTTGTGACTCAGACACAGCAAGAGTTGAGCAACCCAAAAGAACAATTGAATCAGACCGTGGAACGACTGAATGATACCCAACAAGAGTTGAAACAAATGATGACTGAAAATACATCTGAACGAGCTAGAAATGCATCTGAATTAGCTAAAAATACAGCTGAAGTAGCTAGCCTCAGAGAATTGGTTACCCAACTCGTTCGTTCACAAGGCGGAACATCGAAATAGGTATCAACTTTATCCTCTTGTAATCAAATTATTTGTAGGTAATAAGACTTGTTGGTTTGGCTATCCTGCAGTTATGATAGCCAATATGATTTTGAGTATATGTGTTGAGTTTGGTGTTGTTTGAAGTTAAGTTTCGTTAATGATACATGGATGAAAATGGGGTGAAACTAAACAAGTGAATTATGTTTAAGTTTAGCTTAAGATCGTGAAGATTTGTTGGTTTGGCTATCCTGCAGTTATGGTAGCCAATATGATTTTGAATATATGTGTTGATTTTGGTGTTGCTTGAAGTTAACTTAGTTGAAGTATAGATATCTGATGGAGCGACATGCGCAGCGGAAAGCGATTTCGGACCGATGATAATCTAATTTCATCAATTTAACAAATAGAAAACATGCTCTAAAAGCGGAAATGAGAAAAATAGAAAACATACCCTTGAAGTTCTAATTTTTCTTCACGTTCCGCCGGCCGTTCTTCGTCACGAACTCTTCAAATCTCTTCTCACGAACGCGTCGAGGACCACCCGAGGTAGTCCCGCTATCCTCGGCGCCGAGCAACGGAGTGGTGGGACTCCGTTACAAGAGAAAAGAAAAGAAATAAAAGAAGGAGAAGAAGAAGAAAGAAACTGAAGGCAGAGGAACAAATAGGGACAGAACGAAAGTTATCTTTCTAAAACTCCAACAATTGAAGTTTTTAGCTTTTCAAAACCATTCGTATACCCCATCCACTTCACTCTACCATCAAAATGGCTCAACAAAATCCTATATATATATATGTTACTTAAATTACATATATATATATATATGTCTTGCTGCATGCAAGACACATATATATATATATATATATAATAATTATTATTATTATTATTAAAAATAATAATAATAATTTTATTTATTAAACTTTTTAATAAATAAAAAATATATATATATAATTATTAATTATTAATTAAACTTTTTAATTAATAAATATTATTTAATTCAATATCAAATATTAATTAAATAATATGACGAAACTCGGTTTTCCGAAAACCGATTTTTTTTACACATGAATCCTATTCATGTTTTTAGGCCATTTCCATATTTAAATCATATTTAAATATGTTCATCCTCTTTCCATAAACCGAATTTGAACAATTCAAATTCTTTTTCCTTTTTCTTTTATTTTCTCTTATATTGTTGCACGACGTTATCCAAGCTAGCCAGGAGAACCTAAAGGACCTACAGATCATGAGCTCCAACGATACGAGATTATTCGGTCAAAACTCTTTTAACCCGAATCAATCAACTTTCGTTAACCCTCAGAGACTCCACTATAGTCCGAGGGTTGCACTCTCCTCACTGTAGATATATTATGTCCTCTGATATAACCGTCATTGGCAAGTCGACCCTTCACAGGTTGTTCGTAATCACAGCTGGGTCATTTAAACCGTTTAACCCCTGCATTACGTCTTGTTCCTTAAGTACCACTGACACCTCTAATGAACAATAGATCTGTGGTCCAACCAACAGATCAATTAACCCTCTCATCACATGAGAGTGTGAGCGCTCATTGTTCAAGCCCCGGAGTCAGCTATTAAGGGAACAACCTATCTACTAACCCTGAAGAGCGGGTTAGGAGTGAACTCCAATCTTGCTGTACTATGTCCCCAGCTACCTATTCGACTTTATCCCCAAGATGGTAGGCTTATTGAGTCGGCGCTTATGGGCCACTCTCACCCGTGCAAGTCAAAGGATACTATCGAATAAGCAGGAGTTCATAGCGAGCTTAGGATTAAGATCGAGTTACCTAGGCCATCAATATGTATAAGTCGGTCTCATCAGTAAACGGAGTTATAAAGAGAGAGCGACTTAATACGCGGTTCGGTCTTATGTAAACTCTTTACACAGGACGCCCTCACTTCTCACATCTCCATGTGGAACGATTCGGATCACATCGTTCTGTACAATACAAAGTGAGCCGCATCGAATAGTGTTACCAGGATAAGGTACCCAGCCTTATCCGTATATTATAGACAAGTTTGACTGACTACTTGAGCCTGATCTACAATCATGTCATACATGAAGCTCAAATACTCATATTCAGCCAAGGGTGTTGGTCATTGGTATAGGTTAAACCAAACACGTTTCACTTTATTCCAGTAAACTCTTTTACTGAATAAAACTAATAACTCTTTACTCTAAATAGAATATTTACAAACATAACAGTTTACAAACCACGAGTTTTAGCACATAAAACCCAACAATATCAACTTTATCCTCTTGTAATATCTTATTTGTAGGTAATAAGACTTGTTGGTTTGGCTATCCTGCAGTTATGGTTGTCAATATGATTTTGAGTATATGTGTTGAGTTTGATGTTGTTTGAAGTTAAGTTTCGCTAATGATACATGGATGGAAATGGGGTGAAAATAAACACGTGAATTTAGTTTATGTTTAACTTAAAGATCATGAAGACTTCTTGGTTTGACTATCCTGCAGTTATGGTAGTCAATATGATTTTGAGTATATGTTAGTTTAAAGTTAGTTTAAGTTTAAGTTAATTTTGTTGTTTAAAGTAAGTTTAAGTTTAAGAAATATAGTTTAAGTTAATTTTGTTGTTTTGGTTTGTTTGGAGTAGATTTGGGTTGTTTGGTGTTGTTTAGAGTTGTTGTTTTGGTTTGTTTGGAGTAGATTTGGGTTGTTTGGTGTTGTTTAGAGTTGTTGTTTTGGTTTGTTTGGAGTAGATTAGGGTTGTTTGGTGTTCTTTAGAGTTGTTGTTTTGGTTTGTTTGGAGTAGATTTGGAGTATATTTGAGTTGTTTGGTGTTGTTTAGAGTTAACTTAGTTGAAGTATATATGTTATGACTTATGAGTTTAGTTTAAGTAAACTATATATATATGTGAGTTGTTTTAGTTTAGTTGGAGTAGATTTGAGTTGTTTTAAGTTTAAGTTTCGTTAATTTCGTTGTTTAAATTTAGTTGAAGTAAACTATATATATATATATATATATAAAAGTTGTTTAAATTTAGTAATATAGTAGTTAGTTTAAGTTAAACTAACTTTAGTTTTGTGTTTTAGTTTAGTTTAAGTTCATATATAGATTTGGGTTGTTTTGTAAAGTTAACTTAGTTGAAATATATGTGTTGTGTTTAGTTGAAATATATATATATATATATATATATATCTATATATATATATATATGAGTTTATGTTGATCTTTAGGTAAATTTAGTTTTTGCATGTATGTTGACTTTATGTTGATCTTTAGGTAAATTTAGTTTTTGCATTTCACTTCATGTTTTAAGTTATAATTTTTTATTTTTTGATGCTATGTTAATATGAGATTTATTATTTTATTTTTCAGGTATTTTGGGTTGATGTTGTTCACAAAGTTGCTCTCGAAGTGGGACTCGACTGCGTTTAATTTTGTATATTTTTGTAGGTTTAATTTTGTTGTGTAAGCCAACTTTCTAACAATATTAATTTACATTTCAATGAAAATAACTTTTTACAATCTAATGTTCCAATTTAATTAATTAAATGTGTGTTTCATACATACTATCAGGTATTTTTAAATTAAAAAAAAACAGGAATTAAAAATATATATTAAATAAACTGACGATCTCTCGACGGTTTTTTTAAAACAAAATCGTCGAGAGAGAGACTTTCTCTCGACGGTTTTGTTTAATCCGTCGAGAGAGAGTACATTCTCTCGACGGATTTTGCTAAACGAAATCTTCGAGAAAGAGTATGCTTTTTCTCGACGGTTTAGAAAACCCTAATCCGTCGAGAGAGTATCATTTCTCTCGACGGATTAGGAAACCCTAATCCGTCGAGAAATGGCACTTTCTCGACGGTTGGTCCTGTCGTCGAGAGAAACAATTCTCTCGAGGGCCGAACTAAACCGTCGAGAGAGTACCCTTTCTCGACGAAACTTTAAAACCGTCGAGAGAGGCTCTCCCGACGGCCTTGTCTCGACGAAAACTCCCGACGGTTATTTTTCCGTCGAGAAAACCTATCTCGACGGATTTAGGGCCTTTCTCGACGGATTTTCTGCGTCGAGAAAACCCTAAATTCTTGTAGGGTCCTTGGCATATTGGTGGGAATTATAATTTTCTTCGTAAGTGGGCCTCACGTATTGTCCATCAAACTTTTTTTTTTTGACACGGTGTCTATCTGAATTAAACTGTTTAATGTTCGGTTGGAGTTATGGACCCCTCGGGGGTTGGGGGCAGTTGCTAGATTATGGGAAGACTAGTGTGCATGGATAAGGCTACGATGGACCGTAGTCAACTGTCATTTGCTTGTTTGTGTGTTGAGATAGGGGTCGATTATGTGTTACGTATTTCTGTTACTGTCAGAATGAGGGGTGTGAATTTTAAGGTCCTAGTTGTTTATACTTGGAAACCTAAGAGGTGTTTGACGTGTCAGGTCTTTGGCCATTCTGAGGCTAATTGTTCGAACCTATCTCATCAGGTTTCTTGTCCCAGCGGGGTGGCTTCTGTGGGTGGGTTCCCGCCCTCCCTAATTCTCAAGATGGTGTTATGCCCCTTCTTCGTACTAGGCATTCAAGGCCCCGTGTTCCTCTCCTCCTCAAAATGGTGTGTCGGGCTCAATTAGGATGGCCCTACCAGGGAGTTCAAGGCCCCTGATTTATGAGTTGAGGGTGACAAACTCGTTTGCTGTTTTGGGGGTGGAGGGATTATGTAACGACCCGTAATTTTAGATTAATCACAAGCACGTTATTATAACTAACCCTTGAGTTTATTTGAAATAAAAGGAATGCGCTCTGAAAAATTCGGCAGCACAACGACGTAACCTCAATAACTACCCAATTATGTAACACCTGAAAAGCAGAAAAACTCAACAAAACCCCGCACTTCATGTAAATAAAGACATCATCTAGTCCAACAACGCTCTCAGTCAGAATATAGATATAAAACCCTTCAGGTCGAAATCCTAAAACACAACTCAAGTCTAACTACAAAACATACAACCTTCAACTTTATAAGACCAATGTTGAACTCTAAAACGAACTGAAACAAGAAGAGGATAATAACTTTAGCCCGTACACAACTTTTAGCCTTAAGCCAACTACTAGAAATAACACAGAAAAACTGAAACCAGCGGAAGCAACTTCATAAATAAATAACAATTGGCTAACTATAAATACATAAAAGAGATTCAGCTAATGGTCCATTTTTCTCACGTCTCCTCGTCAGCATCACCAAGCTCGTAGTAGTACTCATCACCTGCAAAAGTTGCATAATTTGTGGGAGTCAGTACATAACACGTACTGGTAAGTAGCTCCTACCTGAGGAGCCACCAAACAACAAACATATATGCATCACAACGATGTGCTCACATCAAACATGTCAACAATAATCATTTGAACATGCTCAATACATAAATAACCACAACATCATGCATACACTCGTGTCATACATATCCATAAACTAATTTGAGTTCTAACAAGCTCTCTCAAAATACAACCGAGTACTAACAACTTTATCCAGTTCTTCTCAAACTCCATTGAGTCCTCTCCGACTCAACCCTAGCTTCACAAGGACTCTATTGAGTTCCCTAAGTCCACTCTCGGACTCCACTGCGTAATCTCAACTCAACTCAACTCGTCGCCCTCACAAGCCCTCTGAGACTAACTCCTTCGAGTCACATCGACCCCTGACCATTTATACCCAGGGCCTCGACACGTCTCTACGGCGCTCAGCGTTCGACCCTTGACCATTTATACCCAAGGCCTCGAACTGTTGCATCGCCCCTTGACCATTTGTACCCAAGGCGCACCGATGACTTTGCAATGTGTTGGCCCTTCCCGCGGCGTGTTACGTCTCCAAAAGTGACCTTTTTAGGACTTAATTATCTTAGAAAGATGTTCACTCTTAGGTGTTTTTGATAGCATTTAGCCTAAACCTATGCTTAAATATGAGAATTAGAAGAAGGTAGCTAAATTAGGACTTAAGTACAATAGGAAAGAAAAGGGTTGAAAACCGAAGGAAAAGAATGAAAAACAAGCATTGCAATGGCATTGCGGAAACATTGCGGACACCGCAATGTTTCAAGTGAAAACCGTAAGTTGACTGATCTTTTTCTGTTAATTTCCGTGATTTCAGGGATTCGTTCTTTCTCCTCCATCCATTCTGAAGTACGACGTTGAAGATTGATGGTTCTCCTTGGCCCAAATGCACCTGCAGATTACTATAAATAGGGGTCAAAGTCGAAGGTTCAAACATCATCCGAAAGCGTAGAAGTCTTCTCGCAGTCCAACTTTTCTCCTGTTTTCCTTTGCCGTCTGTTGGTGTGAGAGTCTCAGCTGTTGGAATCGACAATCTGATAGGAAGGAGAGAAGATTCATCTTCTCTCCCGATTGAATTCATCCAAGCAAAGCTATTCTTTCATCCCCTTCAGCCGAGGCGGTTGCTGTTAAGTCTCTGAAAGTGACTTATTTAGGACCCATTTAGCTTAAGAAGATGTACACTTTTATGTGTTTTTGATAGCATTTAGCCTAAACCTATGCTTAAATATGAGAATGAGAAGAAGGTAGCTAAATTAGGACTTTTGTACAATAGGAAAGAAAAGGGTTGAAAACCGAAGGAAAAGAATGAAAAAAGCTGCATTGCGACAGCATTGCGAAAACATTGCTGAAGCCGCAATTATTCAAGTGAAAACCGTAAGTTGACTGATCTGTTTCTGTTAATTTCCGTAATTTCAGGGATTCGTTCTTTCTCCTCCATCCATTCTGATATATGACGTTGAAGATTGATGGTTCTCCGTGGCCCAAACGCACCTGCAAACTACTATAAAAGGGGGTCAAAGTCGGAGGTTCAGTCATCATCCGAAAGCGTAGAGTCTTCTCGCAGTCCATCTTTTCGCCCTGTTTTCCTTTGCCGTCTGTTGGAGTGAGAGTCTCAGCTGTTGGAATCGATAATCTGATAGGAAGGAGAGGAGATTCTTCTTCTCTCTCGATTGGATTCATCCAAGCAAGGCTGACCTTTCATCCCCTTCATTCGAGGCGACTGCAACGAGGCTTTCATGCGTCATTTCCTGCTTTCTGTTTTCCTTTTCTAATTTCCAGCTTTGATCAGTTGTTGTTTCTAGCTTAATGTTCTATCTACTGCATTTCGTCGCTGTCTGTCTTTGAATTATTTCCTTTAAGTTCCCTTTTGTCCGTTCAACATTCAAAGTAATCAAATTGCAAGTCTTCATTTCACAGTTTCCATCTTCTGCTGCTACGGTTTTGTCTTACTGTTTGGAGTATATTTCCCTTCTAAGCATGTCTGTTTTATCTTACATTTCTGTTCTCTGTATATCCATGAGTAGCTAAGTCACTTAGGGGCATGCTAATGACAGAACTATAGGCTAAAAAACGTGAACCAAGTATGTAGGATAGCTCTCGAAGCATTGATTGTATGTAAGCTTCATCCCACGGGCAATTTCGATTGGCCATCCATTTTGTCCAAAGAACTCCTAACCTCTGGAAGGAGTAAGAGTTCAGAGTCGTATAATCATGCTAGCCTTTCATGGTAACCAGGAAACGGCCTAGGAATAGGCGTTTCCCTAGTACAAACTAAACACTTCTGTTTTAACAAGATGCTTAAGACCTTACTTTGAGTCGAGTAAACTAAAGAATCTAATGCATGGAATCGGACGATACATGAGATAGAGTGAGTTTGATGCATAGAGAGGAGATCCAGTGCTTGAGAATCGTATAAAAATGCCTATAGGATAGTCATTAGTAGCCCTTAATTCACCCATTTACACACTTTCGCTGTTATTCAATTGCGGTAAAATTGCGGTGTCCGCAATTCTGCTAAGTTACCATTCTGTTTAGCTGTTTTCTTCTTCGTTTATTAATTCCATCTCTTGTCTTTTGAGTCTAATTTCAACTTGCATTTGTTTATGTTGCATTCCTTTACACATTCAGCAAAACTTAGATAATTAAAAACCAATTTTACCCCATCAAATCCACCCCTTCTTTCTTAACAAATACACTTCATGAATAGCTAAAACTAAGTCTCTGTGGAAAAAACGAATGAAATATACTTACTACTTGCTGTGAGACCATGTATGCTTGCATGTTCTGAGTGCTCTATCTACCTTCTTGCTTATTTATCTTTAACACATTGAGCACGCAACAAGTTTTTGGCGCCGCTGCCGGGGACTTATTTTAAGTGAAAACGAAGTTTGTTAAGTCTGAAACACCAAGTTATTTTCCATTGAATTTGATCCATCTTCATTTCTTCTTCAGGTACCATTTAGGGTAGTTTATGAATGAGACTCCAAGTAGTGATCTAGAGTTCAACCCTGAGCCTGAAAGATTATTTAAAGCTAGAAATAGAGCCAAGAAACGTCTCTTTAAACAACCCCTTTTACCTCAAATAATTGCTGAAACCGCAGAGTTTCCGCAATCCACTCAAGAAGAAATGGCTGGAATAGATCAAAACCTGGTGCCTGTCACTCGCAATCCCATTGAAATAGCGAATGACAAGGATAGCGCCATCCTTTCGTACCTAGTACCTATGCCTGGGGAGCTGAACCCCAGCATAATCCGTCCTGAAATCACTGCCAACTCCTTCGAGTTAAAACCAGTGATGTTCCAAATGTTGTCCACTGTGGGACAATTCTTTGGAATAGAAAATGAGGACATCCCATAACCACCTTAGGAACTTCCTAGGAGTCAGTGATACCTTCCTCATTCCTGGAGTTTCCCAAGAAGCCCTGAGGCTATATCTTTTCCCTTACTCTTTGAGGGACAAAGCCAAAACATGGTTAAATTCATTACCCTCAGGATCTGTCCTCAATTGGACAGACTTAGCAGAAAAATTCCTAGTCAAATATTTCCCACCAGATAGGAATTCGACCTTTCGTGATGATATCATCAAATTTAAACAAGCTCCGAGTGAGTCTCTTCACGAAGCTTGGACAAGATTCAAAGACCTTCTCATTAAATGTCCACACCATGGCATCCCATGGTGTATCCAAATAGAAGTCTTCTTTAAAGGATGCAACCCCAGCACCAGACAAGTTCTAAACTCATCTGCTGGAGGTTCCATGTTGTCCAAGAGTTACAACGAAGCTTATGAGATCTTGGAGAAGATCTCAACATCTCACTGTAGGTGGTCAGATGATCCAGTAGAGCCAACTAGAGCTCAAGACAAGGATGCTCTAAGCGCCATGAGCACCCAAATAAACGCCCTGACCAACCTAGTTAAGCAAATGGCTCAGGCCAATCTCCAAACCAGTGCCAATACCGCCACAGCCATGTCAATGGGCACCCAGCCAAGTCAAGGCGAGGCACTTATCTGTGGATTCTGTGGGGAAGGGCACCCATATGAATACTGCCCTGGGAATCCATCCTCAGTCTGCTATGTTGGGAGCCAGCAGCAGCCTAGGAATAACCCCTACTCCAACACCTATAACCCTGGTTGGAGAAACCACCCAAACCTGTCATGGGGTGGCCAACAAAACACTAACCAAAATCTTAACCAACCTAGACCGAGTGGAACACCTGGTTTCACTCCCCAACATAACCAGTCAATGTACCAAAAACCATACAATCAACCTGTAGGATCTTCTGTAGAAAACTTACTCAAGGAATACATAGCTAAGAATGATGCTACTCTTCAAAGCCAGCAAGCTACTCTTAGGAGCCTAGAAAACCAAATAGGCCAATTAGCCAATGAACTCAAGAGTAGGCCCCAAGGTAGACTCCCTGCTGACACCGAGGTACCAAGGAGAGATGGCAAAGAACAAGTTCAAGCAATTGAACTTAGGAGTGGAAGACCATTGGTGAGCAACACAAAGGACACACCAAAGAGAGTAGAGAACACAGAGTCTAGTGCTCCACTGGAGTCTCTGCCAAACCAAGGTCCACCACCAACTAGCACATCAGGAGCCAGGCTAGAGCCAATTGTTGAGGAGATAGAAGAAATTCCGAGGCCTCCACCTATCCTAAGGCGCCCTGACGTGCCTGCATATGTGCCACCACCTCCATACCCTCGAAGGCTTAAGAAGAAGCAGGAACAGGAAGTTCATTTTAATAAATTCTTAGAAATTCTTAAACAAGTGCATGTCAACATTCCTTTTGTAGAAGTTTTGCAGTCTATGCCTTCTTATGTAAAGTTTTTGAAGGACATTATTACTAACAAAAAAATAATTGGTGAGTTTGAAACAGTAAACCTCACTGAGGAGTGCAGTGCCATCCTCCAGAACAAGCTGCCCAAGAAGGAGAAGGATCCTGGTTCCTTCACCTTACCTGTAGAACTTGGAGGCAAGCACGTGGGCAGAGCGCTTTGTGACCTGGGCGCCAGCATAAATCTCATGCCCCTGTCCCTATTCCGCCAGTTGGGAATAGGAGAAGCACGTCCAACCACTGTCACTTTACAACTAGCAGACAGATCCATCGCATACCCTGAAGGTAAGATTGAGGATATTCTAGTGAAAGTTGACAAATTTATTTTCCTTGCAGATTTCATTGTCCTGGACTATGAGGCAGACAAGGAGGTCCCCATCCTGCTAGGAAGACCATTTCTAGCCACAGGTAGGGCACTTATAGACGTCCAAAAAGGTGAGCTTACTATGAGGGTTCATGATGAAGAGGTGAAGTTTAGTGTATATAAAGCTTTAAGGTACCCCTCTGACCTTGAATCCTGTGCTAGCATGGACGTAGTAGACTCCTTGATGGAGGAACAATTAGAGCATGTATTATTAACTAAGCATGCTAATGAATATGTACAATTAGATATAGCTGACTTGAATGTATCTGACATAATGGATATGCCTGTAGATAAACCACAACATGTATGTATGAATATAGATTTAACTGATAGATCTGTGAATCCTTTAAAGCCCTCCATTGAACATCCACCTGTTTTAGAACTGAAACCACTACCCACTCACCTCAAATATGCGTATTTAGGAAATAATGATACATTGCCTGTAATTATTTCTTCTAAGCTAAGTGAAAAGCATGAGGTTGAATTAATTTTACTGCTTAAGCAACATAGGAAGGCTATAGCATGGACTATTGCTGATATTCGAGGCATTAGCCCTTCTTATTGCATGCACAAAATTATATTAGAGGAAGAGCACACCCCTAGGGTAGATCACCAACGTAGGCTAAACCCCTCTATGAAAGAGGTAGTAAAGAAGGAAATAATAAAATGGTTAGATGCAGGAGTGATCTTCCCAATAGCTAGTAGCCAGTGGGTGAGCCCCATCCAATGTGTACCTAAAAAGGGGGGAATAACTGTGGTAGTCAATGAGAACAACGAACTAATTCCAACAAGGACTGTCACAGGGTGGAGAGTGTGTATGGATTACAGGAAATTAAATAAAGAAACTAAAAAAGACCACTTCCCTCTACCGTTCATTGACCAGATGCTAGACAGAATAGCTGGTAGAGCCTACTATTGTTTCTTAGACGGGTATTCAGGCTATAATCAAATAACTATAGACCCTAAGGATCAAGAGAAGACCACCTTCACTTGCCCTTTTGGAACTTTTGCCTTTCGCAGAATGCCTTTTGGCTTATGCAATGCACCGGCAACTTTCCAAAGGTGCATGATGGCAATCTTCTCTGAGTTGGATGAGTCCATGATAGAAATATTCATGGATGACTTCTCAGTCTTTGGGGACTCATTTTCAAACTGTCTAGAAAACCTAGGACAAGTCCTGGCTAGGTGTGAGGAGACCAACCTAGTCCTAAACTGGGAAAAATGCCATTTTATGGTGGATGAGGGGATTGTCTTAGGACATAGAGTGTCAAGGGCAGGAGTAGAAGTTGATAGGGCAAAGATTGAGATCATAGAGAAGTTGGTAGAGCCCCAGAATGTCAAAGCCATTAGAAGCTTCTTAGGGCATGCTGGCTTCTACAGAAGGTTCATCAAGGACTTTTCTAAGATAGCCAAGCCTCTGTGTGAGCTTTTAGAGCTAAATAGACCATTCATCTTCTATAAGGAATGCTTAGTAGCTTGGACTACCCTTAAGAAAGCACTAGTCACTGCACCTATAATAGTAGGACCAAATTGGGATCTCCCATTTGAGATGCTATGTGATGCCAGTGACTATGCTGTAGGAGTCATGTTAGGACAGAGGATTGTCAAGCTAACACACCCTGTATATTATGCTAGTAAAACCTTGAATGAGGCTCAATGTAATTATACAACTACTGAGAAAGAAATGCTTGCTGTAGTATTTGCTTGTGAAAAATTTAGAAACTATATTGTAGGCACTAGGACAATTGTGTACACTGACCATTCTGCCTTGAAGTATCTTATGAGGAAGGCTGATGTTAAGCCTAGGTTGATTAGGTGGGTACTGCTGCTGCAAGAGTTTGATTTGGACATTCGAGACAAGAAAGGATGTGAAAACGTGGTTGCAGATCACCTGTCTCGATTGCAGCACAATTGCGAAAAAATTGCGGAGCCCGCAATTTCTGATGCTTTTATTGATGAACATGTCTTTGCTTTGACTCATCGTGATAACGATGAGGAACCTTGGTTTGCTGACATTGCTAACTTCCGTGCATCACAGGTTTTACCAGTTTTCAAGGGAGGACAAGAGAAGAAGAGGTTCCTTCATGAAGCAAGGAAATTTATCTGGGATGACCCCACACTTTACAGAACATGTGCTGACGGCTTGCTAAGGAAGTGTGTTTCAGCTGCTGAAGCGAAGTCTGTGCTGCAGCACTGTCACACATCTCCTTATGGTGGACATTTTGGTGGCCAAAGAACAGCTGCAAAGGTATTTCAAAGTGGCTATTATTGGCCAACGATCTTCAAAGATGCCCACAACTATGCCCACAGCTGTGATGAATGCCAAAGAACAGGTAACCTCAGTCGAAAGGACGAGATGCCCCTCACCTACATCTTAGAGTTAGAGCTCTTTGATGTGTGGGGCATTGACTTCATGGGACCATTCCCTCCATCATCAGGTAACCTTTACATATTAGTAGCAGTGGACTATGTGTCCAAGTGGGTAGAAGCCAAAGCGTGTCCTAATAATGATGCTAAAACAGTCACCAACTTCTTGCATAGGCACATTTTTACTAGGTTTGGGACACCTCGTGCCATCATTAGTGATGAGGGGTCACATTTCATTAACAAGGCTATGGAGAGAGTGTTGGCTAAGTATAACATTAGACATAGAGTAGCCACTCCCTATCACCCACACTCAAATGGACAAGCTGAAATCTCAAATAGGGAAATTAAGAATATCCTAGAAAAAGTGGTCAAACCTAATAGGAAAGACTGGTCCTTCAAGCTTGAGGATGCACTTTGGGCTTATAGGACAGCATATAAGACACCCCTAGGTATGTCCCCTTATAGGCTGGTATATGGCAAGGCTTGTCACTTACCACTTGAGTTAGAAAACAAGGCATTTTGGGCCATGAAGGAATTAAATTTTTGTGTAAAGGATGCGGGGACACTGAGGTCTTTGCAATTACATGAGCTTGATGAGCTTAGGCATATGGCCTATGAAAATGCTAAGATGTACAAGGAAAAAACCAAGATTTGGCACGATAGTAGACTTAGAGTTAAGGACTTTAAGAAGGGTCAACTTGTTTTGTTGTTTAACTCACGGTTGAAACTATTTCCAGGGAAACTTAAGTCTAGATGGTCGAGTCCATTTGTCATTACTAATGTGTTTGTTCATGGTGCAATAGAGATAAAGAACTTGCAGCAAGGCCAACCATTCATGGTTAATGGTGCAAGATTAAAGCACTACTATGAGGAAGGAGATGTGAAGACTCTCTCGGCCTTCCTCTTGACTGAAGCATAACAATGAGAACGAGAGAGGACGAGTGATTGCTGTGCTCGTCAACATAAGGCTCATGCCTTAGTTTATTTTTTGCGATTTTTCGGTTATCATTTGTGTGTTTTGTTGTGTGATTTTAATTACGAATTTGATATTGTTTTTATTTCTTTTTGTAGGGAATCGAAAGAGGGAATCAAGGAGAGTAATCCCAGCTTTAAAAATCAAGAAACGATCGAGCCAAATAAAAGATACGGACGAACAAAGTTTGCCATTTAGATGAAAAAAATCCCTAAAATTGCGCTAGAATTGCAGGATTCGCAAAATATAGCCGTTGGGATTTAGCCGTTTCCTTTATATCCGTTAGAAGGCGCTCGATCGATACGATTCTCTCATTCTCTGATTTCCAAGAAAACTGAGATTCTCTTCATCTTTGATCCTTCTCTCCAAACCTCCAAGATTCGACAATGGTGTCCACAAGGGCTGAAAGATCCGCAGCCAAGAAGAAGGCTGATGACGCAGCTGAAGCGGCTGCGAGGGAAGCACTTCTTACCCTTGCAGATGCTGGGGCTGTACGCACCGAACCTCTTCCCAAACTTCCGATCCGTAGGAAGAAGTGGAGGGTTGTCACCGAAATCCCTGCTGGCCCTTCTGAACCAGCGGGCACGCCCAAGAAACGCCGGTGGAGTGTCGAGACGGCCGCCGAACCAAGCAAAGCAAAGACTCCCTCTGTGGAGAGTCAAGAATCGGATCGTGCGTCCCACGAGTCGACCAAGAAGGGTTCGACGCCATCTGCCTCACCTGCGCACAGCCCTTCACCATCTGGACCAGTGCACAGCCCAGAGCTTTCATCATCGCCGCCTGCACAGAGCCCTGAGACGCCGTCTTCACCACTGAATTCCGTGCAGACGCCTACAGCAGAGCAGAGTGCCACACCTTCGCACACGCCTCCACGGCCTGACCCTGAATTCCCATATGGGGAGTACCAGGAATCCACTCAGGGCAGTGGGGAAGGTGGTGAAGACGAGGTCTTCTCGCCTGCAAGGGAAGCTAGCCCAGAGAGTCCTGCACAGCAGGATGATTCCATGGAAGAGACGCTGGGGGCATGCCTGCAGCAGATCAACATTGAGGCAAAGCTCAAGAAGAAGACGGCCAAGATTGTCAAGGCCAGGCGATCCAAGAAGCTGAAAAAGAAGAAGGCTAAAAGGGCGCCTTCAGCAGACAAAGAGAGCACCGAGCCTTCGCTCAAACGACTCAAGGTTGAGGCTGCCGAGTCAGCCAAACCATCAGATAAAGGGAAGGCAAAGCTCTACCCTGAAGACGAGCCTCAGTCAGTGAGGTATGTTTCCTCTGATGCTGAGTCCAGGGGTGCTGAGCTGAGAAAGAGGGAGTTGCTGCACGAGAAAGGCTTCCTCGACCGACCTGCTGACCTGCCGCAGTTCTTGCGCGCAGGAGTGATAAACCACGGCTGGGAGGAATTTTGCAGACCGCCCAATCCAGCCTACACGAGCATGGTGTATGATTTCTACGCCAATGTGCTCAGCCCTGAGGATGGCCTGTCTGTGGTCAGAGGGGTAGAAGTGGATTTCTCAGCTAAGGCCATCAACGAAGCCTATGGTCTCAGGGGCCAAACACATACAGATTATGCACGGATCGTTGATGAGCCTACGGAGGCAGTTTTGGAAGAGGCCATTCGAACCATTGGCCAGCCTGAAGCAGCGTGGACTGTATCACGCAATGGGAGGCACACTCTCATGAGTGCCAACCTCACGGCTAAGGCGGCTGTTTGGTTTTCGTTCGTGAGAAGGAGATTGTCCCCAGTGACTCACGAGACTACAATCAACCAGAGCCGATCGCTGCTGGTGTATGCGATAATGAGAGGTCTCACGATCAACGTGGGAGAAGTCATCACTGCTGCTATTGCTGAGTGCGCCAAGAAAGGTAAGGGACCACTGTTTTTCCCTAATACCATAACCAAACTATGTTTGCTTGCAGGAGTCCCCACCGAGCGCATGGAGCAGCAAATGGCTTACACAGGCCACTTGGAGCTGCCGGCTAGCCTGAGGCTGAAGAGGAAGGGGAATATGGAGTTTGAACTGGATAGGCTGGCTGCTGAGCAGTCCCTATCCATGGCCTGCCTGATGGATATGCAGAGGAGAATGGCTCAATGGGCCACTTATGCGCAGGCAAGGGACAAGGAAGTTGCAGACCAACTTGGGTGCATCTTCCCTGACTTCCCCACAAATCTCCTGACTCCATGGGTGCCTCCACGACCACGACAACCAGATGAGGATGACGATGTTTGAGTGCTGGTTTGAAGTGCACTGAAGGGAGTATTGCTGTTCCCTTAGAAAAAAAAACAATTTTCTGCTTTCTGATAGCTTATGTGAATTATGCTGTTTTAGTACATTTTTGATCTGTCTTAGATGCTTAGTTTTATGTTTTTAATTTTGCTTAGTATAGTCTGATGATAGGTGACTAGATAGGTTAGTTTTGTTTTATTTTTAGGAGAGCGTGAATGACTGGAAAGAGCATGCTTAGGGGCCTTAATCACTGTTATATCTGCCCTGATCTAATTGCGAAATAATTGCGGTCCCCGCAATTTTCATGACTGAAAGCATGTTTTGGACTGTCTGTTTAGCTAGGCTGTGATCTGTTTAAATTCCATTTTTTGCTGCTATCATGACTACCATATATAGCTTATCTAACAGCCTGCTGGATGAGTGTCATAGGACACCCTTTGCTAGTTTAAATCGATCTCTAAAAAGCTCAGCATGCACAGCTTTAAGCCCTTAACTGTCTGTTTTTTTTTAATTTACTGCTACTGTGATATTTTCTTTTCAATGTTCTGTCTATGCCTAGGGCTTTAGATTCTCTTTGTTTTACCTTAGACTAGATGCTTCTAGGATAGTTTGGGGGTGTGCCACCTCAGACACTCATTGGGGACAATGAGTAGTTGAAGTTTGGGGGAGGCCACCCTAGGCCTAGGAACATTCCTCTCTCCCTTAGAAACATAAGCATTCTTCTTCTCCTTTACAAAAAATGATGAACTGAAAAAAAAAAAAAATGATGAAAAATAGAATAAAGAGGGGGGTCTCTCTTAGGTTGCTAAGTAATCAGTGCCAAGTGTGTGACCCACAAGTGGCATTGCATCAAAAGGCAACCAAAGGAGAGGCCCCACCTAAGTAAGAAAAAGGGAAAAGAATAGGGAAGAAGAATGTATACCTAGGAGTTATAACTTTGTGGCTTAGGTGTCCTATTTAAAAAGAACTCTGATCCTCAATTAGTTAAGCACAAAGTTGTAACTTGTAGGGTTGTTTAGGGAGATGAGTGTTTATCCAATGTAGTGATGCCAGGGTTTAGGTTGTTCTTTAAAAGTACTACTGTCACCGTTAATACTAAGACTGGCATGACTCTAAGGAATCCTAGACAAATTAAGAATAAAACTAGAAGCATGTACTGAGTCTGAGGTAAAGCTAGGCAGAATTTGAAACCTTAAGGGATAGTGGCATGATATGACAAAAGCAAATAGATCAGTTGTAGGAAGTTAATAAAAGCAGGTAAGTGTTAGGCAGGCGAAGTCAGAAGAAGCTAGATAAGAGGGTAGTTTTAAACTGAGAAGTGTATCACAGGACAGCAGTGCTATAGATAGGGATATAAGGGAGTCAGTAAAGTGGTTAAAGAAGGTGAAACAGCAGTCTAGGTAAGTCCTTAGTATGCTTGAGGACAAGCAAAACCTTAAGTTTGGGGGTGTGTTAAGTCTCTGAAAGTGACTTATTTAGGACCCATTTAGCTTAAGAAGATGTACACTTTTAGGTGTTTTTGATAGCATTTAGCCTAAACCTATGCTTAAATATGAGAATGAGAAAAGGTAGCTAAATTAGGACTTTTGTACAATAGGAAAGAAAAGGGTTGAAAACCGAAGGAAAAGAATGAAAAAAGCTGCATTGCGACAGCATTGCGAAAACATTGCTGAAGCCGCAATTATTCAAGTGAAAACCGTAAGTTGACTGATCTGTTTCTGTTAATTTCCGTAATTTCAGGGATTCGTTCTTTCTCCTCCATCCATTCTGATATATGACGTTGAAGATTGATGGTTCTCCTTGGCCCAAACGCACCTGCAAACTACTATAAAAGGGGGTCAAAGTCGGAGGTTTAGTCATCATCCGAAAGCGTAGAGTCTTCTCGCAGTCCATCTTTTCGCCCTGTTTTCCTTTGCCGTCTGTTGGAGTGAGAGTCTCAGCTGTTGGAATCGATAATCTGATAGGAAGGAGAGGAGATTCTTCTTCTCTCTCGATTGGATTCATCCAAGCAAGGCTGACCTTTCATCCCCTTCATTCGAGGCGACTGCAACGAGGCTTTCATGCGTCATTTCCTGCTTTCTGTTTTCCTTTTCTAATTTCCAGCTTTGATCAGTTGTTGTTTCTAGCTTAATGTTCTATCTACTGCATTTCGTCGCTGTCTGTCTTTGAATTATTTCCTTTAAGTTCCCTTTTGTCCGTTCAACATTCAAAGTAATCAAATTGCAAGTCTTCATTTCACAGTTTCCATCTTCTGCTGCTACGGTTTTGTCTTACTGTTTGGAGTATATTTCCCTTCTAAGCATGTCTGTTTTATCTTACATTTCTGTTCTCTGTATATCCATGAGTAGCTAAGTCACTTAGGGGCATGCTAATGACAGAACTATAGGCTAAAAAACGTGAACCAAGTATGTAGGATAACTCTCGAAGCATTGATTGTATGTAAGCTTCATCCCACGGGCAATTTCGATTGGCCATCCATTTTGTCCAAAGAACTCCTAACCTCTGGAAGGAGTAAGAGTTCAGAGTCGTATAATCATGCTAGCCTTTCATGGTAACCAGGAAACGGCCTAGGAATAGGCGTTTCCCTAGTACAAACTAAACACTTCTGTTTTAACAAGATGCTTAAGACCTTACTTTGAGTCGAGTAAACTAAAGAATCTAATGCATGGAATCGGACGATACATGAGATAGAGTGAGTTTGATGCATAGAGAGGAGATCCAGTGCTTGAGAATCGTATAAAAATGCCTATAGGATAGTCATTAGTAGCCCTTAATTCACCCATTTACACACTTTCGCTGTTATTCAATTGCGGTAAAATTGCGGTGTCCGCAATTCTGCTAAGTTACCATTCTGTTTAGCTGTTTTCTTCTTCGTTTATTAATTCCATCTCTTGTCTTTTGAGTCTAATTTCAACTTGCATTTGTTTATGTTGCATTCCTTTACACATTCAGCAAAAATTAGATAATTAAAAACCAATTTTACCCCATCAAATCCACCCCTTCTTTCTTAACAAATACACTTCATGAATAGCTAAAAATAAGTCTCTGTGGAAAAAACGAATGAAATATACTTACTACTTGCTGTGAGACCATGTATGCTTGCATGTTCTGAGTGCTCTATCTACCTTCTTGCTTATTTATCTTTAACACATTGAGCACGCAACAGTTGCGACGAGGCTTTCAAGCATCATTTACTGCTTTCTGTCTTTCAATTCTAAATTCCAGTTCTGTTTAGTTGCTGTTTCTCTTCTAATAGCTAGGTCATTTCATTTCGTTGCTGTCTGTCTTTACATTATTTACTTTAAGCTTCCTTCTTTGTTCATTCAAACAATCAAGTAATCAAAGCACAATTCTCCATTTCACAGTTTCTTCGCTTTGCTGTCACTGTTTTTCCCTTACTGTTTGTCTTCATTTCTCTTCTAAGCATGTCTATTTTATCTATTCTTTCTGTTCTTCCTATATCCATGAGTAACTAAGTCACATAGGGGCATGCTAATGACAACACTATAGGCTAAAAAACGTGAACCAAGCATGTAGGATAGCTCTCGAAGCATTGATTGTATGTAACTTTCATCCCACGGGCAATTTCGATTGGCCATCCATTTTGTCCAAAGAACTCCTAACCTCTGGAAGGAGTAAGAGTTCAGAGTCATACTATCATGCTAGCCTTTCAAGGTAGCCAGGAAGCGGCCTAGGAATAGGCGTTTCCCTAGTACAAACCATATTCTTCTGCCTTAACAAGATGCTTAAGACCTTACTTGGACATGAGTAAACTAAAGAATCTAATGCATGAAATCGGAAGATACATGAGAATGAGATAGTTTGATGCATAGTGAGTTGATCCAGTACTTGAGAATCGTATTAAAAAGCCTATAGGATAGTCGTTAGTAGCCCTTAATTCATCATTTTACACACTTTCGTTGTTAATTAAATTGCGGTAGAATTGCTGTTTCCGCAATTCTTCTAAAGTTACAATTCTGTCTAGCCATCTTTGTCTTCATTTATTAGTCTCGTTTCTTTTCGTTTGAGTTTAGCTTTAACTTGCACTTGTTCATGTTACTACCCTCTACATATTCAGTAGGAAATAGACAATTTAAAACCAATTCTACACCATCGAATCCACCCTTTCTTTCTTAACTTTACACTTCATGAATAGCTTATAATAAATCTCTGTGGGAAAACGAATGAAAAAATACTTACTACTTGCTATAAGATCATGTATGCTTGCATGTTCTGAGTGCTCTTTCTATCTTATTGCTTATTTATTTTAACACATTGAGCACGCAACAAGTTTTTGGCGCCGCTGCCGGGGATTTATTTAAGTGAAAACGAAGTTTGTTAAGTTTGAAACACCAAGTTTATTGCCTATTGAAGCTGATCTGTTTCATTTCTTTTGCAGGTACTATTGGGTTAGTTTATGAGTGAGCCTTCAAGTAGTGATCTAGAGTTCAATCCTGAGCCTGAGAGATTACTTAGGGCCAGAAATAGAGCCAAGAAACGTCTCTTTAACCAACCCTCTATACCTCAAGTAATTGCGGGAACCGCAATTCCTCCGCAATTGTCTCAAGAAGAAATGGATGGAATAGTTCCAAATCCGGTGCCTGTCACTCGCAATCCCATCGAAATAGCGAATGACAAGGATAGCGCCATACTCTCGTACCTAGTACCTATGCCTGGGGAGCTGAACCCCAGCATAATCCGTCCTGAAATCACTGCCAACTCATTCGAGTTAAAGCCAGTGATGTTCCAAATGTTGTCCACTGTGGGACAATTCTTTGGAGTGGAAAATGAGGATCCCCACAACCATCTTAGAAACTTCTTAGGAGTTAGTGATACATTCATCATCCCTGGAGTTTCCCAAGAAGCCTTGAGGCTATACCTTTTCCCTTACTCTCTGAGGGACAAAGCCAAAACGTGGTTAAACTCATTACCTTCTGGATCTGTCCTTAATTGGACAGACTTAGCAGAAAAATTCCTAGTCAAATACTTCCCACCTGATAGGAATTCTACCTTTCGTGATGACATAATTAAGTTCAAACAAGCTGACACTGAGTCCCTTCACGAAGCTTGGACAAGGTTCAAAGATCTACTTCTTAAATGTCCACACCATGGCATCCCATGGTGTATCAAAATAGAGGTCTTTTTCAAAGGATGCAACCCCAACACTAGACAAGTCTTAAACTCATCTGCTGGAGGTTCCATGTTGTCCAAGAGTTACAACGAGGCCTATGAGATCTTGGAGAAGATCTCAGCATCTCACTGTAGGTGGTCAGATGATCCAGTTGAGCCAACTAGAGCTCAAGACAAGGATGCTCTAAGTGCAATGAGCAGCCAAATAAATGCCCTGACCAACCTAGTTAAGCAAATGGCTCAAGCCAATCTCCAAACAAGTGTCAACACCGCTACAGCCATGTCAATGGGCACCCAACCAAGTCAAGGTGAAACACTTATCTGTGGATTCTGTGGGGAAGGGCACCCGTATGAATACTGCCCTGGGAATCCAGCCTCAGTCTGCTATGTTGGAAGCCAACAGCAGCCTAGGAACAACCCCTATTCCAATACTTACAACCCTGGTTGGAGGAACCACCCAAACCTGTCATGGGGTGGCCAACAGAATGCTAACCAAAATCCTAACCAACCTAGACCGAGTGGAACACCTGGTTTCACTCCTCAACATAACCAATCCATGTACCAAAAACCATACAACCAACCTGTAGGATCTTCTGTAGAAAACTTACTCAAGGAATACATAGCCAAGAATGATGCCACACTACAGAGTCAGCAGGCCACTCTTAGGAGCCTAGAGAATCAAATAGGGCAACTAGCCAATGAAATCAAGAGTAGGCCCCAAGGTAGGCTTCCTGCTGACACTGAAGTGCCAAGGAGAGATGGTAAAGAACAAGTTCAAGCAATTGAACTTAGAAGTGGTAGACCATTGGTGAGCAACACCAAAGACACACCAAAGAGAGTAGAGAACACTGAGTCTAGTGCCCCACTGGAGTCTCTGCCAAACCAAGGTCCACCATCAACAAGCACATCAGGAGCCAGGCTGGAGCCGATTATTGAGGAGATAGAAGAAATTCCAAGGCCTCCACCAATCCTAAGGCGACCTGACGTGCCTGCATATGTGCCACCACCTCCATATCCTCGAAGGCTTAAGAAGAAGCAGGAACAGGAAGTGCACTTTAATAAATTCTTAGAAATTCTTAAGCAAGTGCATGTCAACATTCCTTTTGTAGAAGTTTTACAGTCTATGCCTTCCTATGTAAAGTTTTTGAAAGATATTATTACTAACAAAAAAATAATTGGTGAGTTTGAAACAGTAAATCTCACTGAGGAGTGCAGTGCCATCCTCCAGAACAAGCTGCCCAAGAAGGAGAAGGATCCTGGTTCCTTCACCTTACCTGTGGAACTTGGAGGCAAGCACGTGGGCAGAGCGCTTTGTGACCTGGGCGCCAGCATAAACCTCATGCCCCTATCACTATTCCGCCAGTTGGGAATAGGAGAAGCACGTCCAACCACTGTCACTTTACAACTAGCAGACAGATCCATTGCATACCCTGAAGGTAAGATTGAGGATATTCTAGTGAAAGTTGACAAATTTATTTTCCTTGCAGATTTCATTATCCTGGATTATGAAGCAGACAAGGAGGTCCCCATCCTGTTAGGCAGACCATTTCTTGCCACAGGTAGGGCACTGATAGACGTCCAAAAAGGTGAGCTCACTATGAGGGTTCATGATGAAGAGGTGAAATTTAGTGTGTATAAAGCTTTAAGGTACCCCTCTGACCTTGAATCCTGTGCTAGCATGGACGTTGTAGATTCTTTAATGGAAGAACAATTGAAGCATGTATTATTAACTAAGCATGCTAATGAGTATGTACACTTAGATTTAGCTGACTTAAATGTATCTGAGATAATGAATATGCCTGTAGATAAACCACAACCTGTATGTATGAATATAGAACTAACTGATAGATCCTTAAATCCTTTAAAGCCCTCCATTGAGCATCCACCTGTCTTAGAATTAAAACCTCTCCCCACTCACCTCAAGTATGCATATTTAGGGAGTAACGAAACTTTGCCTGTTATCATTTCTTCTAAATTAAGTGAAAAGCATGAGGTTCAACTGATATTACTGCTTAAGCAACATAGGAAGGCTATTGCATGGACTATTGCCGATATCAGAGGCATTAGCCCTTCTTATTGCATGCATAAGATTATACTAGAGGAAGAACATACCCCTAGAGTAGACCACCAACGTAGGCTAAATCCCTCTATGAAAGAGGTAGTTAAGAAAGAAATAATAAAATGGTTAGATGCTGGTGTGATCTTCCCCATAGCTAGTAGTCAGTGGGTGAGCCCTATACAATGTGTACCTAAAAAGGGTGGGATGACTGTGGTAGTCAATGAGAACAATGAACTGATTCCAACTAGGACTGTCACAGGATGGAGAGTATGTATGGATTATAGGAAGCTAAATAAAGAGACCAAAAAAAGACCATTTCCCTCTACCATTTATTGACCAAATGTTAGACAGAATAGCTGGTAGAGCCTACTACTGTTTCTTAGACGGTTACTCAGGTTATAACCAGATCACTATAGACCCTAAGGATCAAGAGAAGACTACCTTCACTTGCCCTTTTGGAACTTTTGCCTTTCGCAGAATGCCTTTTGGCTTATGCAATGCACCGGCAACTTTTCAAAGGTGCATGTTGGCAATCTTCTCTGATTTGGATGAGTCCATGATAGAGATATTCATGGATGATTTCTCAGTCTTTGGGGATTCATTTACAAACTGTCTAGAGAATTTAGGACAAGTCCTGACTAGATGTGAAGAGACTAACTTAGTCCTTAATTGGGAGAAGTGTCACTTCATGGTAGATGAGGGGATTGTCTTAGGTCATAGAGTGTCAAGGGCAGGTGTAGAAGTTGACAGGGCTAAGATAGAAATCATAGAGAAGTTGGTAGAGCCTCAGAATGTCAAGGCCATTAGAAGTTTCTTAGGGCATGCTGGCTTCTACAGAAGGTTCATTAAGGACTTTTCTAAGATAGCCAAGCCTCTGTGTGAGCTTCTAGAGTTGAATAGGCCATTCATCTTCTCTAAGGAATGTTTAGTAGCTTGGCAAACCCTTAAGAAAGCACTGGTCACAGCACCTATTATAGTAGGGCCAGATTGGGATCTCCCATTTGAGATGTTATGTGATGCTAGTGACTATGCTGTAGGGGTTATGTTAGGACAGAAAATTGACAAGCTAACACACCCTGTATACTATGCTAGCAAAACCCTGAATGAGGCTCAATGTAATTATACAACTACTGAAAAAGAGATGCTTGCTGTAGTGTTTGCTTGTGAGAAATTTAGAAACTATATTGTAGGCACTAGGACAATTGTGTACACTGACCATTCTGCCTTGAAGTATCTCATGAGGAAGGCTGATGCTAAGCCTAGGTTGATTAGGTGGGTGTTATTGCTGCAGGAATTTGATCTGGACATTCGAGACAAGAAAGGATGTGAAAATGTGGTTGCGGATCACCTTTCTCGATTGCAGCACAATTGCGAAAAAATTGCGGAACCCGCAATTTCTGATGCTTTTATTGATGAACATGTCTTTGTATTGACTCATCGTGATAACGATGAGGAACCTTGGTTCGCTGACATTGCTAACTTCCTTGCATCACAGGTATTACCAGTTTTCAAGGGAGGACAAGAGAAGAAGAGGTTCCTTCATGAGGCAAGGAAATTCATCTGGGATGACCCCACACTTTACAGAACATGTGCTGACGGCTTGCTAAGGAAGTGTGTTTCAGCTGTTGAGGCGAAGTCTGTGCTGCAGCACTGTCACACAGCTCCTTATGGTGGACACTTTGGTGGCCAAAGAACAGCTGCAAAGGTATTTCAGAGTGGCTACTATTGGCCAACGATCTTCAAGGATGCCCACAACTATGCCCACAGCTGTGATGAATGCCAAAGAACAGGTAACCTCAGTCGCAAGGATGAGATGCCTCTCACCTACATCTTAGAGTTAGAGCTCTTTGATGTGTGGGGCATTGATTTCATGGGACCATTTCCCCCATCTTCAGGTAACCTTTACATATTAGTGGCAGTAGACTATGTATCCAAGTGGGTAGAAGCCATAGCATGTCCTAATAATGATGCTAAAACAGTCATAAAATTCTTGCATAGGCACATTTTTACTAGGTTTGGGACACCTCGTGCTGTCATTAGTGATGAGGGGTCCCACTTCATTAATAAGGCTATGGAGAGAGTGTTGGCTAAGTATAACATTAGACATAGAGTAGCCACTCCTTATCACCCACACTCGAATGGTCAGGCTGAAATTTCAAATAGGGAGATTAAGAACATCCTAGAAAAAGTGGTCAAACCTAATAGAAAGGACTGGTCATTTAAACTCGAGGATGCACTATGGGCGTATAGAACTGCATATAAGACACCCCTAGGTATGTCTCCTTACAGACTTGTATATGGTAAAGCTTGTCATCTTCCATTTGAATTAGAAATTAAGGCATTTTGGGCACTAAAAGAGTTGAATTATTGCGTGACCGATGCGGGAACGTTGCGGTCTTTGCAATTACATGAGCTTGATGAGCTTAGACAAATGTCTTATGAAAATGCCAAGATGTATAAGGAAAAGACCAAGATTTGGCACGATAGTAGACTTTGGATCAAGGACTTTAAGAAAGGCCAACTTGTTTTATTATTTAACTCACGATTGAGGTTATTTCCAGGCAAATTAAAATCCAGATGGTCAGGTCCTTTCATGATTACTAATGTGTTTGTTCATGGTGCCATCGAGATAAAGAACTTGCAGCAAGGTCAACCATTCATGGTTAATGGTGCAAGGTTGAAGCACTACTATGAGGAAGGAGATGTGAAGACTCTCTCGGCCTTCCTCTTGACTGAAGCGTGAAATTAAGAACGAGAGAGGACGAGTGATTGCTGTGCTCGTCAACATGAGGCTCATGCCTTAGTTTATTTTTTGCGATTTTCCGGTTATCGTTTGTGTGTCTTTTTGTATGATTTTAATTGAGTATTTGATGTTTATTTTATTTCTTTTTGTAGGGAATCAATAGAGGGAATCAAGGAGAGTAAATCCAGCTTTAAAAATCAAGAAAATATTGGGCCAAATAAAAGATACGGATGAGCAAAGATTGACATTTAGATGGAAAAAATCTCCAACGGTCACTAAAATTGCGCTGCATTTGCAGGATCCGCAAAAATATAGCCGTTGGGATTTATCCGTTTCCTTTATATCCGTTAGAAGGCGCGTTGATCTATACGATTCTCCCATTCTCTGAACTCCAAGAAAGCTTCGATTCTCTTCATCTGTGATTCTTCTCTCCAAACCTCCACGTTTCAAAGATGGTACTCACAAGGGCTGAAAGATCTGCGGCCAAGAAAAGGGCCGATGAAGCTGAAACGGCTGCGAGAGATGCATTGCTTGCCTTGGCTGATGCTGAGGCTGCGCGAACGGAACGACTGGATAAGCTGCCGATTCGCAAGAAGAAGTGGAGGGTTGTTACGGAAATACCTGCTGGACCCTCTAAACCAGCGGGCACACCCAAGAAACGAAAGTGGCGCATGGCTGTGGCCGAAGAAGAAATCAAGAACAAGACTCCCTCTGTGGAGAGTCAAGAACAAAGCCAACCATCCCACGAGTCAGCCGAACGCAGCCTCTCACCAAGCCCGCCAGCGCAGAGCCCTGAGCAGCCTTCTTCACCACAAGGTTCTGCACAGACACCTACAGCAGAGCAAAGAACCACGCCGTCGCACACTTCCCCACGGCCTGACCCTGAATTCCCATATGGGGAGTACCAAGAATCAACGCAGGGCAGTGGGGAAGGTGAGGAAGAAGAGGTCTTCTCTCCATTAAGGGAAGCCAGCCCTGAGAGTCCTACACAGCAGGATGACTCGATGGAAGAAACACTGGGGGCTTGCCTCCAGCAGATCACCATCAAGGCTAAGCTCAAGAAGAAGAAGAAGGCCAAGATTCTCAAGGCCAAGCGGTCAAAGAAGCTGAGAAAGAAGAAGGCCAAGCGGGCGCCTTCATCAGAGAAGGAAAGCACAGAGCCATCGCTCAAGAAACTCAAGGTTGAGGCTGCGGAGTCAGCCAAACCCACAGACAAAGGGAAGGCCAAGCTTTACCCTGAAGATGAGCCTCAATCAGTGAGGTATGTGTCCTCTGACGCTGAGTCCAGAGGAATTGAGCTAAGGAAGAGGGAGTTGCTGCACGAGAAGGGCTTCCTCGACAGACCTGCTGACCTGCCGCAGTTCTTGCGCGCAGGGATTACAAACCACGGATGGGAGGAGTTTTGCAGACCACCCAATCCAGCCTATACGAGCATGGTTTATGATTTCTACGCCAATGTGCTCAGCCCTGAGGATGGCCTGTCTGTGGTGCGAGGGGTGGAAGTGGACTTCTCAGCTAAGGCCATCAACGAAGCCTATGGTCTCAAGGGCCAAAACCATACAGATTATGAACGAATTGTTGATGAGCCTACTGAGGCAGTCCTGGAAGAGGCCATTCGAACCATTGGCCAGCCTGAAGCTTCCTGGACCGTGTCACGCAATGGGAGGCACACTCTCATGAGTGCCAACCTCACAGCTAAGGCGGCTGTATGGTTTGCTTTTGTAAGGAGGAAGCTGTCCCCCGTGACTCATGAGACCACCATTAATCAGAGCAGATCGCTCCTGGTCTATGCCATCATGCGAGGTCTCACGGTCAACGTGGGAGAAGTCATTGCTGCTGCCATTGCTGAGTGCGCCAAGAAGGGTAAGGGACCATTGTTTTTCCCTAATACCATAACTAAACTCTGTTTGCTTGCAGGAGTTCCCATCGAGCGAATGGAGCAGCAAATGGCTTACACAGGCCACTTGGAGCTGCCTGCTGGCTTGAGGCTGAAGAGGAAGGGGAACATGGAGTTCGAACTGGATAGGTTGGCTGCTGATCAGTCACTGTCCATGGCTTGCCTGATGGATATGCAGAAAAGGATGGCTCAATGGGCCACTTACGCGCAGGCACGGGACAAGGAAGTTGCAGACCAGCTTGGGTGCATCTTCCCTGACTTCGCCACGAATCTCCTACATCCATGGGTGCCTCCACGACCACGACAACCTGATGAGGATGAAGACATTTGAGTGCTGGTTTGAATTGCACTGCAGGGAGTATTGCTGTTCCCTTAGAAAAAAAAAAAAAAAAACAAAATCTGCTTTCTGATAGACCATGTGAATTATGCTGTTTTTAGTACAAATTTTGATCTGTTTTAGTTGCTTAGTTTTATGTTTTTAAATTGCTTAGTATAGCCTGCTGTTAGCTGATTCGGTAGGATAGTTTAGTTTTCTTTTTGTTGAGCTTGAACGACTGGATAAAGCATGCTTAGGGGCCTTAGTAACTGATATATCTGCCCTGGCTTAATTGCGAAATAACTGCGGTACCCGCAATTTTTATTACTGAAAGCATGTTTTGGACTGTCTGCTTAGCTAGGCTGTGATCTGTTTAAATTCTATCTTTTGCTGCTTTCATGACTACCTTATATAGCTTATCTAAATGCATGCTGGATGAGTGTCATAGGACACCCTTTGATAAGTTTAAATTAACCTCTAAATAGCTCAGCATGCATAGCTGTAAGTCCTTGCCTGTTTGTTTTTCAACTTCCTGTTGCTGTGATATTTTCTTTTAGAATGTTCTGTCTATGCCTAGGGCTTTTAGATTCTCTTTGTTTCACCTTAGACTAGATGCTTCTAGGATAAGTTTGGGGGTGTGCCACCTCAGACACTCATTGGGGACAATGAGTAGTTGAAGTTTGGGGGAGGCCACCCTAGGCCTAGGAACATTCCTCTCTCCCTCAAAACATAAGCATTCTTCTTCTCCTTTACAAAAAAAATAATGAACTGAAAAAAAAAAAATGACAAATAGAATAAAGAGGGGAGTCTCTCTTAGGTTGCTGAGTAATCAGTGCCAAGTGTGTAACCCACAAGTGGCATTGCATCAAAAGGCAACCAAAGGAAAGACTCCACCTAAGAAAGAAAAAAGGAAAAGAGTAGGGAAGAAGAATGTATACCTAGGAGTTGCAACTTTGTGGCTTAGATGTCCTATTTAAAAAAGAACTCTGATCCTCAATTAGCTAAGCACAAAGTTGTAGCTTGTAGGGTTGTTTAGGGAGATGAGTGTATATCCAATGTAGTGATGCCAGGGTTTAGGTTGTTCTCTAAAAGTACTACTGTTACCATTAATACTAAGACTGGCATGACTCTAAGGAATCCTAGGTAGCTCATAAATATAAACTAGAAGCATGTACTGAGTCTGGGGTAAAGCTAGGTAGAATTTGAAACCTTAGGGATAGTGGCATGATATGATAAAAGCAGGTAGATCAGTTGTAGGGAGTTAATAAAAGCAGTAGGAGTTTTAGGCATGCGAAATCAGAAGAAGCTAGATGAGAGGGTAGTTTTAAGCTTAGAAGTGTGTCACAGGACATCACTGCTATAGATGAGAATATATGGGAGTTAGTAAGTGGTTGAAGAAGAAGAAACAGCAGCCTAGGAAAGTCCTTAGATTGCTTGAGGACAAGCAAAACCTTAAGTTTGGGGGTGTGTTACGTCTCCAAAAGTGACCTTTTTAGGACTTAATTATCTTAGAAAGATGTTCACTCTTAGGTGTTTTTGATAGGATTTAGCCTAAACCTATGCTTAAATATGAGAATTAGAAGAAGGTAGCTAAATTAGGACTTAAGTACAATAGGAAAGAAAAGGGTTGAAAACCGAAGGAAAAGAATGAAAAACAAGCATTGCGATGGCATTGCGGAAACATTGCGGACACCGCAATGTTTCAAGTGAAAACCGTAAGTTGACTGATCTTTTTCTGTTAATTTCCGTGATTTCAGGGATTCGTTCTTTCTCCTCCATCCATTCTGAAGTACGACGTTGAAGATTGATGGTTCTCCTTGGCCCAAATGCACCTGCAGATTACTATAAATAGGGGTCAAAGTCGAAGGTTCAAACATCATCCGAAAGCGTAGAAGTCTTCTCGCAGTCCAACTTTTCTCCTGTTTTCCTTTGCCGTCTGTTGGTGTGAGAGTCTCAGCTGTTGGAATCGACAATCTGATAGGAAGGAGAGAAGATTCATCTTCTCTCCCGATTGGATTCATCCAAGCAAAGCTATTCTTTCATCCCCTTCAGCCGAGGCGGTTGCGACGAGGCTTTCAAGCATCATTTACTGCTTTCTGTCTTTCAATTCTAAATTCTAGTTCTGTTTAGTTGCTGTTTCTCTTCTAATAGCTAGGTCATTTCATTTCGTTGCTGTCTGTCTTTACATTATTTACTTTAAGCTTCCTTCTTTGTTCATTCAAACAATCAAGTAATCAAAGCACAATTCTCCATTTCACAGTTTCTTCGCTTTGCTGTCACTGTTTTTCCCTTACTGTTTGTCTTCATTTCTCTTCTAAGCATGTCTATTTTATCTATTCTTTCTGTTCTTCCTATATCCATGAGTAACTAAGTCACATAGGGGCATGCTAATGACAACACTATAGGCTAAAAAACGTGAACCAAGCATGTAGGATAGCTCTCGAAGCATTGATTGTATGTAAGCTTCATCCCACGGGCAATTTCGATTGGCCATCCATTTTGTCCAAAGAACTCCTAACCTCTGGAAGGAGTAAGAGTTCAGAGTCATACTATCATGCTAGCCTTTCAAGGTAGCCAGGAAGCGGCCTAGGAATAGGCGTTTCCCTAGTACAAACCATATTCTTCTGCCTTAACAAGATGCTTAAGACCTTACTTGGACATGAGTAAACTAAAGAATCTAATGCATGAAATCGGAAGATACATGAGAATGAGATAGTTTGATGCATAGTGAGTTGATCCAGTACTTGAGAATCGTATTAAAAAGCCTATAGGATAGTCGTTAGTAGCCCTTAATTCATCATTTTACACACTTTCGTTGTTAATTAAATTGCGGTAGAATTGCTGTTTCCGCAATTCTTCTAAAGTTACAATTCTGTCTAGCCATCTTTGTCTTCATTTATTAGTCTCGTTTCTTTTCGTTTGAGTTTAGCTTTAACTTGCACTTGTTCATGTTACTACCCTCTACATATTCAGTAGGAAATAGACAATTTAAAACCAATTCTACACCATCGAATCCACCCTTTCTTTCTTAACTTTACACTTCATGAATAGCTTATAATAAATCTCTGTGGGAAAACGAATGAAAAAATACTTACTACTTGCTATAAGATCATGTATGCTTGCATGTTCTGAGTGCTCTTTCTATCTTATTGCTTATTTATTTTAACACATTGAGCACGCAACACGGCGCCCAACACCTGCTTAAACCATGGTGACATATCACCCCTCGACCATTTGTACCCGAGGTGCACTGATATTCACCCTACTTCCCTTAGTGACTTACTACCCCTCGACCATTTGTACCCGAGGTGCACTAATATTCACTGAGCATTCTCTATAACCACAAGTTACACATCTTTCCTTAACACTAATCAACCGTCCGTGACATACTACCCCTCGACCATTTGTACCCGAGGCGCACTAGTATTCACTAAACATTCCCTGTAACCACAAGTTACACTGTTTTCTCACAGCCTCACTAGGCTACATAAATCCTACGTCATGCAACTAGACCAAACTCGAAACCACCCAACATGAATATGTACAGCACACCCACAACACATTTATCATGTTGTCCAATCAACACATCATACACAAATAAGTTCACCACAATGCAGCACACACATCAATGATCGCATCATCAGATCAATATATTCAAAATCCCACTCAAATATACTAAGCACTCAGTAGTGCTAAGTGTTGCGTGCTCAATGTGTTGAAATAATTAGGCAATAAAAGAGATAGAGCACTCAGAACATGCAAGCATACATGATCTTATAGCAAGTAGTAAGTATATTTCATTCGTTTTCCCACAGAGATTTATTTTTAGCTATTCGCGAAGTGTTTTGTTAAGAAAGAAGGGGTGGATTTGATGGGGTAAAATTGGTTTTTAATTATCTAATTTTTGCTGAATGTGTAAAGGGTAGTAACGTCAACGAGAACAAGTGAAATCTAAGCTCAAATGAAAAGAAACGAAGTTAATAAATGAAGGCAAAAACAGCTAAACAGAATTTTAACTTATGCAGAATTGCGGAGACAGCAATTCTACCGCAATTAAATAGCAGCGAAAGTGTGTAAATGGGTGAATTAAGGGCTACTAATGACTATCCTATAGGCATTTTTATACGATTCTCAAGCACTGGATCTACTCTCTATGCATCAAACTATCTCAATCTCATGTATCGTCCGATTCCATGCATTAGATTCTTTAGTTTACTCAACTCAAAGTAAGGTCTTAAGCATCTTGTTAAGGCAGAAAGATATGGTTTGTAATAGGGAAACGCCTATTCCTAGGCCGTTTCCTGGTTACCTTGAAAGGCTAGCATGATAATATGACTCTGAACTCTTAATCCTTCCAGAGGTTAGGAGTTCTTTGGACAAAATGGATGGCCAATCGAAATTGCCCGTGGGATGAAGCTTACATACAATCAATGCTTCGAGAGCTATCCTATATGCTTGATTCACGTTTTTTAGCCTATAGTGTTGTCATTAGCATGCCCCTAAGTGACTTAGTTACTCATGGATATAAGGAGAACAGAACTAAAGGATAAAATAGACATGCTTAGAAGGGAAATGTGTTTAAAACAGCAAGGGAAAGCAGTGGAATGCAAAGGCGAGAGTCTGTGAAATACTGAATTTTGTGTTTGATTAATTGATTGTTTAAATGAACATAAGAGATACTTAAAGTAAAGAACAGCAAGACAGAACACAACGAAATGAACTAGATTAGCCACACGAACAGAAACAACACAAGACAGAGTTGTAAAGTAGAAATGAAGAACAGAAAGCAGTAAAATAGCTCGAATGACTCGTTGCAGCCGCTTCGAATGAAGGATGAGAAAGGTCAGCCTTGCTTGGATGAATCCAATCGGGAGAGAAGAAGAATCTCCTCTCCTTCCTATCAGATTATCGAATCCAACAGCCGAGCTTCGCAAACCAGCAGACGGCAAAGAAAACTAGGAGAAAAGATGGACTGCGAGAAGACTTCTACGCTTTCGGATGATGCTTGAACCCTCGACTTTGACCCCTATTTATAGTAATCTGCAGGTGCATTTGGGCCAAGGAGAACCATCAATCTTCAACGTCGTACTTCAGAATGGATGGAGGAGAAAGAACGAATCCCTGAAATAACGGAAATTAACAGAAAAAGATCAGTCAACTTACGGTTTTCACTTGAAACATTGCGGTGACCGCAATGTTTCCGCAATGCGTTCGCAATGCTTGTTTTTCATTCTTTTCCTTCGGTTTTCAACTCTTTTCTTTCCTATTGTACATAAGTCCTAATTTAGCTACCTTCTTCTAATTCTCATATTTAAGCATATGTTTAGGCTAAATGCTATCAAAAACACCTAAGAGTGAACATCTTTCTAATCCAATTAAGTCCTAAAAATGTCACTTTTGGAGACGTAACACACCCCCAAACTTAAGGTTTTGCTTGTCCTCAAGCAATCTAAGGACTTTCCTAGGCTGCTGTTTCTTCCTCTTTAACCACTTGCTAACTCCCCTATATCCCTATCTATAGCACTGCTGTCCTGTGACACACTTCTAAGCTTAAAACTACCCTCTTATCTAGCTTCTTCTGACTTCGCCTGCCTAATACTCCTTCTGTTTTCATTAACTCCCTACAACTGATCTATTTGCTTTTGTCATATCATGCCACTATCCCTAAGGTTTCAAATTCTGCCTAGTTTTACCTCAGACTCAGTACATGCTTCTAGCTTTATTTTTTAATTGTCTAGGATTCCTTAGAGTCATGCCAGTCTTAGTATTAACGGTGACAGTAGTACTTTTAGAGAACAACCTAAACCCTGACATCACTACATTGGATATACACTCATCTCCCTAAACAACCCTACAAGTTACAACTTTGTGCTTAGCTAATTGAGGACCAGAGTTCTTTTTAAATAGGACATCTAAGCCACAAAGTTATAACTCCTAGGTATACATTCTTCTTCCCTATTCTTTTCCCTTTTTCTTACTTAGGTGGGGCCTCTCCTTTGGTTGCCTTTTGATGCAATGCCACTTGTGGGTCACACACTTGGCACTGATTACTTAGCAACCTAAGAGAGACCCCCCTCTTTATTCTATTTTTCATTTTTTTTTTTTTTTCAGTTCATCATTTTTTGTAAAGGAGAAGAAGAATGCTTATGTTTCTAAGGGAGAGAGGAATGTTCCTAGGCCTAGGGTGGCCTCCCCCAAACTTCAACTACTCATTGTCCCCAATGAGTGTCTGAGGTGGCACACCCCCAAACTATCCTAGAAGCATCTAGTCCAAGGTAAAACAAAGAGAATCTAAAGCCCTAGGCATAGACAAAACATTCGAACGGCAAATATCACAGCAGCAGTAATAAAAAAAAACAGACAGATAAGGGCTTAAAGCTGTGCATGCTGAGCTTTTTAGAGGTTGATTTAAACTAGCAAAGGGTGTCCTATGACACTCATCCAGCATGCTTTTAGATAAGCTATATATGGTAGTCATGATAGCAGCAAAAGATGGAATTTAAACAGATCACAGCCTAGCTAAACAGACAGTCCAAAACATGCTTTCAGTAATAAAAATTGCGGGTACCGCAATTATTTCGCAATCAAGTTAGGGCAGATAAAACAGTGATTGAGGCCCCTAAGCATGCTCTTTCCAGTCATTCAAGCTCTTCTAGAAATAAAACAAAACTAACCTACCTACTCACCTATCATCAGATTATACTAAGAAAAATTAAAAACATGAAACTAAGCATCTAAAACAGATAAAAAATGTACTAAAAACAGCATAATTCACATAGTCTATCAGAAAGCAGAAAATTGTCTTTTTTTCTAAGGGAACAGCAATACTCCCTTCATTGCAATTCAAACCAGCACTCAAATGTCTTCATCCTCATCTGGTTGTCGTGGTCGTGGGGGCACCCATGGAGTCAGGAGATTTGTGGGGAAGTCAGGGAAGATGCACCCAAGTTGGTCTGCAACTTCCTTGTCCCGTGCCTGTGCGTAAGTGGCCCATTGAGCCATCCTCCTTTGCATATCCATCAGGCATGCCATGGATAGTGACTGATCAGCAGCCAGCCTATCCAGTTCAAACTCCATATTCCCCTTCCTCTTCAGCCTCAAGCTAGCAGGCAGCTCCAAGTGGCCTGTGTAAGCCATCTGCTGCTCCATCCGCTCAGTGGGGACTCCTGCAAGCAAACATAGTTTGGTTATGGTGTTAGGGAAAAACAATGGTCCCTTACCTTTCTTGGCGCACTCAGCAATGGCGGCTGACATGATTTCACCCACGTTAACCGTGAGACCTCGCATAATGGCATAGACCAGCAGCGATCTGCTCTGGTTGATGGTCGTCTCATGGGTCACAGGGGACAGCTTTCTCCTTACAAAGGCAAACCATACAGCTGCCTTTGCTGTCAGGTTGGCACTCATGAGGGTGTGCCTCCCATTGCGTGAGACAGTCCACGCTGCTTCAGGCTGGCCAATGGTTCGAATGGCCTCCTCCAGCACTGCCTCAGTAGGCTCATCAACGATCCTCGCATAATCAGTGTGTCTTTGGCCCTTGAGGCCATAAGCTTCGTTGATGGCTTTTGCTGAGTAATCCACCTCTACTCCCCTCACCACAGAAAGCCCTTCCTCAGAGTTACGCAGGTTGGCGTAGAAGTCGTAAACCATACTCGTGTAAGCTGGATTGGGCGGCCTGCACAACTCCTCCCAGCTATGATTTATGATTCCTGCGCGCAAGAACTGCGGCAGGTCAGCAGGTCTGTCGAGGAAGCCCTTCTCGTGCAGCAACTCCCTCTTCCTCAGCTCAACGCCCCTGGACTCAGCGTCAGAGGACACATACCTCACTGACTGAGGCTCAACTTCAGGGTAGAGCTTGGCCTTCCCTTTGTCTGCTGGCTTGGCTGACTCTGCAGCCTCAACCTTGAGTCTTTTGAGCGACGGCTCAGTGCTCTCTTTTTCTGACGAAGGCGCCTTCTTGGCCTTCTTCTTCTTCAGCTTCTTGGATCGCTTGGCCTTAAGAATCTTGGCCTTCTTCTTCTTCTTGAGCTTTGCCTCAATGGTGATCTGCTGCAGGCATGCCCCCAGCGTCTCTTCCATGGAATCATCCTTCTGCGCAGGACTCTCCGGGCTAGCTTCCCTCACAGGCGAGAAAACCTCCTCGTCCTCACCTTCCCCACTGCCCTGCGTTGATTCTTGGTACTCCCCATATGGGAATTCAGGGTCAGGACGTGGGGAAGTGTGCGACGGCGTGGTTGTTTGCTCTGCTGAAGGTGTCTGTGCAGAACTCAGTGGTGACGACGGTTGCTCAGGGCTCTGCGCTGGCGGTGATGGAGAGGAGCTGTGCGCTGGTGGTGCAGGTGGCGAGACACTCCTCTTGGCTGAATCGTGGGACACACGATCAGTTTCTTGACTCTCCACAGAGGGAGTCTTTTCTTTGCTCGGTTCAGCGGCCACCGTTAAACTCCACCTACGCTTCTTGGGTGTGCCTGCTGGTTCAGAGGGTCCAGCAGGTATCTCAGAGACAACCTTCCACTTCTTCTTGCGAATCGGCAGCTTGGGTAAGCGTTCAGTTCGCGCAGCGTCAGCCTCAGCCAAGGCCAGCAGTGCGTCTCTCGCAGCCGTTTCAGCGTCGTCAGCCCTCTTCTTGGCTGCAGATCTTTCAGCCCTTGTGAACACCATTGTTGAGTCTTGGAGATTTGGAGAGAAGAATCAAAGATGAAAAGAATCGCAGCTTTCTTGGAATTCAGAGAGTGGGAGAATCGTATCGATCGAGCGCCTTCTAACGGATATAAAGGAAACGGATAAATCCCAACGGCTATATTTTGCGGATCCTGCAAATCCAGCGCAATTTTAGGGATTTTTTTTCATCTAAATGTCAATCTTTGCTCGTCCGTATCTTTCATTTGGCTCAATCTTTTCTTGATTTTTAAAGCTGGAATTACTCTCCTTGATTCCCTCTTTCGATTCCCTACAAAAAGAAATAAAAGCAACATCAAATTCGTAATTAAAATCATACAACAAAACACACAAACGATAATCGGAAATCGCAAAAAATAAACTAAGGCATGAGCCTTATGTTGACGAGCACAGCAATCACTCGTCCTCTCTCGTTCTCGTTTTCATGCTTCAGTCAAGAGGAAGGCCGAGAGAGTCTTCACATCTCCTTCCTCATAGTAGTGCTTCAACCTTGCACCATTAACCATAAACGGTTGGCCTTGCTGCAAGTTCTTTATCTCTATGGCACCATGAACAAACACATTAGTAATCACAAATGGACCTGACCATCTAGACTTAAGTTTTCCTAGAAATAGTTTCAACCGTGAGTTAAACAACAAAACAAGTTGACCCTTCTTAAAGTCCTTAACTCTAAGTCTACTATCGTGCCAAATCTTGGTCTTTTCCTTATACATTTTAGCATTTTCATAGGCCATATGTCTAAGCTCATCAAGCTCATGTAATTGCAAAGACCGCAATGTCCCCGCATCATTTACACAAAAATTCAATTCCTTCATGGCCCAAAATGCTTTGATTTCTAACTCAAGTGGTAAGTGACAAGTCTTGCCATATACCAGCCTATAAGGAGACATACCTAGGGGTGTCTTATATGCTGTCCTATAAGCCCAAAGTGCATCCTCAAGCTTAAAGGACCAGTCTTTCCTATTAGGTTTGACCACTTTTTCTAGGATGGTCTTAATTTCCCTATTTGAAATTTCAGCCTGTCCATTCGAGTGTGGGTGATAGGGAGTGGCTACTCTATGTCTAATGTTATACTTAGCCAACACTCTCTCCATAGCCTTGTTAATGAAATGTGTCCCCTCATCACTAATGATGGCACGAGGTGTCCCAAACCTAGTAAAAATGTGCCTATGCAAGAATTTGGTGACTGTTTTAGCATCATTATTGGGACATGCTTTGGCCTCTACCCACTTGGATACGTAGTCTACTGCTACCAAAATGTAAAGGTTACCTGATGATGGAGGGAATGACCCCATGAAGTCAATGCCCCACACATCAAAGAGCTCCAACTCTAAGATGTAGGTGAGGGGCATCTCATCCTTTCGACTGAGGTTACCTGTTCTTTGGCATTCATCGCAGCTGTGGGCATAGTTGTGGGCATCCTTGAAGATTGTTGGCCAATAGTAGCCACTCTGAAATACCTTTGCAGCTGTTCTTTGGCCACCAAAGTGTCCACCATAAGGAGCTGTGTGGCAGTGCTGCAGCACAGACTTCGCTTCAGCAGCTGAAACACACTTCCTTAGCAAGCCGTCAGCACAGGTTCTATAAAGTGTGGGGTCATCCCATATGAACTTCCTTGCTTCATGAAGGAACCTCTTCTTCTCTTGACCTCCCTTGAAAACTGGTAATACCTGTGATGCAAGGAAGTTAGCAATGTCAGCAAACCAAGGTTTCTCATTGTTATCACAACGAGTCAAAACAAAGACATGTTCATCAATGAAAGCATCAGAAATTGCGGGTTCCGCAATTTTTTCGCAATTGTGCTGCAATCGAGAAAGGTGATCCGCAATCACATTTTCACATCCTTTCTTGTCTCGAATGTCCAAATCAAATTCCTGCAGCAATAACACCCACCTAATCAACCTAGGCTTAGCATCAGCCTTCCTCATAAGATACTTTAAGGCAGAATGGTCAGTGTACACAATTGTCCTAGTGCCTACAATATAGTTCCTGAATTTCTCACAAGCAAACACTACAGCAAGCATCTCTTTCTCAGTAGTTGTATAATTACATTGAGCCTCATTTAAGGTCTTACTAGCATAATAGACAGGGTGTGTTAGCTTGTCAATCTTCTGTCCTAACATAACCCCTACAGCATAGTCACTAGCATCACATAACATCTCAAATGGGAGATCCCAATCTGGCCCTACTATAACAGGTGCTGTGACTAGTGCTTTCTTAAGGGTTGTCCAAGCTACTACACATTCCTTAGAGAAGATGAATGGCCTATTTAGTTCTAAAAGCTCACACAGAGGCTTAGCTATCTTAGAAAAGTCCTTAATGAACCTTCTGTAGAAACCAGCATGCCCTAAGAAACTTCTAATGGCCTTGACATTCTGAGGCTCTACCAACTTCTCTATGATCTCTATCTTAGCCCTGTCAACTTCTACACCTGCCCTTGACACTCTATGACCTAAGACAATCCCCTCATCTACCATGAAGTGACACTTCTCCCAATTAAGGACTAAGTTAGTCTCTTCACATCTAGTCAAGACTTGTCCTAAATTCTCTAGACAGTTTGTAAATGAATCCCCAAAGACTGAGAAATCATCCATGAATATCTCTATCATGGACTCATCCAAATAAGAGAAGATTGCCAACATGCACCTTTGGAAAGTTGCCAGTGCATTGCATAAGCCAAAAGGCATTCTGCGAAAGGCAAAAGTTCCAAAAGGGCAAGTGAAGGTAGTCTTCTCTTGATCCTTAGGGTCTATAGTGATCTGGTTATAACCTGAGTAACCGTCTAAGAAGCAGTAGTAGGCTCTACCAGCTATTCTGTCTAACATTTGGTCAATAAATGGTAGAGGGAAATGGTCTTTTTTTGTCTCTTTATTTAGCTTCCTATAATCCATACATACTCTCCACCCTATGACAGTCCTAGTTGGAATCAGTTCATTGTTCTCATTGACTACCACAGTCATCCCACCCTTTTTAGGTACACACTGTATAGGGCTCACCCACTGACTACTAGCTATGGGGAAGATCACACCAGCATCTAACCATTTAATTATTTCTTTCTTAACTACCTCTTTCATAGAGGGATTCAGCCTACGTTGATGATCTACTCTAGGTGTGTGCTCTTCCTCTAGTATAATCTTATGCATGCAATAAGAAGGGCTAATGCCTCTAATATCAGCAATAGTCCATGCAATAGCCTTCCTATGTTGCTTAAGTAGTAATATTAATTCAACCTCATGCTGTTCACTTAGCTTAGAAGAAATAATTACAGGCAAAGTCTCATTATTCCCTAGATATGCATACTTGAGGTGAGTGGGGAGAGGTTTTAATTCTAAGACAGGTGGATGCTCAATGGAAGGCTTTACAGGATTTAAGGATCTATCAGTTAGTTCTATATTCATACATACAGGTTGTGGTTTATCTACAGGCATATTCATTATCTCAGATACATTTAAGTCAGTTAATTCTAATCCTACATATTCATTGGCATGCTTGGTTAATAATACATGCTCCAATTGTTCTTCCATTAAAGAGTCTACAACGTCCATGCTAGCACAGGATTCAAGGTCAGAGGGGTACCTTAAAGCTTTATACACACTAAATTTCACCTCTTCATCATGAACCCTCATAGTAAGCTCACCTTTTTGGACGTCTATCAGTGCCCTACCTGTGGCAAGAAATGGTCTGCCTAACAGGATGGGGACCTCCTTGTCTGCTTCATAATCCAGGATAATGAAATCTGCAAGGAAAATAAATTTGTCAACTTTCACTAGAATATCCTCAATCTTACCTTCAGGGTATGCAATGGATCTGTCTGCTAGTTGTAAAGTGACAGTGGTTGGACGTGCTTCTCCTATTCCTAGCTGGCGGAATAGTGATAGGGGCATGAGGTTTATGCTGGCGCCCAGGTCACAAAGCGCTCTGCCCACGTGCTTGCCTCCAAGTTCTACAGGTAAGGTGAAGGAACCAGGATCCTTCTCCTTTTTGGGCAACTTGTTTTGGAGTATGGCACTGCACTCCTCAGTGAGGTTTACTGTTTCAAACTCACCAATTATTTTTTTGTTAGTAATAATATCTTTCAAAAACTTTACATAGGAAGGCATAGACTGTAAAACTTCTACAAAAGGAATGTTGACATGCACTTGCTTAAGAATTTCTAAGAATTTATTAAAATGCACTTCCTGTTCCTGCTTCTTCTTAAGCCTTCGAGGATATGGAGGTGGTGGCACATATGCAGGCACGTCAGGTCGCCTTAGGATAGGTGGAGGCCTTGGAATTTCTTCTATTTCCTCAACAATTGGCTCTAGCCTGACTCCTGATGTGCTAGTTGGTGGTGGACCTTGGTTTGGCAGAGACTCCAGTGGAGCACTAGACTCAGTGTTCTCTACTCTCTTTGGTGTTTCCTTTGTGTTGCTCACCAATGGTCTACCACTTCTAAGTTCAATTGCTTGAACTTGCTCTTTACCATCTCTCCTTGGTACTTCAGTGTCAGCAGGGAGTCTACCTTGGGGCCTACTCTTGAGTTCATTGGCTAATTGGCCTATTTGGTTCTCTAGGCTCCTAAGAGTGGCTTGCTGGCTTTGAAGAGTAGCATCATTCTTAGCTATGTATTCCTTGAGTAAGTTTTCTACAGAAGATCCTACAGGTTGGTTGTATGGTTTTTGATACATTGATTGGTTATGTTGGGGAGTGAAACCAGGTGTTCCACTCGGTCTAGGCTGGTTAGGATTTTGGTTAGCATTTTGTTGGCCACCCCATGACAGGTTTGGGTGGTTCCTCCAACCAGGGTTGTAAGTATTGGAATAGGGGTTGTTCCTAGGCTGCTGCTGACTTCCAATGTAGCAGACTGAGGCTGGATTCCCAGGGCAGTATTCATACAGGTGCCCTTCCCCACAGAATCCACATACAAGTGTCTCACCTTGACTTGGTTGGGTGCCCATTGACATGGCGGTAGCGGTGTTGACACTTGTTTGGAGATTGGCTTGAGCCATTTGCTTAACTAGGTTGGTCAGGGCATTTATTTGGCTGCTCATCGCACTTAGAGCATCCTTGTCTTGAGCCCTAGTTGGCTCAACTGGGTCATCTGACCACCTACAGTGAGATGCTGAGATCTTCTCCAAGATCTCATAGGCCTCGTTGTAACTCTTGGACAACATGGAACCACCAGCAGATGAATTTAAGACTTGCCTAGTGCTGGGGTTGCATCCTTTGAAAAAGACCTCAATTTGGATACACCATGGGATGCCATGATGTGGGCATTTAAGAAGGAGATCTTTGAACCTTGTCCAAGCTTTGTGAAGAGATTCATTATCAGCTTGTTTGAATTTAACTATATCATCACGAAAGGTAGAATTCCTATCAGGTGGGAAGTATTTGACTAGGAATTTCTCTGCTAAGTCTGTCCAATTGCGGACAGATCCAGAGGGTAATGAGTTTAACCACGTTTTGGCTTTGTCCCTCAAAGAGTAAAGGAAAAGATATAGCCTCAAGGCTTCTTGGGAAACTCCAGGGATGATAAAGGTATCACTGACTCCTAAGAAGTTCCTAAGATGGTTGTGGGGGTCCTCATTTTCTATCCCAAAGAATTGTCCCACAGTGGACAACATTTGGAACATCACTGGCTTTAACTCGAATGAGTTGGCAGTGATCTCAGGGCGGATTATGCTGGGGTTCAGCTCCCCAGGCATAGGTACTAAATATGAAAGAATGGCACTATTCTTGTCATTCGCTATTTCGATGGGGTTGCGAATGACAGGTACCTGATTTGGAACTATCTCGTCCATTTCTTCGATTTCAGGTATGATTTGAGGTATAGGGGGTTGTTTAAAAAGACGTTTCTTGGCTTTATTTCTGGCTTTAAATAGTCTCTCGGGCTCAGGATTGAACTCTAGATCACTATTTGAATGCTCACTCATAAACTAACCCAACTAGTACCTGCAAAAGAAATGAAACAGATCAGCTTCAATAAGCAATAAACTTGGTGTTTCAAACTTAACAAACTTCGTTTTCACTTAAATAAATCCCCGGCAGCGGCGCCAAAAACTTGTTGCGTGCTCAATGTGTTGAAATAATTAGGCAATAAAAGAGATAGAGCACTCAGAACATGCAAGCATACATGATCTTATAGCAAGTAGTAAGTATATTTCATTCGTTTTCCCATAGAGATTTATTTTTAGCTATTCGCGAAGTGTTTTGTTAAGAAAGAAGGGGTGGATTTGATGGGGTAAAATTGGTTTTTAATTATCTAATTTTTGCTGAATGTGTAAAGGGTAGTAACGTCAACGAGAACAAGTGAAATCTAAGCTCAAATGAAAAGAAACGAAGTTAATAAATGAAGGCAAAGACAGCTAAACAGAATTTTAACTTAAGTAGAATTGCGGAGACAGCAATTCTACCGCAATTAAATAGCAGCGAAAGTGTGTAAATGGGTGAATTAAGGGCTACTAATGACTATCCTATAGGCATTTTTATACGATTCTCAAGCACTGGATCTACTCTCTATGCATCAAACTATCTCAATCTCATGTATCGTCCGATTCCATGCATTAGATTCTTTAGTTTACTCAACTCAAAGTAAGGTCTTAAGCATCTTGTTAAGGCAGAAAGATATGGTTTGTACTAGGGAAACGCCTATTCCTAGGCCGTTTCCTGGTTACCTTGAAAGGCTAGCATGATAATATGACTCTGAACTCTTACTCCTTCCAGAGGTTAGGAGTTCTTTGGACAAAATGGATGGCCAATCGAAATTGCCCGTGGGATGAAGCTTACATACAATCAATGCTTCGAGAGCTATCCTATATGCTTGATTCACGTTTTTTAGCCTATAGTGTTGTCATTAGCATGCCCCTAAGTGACTTAGTTACTCATGGATATAAGGAGAACAGAACTAAAGGATAAAATAGACATGCTTAGAAGGGAAATGTGTTTAAAACAGCAAGGGAAAGCAGTGGAATGCAAAGGCGAGAGTCTGTGAAATACTGAATTTTGTGTTTGATTAATTGATTGTTTAAATGAACATAAGAGATACTTAAAGTAAAGAACAGCAAGACAGAACACAACGAAATGAACTAGATTAGCCACACGAACAGAAACAACACAAGACAGAGTTGTAAAGTAGAAATGAAGAACAGAAAGCAGTAAAACAGCTCGAATGACTCGTTGCAGCCGCTTCGAATGAAGGATGAGAAAGGTCAGCCTTGCTTGGATGAATCCAATCGGGAGAGAAGAAGAATCTCCTCTCCTTCCTATCAGATTATCGATTCCAACAGCTGAGCTTCGCAAACCAGCAGACGGCAAAGAAAACTAGGAGAAAAGATGGACTGCGAGAAGACTTCTACGCTTTCGGATGATGCTTGAACCCTCGACTTTGACCCCTATTTATAGTAATCTGCAGGTGCATTTGGGCCAAGGAGAACCATCAATCTTCAACGTCGTACTTCAGAATGGATGGAGGAGAAAGAACGAATCCCTGAAATAACGGAAATTAACAGAAAAAGATCAGTCAACTTACGGTTTTCACTTGAAACATTGCGGTGACCGCAATGTTTCCGCAATGCGTTCGCAATGCTTGTTTTTCATTCTTTTCCTTCGGTTTTCAACTCTTTTCTTTCCTATTGTACATAAGTCCTAATTTAGCTACCTTCTTCTAATTCTCATATTTAAGCATAGGTTTAGGCTAAATGCTATCAAAAACACCTAAGAGTGAACATCTTTCTAATCCAATTAAGTCCTAAAAAGGTCACTTTTGGAGACGTAACACTAAGCCCTATCAAATAAACCATATTCAACAACACATATTGCTAAGCACTTATATGTGTTTAGTCTTAACAGAGAACATATATATCCAACAGCACACGATTATGCTAAGCACTCACATGTGCTTAGTCTTATCAAGGAATTCACAAACAACAACATATGGATTTCTAAGCACTCAGATGTGCTTAGTCTTATCAGAGAGATCATAAACTAAAACATATGCATTGCTAAGCACTCAGGTGTGCTTAGTCTTATCAGAGAGATCATAAACTAAAACATATGCATTGCTAAACACTCAGGTGTGCTTAGTCTTATCAGAGAGATCATAAACTAAAACATATGTATTGCTAAGCACTCAGGTGTGCTTAGTCTTATCAGAGACACAACAACATACACGGTTCATATAACACATAATATAAAGTAATCAGTAAAGCATGTGTCCAAACATATAGCAAATATCAAACAGACTCCACAAGTAAGAACTACTTACTGATTGATCCTAAAAATTAGCCCAAGAATTCATAAATGTCCTTAATGCTTGGCTCGATGCTCTAAATCAAACCACCACCAGTTGTCGTTCACAAGGAAATGACCCTATTCCTTATTGGTGGGTAATCGGTGGTGTTTGGAACGATTCGCCACTGTAAACAGAAGGTTTCTAAGCATTTAGAAACTAAATGACAACACTTATAAAGGAAATGAAAGGCTTAAGGAGTACTACCTACTGTCTTACCCAAAAACAAATCTCAAAAGTGTGCTGGTTCGTGATCGATGATGCCCAAAACTGCCAATTTAGAGTCGTTAGACAATGGGAAACTCTAATCCAATGTCGATTAGGCTTGGGTCATTGGCGAACCTTATCGAACAGAAGGAAACGTCACTGGTTTATCGTTGAAACGCAATGCAGAAGGAGACAACACGTTGGTTGGGATGAAAAGAGCTCAAATCTGTAAAATTGAAACCGATAGGGAATGTGTAAACCCAAATCAAACAAAAATTAAGTAATGGTCATTGTCAATCTTTACCGAAAGAGAAAATTCAGTCGTTGGACTCACTGAAAATCACCCAAAGGAAGGAAAAATGTCATTGACCCGGGTTGTTCGCGAGTCGATGGTCTGTCACCGAAGCTACCGCCGCCGCATCGTCTGCTCGTTCACCTTTGGTTGTGGTCGGCTGCTATAGATCCGATCGTGAAGGATCGAGGTCAACCGATCTGCTGTCGTTGCAGCCGTCTAAGATGTGAGGGAGAACGATCGGCTGCTTGTGGTGCTCGCGAACACCGAGTATTGTCGCGTTGCCGTCTGCGAGTCGTCGCGCGCACGCTGGCCGGAGACGTCGCTTGTCGTGGTCGATCTGCAAGCGAAGAAGGCGATGTGAATCTTCAAAGGGGAAGGACGCCATCGCTTGCGTCGTGGGTCTCATCGTAAGGCGTCAAAGGAGATGAGGGGCTGGTCGAGATGGAGGTTTGGGCGTGCGGCTGTGTTGAAGACAAAGGAGAGGGAGAGATGGAGGTGTGCAACTTTGTGAGGGAAAATGGAGAAGATAAAAGATTTAGGGATTTTCCCTTTTGTTCTTATTTTCACTTTATCTTTCCAATTAATCTAACAAACAAACTCTTTAATGACAACCACTAACAATTTCTCTCATTTCCCAAATGTTCTAGAAATTTAGTTAATCAAACTTGGGGACTAAACCCAACTTCTAATTTCATAAATTAGAAACCATAAACGAATAAATCAATTTAATCTAACATTAAACGGTTATAAGAGGTTAAATGCATATTTATTCCAAAATAGGCTAATTTTAAAACGCAGGGCGTTACAGACTCCCCACCTTAAAACACTTTCGTCCTCGAAAGTAAGCTACTCGAAGAGCTCTAAATAATCGGCTTTAATCTCGTACAATGTTTACCAAATTTCTTGTTTAACTTATTGTTCTTTATTCACGCCTTTACCCTACATCCAAAAGTGTCCAATTTTGAAATGCGGGGATCTCCCCACCTTAAGAACTTTCGTCCTCTCGTTGGCATCTGCAACCTAAAACTCAAACAAGACACCAATAGAAGTTTGAGAACCCAACGCACAAACATCTTTTGTTGCTAACTCAAAGTTTGAACGAGCAAACTCTCTTAGAAAACTTGGGATGCAAATTCACTACCTCTCAACGTCATCACACTTGCACGAGGAGTTTTCATGATGGTTCTCAATTTCAATCCTGGATAAAGAATATGTCATCCATAATTACTTGTCATGAACGAGTCCACTAAGATCCATGAAATAGCCGAAGCATTTGTGAGTCCAAAAGACAACGTGGTAAACTTAATAATGTCCATACTTGGTCCTAAACACAAATCTATCCTTGAGAACACTTGGCTCCTTAAAGTTGGTCGAAACGTTCATTACCGCGAAAGAGGGAACTTGTTTTCACTATTACCTTACTCTAACTCCCAAAACAATCAAGGCCCTAAAAACACTCTTTTTCATTAACAAACAAGACTAGGAACCCTAAGGAATCACACAAGGACGAACAAGCCCCTTGCCCAACGGTCCTCTTAATTACAACTTAGGCTCCTCCCATTAGGTTGGTGCCATTCCTTAATGTCTTAGATAATGACATCGTTCTAGAATTTCCAAACCAAACAAGTGAATCGTTACTAACCACTAAGCTCACCTATGCTTCAAAAGTAAAACAACTACTTTAACCCATTTCCAAGAACATCTTTGACGAAGGGAAATTTTTTATTCCTTAGAGTCTTGGTATCACTTGTTAGGAACTTAAAGTCAACTTATTAAATTCCTTGGCGCAAATGATCTAACCCTGACTTGAAAGCAACAACTTACACCTACTAACACAAAGCAACCGCAAAACCAAGTGCAAGCTATCTAGACAACTATGGGAGCATCCTATGCCTACTAGCACACAACAAGCGTAAAACAAGTCCACCGCTAACTAACAACCTAGATGGAATATCCTATGCCTAACTACTAATAACTCAAGACAACATGCAATACAGATCATATAAATTAATAAAACAAACAAGTCAAACAATGGTCCTTCATAGCAGACAACCAGGCAATTCAAATAATATTACAAAGATTCGACAATGTATAACAAAATGAGTATACATACCTGGTGATGGAGAGAAGACCGAGAAAGACCATTAGCCTTACCACTTAATTATCTACTTAACAACCTAGGATCTAGGTTAGTCTACAGGAACAACTCCGCTCTGATACCAACTGTAACGACCCGTAATTTTAGATTAATCACAAGCACGTTATTATAACTAACCCTTGAGTTTATTTGAAATAAAAGGAATGCGCTCTGAAAAATTCGGCAGCACAACGACGTAACCTCAATAACTACCCAATTATGTAACACCTGAAAAGCAGAAAAACTCAACAAAACCCCGCACTTCATGTAAATAAAGACATCATCTAGTCCAACAACGCTCTCAGTCAGAATATAGATATAAAACCCTTCAGGTCGAAATCCTAAAACACAACTCAAGTCTAACTACAAAACATACAACCTTCTTAACTTTATAAGACCAATGTTGAACTCTAAAACGAACTGAAACAAGAAGAGGATAATAACTTTAGCCCGTACACAACTTTTAGCCTTAAGCCAACTACTAGAAATAACACAGAAAAACTGAAACCAGCGGAAGCAACTTCATAAATAAATAACAATTGGCTAACTATAAATACATAAAAGAGATTCAGCTAATGGTCCATTTTTCTCACGTCTCCTCGTCAGCATCACCAAGCTCGTAGTAGTAATCATCACCTGCAAAAGTTGCATAATTTGTGGGAGTCAGTACATAACACGTACTGGTAAGTAGCTCCTACCTGAGGAGCCACTAAACAACAAACATACATGCATCACAACGATGTGCTCACATCCAACATGTCAACAATAATCATTTGAACATGCTCAATACATAAATAACCACAACATCATGCATACACTCGTGTCATACATATCCATAAACTAATTTGAGTTCTAACAAGCTCTCTCAAAATACAACCGAGTACTAACAACTTTATCCAGTTCTTCTCAAACTCCATTGAGTCCTCTCCGACTCAACCCTAGCTTCACAAGGACTCTATTGAGTTCCCTAAGTCCACTCTCGGACTCCACTGCGTAATCTCAACTCAACTCAACTCGTCGCCCTCACAAGCCCTCTGAGACTAACTCCTTCGAGTCACATCGACCCCTGACCATTTATACCCAGGGCCTCGACACTTCTCTACGGCGCTCAGCGTTCGACCCTTGACCATTTATACCCAAGGCCTCGAACTGTTGCATCGCCCCTTGACCATTTGTACCCAAGGCGCACCGATGACTTTGCAATGTGTTGGCCCTTCCCGCGGCGCCCAACACTTGCTTAAACCATGGTGACATATCACCCCTCGACCATTTGTACCCGAGGTGCACTGATATTCACCCTACTTCCCTTAGTGACTTACTACCCCTCGACCATTTGTACCCAAGGTGCACTAGTATTCACTGAGCATTCTCTATAACCACAAGTTACACATCTTTCCTTAACACTAATCAACCGTCCGTGACATACTACCCCTCGACCATTTGTACCCGAGGCGCACTAGTATTCACTAAACATTTCCTGTAACCACAAGTTACACTGTTTTCTCACAGCCTCACTAGGCTACATAAATCCTACGTCATGCAACTAGACCAAACTCGAAACCACCGAACATGAATATGTACAGCACACCCACAACACATTTATCATGTTGTCCAATCAACACATCATACACAAATAACTTCACCACAATGCAGCACACACATCAATGATCGCATCATCAGATCAATATATTCAAAATCCCACTCAAATATACTAAGCACTCAGTAGTGCTAAGCCCTATCAAATAAACCATATTCAACAACACATATTGCTAAGCACTTATATGTGTTTAGTCTTAACAGAGAACATATATATCCAACAGCACACGATTATGCTAAGCACTCACATGTGCTTAGTCTTATCAAGGAATTCACAAACAACAACATATGGATTTCTAAGCACTCAGATGTGCTTAGTCTTATCAGAGAGATCATAAACTAAAACATATGCATTGCTAAGCACTCAGGTGTGCTTAGTCTTATCAGAGAGATCATAAACTAAAACATATGCATTGCTAAGCACTCAGGTGTGCTTAGTCTTATCAGAGAGATCATAAACTAAAACATATGCATTGCTAAGCACTCAGGTGTGCTTAGTCTTATCAGAGACACAACAACATACACGGTTCATATAACACATAATATGAAGTAATCAGTAAAGCATGTGTCCAAACATATAGCAAATATCAAACAGACTCCACAAGTAAGAACTACTTACTGATTGATCCTAAAAATTAGCCCAAGAATTCATAAATGTCCTTAACGCTTGGCTCGATGCTCTAAATCAAACCACCACCAATTGTCGTTCACAAGGAAATGACCCTATTCCTTATTGGTGGGTAATCGGTGGTGTTTGGAACGATTCGCCACTGTAAACAGAAGGTTTCTAAGCATTTAGAAACTAAATGACAACACTTATAAAGGAAATGAAAGGCTTAAGGAGTACTACCTACTGTTTTACCCAAAAACAAATCTCGAAAGTGTGCTGGTTCGTGATCGATGATGCCCAAAACTGCCAATTTAGAGTCGTTAGACAATGGGAAACTCTAATCCAATGTCGATTAGGCTTGGGTCATTGGCGAACCTTATCGAACAGAAGGAAACGTCACTGGTTTATCGTTGAAACGCAATGCAGAAGGAGACAACACGTTGGTTGGGATGAAAAGAGCTCAAATCTGTAAAATTGAAACCGATAGGGAATGTGTAAACCCAAATCCAACAAAAATTAAGTAATGGTCATTGTCAATCTTTACCGAAAGAGAAAATTCAGTCGTTGGATTCACTGAAAATCACCCAAAGGAAGGAAAAATGTCATTGACCCGGGTTGTTCGCGAGTCGATGGTCTGTCACCGAAGCTACCGCCGCCGCATCGTCTGCTCGTTCACCCTTGGTGGTGGTCGGCTGCTATAGATCCGATCGTGAAGGATCGAGGTCAACCGATCTGCTGTCGTTACAGCCGTCTAAGATGTGAGGGAGAACGATCGACTGCTTGTGGTGCTCGCGAACACCGCGTATTGTCGCGTTGCCGTCTGCGAGTCGTCGCGCGCACGCTGGCCGGAGACGTCGCTTGTCGTGGTCGATCTGCAAGCGAAGAAGGCGATGTGAATCTTCAAAGGGGAAGGACGCCATCGCTTGCGTCGTGGGTCTCATCGAAAGGCGTCAAAGGAGATGAGGGGCTGGTCGAGATGGAGGTTTGGGCGTGCGGCTGTGTTGAAGACAAAGGAGAGGGAGAGATGGAGGTGTGCAACTTTGTGAGGGAAAATGGAGGAGATAAAAGATTTAGGGATTTTCCCTTTTGTTCTTATTTTCACTTTATCTTTCCAATTAATCTAACAAACAAACTCTTTAATGACAACCACTAACAATTTCTCTCATTTCCCAAATGTTCTAGAAATTTAGTTAATCAAACTTGGGGACTAAACCCAACTTCTAATTTCATAAATTAGAAACCATAAACGAATAAATCAATTTAATCTAACATTAAACGGTTATAAGAGGTTAAATGCATATTTATTCTAAAATAGGATAATTTTAAAACGCGGGGCGTTACAGATTAAATTCTCTGTCTTTAGCTCTGCTGGAGACTATGCAGACATTGTTGTGAACAAGTGTGGTGACCAAGTTAATGGTCAGTCTCTTAGGTGTCAGGGTGACCCTCCGGACCCTTCCCTCGTCAGTAGGGATGGGGACAGAGGGCTTATGATTTTTGCTTGCTTTAGTGTGCTTTCTAGTGTGCTTTTGTGTTGCACTGTTTCTCTTTGTGATCGTTTCTGAGCTTTAGCTTGTTTTGTTTGTTTTTTGTGCCTTGGTCTTGGGCTTTGAGGTCGCTCTTTCTGCTTAGTAATATATTACCTTTGAAAAAAAAATACATTGATTAAAATTTCAAAGTAAATATTATGAGGCTAAATTATTTGAAACGTCAATAATCAATCCAGCTAGTCTTTTATGACTTTTTAATTTTTAAAAAATATCTATTTACTTTTTTTCTTTTTCTTTTTTTGGATGAAATATCTATTTACTTCTTAACACATTTTAATTTTGATTTGGTCATGTAAGAAAAAAAAATTATGTTTAGTTTCTATATTTTATTTTAACCATATGATTTAGGGTTTAGTGTGAGGCTCTTTTTCCTTCGGCGCGTTAGCTTCTTCATGCGTCATAGTAGGGTTATCTATTCCCACAACTTTGAGGAAGTTATCTACTACTTCTTCCACTTCTCTCAATTTATCCTCCTCATTTCTCATATCTTCTTCTTCTTTTCTCTTCTCTTTCCTTCAAGGTTGTCGTCATCCTTCTTCTCAGAAATGTGCTCCTCCTACTACGACTCAACTGTTTCTTTAGTCGCATGCACCTTAGGTTCAGGTTCCTCTTCTTTCCATTCCACTTTGTTTGACCCAACCTGTTCTAAGGCTTTCCTAATTTTTTATGCCAGTTTTGACTTCCTCATATTGTTGACTGGTCTCCACAGAGCCATCAGTTTCTTTTGTCTAACGGGCTCTATCGAAGCTTTGGAGGCTTCCGGCTTTGTCTTAGAAGATGATGGCTTAACACAGGGTTTTGGAAGGTGTACCTTAGTAATCTTGACCGTTGAAGTGGCCAAGGTTGAATATTTAGCACTTCCCTAACTTCTTCGAATAAGTCAGAGTTTACCGAAACATCTCAGTGTTGGCTTGAGAAACGAACAAGACTCGTCTGAGCGTCATCGTCGTAGCTTTCTTCGGAGCGATTCTTGGAATGAGAGGGGGTTGACATTCTTGAAATTTTAGAAAGGTAAAGATGAAGATTTTTAAATTTCTGGTTTGCAGAGAAAAAGTTTTCAACAATGGAGGTTTCAAAGCTGCTTAGGAAGGTTTTAAAGACTTAATTGTAAAGTAAGAAAAATGAGATTTTTAGCAAAGGTGCGCTCAGGGATGCGAAACAAGAGGAATCTGCTGCTTCGCCACTTTAGAAAAAACGTGCCAGACGTGAAAGCGATTTTGTGGTGGCATGCAGAGATTTTCAACGTGTGGGACGGTTGCATTAACTTCTTTTAACCGTTATGAACTTTGTCATTCCAAAACCTAGGTCACAATGATTTCTTTTGATACTATCGAGAGATATATTACTGCATGACCTATGATTTAGTTTTGAAAATGAGATGCAAAAGCTTAGGAATTACATCCTGGCGCGGCGATAAATTTAAGCATAACGACCAAAGCTCTCCCTAAGGTTCTTCCTAAGCTCTTGGCACTAACTTCTTGAAAAGTGGTAAAATAAAGCATTAAATTCTACTCAACTAATTAACTATGTACACACTTTGAGGAGAGATAAGAAAGCGTTCCTGGCCCATGTTTGGTGGCCGCAAGATCTTCTGCTACGCGCTAGCCACACCTCCTCGTTGGAAATTGATAGCGCTCTTAAAGTGTTATTATTTACTCCCTTAACCTCGTTAATTACCACACTCACCCATGTTTTATGTCATTATTATAGGTGATGGTCGGTGAGGAGCTCGAGAAGTTCAAAGACGCATATCGGAGCTAAAAGAAGAGTTTAAAGTAGCATCGGAGATGAACCAAGTGAAGAAGAGAAACCAAATGGTAATTTGCAGCTAAGGTCCCACATCGAGACGCTCAAAGTTGGCGAATTTGAAGTTCGAACCCGAGAGTAAACATCGAGACACTATCAAGGAGCATCGCGACGCTGCACAATGAAAAATTCAAATTGCAAACCCGAGAGCAAGCGTCTCGACTCTGCACCTCTGGTGTTCGACACGCTGCTTCAGCGTCGCGACGCTACGAAAAAAATTATTCGCTGAAGTTCCGCTTCAAAAATGCGCGTGAGGGGATTTTATGTCCGTAGCGTCGAGACACTGCCTGTAACGTCTGGACGCTACCTTGAAGTATAAAAATCCAATTTTCCAAATTTAGGTCATTCTTGTCTTGTCAACTCTCGGGATTTTGGTCTCCTCCCTCAATTTATCCAACTTTCCTCCATTTTTGTGTATGAACTCCAAGCTTTCCATGAAATCTTTGAAGGTTTCATCCTCCATGAAAGGCTAAGAGGTTAGTGTCTTAGTTTAAAGATTAGGGATTGAATTGTTGATGTATGTAGGGGAGATTTATATTTAATTTCTACTTAGTGTTTATTAACTCAAGCATCCCCTTCTCATGAGCATACTTAATTAGCAAACATATTCTATTAGATTGACACTTTAATGGTTTATGCATGCTAGATTGTTAAGGATTAGTGACGTGATTGCCTATCCTAATCGCTAAGTAACAAAGGTTTAATTAGGCCTAAGTGAATATGGCCATGTTCACTCTAGTTTGCATGATAGGCTTCGGATTAGGGGATAAATCAGACTATTCGGTAGGGATCCCAAATGAATATTCAGTCACAGTGTTTCCCGTCACTGGCAATTAATCAATATGAAACGATCGCCCTCAGTTTATTAATTGCCAAGTTTAATTAGGATTGTACGGTCTTAATTAACTCTTTGGGTTGTTTGTTACGGATTCGGGCAAGCAAACTGTGTGTTTGTGACTTCTTAGCTAAGTCTTGAGAGTATCGATGATCTGAATTACATCAATAGTCAATCCCGATCCTTTAAATTTAGCACGTTTGTCTTAAATTGTTAATTTCAGTGTCCAATTTCTCCGTTAACTTTAAATTCGCATGTTTCTGAACTTTAATCTGAAACCAACCACCTCCTGTGTTTTATTTTTATCGAACAACAAGTAAAATTAAGATTAAGATTGAGCTAATTTAGGTTCCCTGTGGATCGACCTGACTTCCACTATCCTCCAAGCTAGAGCACGAACCAGAGTTATAAATATTAATTTGGCGGCCCTCGACAACTCGTTCACCAAATTTGGCGTCGTTGTTGGGGAACTGATTAATTAGTTTATCTTGATTTAAATTTTATTTGTCTTTTTTCAAAATTTTGTTTTGTTAGTATTTGCTTTCCTTTTATTTTTTGACTCATTCCTCTCAAGTTAGTGGATTGCAGTTTATACCTGATATTGATAGAGCAGAACGACGACTAATGAGGGAAGGAAAAAATGGAAGGAGATTGCTTGAAGGAGACGATTCAGGGACTCCCGAGCGAGAAGTCATGGCAAACAATGAGCCCCCGAGGACTCTCAAACAGCTGGCAGCGCCAGACTTGGACCAACAACCATTGTGTATAACGTATCCGATAGTGGCAGGTAATTTTGAACTTAAATCTGGGTTAATTCACCAACTCTCTTCTTTTCATGGTAATGCACTGATGGAGCGATAAACGCAGCGAAAGCGATTTTGGATCGATGATACTTTAAATTCATCAATTTAACAAATAGAAAACATGCTCAAACGATGGAAATAAAGAAAAATTAGAAACATACCCTTGAAGTTCTATTTTTCTTCGTGTTCCGCTGGTCGTTCCACGTCACGAACTCTTGGAGTGTCTTTTCACGAACACGCCGAGGACCACCCCCGGTAGTCCCGCTATCCTCAGCGCCGCGCAACGAAGTGGTGGGACTTCGTTACGAAGAGAAAAGAAAAAAGAAAGAAGAAGAAGAAGGAGAGGAAGGTCTGCGGCTGTGCGGCTTAAGGATTGATAAAAAAAAAAGTTCATATGTTCTGAGCTTTTTAAAGAACTGAACCAAAACTCAAAACCTTTTTTTAAAAAAAAAATCAAACAAAACCTCACCCATGTAAAGTCACTTAGCCAAACATATATATAACAACAATATATATATATAATAATAAAAAAAAAACAATACAAATGTCTTACATGCATAATGCATGTAAGACTTTTGTTTATTATTTTATTATTTTATATATATATATATATATTACATTATTATATTATTATTTTTAAAAATTAATTTACAATTAATTTTAAATAATAATAATAAATTTTATTTATTAAACTTTTTAATAAATATATATATATATATATATATATTAATTAATTAATATTATTTAATTCAATATCAAATATTAATTAAATAATATGGCTAAACACGATTTCCAAAAACCAAATTTTTGCACATGAATCATATTCATGTTTTAGAGCTTTCTCATATTTAAATCATATTTAAATATGTTCATCATCCTCCCAAAAACCAAATTTGAACAATTCAAATTCTTTTTCTTTTTCTTTTTCTTTTCTCCTCCATTGTTGCACGGCGTTATCCGAGCTAGCGAGGAGAACCTAGAGGACCTACAGATCATGAGCTCCAACGATACGAGATTATCCGGTCAAAACTCTTTTGACCCGAATCAATCAACTTTCGTTAACCCCCGAAGACTCCACTATAGTCTGAGGGCTGCACTCTTCTCACTGTAGATATATTATGTCCTCTTGATATAACCGTCATAGGCAAGTCGACCCTTCACAGATTGTTCGTAACCACAGCTAGGTCGTTTAAACCGTTTAATCTCTGCGTTACGTCTTTGTTCCTTAAGTACCACTGACACCTCTAATGAACAATAGATCAGTGGTCCTACCAACAGATCAGTTAACCCTCTCTGATCAGGAGAGGGTGAGCGCTCATTGTTCAAGCCCCGGAGTCAGCTATTGTTACGTCTCCAAAAGTGACTATTTTAGGACTAATTTACCTTAGAAAGATGTACACTCTTAGGTGTTTTTGGTAGGATTTAGCTTAAACTCGTGCTTATATATGAGAATTAGAAGAATGAAGCTGAATTAGGACTTAGATGCAAAAGGAAAGAAAAAGAACCAAAAACGAAGTTAAAGGAATGAAAATTGAACATTGCGGAAGCATTGCGAAAACATTGCTAAAACCGCAATGTTTTAAGTGAAATCCGTAAGTTGACTAACTAATTTCTGTTTTGTTCCGATCTTTCAGGGGCCCATTCTTTCTCCTACTGCCACATGGAAGAACGACGTTGAGAATGGATGGTTCTCATTGACCCAATCGTACCTGCAGAATACTATAAAAGGAGGTCAAGATGGAAGGTTGAAACACACTCGAAAGACGTAGAACTCTCTTCTCAGCGCAGTCTTATCTCCTGTTTTTCTCATTCGGTTGTTGGATTGAAGGTCTCAGCTATTGGAGTCGATAATCTGAGAGGAAGAAGAGAAGTTTTGTCTTCTCTTCTGATTGGATTCATCCAAACAAAGCTCGCCTTCTTCCCCTTCAGCCGAGGCGTCTGCGACGAGGCGATCACGCACGGATCTACTTGTTTTACTGCTTTAGCTTTCTATTTCCATTGCTGTTTGTTGCCATTTCCCTTTCGTTAGTTACTCTGCTTCATTTCGTTGCTGTCTGTTTAGTTTTAGTCATTTAAAGTCGTCATTTGTTTAGTTCAAACGTTGGTTAATCAAAGTATATTTCCATCACTTCGCAAGTTCTCTACCTTCTTTGCTTACTGTTTTTAGCTTCTGTTTTACCTTTTCTACTCTATTAAGCATGTCATCTCCATCTACTCTTTCTGTTCCATCTTCATCCATGAGTAACTAAATCACATAAGGGTATGCTAATGACAAATCTATAGGTAGAAACACGTGACTTAAGCATGTAGGATAGCTCTCGAATGCATTGAACGTATGTAAGCTTCATCCCACGGGCAATTTCTGTTGGCCATCCATTTTGTCCAAAGAACTCCTAACCTCTGGAAGGAGTAAGAGTTCAGAGTCGTACATCCATGCTAGCCTCTCAAGGTAGCCAGAAAACGACCTAGGAATAGGCGTTTTCCTAGTACAAACCAATACTTGCTGTTATAAAAAGATGCTTAAGACCTTACTTGGACATGAGTAAACTAAAGGATCTAATGCATGAAATCGGAAGATACATGAGAATGAGTTAGTTTGATGCATAATGAGTTGATTTGCTGCTTAAGATTCGTGTGAAAAAGCCTATAGAGGAGTCGTTAGTAGCCCTTGTTTCCACACTTTGCACTTAATTCGCTGTTAGTAACATTGCTAAATAATTGTTGTTTCCGCAATTCCTTTAGTTGAAATTTTGCCTTAGTCATTTCTCTCTTCATTTGTTATTCTCTTCTCTTTGCATTCAAGTTTATTAACTTCTTGTACTTGCTTATGCTTCCATCCTTTACTCATTCCTTAGTAATTAGGCACCTTAAAACCAAATCTATCTCACTTAATCCACCCATTCTCACTTAACAAATTACTTCGCTAGTAACTAAGAATAAATATCTGTGGGAAATCGAATGAAAAAATACTTATTACTTGCTACAGGATCATGTATGCTTGCATGTTCTGAGTGCTCTATCATTTCTTCTTTATCTTTACTTTAAACATTGAGCACGCAACAAGTTTTTGGCGCCGCTGCCGGGGATTTTGTTTAGTAAAAACGAAGTTTGTTAAGTTAGAAACACAAAGCTTAATATCTATTGGAACTAATCTATTCTCATTTCTTTTGCAGGTACTATTGGGTTAGTTTATGAATGAGCATTCAAGTAGCGATCTAGAGTTCAATCCTGAGCCTGAGAGATTACTTAGGGCCAGAAACAAAGCTAAGAAACGTCTCTTTAAACAACCCCCTATACCTCCAATAATTGCTGACTCTGCGGAGTCTTCGCAATTCTATCAAGAAGAAATGGATAGACCAGTCCCAAATCCGGTACCTACCACTCGCAACCCCATCGAAATAGCAAATGATAAGGATAGTGCCATCCTTTCTTACCTAGTTCCCATGCCTGGGGAGCTAAACCCAAGCATAATCCGCCCTGAAATTACTGCCAACTCATTCGAGTTAAAGCCAGTAATGTTCCAAATGTTGTCCACTGTGGGACAATTCTTTGGAGTGGAAAATGAGGACCCCCACAACCATCTGAGAAACTTCCTAGGAGTTAGTGATACATTCCTTATCCCTGGAGTTTCCCAAGAAGCTTTAAGGCTTTACCTCTTCCCTTACTCTTTAAGGGATAAAGCCAAAACGTGGTTAAACTCATTACCTTCCGGATCAGTTGTCAATTGGACAGATCTGGCGGAGAAATTCCTAGTTAAATATTTCCCACCTGATAGGAATTCGAACTTTCGTGATGACATAATCAAATTCAAACAAGCCGAAAACGAATCTCTTCACGAAGCTTGGACAAGGTTCAAGGACCTTCTGCTTAAATGTCCACACCATGGCATCCCATGGTGTATCCAGATAGAAGTCTTTTTTAAAGGATGTAACCCCAGCACAAGACAAGTGTTGAATTCGTCAGCTGGTGGTTCCATGCTTTCTAAAAGCTATAATGAAGCGTATGAGATCCTGGAGAAGATCTCAGCATCTCACTGCAGGTTGTCAGATGATCCAATAGAGCCAAGTAGAGCTCACGACAAGGATGCACTCAATGCCATGAGTAGCCAAATAAACGCCCTGACCAACCTAGTTAAACAAATGGCTCAAGCCAATCTCCAAACTAGTGTCAACACCGCCACAGCCATGTCAATGGGCACACAAACGAATCAAGGTGAGACACTAATCTGTGGGTTCTGTGGGGAAGGGCACCTGTATGAATACTGCCCTGGGAATCCAGCCTTAGTCTGCTATGTTGGAAGCCAGCAGCAACCTAGGAACAACCCCTACTCTAACACTTACAATCCTGGTTGGAGGAACCACCCAAATCTCTCTTGGGGTGGCCAACAGAATACTAACCAAGCTCCCAACCAGCCAAGACCGAGTGGAACACCTGGTTTCACTCCCCAAAATAACCAATCCATGTATCAAAAACCATATAACCAACCAATAGGGTCATCTGTAGAAAATCTACTTAAGGAGTACATTGCAAAGAATGATGCTACTCTACAAAGTCAGCAAGCTACCCTCAGGAGCCTAGAGAACCAAATAGGGCAATTAGCCAATGAACTAAAAAGTAGGCCTCAAGGTAGACTACCTGCTGACACTGAGGTGCCAAGAAGGGATGGAAAAGAGCAAGTTCAAGCGATTGAACTTCGAAGTGGGAGACCATTGGTGAGCAACACTAGAGAAACCCCAAAGAGAGTAGAGAATGAAGAGTCTAGTGCTCTACTGGATTCTCTGCCAAACCATGGTCAACCATCAACAAGCACAGCAAGGGCGAGGCTGGAACCAATCGTAGAGGAACCAGAAGAAATTCCAAGGCCTCCACCTATCCTGAGGCGACCTGAAGTGCCTACATATGTGCCACCACCTCCATTCCCTAGAAGGCTAAAGAAAAAACAAGAACAGGAAGTGCACTTTAATAAATTTTTAGAAATTTTTAAGCAAGTGCATGCTAATATCCCGTTTGTAGAAGTTTTGCAATCCATGCCTTCTTATGTTAAGTTTTTGAAGGATATAATTACTAACAAGAAAATTATTGGTGAATTTGAAACAGTGAATCTCACTGAGGAGTGTAGTGCTATACTCCAGAACAAGCTACCAAAGAAGGAGAAGGATCCTGGTTCCTTCACCTTACCAGTGGAGTTAGGAGGCAAGCACGTGGGCAGAGCTCTCTGTGACCTGGGAGCCAGCAAAAATCTCATGCCTCTATCACTATTCCGCCAGCTTGGAATAGGAGAAGCACGCCCTACCACCGTCACCTTGCAGTTGGCAGACAGATCCATAGCCTACCCTGAGGGTAAGATAGAGGATATTCTTGTCAAGGTTGACAAGTTCATTTTTCTTGCAGATTTCATCATCGTGGATTATGAAGCAGACAAGGAGGTCCCCATCCTATTAGGCAGACCATTTCTAGCCACAGGTAGGGCCTTGATTGATGTCCAGAAAGGTGAGCTCACCATGAGGGTTCATGATGAGGAGGTTAAGTTTAGTGTCTTTAAGGCCCTGAGGTACCCTTCTGACTCTGAATCTTGTGCAAGCATGGACATAGTAGATTCACTGATGGAAGAACAACTTGAGCATGAATTATTGATTAAGCATGCCAATGATTATGTACAATTAGATGTAACTGACTTAAATATTTCTGAAATAATGGATATACCTGTGGATAAACTTCAGCATGTGTGTATGACTAATGACTTGACTGAAAGGTCCATGAATCCAATGAAACCATCCATTGAGCATCCACCTATCTTAGAATTGAAACCTTTACCTAATCATCTTAAGTATGCATATCTAGGAAAGGATGATACTTTGCCTGTTATTATTTCGTCCAAGTTGAGTGAAAAGCATGAAATTGACTTGATCTTACTGTTAAAGCAACATAAGAAAGCCATTGCATGGACGATTGCTGACATTAGAGGTATTAGCCCTTCCTACTGCATGCATAAGATAATATTGGAAGAAGAACATACACCCCGAGTAGATCACCAACGTAGGTTGAACCCCTCCATGAAGGAGGTAGTTAAAAAAGAAATAATTAAGTGGTTAGATGCAGGTGTAATCTTCCCTATAGCCAATAGTGAGTGGGTGAGTCCAATTCAGTGTGTACCTAAGAAGGGGGGGATGACTGTAGTAGTCAATGAGAGTAATGAACTAATTCCAACTAGGACTATTACAGGATGGAGAGTCTGTATGGACTATAGAAAATTGAATAAAGAAACAAAAAAAGATCACTTCCCTCTACCATTCATAGATCAGATGTTGGATAGGATAGCTGGTAGAGCTTATTACTGCTTTCTAGATGGGTATTCTGGATATAACCAAATCACCATAGACCCTGTGGACCAGGAGAAAACGACCTTCACATGCCCCTTTGGAACATTTGCTTTTCGCAGAATGCCTTTTGGCTTATGCAATGCACCAGCAACTTTCCAAAGGTGCATGTTGGCCATTTTCTCTGACTTAGATGAAGCCATGATAGAAATATTTATGGATGACTTCTCAGTCTTTGGTGATTCTTTTACAAATTGTTTAGAGAACTTAGGACAAGTCCTAGCTAGGTGTGAGGAGACCAACCTAGTCCTTAATTGGGAGAAATGCCACTTCATGGTGGAAGAAGGGATAGTCCTAGGTCATAGAGTGTCTAGAGCAGGAGTAGAGGTCGATAGGGCCAAGATTGAAATAATAGAGAAGTTAGTGGAACCTCAGAATGTGAAGGCTATTAGAAGCTTCCTAGGGCACGCAGGGTTCTATAGAAGGTTCATTAAGAACTTTTCAAAGATCTCTAAACCTCTGTGTGAGCTTCTAGAGCTAAATAAGCCATTTATCTTCTCTAAAGAATGTTCCCTAGCCTGGACAACCCTTAAGGAAGCATTAGTCAAAGCACCTATTATAGTAGGACCAAATTGGGACCTCCCATTTGAGATGTTGTGTGACGCGAGTGACTATGCAGTAGGGGTTATGCTAGGGCAAAAGATTGACAAACTAACACACCCTGTATACTATGCTAGTAAGACACTAAATGAGGCACAATGTAATTACACAACCACGGAAAAGGAAATGCTAGCTGTAGTGTTTGCCTGCGAGAAGTTTAGGAATTACATTGTAGGCACTAGGACAATCGTGTACACTGATCATTCTGCACTAAAATACCTTATGAGGAAGGCTGATGTTAAGCCTAGGTTAATTAGATGGGTATTGTTGCTGAAAGAGTTTGATCTAGACATTAGAGATAAGAAAGGATGCGAAAATGTAGTTGCAGATCATCTTTCTAGATTGCGACATAATTGCGATAACATTGCGGAAACCGCAATTTCTGATGCATTTATCGATGAGCATGTCTTTGTGTTAGCACTTCGTGATAACGATGAGGAACCTTGGTTTGCTGATATTGCTAACTTTCTTGCCTCGCAGGTACTACCAACTTTCAAGGGAGGACAAGAGAAGAAGAGGTTTCTACATGAAGCTAGGAAGTTCATCTGGGACGATCCTACACTTTACAAGACATGTGCAGATGGTTTACTGAGGAAGTGTGTGTCAGCTGCTGAAGCGAAGTCTGTGCTGCAGCACTGCCATACATCTCCCTATGGTGGACACTTTGGTGGCCAACGAACTGCTGCAAAGGTGTTCCAGAGTGGCTACTATTGGCCCACGATCTTCAAGGATGCCCACAACCACGCACACAGCTGCGACGAATGTCAGAGAACAGGTAACCTTAGTCGAAAGGATGAGATGCCTCTCACTTACATCCTAGAGTTGGAGCTCTTTGATGTGTGGGGCATTGATTTCATGGGACCTTTTCCCCCATCAGCAGGTAACCTCTATATACTTGGGGCGGTAGACTATGTATCTAAATGGGTAGAAGCCATAGCATGTCCAACAACTGATGCCAAGACAGTCATCAAGTTCCTTAATAGACATATCATTACTAGGTTTGGTACACCTCGTGCTATAATTAGTGATGAAGGGACCCATTTTATTAATAAAGCTATGGAAAAAGTGTTGGCTAAGTACAATGTTAGACATAGAGTAGCCACCCCTTATCACCCACATTCGAATGGACAAGCTGAAATATCAAATAGGGAGATTAAAAACATACTCGAAAAAGTGGTCAAATCCAATAGAAAAGATTGGTCGTTTAAACTAGAGGATGCACTTTGGGCATATAGGACTGCATATAAGACACCCCTAGGTATGTCTCCTTATAGACTTGTGTATGGCAAAGCATGTCACTTACCGTTCGAATTGGAAATCAAAGCATTTTGGGCCTTGAAAGAACTGAATTATTGCGTGACCGATGCGGGAACATTGCGGTCTGTGCAATTACATGAGCTCGATGAGCTGAGACATATGTCCTATGAAAATGCTAAAATGTATAAGGAAAAAACTAAAATTTGGCATGACAGTAGACTTAGGATTAAGGACTTTAAGAAAGGCCAACATGTGTTGTTATTTAACTCGAGGTTGAGATTATTTCCAGGTAAACTTAAGTCCAGATGGTCAGGTCCTTTTGTTATAACTAATGTGTTTGTTCCTGGTGCAGTTGAGATTAGGAACCTGCAGAATGGGCAACCATTTATGGTCAATGGTGCACGTTTGAAACATTACTATGAGGAAGGAGATGTGAAGACTCTCTCGGCCTTCCTCTTATCTGAAGCTTGAAAATAAAACCGAGAGAGGACGAGTGATTACTGTGCTCGTCCATGCGAGGCTATGCCTTAGTTTATTTTTTTGTTTTGTATTTTTTCGGTTGTTATTGTTGTATGTTTAGCTGTGATTTTCTTTACGAATTTGTTGCTAATTTTGTACGTTTTAATAGGGAATCTAAAGAGGAAATCAAGGAGATGAATCGAGGGTAAAAAAATCGAGGAAGAAAACGGGCAGGATCAAAGATTGAGTCGTGAGAATCTTGGGATTTAAATCAAGAAAATCTCCAACGCCCCTTTCATTGCGGTGGATTTGCTGAATCTGCAACAGAAATAGCCGTTGGGATTCACTTGATTACAAATAGCCGTTAAAACAGCTGTGCCCCGTACGCTTCCGTCATTCATTGGACTTCAAGAACTCAATCTTCTTCTTCCTCTGCATCTCCCACCTGCAAATCTCTCCAAGGCTACGATGGTGCTTACACGGGCTGAGCGATCTGCCTCCAAGAAAAAGTCACCGGACGCCGAGGTAGCTGCGAGAGAAGCACTTCCTGCCTTGGCAGATGCTGAGGCTGCTCGACCCGTACGACCATCTAAACTCCCTGTACGCAAGAAGAAGTGGAAGGTGGTGACGGAAATTCCTGCTGGGCCGTCTGAACCAGTGGGTACCCCCAAGAAAAGAAAGTGGACGATGGAAATCGGGGATGCGCCAATCAAGGAAAAGACTCCTACTGTGGAGAGTCAAGGAAGTGGCCGTCCATCCTACGAGACGGCCAGACAAAGCCCTGAACCATCTCCACCAGCACAGAGCCCTGAACCATCTCCACCATCACACAGCCCTGAGCTATCTCTATCTTCGCAGACGCCTGAGCCTGAGGCCCCGATTAAAGAACATCAAGAGTCTGTGCAGAGCGAAGAGGCGGCTGAGGAAGACGAAGTCTTCTCTCCTTTGCCGACCGCCCATCCCTACCTATTCCAGCATGGTGTACGACTTCTATGCAAATCTGACGCACCCTGAGGATGGTCTGTCCATGGTGAGGGGGATTGAGGTTGATTTTTCAGCCAAGGCTATCAATGAAGCCTATGGCCTCAAGGGATAGAAATATACCGACTATGCAAGGATCATCGACGCACCAACTGAGGCTGTCCTGGAAGAAGCACTGCGCGTCATAGGCCAACCTGAAGAAGCTTGGACGATCTCACGCAATGGGAAACACACTCTGATGAGTGCTACCCACACGGCCAAGGCAGCTGTTTGGTTCTCCTTCGTGCGAAGGCGTCTGTCCCCAGTGACCCACGAAACCACCATTAATCAGTGGAGATCGCTGCTGGTATATGCGATCATGAGGGGCCTCACTATCAATGTTGGTGAGGTTATCGCAGCCTCCATAGCAGATTGTGCCAAGAAAGGTAAGGGCCCTCTTTTCTTTCCAAACACCATCACTAAGCTGTGTTTACGTGCAGGTGTGCCAATCGAGAGGATGGAGAGACAGTTGGCCTACACAGGACATCTGGAGCTGCCTACAGGCCTGCGAATGCGAAGAAGGGGGAACATGGAGTTTGAGCTAGACGGCCTGGCTACAGCTCAATCTCTTTCCATGGCTTGCTTGATGGATCTCCAGCGCAAGATGGCGCAATGGGCTGAGTATGCTCAAGCGAGGGATAAGGACGTGGCTGATCAATTGGGATGCATCTTCCCTGCTTTCCCCACGGATCTCCTGAAGCCATGGACACCTCCAAGGGAGAGGAAGGACGATGATGAGGATGTTTGAGTGCCAGTCTGAAGGGCACTCGAGGGAGTACTTCTGATCCCTCTTGAAAAAAAAAAAAACAAAAAACCTGCTTTTCGTTGACTGGTTACTGATATTTTTGAATCGAATGACTATCTGTTTTTACTTTCTTTTGGTTGTTTCAGATAGTTTAGTTTAGGTAGATGGTAGCTGATTAAGTAGGCTGTTTTAGTTTCCTTTTTGTATAGCTGTAGGTGACTGGAAATAGCATGCAAAAGGGGTTGTTTACTGATATATATGCCCTGCGGGTTCATTGCGGAATTACTGCGGAGACCGCAATTTTTTGTTAGTTATCGCATGCTTTTCACTAATTGTTTTGATAGGCTGGTTCTGTTTCAATTTTGCTTTTCTGCTGCTTGCATGCTTGCCATATATGACCTATATATAAACATGCTGGATGAGTGTCTTAGGACACCTTGGTTAGTTTAAATTTAGCTTCCTTAAATTGCTCAGCATGCATATCTTTAAGTCCTTAACTTGCTGTTTTTGCGAAATTCTGCTGCTGTAGTATTTGCTTTAGGAAGGTTCTTTCTATGCCTAGGACTTTTGGATTCTCTATGTTTTGCCCTAGACTAGATGCTTCTAGGACAAGTTTGGGGGTGTGCCACCTCAGACTCTCATTGGGGACAATGAGTAGTTTAAGTTTGGGGGAGGCAACCCTAGGCCTAGGAACATTCCTCTCTCCCTTTAAGCATAAGCATTCTTCTTCTCTTTTTGAAAAATGATGAACTGAAAAGAAAAAAAAAATGAAAATAGAATAAAGAGGGGTGTCTCTCTTGGAATTGCTGAGTAATCAGTGCCATGTGTGTAACCCACAAGTGGCATTGCATCAAAAGGCAACCAAAGGAGAGGCTCCACCAAAGTAAGAAAGAAAAAGGAAACACTAGGGAAGAAGAATGTATACCTAGGAGTTGCAGCTTTGTGGCTTGGGTGTCCTGAATAAAAGAACTCTGATCTTCAATTAGCTAAGCACAAAGTTGTAGCTTGTAGGTTTGTTTAGGGAGATGAATGCATATCCAATGTAGTGATGCCAGGGTTTAGGTTGTTCTATGAATGTACTACTGTCACTGGTTTATACTAAGACTGGCATGACTCTAAGGAATCCTAGGTAGCTAAAAAGATAAACATTAGAAGCATGTACTGAGTCTGGGGTAAAGCTAGGTAGAATTTGAAACCTTAGGGGTAGTTGCACAATGAACTTAATGACAGAAGCAAATAGATCAGTTGTGGGGAGTTTATGAAACAATAGGATCATAAGGCGAGAGAAGTCAGAAGCAACAAAAATGAGAAGTTAGTTTTAAGCTTAGAAGCCTGTCACAGGACAACATTGCCATAGATAGGAACTTAGGGGAGTCAGCAAGTAGTTAGAAAGGTTAACAGCAGCCTAGATAAAGTCCTTAGATTGCTCGAGGACGAGCAAAACCTTAAGTTTGGGGGTGTGTTACGTCTCCAAAAGTGACTATTTTAGGACTAATTTACCTTAGAAAGATGTAGACTCTTAGGTGTTTTTGGTAGGATTTAGCTTAAACTCGTGCTTATATATGAGAATTAGAAGAATGAAGCTGAATTATGACTTAGATGCAAAAGGAAAGAAAAAGAACCAAAAACGAAGTTAAAGGAATGAAAATTGAACATTGCGGAAGCATTGCGAAAACATTGCTAAAACCGCAATGTTTTAAGTGAAATCCGTAAGTTGACTAACTAATTTCTGTTTTGTTCCGATCTTTCAGGGGCCCATTCTTTTTCCTACTGCCACATGGAAGAACGACGTTGAGAATGGATGGTTCCTTGACCCAATCGTACCTGCAGAATACTATAAAAGGAGGTCAAGATGGAAGGTTGAAACACACTCGAAAGGCGTAGAACTCTCTTCTCAGCGTAGTCTTATCTCCTGTTTTTCTCATTCGGTTGTTGGATTGAAGGTCTCAGCTATTGGAGTCGATAATCTGAGAGGAAGAAGAGAAGTTTTGTCTTCTCTTCTGATTGGATTCATCCAAACAAAGCTCGCCTTCTTCCCCCTTCAGCCGAGGCGTCTGCGACGAGGCGATCACGCACGGATCTACTTGTTTTACTGCTTTAGCTTTCTATTTCCATTGCTGTTTGTTGCCATTTCCCTTTCGTTAGTTACTCTGCTTCATTTCGTTGCTGTCTGTTTAGTTTTAGTCATTTAAAGTCGTCATTTGTTTAGTTCAAACGTTGGTTAATCAAAGTATATTTCCATCACTTCGCAAGTTCTCTACCTTCTTTGCTTACTGTTTTTAGCTTCTGTTTTACCTTTTCTACTCTATTAAGCATGTCATCTCCATCTACTCTTTCTGTTCCATCTTCATCCATGAGTAACTAAATCACATAAGGGTATGCTAATGACAAATCTATAGGTAGAAACACGTGACTTAAGCATGTAGGATAGCTCTCGAATGCATTGAATGTATGTAAGCTTCATCCCACGGGCAATTTCGATTGGCCATCCATTTTGTCCAAAGAACTCCTAACCTCTGGAAGGAGTAAGAGTTCAGAGTCGTACATCCATGCTAGCCTCTCAAGGTAGCCAGAAAACGACCTAGGAATAGGCGTTTTCCTAGTACAAACCAATACTTGCTGTTATAAAAAGATGCTTAAGACCTTACTTGGACATGAGTAAACTAAAGAATCTAATGCATGAAATCGGAAGATACATGAGAATGAGTTAGTTTGATGCATAATGAGTTGATTTGCTGCTTAAGATTCGTGTGAAAAAGCCTATAGAGGAGTCGTTAGTAGCCCTTGTTTCCACACTTTACACTTAATTCGCTGTTAGTAACATTGCTAAATAATTATTGTTTCCGCAATTCCTTTAGTTGAAATTTTGCCTTAGTCATTTCTCTCTTCATTTGTTATTCTCTTCTCTTTGCATTCAAGTTTATTAACTTCTTGCACTTGCTTATGCTTCCATCCTTTACTCATTCCTTAGTAATTAGGCACCTTAAAACCAAATCTATCTCACTTAATCCACCCATTCTCACTTAACAAAATACTTCGCTAGTAACTAAGAATAAATCTCTGTGGGAAATCGAATGAAAAAATACTTATTACTTGCTACAGGATCATGTATGCTTGCATGTTCTGAGTGCTCTATCATTTCTTCTTTATCTTTACTTTAAACATTGAGCACGCAACAGCTATTAAGGGAACAACCTATCTACTAACCCTGAAGAGCGGGTTAGGAGTGAACTCCATCTTACTACACTATGTCCCCAACTACCTATTAGACTTTATCCCTAAGATAATAAGTTATTGAGTCGGAGCTAATGAGCCACTCTCACACGTACAAGTCTAAGGATACTGTCTAATAAGGAGGAGTTCATAGTAAGCTCAGGATTAAGATCGAATTACCTAGGCCATCAGTTTGAAATAATCGGTCTCTTCAGTAAACGACATTATAAAGAGAGAACAACTTTTTCGTGGTTCAGTCTTATGCAAACTCATTCTACAGGACGCCCCCGCTCGCACATCTCCATGTGAAACGATTCGGATCACATCGTTTTGTACAATACAAAGCGAGTCGCATCCAATAGTGTTACCAGGATAAGGTACCCAACCTTATCCATATACTATAGACCGTTTTGACTGTCTACTTGAGCCTGATCCACATTCATGTCATACATGAAGCTCAAGTACTCATCCTTCGCCATGGGTGTTGGTCATTGGTATAGATTAATCCAAACACGTTTCACTTTATTCCAGTAAACTCTTTTACTGAATAAAACTAATAACTCTTTATTCTAAATAGATTACTTACAAACATATCTGTTTACAAACCACGAGTTTTTGGACATAAAACCCAACATGCAGGTGACGACGCTCACAGGCACCTGATGGAGTTCCACTGTGTGTGTTCTGGGATGAAGCCCCAAAGAGTGACAGAAGAGTAGTTGAATTTGAGGGCCTTTCTTTTCTCTCTGAAAGATAAGGCAAATGACTAGCTTTATTGCCTCCCGTCAGGATCGATCACTACCTGGAATGAAATGAAGAGACTTTTCCTAGAAAAGTATTTCCCAACTTCACTTGCGACCACGATCAGGAAAAGAATTTATGGAATCACGCAAGACCATAGCGAGACTCTTCATAAGTATTGGGGGAGATTCGGTCGGATGTGCACCAGTTTTCTCCATCATCATATTGCAGACTGATAGCTCCAAACTAGAGCTATTATCTACTCTCTAATTATGGCTAAAAAGTCGTGCTTAATGTTGTATAAATGCCTCTGTTGTAGGTGGTTCACGGTAGAGAGCTCAAGGAGTCCAAGGACGTGTTTCGGTGCTAAGAATGGCATTTTAGAAGCTTTAGGAAGCAACCGGGCGAAGAAGAGGAGCTACTCCATCAAAATTTTAAGAAAAACCCGAGAGCAAGCGTCGATACATTGCTCAACGCTGCCCAGCGTCGAGACGCTCTGAATGCGCGCGCGCTGGAATTTCCGCCCGTAGTGTTTCGACGCTGCCTGTAGCGTCTCAATTCTACGGCGAGTATAAAACCCATAACTTCCGAATTTTAGGTCATTCTTCCTCTTTCCCCTCTTCCCATTTACGATTTTCTCTCTAGAATTTTGGGGTTTTCCCTCATTTCATATATATCAAGCTCAAACCATTGTTGATTTAGCTTGGTGTCCATCTCGAGAAAGGTAAGTGCTCTAATTTGAGGCTAGGGATTTTATCTTGATGCTTAGTGAGGGTTTATGTTAATTTCTAGCTTATAATTGATTTCTTTTGCATCTTCTACCTATATTAAGAACGAATGGCATGCATTTCTAATTGGGGAGTGACGTCTTTGATTGTTTCGCATGTTAGTGGGTTATCGTTAATTCCTGATAAGTTTTAATGCAAGTAGCGAGGGTCTAATCGTGGCTAATCAACTCGAGCCTAGGTGACAGATGGGAATAAGAGTTGGTTATCGTCTCGCGGTAGGCTCAAGGTTAGGAGAGAAATCGAATTAATCTTAGGATTAATTAGTCACGATGTTACCCGTCACCGTTTGTTATTTAATTTAGGATTTATCAACTTAGATTAATCAATAAGCAAGTCTAATTAGAATTGTTTGTTTCTAATTAGTTAACTGGGATGTTTGTGCCAGATATGGGCAAACATTTCGTGTGCATTAGATAGAATAGCTATGCATATTAGAATTCCTATGATCTAAGCGCATAAAGTAAATCCCGAGCACTCAAATTAGGAGCACACGTTACATTTTTAATTTCCTCGAATTTTCTTTTCTGTCATTTTATTTTCCGTTAGTTTAATTTCCGAACGTTTTTAGTTTAGTTTTCTTTAACCTCCCCCCATTTTCCTTCAGTTTTCAATTAAAGAAAATAGAAATAAATTAAGAGAAGTTAATTTAGGTTACCTGCGGATCGACCTGGTTACCACTGTTTACAATTTACCAGTATTTATAAATTTCATTTTGGCGGGACTCGACACCTCGAAAAATAGTGAACATTCGAAAAGTTCACTCACCACAGACCAACTCCTGATTCAATATTTCTATGAGGGAATGGTTCCACATGAACGACTGATGATAGATGCCGCCAGTGGAGGGGCGTTCATTGATAAAACCCCTGCGGAAGCGAGGCAGTTGATTTCGAACATGGCTGGAAATTCCCAGCAGTTCAGAGTGCGTGGTGGACAAGTGCATCAAGTCCAACAGATTCAGAATCCCAACGAGAATCAAATGGTTGAAATTCAGAGCATGTTCCACCAACTATTGGGTAACAGAGTTGTTGCGTGCTCAATGTGTAAGAGAAATATGCAATAGGAGAGCACTCAGAACATGCAAGCATACATGATCTTGTAGCAAGTAATAAGTATTTTTTCATTCGTTTTCCCACAGAGATTTATTATTAGTTACTCGTGAAGTGTATTGTCAAGTAAGAATGGGTGGATGTGATGGGGTAGATTTGGTTTTAAGTTATCTAATTACTAATGAGTATGTAAAGGATAGATGCATAAGCAAGTGCAAGTCAATGATAAACTCAAATGTAAAGAGAAGAGATTAATAAACGAAGAGAAAAATGGCTAAGGCAGAATTTTAACTTAAAAGAATTGCGAGAACAGCAATTTTACCGCAATGTTACTAACAGCGAAAGTGTGTAAAATGGAGAAACAAGGGCTACTAACGACTCCTCTATTGGCTTTTTCACACGATTCTCAAGCATTGGATCATCTCACTATGCATCAAACTAACTCATTCTCATGTATCTTCCGATTTCATGCATTAGATTCTTTAGTTTACTCATGTCCAAGTAAGGTCTTAAGCATCTTGTTAAAGCAGTAAGTTATGATTTGTACTAGGAAAACGCCTATTCCTAGGTCGTTTTCTGGCTACCTTGAGAGGCTAGCATGAGTGTATGACTCTGAACTCTTACTCCTTCCAGAGGTTAGGAGTTCTTTGGACAAAATGGATGGCCAATCGAAATTTCCCGTGGGATGAAGCTTACATACAATCAATGCATTCGAGAGCTATCCTACATGCTTGGTTCACGTGTTTTAGCCTATAGTATTGTCATTAGCATGCCCCTATGTTACTTAGTTACTCATGGATGTAGGGAGAACAGAAATATTAGATGAAGTAGACATGCTTAGAAGAGAATTAAAGACAAAACAGAAAGGAAAAACAGTAGGCAGAGAAGATAAAGACAAAGTGCGAAATGATGAATTGTGCTTTGATTAATCAATTGTTTGACTGAACAGATGAAGACTTAAAGTTACTAACATAAAGACAGAAAGCAACGAAATGGAATGGATTAACTAATGGAACAGAAATAACAACAAACGGTGCTGGAAATAGGAAATTAAAGACAGAAAGCAGTAAGATGAGCGTGATCGCTTCGACGCAGATGCCTCGGCTGAAAGGAGAGAAAGGTAAGCCTTGCTTGGATGAATCCAATCAGAAGAGAAGAGGAATCTTCTCTCCTTCCTATCAGATTGTCGACTCCAACAGCTGAACCTCTCAAACCAACAGACGGAGAAGAGAATGAATGGAAAAGACTACGCTGCGAAGAGACTTTTACGCTTTCGGATGATGATTAAACCCTCCTCTTTGACCTCCTTTTATAGTATTCTGCAGGTGCGATTGGGCCAAGGAGAACCATCCATCCTCAACGTCGTACTTCAACATGGATGGAGGAGAAAGAACGAATCCCTGAAACATCGGATCACAACAGAAAAAGGTTAGCCAACTTACGGATTTCACTTAAAACATTGCGGTTTTAGCAATGTTTCCGCAATGCCTCCGCAATGCACAGTTTTCATTCTTCTAACTTCGTTTTTCATTCTTTTTCTTTCCTTTTGCATACAAGTCCTAATTTAGCTTCCTTCTTCTAATTCTCATATATAAGCATAGGTTCAAGCTAAATCCTATCAAAAATACTCACAAATGCACAACTTCCTAACACAAATAAGTCCTAAAATAGTCACTTTTGGAGACGTAACACACCCCCAAACTTAAGGTTTTGCTCGTCCTCGAGCAAACTAAGGACTTACTTAGGCTGCTGTTTTTATCCTCTCTAACCACTTGCTGACTCCCCTACATTCCTATCTATAGCAGTACTGTCCTGTGACACACTTCTAAGTTTACAACTACCCTCTTATTTGGCTTCTTCTAACTTCGCACGCCTAATACCCCTACTGTTTCATTAACTCCCTACGACTGATCTACTTGCTTCTGTCATATCGTGCAACTATCCCTAAGGTTTCAAATTCTACCTAGCTTTACCCCAGACTCAGTACATGCTTCTAGTTTTTACTTTTGAGCTACCTAGGATTCCTTAGAGTCATGCCAGTCTTAGTATTAACAGTGACAGTAGTACATTTAGAGAACAACCTAAACCCTGGCATCACTACATTGGACATACATTCATTTCCCTAAACAACCCTACAAGCTACAACTTTGTGCTCAGCTAATTGAGGATCAGAGTTCTTTTTATTCAGGACATCTAAGCCACAAAGTTGCAACTCCTAGGTATACATTCGTCTTCCCTATTTCTTCCTTTTTTCTTTCTTACTTTGGTGGAGTCTCTCCTTTGGTTGCCTTTTGATGCAATGCCACTTGTGGGTTACACACTTGGCACTGATTACTCAGCAACTTAAGAGAGACACCCCTCTTTATTCTATTTTTCATTTTTTTTCTTTTTCAGTTCATCATTTTTTTTTTTTTGTAAAGGAGAAGAAGAATGCTTATGCTTAAAGGGAGAGAGGAATGTTCCTAGGCCTAGGGTGGCCTCCCCCAAACTTAAACTACTCATTGTCCCCAATGAGTGTCTGAGGTGGCACACCCCCAAACTTGTCCTAGAAGCATCTAGTCTAAGGTAAAACAAAGAGAATCTAAAAGCCCTAGGGCTAGACAAAACATTCCCAAAGCAAACATCACAGCAGCAGAAATTCATAAAAACAGGCAGGGAAGGACTTAAAGCTATGCATGCTGAGCACTTTGAAGAGGCTAATTTAAACTATCAAAGGTGCCTTAAGACACTCATCCAGGTCAAAAACATGCAATTACTAATAAAAATTGCAGATTCCGCAATAATTTCGCAATGGATACAGGGCAGATATAACCGTGATCAAGGCCCCTATGCATGTTTTTTCCAGTCATTTAAGCTATATAAAAAAGAAACTAAAATAATCTACCTATTCAGATACCATCAGACTATACTAAACAATCCTAAACAACAAAAATAAAGAACTAAAGACAGACCAAAATTTAATCCAAAATAACAGAATTCACATGGTTCAACGAAAAGCAGTTTGATTTTTTTTCTCTTAGGGAACAGAAATACTCCCTTGAGTGCTAATCAGCCTAGCACTCAGATGTCCTCCTCATCATCATCCCTCCGTGGTCTTGGAGGTGCCCATGGTGTCAGTAGGTCCGTGGGGAACTCAGGAAAGATGCAGCCCAATTGGTCAGCAACATTCTTATCCCTTGCCTGTGCATATGTAGCCCATTGGCCATCTTCTTCTGCAGGTCCATTAGACAGGCCATTGACAGAGACTGAGCAGCAGCCAGGCCATCTAGCTCGAACTCCATGTTCCCCTTCCTTCGCATCCTCAGGCCTGTAGGCAGCTCCAGGTGCCCCGTGTAGGCCAGCTTCCTTTCCATCCTCTCGATTGGAACCCCTGCACGTAAGCAAAGCTTAGTGATTGTATTGGGAAAGAAGAGTGGACCCTTACCCTTTTTGGCGCAGTCTGCGATTGAGGCTGCAATGACCTCACCAACGTTGATTGTGAGGCCCCTCATGATCGCATAGACCAGCAGCGATCTGCCTTGGTTGATGGTGGTCTCGTGGGTCACTGGTGATAACCTCCTCCGCACGAATGAGAACCAGACAGCTGCCTTGGCTGTGAGGGTAGCACTCATCAGAGTGTGCTTCCCATTGCGCGAAATCGTCCACGCTGCCTCAGGTTGGCCGATGATCCGGATTGCTTCCTCCAGGACAGCCTCAGTTGGTGCATCAATGATCCTGGCATAATCAGTGTGTTTTTGCCCCTTGAGGCCATAGGCTTCATTGATCGCCTTAGCTGAGAAGTCTACCTCGACTCCTCTGACCACAGATAGGCCATCCTCAGGGTTCATCAAGTTGGCGTAGAAATCATACACCATGCTGGAGTAGGCGGGGACGGGTGGTCTGCACAGCTCTTCCCAGCCGTGATTGGTGATCCCTGCGCGCAAGAATTGCGGCAGGTCTGCTAGCGCGTCAAGGAACCCCTTCTCATGGAGCAGGTCCCTCTTCCTTAACTCAGCCCCCCTCGACTCTGCATCAGAGGACACATACCTCACAGTTTGAGGCTCATCTTCGGGGTACAGCTTGGCTTTCCCCTTATCTTTTGCTTTGGCTGATTCAGCAGCCTCGATCTGGAGCTTCTTCAGAGAGGGCTCACTACTAACCTTCTTCGAAGAAGGCTCACCCCTGGCTTTCTTTTTCTTGGACTTCTTCGAAGCTTTTGGCCGGTTGGCCTTGATGACCTTGGTGGCTTTCTTTCTCAATCTTGCCTTGGTTGTGATCTGTTGGAGGCAGTCCCCCAACGTTTCATCCATCGAATCATCCCCCTGTGCTGGGCTCTCGGGGCTGACTTCCCTCAAAGGAGAGAAGACCTCTTCTTCTTCAGCTTCTTCACCGCCCTGCGCCGATTCTTGATGCTCTTCATCTGGAATTTCAGGTTCAGGCGTCTGGGAGATGGGTGATGCCTCAGGGCTCTGCGGCGGTGGAGTTTGTGCAGAGCTCTGTGGAGATGGAGACGGTTCAGGGCTTCTCGCTGGTGGAGATGGAGAATGGCTTTGCCTGGCCGTCTCGTAGGATGGACGGCCACTTTCTTGACTCTCCACAGAGGGAGTCTTCTTCTTGACTGCTGCGTCGGCCACAGCCATCTTCCACTTCCTCTTCTTGGGTGTTCCTACTGGTTCAGATGGCCCAGCAGGGATCTCCGTCACTACCTTCCACTTCTTCTTGCGGACAGGGAGCTTGGGAAGGCGTTCGGTTCGCGCGGCCTCAGCATCTGCCAAGGCAAGGAGTGCCTCTCTCGCAGCTATCTCAGCGTCGTCGGCCTTCTTCTTGGACGCAGATCTCTCAGCTCTTGTTAGCACCATGGTGGAATCGTAGGAATCTGGAAAGAGGGATTGCAGAGGAAGAAGGAGAGAGCTTTCTTGGAGTTCAGTGAATGAAGGAAGCGTATGGGCCACGGCGGTTCTAACGGCTATTTGTAATGATGGAAATCCCAACGGCTATTTCTGTTGCAGATTCAGCAAATCCTTCGCAATTAAATGGCCGTTGGAGATTTCCTCGTTTCAAATGGCCATATTTCCTCAACTCAATCTTTGATTTGGCCCAATATCTTCCCCGATTTTTAATCCTGGATTCATCTCCTTGATTCCCTCTATCGATCCCCTATTAAAAGAAATAAAATCAACATCAAATTCGTAATAAAAATCACACAAAAACATACACAAATAGTAACCGAAAGAATAGCAAAAAAATAAACTAAGGCATAGCCTCGCATGGACGAGCACAGTTATCACTCGTCCTCTCTCGCTCTTATTTTCACGTTTCAGTCAAGAGGAAGGCCGAGAGAGTCTTCACATCTCCTTCCTCATAATAATGCTTCAATCTTGCCCCATTAACCATGAACGGTTGCCCGTGCTGCAGGTTCCTAATCTCGATTGCACCATGAACAAACACATTAGTTATCACAAAAGGACCTGACCATCTGGACTTAAGTTTGCCTGGAAATAATCTCAACCGTGAGTTAAACAATAAGACAAGCTGGCCTTTCTTAAAGTCCTTAATCCTAAGTCTACTATCATGCCAAATCTTAGTCTTTTCCTTATACATTTTAGCATTTTCATAGGACATATGTCTAAGCTCATCAAGCTCATGTAATTGCAGAGACCGCAATGTTCCCGCATCGGTCACGCAATAATTCAGTTCTTTCAAGGCCCAAAATGCTTTAATTTCCAATTCGAATGGTAAGTGACATGCTTTGCCATACACAAGTCTATAAGGAGACATACCTAGGGGTGTCTTATATGCAGTTCTATATGCCCAAAGTGCATCCTCGAGTTTAAACGACCAATCTTTTCTATTGGGTTTGACCACTTTTTCGAGTATGTTTTTAATCTCCCTATTTGATATTTCAGCTTGTCCATTCGAATGTGGGTGATAAGGGGTGGCTACCTGTTAAGTCTCTGAAAGTGACTTATTTAGGACCCATTTAGCTTAAGAAGATGTACACATTTAGGTGTTTTTGTTAGCATTTAGCTTAAACCTATGCTTTAATATGAGAATTAGAAGAAGGTAGCTAATATAGGACTTATGTACAATAGGTAGAAAAAGGGTTGAAAACCGAAGAAAAGAATGAAAAAATAACCATTGCGAATGAATTGCGGGATAATTGCAGTGACCGCAATTATTCAAGTTAAAACCGTAAGTTGGCTGATCTTTTTCTGTTTAGATCCGACTTTTCAGGGATTCGTTCTTTCTCCTCCATCCATTCTGATATATGACGTTGAAGATTGATGGTTCTCCTTGGCCCAAACGCACCTGCAAACTACTATAAAAGGGGGTCAAAGTCGGAGGTTCAGTAAGCATTCGAAGCGCAGAAGTCTTCTTGCAGTCCACCATTTCCATCTGTTTTCCTTTGCCGTCTGTTGGAGTGAGAGTCTAAGCTTTTGGAATCGATAATCTGATAGGAAGGAGAGGAGATTCTTCTTCTCTCTCGATTGGATTCATCCAAGCACGACTGACTTTTCATCACCATCATTCGAGGCGACTGCCACGGAGTTTTCTAGCAAACCTCTACTGTTTTCTGCTCTGTTCTTCTCAATTCCATTTCTGATCACTGTTGTTCTTAGTTTAGCATTTCAATTACTGCATTTCGTTGTTGTCTGTCTTGAATTCATTTCTTTTAGAGCTTCCCTTTGTCATTCAAACACTTTAAGTAATCGAAGTATACTTCTGCATTTTACAGTTTCCATCTGTTTCTGCTACGGCTTTGGCTTGCTGTTTTAAGTATATTTATCTTCTAAGCATGTCTGTTTTATCTACCTTTTCTGTTCTCCACATATCCATGAGTAACTAAAATCACTTAGGGGCATGCTAATGACAGAACTATAGGCTAAAAAACGTGAGTCAAGTAGGCAGATTAACACTCGAACATTGATTGTATGTAAGCTTCATCCCACGGGCAATTTCGATTGGCCATCCATTTTGTCCAAAGAACTCCTAACCTCTGGAAGGAGTAAGAGTTCAGAGTCATATAATCATGCTAGCCTTTCATGGTAATCAGGAAACGGCCTAGGAATAGGCGTTTCCCTAGTACAAACTAAACACTCCTGCTTTAACAAGATGCTTAAGACCTTACTTTGAAGTCGAGTAAACTTGAGTCTCTCATGCATGGAATCGGACGATACTTGAGATAGAGTGAGTTTGATGTATAGAGAGTTGATCCAAAGCTTGATAATCGTAATAAACTGCCTATAGGATAGTCATTAGTAGCCCTTAATTCACCCTTTTAATCAGTTTCGCTGCCATTTAATTGCGGATTAATTGCGGTTCTCGCAATTCTTCTAAATTGCATTCTGTGTAGCTGTTTTCTTCTTCGTTTATTGATTCCATCTCTTGTTCTTTGAGCCTGATTTTAACTTTAATTTGTTTATGGTATATTCCTTTACACATTCAGTAAAACTTAGATAATTAAAAACCAATTTTACCCCATCAAATTCATCCCATCTTTCTTAACAAATACACTTCGCGAATAGCTAAAAATGAGTCTCTGTGGAAAAAACGAATGAAATATACTTACTACTTGCTGTGAGACCATGTATGCTTGCATGTTCTAAGTGCTCTCTCGATCCTTTTGCATATTTATCTTTTCACATTGAGCACACAACACTACCCTATGTCTAACATTGTATTTAGCCAACACTTTCTCCATAGCTTTATTAATATAGTGTGTCCCTTCATCACTAATTATAGCACGAGGTGTTCCAAACCTAGTAAAGATATTTCTATTAAGGAACTTAATGACTGTTTTGGCATCATTGCTTGGACATGCTATGGCCTCTACCCATTTGGATACATAGTCTACAGCTACAAGTATATAAAGGTTACCTGCTGATGGGGGAAATGGTCCCATGAAGTCAATGCCCCACACATCAAAGAGCTCCAACTCTAGGATGTAAGTGAGAGGCATCTCATCCTTTCGACTAAGGTTACCTGTTCTCTGGCATTCATCACAGCTGTGTGCGTATTCGTGGGCATCCTTGAAGATTGTGGGCCAATAGTAGCCACTCTGGAACACCTTTGCAGCTGTTCTTTGGCCACCAAAGTGTCCACCATAGGGGGCTGTATGGCAGTGCTGCAGCACAGACTTCGCCTCAGCAGCTGACACACATTTCCTCAGCAAACCATCTGCACATGTCTTGTAGAGTGTGGGGTCGTCCCATATGAACTTCCTAGCTTCATGTAGGAACCTCTTCTTCTCTTGGCTTCCCTTGAAAGTTGATAGTACCTGTGATGCAAGGAAGTTAGCAATATCAGCAAACCAAGGTTCCTCATCGTTATCACGATGTGTTAATACAAAGACATGCTCATCGATAAAGGCATCAGAAATTGCGGTTTCCGCAATGTTATCGCAATTATGTTGCAATCTGGAAAGATGATCCGCAACCACATTTTCACAGCCTTTCTTATTGTTGCGTGCTCAATGTGTTAAAATAAATAAGTAATAAGGTAGAGAGAGCACTCAGAACATGCAAGCATACATGGTCTTATAGCAAGTAGTAAGTATATTTCATTCGTTTTCCCACAGAGATTTATTATAAGCTATTCATGAAGTGTAAAGTTAAGAAAGAAGGGGTGGATTTGATGGGGTAGAATTGGTTTTTAATTGTCTATTTCCTACTGAATACGAAGAGGGTAGCAACATAAACAAGTGCAAGTCAAAGCTAAACTCAAACGAGAAGAGAAGAGATTAATAAATGAAGACAAAAACAGCTAGACAGAATCGTAACTTAGCAGAATTGCGGAAACAGCAATTTTACCGCAATTGTAATAACAGCGAAAGTGTGTAAAATGATGAATTAAGGGCTACTAACGACTATCCTATAGGCTTTTTCTCACGATTCTCAAGCATTGGATCAACTCTCTATGCATCAAACTATCTCATTCTCATGTATCTTCCGATTTCATGCATTAGATTCTTTAGTTTACTCATGTCCAAGTAAGGTCTTAAGCATCTTGTTAAGGCAGAAAAATATGGTTTGTACTAGGGACACGCCTATTCCTAGGTCGTTTCCTGGTTACCTTGAAAGGCTAGCATGATAGTATGA